>JAQJVK010000001.1:15964580-18364580 GCA_035578135.1 Flexamia atlantica | reverse complement strand
TCTTCATTGCACAATAGTTATTTGTGCATCTAGGGACTAAATTGCAACTTCTTCTCCATGAGGGAATTTCCCGAGGGAAAAAAAGCACTTAGTCCCTTGATGCACACAAAACTTTTCCTCCACCTACACCATTAACAATAACTGTGACAATATAACTTTACCTTGATACGATCCTTTTCTCCTTTAAACTAGGCTAAATTAGAATCTCATACAAATATATAACATAAGGCACTTAGGCAAGTTAAACAACCATTTATTCACACTTTTGCACTATTTTTCAACACTATTTTAACTTAAGTCTATTAATTAAAAAACAATAACTCAAAATCTGTAGGTGAGAAACAATCATGTTTATAAAACGTTCGGCTAATTGCTAACAGCAAACTCGAAATCAGATGTTTTTACATTCAGTGTTGCCAACTTAATTCATACAAAAATATTATTACCTGCATAGGGTTTTGTTTTTGTAAGTTGAAACACTGAAGTTCTTGAATTAAATTTAGAGGAAGCAAATGAAAATCGACAGTGTTGCCACATTTTATCACTGTCCATCTCCACGTTGCCGGATTTCTCCCCATGTATTTCTTATGAGATTACTTTTAGTCCCATGGGAAAAGTAAGTAAGTAAATCCCATGGAGTATAAACTAGTACTTTAGTATTCTATTCCAGGGACTAAAAGACGACTTTAGATAGTAGGTGAAGGAAAAAATTAATTAAATTGGACTCGTCTTTTGGAATAACCCTTTACTACAAGTTAAGTTCCTGTAAAATTTTGTCAATATCCCCACTGCACAATAAACTATTCATAAGGCACAACTTACTCATTTGGAAATAAATGTTATAAAATAAAACTATATGTTACCTTTGGCTTGACAGAGAGTTCAGAGGAATCGTTGGAGAGAACGCCGAGAATGTAGTTAGAGTATACTCCTGCGTCAATGCCACGGGCTTGCAACTGCTCTTCCAGCCAAAGCTGAATACCGGAAGGCATTGAAATCTGCCGTGGATACTTCATGCTACTCTGTGCCTGAGAAATTTATCTTAAATTAATTTTACAGCCTGAATATACTTTATTAAAGTTATTTTCTGTATAATGCAAATAACATTTCGGTAGAGCCCCATTAGTTGGGACTGACCCCCGATATGTGGTAAGAAATTTTAAATGAGAATAAATTAATGCATATTGAGGATACTGAAGTGGGATTGGCAGAATAGACGATTGTTTGAGGTTAAATTTTAACTTACGTCGTCTTAACACGTTGGCTACCGACGTACCGACGGTCTAGAATTCGAGTCACTAGGAGTTCCCAGCAGACTGAACCTATTACATGACAACCTCAACATAGACCGTGTAATGGCAACTATAGTACACCTCGGATTATACAGATTAATGAGGCGGAACACCGATCCAGATTATAAAGAAAAATCCGGATAACCCGAGGTCATTACAATATCGCCGAAATAGCGATCATGTACCTTAGCCCCTGATGAATTGATGCTGCAAACAAAGTATCAAGACTGCAAAACATGTTATTCTTTCAAGCTTGTTCCACATAAGTACCATTTTTCTGACTGTGTTCGATTCTTCTTGTCACTGTACTTGTCCCAACACCCACTTCCTTAGCTAGTTGTTTACTTGATTCTCCTGCGTCAAGTCTTTTGACAGCATTTAGTTTCTGTTCTAAAGTTAAAACCATTTTTTCCTTATACAACCATCCATTTTGAAATTCAAAATCAGTTCACATAAAGAGTTCACAACTGTAAACTCTTAAATAACAGCAATAAACTACCTTGCAAAATTACCGTAGGCTAAGCTTATCTTGATTACTGCTAGTGCCCCAAGTAGCAAACCAAAAGACTACGTTCATGGAAATGCTGAAGTGTACTGTTTTGGCAATGCGACTCCTTTAATTATTGTGATTCCAAATGCGTACAGTAATGTATTGCATTTGCAGTTTACTTTTTAGAAGGCGCATTTCACTTGTGAACTCGCTAAAATCACTTTTTGCCGTGATTTAATTTTCTTAATTTCTCGGATGGAACGGTCCGGATAATTCGGGATCTGGATAACGTGGAGTCCAGATAATCCGAGGTGTACTGTGTTATTAACCCATAGACCGAAATTTGTTTTGGTTAATTTTATATATTTTGATGTATAATCAATATATATATATATATAAAAGATGAGTTGAGTGTTGGTATATTTAGTGCTACAGCCAAAACTACACGTCGTAGACCCATGATCTTGGTATCAAATTAAAGCTTGGAATCTCATGATCTGCACTATGGTGGTTGGGTTTTGATATCTTAGTGGGTGTAGGCACAGCATCGTCCGAAAGGGACCTATGTAAAGGATTTTGTGAGTACTTGAGGTTTTATTTGTTTATATCAAAACACATGGTTTAATTTTAAAAGGTAACTGTGGTTAAAGTGGTTGCCAACAGAATGCAGCACCTACAATTGTTTTTGTACTACAGGTGAATACAGTCTTATTTAGCAAATGTGTTTTTATTTATGTTTTCAAATATTTAGTAAATTTTTACTGTTAGGTTATGTTAATAAAAAAACATAAAGTGCACTAAAATGTAGAGTTACATTTTTTTTTTAAATTCAAAGACAGTATAAATAAGATGAAAAAAATGTCAAAACATAGGAGAAAATGTTTGCAATTCCGTATCTTATAACGTAAATGAACGATTGCAAGAAAAAATTAAACAACGAGAAAGAAACACATCTAAGAGTATCACGGGAAAATTCACAGCGACATCAAGAAACACTGTCGTAGCAGATTTGGAACAGAAAGGGAGACAGACGCACAAGGTGATGAAAGAAATAATCAGAACAGAGATATAACGGAGAACCTTTGAAAAAGGGATTAAACAGAAGAAGCTGAATTAAATTAAACAGTTTAAAAGCGGTTTACAAAAGGACAAGGAACTATGATTTTGGCTGTAAAGTTCACATTATTCCAATAAAATGTAGATTGCATTACAAAAATGTAGTAATTTGCAAGATGGACAAAATTTGGAGTTATTGCATAGCATAAAGATTAATTCAAAAAGAAAACACATATTATGTGCTGTATGAAAGGAAAAATACGACTGCTACCACCAAATATGCCACCCCCGGCTTTATCAAATATATAATATGTATGGAGAAACATCATAATATATTGAATTTTATGTTACATTAGACGTTATAATTCTTGCTTCCAAATTACATCTTTTGGGCTACGATTTAGGCCTTCATAAGATTTTTCAACCCAGCGAAGCGGGTTAACAACAGCTAGTATATATATCAGGGCTTGTAGCAGTTCTTGAGGTTGAAAAAAATAAAAAAATAACCAAGATTCCAAAAAAAACAAAAATAACCTAATTTCAAAAAAAAAAATAACAAAAAATAACCAAGAGCAAAAAAAATAACAAAAAAATAAAAAAATAACCTGTTACAAGCCCTGATATATATATATATCGACTCGTAAAATAATATTTTAGCGCTATTTTAGCTTTTTTTAGCGCTGTTTGAATCAACCTTGAGGTATGGGCTGATCACTTGGGGAGGAACCACGGTAACAAACATGCAAAGAGTTCTAGTTGTGCAAAAACGAGCCATCAGGGCCATAAAAGGGTTAACCCAATTAGAAAGCTGCAGAGAACACTTCAAGGAGCTCAAAATCCTCACTGTAGTATCCCTGTATATTTTGCAAACAACATTATACACACTCAACACAGACAACGCCATACTAGCAGACCATCACCACTACAAAACCAGAAACGGACAAAACTTGGATCTTTTCCACTAATTCACCACCACTATTTTTTTGCTCATGATTCCGATAATTCACCACCAATTCTATTTTAAATTAAAGTAGGTTTAGTTTACAACATTTTACAGTATTTCTGATTTAAAAACAACAAGAAAAGGGTTTTTTTCTGTTATACCTTGCATTTACAAACTAATGTCCATAGACTGAGAGTTAATCGGGATAGAACTAATACTGCGAAATAATATATTTACTCACCATTTAAACGTTTAAGGGTGAATCTCACAAAATGTAATAACTTAAGTCCCAGCCAATTTTAAGTAAATATAAATAAATTATTTTCAATAAAACTATGTTAATTCATTCACCTCAACCCTTTTCATTCATCCCATAACTATTCAAGACTATAAGGTGTTTAATTTATTTACAGTAGACGCCCTCTAGTTCGGCCACCTCGGGACCGGACCCCTGGCCGGACTACAAAATGGCCGGACCACCCGGATGTACTATCAAAATGTAAAATAACCCTATTAAATCCCAAACCCTATGTTTAAAAATCAACAAAACACGCTATTTAAACATATTTACAGTGTTTAATTGCCAAAGAAAATATTTTGACGTCTCTTATGTTGAACTGTCATATTGCGTCATTGGTTTTACCGATACCGTACTGAGGATATAAAGCGAGCAGAAAAACTCTTTATTTACTGTAAAAACACACTAGAAATTTATTTGCCGAATTAAGTTACACGTATTACTTGAATCATAACCTATAAAAATGTTAAGAAATATGTTATTTTCTTTTGTTGTATACAAGTGAAATCCAAGATCAAATCTCACTGTAAAGTCCTCATATTGAAAGATTAACATCTTTTGTTAGTTGAGGTCAAGTGTGTCCATCAATTACAAGCTTGTCCGTAATCTAAACTGACATAAATAGTTTACTTCTTCGGCCGGAAACTAAAGATTCAGGATAAATACTGTCGAAGGTCATTCCCTCGCGGTGCGGCGTGGTGGTATAACGGATATGATTCACCATCCTAGGACCGGCCGGACCATCCGGCGGCCGATCCAACCGAAGCCGAACTAGAGGGCGCCTACTGTAATTAATCAAGTTTACTTCAAGAAAATACAATTCGGTAACGTGTCACTGTACCATCGTCTGCTAGTTCACTTCAAAACTGAACTCACAATATCGAATAAAAAGTTTAATAACTTCATCGATATAACAGCTCGAGACAGCAACTCAGCAAAACCAAAGACCTACAAATGAAGTAGAACTCGTTTTGGGAGTAATATCGGCTTTTCTAATGGTCCCCAGCCTGCCCAATGAATGGGCAACTAAAAATTAAAATGCCGCCGAAACCCAACTCTTAGACTTTTAGCGGGAACGAAACAATGGCAGTCCAGTTTTAGATAGTGCAGTATAGATTGGGTGACAGCAATTTTTATCAATATACATCGATTTTTATTTTAAAATAAATATTTTCTGCTTAGAAACATTTAGTACCTTAATTGTTTAACATTCAGGTAACGCAGTTTTTAACGAAATTATAAGAGTGACATTGTTTAAAACTTAGTTCGACTCGAAGTTTGTTGTTACGCAAACATAACCTCAATTTCCCAAGTTCTCATTATGCCGTGTTCCAATGATATAACATATAACATCTGGAAATTACCATCCTGTAACGATCATTTCAGTAACGTTACAGGAGAGGTAAAGTGTGATAAATAAGTAATAACAGTAATAGTAATGGCAATAAATAATAGTATTTATCAAAACAAATTAAAAATATTAACTCATAAATCTCGATAGCCTTATTTTTCTTCAATTTTCAACAAAATGGTAACACCTTTACCTCTCCAGTAACGTTACTGAAATGAGCGTTACTGGATGGTAATATTGTTATTATATTATCATCATCATAAATTTGTTATTTCACTATATTTAATTAATGATTAATTAATCTTTGTCTACTTTACATTAAACATTTGATTATTTACATATTTTAGGCACCTATTGTTGTTTTTGTTCATTTTAAAAGCGTTACCTGATTGTATCTGCTCCATTTAAAAAAAGGAAAAAAATAGTAAATGAAAAAATTTAGCTCTGCTGGTGTAAAAAATTAATCTACTACAGTATAAAGTTTAATTTGGTCATAAAAAATATTATTTATAATTTATTTTATTTTTCCATTTTTTTCACTTAAAATTAGTACATTTTGTGAGATCTACCCTTAATTGTTCGATAAAGAGTATTATAACAACATTTTAACATTATTCTTGACACACAAACACAAAAACAATACACATATTAATTACGTTGTTATACTTTAAAGTTACTTTGGTAGCCAGATCTACTTAGGCCTAATGTATTTGATGAGTTGGTTAGGTTAGGTTATGTTAGGTCTTAACATCGACTGATAACCAATACTACAAACGCCGGTGCCAATGAACGTAAAAAAACACACAGAACTCTCCTCACTGTTTCATTCACTTGCGACACTTAAAAAATTCATTGTTGCCGCTCACTAATCACTGTCTAGACTGGCCGCTGAGCACGCGGTCCGGTTATCGCTGTGCGATAAGATAAGGCTTTTACGAATACTGCAGGTAAAGGAAACCCCGAATTCAATATTCCTGATTACTCCGAACGACTTTCTTTAACGTATTTTAGATTCTGAGTGGTGGTGGACTAACGGAAAAAAAAGTGGTGGTGAATTAACGGAAAAGATCTCAAAACTGTGCTCTACAAACACACGGTCTCAGTTTATTTGAAAAGAAACCCTCTTATCGAGGAGCGAAGTTTTTTAACCTGCTTCCAGAAGAACTAAGAAGTCACACACCAAATCATTTCAAGACAGCAATGACAGAGTGGCTGCTGAAGCATTCCTTTTACTCATTAGAAGAATTCTACAACTGGAAAACCTGAAGAACAACCAAGGCATAACCTACATCACACCAGCATTCTTCTTTTTATCAACTTTAATTTTTAGATACAAACCACGTTTGTAGATTCTTTAACTTACAGAACTAACACTATTGTGCTTCTCCAAGAAATTTCAATAGTCAAATAAAGAATATTGATTATTGACTATTTTTGGCGTCACATATGTGTGTGTGATGTTGGTCTATAGTAAACTTTTGCACTATGATTTTAGCGAACTACACCAAATGTCTCATACGTGACGTGAGTTTGCAAAATTTGAATGGGTGAAAAATGGCTTACTACAGTCACCATAACCAATAAAAATCACTAAGGGCCGCTTTCTCCAAACTTGGTTAACCTAAAAGAGGTTTAACCTCGGTTTCACCTAGGGTTAACCCAAGGTTAAACCAAAAGTTTAGGTTAAATAAGTTTGGAGAAAGCGGCCCTAAATAGAACAGGGCAGTTGGTTACACAATAAAAAAAGACCACAAGGAATCAGTAGTAAACAAACACTATAGGCATAACGTAATCAGACAAGATAGCCAACTTTGAAATTCTGTAAAAAAAATTTGAGGTCAAACAAAAAAAACAGAGACCACACGACACATATACGTGTCACACATTCCTATAGACTGATATACAGGCTTCCTATGGGCGTAGAAAGTCATTTAATGAAACGGTGACGGCGTCATGCATGCGTGTCGTCGGTCTGCTGGATTCGGCCCGAGCGTCACGCATGCCTGTCGTCGGTCCACTGGAATCAGCTTGCGTGACACGTATATGGGACGTCGGTCTATTTTAAGGTTTTTTTAAACATTGCGTCACATATAAGGGACGATCGGTATCCAATGTGTTAAACTAACCATTTTGCTTTAAAACTTTCATAATTTTTACACCTATATTCAGGTTTGATTAAAAAATGTTTAAAGCACTCAATATTTAATAATATAGGCAGAATAAATGCCTGCATAAAGTTAAATTTTAAAACCAAAAATTGACTGAAACTATGCCTAACCATTTTGCTTAATTTTTTTAAATTTTCTGTGGGAGACTCCCAGATCCTCTTTTGTGTTGGAGAGTGTTCCATACCCCCCAAACCCTGTGGTAAACTCGCCCCTTCCTAATCTCTTAAAAAAACAAGAACATTTTTCTTGGGATGAACCTCTCCAAATTATTTACCTATACACACCACTGCAGGATGCCAAATGTAAGTCAGGTTAATGAGGCTCGACTTATATGGTTTACTAAAATAATTTTAAATATATATTAGGCCTATCTCATAAAGCTGCCATAAAAATTGTATTTCCTTGAAAATGAAAAATTAATTAGCCTGGAGATTAATAACAATTATGAGAATACACTACCTTAGCACAGAAAATGATGGGCAATAACCATGGAGGGGAGAGGATGAAGCAGGCCAAAGTTGTGAGTTGTATGAGTCCAATCGATTATCTTATGTTTTTCCTTCATCTCCTGCTGCTGCACTCAATACCACACATGGAACTATCAATTTAATTAATCAAGTTCCAAAGGTGGGCGAAAACTATTTGAGGGGTATTGCTTTAAATAAGGTAGGCCTAAACTGAAAACTTAGTTATTTTTAGGTTCCTAAAATTAATTGGTTTAATTAATATGTCTTTTACTTAAAATCTTTAGTGAAATGATAAGTTCCATGTTTGGTTTCGCTGCATGAAGGCTGCTGACTGGAAGCCTCCTATCGGTACTCAGCCATGTTGGAAGACTGAAACAGATCAAAATTATTTTGTAAAATGGGAATAACAAGGAAGATTTTAATTAGGGTAGGTGCCCTCTCAGCTGCCACCTCTGGAGCTGGGCTTTTAGGATGTTACTGTCTTACTAACAATAACAATTATGATAAAATGGCATGCCCCAAAATTCAATAACTAAACCTGTGCAAAATAGAAGAAAGGTACATAAGAAAACTAAAACAAATTTACTAATTTTAAAACAGTATGACAATTAGACACATTTAGGCTAGTAGAATAATTAATACAACTATGAATCGCGAGAGGGAGGGAAATTTCACTTCTCGTTTGCTAGCACCGGGCATGTCCCTCAGAAAAAAAAAGAAAACCAACGAGTAACTTATCATTCATATCAAGGGTTTGACCTGTCACTGGTGAACAATAAGTATATAGATTTTCTTCCCTCTTACACATCATAGTTGTAGTTCATTCAAGTATAGTCCATTAGAGGTCTTGAGGTACGGTATATGTTGACGCTTGAGTTTGACGTTTCGGCAGAGGAGGGAAGGAAATCATCGATGACGTGGAAATAAACGGAGCCATATGATTACGCTACTAGTCTGGTTGCTAAAACAATCCTAAACCAAAACAAAGTGTGGTTTGATATTGGAAACAATGTTATGCTCTTTGAATAAAAATCATTAAACGGGTGAAATGATTTTACTTTAATATGTAACAGATGATTGACACAACAAATTCCATTGATCATCAGTTATTATTTATTTCCCCTCCTCTAAAAATCCAAACTCATCTGGTCTGGTTTGTAAACACCCAAGCTTCATCATGTCTCTCACTACCTCTACCTCGTTAATTTTTGACGAGAGAATCTCTGATCATAGCCTACTGTACATTTTGTGATGGTCATAGCTATTAAAAAAGAAAAAGTAATTTCTTGCAGAAGTGTATAGACCAGTTAAAGCGGTGAAAACACTTGGTAGTGACTAGATGAACATAGCATAGCCTATATATCATGAAACAAATAGCGGGAGACATTAAAACGAGAGAGCTCACTGACTTAAAATGTAAGAATTCTTATTTCATGAGAGTATACCACTCTACAGAGTTAGGCTAGAAGAGGTTTAGAAGTTTTATTATATTCAGCCACATGTAAATGTGGATTCTCTTAATGTGTAAAAAACAAATAACAGGGCTTGTAACAGTTCTTGAGGTTGGAAAAAAAAAACTAAAATAAGAAAATAATAACCAAAAAATAACCTTTTGTAAACAAGAAATGTTGCTAAAAATTGGAAAACCGGCGTTATATTGGGGTTAATACATTCTTAACCTTAGTAAAAAGAAAATCTCGACAGACTAATCACTAATCTGCCTAGATTTGATGGGGAGACTTGGTTTTCACACAACGATACTTGGTTTTCACGTAATGTAGGCTGACAAGATTCATCTGCTGCAATGCTGCTACGAGATCTTCTGACAGACGAAGAGTGTGAACAGGGCTTGTACGGTAGCAGTTCTTGAGGTTGGAAAAAATAAAAAAATAACCAAAATTTAAAAAATAGCAAAAATAACCGAATTCCAAAAAAATAACAAAAAAACCAAGGGCAAAAAAAAATAAAAAAAGTAACCCGTTACAAGCCCTTAAATAAGGTAAACAACCCAATCGCCGGCAGGGTCACAGACGAATTTGATAATAAATAAAATAAGTCATGAATAATCATAAAAAATGTATTTAGATTGCATTATTGATTCTTCCTGCTCAATACTATTATAAATCTTAATGAATATGACGAAAAATAACTGTGTATTGTTTTATTCAAACCTTATAAAAAATTTTCTCTCCTCTGCCCAACTCCAGCTTACCATGACCTCAACTCCGGCTTATGACTGTGCAATCCCGGCACGTCAGTATTTGACCCTTATTTAAACCCATTTGACATATTTATAGCCATTACAATCAAAAATTAACTTATACCTTACTAATAATATACCAAAGTAATCTTTTAGTAAGGTATTATGAATACGTGCAAAACTAATAGACGACAGACGACTGAAATAAGCACAATACAGGACATTCATTAGGCCCTTTTTACGTTCCATTAACACACCTGTTCAGTGTTACCAGATCCAAAAACGCCCATCACCGCATCAAACAAGGAAAATTATTGTAAATTTGCTGAAACTATCGTTCTTTGCCAATAAATTTTGTGATTTTTAACAAGTACAGCTAAATGTAAAAATCATGCAAAGGCATTCAAGAAAACCTCGTATGACTGTAGAAAAATAATTTTTGATAGGTACTAAAATATAATAGAGTATCCTTAAAAAAGCAAAATTAAAGTATTAAATAGGCTTCAAAACATCATCACACTATCGTACGGGAGATAATTTGGATTGCACCACTCAACAAATTATCGTTTAGGTATGATGGTTATCATACGTCTAGGAACACTGCCGTTCAGTATGAATTAGCCTGGCATTTGAAGGCTCAACTGCTCTTATGCTGAGTGTAATTTGACCGAACGTTCGGCGAGGATCTTGAAGGACAAATCCTAATGAGAGCAATGTAAAACGAAGCATGGTGAACGCATTTTCTCCCATTCGCCCTGTCCCAGCGAGAGTGTACTTGAGCCGGGTCAAGGCAACATGCAGGGTATATAGGCCTATACATCAATGTATACAGAACCCTCTAAGTAGGGACACCTTATGGAAAAGAATAGTTCCCGCCGCCGAAAAAGAGATGGCGCCTCTTTCATTTTTCAGTCCTATTGTAGGAGTTTATGGATCATGCTAAACTTCTAAAGCCAAGCAGCTGATTGTAATATCAGGGTGTCTACCAAATTTCATATATGAAATTCCTGATTTTTCCCGACAATTTAAAAAAAAAATCCCGACCATAGGAAACATGGCCATTGCCTCCTATAACGAATATTGAGAACGATATTTGTAAATAAATACATTTAGACGGCTACAATGCAAGGGAAAGATCGCCAAAAGATGAGAAAGATGACCGCGATAAGTCCAATACATTTGTCTGCCGTAATGCGACCGAAATTTCCGGTTGCGGAAAGAGTGACCGATTTTCCGGCCGCATTGTGACCAAGAGATTCTCCGGCCGTGGTATAAACGACCGAGATTTGACAGCCACGATGCGACAGAGAGATATTTGCCTGCCGCAATACGACCGAATCATGTAACGGCTATGAAAAGAGTAAGCGACATAATACGATCAAGAAACAATCTGACACCCGACAACCGAAAAACAAAGATTTCCGGCCGCAATAAGTCCAACAGATTTACCAGCCATGTTGTAAATTAAAATATCTCTGGCTTTGAAAAAAATAGCGATTTTCTTGTCGCAATACAACCAGGAGATGTAACGGCCACAAAAAAACAAGGGACTCGTCTGCTGCGAATCGACCGAAAAATGTTTCATTTCTAAAACGAGTGAGCGACTTTCCGGCGGCAATATGACCGAGGTCTAATGGCCGCGAAATGAGTAAGGTTCTCATCGGCCGCGATGCGACCAAGAGATTTGCCTGCCGTAAAACAAGCGAAAGATTTCCGATCGCAACGAGACCGAAAATCTCGCCGGCCACGGTATAAATGATAGATATTCCGTCCGTGAAAAGATCGAGTGATTTTCTTACCGCAATACGACCGAGAGATGTGACGGCCACGAAAAGAGCAAAAAATTTGTCTACCACGAGACGACCGAAAAATGTTTTGGTCCCAAAATGAGTGAGCGATTTTCTGGCCGCAATACGACTGAGAGGTCTAACGCTCGCGAAAAGAGGGATGAAGTCATTGGCCGAGGTGCGACCAAGAGATTTGCCGGCCGCAAAACAAGCGAAAGATTTCTGGCCGCAATAAAAGCGAAAGATGTTATGACCGTGAAAAGAGCAACAGATTTGTGTCCGCAAAGAGAGCGAGATATCTGACGGCCCCAATGTGACCGAGACGTTTGCTGACCCCGAAACGACTGAAGAATTTGCCGGCCGGGTTATGGATATTCTGGCCTTCATGTGGCCAACAGAAGTGATGTGATAGCCACGAAAAGAGCACACGATTTTAAGGTAGCAATACTAGCGAGAGACTTGACGGCCGCGTAAAGAGCGAGGGACTTGTCGGCCGCGTGAAGAGCGAGATACTCTTCGGCCGCGTAAAGAGCGAGACTTGTCGGCCGCGTACAGAGCGAAACTTGTCGGCCGCGGTAAAGAGCGAGACTTGTCGGCCGCGTAAAGAGCGAGACTTGTCAGCCGCGTAAAGAGCGAGGGACTCCGAGTACAGACCGTAGAGTCTCGTCGGCCACGTAAAGAGCAAGAGACTTGACGGCCGTGTAAAGAGCGTGTCTTTTCGGCCGCGTAAAGAGCGAGACTTGTCAGCCGCGTAAAGAGCGAGGGACTTGTCGGCCGCGTAAAGAGCGAGAGACTTGTCGGCCGCGAAACGGGCGAGCGTTTTTACAGCTGTATTAGGACTGAGAAACTTGCGGTAGCGGAATAAGCGACAGATTTTCTGGCCGTGATAATAGCTAAAAATTTGTCTGCCGCAATTCGTTCGAGATTTGCTGGCCGAGACGGTGACAATAACGAAGAAAACCGCTATTTCATTTTGTTTTATAGCCAAATTCGAATTTCCCGACCAAATGTTGAAATTCATTACTTTTTCCCGACTATTCCCGACCTTACAAAATCCCCGACATTTTCCCGAATTCCCGACTGGTAGACACCCTGAATATTTAGACAGTTGTAGCCTATGTTATTGTTTTGTATCTCTTACCATAACTTAATGTTTACCTGTTTTCGTTAACAAACATTCTCATTTTGACATTTTGGATAATAAGTAGAAGCGCGGACAATCCAAAGACAGCTAGAACTATTCCATGCATCAGCGCTAATTCTCCTCTGCTTTTCGGCGGCAGAACTAAAAAAATTAACATTAGATGTCCCTACTTAGAGGTTTCTGTATATATGGTGCGTTCGGCATTCCTTGCTCTTGCAACATCAGAAGTTTTAATTTGTTCGCCAGCCAAGTCACGTTTGTGACGTAGCTGGCGACAAGCCCTTACGTTGTCTTAACTGGTTAGGTCAAAGCAGAGATGTTAAGCGACTACGTTTTCTTCTATTTTAAAAATGCATTATGATTATTTAACTTATCGAGAATTTTTATTATTAAATTCATAAACTACATTCTAATAATTGGTTTTACAATCAAACCGGAAATGAGATGCACTGATTTGATTCTCGGCACAGTGCCGGTTTTGTCTGCCGGGCTTGCGGCGGCGGACGTCTCCAAATATCCAAATACCTGTATGGATACCTGTATGGCTGACCTTTTGTTAATATGTTTTACTGTATTCATGAATGAAACTCATACCAAAATGTAGTAACCTAGGCCTATGGTCGTGTTTGACAATATTGCAAATAATAAAAATATATATTTTTGTATAACATTTTATCCTACTAAACCATACAATCTTATATCTACCAATTTTCTTCAGAATTTCATCAGCAAAATTGGGCGACGACAGGAAAAAACTGTACAGACAACTTTCCAATGACCACTAAAATTGGACAGGAAGTTAACAAATTGTAAATTTACATTGTGTTTGACAGTTGGATAGCCACTCTAGCAGTCAGTAAGTGTTGCAAAACTAAGTTGTGTACCAGTCTTTTTATAGTGAGTTAAATGTATGGTTGTTAGCGTTTGGGGGGGGGGGTGTCAGCCATTGGGTTGTTTGCCTTAGCATAGGGTTCTCTATGACAAAACAATGATAATCCTTAAACGGATTATAATCCCTTTTACATTTTTAATTGGCACAGGGGAGTAAAAAACATGGCAAGTTAAAAACCTCAAATATGTAGGCCTAATAGCCTCAGAAAATGTGTCCTTGCAAGAGAGAATACGAACATAGCACTTACTAACTTATTAATTAAATCTCAAAGAGGAAGGCCACAGCTATGTTGAGGGACAAGGATAGGGAATTTTTTTGGCGGGGGCTGAGAGACTTCAAACACCTAATACTAAACTTAAGATTAAGTTATATATTATTAAAGAAAAAAGTTTCAACCACGGTAACATTGGAATTGTATGAAGATTACATAAGAAGAGTTTCTAGATATTTTCATGTAGATCTTAGGTGCTTTGGTATTAATACGGAGGCCACCCTTAAACAGCATGCTGTGTCGGTTATGTTAAGTTAGCTTATCATATGGTGGAAGGACTATTCCTCAATTTGAAATGAATCAAACAATACCAGACGATTCTTACTTTCACCCTCCAAATCCTTTAGACAAGTGATGCACACAATCCAGGTCAATGACGTGACCTTGGCCAATTTGGAGGATATTTGGCAGGCGAAAATATGGCTCATATGATAACATTGGATTCATGAAAAAATGAGGAAAGTCCTACTGAGTTATTTATGATGACCTAATCCAACATATAACCGCTGCAGCGCTCTGTAGTAGTATTAGGGTGGCAATCAAGTATCACCGCTATAGCTAGCAGGGACGCATTCAACTCAATTGCTGCCTTCTCAGGGGCAGAAAACAGAGACTGCTCATCATAATTTTGTCAAATTTGGATAGTAAGTCAATTAGAGTATGTTCTTTCCAATTGAATAATATTATTGGTATCCAGTAGGCCTATCAAATTCTCTAAAATTAGTGGCCTCCACATATTATACCAAAGTACCAATCCTCATGAACCTAGCCCTAGAGGAAATTTTAAAATTAGTTAAAATATCATAAAATGGTTTAAATACTGCCCCTAAAGTAATCAAAATAATGTAAAAAATAATGTAAACATGTATATAAACTATTTAATATAGACCTATTTCCCAGTAACATAATCTAAAGACTCAACTCCATGAAAATTTTTAATCTAAGCCTGGGCCTATCTTGAATAAGTTAAATCTTGCTTCATCAGGTTTGAGAGAGGAGAAGACTCTATATTTTAAAATATGATGTTTTTTGCTCTAGCCAGAAAGAGAAATCTTGATATGACAGGGATCACTAAGCTAAGCTAGAAGGCCTGGGATTACCTTCTATAAGCCCTCTGGTGCAATGTGCAATATTTTCAAAAACTTCCCAGAAATTCCTACTAACGGTGGGTAAGCTCGAAAAAATGTTTTTAAGAAACTCTATCTTAAGATTAATGTAATTAGAATTATTACATTACTATAAAACGCCAATGACAAGCATAAAGACGATTTCGGTTTGTGGAAGGCATTTTTGCAATCCGAAGATGAATGACACAATTTGAGAAATTAATTGGGCGCAAGTTGGTCGACTTTAGGAGTAAACAAATACATTTATCACCTAAATTAAAATTTGGTACTCGAAAATTTACATTAAGAATTACATAAAATTACCTTCAGTATCGATAGAAATACGAAAAATCCAGACAACGATTCCTGATACAAACACACACCCCTGAGATGGAGGATAGAGTCAGAGTTTACAGGTTTACCATTCCCTTAGATTTTATATTTATCTGCAATCAGTTATACACTATAATAAGAAATCTATAAAATGTATTATTATAGCAGAATAGCTTAAAAACATAACTAAGGCATATGTTAAACTATGTGGTTGAGCAAAGTTATTTAATTAAATGTACTTTGAAGTAGGCCGGTTGGATCGGCCACGTCCCTAATAATAAGCCATCCCCTTTAAAAACGATAGATTTAGTAAATTAAGTTTAGAATAAGTTTGTGACGGGTTTTGAATACTGCTTAGCTTTTAAGAGGAAAAAAACCCACAAAATGGTGTAACTTTTAAATTTTTTCTTATAACTAAGGTAATAAGATTTTGGAAAATCCAAAATGGGACGCTGACCTCTGGTAGATGTGGGGTATGGAATCAATGAAGAATCTACACTTACTGTTGCCCGGGGCAAAATTGGCGTCCGGCGAGCCCCCCTAAGCACCAAACACAAGAATTCTATCTAATTTCTAATGTTTTTTGTTGTGATTTATAAGCTGTTATCTCGTGGAACTGTTACGGGAATACCACAGTTCTGTTCTGTTTAGAGCGTCTGAGTGGTGTAGCCTTGGTCTGGCGCTAGCGGGTTCAGCGACAAACGCACGTATTGTACTGTACTGTTCTTGGACCAGTAGTACCAACTACTAAATGTTGGCCTTTGAATGTCGACGCCTCCTCCGGTCAGACACTTAAATGGAGCCAAGTGGTAAGCTTATTTGAGCGGGTTAGTTCGAAGCACTTTAGTTAGATGTCGTTGTAAAAACATGGTTTTCTTCTTCTTCACTGAACCAGCCAATCAAAACCACGATAACGATCTGCTAACTTCCTATTCCGTTTCCCCTGATTTTCTGTCACGACACGACGTGTACACAACCAAAACGAGTTGGAATTAATTTGAGTGTGGGAAAATACCTAAAGTACGTTTGCCACTCCACTAGTGCAAGTTGTTTCGCGAAATACTGTACTGAGTGATTCATATTGTGCTTAAAGCGATTGATAGAAAATAAATACGTAGATGTGTACATAAAAGCACCTAATAAAAATTAATTTAGTTAATTTTTTAAAGTGCTTTTATGTAAACATCTACGTATTTACTTTCTATCAATTGCTTTAAGCACAATATGAATCACTCAGTACAGTATTTCGCGAAACAAGTTGCAATAGTGGCAAATGTACTGAATCAATTTAATCTAAACAAATCGGTAAAGCCATTAAAATTGAAAGTCTAGGAAACAAAACAAGAAAACGAAAAAAAATATAAACAAAGCAAATGACGACGACGATCGATATATCGCATCGACGACGATCGATATATAGCATCGATATTTATTAGTTCGTAGCACCATAGATAAAGGGATATAAAGTACTTTGTATCCCTTTATCTATGGTAGCACTTTTATCAGACAGCGCTACTGTTCCCTTACCACCGAGTTAACATGGAAGTGCCAACTCTTTACGAAGTTCATTATTACTCTATGACGCCTCACGCTACTCTCCGACTTGCCCGACGAGGCGAATGTCCAAATAAGTATCCAGTTGGAGACACTACAGACGCGCGGCTGCAGAGCTTTCGTATAAAAAGTTTTTGTATGTGATCTCTTTCAAAATTAAAATTTTGTTCTACTTACTAGAATGTTTTATTTATTGAAGTTGCACTCATTATAAATTACAGTAGGTAATCTTCCCATATATTATGAGAATTAATTGAATTTATATATATAATTTAATTATTTGTGCCAACCTGACAAAATCAACGGTGTCGCTGGTTTAATATTAAGCCCGAACTCCGGTAGTAAAGGTAACATCTCGCTGTTAAAATGCAAAAGGTTTTGTTTTATTAAGTTGAAACACTGAATTTATTGTATTAAGTTTAGAATAAGCAAGTGAAAATCGACAGAGTTGCCACATTTTCTCACTGTCCATCGCGGCATTGCCGGATTTCTCCCCATGTATTTCTTATGAGATTACTTTTAGTCCCATGGGAGTAAAAGTACATTACTTTTAGTTCCGTGGGAGAAAAAGTAAGTAAGTAAATCCCATGGAGTATAAACTAGTACTTTAGTATTCTATTCTAGGGACTAAAAGACGACTTTAGGTCAGTGACGGTTCTACACTTATTGACGCCCGGGGCAAAATCGGAGTTTGGCGCCCCCCCTCCCCCCGCCGCCAAACACAATCGATTAAAATCACATTAACATTAAATTAACATTAACACAAGCATTAAAATATGATATATATATATATATCATATTTTAATGCTTCTTTGATGTGATGGATAAGCAATTATCTCGTAATTCATACCTGTAATATGATTTTATAGTAGGGTTCTTATTTATGATTTTATACAACCAATGTTCGTAGGCTACGATACAGCCTAACCAAGAGCTGTTATTTCCATAATATGACCGAGAAATTGCCAGCCGTTCTAAAACCGAAGCAAGGTGTCTACCAGATTTCTGACCTTTCCCGACTATTTCAAAACGATTCTCGACCAGTGAAATCGGCCATGTCTCCTCCTAAAACGAATACTTGAGCCCAGTCTGTGTAAGTAAAATGCAATATTATTTGACGCCCGCAATGCGACCGAGAGATTTAACGGCCGCGATATGTCCAGCATATTTAACGGCCTCAATGAGACTAAGAGATTTACTGGTCACAAAAACACTGAGCGATTATCCGGCCGTGGTATATATATACGCCCGCAATTTGACAACCGCGATGTGACCGCGAGGTGTAACGGCCATGAAAAGGGCAAGCGGTTTAGTTTCAGTGCGACAGATATATTTGCCAGCTGTAGTCTAAACGACAGATTTTTCGGATGAAATGTAGTTCAATAAATATGTCGACCTCGAAAATAGCAATATACTTGTCGGCAGTGAAACAACAAAGAAATATGTCTGCCAGCAACGGACTGATTTTCTGGAGAAGATATGGCCAATAGATGTGACGGCCGCGAAAAGAGCGAGACTATCGTTCGTCCACAATGCGTCAAAGACATCCGCCGGTCGCAAAATAAGCAGGCGATTTTCCGGCCAGGAAATGAGCGAGCGAATAATTTTCGGCCGCGGGACGAGTCAGATATTCTCCGTCCGCGTAACGACCGAGCGGCTTTCTTGCCATCAAACAACGAGAAATGTGACAGCTACGAAAACAGGGACAGGCTTAACGGCCGCGATGTGACAGAGATTTTCCGGCAGTGATGCTACTGAGAGAATTGCAGCCGCGAAACGAAAAATTTGACTTTAAAGAAAATTTTTTCACTTTTTACTTAACCGAAGCCAGCCAGTTGGGGCGGCGCTGGCGCCCCCTTCTGGCCGGCGCCCGGGGCAGGCGCCCCTGCTGCCCCCCTTAGATCCGTCACTGCTTTAGATAGTAGGTGGAGGAAAACATATTTTGAACGCCAGTAGCACACTCACTCACCCGCCTAATAATTTGGCCGTCATAAAAAAATTAAATTGAATCATATAAATCATATAGTCAGTTTTATAATTATACACCCCTGTTGCAGCAGACCTGCATCTCCAGCCAATAATTTCAATAAAACATAATATCAATCCTCATCATTATAAACATACTATATATTATGCTACATTTTCAGGCAGTAAATGCTCATTCTTTCTTAATTAAATTTAAAAATAATTTGTATTTTTTGATACAGTCTATATTTTCTGCGAAATCTTGATCGATGAACTCTTAACTAGATATTCAGGTATTCAAAATAAACACAAATAAAATATTCATCACCTAAAAATTCAATCATATGTTCAGAATTGTATTAAAAAAATCTCTTAAATCAGGGTAACTATACTTTTTGGAGGGTAAAATTAAAAATAATATTGGACAACATACTGTGTTTAGCACATTCAATATCTAAGGAACGGATTGACATTGAATAAAAATTCAACATGCTAAATTGTTTTTTTTAAGCTAAATTCAATTTTGACAGTTACATTTTTTAAAAATTAGTAAAAAGATGTTAAATCTTGAAAAAAAATTTATTTTGTCAAAAAACCTTCTTAGAGTAAATCAATCTTGCTGGTTTTCGAACACGAAGTCATGAATGACACTTTACATGTTTGTTCCAAATATCATCAAGATCGGACCTTTTTTACAAAATTTATTGCGCCTATGGACAGGTATATATGCAAAAGAATGAACGGTGTTTTTGGGATAGGGACCTCAAAATGAAAAAATAACATGATCCTGGGCTTAAGTCTCACCGTGCCACCTATGGTAATAGCTACTTCCCTATTCGGAAAATTCGCTAAAAAGTATATATCTTGAATGTATCTTGGTACGGTTATTGTGCCATTCACGCCAGCCTCTAAGCTATCTAAAATCTGACAGCTATGTACCAAGATGAAAACATCCGCCACAAGAAAACACATGGAATCTTGAATGTAACCATGCGAATATTTTTGCAAAATAAATAAACGGCCGTAAAACTAAATCGCCCATATTTGCCGATCGGCCAGGAATAAATTAAACATGTTATTAAGTAATAATTTTTATTTTAGTACCTAATAATTCTGCTTAATCTGAAATATAAGATAATCTGAAAGGGGACTGGTCCACATTATTTCGGATTATTGGGACTCCACTGTAAAAAATGTAATAAACATTGTCTACTAAAATTGGCCAGTTTCACTTGAATATTGACAATATTTATTGATATCTTCTTAATTGTGCCTGCTTCGTGGTTAACAGATTTATGTACCTTAAGGTTATAGCAAGTTTTTCTTCTGTTGAAATAGGATATTTCCTATAATATCCTATAGGATAGATTCCTATAACACGACGCTTTGTTCAGGTCTTCCGTTGTCAAACAAAATCAAATTGTGCAATAGACAGCCTAAAAGATTCAGAAAATTTATTTTTATCCTTCCGTAAGTAGTTTGTATGGTAGACCAGGGAAATGCCGACACCTATATACATATATATATTCTTTAAAGTTTAGTTAGGTATTTTTTAGCGTTGGATTCCATTTAATTGGTATTTTATGTATCAGAATAATATACAAATGAGATGGTAATATTATAGTTTAGTAGTACAAAAAAATTTCGTAACCCCCCCCAAGGAGTCGATATTCCCCCGGTGACCCTGGTAATACCGACATTGACTTGGGGTAATGCCGACATAGGTGAGAAGTGAGAAAAAATATCCAGAAACCTATAGTTTAATGTTCCATAAAGTAAAGTATAAGTTATAATACGCATAAAAAGTATATGTTTTACAAAACCTTACCTTCAATTAATAATTTAAGGAGGTCATAAAGAATAATTCCAAGCATTCCCACTTCAGCTGTAACACTGTTTACCAGTCTCCGTAATGGAACAACCCAAATTGCCCTTTTAAAGGGTTCTTCATCCCTTTAATTCCTGTTTATTGCCCATTTATTTCCCAGATCTCACACCAGGAAGATAATAAAAAGAAATGTTTAGACTCTACAAACCCCATGGCGATATTATTTTGATAGAAAAGGCAATATTACCTAGGTTTTGCCCCTTTTGTGTTGACATTACCCTAGAGAGACAAGATGGCAAATTTTTAACCCTAGGTCTCACACTAACCTATTTTTAACCCTAGGTCTTATCACTATCAATCCTAAAAAACAACTGTACCAAAATGTTTGCTTTGAAATACACTTTCTAGCTATAGTTAGTTTAGGAGTCAGATTTTTAATCAAATAGTGAAAAATTACTTTTAAAATTGTCACAAATTAACCACTTTTTCTGCTGACAAAAACTCTTTTGACTGTTAGTTTTGGTGTCTCCCGCATGGTAGCAGCACTATCCAATAGTGTTTTACTCTCATAATACAAGCGCAACTTAAGGTGTCCGAATTGCCCGAGGTTTCAGTATTTCCCCGGTCTACCCTACAACTTCTGATAGTATCCCTCATCCGCTTGACTGATGAACACGAGAGAACCTCATAACCCATTCTAATTTTGAAAATTAGAGCCAAAAAGTATATTAAGAGACAAAAAATTTAAAATAAATTTAGATTAAAAAGTAGTTTTGGTAAATTTTAGTCGACCTCCCATAGTAGTACGCAGCAGCATTTACGATCGGCGCAGCGCCCAAGGCGATGTGCCATGCAATCGATCGTCTTACTTGACCAGTAAGACCATCCTGACCATCCTGTCGATTACCACGGACACTAAAATACCAACACCAACATTTTGACATTGGTTTTTGATACTGAGAACCGACTTAAGGTACCTACACATTACTATCCAGACAACTAAATAATTTTAAAGCTTGAAAAAATGCTATTGGCATAATTAACTCTAAGCACTACATTCAGTGATTTAAAGTTATAAAAGTGACAGGTATTTAATTAAAAGATAAATCAATAGAAGCATCGAGGTAAACGAGTTTAATTCATACAAAGGCAGACATGTACTGGAAAGGCTTCATTGAGGGGCATAATGCAAATCAAATATGTTTTAGTCATTTCATGTTATAAAGGAAAGCACCAATAAATAACCAAACTTTGTTTTGGTTATTTTTTTCAAAGTTTTATAGCCATTCTCTGTCTTTAAAAAGGAGTACAACTCTTTGAAGATTATTTTCAAAACATGATTCACCAACATCAGTCAAACTCAATGCTTTAAAGAGAAGTAATATGTGTTTAAACTTTGTTGGTCCATAACAGTTTATTTCGAACATTAATTCATCTAAGGTAAACTGAGATGAATCCACCCCAAAATCTGAGAGATAGTTTGAAAAATGTAGATGATATAAATTCAAGAGATCAGAAAGTTTACTCAAGACACCAACCTCAACAGATGAGAAAAGAAAATAAATCAAGTCTCTGGCTGGTGAGTTGAAAATTACTGTCTGAAAGTCTATGAATTTGACATTTAATGATTCGTAATTCTTGCTAGATTTTTTAAACATTATATTTCCTCTCCAAAGATCATTATGAAGTATGGTGGCAAAAGCTTCTCTGGGTGTTGGAAGATTGGTTTCATCAATTTTAGCCAAAAGAGTGTCAACTGCTTCAGCAGCATCTCTTAAGTCATCATTGAGACTAGATCCAAGTAACAGGCGTATTTCCGATCTGAATTCCATGTTGATTTTGGCTCTGCTTGGATTAGAAGAATTTCTTAGGGCTGGAGTCACCACAGAAGCTAACTCCTCCTTGAAAATCTTGGGATTGGTTAGTTTTAAAGCTATTCCAGTTGCATGGAACTTTGCCAGCTCTTGAAGGACTACTTTACACTGCTCTTCGCTGAGACTGTAACACAAATTAATTTCATGAAAGTGTGGAAAACATAAGTCATCGACTCCGGCTACAATCAGCGTTAATAGAAACAGCAGACCAAGTTCAAGCTTTGGAACAGTTAAGCTGATTTTTAATCATTACATCAAATTAGCAGGTCCTGCTAAGCTTGGCATTGCTCAGCAATTTCTTTTGACGCCAATTATATTTTTGGTGGTAAAGCAGTTAAATGACAACTAATATCTTGCACTGCTCAGCAGCTTTCAACCTTAAATTTAAAATTTTTTAAGATAATTTGTTGATAAAACAAATCATATTTTTTGCTGTCAGTTGTTCCATTAAATTTATATTCCCACGTTAAATCTGATACAAAACTTCAAGGGCGCCAAAAGTCATGTCCTCCCTTGAGCTAGGCATCCATAAATTTTGTTTCCAAAAGATTCTGGCCACAAAATCAGTTCCAGTTGGGATAAAGTCAATGAAAGAATATATAGTCGCGGGCCCCAAATAAGAGCTCGTGGCGAAATTATTGTTTATTATTTATTTGGGTAGTTAATCAACTTATATATGATTATATGTTAAAGTAAATACAAATTTACAAATTAAAGGCCATGAAAACAAAAACAATTTTTGACATTTTAACAAAAACATTTCATTTAGTCATTTCAGCTGAGGTTTAACAGACAGGGGTATAGCTGCCCGACAGTGCATAGGGGCCCGAGCTTGCGGGGGGCCTGGAAACACCCAAAAAGTGGTCCAAAAACACGCAAAACAAGAAAAAAAAGGTCGCCAGGTTTTAGGGCCTGGAGTTGTAGATTGCAGAAGGGCCCGAAAATCTTGTTGCCGGGCCTGAATTAGAACTAAGTTAGAAACAAGTTCTATAATGGTCCCATTTCTAATAAAAATCTAATTTCGTGAAAAAGTAAATTCTGAGTAAGATGTTAAAACTGGACCTCATGGGTTGCCATCATAGCAACAAAATAAATACGGCAACTAAAATATAAAATGCAGCTGTTGGGGCTGTTTGCAAACTCAGCCATCTGTCAGGAGTAAATAGCATGTTGAATGGAGTTTAAACGAATTCGTATAAAGAGAACAACTCTGATTTTTTAAATTCAGAAATGGGATGAAGTGGTCAAAATGAAATTTCACTGAGAAAGGCCCATTTACCCGGGTACTAGAGTATATGAATATCACATTGTACAAGGATTAATTAAATTTGATACACTAAGTTATTTGATAGATAAACTAACTTTGTATTGTTTGTCAAGTTTAATTTGTGCTCCGAGTCCCATAACTATTCTTATACTTTTATCCATGGGACGCAGAGCTCAGATGACTTCTGACAGGCTATTTAAGCAGAAAGACTCGTGTAGCTTATAAATAGCTCATTTATAGCTTATAAATGTGCTCTCATACGTTAGTGCTACTTGACTTAGTAATTCAATGAAATTATACTATAAATTCATTACTCACAAACTGCCTGGTATGGAGTAGCCATCGGAATATAAATCTTGAAGAATAATAATATCTTCAGATGCAGTGTAAAATTGAGGAAAAATATTCTGCTCAGGGACTTTGTTTCCTACTTGTATCTTTTGATACTGTGGTAAAGCCATACGATAAAAATCTATTTCTTTCTTGAACTTTAGCTGAAAAAGAACATTTATATTCGCATGTATATAAATCACACATATACTCACATATATAAATCTGATCAATGCCCAGGGCAAATCATTGCACCTATAAAAGTACAAAAGCTTGATTGTGTAGTCAATTTATAGTGTATACACCACCAAAGGTTTCTGCCATAAAAAGAGTAAAAAAGGTTTGGGGTGTTACAGTACTTATATTAATATTCAGAGCAGTGGCGGATTTAGGGGGGGGTCATAGTGGTCACGACCCCCCCCCCAATTTTCTCGAAAATATTAATAAATGGCTCCCGAAGAGCATTGATTTTTTGCTCCTTATGAAAGGAAATTGCCAAGTAAGTTACAATAACAATTACACAAAACATAAAGTCTAAATTCTAAATAGTTAGTTATTTTTTAGGTAGTTAGGGTGTGGCAACACTGATGCACTGCATTTGACAGTGGATAGTGTCATTCACGTGGAAAGGTGGACACATGCATCTGGAATCTAATTCTAGGTCGCGTCGTAGAGTGAAGCCGTGATACCCGTGCTTCTGCTAACGTGATTTTATCAAAGAACTAGTTCTTTGGATTATATCAGTTTTGTTTTCACAATGTATTTTATTTAACACCTATACCATAACCCCCGGCTTTACAGACCTCAGGGAAATTTCATTCGTTGATATTGGCAATACTGCTGGAGCGCTGGCGCTACCCCTCCCAATACCTACCTATCTCTCTCCTCTTTCCCTAGACCTTCGCAGTCGCACAGTTTTTTTTTCAGTTTGTACTCAATGCATGTTTATTTTACTAATGCCGTAATTATTTGGGGATAGTTTGGTAAAATAAGAGAAGAGCATTATTTTTTTTTTACTTCAGAATTCTAAGGCTGCTAAATAAAACAAGATAACTGTTCTCTACTTATGTAGCAAGATACTGTACTAAAATAGCACAATAAAAAGTGTCTTAAAATGGAAGTTTTATGTTTTTGCTTGCCCAGTTTAACAAAATAATTTCTCATATTAAGTTGTCAGATAGCCGAGAAATATGTTTTAGAGTCTTATAATTCACCAAAATTTTCCGGGGGAGGACCCCCGGACCCCCTGCTGTCCTAGGGGGTATTTCCGACCCCCCAGCAACCTCTCCCCAAATTTCTCCCTAAATCCGCCCTTGATTCTGAGCACCAACAATATACCATCTGAAGTTATTTTTTGTTTTGACAATTATCTGCGCTAATCTACATATAAAGCCCAAACTACCTGTAACTTTTGAGAAAAACCATAAGTCTGACCCCCATCAACAATGTATTTGAATGTAAGGTCTCAGTGAGAAAATGTCATGGTAAATAATAGTTTTTTGATAACATTTTCTAAGAGCACAAATATAAAGAGACGGGCTGAACAGCTGATGCATTTACAGTTATTTTTTTTACTTTTTCCCAACAAAGTGGGACACCATCAGCTAGTTTATGTATGTACCGGCAGGGCCGCGACAAGGGATTTTTCTGGGACATGCGAGAGCCTACATTGGCGCCCTTTCACTAGATTTAGGTATCAGTTACCCACCACCCCTCAGGGTGGTTAAAGCTATAATTTGCAAAATTAAATAGAATATTTTGAAGTTACTGTGTTGAATTTTATTCATCACATATTTAAAGGTTTTTTATTGATGGATAGACTAAGGTTTTGTATTGCTGGATATATTAAGACAAATTAAATTATCTAAGTAAGAACAGGCACACCGTTAATCGGGCGATTCTTGCTTCAACTTAAAAAGAAAAATTAACATCAGAGCCCATTCAAATTAGACCAATCTAAGAAGGAATATACTAAACGGCTAAAAAATATCACAGTTGTTCGTTACCGGGCCCATTTAAACCACTTGCAAAAGTCCCTGAGGACGAGGGTTGAGTTTGAGTTTCTAGAAGTTTTTAGTTCCCCAGGTCTTGGTTTTGAATCTTGAAATTTATTTTGCAAACCAAATTGCAAATTTAATTTAATTTTAAAGGTATTGCTAAAATGAATCTGTGGTGAAAACGGAACTCATTTACTTCACCCATTCTTTTCAAATTGACATATTTATTTTGTTCATTACTGCAGCTACAATTCACATACCCAAAAATTTACATTTTGAGTTATTTGAAAACAATGATTACTCCACGGGCGTGGGTAAACGGCCACCAAATTAAAATGTTTGCGAGTTTTACACATTTTTAAAAGACACCACAGGTGCCAGTATGCTCCAACAAAAAAAGTATTTTGCTCTTTGAATAGTTTGAAACGTCTCTACCGGCACCAGCAAACGCCACCTAAACTCACATTACGCACCTTGATTAATTTCAAAAGGGCTCCAGGCGCCGGGGTTGGCTAACACCTCCAAAATGGCGACAACTCGATCATGTTATAGCGCGTTGAACGATTTGTAAATGCTCCCCCGGGAGCCAACCAAACTCGCCAAATTACATGATTTACACTTTGAACCATATAAAAATGCTCAACGAGCCCCGGTAGTTGGAGAACGCCACATAAATTAAAATTTGGCAAGTTGAACAATTTTGATAGACTCCCTGAAGTCGGCAAACACCACAAAACATTAATTAATTTAGCTCTTTAACAAATGTAAAATGCTCCACAGGCGCTGGAAAATGCCCCCAAGACGAATATTTTGCACGTTAAACAAAATTGTAAAATACTACCTGTGTGTTAAAAAAGTTCGCCAAAGTACATGTTCAGCACTTTAAAGACTCCTCGGGCGCCGCTGCGGACTCAACACTGTGCCGGCTTCGGTGGCGCCCTCTCCCAGTCGGCGCCCCATGCGGCCGCATGTGCCGCATGGCCCTTGTCGCGGCCGTGTGTACCGGTAGCTGTTTTTGGATGTTAGGCCCTCTACACATCAGAGTGGTGTGGCGTAGAATGGCGTGGCACCTATATTTATTGAACATGGGAGATGCATCAAGTGGCAGGCAGCTGCGCATCTACATATACTTGATTTTACGTATTTGACGTACTTGATTAAAACAATGCTATTTGGCTGATTTTCTGCCACGCAGTACCACCCCACGCTACTGTGGTGTGTCCTTCAAGGGGCCTAAATGCCCAGTAAAATGGGTTATTATCAGCTAGTTTATAATAAAACCAGTCTTCGTTCTTTACCTCTTATAGTAATGTAGATGTTTGATCACATTTATCTGTATTGGATGGTAAATCAAAATGGAGTTAAGTGTGCAAAAATTACCTCTGAAAAAAACATGAAATAGTGTTGGTATTACAGGGGGTAGTTTTAAATTCCTACTTGATTATAGAAACATAAAATTAATAATTTTTTCTGTTTCCATGTTACTAGCATGTTACAATCTACATATGAATGTATTGTGATAAACGCCAAGGCAAAACCATTATAAGTACATGTACAAAGTTTTGCCTGTATACATACTGTTTTGTTGGGAAGTCAACCACTAAGGAGGGCTTTTTCAAAATTCTCATCTACATCACCAGGAGAGGGTAAAAGTTTGTGTGTTGTATTTATGGAGAATTGTTTAGATTTTTCATTTGGAGAGTTATCTGTATCTAATGCAAATCAACAGTTGTTATTTCATACAAATACTCAGTGAAGCACTGTCATCAGCTAGTGTTAATAAAAATTGATTTTTAATATTTTCTGTGGGCATCGTATTGTTTTAGAATCACAACGAACGTATCAAGCTATAATTATGAATTCTGTTATGGTTAATTAGCTTACCTTTGAATTAGCTTCCATCTCATTTTCGTTTGGTAGTATTATTTAGCAATCAGATCAATCTGTAATGGTTTTTTGTCCCTTTCTAAAAAAACATTCACTTTCATGATGGAACTTGTGAAGTGTTGTTCTTTCTCACTGAGCGGCTGTGTAACAAAACCTTTTACTTCATCAGGGAAGAAATGATTTGACAACAGTGTGTTTAACTCTACTTTAATGTCCATCTTGTAGTCTGGAATCAATATTTTGCCTAATATTAGCATACATTTTTATTCAAAAGATAATAACAAGTGTGGGTGCACCAGTGAATGACCGGTTAAGGATAACGTCGCATGTTAATTTTACCTTACTCCCTTATTTCATTATCACAGTTATGCATTTTTCAATACAAAGCTCATTTATATTTTAAGGAATAAGATGTATTAGTTGAATTGGTTCTTAGTTGGTATACTGATTATAATATTAATTAAAATACAACTATGTCAGCGCTCCAATGAATGACCGGGACTGTACTAGTAAATGACCGATCCTGTACCAGTGAATGACCGGTCTTTTTTGGCTGAATAACAGCCAAAAAGTGAGAATAACAGCTGACAACAATGAATAAGAATAAACACCGCTGAGAGTATGGATCATAGTTAGTAAATGACTGATCTTGTTCCTGTGAATGATCGCAAAGGTTTTTCATGGTCATTCACCGGTTCCTGCCCAAGTTAGGTTCCAATTAAGACCGCTCTCAGAAATAATTTATTATAACATGTAGATAAATAGAATTGATTTTAAATTGTAGAATAGTATGTTAGTACCTATTTAATTGTAACACAGTTTTTAAATATTCATGAAATACAGAATGAATGTAAATCCAGCTACGCCCTGTAGAGATAGTCGCTATAGCAGGAAACATCAAAATTGAAGGTAGTTCGACACTCGATATTAAATATGTTTTGAAAGTATTTTTGACTTAACCAATTTTAACTAATGAAAGATAACTATTAAATAATATTCCAAGGCTGGTTTTATAATATTTTATTAGCTGTTTTTTATAATTGGTTAACCTAAAGGAAGTGCTTGGTAAGAAGTATTTTTTGCGAAACGGTCATTCACTGGTGCACCTACCCTGTGTCTTTTAATGAAAACATATGCTTATTAAAAAATCTTTTACCGTGCTAATGGTTAAAGCTCGCCAAAATGGTATTATGCAAGATCCTGGGAAAATGTGAATTTTGAGTCTGGACTCTGCTGTCATTGGTCTTTAAAATAATTATAATAATTCAGAAAACATAAACCAGATGTCCTGTCAGCAACAATGCTATCCTCTCACCCATCCCACCGCCACCCTTCATCATTATCACAATTCAGTTAATCTTTGCAGCTGTAAGGAGTGATCTGTCTCGAATCTATGGAGCAAACATTTCAAATACAAGATATTAAGGTTTAGCCAAGTAACTTTATCCCCCATTTTTTCCTCTGTATCACAAGAGAGAGCTCTAGAACCAGTAAAATTATACTTTTAAAGTAACGTCCGTAAGTAATATAAAATATGTATAAAAACAATTAATTTGACTGGGAATTAATTTCTAGTTTTTGAATGTGTATAGCAGTTAACCAGATCATTACAGTAGACTTCCTCTTATCCAGACACCTTGGGACCAACACCTTTCCGGATAATGGTTTTCCGGTTAAACCGATGATCATTATAAAACATTAAATTGTGATGCATAATGTATAGGCCAATTCTCTGATTTAGACTTTTGTTTACTGGTCTATAATCTTTCCCATGAGAATCATCAATATAGTATTGTCCATTTCCCACCCATCAAGTCATGTTAAACCGATGAGTTGATAAAAATCCCCCGGTTAAAAAGATGTTACTTTTGTGGAGTGCACTAGGGCCCAACGTGATGCTATTCAAAACACCTCAAGTTTAACAAAGTTGTTTTAGCGAATATTTTAAGAAATAAACTTATAAAAATAATTTAAAACAAAAAATTTAGTAACAAACAAACTATAACTCAATTTGCAAAAATGTTCTCTGGAGTTTCACTATTCGTAGACTGAAGTAAAAGGCAAATCTTGATGAGACAACCAGGCCGTGAATGACTCTCGATCAAAGCCAAAAATTATTACTTAAAAGAATTTTTATTTCGGTGATTACTCAGATTGTACACTTGCTAGTTGATTACAATAGCAAGAGTACATAATCACAAGATAGGCGCTTTTTACAGAATTTACTTCACAAAAACTGCTGTTTAAAAGATCAAACTAATATAACCATATAGCTTTATCTTTCATAAACATTTTTGCAAATGTTGCAAAGTTAAAACAACATATATAAACAAAATTACATTTTAACACACCTATACCTAAAGACAAACTGCAATTCAAAAGTTTCACTTCTAGACCACACCCAACTCAACCTCATTCTATTTCTTCCAGATCATGTCAGCAATAAGTTTGTAAACATCAAGACTGATAAGAGTTATCCATTATATTATTACCAACTGCGGGAGTTGACAACAAAATAATGTTATCATTTTCAAATTATATGTATGTAATTCACCATTGGCAATGACTTTTATAATCAATGACGATTATAATAATTGCAATCAACATGTAAAAAATAATTAATAAGTTTCGATCCAAACATTACAAAGGAACTTTTGGCAGGTTGAACCATTTCAAGCTCTTGCATCATAACATAACTGTGCATGCTTTACTAACTTGATCACATCATTTGGATTTCAGATTATTTAGGTTCTTCAATCATCAGGATAAAACATTGAACAAGTAAAGGCATTCATGTTTTCTAGTAGCTTTTTTGAAATTTAAAAAAATAGGTAGTAAAACCTTTACACAACTTTCCTACCCATGGCATATATTGTACCTTTTCAAGACAATAGCTGCAATAATGGTTTGTTTGTGAAAAAAAGATAACACGATTTAATTCACAACTTTAATTTGTTTTGATATAAACAAAATTATCACAAGATATTAATAATTGTAGATTGTTAATAGTACTGTGGGCACTGAAACGGCTGAAACTTGGAATTATGACATCGGTAAATTGTTTTGGTTTGGAAATGGTATTTACATAATGAAGGAATTGTAATTTACCTGATAATGCATATTCATTGATAACTCACCACAAATCCAATCCCAGTCTGATGATCCACTTATCTGTTGCGTGTTGAGAGACAAGCCCAGGGGCTTTGTGCCAACTCCATAAACCGCTCTTGATGCAACAACGCATTCTCTCAAGTCCTGGTCTCACCATAATACATTTCCGAGCATAGAATACATTTTAGAATACATCGCTCATGCATAAAAAAAGTCACTAGTCAAAAATATTCAAGTTTGTTTATTGCATGTTTAAAATATTGATCATCAGCTATTTTACTGTAGAAAATTTGAAAATCGACAAAACTGTTCTCCTGAAGATAAGCATCCATAAAACACATGTAAATTGTTTTTAAATGAGGTGATTTATAATCAAAATACAGTTGTCAGGTCTCTTTTATTTTGTTTATTAATATTTGTTCAAACAAGAAATTTATGACATATTAAAAGCAACAAACAAATGCTTTTTTTCAATATAATATAATACTATTTTCAATATAATTCTGAAATTTACCAACAAATTCATGGCTTTACAATGGGATCACCTTTATGCGCCCTACTTGCTGATGTTTTTATACATCATATATATATTTCATCCTGCACTGGAATTAGATACAAGGTGGTAAATATACATGCCTTATCAAATTGTCAGGGTTACACAGACTGGGACGGTGGCGTGTCTTGTAATCCTGGAGGTCTAGCTACTTGGAAGTCACGAATTGTGGATAGTTATGAGCGATGGCTTGTGGATGCAGTTTTCCTTAGTGGGGATCAACGTCCGCACTATTGAGTACCACGTTCATAGACCAGTTCGTAAACCAGGGGAAATTGTGGTTCGAATCCCACGTTAAAATGTAAGTCCCTTAGTTGCCATTGTCTGTTGGGCTATTAATTAACAGACCTGTCTAAGGAACTTACCGGCCTTAGTCAGTATTAAGACTACAAGATCGCGCTACAATCATCCTACACTTATCCTTCGCTCATATTTGCCTTAAAATACCCCTGACTGGTGGTCAGCGTCTAAAATGGTTATGCATTCTGAAACCTTTCCAGTTTTCCAGAAAAAAGTTCGATCAGAGCTAATCAGGCTTATCACCTGGTATTTTTTTAATCCCTCTGGGAAATATACAGGCTTGATCAAATTGTTGTGCATTTTGGAACATTTCCAGATCAGATTAGATCAGGGCTAATCAGCCCTGATCAAATAAATTTGAAAATCCGAAACAATTGTTCAGGCTTCATCAAGTTTGATAAAACAAAATTCAAGTCAAAATAAATGATTTTCATTGGCGTATGTGGGAAAAAAATCAGTTGGCTTCAATCGTTTGCCATTAAAAGGTAATCTATATCCAAGTAATGTGCTTTTAAAATTTATCCTCATAAAATACTTGATGAATAAAACTGGTTTACAATTTAGTTAAAATTGAACTTTATTGCATGCTACTCAAATTATTTAAAAATGTATTTTTAATAGTTTTTCCATTTTTGGATTTTATTTTAACCTTAGTAAAATAAGTCTTTTCGTCCATAAATTTGAAAACAAACAAATTTACGGAAAGAACCAAAGTTCCTTTCTTAATTTTTTTTGCCTATATGTTTTTGAGTTTTTTTTTTCTAAAAGAAGTGTGGACCTATGCTCAAGGTAAACCTCCAAGTAAAAAGAGAGAAATTAATGGTCCTTTAAAACTGCCAAAATGTTTAAGTTAGAAATTCAGCTTAAGTATTAACTTAGAGTTTAACTCAAGGTGTAAAGAAAAAAGAAAGGTGTATGCAGGGTCAGCTGATGTGAGGTAGTTGGGCTCACACAACTAGTGCTTACGGCAACTACAACACAAACCAGGAAATACAACACAATCAGAATATTATGTATATGGTTTTAGTTATGCTGTCATACCGCCAGGTCTGCTAGTTTCATGAGCCAAACTACTTCATACCAGCTGACTGTGCACACACCTTTCTATTTTCTTTGCTTCATGAGTTTAACTGCTTAAATTTACTTTTAATTATATTGGTGAGCAACAGGTGAATTATAATGTAATATTAACACTACGTTACCAGGATCGCTATCACAGGCTTGGTAGCTTGGTGTTAGCATCTGATCATAGGGATCCTGCTCATCAATACAAATTTTTTTTAACATGTTCAGCCCGAAGTGCGCCACCGGTAGTACACGTTGTAATTTTTGAACTAAACTTTGAAATAAAGTCACTTGACCAAAAAAACCAAACTAACATAAGTCATAATTTTAACTAAATCTTAAAAATATCAGTTGATTTTTTTTGACTGGGACGGTGGCGTGTCCTGTAATCCAGCTACTTGGAGGTCCCAAATTGTGTATAGTTATATATAAGTGATGGCTTGTGGATGCATGCGGTGTTCCCTGGTGGGGATTAGCCAAACTATTGAGTACTACGTTCAAAAGACCATTCTCATAAATAGACCAGTTCGTAAATGAAGTAGGCAAAATTGTGGTTCAGATCCCATGTTCAAATGTAGGTCCCTTTATTGTCATTGGCTGTTGGATTATTAACATGTTCAGCCTGACAGTCCACAGCTCAGTCAGTTTTTGTACTAACCATATTCCTGACGTGCGCCACTGGTGGCCCCCTGCAAACTTTCCAAAACTCCGACATGTACCACCAGTAGCCCACTGTTCCCATCTGATGTAATGCTTTTTCACAGCGCTTTTGGAGCTTTGCCAGGTTATATTATTAGTGTGTTCATATTTTAGGATTGTGTGGATACACTGTGGCCACCAGTGGCGCATGTGTAAAGTTTGTTGTAAAAAACTATGTGCTGAAAAGATAAATGTGATGTAAAAATGCTAAACATGGCGGAAGGGGCTGTCAGAAGACCCGGGAAGTGCTTAATTTGTGTGAAGGTTAAAATAAACAATATATCGTTTGTCTCTTCACTGCCAGCCGCGCCATCAGCGAATCATGCGGTGGTGCACGACAGCTGGCACGTCGTCCCGTGGTGATCTCACTATGCTCACCATACGACGTGCGCCACCAGTGGTGCACCATTAAAATTTATGAATTTCACTAAAATTAGCTATTTTAGACAAACAAAAGGTAAAATCAACAGATATTACAAAAATTGTTAAGTTATGACTTGGTTTTCTATTTTTGGTCAAGTTACTGTATATTGCAATGTACTTTTATTCAGTTCCAAAATTCTCTCGTATACCACCGGTGGCTCCTGTCGGGCTGAACGTGTTAATTAACAGTCCCGCTTAAGGAACGTGTCAGCTTTATAGTCAGTAACAAGACTACAAGATTGCGCCACAATAATCCTACACCTATCCTACACTCATATTCCAGTTAGAATATGCTGCCAGAGCTGCGTCTCAGTCTTAATGAGGTTTCAAAGGTCCTAAATAAGAGGAGGCAAAAGCTCCTAATTAAGCCACTAAGTAAAAAATGTCCCAATAGTGAATTCTTGAGATTATCACTAGTCCTCAGGAGGAAAGATAAAGCTATGTTAGCAAAAAATAAGTCAACACTTTAAATCTTTTGATTTCAAAGGATCAAAGAGAAAGCTGCATGAGAATGAAAAAGCAGTGAAAAACTCATTCTACGCTTCAATTAATGCATTGAGGCGCTTACTTGTGCAACACGTAAACAATTCCCTTAAAGCAGCTTGGAAGGGGCTCTTGGGTAATTAACCCGTGTTCTGGGAGGAAATGCTCTAGATTGGTCTTTCTTGAGGGAAATTGTCTTGCAAACTCATTGAGAATCAGTGAGTTAGTTGAAAACATTATCTTAAAACTAAACAAAAAACAATAATTCACTTTTTACTTTATTTGTATGTAAAAGATTTTTCTTTATCCACAATTTCACCCACTTTGAACTTCTTCATGAGCTCTCTTGCTTCATTTGAATGTCCGACTGACAGGAAAGGCCCTGAAGCATCTTTCCCTTTGTACTTCACTAACACGTCCCTTCCTCCGGGATGTTCATCAACGAAGTTATATACATTGTAAACAACATTCTGTATCACTATTAAATTTGTCTTCTCCTGCTTGTTTTCGATTATTATTCTCGCATAAGTATATTTTTTCACCATCTCAAAAATCACTAGTAAACAAGATAAATTATTTAGACAGATAGGTTCATTCCAAACTACTTTTAAAAATATAACCTAAAATAACATTTTGAGGATACAGGGTAGAAGGCAGATTTTATAGTTTAAGATAGAAGGCATATACTATACTTAATCAGCTGATAAAGACGCGCTGAACTAAAATGAAAATGTATATGTTCAATCCCTGTTCCCTCGATCAATCTGTAGCAGCCTGAGAATGTGTGCACTGAATTGGACAATTCTTTTTTGGTTGTGTTCATTATTCTCAGGATAAGGTTCTTACAAATTAAAATTTTAAATCTGACCAGTGTTCCAATATCCTTTAAAGTTATTCAAAAAAGTATGCATTCTGCAGTGAATATTACATAATGTTTTATGTTATGACCATCTGTTTGTTATGCAAACAAATGTGAATTTGAAAGAGTTCAAAATTTGTTTACAGTTCACGCATTATACCTCCAGCTATGACTGAATCAGCTGATTGTATGGTGCGGGGGGGAGAGGGGGTACTTTTCTGAAAACATTTTCTAAAACACCGCTGCTTGTCAAATGCTGTGTTTACCAATATCATATGTTAAAAATATCATGTGACACGGTTAGTAGCGTTGTGGTCATAGCCGGAGATATAATGCGCGAACTGTACTTTTATTAATAAAATGACATTGAACAAAGTAAAGGTCAAACAATGGGTTTGTACAAAGATGGCTATGCACTATAGAGATGGCTATGGTTTATGACATTCAACTTTGGGGTACGGCAAGCACCTCCAACATTGAAATTTTAGAAAGGTTTCAGGCTAAAACATCAAAGGAGACTAATCAACACACATGGTTCATGTCAAATGAACTCATAAGAAATGATCTTCAAATTCCAAACGTAATAGAAGAGAGAACGAGACTATCTATCAAAATCTATCAAATCTATCAAAGAAAAACTTGAAAACCACATAAATAGTCTGGCTGACAACCTTCTTGACAACCGTCACACAGTAGACATACTTAAAAGTTTGAATCATACAGTAGTTTGGACCTTATATTCATGTGAAATTATGTTACTTTTTCCTTTTGCAAGGTTTGATGCTGAACAAATTCTTGCTCAAGACATCTTCTCTCAGGTTTTTTACTTATTGTACCTCTTTCAGCACTGAACATATTGTAAAATAAAACAGTTATAAAAAATGTTATATTTTACTAGAAGAACCCGTGGCTTCGCTCACGATAAAAATTAAACATACACTCTCACACATTAATTATATAGTTTTGCTTTCCCATTTATTTTTCTTGTTGTAAAATCTACTTCTTTAAACATATCAAATGTACTTCCATAAAAAAAAATGTTTTTAGACATTTGCTCTTAGTACGCATATGCTACGATGGGGGTATTCTATTCCTTCCTAAAGTGCCTGTCTATATAAAAAATGTGACCATATCCAGCGCCCCGCCGACAAAGCCCCAAATGGTGTTGCTGCCCTGGGTAGGCTCATGCCCAATATCGGCGGTCCTTCCTCTTGCAAGTGCTGTTTGCTTGTATCGGCTGTCCAGTCGATCTTGCTATCAGGTGAAGAGGATTGCGCTCACACACTCAAGAAGCGAATTTACAGAGACTGGCTCACCCGAGACAAACGCCGAGAAGCATTTATGTTCGTTTCTGCTTAACGCACGGTATCTGAGCTTGCCCTGATGATGATCATGGGGCACGATATAAGGAATTGCACCCTTGGCTTTTTCGACGGCTTTGAATCTGCTCGCATATGTAGCATAGCAAGGCCACACTGTGGGGCCTTGAGCATAGTTACCCTTAATTAGAACTTTATTATGCACCCCCGTCGAAGCAGACATGCGTATTAGAAATCCTATTTCTTTCCTTCATGAAGGCATACGTGTTAGAGGAACCATAGAACATGGCTTGAAATTTTATTCACTGTAAAAGATCATTTTCTCAAGGTTTTAGGGTCTACCTGGAACAAAAAATTACAATTCCACTCCAGCAATTATTAAAAAGTGCTGTCTTACGTTTTTAGACTCTATATTGAACAAAAAGATTGAATGAGCCGTCCCGGCAATTTTTTTAAAGTGCTATAAATAAAATGAATACTTTACTGTAGCACACTCTTCCTCCTTAACAGCAGTTTGTTGTCATAAAAAAGAAGTCCTTCGAGTATAAGTGATCAGTGATCACAGAAGTCCTTAAGTAATATCAATTATTTATTTAATTTTATACTATATACCAGCATTTTATATAGTGTATTGCACTTAAAATATATTCAAAAGTCTTAATTCATTAACCATCTGGCACCAAGTAACAAATCTTCATGTAAACAAATACAATTAAATAGCAGAAACAAATACCATTAATTTACATCACCTGTTTTAAATTTTACTTTCACATGTTTTGTTAGTAAACAAATCTAACTCAAATTCTTTTAAAATCCCTGACATGGGTACCTTTAAGACGGTCCCAGGGCTAAGCCCTGAAAGTTATCACGAAATTGAAGGTGTATAAACCTACTCCATGAAATTCTACATGTATCTACCAAGTTTCGTGGCTATCGGTCCAGCGGTGTCTGAGTTTATCAATGCTATATATATATATATGTTCACCCAACTATCATTGTGGCAACCGTACATAAGGAAAAGTGTATGTAAAGTGGCGACCGCTGCTTATGACGACCGTATATGGTAGTCATATGCACACTTGGGTTATTTCATCTCCTTTTGCCCTGTAGATACATATAGTGATGACTTTAAAAATTGATTTTGGTCGTCATATTGCACCTGAAACGAATATTATTAGTTCATGTAATGACCGTGGGTGCGCTAGTGTCGCTGAGTGTATATTTCAATATACGGCATTTGGCGTAATACTGCGACCGGACGACTTGGCAACACCGGTTCTCTCAGGCGCGTATATTCCTCGAGTAAAGGAGCTGAGGGTTTCGAGCATACATGTACGAAGCATTTTTGCAGATTATTATAAAAAGGACTGTGGTAATACAAAACATGCTTGTCGCCCGGCTATTTTCCGGGTGGTCGACAACGAAGGGGGGGGATATAGCGGGTAGTGTTATGAGTTAAAATGCGGAACTCTTGAAAGCAGTAAATGATTCGATTAAAACGTCGTTTTAATAATACAAATTTGGACACCAATAACAGTTGTTAGGCCCGGGGTCGTATATTGAACAGTAAACGAGTTATGAAATAAGTTGTAAAATAAATTGGTTTCAGTTGAAGTTATTGTAATATTTATTTTTCGATCTTAGCTTAGTTTGTGTAGGGATGATGGAAATGGAAATAATTATAAATATTGGTTGGATATTAAATAACTGTTTATTAACTTGTAGTAATAAAAGAAGACTATAGAATTAAATAGCTCTGAAAAATTTTAACCTTGTGAATTTTGAATTTAAAAAAAGGAAGTGAGAGGTGTTATCCGTACTGGACTTGGACTTGAATTGAATGCAATGATGAGAACCCCCCTCTGGGCGATTAGGTCACCGATGCACGTGGTTGGAGGAGGATAACGTGATGCTGACTAGTAGGCCTAAACTACGGCTGCTCGTGGCCGTTCTGCGTTTTAAATTAAAAATTTATCAACCAATAATCTGACTCTCCAAAACAAATGTACTAAGTAAAAACAAATCAATAATTTTGGTTCAGCTAGTGAAGGAGAGTGACTCGTTATCAGAGGTGCACATCACTCCAAGGCTTACGGCGCATTCCCCCCAAAATAAAAAAAATAAAGGAAATAGGTATTTGACTATTTGTTTTAACGTAGGTAGAATTAAAATGAGAATGTCGCAAACAAGTGTGTCCAAATATGTTTGTTCGTTGTTGTAATATGGACAGTGGGTATATAAAACACGTATGTCACCTATTTCCCAGGTGGTCAAAAACTTGGGGGGAGGGGGGCAAAGATGGCAGAAAGCGCTTTGCGTCAAAACTGCTATATCTTGGTAAGGTACAAGATAGAACATTGGTAAAAACATCATTTTAATCATAAAAATTTGACCAACAATAGTGGTCATTAGATCCACGTTTTACGGCCAATTTGTTTTAAAATTTCAGCATCGCTGAAAGGCTTCATTATTGCCGCTGGAGAAACACAACAACCCCCCCCCCCCCCCCGGCGCACTGTTACCGTCGGCGCCCCATGCAGCCACATGTCTGCATGGCCCTTGTATCGGACTTACGTGCTGATCCCTCTATTTCCTATCATCGTTTTTCAGTCACTAGTATATCTGGATCTTGGCGCCTTGGTCAGTCGGCACTTCGGAGCACCGCGTCGCGCCACCGCTGGGTACTGAGGTTGCCGACAAGCGCGGTGCCAACCGTTCAGCGCAATCGCTGTACTGTATGGGAATTCAATTGATGAATTAATTCCTTGTGTTCTTTTTCGCCCGACAGCGGTTTTTCGTCCCTTTTTTCCCCGGGTCTCCTTTGCTCCCGAGGCGAGGCCCATAAAGTCGGTTCCCAAAGCCCCTTTTTAACCAGGGCTCCAGGCGCTCGCCCCATGCACCCCTTAAAAAAAGGCCCCGAGGAGGGAACATGGCGGGGGTCGCGAAGTTTTAAATCAGTGGTTTTTAAATTACTTTGATCGCGATACACTAACGACCTAAAACATTGCTATATATTTAGCTACACAATAATCCCAACAAAAACCAGAAGATAGTGAAAGTAAAAATCTAACCTAAACTTAACCCATAACTAGGGTTACCAAATGTCCTAGTTTCCGCGTTTATTTCCCGGTTTGACTGCCCATGTCTTACCATTCACTGTAATTCCTCCCTTCAGTGGGTTGTACGATATCCTAAAATTCGGAGGCCTGTCTATCTGAGAGCTTTCAATCCTTTGAGTTCTAACAATCTGCTTTATATAATGAGGATTATTCAAGTATTATATTTTAACAATTGAATAACTAGTGTTGGGGAAGCTACTTTTAAAATGTAACTCGCTACATCTACAGCTAGAGGTTGTAAAAAGTAGCTTTGCTACAGCTATAGCTAAAGATTTTAAAAAGTAGCTAGCTACAGCTACAAAAATCCTGCTACAGCTACAGCTACTTTTTAGCGAATTTCCTTAGAAATAAGCTATTACCGTCGTTTTAACAGAACAGAATGGACAAAAAATATCCGTTCAGGGTAACCTCAGCAATCATGTTAATACTTATATTAATTGACAGCTTTTTATGTGTACTTTCTGGATATGAAGTGAGTTTATTGTTAAAACGCATTTTTACCTGCAAAAGTCACGATTTGTTTCAAAATTTAACATGGGCTTATAAGGGAAATAGAATTTTCATTTTTTGAGTGTCTGTAAGCACGATAACTCGTAAATATCCTCCGATCGCAACAAAATTTGGTACAGACATGTAAAACTAGATTCTCTTGGACGAGTTCGTAAACCAGCCAGATCGACATATCCTAAGTGGGGTAGAGGCTCCATTTTACCCCCAAAAATTCGTTTTTTGAGTTTTTCAAATTGAAAAAATATATTTATCCAATTATTGTTTGCACCATTGGATTTACCTTGAAAAAACAAACAATTTGGTATTTTAAATCATTCCTCTAAGTCCATTGGTCTCCGGCTTCTCATTTTTTCCCCTGTTTCTATAGTATCAGGGCAGCAGAATGTTGGCTTAGTCAATTTCCTATTTACTCTCTAATGAGGTTTTCAAGGAATCGCTTTGAGTAATTTCTCAGTTTATCAATATGTTAAAAAAATTGTGGTTTTTAAACAATTTTATGTTAATATAATTTAAAAAATAAACATTCTTGCCTACTTCATTATACGGAATCTTTGTGTTTTTCATCTAAGCCATTTACCAATATTTTTTTACAAAGGTTTTGGAAACCAAGCTATAATAGCTATAATTTTAATACATAAATATATCACTGGTGTATTTCTTTTTTACGTAATAATGGATTAATTACGTATTAATGGATTATTTTGTAATTAGAAATTCGCTGAGTACGCAGGTATGCTGCGACGGGGGTATTTTAGCTTCTTTCACGAAATAATTCCAACTTTTCCCTGTCTTTCGCAGTGGTGTATTGACTCAACTGAACACCCATCTAGCTTTTCAGACGTATAACAGTAAGTGTAGTTCAAGTAAATAAATGAATAAATAAATAAACCAAACAATAGATCAATAAAGTTTTTTTTTTAATTATTAGTCACGGTAGGCCTTCTCAAAATAGATTGTCTAAGTGCTGAATGAAATTATAGGCATCCAAGTAGGGCCTAATAAGCACTAAGATTTGGTGTTACATTCCCATGTTAAGATTTGGTCATGCCCGTTTCCAAAGACCCTTAGGCTAAATCATTTTCCCATTTCAATATTTAGGCTAGACTTCTGAAGGCCTTATAGACATAGACCTACTATATTACTTATTTTATTATCTAAGTACCTTTCACTTTGACCATGGTTTGACTCATAATTTTATTGTTTATTATTGAATGTCCATTAAACAAGTAAACAAACGCTGTTGCTTTACGCTTTCATTTACGGATAATGCTCGAATAGCGAATGTGGATGCACGTCGATCGTCGTCTGTTTTGTCATACGACGCCGTATCGGAGGCTTTAGCCACAATGGTGGTTAGCGTTGTTTTTATCTATTGCGGTGTAAGTTCACTAACGTCGATCAAAGGCTCAAGCGGAATGAGCGAATACAGGCCAATGCAAAATTTACAGATGCGTTCGCATGACTTGTTTGTTCTATGTCGTTCTCACAAGACCTCATGTTGTAAATAGATGGCCGAATATTTGGGCAAGTCAGTTTCGCCCTTGGACGACGATAGTGAACTCCCACAATCAAAGTTGCCTTTGTCTGTGGTCAAAGGCAATTGATTACAGGAACTACAAAATCATTTACAATTACCAACTATTATAGTTTCAAAGAACATCTCGATTTACTCAGAATCTCTGTATGGGTTGAAGTGTTAAAATACCGGTCCGAGAAAAATATAAATGTTTGTATTGCAAAAGTAGCGTCAAATTCCGCTACTCCCTACTCAGTACAGTAGCTCGCTACAGCTACAAGCTACGCAATTGAAAGCGGCGCTACTTGTAGCACGCTACTCCCCAACACTGTAAGAATAGCGTTCAACATCAAAATAATAACATTTAGATCAAAATTTCAAGACGGAATCACGGACGTATAAAGGGGGGATCTGTAGAATCGACAGCTCCCAGCAAAATATTGAAGTCTTTGAAAATGATTGTAGCCTTTTTATTATTTTTTTCAAGTTGCCTGTATTAATGGATAGCAAACTACGATCCAAGGCACGATGACTTTTGTACCCTCCCCCATCCATGCAAACAAAACAATTTTCTGTCGTGTCGCTGTAAATAACTAGAATGTAAATATTTATTTGCGTTACATACTATTTTGTTTATTCAATTTTTCCAGATTTCGATCAATTTTTCAAGATTTCGATCAATTTTTCTTCATTTACATATCATCAGTTTTTTTAACTAGTATATCTGAATTATAATTTTTAAAGTCCTTGGCCATAAATTTATTTTACTTGGTTACTCTGTAATAGAAATGTAACTTATAACGTCTCCTTGACGTAGAAATTCCGTGACGAAAGTGGGAACTATTTCAAACAAGCCCCATAATCAAATCTAAGATCCCAGCGACACCGCAGAAATAGTGGAAAACTCAAGAACTTACAGCGGTGGCGTAAACAGCGAAGGCGGCCACCTGTCGCAGCAGTAAAATATCGCTCGTGTGAACGTAGCCTAACCTTAAATCCTTCAACTGTCAGCAAAGCATAAGCTGTTCCCACGGTTTGGTTTTTTGATCACGATTCGTCACCAAAGTACCATTTCGGGCCTTGAGATTTACTGTTTCCATGTTAACCTCCATCATTTTGTCCCGAAATAAGTCACTTTCATGACGCATGATGAAATATAAAATTTAATACTAAACATTTCAAGATTATCGAAAATAGGAATTTGTGAAGACTAAACAAAAGAATCCCCTTTTACTTAATTAAAAAAACAGGTTGTCTTAGTGATAGTGGTATGGCAGGTCGTCACTTTGCCTGAATGAACAATTTATTCATGTATCAATGCAAGAGTGAAAATTGGCAACGCTGTATGTCGCCATAATGATGGTAAATATTTTGAATGGGGTTCACAATGATAGTTTGAAGTAATGTATATTACTGGATGCCATATTGTTTGTGGCATGTAAGGTTGCCACAATGATGTCTCTATGGTTTGCTTACAAATAACAAAAAAACTCATAATGTGAGTTGATAATGTTGTTTCTTGAGTGCAAGTTAGCATATTTCCATATGAAAACATAAATATACGTAACTCTTTGTGGCGGTTGCCATATTGTAGGTGTTGTGAAAAGTCGTCACAATGATAGTGCGATCTATATATATATATATATATATATATATATATATATATATATATATATATATACCAACATCCTCTTTTATACTTTTAGATATATATATATATACCAACATCCTCTTTTATACTTATAGATTATTTTAATAAGGCATGAGAAAAGTTATGAAGCCTAGACCATTGACTTTCAGAATTTGTATCGGCTACTTTAGGGTATTGTTCCTAATTGCTTAGTAAGCTCATAAGTGATGAACATTTTTTTTTTAATGCGCAAGTTGCTGTCTGTCTGTATGTGTTTGAAATAACATAATTTTTAGTTTCAAGTGTGTTTGAGATAAAGCTTTGAAACTCGGTATATGGGTTCTTAGTATCAATGTACATAAAGGATTTTTTTCCAAAATTTTAACTTTTCAAAATTCATAAAGGCGGCAAGTTTAAATTTTAAAACTCAAATTACCTTGTAAACTGTTTATTTTACAAAAAATTAACAAGTACGGTACAACTTTTTTTCTAAATTTTATTCTATATAGTTAGAAATAACTTGCACTCCAATCGGTTAATAAATAGCAAAGTTATTCCCACTTGTGTGATTAATTACAACCATTATTAATGGTGACAATTGGTAAAACTGTTTTTCATCATACTTACTCAGAAACATCTGTTTTATGTTCTTTTTGTTGGCTCGAAAGTTACTCATTACCGTCCTAATCCGGCAAAAACTTGATTTTTTATTTATTTATCTATTTATATATTTATTTAAATATTTTTTATTTAAATAAAATAAATATTTAAATGGTTAGACTTAAGCAAGGGACTGCAATAACTTTTCTTTTTGATGCCACTAGACCTCAAAAACACTGTTTATTTTCATATATATAAGGATATCCGTAGCACGATACCTTTCGTAAAAAATGTCCGATCGAGATAAAATTTGACACATAAGTGTAGAGCGACATTTATTAGTTCGAGTTCAAAAACCAGCACGATTGGCTAAGTCTAAGGAGGGTTTTTTGACAAAATAAAGTTCATTTTTAGAATTCAATACCTTTTTATTTGTTTTATGTAAATTTCATTGCAAAAATTGGATTCAGCTTAAAAAATAAACAATTTAGCATTTTTAATTATTATTCTACATCAAAACGTTAATTAGATATTGCATGTGCTAATATATTGCATGTGCACAGTACGTTGTTTAATATATTTTTTTATTCTACCCTTCACTCATCTGTCATTTATACTTGGCTTAAAATACCTACCTGGGTAGGTCGCCATTTCAACTAATGTATCTAATGTAATGTATCTAATGTATCACAAAAGTATAATAATTTTTATAGGAAAATCCCTAAAAGTTATAAAATAACCATCCTAAATCAATACAATTACCCTAATGTAGGACTTTTGAAAATAAAACTCTGAACATCTGATTATATTAAAATTTTCAGGTGAATATTTTATTTGCCTTTATTTTGGATAGTTTGAGTTCATTGATCATGATTTTGCATAAATTATATACTATATTAAAAATACAAATTATTTCTAACTTTTATGAAGAAAATATGTGCAATTGGGGTGGGGAGTGTCTTGGTCTAAACTTCCTGAAAATGTAGCATACTACATAGTATGTTCACAATTCTGAGGAATGATAATATGTCTTTTTGAAAATGACTAAGGATGCAGGTCTGCTGCAATAATAGGAGTGTTTTAATTATAAAACCAACAATATCATTGAATTTAATTTGTTTATGAGATTATATTATTTGTTTGTTTCCAGTGTGAATTTATTGATTATATGTTTGCTGGCATTTATATACTATAACAAAATTATTAAATTCATTAAAAATTAAAAGGCCAAGAACTATATAAAATACAAAAAGTGTAAATAATACTAATAAAAACCAATGTGATCCCCTTGTAAATTTTCCTCATGTTTAAAGCCCATGAATGATTTAATGTATGTTTTTAATAAATTATTTACAAACCATATTAAACAATACTTTCCTTTACATATGTTGAATGCTCACATATAGGCCTATAAAATAAATCCCATGGAAATTTGCTGAGTTAGGTCTGCTGCGACAGGGATATTTTGTAAAATAAACCGTTTATTAGATGACATAAGTTTGAAACTTCAAACTTACCGCCATCTTGAATTTGAAAAATTAAAATTTTGAAAACATTCCACCATGTACATTGATACTTAGAACCCATATACCGAGTTTCAAAGCTTTATCTCAAACATACTTGAAACTAAAATTTCAAGCTTGTTAATTATTTGTTTCCTCAGGGAAATATAGGTATTCCTTGTTTTTGAAATAGTAAGCCAGCAAGTGATATTAAGTTTTTGATTAAGAAGTTTTTGATTTAGTTATACCATCACCAGTTCCTGCCTTGGGCATCAAAAGCCTCAAAATGCAAGGTTCAAGTAAGTTGGATAGCAGTGATAGGAGTATTGAGTAAAACAACAAAAGCAATTTCTTAAGTCAATAGTAAGTTTGTAAAGGCTGTAATTGGTACCTTTCTCTCCAGAAAATAGTAGACAAATAAGCAGTTCCTGTTGGTTCATCTATACTTATATTTAATATGCTAGGATTTTTTTGTGATCAAGACACCCTATAGAATTAATTCTGTACCTATTTTAATAATTTAGGAGACGTTGGAAGGAGCTCGCCATCATGTTTTGCTGGAAACCAAATTTTTGAACCTCAGTCTTAGAAAACTGGCGTTACTTGACACCTACTTGAGTGCAAGCCAAGTTGTAGGGGTTATTATAAAAAAAGATAGCCTACCACTAAAGTTTCATTATTGTTACTTTCTCCCCCTTAAAATAATACCATTATAGAGAAAATAAAGTCAAAATGTTAGAAAAAAAATCCTGAATAAAACAATGATTTGTAAAGTGAAAGGGGTCTCTGTCCGTCTGGGAGTGTGGATTTGTATATGGATGTAAACAAAGCTACATAGACGAACCAGTAGTCCAGTTTCAAATTTGGAATTAGAGCTAACTTTTTTTGTCTTAGAACTTGTTTAACAGCCCAAGTTCACTCTCGACGGGTCAGGGGACAGGGCTTATTCAGGCGAATTCAAAATTACTGGAGCGTTCAGCATCTCATACTGTAGGCTGCTCACCTGTGGACTGAAGCAGCCTCTCCCTGTCACTCATTTATGATGCATTTCTACCTTCTCACAGCCATAAGGAATGTATAACTAAGTTGATTCAAGCTGTAAAGCGTCAATTGTTAAAATAGAGCAAGGCCACAATGAAAAATGTTTATTCTGACCTTGAATATTGACCGCAATAAGGTAATTTAAAATAGTCAGTAGGCTATTTCCAAAAGACAGAAACGGGTTTTGAGTTTGGTAGTTTTTCGCGAAATCGATTTCCGGGGGGGGGGGGGGGGAGCGGCCTAGTAATTCTCAGTCCGACACTCGTGAGCTCACAAAGTCACATCGCATGCTGGCCTACTAGTGTCGCCTTGACTTAATACACAGATAAATAAGCAAATACAAAAAAATCATGCAATGGTCATATAACAATTAATTATGATGGGTTAAAATATGTCTTCATACGTCTAATAAAAAATAAGCAGTTGGAACTCAGTGAATAAGCAGGTCAGCAAATCTACTGCAACGGCTGTACGTATTTAATATAAAGTAAAATAATCCTCTTTGTCAGCTGTGTATGAGTTTTCCCAAACAAACATGAAAACACACTACTTGTAACTTTTCTAATGTTCATGCGAGGTTACATTATTTTAGTAAATCCAAATATAAACCTCTGAACATTTAATTCATCTTGTCGAAATAGGGCATGCCTAAAGGTGTAAAAATAAAACAGTTCACTTATGCGATGATCCAAACTGAAAACGAGAAGGCGAATACTAATTTAATAGTGGTACAGAACATTGTTTACAACGTGTACAGTTTCCTGAACGACCACCCGGGGGGACGGGAGATCCTGGTGAGGAACAAAGGCAAGGACGCCTCCGCGGAGTTCCTGGCGGCCGGACACTCGCAGGACGCGCGGGAAATGATGAAGAAGTACAAAGTAGGCGAGATCGTGGACAAGGAAAGAACATCTTCATAACGAAGAATAAACGTCTATTAATTAGTATGGATTTGTTCTTATGTTTATATAATAATACATAATGTGGCGACGAGTGAGTGTGTATTATAAAGGGTGTAAAAAGGTGAAATAAAAAGTAAAGTCGTAAATTTATAATGACCGGTTGACAGGTTTGAAAGTAAATATTGTAACTTGTACAATTATCTATATTGTGTCAAGAGTCTATTATATTTAGCCTAATGCCGGAAGGAAAAACCTTTAGACAATTCCCTCATTTTCGACAAATTTTAGGGTGTATTAAGAAACCAGTTTTAAAACCTATCTGGTTGCTACATCATCATGTTACAAAAGATAACATGAAGATGAAATAATTGGGACGTAGTCATTTCCCAGATCACTATGTTAAACTGTCTTCATGGAATATAAATGGTGCATTAACCTGATATTTATGTGTTTAAATAATTTAAGGAGTGACTAACAATTTGATCAGTAAAAATAAAAATCATGGAACAAAAAAGAAAAAAGAAACGGGATCAATGAATTTTGTATTCAATTTATTGAACCCAGAGTGCAAAGAACAAAAATAAGAATTTTCATATTAAAACATATAGGCTGGGCTTTAAAGCTACCCCCTTTAGCCAGAGCCATCCTTGCCAGAGCCTGCACTCCTTTAGCCAGAGCCTGTACTCCTTTAGCCAGAGCCTTCTTTCCCAGAGCCTGTACTCCCTTAGCCAGAGCCCTCCTTGCAAGAGCCTTTACTCCCTCAGCCAGAGCCTTCCTTGCCTGTACTCCTTTAGCCAGAGCCCTCCTTGTCAGAGCCTGTACTCCTTTAGCCAGAGCCCTCCTTGCCAGAGCCTGTACTCCTTTAGCCAGAGCCCTCCTTGCCAGAGCCTGTACTCCTTCAGCCAGAGCCCTCCTTGCCAGAGCCTGTACTCCTTTAGCCAGAGCCCTCCTTGCCAGAGCCTGTACTCCTTTAGCCAGAGCCTTCCTTGCCAGAGCCTATACTCCCTCAGCCAGAGCCCTCCTTGCAAGAGCCTGTACTCCTTTAGCCAGAGCCTTCTTTCCCAGAGCCTGTACTCCCTTAGCCAGAGCCCTCCTTGCAAGAGCCTGTACTCCCTTAGCCAGAGCCCTCCTTGCAAGAGCCTGTACTCCCTCAGCCAGAGCCTTCCTTGCCTGTACTCCTTTAGCCAGAGCCCTCCTTGCCAGAGCCTGTACTCCTTTAGCCAGAGCCCTCCTTGCCAGAGCCTGTACTCCTTTAGCCAGAGCCCTCCTTGCCAGAGCCTGTACTTCTTTAACCAGAGCCCTCCTTGCAAGAGCCTGTACTCCCTCAGCCAGAGCCTTCCTTGCCTGTACTCCTTTAGCCAGAGCCCTCCTTGCCAGAGCCTGTACTCCTTTAGCCAGAGCCCTCCTTGCCAGAGCCTGTACTTCTTTAACCAGAGCCCTCCTTGCAAGAGCCTGTACTCCCTCAGCCAGAGCCTTCCTTGCCTGTACTCCTTTAGCCAGAGCCCTCCTTGCCAGAGCCTGTACTCCTTTAGCCAGAGCCCTCCTTGCCAGAGCCTGTACTCCTTTAGCCAGAGCCTTCCTTGCCAGAGCCTGTACTTCTTTAACCAGAGCCCTCCTTGCAAGAGCCTGTACTCCCTCAGCCAGAGCCTTCCTTGCCTGTACTCCTTTAGCCAGAGCCCTCCTTGCCAAAGCCTGTACTCCTTTAGCCAGAGCCCTCCTTGCAAGAGCCTGTACTCCCTCAGCCAGAGCCTTCCTTGCCTGTACTCCTTTAGCCAGAGCCCTCCTTGCCAGAGCCTGTACTCCTTTAGCCAGAGCCTTCCTTGCCAGAGCCTGTACTTCTTTAGCCAGAGCTCTCCTTGCCAGTGCCTGTACTCCTTTTTCCCCATTTAACTACCCTATGCCAAAATGAAAGAGCAGAAGTATAAGTCGCGATTGTTTCGATGGGCCACAAACTTGTCATTGTTTAAGGTGGGAATAAAGTTAAAGCATTAGTAAAGGTTTCTTAGGCCCAACACACATCGGTTCCTATTGCAGTTTGCAAACAGTTTCATGAGTGAAATGGGGGTTGTGACACAACAAAGAGGCTTTGTTATAACAAAAATGCAAAATGGCGTAGTTTGCATTTGCACATTGAAAATCACTAGGGCATGTTAAACGAGTAACGCTAAAACCATCCATTTGAGAATCGTTTGTTTACTCTTATCGATGTAGAAATTTAATCAATTTATTCAAATTTAGTTATTTCCTACACAACATCCGGGTTAATATCGGTTAATTAGTTTGGTGTTGGTGTTAATTAGCGTGTCAGATGCGCAGTTACACCGAGCTTGCATCCAAGAATCGTGATGCCAATTTGTTTGGTTAGTTACTTAGCGGTATAGAAACAAAAATATTTATTGGGCGATCTTTAAAATGTTATATATGTGTTAATTATGTTACCAAAAAAAATCAATGTATATGTACAAACGGCAATGAATAATTGTGATATCTCAAGAAATACTGGTTTTCTCCGATAAATTTGATTCGACAAACTATAACTGAAGTTGCAAAAACAAACTGTTTACAACCAACAACGCTGGTACTTACAGATAGATTTTTTTAACTAGAAGCGGTCAAGACGAGGATGAATATCTTTGGTGATGAACTTTTTTGTTTGTAATATAATCATATGTTTCTACCTGTCAAATATTGAGGTTTGGTTTAATCAAAACAAACAATATTCTAAGTCATTTCATACAATTGTTTATTTTTTTAAATTGTAAACAAAGGCGTTACAAGATAAACAGAAACACATGATTTTACTTTAAACAAAAGAAGTGCATTGCCAAAGATATTCCACCTTGTCTTAACAGCTTCTAGTTAAAAAAATCTAACTGTAATTGAGTTTGATGTCAGCCACCCCCTTGTAAACACAAGTTACCACACCTTATTTACGATCAAAATAAAAAATTATTTTTATCAAATCTAAACTGTTAAAATTGAATAAAGTTTTTTACAACAAAAATTACTATAGATTCAACACAGCAATCTTATAGTACACTTCAACAGGTTATCCATTAAAAAAATCATAATGCGGAATCTGAATGTCGCACGTTTATTTATAGACCCAAAAATTGTAAGAAAAAAATATAGACTAAAATTAAGGTGTTGGCCAAAAAATGAAGAAATATAATTCTTCAAAATGTTTTTTCAATCACATTAAAGATTGGGTTACGCGTTTATCAGCCAGAGGCAAAAATATACGGTACAAGTAGTACATTTGCTTGAACATAGCCTAATTATTCGCCCTCAACCAGCAACCCCCTAAAAATTTTCAATTTTCAAATTTATAAACATAGCGGAATGTTCAAATGGAATGTCCATGCAGAAAATCAAGACTTTTGTTTGATTACTTAGGGTAATCCGTAAAACGCAAGTAGTCTAAGTGATATCTTCTAGTAAATATATAGTAGAATATAACAGTAATAGTTTTGTACAGTTTATTCTTTTGCAGATTGAAGTTAAATTTTGTTGTCCCTTGAAAATATTCTATAGATCTTTCGTCCCGATTTTTTAATCACTGCTTTTAAAACCGAAAGGGCCACCATTTTGAATTTTTGAATATACCTTATTTTAGCTTTTTCAGAGAAAACATTTTAAAATCCTTCATTAGCATGCATCTAGAGCCTATAATTAATATTTTAGCCAAGTTTCATGGCCCAAAGCCCTACATTGTTTTAGAAAATAAGCATTGAAAACTAAAAATGGCCGTCATTTTGAGTTCTATATTATAGGACCCTATTTTAGCCTTTTTAGCCTTTTGAGAGAATATATTTTTAAATACTTTGTTAGTACGCATCTATAGAGCCTATAAAGATTATATGTGCCAAGTTCCATGGCCCAAAACCTTTTAGTTTTTGAGAAACTGTGATCAGTGAGTGAGTGAGTCAGACAGTCAACCGTTTAGGCTTTTATATATATAATATAGATAGGTGTATAGGGGGACGGAGTAAAAATTGATTTTGTGAAAACCTATCAGCTGAGTGAGGGCTGGTGCTTTGGAAACTCAACTGCCGAACAACTTTGGTACAAATTGTCAACAAAGTGGTCAAACAACATCAGTCCGACCGTATGGGCAATTCAGACTGCCTTAATAAGCCCTGTTTGGCAAACATTTATATTTACGCTGGCAGGAGACACTGAAGGTCTGCTCTGCGCAGGCGTGCCGGACACGTGTTCCACGTTCCATTGATGAGTTCCGTCAGTAGCCAGTGGTCGCCGGCGGTGGCGGTGTCGGTCGCGGTGGCCATGGTGCCGTGTGGTGGCGGCGGTGGCGGCGGCAGTGGCGGTGGTGGTGACGGTGGGCGAGGGGGCGCGGGCGGTGGCGTCGCGCTCCTCAGTCGCGTCGCGGCGCCGCCACTCGCCGAACACGCTATGTCGCTGCTGCTCAGGTGTGTATCGTACGCTAAATATACGCTCGAGTGAAATACGTAAGAAATATAAAACAATAACAATGTTTTTATTTACTTCAAAGTAGATATCAAGTAACCATAAGGTTTTCAACAGGTCAGGTGATACAAATTGCCATCCTGCCTTTTCTAGGGATATTTATTTCAGTAATGCATCAGGTATTTGGCCGGTGTCTTTATTTTGTGCCATTAGGGATGTGTTAAAAAAACTAATATTTTCCTCGATTATTCTCACCGAGACCTTTTTCAAGTATGAGGTTGATGGGTGTCGGACATATGGTTTTCTCAAAAGTTCTGGGTAATTTTGGCTATATGTGTAGATTGCTACTAAAGTCCCAAGTAGTAAAAATGCTCGTTGACGAGCTATAAACATATAAGATTCTATATGGGATATAAGGCATTTTTCATCATACTGTGTTCCCCAAAACACCCAGACCAGTATGATAGCTTTTAAGCTATTTTGCTCACGATTTTCTATTAAAATACACTACTTTTTACTGTGCACGTCACATCTGCTTCCATATCTAAAAATGTAAATTGGGGGCGATGGGTTGTGGGTTGGGAGTTAATGGGATGGCAAAAATTTTCAAATTGGCATTTAAACCCCCATCGTGTGAATTACTTTTAAATGAAACTCACAACTAGAGATTGATAAATGATCAAAATTCAACTTAAAACATTCGAGTTTAGGTGTTACCAGCTTTTACTTATTGCTCCAAGGAAACATATTTCTTTGTTGACATTTTATTGTTATTCCGTAAACAACATGACAACCAGGTTAATTTATTGTAATTTCAAATAAGTTTCTCTACAGTTAATTCTCAAAAACTTTAATAAATTAGGCTATAGTGTAATTGGGCACATCTTAAAGAAAGTGCTTTTCTAATGGCTTGGTTTTTCCTACGACGCCTAAAGGTAAAAAAAATCTAATACAGTACAAAAATCATGCTTGCCTATTAATATACAGATAGTTTTACTAATGGAGGTAATTGTTTCCAACTGAAAATTTCATAGCCACATCAACCCGCTTCTTAACTCCACCCCTAACTTACAAATTTTATTAGGAAGGAATTATTTTTTATACATTAAATAAAAGATCATTTCAAAAATTTGTGTGAACAAAAATTAAAAAAGCATAATTCGTTCTTGAGGTAATACATTATTCAAAATGTCAAGAGCGTGTCATCACCATTATGTCCTTTGATAGATCTTTACTAATTTTTTAAGAGATTCTGGTAAAAGAATTGAAGCAAACAACTACTATCACTGGAGCTGATATTTTTCATGATAAAAATTTACATTATCTCCATCCCCCTTCTCACCCCCAACCGTAACTTGAAAATTTTATATACGAAAGTTGCCGTTGAAACGCATCAAAATTCAAAGTTAAAAAAGAAACATTTTTTGAACGAAAATGTAAAATCGCACAACAGGTAGGTCTATAGTTAAACAAGATTAAAGTAAAATAGTTAAGCACAGCATTATTGAATACCACAATTTTTAATTTTTAAATATTAAATAATAAATATTATTAAAAGCCTGAAACGAGGTGTTTTACGTTTGAGTTTTCGGGTGCCCTTTTTAATATAAATTGTAATGTTAAAAAAAATAATATTCACAACTTTAACAGAAATTATTCTCCGTGTAGTATCAATTATTAATCCTAATTAATAGATTTTATTTATACCCTGAACAATTAAAACACGTACTATTTCTGACAAAAAATTTCAAAAAATGAGCAATTTGAATAAGGATGTAAAATAATATCTTTAAAGATATTAAAAATTTGAGGTTAAGAAAAATTTTCTTTAACTCGTAAAATTTCAAACAAAGCGCTATCAGACAACCAACCTTTGAAAGTCAATGATAGTGCAATTAATATTTAATGGACTGGAATACAACAGAAAGGTGCCTGACTTATAAATGGATTTGATTTATGAGTATAGATCATATCACTCTAATATTAAATTAAATATTGGTATTTTAGTTATTGAGAATAAACGAATTTCTTATTCCGTGAAAACACTTATAACGTATTATTACTTATTAGCACATATATAGGGTGACAGTGGCAGTCGTAGTGAGCACTGAACATTTTATGCCACAATGAGAGTGAAGTTCGGCAAATTGAGCATGAGATCTTTAAGTCTTATGGCGGTTTGTTTTAAGTTTCCCAAAGAGCTCTCAGCAACTAAGCCGACTATTAAGGGGAAATGTTTTACGAGACTTTAATGCGACTAAATTGATGTTACGTTCTTGGAACGCTTCCAAGATGATTCTTCGCTTTAACAGGTGATGAGCGAACATACTCAGATTTCGTGGAGTACTCGAGGCTATCATATTATTCCAGTAGTATTGCTTTGTTAATATTTAAATTTTATACAAACTATTAGTTAAGTTTGACCACAAGCTTACATTATGTGTTTAAATCCGCAACTCTTCTATACATACAAAGTCCATCTCGAAAACGGCTCCAACAGTTTTATAAAACTTTGAACACAAATTTAGTTTTTATATTTATGTTCACCAACGTAAATGAATTTTCTGTGGAAATCAATGAAAATTGATATTTATGACCTGAGATGCACTGAAAAATGAAATTATTTGTGTCCAAATTACATGGACAATAGTAGTTTATGCAACGATTGTATAATGAATACCTTTAAGCCACGAGTTCTAAATATCTCACGAGTGGCTTAAAGGCATAATACAATCGTTGCATACACTATTTTATCTACGACCAACAATATACGACAAAAATTCCCCCGAAGTTAAAGAAAACTCATGACTTTTACTAATGATGGAATAGGTCAACTAAAATTTGAGGTTAGGCAAATAAGCAGACTGAACCTTGAATCGTTGTGGAACAATCAGCTGATGGGATAAGTAAACTCAAACATGAATCGTAATGCAACAATCAGCTGATGTGCGAATTGCGTAATTGTTATTATGACACTACTTCCGTCAAATGCCGAGCTCTCATTGGTCTAGAACCAGTACTCTAAAGTGACTCCAGTACTCTAAAGTCGTCATTAGAGTACTGCTTGGTTTTTGGTGTTTTAATGTATATCATTATAATGTTTATTGTAATACCATAATTGGTGCTTATTGCAATGGTCGTAGATAAAAGCATTTTTCAGTATTTTTATTTTTTTAGTTAAGAAACATTGTAGTGATTCTCTAAAGGGACGAAATTGGTCATAATTTTTAATAACATTCAAAGTGCTCGAAAATTCTATGATTATCATTACAATGTTTACTAATTATCAGTAGAGGTTTACCAATATTCGTCGAAATCTTCAAGGTAGTTTCATGTTTTGTGGGTATCTCAGAAATTATTAAAATGTCGATTTTTAAACCAACATATTTTCAACTACATATGTTTAACCTTTATTAAGACCTTAAAGCATATTTTCATCATTCTGTCCCGAAAACAGCCGTTTTTAGTTCTCTAAATCGTACGCAAAATGATCGTTTTTGGATCACTTCGAATAGGAGTACTGAAAAAACATATGGTAAATTTTGCCGTACTCTAATGTCAAAATTTGTTTATGTTACGTTTGAAAGGTTGAACGATTTCTTACAGTAACTTGTGTTTATAAACAACTAATAGATGTGTAAATGACGATGACTATTTTGGATAACCTCAAAATTATGTAGTCTAATTTTTTAACGATTAATTGGTTATTTATACATAATGACGAAAATAGTTGTTCATCACACGGAGCAAAAGTGTCTCCTTGGTACTCGATAGCATTTCCAAGCTCGGCTGCGCCTCGCCTGTAAATCACGATCTCGTACCAAAAAGAGCCACTTTCGCTCCTAGTAATGAAAACTACTATTACACAAAATTAAACCTATAATCGCGGATGCCAAGTAAGGCGGGTGAGTGAGTGCGCTGCTGGCGAAATTATTGTTCATTTTGTTTGCGAGTTTACAATGGAGTAGAGTGCACGAAATAGGGCGAGTGGAAAAAGCTGAAAACTCATCAAATTGTCTGCTTAACCTCAGCTAATATGACTAAATTAAATGTTTTTTGTCCTGTCAAAACGTTGTTTAAAATTTTTAGGATCTTTTACTTGTAACTTTGTGTTAACTGTGACAATATGATCATATAAGTTTATTAACAACGCAAAGAAATAATAAACAATAATTTCGCCAGCAGCGCACTCACTCGCCGCCCTATTTGGTGCCCGCGATTATAGTTACAGTATTTTGATCAGTATTAACAAATTCAAGTTATGGGTATGCTTAAAAAACGACCATCCAAAAGAAAAATTAAATAACTGTTGCCGTATTATTTGCAGTGATTTGTGATGTAGAACGGATCTGAAAGACAAACAATAAATTTAGACTAAAGTATCTTAAATTTCAAAAGTTGGCCGGATCGCTTACATCTGGGCGGCTGTCGCAATAATTTATACGTCTCACAAAAGTGTCGAGACTGCTCGACCCACGTCTCTGACACATTCCATTTATAACTGTTCTAGATATTATATTCAGTAGTTTACAATCTTGCATCTTGAAATGCACACGGGAGGAGGACGGAAGCTTCGTTGACTATTTATTATTAGCGAAGTGTTATTTTTGAAACAATTAAAATTAGTAAGTAAGTGAATTGTGGCAGAGAAATCATAAACCTGAACACGCCGAAAATACACGAACACGAATGAGCAATCTTGTATAAAGTATTCTTATTGTGTTGTCTATTGTTAGTTATATGAGACAAACCTGACCTCAGGTCTAAGTTAGTGTTAAAGGGAAGTCAGGAGACCAAAAGAGATGACTTAATATTTGTAAGACTGAGTTTAAGTCTCACTAAGTTATCAGTCAATAAACAATCGTGGCTTTTTCGAAGAAGTGCCTGTAACCTTTTCATTTTTATGACCAGATTCTAAGAGCTGAAGCCAAATTGTCATTTATTGTCCATGAGTAGGAATTATGCATTTTGTCATCTGTACAAAATTAGACTGTGACCTAGTAGTTTCATATTTGAATTAAGCTAAAAAAATGAACAAAGTTTTTTAGCGAATATCCCCTGTAGGGAAGAAGCTATTACCCCTAAGCACGAGACCATGATAACTTTACATTTTGGGGCCATCAGAAGCAAGAAAACACCAATTCGAATTTTTATCTATGTATCTATCTATCTATCTATCTATCTATCTATCTATCTATCTATCCATCTATCCATCTATCCATCCATCCATCTATCTATCTATCTATACTGTGTGTCCCAAAAGTCCCGGACCGGTTTAATATCTTTTAAAGTGAGCCAGATATCAAGACGATATTTTGCATACCTAATTTTGCATACGGTACTAAAAAACTAATTTTTGATCTACATGTCATTTCTGCCCCTGCCCCCAAAATTGGATTTTGGAGGGGTGGCCCCAAAATTTTAAATGTAAAACCCCATCGTGCGACTGCTTATTTTAAAGGGCTTGTTAAAAGAAACACAATGCCGCAAACCGAAGGTCGATATCATGCTCCAGTCCAAAATGGCGGCCATTCAAAAATTAAAAAATGCCGTCCGTCAATTAAAATTGAGTATTTTCTGTGTTCGGCAATTCACATTTAAATCGAATAAGAATCACCAGAACATATTTTAACTACTTAAAAGATACAGAAATAATAATTTCTTGTTGTCATCATCAAGGCTCAACCCTCCAAATTTTTTTTTTTTTTGGGGGGGGGGGGTTGTCCAACCAACTCCAATATCAACTCATATCGTATGACCACACATTTTAATATGCTGAATGAGTAAAAATTAAGCCAAAACTTGTTTTAATGAAATAAAATAATAGTTATTTTTGTGGCGAATATTTGGTACTTGATGTAGGGGGGTTTTCCTAAAAGATAACGCATAGACGACCCTCCGCAGGTCGCATCAAGGCGGATATCTACGAGGAATATCTCGTATTAGTCTGTTAGTTAAATAATTTTGACACTAATAAAATTCATTTATTTGTGATGCGGAAAGTGAAAAGGGACCTCAAGTTGAAATTTTTCGGTTTTGAGTTATTAACATCCTGAATTTCAGCATTAAATTCCGAACAATTTGACATATAATTTATAGTGATATGATTTTTTGTCTTATAGTTATTGGCATTTGAATTTCAGTTAGTTAAAACGGGTATTTTAGGAAATCAAGGCCCAAAACTCCAAACGTTCACAGACTATTTATTATTAGTATTAAAAATAATGAATTAGGTATCAAAATAAAGCTGAAATCTAGATATTTAAATCCAAACCTAAACAGACGTGATAAATTAAAAAATTTATTGTTTAAAAAAATAAAAACGTGAGGATTTAGAAGAGGACCTCAAGTCGGAAGGCAGAATACCGAGGAGTAATAAAGAAATACACCGTCAAGACAATGATTTTTGGACTTAGACAATGTTCTTTTACAACGCAAAACTTGAAGTGTAGTTCATTAATCCGCCGATAGATGTCAGGAGAGACTAGTTTTGTGATGCCCCGTACGATTCTGTCGTGCGGGCTTGCACATTTTGGTAATGGGACCTGAAGTCGCTCGTCATGTTATTTCCCAATTAAGCGACTTGAGGTCCCTTTTCGTATCCATGACATAGGCTGCTAAATCGATTATTTTTTGATGTTTCTCGGATTCTTATTGCTAAAATAACCGAATGAATTTTTACAGGAAAGATTAAGGAATTATATCCAATCGGAACCTAAAAATTGATATTATTGACCCGGTTCGACAAAAATGCCTGTACTGTAAAATTTATTCCAGCGGCTTAAGGCCCCTTTTCACTTTCCGCATCACATTTATTACAAGTAAGGTAGCTTTTTTGAAATTTCATTAAAACAAGCTTTTGCTTATTTTTTTACTTATTCAGTATACTAAAATGAGTGATCGTACGATGTGAGTTGATATTGAAGTTGGTTGGACAACCCCCCCCCCCCAAAAAAAAATACCCGTCGCAGCAGACCTGCGTACTCAGCGAATTTCCATAGGATTTATTTTGTTTATGTGAGCATTCAACTTATTTAAAGGAAAGTATTATTTCAATACGTTAAGTAAATAATATAATAAAAACGTATATTTAATCATTCATTAGCTTTAAACATGAGGAAAATTAACAAAGAGACCACATTGGTTTTCATTAGTGTAATACATTCACTTTTGTATTTTATATAATAATTCTTAGTCTTTTAATTTTTAATAACTGTAATCTTGTTATAGTATATCATTGTCAACAAACATACAATGAATGAACTCAAAACAAAAAAATAACTTAATCTCATGAAAAAATTAAATCCAATCATATGGTTAGTTTTATAGTAACTAAAACATCCCTGTTGCAACAGACCTACATCTCCAGCCATCAATTTCGATAAAACATATTATCAATCCTCATAATTAAACATATCATATATTATGCTACATTTTCAGGCAGTTTAGACCAAGACATCCCCCCCTCCAAATGCTCATACTTTCTTTATTAAATTTAAAAATAATTTGTATTTTTTGATATAGTATATATTTTCTACAAGATCTTGATCAATGAACTCTAACTATTCAAAATAAACACAGATAAAATATTCATCACCTGAACATTTAATCATATGTTCAGAATTGTATTTTTTTAAAACATCTTAAATCAGGGTGACTATACTTTTTGTAGGGAAAAATTAAAATAATATTGGACAACGTACTGCGTTTAGCACATCCAATATTATCCAATATCTAAGCAACGAATTGACGCAGAATAATAATTCAAGATGCTAAATTGTTTGTTTTTTTAAGCTGAATTCATTTTTGACAATTCAATTTAAAAATAATTAGTTAAAAGGCCTGAAAATAAATTTTATTTTGTCAAAAAACCTTCTTAGAGTAAACCAATCTTGCTGGTTTTCGAACTCGAAGTCATGAATGACGCTTTACTCGTTTGTTCCAAATTTCATCAAGATCGGACCTTTTTTACAAAAGTTATCGCGCCTACGGACAGGTATATATATACATATATATGAAAATGAACGAACGGTGTTTTTGGGGTCTAGGGACCTCAAAATGAAAAAATAACATGGTCCCGGGCTTAAGCCTCACCGTGCCGCCTACGGTAATAGCTACTTCCTTATAGGGGAAATTCGCTAAAAAACAATTTTGGAGGGTTGAGCCTTGATGATGACAAAAAGAAATTATTGTTTTGGTATCTTTTAAGTAGTTAAAATGTGTTCTGGTGGTTCTTATTCGATTTTAATGTGAATTGCCGAACACAGAAAATACTCAATTTTAATCGACGGACGGCATTTTTTAATTTTTGAATGACCGTCATTGTGGACTGGAGCATGGTATCGACCTTCTGTTTGCGGCATTGTGTTCCTTTTAACAAGCCCTTTAAAATTAGCAGTCGCACGATGGGGTTTTACTTAACTCATACTGGAATAGCTCCCTGAAGGGAATTTAGCTCGTATGACAAAATTGTCAATTTTCAATTCACAGCGCTGCCCATATAATTTGACATAGCAATAAAAACAAGTAGTTTATATTGTAGGAAATTTTACGTACTTTCTTTTTGCAAATCGAAGTTTATCACTTAAAATTTACAGTTTTTGAGTTATAAGCAAAAATACGCAATAAATTCAGAATATTTGCCTATCTTACATTTTTGACAATGTTCCGTCACGAAATTTTGTTAACAAACATCGGCTTTGGATTCAACGGGGGCTTTAATGACGTCTATGACTCTTGTCTTTGGTCTAACCTTTTACCTTTACATTTCCTGTAAAACTTCACGCTGAGCTCTTCCCGACGACACCTTAATATTTAGATTCGAGACAACTGTAGGAAGAGTGACAAAATAACCCCTAGCGTATTGACAGATAATTTAGGTAATCTAGGTATAGACAGATATGTCGAACCGAGAAAACGGAATCTTCATGTTAACTGTTTTAAAATATTTGTTAGAAACTGAGAATAAATACCCCCGTTGCAGCAGTCTTGCCAGGGCCGGCTCAAGAATTTTAGGCGCCCTAGGCGAAGGTATAGTTTGGCGCCCCCCCCACTTTCTAACAGTTCAGTAAAAGGGTACATTAGTATTGGGGCTAAAGAAACAACTTATATACCGTAGTAAAAATCCACAACTACATTTTTAAGTTTTAATACCTTTATTTAAATTTTAATTAATCACTTAACAATTATTCTTAATTTTTTTTTGTAGACTCACCGTCATAAGCCTTGGTAGCCATTTCCCTATTATAATTATTTTTACCTCCTTGTGTGGTTTATTTTTGATAAGTACTTGTGTAAAACAAAACGAGAAGAGACTTGTATTATCGTGGATGAATTACAATTTTTTCTCCCACGTTACAATTCTTTGTCATGTTTCTCAGGATATATTTGCATATTATTATTATAATTTTTATTAATTTCAAATAAAGTTACAAAACGATTTGTCCTATTATGAGATTTGAAGGATTTGCTGGTTAATATATTTTAAGATGATTTTTTTTACTCTATTATTTATTGATTTATATGTAATTTTTGGGAACAAATTGTTTGATTTTATCAGTATCAACCACCACGTAAAGATACTTGGCCACTTACTTTAAAGATAAAACACTAAACAGCCAAGAATAGACTTTTTTCAATACACTATGTAGATAACGAAACAGTTCATGGCACAGTTACGGTTCAAGGTAATAGTTTTTGAAAGTTGTCAGTTTTTTTTTTGTTCTCAAAGTTTCTTGTTTAAAGTAAATATTTATTGTAATGAAAGGAGGGTGAGTCCGTGTAATTTCGATATCCCCAAGCAAACACTTGAAACTGGAAAATTTTGTTCAGGGTTTAAACCAGTGATTAGTGAAAAACCTCTCTGCCTTCAGCAATCTAATTTATTGAAATGTCAAAAATAATCCCCCCCCCCCCCCCGATTTATTAAGGGACATCATCAGGGCTGTTTTTTTTCATTAATTAGATAGCGAAATTAATGGCATGAAAGGAATTTGAGAGTAAAAATTAAATATCTAACACTGGACCTCATGGGGTTCCATGTTATTAACAAAATTAAAACGTCCACTTCCGGCTCCTACGTTTTTACTGTACTTCATCAATTTGGAGACTGCACATCGAGTGTTCAATAGACACGATACCATTTGAAAAATTGTGCTCATAAAATGATACTTCATAGAATTTAGATTTTTCTGAGTGTAGGTACTTAGAGACATAAATAAGATATGATTTCTCCGTTTATCAAATAAAAATAATATAATTAATATACAAATCAAACAATTAAAAAACTTTTAGGCAAGTAGGCCTAATTAAGAACAATAATTTACAAAACAAAATCACATTACTTGCCAGCATTGGGAAAATGGTGGACTACAGTAGACCAGTCTTCAAATTTGGCTGTCAAGATAAAAATAGACCTGAACTATTGTATATCGGCGAGGGCGCCTAGAGAGCAGAGAATGTCGCATGCTTAGTATATTGGAAGATAATCATAAGTTTGGGAGGGTGGGATTTTCTACTATTTGAGATAAGTTTATACAGTAGTTTGAAAGTGTTTAAAAAAGTAACAAGCAGAGCATATTCCCGCGAGCTAATCCCAAATTATAAACTTATAATTTCATAAAATGTAAATATAAATTTTAAGTTATGCTACTTTCATGATTTTCCTTTCCAAAGTAAGTGTTTTATTTGCGCCTTCCTTTCATAAAAAAAAAACGGGGCCGCTCAGCGCCCGATTTGGCGCCCCTCAGGCCCTGGCGCCCTATGGTAGAGCCGGCCCTGTAGTCACCGAGATAATGAAAGCGGTAAACACCCCTTACATTATACCTATTGAATAGCAGAGCATATTCCCGCGACCTATTCCCAAATTATAAACTTATAATTTAATAATATGTAAATATAAATTGAAGTTAGGTTCATGCTACTTTCATGATTTTCCTTTCCAAAGTAAGTGTTTTATTTGCGCCTTCCTTTCATAAAAAAACGGGGCCGCTCAGCGCCCCCTTTGGCGCCCCTCAGGCCCTGGCGCCCTAGGCGGTCGCCTAGTTCGCCTATATGGTAGAGCCGGCCCTGAGTCTTGCACACTCAGCGAATTTCAAATGAAAAATCATATTTCAATCCAACCTAGCGAGATATGACATGATTTTGAAACCTTCATAAGATTAACACGGGGAATGAGTACGCACGTATGGTTATTTTAACTAGTATGTAGATCTAAAGTATATTTATATATTGCTTTCTTGCAGTTGAATGGAGATTAATTATTAATGGAGATGTTATCTTTATTTTGATCTATAGACTAGAGATGTTGGGCGTACAAAACACGGTATGTGAGGCGATAAAATATGAATAATACATTAAATAATACCGAGAATATTATAATGAATAAAATAGTATGAAACGATTAGTTTTCGGTGAGCCGAGAAGGGTCATAAAGTCGAAACAATGGTGGGCTATTCTTGTGTCCCATTATGCGTTCGTCATGGGTGGGCGGTAAATTAGGAATAAACGGAATTGAAATGGTCGTGTTACTACAACAACAATGATTTATTAGAGGGAAAGATCGAATTGAAGCTGTAAATGCCAAGAGAAATCCGGGCCAAGTACAACATTCTTATTTAAATTGCTGATACTCTTACATGCTTGGGAAAGGACATAACTCAGGGTCTATAAGAACAATCACCACTCTACACAGGATTATGACTTAATGACGCAATATATACAAAGATTAAAAAATAATATTAAACATTTTTGCTTATATTCGGAACAAAAATGTTTATGAACATTCTTTCTTTTGCATTATTAATTCCTAACAATACCCAACAAATTAAATGAACTAAGTTGAGTAGCTCTTCGAAGAATGTAAGCCACCTAAGTTGTTAGATGGCATTATAAAAACCTGATTTTATAATTACACAGAATTTCTAAATAATTTCTGCGAATTTCATAGCCTTTCATTTAGATAATATATTTTTTTTTATTTACTTGGGATGGTGGAATGCTTTTAAATTATAGTCTTGGAATAACCAATGATTATGTTTAATTTGACATAATCATATTTTTAAGGTTGATCGGGTTATTACTATAGTCAAATTTTGTAATAGAAGTCTTTTAGACTTAATTTTATGATAAAAATTATATTATTTTTAGGGTGACATGGTATATTGGTTAAGACAATCATATTTTTTTAGGCAACCAGACTCTAAAACCATTAAAATTGACCACATATTTAAATTTAAAAAGAATGTACGGTATTTTAAATTATTAATTGCATATACTATGTTGAGTGTTTTTTATGCTCAAGTTAAGTAGTTATTATATAAGTACGTTTCAGCAAGAATTTTACCTTAATTTTCTAATAAGTAAAAATAGGTAGGTGAAGGTTCCTACCACAAGAACATGTTTGATCGTTACAAAAATTATTTTTTGTACAAAGCATTAATTAAATAAATGAGGCATTGAGACGGGATATTTAGCTATAATGAATACAAAATGCGCAATAATACGTTTAGAGGAGGTAAGTTTACGCCGTAATTTTTGAAGGATATTTCATTAAATTATAGATTTGAAGTTCCAATAATTTGTTATTAGATTTCCCAAAAGAAGTTTACTGATAAAATATATACATATCTTTAATATATGTATTGCAACCATTAAAAACATGAAACTTTTTATCGCCCTCGTTATCTGGTGTTGACAGCGCTAGATCGAAGCGTTTGATGAAGCGGTTTTCGAACTTTTATCATAAGCTATTATAAAAAATAACCTGCCGAAATGCTTTTCCAATACGGTCACGTTAACAAATTACTTTCCATATTAGACAAATAAAACAGCATTGTCTTAAAGACTTACATATTGCAAATTAAAAAAAGTACCTGGTGGACCGAGCCTTGCTCGGTGTTATTTCATGTTTACCAGTTCATCCAGTTACTATAAAATATTTCAATGTCATAAAATTTGTCAATATAAACCTTTTTTATTGCTCCATGACTCTTCATCCCACCTGCTGTATTTTCCTTTGATAGCTGTAGATTCCAAACAGCTGTTATGATTACTTCATTTGTTTACACTTTCCTTGTTTATTTTCGTTGCTATCACGGCAACCCATAAGGCCAATGTTAAAATTTTACAACTTTAAAATTCGATTTATTACGTTATTAGATTTTCTCTGGCCAAGTAATCTGCGTAAAAGACGTTTTTGAGTCATAAATTACTTATTTCCAGACTTTGAAGGAAATCCTCGGAGCCGTTTTTGAGATTAATGTGCAAGCATACAAGCAAGCAAGCAAGCACGATAATTTTTTTACTCATATAAGAGTATAGGATTATTGTGTAAACAAGGAATAGGAGAAAATTTTTGAAATATTAGTTTTGTTAAAAACGGTACAGAAGTAATAAATGAGTTCAGTCCAAAAATTCGAAAAATAATTTTATCACAATCCTTGATGGGCTGTGCATTAATATGATTTTTCAATATCGTGTTGTCTCCATGTATTTTCAATCTTACCTTGATTGCTTGACCTAGCACAGAGAAAAAGTTATTGTTTATTATTTATTATTTTATTACAGAAATTTAACCTATTTAAATACTTAAACATGTACAAAGTTGTCGTGTTTGCTCCGAGTTTCAAGTAGTTAGGCACTAACTTATTATACCATACACCAGACGAATAATATTTGTGTGAAAGAATACAATAACCATAACTTAATGTTGTGTTAATTAAGTTGCTGTTCCCCTGAGGGACACAGACATGTTCGGAGCACATCGATCCGTGTAGCGCCCCGAGCGATTTCTCACCAAGCTCCTGGTCCAGTGAGCGAGCAAATCGTACTCGTACACTTGCCTCTTTAGTGACGGTTATTTTTTATGTCAAGCTTGATGCAACCATCAATACAACCTACTCGACTCAAAAATCTTCATACGATGCGGGATGACCTCAGGCTAAATGTTTAAAATGTAACTAGTAACCCGTTGGTCGAAATCGAGCAATTGATATGTATTGATTTCAAAATAAAAATAATTATGGTAGTGTACAATCATCTTTAAGGAGATGTCCATGTTTTTTAGTGTTTTGTTCGAATATTAAGAGCCCCTCAAAGGAGTTGGCTCTTCCTGCCACCACATATAATATAGTAATCCATGAAAAAGTACTGGGGAGGGAAGGTAAATTCCAACTTTTGCGATGGACTTACCCTGAGTTATACGCTATACCTAGTCTTAGCGAGTGCTGGAATTACTGGAAACTGGGTTCTTTTTATTATAGAACATCACTAAACACAAAAAGAGTAGTTAAAATTATATTTTTTACATTTTTAGATCATTAAACATTGCATGTTGATTAGCATTTCATAGTTGATCTAAATGGAAGTAATTTACATTGTCATTTAATTTTCTTTTCGGTAATTGCACACGAACACTTCACATTGACATTCACCATAGACTTCAATCAAATTGTATACTCAACCAAGTTCATCAAGATGAAAAAAATGATAACACATAAATTAATTATTAGTTGAAATATCCCATGCATCATTTGAAAGAAAATGAACCAAAACAAATTTTTATTTGAAAATCCACTGCAAATTTGTTTAGACAACACTAATGTTTTTAAATGGGTTGTTAGAATTAAACCTGATGGGTAAAGAAGAATTAAATTATCTTTTGTAAGAAATCAAGTTAGGCTAGTTGGTTTCGTGGGTTTTACGTTATTTTTGTAAAACTTTCTGGAATTCAGTATATGTGACTAAGAGCTGCTTTCCACAAATCTAGTTTTATTTAACCTTCAGAAATTAAAGTTCAGTAAAATTTGTATTTTCCTGATTAGATGGTTTAAAATTTAAAAATTAGAACATATTCATATGGTTTAAGTTACTCACATTTATTTTAAACCTTAATTGGGGAAAGCGGCTCTTAGTAGCGGGTTTGACCCGTCTTAATCTCAAACCGAACTAAAATGGTTCAATAAAGCTACTCATAATGAATGTTAAGTCTGCTTATTTTTCTTTTATTTCTATTTATATTTATAGAATTTATTCATAAGAGTTCAGTTTTCTTTTAGTATTTTTCTTTGGAATACTATATATGTGATTCAAATGTTTTTAAAACTGAATTCTGATCTTAAGTATGTATTAGGATAATAGTTTGTTTATTTACATCTTCCATCACATCTTTCATCAACTGAAATGCCTCCAGCTCTACATGCAATGGTTTCAATTCCATTAATAACATATGGCTTTGCTGAAAAACTTTGTTTGCTCTAATCAGCTGCTTTATTTGAAATTTCCATTCCCATGTTAAATCTTATGGACTAATATGAAACTTTAAGGGCGTCTAGGGCTCTTCCCTTTAGTCAAACCATTTTAAATTTTATTTCCTGCAAAACTTCAAGCCAAGCTCTTTCCTATGACACCTAAATTATTAAAATCGGTTCATTAGTTTAGGAGGAGTCTTTGTAACAAAAAAAACTGCTTGTGTATTAAATAAGTATATAGAATAGACTAGTAAACCCGTTACTCGAAATCGAGCAATTAATATGTATTGATTTCAAAATAAAAATAATTATGTTAGTGTATTCTAGAACTATTTTATTAATTATATGGTTGTGCTTCCTGTTATACTGATAGTTTTACAAAAGTTTTTTTTGAACTAAATTTCTTGTGAATAATCAATCATCTTTAAGGAGATGTCCATGTTTTTTAGTGTTTTCTTCGAATATTAAGAGCCCCTAAAGGTTTATAACCAACATGGGAAATCCCTGAAGGTAGGAAGAAAAGTTCGAAGATCAATGTACAAACATGTTTTTTATTTCACTTGGTGGATTTAGTTACTACATTTTAACAACGAGCAATCTTATAATTAACAATTTAATACGAGTATTGAGTTACATTAATGAATATAAGGTCAACAGCTGTGTTATATTACCAAATTAGTGTAAAGGAAAATTTACAAGAATAAAATAACAATTAGTATAACAAATATTAGAACTTGAAAGTGCCATCAGTTACTTCACGAATAAAAACTGTTGACCATCACACTTTTAAAAATTAGTTGGCCGTTTGAAAAATATCAATTAATATATTGAGAGAAATTTTAAGTAATACTCACTATTCAAAAGCATACACTAGAAACATGTGTTCATAAAATAAAGTCGAAATTTAAAAAGGAATTTCAAACAAAATTGTTGATATCAGTGATATTTTTGTATTGTACTGTAACATTCAATATAACTGTTACATCTCAAGAAAATCAATTACGTGTCAGTCTGAGAGGGAAAACCAATCAACTAAGATGTTTTATTTACCTTAACTGTTTTATTGTTTCCACCGCACACAAATAAAGCAGTGTATATATATATATATATATATATATATATATATATATATTAGACTTTTGTTAATACACTGCCACTTAACAAACAGTAGGTAACCACCGTCCGAAGTTATAATTTCATTTTAGCGAATTTCCCCTATAGGGAAGAAGCTATTACCGTAGGTCTCATGGTAAGACCTAAGCCCGAGACCATGATAACTTTTCGTTTTGGGGCCACCAGAAGCAAAAAACACCATTCGTTCGAATTTATATATATATCTATCTATCTATCTATCTATCTATCTATCTATATATATATATATATATATATATATATATATATATATATATATGTGTCTGTGAGCACGATAGCGGCCGTAAATATGGTCCGATCTTAATGAAATTTGGTACAGACATGTAAAGTGGTGATCGATTGGACAAGTTCGTAAACCAGCCCGATCGGACCATCGTAAGGGGGGGTAAAGGGGGAATAACCCCCCCAAAAATGGGTTTTTTGGGGTTTTTACGTAAAAAAATGAAATTAATCAAATTTTTGTTTGTTTTTTGGCACCATTGGATTCGCCTCAAAAAAAACAAACAATTTAGTATTTTGAATCATTGCTCTATGTCCATTGGTTACCGAGATATTGAAATTGGTAAACACAGTACGTTGTCCCAATGTTAACCTTATGGGGAATAAGTAAAATTCTATATCTCGCTCATTTCTTAACATATCTTAATTAAACTTGGTTTGTGGCTTCATCTAGATGAGATATAATGTATTTTAGTCAAAAATCCCCGAAATTTCAATTTTTGTTGCAGCAAACCTGCATAATCATTCCCCATGTTATCCTTATGGGAAATAAAAAAATTCTATATCTTACTTATTTTTAACATTTCTTGACAAAACTTGGTATATGGCTTCTTCTAGTTAAGATATACTAAATAATGAATTAAAACTAACCAGTTTTAACATACCTGTTGCAGCAAACCTGCATACGCATTCTACATGCTAACCTTATGGGTAATAAAATAAGTTGTGTAGTTCGCTCATTTCTCAAAATATACTGATAAGAAATGGCATGAGGCTTCATACAATTAATATCTACTTGATTATGGCTTAAAATATCCAAATCATCAAATTCCTGAGGCAGCAAACCTGTGTACTCTCTTTCCCAATGTTAACCTTATGAGAGGTAAATGCAATTGGATAGCTTTCTTATTCCTCAGCATATCTTGATAAAACATGTTATGTGGCTTTATATAGTTTAGATATATTGGATTGTAACCTATAATACCTCATTTTCAAATTTCTGTGGCAGCAAACCTGCATTTTTCCATACTAATCTTATGAAGAATAATTTATTTTTGAATACCAATTGTGGGCATTTAGCAAATCACAGGATGAGGAAACAGGGCTCAAATTAAATGTTTTAATGTCAGGAACTCAGGAAAAGTATTGCAATTTCTTAAAGTTTGCTAGATAACAAAAAATAACATAAAATAACTGCCATTTAAGTAGCATTGGGAAGTAGCATTGGGATCTAAAACGTCTGCTTTGTTTATATTAAAACATGTGAGCTGATGTTTGATTCAAAGCCACATGGTGGATACAGACATATGGCTTACTTAAAGGCCAGATAACTAAATATGTCAAATAAATGTACTATAGCGAATACAGATTTTTACTGATGATGTTTATGAAATTTTTTACTCAAACTTAAACAGCTGGTCATTTCCCCATACGATTAAATTGGAAAAGCCAGCTGTTTTGAAGTTTTGAACATTGCATTTTCGTGCCAAGTATAAGCTATTATTTTTTATAGCCTGTTGATCTTAAAAGCCACTAGGAGAGTATTTTTGCACGCTTTCTTTTGAATGTATATTGATTTTACTTGATGCGAGACTTCATTTAAATTATTTATTTATGCACTTGAAATTCGCTGAGTATGCAGGACTGCTGCAACGGGGGTATTTAATAATTTTATACTGTGTACAAATTTTAATTTCTTCCAACGGTTCTAAAACATCTAATTTTATGACGGAGCACCATTCAAGCAGTAGTAGGGTGGTTTAGGCTGTTATTTATTAGACATTACAATATGTTCTTAGTTAATAAATCCTTGAGTATCCCTCAATTCTAGAAAATTACTAAGTTGAAATACCCATCGATTAATTATAAGTACAAACCAAACATAAATTGTATAAAATAGAAAAAATTGTCTCAAATACGAGGTATCTTAAAGACGTTTTTCAAAAAAATTGCTGCAAATTATATTACTATCCTGCTGTATTCCTCAATTAATTTGTTTTTGTTTTGCGCAAATCTGTTAAGATCACTGTGACTCACAGGGAATATAAATGAACTCTGTGTTTCGGTAGATCGAGTTTTGTTTAATATTAGCATTGCTTTGCTCAACCGGAAAGGTTGTTTGAATAATGTTCTGTTCACTCAAGTGCAGCCTACCGAAGCGCAGCTTTTAGACGTTTTGGGTGAATACATCACTTTCCTTTACGTGCTTATTCAGTTTACTTAAAAAATGTGTTGATAGATGTTGCATTCAAAACCCTGTTTTTAAGATTTTGTTTACTCACCTGAAGATGGTGTTTACGTGCAAAAATACCAGTTTTGTCCTCAATTCCATGTAGCACAATCCTTTGTGCACTTTTAATGTTACTGTCCACATAATAGTATTATGTACACAAGCACTTAGTGTTCACTTGACCTGTAAATTGATATTTTATTTACAATTCGGATCCTAATAATAAATGGATTTATTTTTTACAACTTGATACAAAAATAAGTCGGAATTTATTATGCAAATCAAGCACGTAAAGGTTGTTTTAAGCAACTGAATAAAACATTCATGATCATAGATTTGTTACATGTTACATGCCACTTAAATCTAAAAATTTGAGGAAATAACGTTTTATTCCGTGACAGACATGGTATTGTATAAATTATGTCCCATAGTCAAGGTTTAATTTGGTGTATTAAAAATAATTAGAATTTCATACTCAGATTTAAATTAATAGGTTTTGTAATTTAAATTGATAAAATAATTAAAACCCTTTAAGTAAACTAGAAATATTTAATTTTTGCTTAAAAATGTAGGAGTATTGCTTGAACTACTGTATCAATGTACAATGTTTGTAGTACTGGGGCAGATGTGTTGGCAATCCGCAATTAGGCCTTAGCCACTATCCATGACTAAACCGCCGCCACTCTCGTCAATTAGTCTGTGTGGAATCAAACTTGATCTGTCTCTGCAATTTAAACATTCTGACAGACCTCTACAAATATTTTGTATGGGTTTCAGGCCAAATGTTTTGAGGTCTGTCCTTACAAATGGGTTTCAGGCCATTTTCGTCATAGTGAAAAACTAGGTTGCAGCAAATAAAAAAAATTAATTAAGAATCTGTGTATTTTCCGTGTTATAAAATAAGTAAAGGTACATGTACTTGTCAAAAAATTAATACTAAAGGCCTCTTATTTGTTACTTTAAATTATTTCAGATTGAATGATAGAGCGCATTTGATAATCACAAAATACAATGACAGTTTAAATAACTATAAATCTCATAATGACTTATGACTATTTATTATCAAGAGCATGAAATTAGGTGGGTGAAAAAAAACTTTAAATTGAATAAATGATCTTATTTCTCACAATTAATAGAATGGCATGAATGAAATCATTGAATTATTTGTGAAATTGAACTGGCGAAATTAACAAATTGTGTGACGAGTTGGAAATCACATTAAAAATCTGTAAAATCTTGTATGATTCTAATAATATCTTAATCTTCCTGCTGTAACAGCTGAGGGCTATTTTTCAGTTGCAATGCAACTGCTATAATTTTAACGTAAGGCAAACATATTAGCCACACAAATAAAAAAGGTAACTAGATATCCTACATCCTGCTGAGAATATAGTCAAGTGATTGCCTTGCGAAAATGTTCAAGATATGTTGTATTTTTTATTTGAAGCAGAATTTGAATGTTTAGGCGCGAGATATTGAAAAGAGTTTAAGAAAAAAGTTTGGTTTAATTTGGTTAGTTGAAAAAATAGAGTGTGAAAGCTTCAGCAAATCGTTTGCTACAAATAAGATAAAAATAGTATAAATCAAATGTTTTTGTTGAACTATCAAAAACTTAGTTTGAGTTTTTCCGGGCCTTTTATGTGTAAACGTGTGTTTACATACCTATATGTATTACACATTTATTAAATTAAAACCCAATCGAAATGTTAAACGCTAGCGCATTCTCTTGCCCACCTTATTTGGTTCTCCGGATTGTAGGTTAAAATAAATTTCCAAGTAAGAAGAAAATAAAAAGCTCTACATAGTATATGTATAAAGTACGTGGAAGTATGACATACCGTATTGAGTTTTAACCCAAAGACAAAGATATATCATCGTAATAATATTAGTATTTTAATCTAACTAAATAGCGCATACTAATAATATTTTTTTCTGAGAATACAAGTATATTATTTTTACAAAGTTTTATTGCATATTTTTACCATAAAAATAATTGTAAATATTGGGAAGAGAATATTCTTATGTTACAAGACTTTTATTTATCTACAGATAAAGCGTCTTTGATATAAGAAAGAAAACTAGAATGATTTTTAAAATTGGAGGTGATAAAAAACTATACAAAGAGTACATTGAAATAAAATTTAATTGGAAAATTTACCTAGATATTTATCCAACGCTTGGCGTTTCTAAACAGATATCAAAACTAAGTAGTGTTAATAACGATAAGAAAACAAGTTTAAACATTATTGAAGGCACGGCGGTGTAAAATAACATCACAAGACCGAACTGTTCGTTTGGAAACTCAATTCCAAAGCCCTTTGGCAAAATATTAACTCTGCAGTTCCCTGCAAATCCGAACAGCTTGTGTACAGACTACGGTCTCATGAAGCAGAATAATTGGGTAATACTTCATATATATTCCCCCCCCCCCACCTGCTGTTTAGTCGCATTTTACTCTGAGCAACGAGTGGAGTTTTAAATAATACTCCGGGTCCGGGGGGAGACAATACAGATCTTCAAGATTCACAATGAAATGAATAATTCTAAAATTGAACATGCAAACATTTTGCTACTCAACATGTTGCAGGCGCTAACAGCTTAGAGAAATTTGCATACTGGAAACGGAAAAGTACACTCAGCTTGTATCGGTAATTAAAGTTATATTAATCAATATTGTTTTTCGTGACAATAAAATAATTATTTTTGTATTGTGTATTTATTCATCCGTGCAGATGAGGATGAAATGCTGTCCAATGCTGAAATGTTTTGTGCGTCACTAAATTAAGAACGTCTCCCTCGTGAAAGATGTCGCCTCGTTAAGCTCGGGTGCCAACGTTTTCACTCACGAGACAAAGTACTTTACTCTTTCACCACACAAATAACTATAGAGATTGATTAATTTCAGGTTATTATCATTTTGTATCAATTTGATCCAAACCTCGGTCAAACCTCGGTCACGGTAATTTGTCGTTCAACCTTCCAACCTCTGCTCGCCAGCCGATTGTATTAAAACTAATCAATAATTAAAACTTCATAGTGTTAGGTTGGGCCCTGGATCACGTTGAATATAAAAATGGTTTATTATTACACTCCGTCAATGATCCTGACGGAGGCTGCTCCTGTTTTATCAGGCTGTTCCTGATAAAAGGCGACCGCGGTTTCGAGGTATTAATTTACCTCATCCTCAGGCAAACACAAAAACGTTTTCTTCAGTAGTAGATGTCGTCACCAGATTTAAAAACACATAAACACGCACATTACGAAAAAGACGGACACAGAAATTGAACGTTTAAAGGTTCAACTGACCTTAAAACATGATTCACGACACGGCGCGGCGCGGAGACGTGGTGTATAACCGTGGACTGATAGCGCGAGGGCAGCAAGTCCACCTGCACGCCTCCGTCTGGAACACGTCTTCGCCGCACCGTGTCGTGAATTAATTATGATATAATTGTCAGTTTGACCAAACCTTTACATGTTTAATTTTTGTGTCCGTCTTTTCCATAATGTGCGTGTTTATGTGTTTTTTAAAGCTATCGACGACTTCTATTACTTAAGAAAAGGTTTTTGTGTTTGTCTGAGGATGAGGTAAATTAATACCTCAAAACCGCAGCAACCTTTTAAGAGGACCAGCATTGGATCATTGACGGAATAAAGGTAATAATAAACCATTTTTATAAAAATCATTTAAAGCTTTCTTCAGATAACCAAACGAAATCAGAAATTACAAACGGTTATTTTTTCTTCTGCAACGTGTTGATTTATAAGGGTAATTTATAAACACTGTCTCCTTAGGGTAATACCATTTTTTATTAAGTGTTTAGTTAATGTAAATTATGGAAGTTCATTCTATTACTTGTTTATATAAACAATTCGTATTTGCACATTTTTTTGTATAAATTAGAATAGTATATTACACCATACTACGTTACTGGCTCGGTAAGTACCGTTTTACCGTGCAAGCATACAGTTTTTTACTCGCCTAGAGGCTCGCGCGGAATTTTCATGCGAGTACGGTAAAACTTACCGGGCTTGTGACGCACGATACTTTACAACATACTACTCAGAACAAAACATGTTTTTTTATTCACGTTTCTCAATCCTTCAAACCTAGCCTATAATAAACAAACAAGAATTTACTACTGCCACCAGTGCTGCCACTACATTCCTCTGAAGTAACCAATAAACGTACATTAAACGTCGGGTATTATGGTAATAATAATGCAATTAGCTGATTTTTGACTCGTGCACGGTAAATTTATTGGGCACTGCATCGTAAATTTAGCGTGAAATGATCGACAAAGAGTAACTTTCCAGCCAAGAGTAAAGCACAGAAAATAGAGGTTTCCGTGTAGTATGGTATAAAATGAATTGCCATCTTCTGGCCTTGAATATATATAGAGAGACTTTTGTATTGAAGAACACATAAGCAAACGAATACTATTTTTCAGACTTAAATAAATTACGGAAGAAGGAAGATTTACAAAAATGGCTTAAACTCTTCGGAACTTTGATATCCAACGCGAAGCGCTAAGCGATAAGAAACCTCTGAAAAATGTTTCTTACCTCAGAGTTTTTACTTTGTTTATGGATCCATTTACCGGGGACATTTCGCATTATCGTAGTTATATTATAAACAATCAGCGTTGATAAATACATGTAATTTAACACTCTGATTTCCCATCCCGTACTTCAAAATCAAAGAATATCAAACCTTTTTTTATTACCTTAACATTTACAAATTATTATTTATTCTTCGCATTATTAAATGATGAGCAGGTTTCTTGTCACATACGCCAAAAGAAAATACCCCCGTTGCAGCAGACCTGCATACTCAGCGAATTTCAAATGCAAAACAACATATTTCAATCCAACACAGCGAGATTTGACATGTTTTGGTAAGCCCCATAAGAATAACATGGGGAATGAGTATGCAGGTTTGCTGCTACAGGTATATAAAAACTGGGTAGTTTTAATTCAATATTTAGTAGATCTGAACTAGAAGAAGCCATTTACCAAGTTTTATAATGATATGTTGAGTAATAAGCAAGATATAGAATTTTACTTATTTCCCATAAGGTTAACATTGGGATAACGTACTGTGTTTACCACTTTCAATATCTCAGAAACCAATGGACATAGAGTAGTGATTCAAGATACTAAATTATTTGTTTTTTTGAGCTGAATTCAATGGTGCCCACAAAAATTTGATAAATTTTATTTTTCTATGTAAAAAATTCAAAAAACCCATTTTTGGGGGTGTTTTTCCCCCTTTACCCCCCCTTCCGGTGGTCCGATCGGGCTGGTTCACAAACTCGTCCAATTGATTACCACTTTACATGTCCGTACCAAATTTCATAAAGATCGGACCATTTTTGCGGCCGCTATCGTGCTAACAGATACATATATATATATATATATATATATAGATATGTAGATATATATAGATATATATATATAGGTATCTAAAAATTCGAACGAATAGTGTTTTTTGCTTCTGAGGGCCCCAAAACGAAAAGTTATAGTGGTCCCGAGCTTAAGTCTTACCATGAGACCTACGGTAATAGCTTCTTCCCTATAGGGGAAATTCGCTAATAGTAAATAAATAGTTCTTCGTCGTTTCAAAGAGTAAATATTTCATCGGTACTGCATTAGATTGGTGAACATCATATTTACAGAGTATTTTTTCTTAGTTTATATTTCTCAACCTATTGTGCTCATACAAAATAACTATGAATTTTCGTTATACAATGTAACATAGGACAGATATAGAATGTTTTGTCGTACAAGTTGCAGCCTTCCACTCTAAGGATAAATAATACTACAGTGAATTGCATTTATTCGCGCGATAGTACCATCTTAGTGATTTTTTTGTTATCATGTTATTTTTATGGCTGTAAGAGTAATAACATTTTTACTAATTTTGTCACTATTGAATGAAAAACCATGCGTCATAATTTTTGTTACGATATGTTTTCATTAAATTATTATTTGTAGCAGTTGTAGTTAAATGTATGGATAAATATCGAGTAACCTCGACAGTAAAAATGAAATGACAACACAAGAGTGTTTGTGAACAAAAAAAAACACCACTCTTACAAACATTGAAGCTATAACTCAAGCGTCAACAATGATGTTAACTGTGCAAGAAATGTATATGGCAAAAACTGTGTGGCCTTTTTCAAATAAACCAGGGAATATGTTTCGGGAAAATAACACGGTGAACGTAAAGACAACAAACATTTGTTCCCCTGGGGCGGGTTATTAACGGTGTCGGGTAACAGTCTGCACGCAAATCCCGCAAATAAATTACCCCGTAATTTTCTCCCGTTTGACAGGTGAAATATCGTGCAAAAATAATGAAAAACCGAATATATATAGTTGTTATAATTTTAGGGCATGTCCACTGTTTAGGGTATGTTTCAGTTTTACAAACGATGATTCATAATCTTCAGAATAATATTAGAGGTGCAAAAAATTGTGCGTCGTTGTCCGATTTCGGCTGGTTAGCTGTAGACGTTGTCAGTTTAGTAGCAGTAGCACGATATTACTTATTGCCAGGATTTAATATCGAAGGTCACATAAAACCGAGTTCACATGAGTACCGAGTTGTATCATTCCATATGTTGTTTCTTTCTTAAAATTCCAATAAAGAACCACACCATTACTGACTGCACCACAACATGCAACTAACGACAGATGCCGGGGGATGACGCGAGTAATCAACAAATTCGAATGTCGAGCAGTGTGATATTGGTGTTAGGCAAGATCGTAGTTTTTCATCCACAATTTTCAATAAAACCCTTATTTTTATGAAAATACATCGCTTTGGATGTACAGTTAAATTCAAATTGTTAATGAACCTTGTCAAAATCATATTTTAAGCACTTACTTACTTAGAACTTAAGCTTTAGTGGTTTTTAGCGAATTTCCCCTATAGGGAAGAAGCTATTACCGTAGGTCTCATGGTAAGACCTAAGCTCGGGACCACTATAACTTTTTGTTTTGGGGCCCCCAGAAGCAAAAAACACTATTCGTTCGAATTTATATATATATATATGTGTGTGTCTGTTAGCACGATAGCGGCCGAAAAAAATGGTCCGATCTTTATGAAATTTGGTACGGACATGTAGAGTGGTAATCGATTGGACGAGTTCGTGAACCAGCCCGATCGGACCACCGGAAGGGGGGGTAAAGGGGGATAAACCCCCCCAAAAATGGGTTTTTTTGAGTTTTTACATAGAAAAATAAAATTTATCAAAATTTTGTGGGCACCATTGAATTCAGCTCAAAAAAACAAATAATTTAGTATTTTGAATCACTGCTCTATGCCCATTGGTTACCGAGATATTGAAAGTGGTAAACACAGTACGTTGTCCCAATGTTAACCTTATGGTAAATAAGTAAAATTCTATATCTCGCTTATTTCTCAACATATCTTGATAAAACTTGGTAAATGGCTTCTTCTAGTTCAGATCTACGAAATATTGAATTAAAACCACCCAGTTTTAATGTACCTGTAGCAGCAAACCTGCATACTCATTTCCCATGTTATTCATATGGAGCTTAACAAAACATGTCAAATCTTGCTATGTTTGCTTGAAATACGTTGTTTTGCATTTGAAATTCGCTGAGTATGCAGGTCTGCTGCAACGGGGGTATTTTTTAACTATACGCTAAGGAATATACGTTATAAGGCAAAGATAAATGAAGCGTCTTCTATAAGTTATCGATTGTTGACCTGTTTGCTACATACATCAGACGTCTTACAAAGCCGATCCCAGCATCTTCAGCTTATCCCGAATGAAAACTTGTTTTATTAAAGTTTTTTTTATCTTGTTTCAATTGTTTGTTTGTCGTTTATTAATAATTAATAAACTAACAACTGGAATGTAAAATTATACACTATTCCTCACTCGGGTTCTAGTCGTATATTTAGAATAAGATATTCTGTTAATTAAAGGAACTAACAATCAAATGTGCATTAAATTACTAGCACTGCATTACTGCAGTTTACTGCATTATGCATTACTAGCACACTATATTTATTTTTTCCCAATCCCTGATAAAATTAATTAAATAAAAGAATGAAAGGTAATATTTATTATAAATTAACATATATCGAATGAGAAGATCTTACACCACTTTAAGACAAGTGGTTTGTAGATCACGAGGTGCAGTTGATATAATACTAAACAAATAGTTCTCATGCAGCTGACATGAGGGAGCAAATTTCAATTTCCATGGCTTTAACTGCCGATTTTAGGAGTTTTATCCCCCCTCTAAATCGGGGAAAGGGTATTTATTTCTCCATCTAACTGGCCAATCATATCATAGAAAATAATATCTCTACCAAGTTTATAGGAGATGGAATGACAATTGCGGCAACTGTATTGTATTTCATATACTTACGGTATATCTGCATAGTTTGAGAACTGTTTCATTACTAAATAATTTATAGCTTAAATCTAGGATATAACTAAAAAAATGATAACTTACATATAAATAAATAAATAAATAAATATGTATATATATCTTCAATATTACTTTAATTCAAAAATAATGTTAACAATATTTATTAATTTTAGTATCTTGCCCTTGGACTGGTGTTACTTATATAATGGTTTTAATTTACCTGGTCCGTCTCCAGTTCAATGTTTGTCGATAAATCACGGCCTGGTTTCGACACTAAATTGTGCCATGTTCACATGAAGTTAGCGTCGTCAAGCTTGAAGAAAACACAATATGGAGTCGCAATGACGTTGTCGAAAGTTTGAAACCATACAAAATAACTCACACATTTTACACGTAACGAATACCGACAGACATAAAAGGTAGCCTAACCGGATGGTCACCGGGCACAGAGCCGGATATTGTCGAATAATCGCGTTCGCGTTACCGGCGCGGCGCGTGAACACTGGCGAGGACGGAGGTCTTGTGTATGGTTTAAAACTTTCGACGTCATTGCGACTGCATTTTGTATTTTCTTCAAGCTTGACTCGACGCTGACTTCACGTGAGCATGGCACAATTTAGTGTCGAAACCAGGTCGTGATTTATCGACAAACATTACGATCTGGACTGGAGACAGACCAGATAAATTAAAATCACTATTTAAGTTCACAATATTGTCATGTTTACTTATTGTAATAGGCCTTTCGACCCATCTATACCGAAATAGATTGATTTAGGCCTATTATCATATTATTTTGATACAATCTAAATACTATTACGATAAGCTTAAGAGTATACGATTAATTTCTTTTAAGGGCATCATGATTTATGTAGGAAAAAAGTAGAATTTAATAGTTTTTTATGAGTGCTTGCAATAGATACGACATACATTGCGTGTATTAAATAAATATGCATCCTTTAGTTTTTTTTTATTGAAAATATGTAGAAAAGTAATTATATTTATTGGAAGATAAATCGTACAAAGTATTACATCAGCTCTTTGGCCTTTTTGTCGTGCGATATTATTATAAACACATATTTTTTTATCCACGCTGGAAGGGAGGTTAAAAATAGCTCTTACCCGCACCGAAATGCGGGCCCTCTACGCCGCTCGCTCAAGAGAGCAAAGCGACGAGCAGGGGTCTCCAGCCTCTGACCGACAGCATCAGTGTCAGAGGCCCCACCTCGAAGCTCGAGGCGGCTGAGAGCGTACGCAGAGTTGTCTGTACGTCTCCTTGGGCATACCTGCTAAAAAACCCCCTCGCGTGCTGTCACGACATCATTGTGATCGACCCGAGCGTCTGCTCATTGCGACATCGCAATGGGGACCCTTCAGTTGGTGTTCAACCGTTCTTCTGCTGTCCTCAGTTCTGGGGTCACTCGAGACACCCGTCTGTCCTCTTCTGGCGCAGGACGGACATGACAAAGTCAGCCACTGCGTTCCAGCTGACGCTACCCTGCAGCATCTTCCCCACGATGTTGTTCGGGGTCAAATGACCGCCGACCGAGTCGGCGAGGGCAGTCCGTTCTTCGTCAAAGCGACGGCACACGAAGAAAGTGTGATGCACGTCGTCTCCGTCGTGTCCGCAGTACTTGCACCTGGGCGAGTCGACCTTGCCCATTCGGTGGAGGTACAGAAGGAAATAGCCATGACCTGTCAGGAACTGGGTGAGGTAAAAGTTCACCTCCCCGTGGTCGCGGCAAACCCACGGCTCCAGTTCCTGATGAGTCGCCATGTCCACCCTCCGGTCGTGTCTTCGTCCCATCGACGCTGCCAGGCGGCCAGTGTTTGGCCACGGGCCAGCTCGGCAGCCTCTTCCCGACCCATCTCGGGAGCACGCCCCCAGATGGTTTTCTTTGCGCCAGCAGGTCGATTGGGATGACTCCCGCAATGACCAGCAACGCCGCCTGCAAGACCGTGCGGTACGAGGACGCGACCCTGAGCGCGCCGCGTCTCTGCACCGCCAGCATGCGAGTCCGGTATTTATTCACCTTCGTCGCATATGCCCAGATTTCCGCTCCGTAGAGCAAGATGGCCTGTGCCGTCGACAACAACAGCCTCCGTTTCCCCTGACTCGGTCCTCCGATGTTGGCCATCAGTCTTCCGAGGCAGGACGTCACTTCGGCAGCCTTGTCGCACACGCTTCTGATGTGGTCCCAGTAGGTGAGCTTGTTGTCCAGCACCACCCCCAGGTACCTGGCCGTCCTCTGCGTCTCGATCACTTCGGTACCCACCCGCATCGGAATGATCGTGGGTATCCGCCTCCTCGTCAGCATGACTATCTCCGTTTTGGAGAGAGCCAGCTGAAGGCCGTGATCGCGCATCCAGCCTTCCACCAGGCGCATGACCTGATTCAGCCTCAATTGGGCCAACTCCGCGTTTCGTTCGGTGATAACCGCCGCCACGTCATCGGCGTATCCCACGAGGAACGTTCCGTGTGGCATCTCCGTGCGAAGCAAGCTGTCATACGAGACATTCCAGAGATCCGGCCCCAGCACCGATCCCTGGGCTGCCCCAGAGGTAACGAACCCCCCCCCTGGCTACGAAACCCCGGTCTTTCTCGTACATCAGCCGCCGGTTCCTTAGGTAATCTCTCACCATGGCGAGGAGGTACCGAGGTAACCTGAATGCTCTTTCCAGTGCGACCAGAATGTCGCTCCACCGTGCCGAGTTGAACGCGTTCTTGACGTCAAGCGTGACCAGCAGCACAAATCGGATGAGAAGCGTGGCACGCCTGATCCGCTCGTGTCACCGAAGCTACGACCTCCGAGATGGCGCTGAGTTTCGAGTGGCCCTCTTTGAACCCGTGTTGTCGGGCTGAGAGGTCCCCTGCCGCTCGCACAGCCTCTCCGATTCTCGGTTTCAACAACCTCTCCATCAGTTTTCCCGCCGTGTCCAACATGCACAGAGGGCGGTATGACGATGGAGCGTCCGGTGGGCCCCGTCGTTTGCTCAGAAGGACGAGCTTGGCCAGTTACCAACGGGATGCGAACACTCCCGCTTTCAAGCAGACGTTGTACATGTCCAGAAGGAGCTGAGGGCGGCATTTCGCCACCAGTTTCAGCACCTCTGGAACGTACGGGGCCTCTGGTACGTTATCGGGGCCTGGGGCCTTCTTGTTCTTCATGGAGCTGACCGCTCTCTCCAACTCTTGGCGCGTGAACAAAGGGACGGACCTCTTCGGCGATCACCCGCAAAGGGGTGTCGTCTCTGACCCGGTGATCCGGGAATAGTCCGTCCACGATGGTCCGCATCTTCTCAGCCTCCATCGGCACGTACTCGGGTCCCTGCGCGAGTTTCCTCATGACCAGCTTGTACCCCTGTCCCCAGGGGTCGCTGTTCACGTCCTCGCGCAGTGCGCTCCAGCAGCGCGCCTTGCTTTCTCTGATCGCTTTGACCAGTTCTCTTTTTGCCGCTCTGTACTGGCTCGACCTCGCCGCCGCTTCGGGTCTGACCCGGGAACGCTGGGCTCGCCGCCTGAGTCTATATATATATATATATAATATAAACACATATTGCTTGCGATATTAGTAAACATATTGCTTGCGAACAAATCTGAGTTTGAATGTTTCATAACCTTGAAATACCATTTTGGTCTATTGGAAAGTCTTAAAATGTTTTAGCTTGTATAACCCTTACGCCCATTGTAATTTTATGAAGAAATCGGGAAATTTTTTATGTTTAATATGAAAAGAACTATGGTCAAGTAGTTCTATCTGACAGGGACAGTTTATTGCAAGATGTTATATTCTATAAAATAAGTTTGGCCACGGTCCTAAGCATAATTTTAGTTTCTGATGGCTCTTCAATTAAAATAAAAATTACTAAATTATAATTAGTTAGTCAAGTATGGGGCTCTAGGATATCGAACATTAGTGCCTCCCGCCTTGACTAAGTTATAATGGAGAAGTAGCCGCATGATCAGGCTCAGCACGCAACCGTCCGTTCCGCGAACTCAGCCGTTTGAACCTAACTTACTCGATTAATTAGTTTATTACTGATTCCTTAAAGCATTTTCACGAGACTTTTGACCTGGAATCAATATAACCGATAAAGTTTTAAAAGTACAGAATAGTCTTTTGTTAGTAGTTTTTTACCTCTAAAGAAAATATATAGATATTAAGAACAGAAATTGGTAACAGTAGTGGGTGGTATTAAAATTCTTGATGAGAATTAATTTACTTATAAGCTAAAATACACATTACATTCAGACATTTATTTAAAAACATTTTTCATCAAATGATAAATTATAGAACTACATAAAAATAATTAGAGAAAAATATAAACATTCAGAACTTGTGTGTATTTTGATAGTTTAAAAACTTTATTAAGTATTATTAGGAAACATCAGATTGGAATTGAGCACTCCAAAATCATAAAAAAACATCAAAATCAAAACTATGCCAAATATTTCCTACGAGAATAACTTGTTATTGGACTAAAGGGATGTCTCATTTAAAAAACCTTGTTTTGTGATCTGAATTTATTGGAAATTTTCTTAAAATTCCATTGTTAGTATTGCATTTTAGACGTAGATAAAATGAGTTTTATTTATTCATCTCAAGTAAAGGTCAATCAATATTTTACTCTATGTTTCCTTCCTCGTCTATCTATATTCCGTAACTCGAGGATAATATGGGCAAAAAATGATTGATTCCTACTTTTTCCCGAAAAAATCCCATGTGAAAAAGACAGTTCAGGCCTGATCAGATCTGATTAGTTTAAGTCAGGATCAATCAGCAAATGTCAGATCTGATCAGTCCTGAAGTCAGGAGTTTGGTATCTGAATCAGCCTGATTCAGGCCTGAATTCGGATCCTATGTGTCTGATCAGAACTGAAGGTTGCTGAAGTCAGGAGTTTTGAATCTGAATCAGCCTGAATCAGGCCTGAATTCCAAGCCTCAGTGTCTGATCAGAACTGACCAATTCTGAAGTTCGGCGTTTTGATTCAGTAATAGCTTGAATTCAGGGCCTCTGTGTCTGATCATAACTGATCGTACCTGAATCAGGAGTGTTGAGTTCAGAATTTATTTTAATTCAGGATATATCATAATATGGTCTAACATCACGGTAAACTATCATAAAGATATTCCTCTACAGTACCAATGTATTGTCGATTTACTAGAATTGTATTGCTGAAGTAAAACAAGTTTGTAATTTTTTAAAGAGATTTTAAGATGTATTATATGATATATTTGTAAATTGCGAAGTATGATAAAATGATTATCGCGCCGGAAAAATTTGCATACAGAAATAAAAAAAATACGATAAACAAATATATGTCAATTGGTCTCTCAAAATATTTATCTAAGGGAAAAAAGAGGGTTTATGAGGCGTTATAAAATTTGAAATAATTAAATGAAGAAAATTATATTCTTTTGACAAAATTGCTGGTATGCATCTAAAACTCAGTAAAACTGAAAAAATGTAAATATAGCTGACAAATGTATCTGGATCCACCCCTGAGCACTCGCAGCGAAGCGACGGTGCCTGGGCGTCTTTGCCCAGGAAATTAAAGCACCTTCCCACATAACAGGTTGTTTTTCGGCAAAGTTGCCATCGGTTTGAAAAAGAAACTTTGCACTCGCAAATTTGACATTCATTTGCCGTTGGTCTGATAAAGCAACTTTTCACTAGCAAATTTGTCACACATTTGCAGTTCTTTGTCTAGGCAAAGCTGTTTCCTGATAGTTATGACAACTTTGCGGCAACTTAAAATGAGTTTGCCATTTCTCATATCCACCGTAGGTTGAGTTCACATAGAAAAATAATAATAATTATAATATTTTGGTTGGCAACATTGGATTCAGCTAAAAAAACAAATAATATAGTTCCTTGAATCATTGCTCTAAGTCCATTGGTTACGGAGAAACTGAAAGTGGTAAACACATTACGTTGCCCCAATGTTAACCTTATGAGAAATAAGAAACATTCTATATCTCGCTTATTTCTCAACATATTTTGATAAAACTTTGTAAATGGCAGTTCGATTGAACTATTTTTTCCATTAGAAATTAGCTGAGTATGCAGGTTTGCTGCAATGGGGGTATTTCACTTTCACGTTACTTTAAAATTTCACGTACACTTACCACATAACTCTTTTATTAAATAACTTATCGCATAGAGCTTATAATTACTTTTACATCCATTTGAGTAGAATAGAATAATATTTAAACAATTAGACGTGGTAAATTTTAGGTAAAAAGTTTCTGTTATTACACCTTTTTAAATAGTTGTTTACTGAAAAAATATAATTATAGTGTGAATGGGGAAAAAGTGATTGGAGGCACTTTATAACTCGTTCTCAGTCCTCAAAGGTCATCTCTGCACTGTATTTGGATCCTAATGTTTACCACCAAAGCAGTAGTTAAGATGACATTTTGCCCTGCGGCTAATATCAGCAGGTCTGGTGGTGTAGTGCATAAAGGCTCCACTTACGAAGTTAACGTTCCCGGTTTCAAACCCCAACATAGGTCAATCGAATTTGAATAGTGGTAAAGTATGTAGAAACCATGTAGAAATGCATTTCCTCAGATAGATTTTTCTTATTACAGTTTTTGGATTTTTACATATTTATAAATACAACTTTACAGATCTGACATCAGGAATAAGTTCAGGTCTGATCAGGAAGGTTCAGACCTGAAATCAGGAATTGGAACATTTTCCATTCAGTCCTGAATCAGGGGCGATCAGAACTATTCAGAACTGAATGGATCCTGATATCAGAACTGAATGGAAAATGTTCCATTTCCTGATTTCAGGTCTGAACCTTTTTTGTTCAGACCTGAACTAAAATTTTCATGTGGGGTGGTTGCTTCCGCACTCAATATGCTTCGAAAAACAGTTACTTCCTATAAAAATCTTACTTTGCATACTCATTTTTACTTTATAGTGCAGTAAAAATATTATGAGAAATTTAAAATAAACAATTACAATGATATAAGAGGGAACACTTAGCATTGCAAGAGGCACTGTAATTACTCAATCATGGGTGTTAAACTATGATAATTTATTTTTCAGAAGAAACCTAATTTTATCAACCATCTAAAGTATAAAATTTACGTAGATAAATATCCTTTCAAAGAAGTATCATTGTCAAGCGTTTCTAAAGTTCATTTTGATATATAAACTATTTATTTGTTTAGTTATTTTTATTAACAAACCTGAGCAAATAGAAAATAGTAAGGATTTGACTAAAATTCATACAGGTCTGAAATCTGACACACATTTATTAGCATACTATATTACAAGTAATTTTTATCTACTTTAAATAAATTTGCTGCCCTTTAATAAATAGTATCATTAAACAAAAGTTAATGATATATATCTTATTCCCTTTTTTAAAATCTTATTATTGACTTTAAAACAAAAATATTAAAAATGATTAAACATTAAAACAACTCTACTGGCATAATATTCACACTGAAGTTTTCCCATAACAAAACGATTGCTTTAAACAACCATCAGAAACTGTGTTCCGCACTTACTCCATCCATGATGTTGTGTCAGTTGTTGTAGCCAACAATTACAATCAAAGAATGATATAATATTATATAAATAAAATGCTAAAACAGCATACAAAACTGGAACTCAGTTGAAGCTATTATTTATAATTTTTTAAATCAAATAAAGAAAATGTAAATAATCTAATTGATAGGGCATTATACCGTTGTGTAAAAAGGTTTTTCACCACACTACGACGAAATCACCTGTTTTACAAACGTCAATCGCGGACCGAAACACACTGTTTGCCGCCACCGGACCGAAAACGTTTGGGGCCCTAGGGCCGAAAGTCAGCTGGTCGTTTATTTGCTTGAAACAACGTTAGAACATCACGTAATTGTACGGCATTCAAGACAGGATAGTTGCGATCATATGATTTTTATAGCTGTGTTTTGTTTTCAAGTGAGTCGAATAATAAGCAGTTTTTTATTATTTAGGGTATATTTCGTTATGTAGTATGGTGAAAAATACCTCGAGCCTGCGGCTGCACCTCGGCCGAAAGGGTTTTGCAGCTCTCGAACGTTTCAAATTCTCGACGGCGTCGTCTCGAATTCGAAAAACGACCTCGAGCCTGCAAAACCTCATTTTCGGCCCTTGTTGCGAAATATACTATTATTTAATACCAATATGCTAAAAACTGAATTTAAAACAATTACTTGGTGATAGGCATATCCAATTAATTGTTTACTTCCACTTTATTACTTCACTTTACGGAATTGCATATTGCCTGTAGGCCAATTCTCGCACTTATTTTTTACAAAATTAATAGTTACACTTTGATCCTCTACGCAGGACTGACTTGACCTCCTGCAGTCATGGGCTCTCCCTAGATCTGCTTCCACTGATAGGCTTACAATAATTTTTATGGATAGGAGTTACTTCTCCAGGAAAGACTTCCTTTAGTAGGAAAGACTTCCTTTAGTAGGAAAGACAAATCATTCACACGGCGCTGAGAACATGGCGGGACTGTGTTCAGGGTTAATAACTATTGAATCTAGGAGAGAAAGAAATTCATCCTGCATGGGAATCGGTTGAATGACCGATTGAGAGGGAAATTATTTTAGAAAATTATTATAGAATTTTTATTTCTCTTACACTACTTTAGTGTTTTGAATTGCATAAGTAGCGTTATGCATGAAATAAAGTTAGCAGCACTGAATAAAACATTTGATTAATAATTGTTGCTGCCGCAAATCTAAAACATGATTATTTGTAACCTACAAAATCACTACCAGGAATTCAGGAAGCATTTTCGATCGTTTTTCCAGATTGTACAAAAAGTTACACAAAACTCGTGTACAAAGGTCTTTGCTGCACTCGAGAAACTATTCCGCTCGTGCGTAAATATTAATCTCGAGAGCAGCAAAGAGGCAAATAGCTCACTTGCTCGATAAATAACAACTGTTTCATAGCAAACTGGAATGATTTCATTAACGGCGATTCCCTCTTGTTGGTTGAATATCATTACCTCATGTTAGTGTTGACATTAAAAATACTTGTTTTAAGGTTCCTACCGTGCATAAGAATTACTACTGTACATAAAGACACATACGATTGAAGAGAAGTGATTGTAGTGTAAACTGTCAAGCGAGTTAACTACCTCCCATTACCCGAATAGCCTACATTCTGCAATTTGCTGATGGTATATGTGAGAGCTCAGACTACATTATAATCTCATTCAAAGACGAAAAACTTGAATTAAATAATACTTTGAACTGAAACGTATCTTACCACATTTGATGAAAATTTCTTTCTTTGAAAACTAAAAATGAATTTAGGATTTAGGATTTGCTTCTTTTTTAAGCATGATTTACTTTTAATAATCATTCTTTTTTTACTTAGTAAGAAATTTCTTTTCATAAAATAATTATAAAACACAGGCGTCCTTGTGTAATCTTCTAAGATTACTGTAATTAATTATTAGTTTTATACCGATAATACCGTTATACCGTTAAGAGTTTTATACTTAACTCTTTACACCATGAATCAAAATATTTAAATTTTGATTGGAATAATATGAAGCTAATAAAAATGAATAGTAAAGCAATAATAGTGTAAATAGCTTTAAGTTACTTGTTAGCGAATTTCCCCTATAGGGAATAAGCTGTTACCGTAGGTCTCATGGTAAGACTTAAGCCCGAGACCATCATAACTTTTTGTTTTGAGGTCCACAGATGCCAAAAACACCTTTCGTTAATTTTCATGTATATATAATCAATAAAATATAACAAGTGTACCCTTTTTCATTTTATGAATTAAAAGATTAATTAATTAATAAAATGGAAAAGGGTACTCTTGTTATATTTTATTGATAATAATCTTTGTAGCCCTAAGTTGTGAATTACATATTAGATATATACTAGCAGTTGCCCGTGGCTTCGCTCACGATAACGATTTTAACACTCGCTGCCTAAGTGAAGATGGTGCCACATACTGAGTTTACGATTAAATAGATGAAGTACAAAAACTATTGGTGACTTTAATATAGTATACATCACCTAAAAGAAAAAAAACATTAAACCATGATAAAAGGAACGAAAAACCTATAACCTATAAATCAGATGTAGAGCCCTATCTATAAGTGAAGCTTAAACCTCCTCCTTGATTAAATGAAAATTGACAATTTAATCGAAATATCATCCATTAAATTTTACAGAAAGATTTTAGACCGTCGACCCCACCAAAAAACCCTGAAAACCTTGAATTTTGAAAAACCCGTTCTCAGCGGATGCTCACGTCCTATAGGAACGTCCATGAAAAGTTTCAAGGTTCTAGGTCAAGTTCAAGTAGTTTGGGCTGTGCGATGATAGGTCAGTGGTATTTGTCAAATATAAAGTAGATCCGCTAAGAACGCAGGTCTACTACGACGGGAGTACTTAAAAAATTGCTGCCCCGCTGCATGAGGCATTTTTATTTGGCCTCTCTATACTACACATGCCAGCACATTCCAGCGCCCCCGCCGACAAAACCCTTAAGGGTGTCGCTGCCTGGGAAGGCTTATACTCAGTAGGCCTATCGTTGAATCTGTGCTATTGCACAGAGTGACCCTGAGGCAGGAAATACCCTCTTAGCAGCAGACTGTGCGTACTTAGTGAATCTTAAAGCAGTTTCCTGTTTCATGAAAGTTTATGTATGTAGAGTAGAAAATACCTTAATTAAATGCCACCAAAGTATTTTCTAATGTTTTAGGGTCTATTTTGAACAACAACAAAATAACATAGCCGTCCCGCAATTTTTTAAAAATGGTTTACATTATCTCTTTCATTAACAGCTGTTATAAATAAGGAAGGAAGGACTTTTAAGTATATCTCTAGTCTGTGATTTAGCTTATTTTTTACAGACAGTTGGTTTTACATTTTATGAAATGTCTTGCTTTTAACATCTGTTTGAATATAAACATTTCATCACTTATAATTCTGACATGAGGATATTAATATGTGATCTTTGAGAGGGTCTGTGCCCGGCTTTGGTCTGTGGTGGAGTCCGAGGGTAATGGTCAGATCAGGATGAAAATCCTGATAAATGTATAATGAATGGGAAAATATTAACTTTATATAGTACATGTCAATTAAAAAGAAATATTATAAACCAAAACATAAAACTGAATGAAATCATAAAACATCTGTAACGACGAATCCATCAGTGAAGGTAACTACCATCTGCTTGGAACACTGAAAATGTAAACAAAACGTCATACCCTTGAATTATGGGGAAAACAAACTTGGTCGAAATCAAATAAAACTCGGTTTTTAGAAGCTTGCTATTTAATTTTAAAAAGACGTACGCTAGTTTTAAGCTGTCTAAAACCTTCTCATATGTGCATACTACACAGAAAAAAAGTTTCAGCCATAACAGTACTCTAGTTTTTGCGTGAAAAGCGGTCTAAAGTGTGATGTTGAGCGTTACCAACACACATCGTGACATAAATTGAGATAAGGCTTGATTCGGATTCTCTGACCTTCAAAACGCAAAAATAACAAAAAATTTCATAATTCTAAGCAATGTACAGACAAAACTCTAATTTTATTTATATCGATATGCAGGGGTCGGCAAAAGTCTGGAATATATTAAATAACTTCTATATTATTTTTCTCTATATAAAGAAACTATACAGATGCGTATCATTCATAAATAGAAATATTTTTACGTGTTTTATTATTTTTTCGCATGCCCAAGGGACGGCCCACGCTGGAAGTCTTGAAGTTCTTAAATGTAAGCATACCTCGAGTTATACCTCCTTTTAAAGGACTTAATTAATAGATCATAACAGTGCAAACCGCGTCTTAAAAAGTTCATCCATTCAGAAGTTACAGCTCCTCAAAGATTTTAATGTTGGCCATTAAAGTCTAAGCTAAAAAAGACAACAGTCTAATTACTAATAAAACACTCAACTATGTAATTTAATTGTGGATTTTTAATACGTTAAATTATCCTTAGTAATAAGAAATATATCTAAAACTAAACTACATCGTTCCGAGTGCTTTATTAGTAATTAGACCTTTTTTCTTAATTTTTGCCTAGAGTTTAATGGGCAACATTAAAATTTGAAGAGTTGTAACTTCTGATTGGATTAACCTTTTGAGGCGTGGTTTGCACTGTTATAATCTATTAAGACCTTTAAAATGAGGTATAACTCGAAGTATGCTTACATTTAAGAATTTCAAGACTTCCAGCGTGGACCGTCCCTTCATCGTGCGAAAAACTAAACAAATACGCCAAAGTATTCCTATTTGTAATATATGCACAACTGTCAAGTTTCATTACTTTCTGCAAAATAATACAAAAGCTATTCAATATATTCCAGACTTTTGTCGAACCCTGTATATATGTATGTATATTATTCTGTTTGTAGTTTTGTCATTGGCCATTGCTTTGTTTGAGGATTTAAGGGAGACCATATATATATATATATATATATATATATATATATATATATATATACAGGGTGTTTTTTTTAAAACGCAACCCATTTTTAAGATTGAATAATTTACATATAAATATGAAATAAGTATTGATTTATGGTTCTTTGCGTTCTTTATACACTCTATTATTTTAATTTGATCACATTTAGTTCACTTTATGTGCTCAAAAAATCCGCCAGTGGCATTTGTATGAAGTTATGCTCTCTCTATCGAATTCCCGAACACGTGTTGCTAGGTACCTCTTTGCATTACATTTGTTTTGTTTGTTTTTGGGTACTGAATATGCTGTGACTTGTTTTTTAGGCCTTACTTTGTATGTATCCCCAAAGAAAATAAAAATATAGTGGCGTCAAATCAGGGATATTGGGGGGAAATAATCATTTACAGATAAAATCAAGTTTTTGGTTGCGTTTTTAATGTGTGTGTCTTTAAGCACGATAACTCGCGTAAAAATGGTCCGATCTGAATGAAATTTGCCACAGACATGTTAAGAAGTATTATTCTACGAAAACAATTCATAATATATTCAGGACCTCAAAACAAACATAACAAATGTAATGCAAGAAATTCAAAGAGGTACCTTGCAACACATGTTCGGGAATTCGATGGAGAGAGCATAACTTTATACAAATACCAATGACGGACTGTTTGAACACATAATGTAACTTAAATGTGATCAAACTTAAAGAATAGGTTGTATAAAATGTAAAGATCAATAAAACAATCCTCATTGCACATTCATATGTGCATTATTCAATCTTAAAAATGGGTTGCGTTAAAAAAAAACACCCTGTATATATACGTGTGTGTGTCTTTCAGCACGATAACTAGCGTAAAAATGATCCAATCTGAATGAAATTTGGCACAGACATGTAAAGTAGTAATTATTCGGACGAGTTCGAAGCCTGATCGGACTATTGGAAGAGGGGGGGGGGGGGTAAATCCCTCCAAAAAAATTTTTTTTGTATTTTTACAAAGAAAAATTAAAATAATGTAATTTTGGTTTACACCATTGAATTCAGCTTAAAAAAACAAATAATTTAGTATTTTGAATCGTCGTTCTATGACCATTGGTTACCGAGATATCGCTAGTGGTAAACACGGTACGTTGTCCCAATGTTATCCTTATGGGAAATAAGTAAAATTCTATATCGTTTATTTCTCAACATATATTGATAATACCCCCGTCGCAGCAAACCTGCGTACTCAGCGAATTTCCAATTACAAAATATCCCGTAATTAATCCATTATTACGAAAAAAAGAAAAATAAACCAGTAATATATTTCTATATTAAAATATTATAATATAGCTTGTTTTCAAAGCTTGTTTTTATAGCCTTTGTAAAAAAAATTGGTAAATGACTTGGATTAAAGAACACAAATATTTCATATAATTATATATAGAAGTAGGCAAGAATGTTTATTTTTCAAATTATATTAACATAAAATTGTTTAAAAAACCAAAATTCTATTGAATACATTGATAAACTAAGAAATTACTCAAAGCGATTCGTTGAAAGCCTCAGTAAAGAGTAAATACGAAATTGGCTAAGCAAACATTCTGCTGCCCTGATACTAAAAACACAGGGAAAAATGCTATATCTCGGAGACCAATGGACTTAGAGAAATTATTTAAAATACCGAATTGTTTGTTTTTTCGAGCTAAATCCAATGGTGCAAACAATAATTGGATAAATGTAATTTTTCAATTTGAAAAACTCAGAAAACCCATTTTTGGGGGGTAAAATGGGGCCTTTACCCCACTTTGGATATATCGATCTGGCTGGTTTACGAACTCGTCCAAGAACATCAAGTTTTACATGTATGTACCAAATTTTATTACGATCGGAGGATATTTACGAGAGTTATCGTGCTTACAGACACTCAAAAAATGAAAATTCTATTTCCCATATAAGCCCATGTTAAATTTTGAAACAAATCGTGATTTTCGCAGGTAATTATGCGTTTTAACAATAAACCCACTTCATATCCAGAAAGTACACATAAAAAGCTGTCAATTAATATAAATATTAATATGACTGCTGAGGTGACCCTAAACGTATATTTTTTGTCCTGTCTGTTCTGTTAAAACGACGGTAATAGCTTATTTCTAAGGAAATTCGCTAAAACTTGGTATATGGCTTCTCCTAGTTCAGATCTACTAAATATTGAAATAAAACCACCCAGTTTTAACGTACCTGTTGCAGCAAACCTACGTACTCATTCCCCATGTTATTCTTATGGAGCTTACAAAGACATGTCAAATCTCGCTATGTTGGATTGAAATATGCTCTTCTGCATTTGAAATTTGCTGAGTATGCAGGTCTGCTGCAACAGGGGTATTTTTAAAATGAAATGCATCTTGCAACGGTATATTAAAAATCGATAGCCTATATGTTTTGTCAGAGGGATTAGTGATTTGGACTGTTCCGTTGCATAACCATAACTTGTTTGTATTTTAACTTTTGCATGCAATGCTTAATTTGTTACCACGCTTAAATGTTATTTGATATATTTCTGATCAATCCTAAAACCTCAACTGAAGCTGATAAATACAATCTCATATTAGCTTTATATTACTGATGATTTCGGCCGTTTGAGTACTAAGTATAAGAAACAAACAAAACTTCTACAATAAATAAACTTCTCTTCCTTTCCAGAGATTAATGCGAGAAAAGGAAGATGGAATTGGATTTAATGACAGAACTTGTTCCGCCATTGATAAAATACAAAGTTATTCTGTTTGTAGTTTTGTCATTGGCCATTGCTTTGTTTGAGGATTTAAGGGAGACCATTTATAATAGTATTATGTTTTGATAAGTATATTAATGTTTCATATTACAAGAAATTTTAACCAGTTTTTTTAATGAACTGGTTAAAACTTTAGTGATACAAACCCGCCAAATAATCCCAATTTGTAATATAATCATCTGGCCAGTTTCTGTTCATGTAATTTTTGACTGTCGCCGACCCCAAATAATTTAACTAATCTAAATTTTCCCAAATAATTTAAATAATCTAAATTTTCCAAATCCAGTTTTCCATTAGGGACCATGGGCACCTCACCTGCTAATGGACCATTTAAATAGAAAAATAAGGCATATCGTTCAATATCTTTGTTTTGTGAGACATTAAGAACACAGTACATAATTTACATCGTTTTTGTACAAACCACGAATGGCATGTAATTGCCATATCTACATACTGATAATTATATTTAGTAACACCAATTTACTTGTCCATTCATTTTGCCTTTGTACTAAGAACCTCGTTTAAAGGATATAAATTCAATAGTTTTATATTTCATAAAGCGCAATTCACTCTATTTCTATCAATTTGCATATCATAGCAACAGTAATAATTTTGCAGTATCTGTATTTGAATATAAATTATAACAGTCTTTTGCTGACAATCACTTTTCTTATTTGCCAATACAGTAATACAATATTCTGCCTTGAGATATATTTTGAAATGGGTTTTAATTTATTTATAATTTAAGTGTACAACTTTGTTTTGGTTAATCTATTTTATTGCTAATTTTTTATGAACTAGTAACGGCCCTCAGCTATGTTCTAGCAAAGTTTATTTCTTTTGGTATCAGTATATAATTTGGATTTTTTCACATAACCCATTTACAAATATGAGAGTTTTGAGTTTGTTGTAAGAAGTGTACAAGTAATCAGCTGTGTTTCTGAGATTCATCGATACCTGACAATCATCTACTCTAAAGGTCCCCCTAAAGGGACCTTTGGGATATCTTTTTGTGCTTCTGGTCTAAGCCAAACATAATAACAATTTAAGCCTTACACTGCGCACTCGTTGGACATTAAGGTCTCAAATTGGTCCACCCTTGCGGGAGGAACATTTATTTTCCAATACAAATTTTTTTTCTTTACAAAATGACAATCTCGAAAAGTTTCCAGGTCTGCTACGTGGGGAGGGTCAGTAAGAAGCTTCAACAGACATCTGGTGGACAATCCGACACACCCCGACGCTAGGGATTATTTGGCTAGATTTTTAGTGTGTAGGCACTTATTGAAGGGTTATTATTGCATTTATAGGTAATAGGTTTTCCAGCTTCAGAGCCAAGGTAAAAAAGCACAGCCAAGCGAAGAGAAATGGTCCGCTGATGAAAACTAATTTAAGGGAACCTTATGTTTATTAGTGACTTGGTGTTGCACATACCAAAGTATTCTGATTCCCATCACACTTTAAACAGTCTTTAGCCTGTGACAAACCTTTTCTTAAATCGTATGCCTTGTCTTATTAACAACTTTGAAACCTCTTTTGTGGTTAGGCAATTAAGTAATTTGAACGAGTATCTTGGACTCTTGGAAATGTGATGACATATATTTAACCAAACAATATTTATTCATTGATTATAAAAGAAAAATATTTAGATATTTAACAAAAGTTTGTTAGGAATCAGATTACTTTCGTTCTGATAAACATCAGAACCTGAAGTATACAAACATCAGGTTCCCGTGTATTCGATTCAGTTGACCAACTGCCGGACCGTCTCGTCCCTTAGTTTTGCAATTTCTTTTTACCTTAACCCTCAAGCAAAAAACCTACCTAAAACTGCAATAACATTAACTCTTCAACGATTGCATGAAAACTATAAATCTAAAATGAATTGTTTAATCCCCAGCATCGGAGCCGTACCTCCGAACCTGGATCCAGAGGGTTATCGGATTGTCCACCAGATGTTTCTTAAAATTCATCACTAGCCCTCCCCAGGTAATAGCCCTTGAGTAGTTGATGTGTTCACATTGTTTTTGGGCTGTCGAATTATCCGGGGTTCCTTCAATAGTTTTCCCTCTCTTCCTCCCCTTCCTTCTTATCTCTCTTTCCATCCTCATCCCTGCTCCCTTTCTCCCCTCCCTATTTTTCTTTAGTCTGTCTCTCGGGGTTGTTGGGTCCTACTTCTCTAACGTCCTTTAAACAATATGTTTTTCCTAAACAGATAAAATTATAAATAAAATTATACCTGGGGCTAAAATTATACACAAGGCACCAGAGCTTATCTAAAAAAGTAGTGTTAAAGAGCATCTATATTTATACTTTTAACCTGTAACGCTTGTGTTTCGACCCATTCCATTTTTATAAGCATAAACCAATAATCACCAATCATCCATCATATTCATAAACACCTCAACAACATTCATTCACTGAGTAAATTTGATTTCACCTTATAATTTCATCTGAAGCATGTCTGAAATGATGAAACATGTCTTTCCAAATCGTTACCAAATGGTATCGATAAAATCCATAGAGTAATCTTCATTCCCTCTAATCTGCAATCAGCATTTGAATGGAAATTCTTCTCTTTTTCTTGTTTTTCTGTTTACTATTCATTTTTATTTTGTACCCATAAGCCCCATGACAATGTTTTTAAAATTTTCAATCCATTTTTCTACGTGCCCTTAAGACTAAGAGGAATAATTGTGGAACTGTGCACAACTAAAGGAAAATACAATTCTCTCGGTGTGCTTAGAGATTTTCTCCACAATCCTCTCAGGCTGAGAACAAATTATCACAAAAACCATGCTTGCCTATTAATATGAAATAAAACCCATGGGGCGAAACATTATTCAAAATTCCTAAAAGACTCTTATTCAAATTATTATAAGTTTAAAATGAGCAATATCAAGCTTATTTTAATTTAAACATGAGTGATAAATATCCAGTATGATTCGTCTCAACAATTTGATTTTTTAAGATCAAAACTTCAGGCTCCAATAATAATTTAGAATGGATGGTAAAAGCTAGATTTTTATTTTGTGCACAAAAATACAGGATTTTTTTTACTGTGCACAAAGCTTTGTTGCGGTCTGTTTAATGCCGACTGAAATGATTTATCCACTCACATTAATATACCTGAAAAACGTTTAAATAAACTCATGTTATAAAGAGATCGATCTGCCTAGTTTAACGACTTATGAGTTATGTGAATACAATCTTAACACGGTATTGTTGTTTTTTTGAAGAAATTCTGATTTTAGATACATGACAGTAAAAATGTTTACCTTTCAAGGCCTCTTATTAGATAATATAAGACGAGCCGGAGGTGTAATGCTGCTGGGTCGCTGGGGGGGGAGAGTTCAATTAATTTGGTAACAAAGTAAAATATCATACAGGATGATTTACATATCATTTTACAGACCAAACATAAAGAAAATATTATTGATCATGTTTTAGCCCACCATATTTAATTAAATCTTAAGGGCTCTAAGGCGCTGCGCCAGTAAAACAGCGTGATCACTTTTTTATATTCCTCCTGAATATTCCTTTTCATTTCGATTAAATGAATTCCCTCATAAAGAGATATTCTTACGGTTTTTTACATCAGCGGTACTTTAGGGAACAAAAAATTTCTCATTAAGAATAAATATCACTTTATTTAAATCCAAGATTCATTTACAAACTTTGATTGACACTTGAAAACATATAGTAAAGGTGCATGCATGGACTTATAATTATACAATACATAACTTCTGAAGATAGTGTTTATCGGTTAAAAATAACATTATTAATATAAGACACTTTTAAAATCGGTAAATATGTTAGCACTTTATGAGTTTTCAACTATTATATATGTTTCAGACGTTGGAAAAATAAGTTAGTGACAATAAAAAATAAATGATTATACTGGGTGATTAAAAAAAGTACGCAACTGTGTTTCATTCATAAAATATGTTTTAATTTCAACTTAAAAACTCAAAAATGATGTGCAACTTGCATTTTTTGAAAAAAAATTAACATAGTTTTATTATTCATAACAAGGGTTTCATATATATTGGAGCAATTAGCATGTATAAAATCAATATTAAGTTTGAGTTCTGATCAAAAATGTCGAATTGTATGTTATTTAAATTAGACCTAGATTTGATGAGGCGAAAATCCAAACTGGCTACTGGATTCTCCCTTAGAAAACGAACAAATATCTACCAGGATATACATACGCCTCAAGAAATGCAAAGGGAATACTATTTTTTAACTTATACGAAAGAATGGTCCATGATCTCGTATTAGTCTCGAATTCTGTAGACCGCAAAGGGATTACTGGTGTCACAGGATTTGCTGCGGTCGATGAGTTTCATCAGAGGCAGACGATTATAAAGTTTCATTGGCACCAACAGTGGCCTCCAACATCATCAGTCAGTTGCAGCTCATCTCGGTTCGTATTGGTCACTTCAACTTTCCTCATTTGTGGGTCTCCTCGTTACTTGGGTCAAGGAAAATTCTATCATTCAATCATCTCTCAAAAGTCCTTTACATTCAATACAAAATTGAAGTAAGGTGAATAAAATATTAATTGACTTTAAGTGCTAATATTCAAGTCTAAATTGTAGGATATAAATTTTAACTAAATGAAGTAATGAAACGTTTTGATTAGAATCTTATATTAAGTATGAAATTATGCAACACCTAGGTATTCGCACCTAGATATTGTTTAATCCATTGTAATATTATCAGTCCCACATCAATTCTATTAAATATTAGCTCATTCTCTTTTAAAAAAGCCTTGAAAGAAAACACAGCATTCAACTGGTTTACTGATGTAGGATTTTACCTTTTTCATACCTTGAAGAAAAGTCCTAAAAAAAACTCTTGAGTTATTTTCGGAAAAGAGTTTCTGAAGAAAAATAAGTTCAGAGGTAAGCTCCCTCTTAACATATGGGTTTTTTGTTTGTTATGTCAGTTTTTTTTGTGTTGTGTGATAATTTTCTGTATTGTTATTATATTTTAATGATAAATATAAGTTATCATTTTACTATAGATATAATTTATATTTCTAAGGACTTGAAACGAAACTAGAAAGAAAATTATTAGTTTGAAGAAGAAGAGCCATAATTTTTTTTATATGGCCTACTATTAATTAATCTAGGATTTGCTTCGAAGACCCAATTGATTTTATGAAGCATATCTCACCAAATATTTCTGTGCTGAAGTTAAGCTAGTCGAAAGAAAAACAAAAATGTGACGCGACGTTGAAGGATGTCTGTATATAAAACTTTTAATGAGAAGTTTCATTATACCGAACCAGAAAACATCCTATTGTCATACACTAAGCAACTTTATATTTCCAACCTAGTCTGTTAGACGATACAAGAGTCCTTGTTAAGTTTAGGACAACCGATCACTTTATACTGTACTCACATAAGGCATATTATCAACAGTAGGCGATGGTACATTGAAGTTGGTGTGTAGGCGTTGGTAGAGAGATATCCTCAAACAACTGTTTGTTTAACGAGAGTTGTCACTACTAAAAGTCATATTAGCATTTATTGAGTCGAATATTTTAATTCTTAATATTATTAGTCTGTTTAATTTTATTGAAGTTTTCAACCTTCATGTACTTTTCGAAACGATATGTTAAACAAAGAAAAAAAATGTTAATTCTATTTCGGTGTAGACTAAATATCTTAAACTAAAACATAAACTTGATCCTTCCTGTACTTAAATTTAATAAAACATGTTATTACAGAAATATCTTAGAAAAAGGCTTATAAAAAGTACTAAAACAACAAGACATTGATTGGATTTCGATTAAAATTATTTTATAATACCTTTAAAATGTTGAATCATACATATGTTAGACAATGCAAAATGTTTTAGTGTTGATTTTCCATCCTTAGGAGCTAGACGAAGGAACATTTCCGAATCCATTAATTTGGAAAGTTTCATTAAGCCAATAAAAGCATCTACAATCCTATTAGTCAACAAGGGAATGTTGCAGAATTCTAGTGGCTGACAAAATAATAGAATTTACTCTAAGAGTGTCGCTGTATGTTAATAAATACGGGAATACACTTTTATAGCAACCCTGCACTTCCTTAAAAATATTTGATCCATGGTTTTTCAGTTCCTATTAATTTTTTTAACCCGTATCATACGTATAAAAGTTAATACAATTAAATAAAACTAGATAACACGTAGCTCGAAATCGAGCAAAAATCATATAGTAAAAGAATGAAGAATAATCAGCCTAATTATATGCATTTAAAGTTTAATCAAAGGGCTAATGTATATAAACACAAAAACATGATCGCATAGGAGATGATGCAAATTAATTAATAATAGTTACAAAAAATGCTTGGTATTTGCTAAAGAAAAAGATGGTTATTAGCAATTGTTTTTAACAAATAAACTGCTCTAGGAATACATACAATGAAACTCTGGGTTAAAGTCACTGCACTGCACTTCATCTGGCAATTTCTATAACTAACTGTTCAGAAAAAAGATGTAGGAACATCATTTGAGATAGTCGTCCTTACATTATCTCTATAGCATGTATTACATTAAAATATTTTAATTAAAAAACAAACTAGATGATGGTAAAATGTATTTTTAAAATAACGATCATCGAGGCGAAGAGAGATGAAGTTTCGTTGTGTTTGTTCACATGTCGAGTACAAATTTAATCACCAGACACCGGTTGTCAGAATTACTCTGACCAAAACACCAGCGCTTTCAAAATTTCCAAACCTTTGTTGTGAATTTTACAAATGTATTCCTAAACTTACAAATCCGAATGAAACATTTTGTTTCATGTGTTCTCTAGTAAAAAAAGTCCCCGGAGTACAATACAATACAATACAATAGCATGAAGAAATTACCTAAAAACATAACTTCCTCAGAAACAATCGTTGCTCCACACATTGGCGATTTTCCCTAAACATTTAGATTGAATCAAAATTGTTACTATAAGGAAACGACTCATTCTAAGATGCAGCGACAGAAGAAATTAATTATTGTGCTCAGATTTCTCAACAGAACGTTGTAGTTTTTTATGGTTGATTTAATTTTGATTCATGATTTTGTAAGTTTTATATAAACGTAATTAATATGGGTATAATTAAATTTATATAAAATCTAGGCAAAATAGAACGAACCGTCCTTAAAAAAAAGTTAATAATACTTTGAGGATAATATTTATTGTCTATTTGGTGTAACAACGTCATTAGGGATTAGATACTAGGCAATGGACAGTAAATCCACGTTGTAAGCGACACTCCACTGTATATGGATGCGTATGTAATTGTCCGTCATTGTAACAGAGCGCGTTGATACAGGAAATCTCTTTAATTTCAAGATTTATAAATTGTAGTTGCAAAGTGGAAATAAACAAATTAATACGTAGTTCGTATTACTATAACCTAGTGTTATGATTACCTATAAAATTTAATCTCTTTATATTTGACGTATTCTCTTGATATTATCTATTAGGTAACATCATTCATTAGCCTACTCTTGTGCCACGTGCATTTGTTGAACATTGTCTATAAGCAAATTTTCTCTATAGAGAAGAGGCTTTTACCGAAGGTCTCATGATAAGATGTAGGCCCGAGACAATCATAACTTTTTGTTTTGAGGTCCCAGATGACTAAAACTTATTAGTTCATTTTCTAAAATAATCATTGTTGCAAACATTTCGGATGTGTTTATAATACATTCAAGTTCAATGTAATACAGAGAAAATATAAAATCTCGCTTCTCACTAGTTCGACAAGGTTTGGACCATAGAAGTCCATTTCGGATGGATTTCCGACAAATTTTATGGACCTTTCAGTATTACCAAACAGTGTCGATTTCAAAAGCCTTTAGATACTTCATGTGGAATTCAGAGTAAACAACTGAATAACACGTTAAAAGTGAACTCCTTCCGTTTGAGAACAACTGAAAATGACGAGATTCGCTTTCTCAAAATTGTCAGTTTACTAAAGGTGTCAAACTGACACATTTCTTGCTGAAGAGTTAAAAAAGTATACGGTATAAAAAAATAGATTTACAGCAGTTTGCCAATCGGAAATATATTATTACCGAGTTTTATGAAGCCGTTTGAACAAAACATGACCTCAGATGTCTCCTCTATAAACATCTCCAGCTTTACGTTGGTGTCAGCTTCAAAATATTGTCAAGACATACTGTTTTTCTTTTTACTCAAAGATACACGAGTTTTCAAACTTAAACAAGAATTAAAACAATTTGTTTACTTATAACGATAGTTTTATTCCTATAACTTATTGGCTTGAAACTAGGATGAATGAAAAATCATCTTGAGGATCATTATACGTAGAATTAAAAATAATTAGACAACAGAGCAAAGGCGATAAGATTCATTACAGGAGACGATATTTGATTATTGGGATGTAATAAACAACAAAGGTTTTCAGAGCAAATCGATTACGGACAGCTGTTAACGTTCGCATGCAAATTCAGAATAACAGATTGCATTATGATTTCGAATTACTAGCATTCATTTCAATAATCAAGTTAATTACTGTAATTACACAAAGCCGATACACCGATATTTCAATATTATAATGATTTATAAAATATTAAAGGACCATTATTAATTGATCGTATATTTTCTCCCTGGGTGTTTTGTTAGAGGAATTGAATGTAAATGAGTATTTTTTTCGTTATAACGCTGCGAGAACGGCAGTTTTCATTGAATGTGTTGCGGGCGTAAAGGAGCTCTTTTTCATACAGGGGAAAAATCAGCTGGTGTCGAGCATGTCAGCTGTTCGTTTATAATTTACTAAAACTGCAAACGTTTTACGTCAGCGATGATGGTGAACTATCAATTGCATTCAGATATTATCAGTTATCAGTTATCTCAACCACGACCAATCTCACTGTCTTCGAGGATTTTATCATGTCTGCTTACTCCAACAGCCTTCAAGTTGATGCGTTGTACCTTGATTGCAGCAAAGCCTTTGATAAGGTCAACCATGCTATCCTTATATCCAAGCTGAAGTCATATGGCGTAATGGACCCTCTTTTATCGTGGATAAGAAGCTATATTTCTGGGAGGAAATCAACTGTCCGATTTGCTAATGGATACTCTGATCCTTTCAATGTTATCTCTGGGGTTCCACAGGGTTCCCTCCTTGGGCCCTACCTCTTCAATTTGTTCATGAATGACATCACTGAAGCAATAGAATGCAAGTTTTTGATGTTTGCAGATGACATTAAGTTGTTCGATGTCTTGAAGGTTGAGGAGGATGCTCTTCCTCTTCAGCGCTCCCTCGATAATATCTGCAACTGGTGCAACATGAATGGTATGCAACTTAATGCCGCTAAATGCATGGTTATTTCCTTCCATAGAAAGGAGTCCTTCCTGTTGCTCGACTACATTATTCTTGGTACGAACTTACAACGCTGCGAGTTGGTCAAGGATCTTGGGGTTTTATTAAACTCTTCGCTGACTCCTGATCTTCACATTGAAGCCATCTGCAGTAGAGCTAGCAGGTTACTTGGTCTAATATGGCGTGGATCTAGTAGCGGTTTGTCCATCTCCTCTATAACTTCACTCTACAAGACCCTCTTACGGCCCATTCTTGAATACGCATCTGTGGCGTGGAAGCCATACTACAATAATCATATCACTAGATTGGAGAGAATCCAGCGGAGATTTATTAGGCTGGTTGGCGTGAGGATGGGGTATAGATACCTTGATGGCCCCGTTACTGATCTTATGAAGCTGCTTGATCTTTGCCCACTTCAAGTTCGCTATGACTGTGCTGACCTGGTGTTTCTATTCAGACTTATCAATGGATCCATTGATTGCTGTGCTCTGCTGGATAAAATCAGCTTCAGGGTGCCTAGGTCCACAAGGTCTACTGATCTCTTCCACCAATATTACTACAGGACAAACTACCTGATTTCCAGCCCGATTGCAAGATTACATCGTCTTGGCAACTCAGTCTCAAGTGAGGTCGACTTCTTTAATGACAGTCTACAAAGCTTCAAGAAGAAAGTGAGAGTTTCTGTTACCAATCAATATTAGTTTTCTCAAATTTAATGTGCCTTTGCAACTCTCTCTTCTATATGTTACCTTTATTGTTTGTACAGATTTAGTTTGAGGCATGAATTTGTTTACTCTTTGTTAGTTCTTGTTAACTAAAATGTTGCTGTTTAAATTTTGCATGTCTGCCACATTATTTTTTCTTTGCATATATATATTTTTTTGTGCTTGTTTCTCATGCTTTCAGCTACGAATGTTTGTATTGCAATTATTTATTGTTTACTGTGCATACTTGATCAAGTTTTCTCTATAATTCTCAGTGTTGTAGGGTTGGTTATTTTAGTTTAATCAATTGTTATTGTTGCTGATTATAACATTTGTCTGCCTTTGCCATTGTAATTTCTTTCTTTTTCGTATATTACATTTTTTAGTCTGTTTTTTTAATAAGGTCAAATTGTTGTTGTTTTCAACTTTGTCCAACTTATAAGTTGTGTTTCATTTTTCAAATGTTTAAGATTGTTATTGCCTATTTGCTCATCCTGGTATTTATTTATAGCATCTTATTGTAAGTTATTTATTCTTTATTTATATGCTCATTCTCTTATATGTATTATTGCTCATTAGTGTTGTTTGTGTTGCAGTGAACTGTCATACCACCTCTTGTATTATTGTTATATGTATTGGTATTGCCATTGATAAATAAATAAATAAATCAGTTATTATTATCAATTGTAATTCATTGTTGGATTGTTGTCGGTTTAATCGATTTGTGAAACTCGCTCATTTCACCGATCGATAGGTCAATGAGTTCGATACATCGATGGTATTTTTTCTATGTTGTCAGTCTAACCTAATGTAAATGAAACAGCTAATCAGCTGGGGCCTGTTCCATAAAAATACTAGTCTACGGTTACAAGTCTAGTAAATACTAGTCTGTGTTTTACCACTGTTGATAATTTCTGTTTCATAAACGTTTTCTGGTTTTACAAGTCACGTGATCAGAGTTACTTGTCAGCTGACGCTGTTAATGCGAATAAGTTCCTAACCTTATTTGCGGGTTTCTGGCAAAATTAAACAAGACTATTTTATTGATGAAAACGAATAAAAAAATTGAGTGATTCTTAAAATTATCCCTGATATTTTAAGCGAAAATAATATATACACAGCTGTAATATATTTTATAATAACTGAGAAAATATCAATTATAGATGACAACACAATCCACCACGTGGTGAAACCTACTTGATACGATTGAAGCGACACCAACGGCTAGCTGGGTAGTTGAATTGCGGTACCGACTTGGATATGCTCGGTTTTAATTATATATTTCTATTTATAATCCTAACTTTTCAAAAGGATCAGATACAAAATTGGTTATTGTAGTATAAGTATTAAATACAATACACTATGAATTATCTCTTTGTAAAATAATGCAAAGACAATACTATGACGAAATATAAGCGTGTTAACTTACACTTTGTATTTATTTTGGTTTAATCTTTGGCCAAAAGAATAAAAATCATCGCTGAAACTATAATTTATGTTTTTTCATTGCATAAAATGAAATTATTTGATTTAATAAATAGACATTTAGTTGGCATAAACTATTACTTTGTTGTGAGATGAGGCAAATTAAAGTTTGGAGGAAACCGCGAATGATTGAGCAAATAGGATTTTCTAGACTCATACCTACGCCAAACGCAGAAACCAAACCAAAGAGAATACAGAAAGAATTTATAAAACTCTTAAATTTACTGGGGTTTTATTTTAAATCCTCCTTTTCAAACTACTGTAGGCCTACTCTTGTCATAAGCGGCCTACTTATGTAGGCCTACTCGCGATGTCATAATTTTTAACGCTGTTTTGGACTGGTTGGATTCTAAATAGGGTTTGAATACCCTGTTTTTATTCTGAATTTGTGAAAATTAATGAACGGTGTTTTCGGGGTTTATGGACTTCAAAATGAAAAGTTATGGTGGTCCCAAGCGTAGGTATTACAATGCCTAGCAGCCTCCCTCTAAAAGAAAACTCGCTTAAAGATTCAACACACACAGATACAAATTAAACATAACATAACCCAATAAATGGTACCAATTAGTCAGTTTATTTAAATCTGTTTCAAAAAAATACTGGCTACAAGACTAAGCCCACATACTAGTATTACCAGTGTGGTTTACAAACGTGCGTTTCATAAACTTACAAGAGTAGAATACTTGTTACAAGTGTAGGGGCCACTATTTACTACTAGTATTTACAAGTGTAGACCAAAGTCCGTCTCAGGAACCTCTACACGAGTACTTTACACTTGTAAATACCAGTGTATTCTTACCTACCTCCCTACGTGGGTAAAATATGTAGGAGACTAGTAATTTTAGAACCAAAGTAAATTTGTTAAAACTTATAAAGGCATTATTTTTATTACAATGCTAAATTGAATTAAATTTTGTTTAACTGAAGTTTCTCGGTGAAAAACAAAGGATAAAAAATCATTGTCAGTCTTGAATAACTATTTTTTTCAATTAATATTTCTATTTCTAATGACATTTTACATAAAACGTAGAAAATGTCAGGCAACACGACGTATTTTTTTTAAATTGCAATAAAGTTTGTTGGAAGTTTCTTATTTTGCACGTAAACTAATATAAATTAATCTAAACTACTTAATGCAACGATTTACTCCTTGGGGGGAGGGGTGATAAGAAATAAGAAAATATTTTCAAATGTAAGCATAGGTTGGTGTGAACATCATTTTATAGGACTAACCGACTTGAATTCAAGGCCGAAAACCTAATCTCAAATGTTTTTAACTTCCAAATGGCAGACGTTTTATTATTTAATGTTTCGAATTTTTTTATTAGAGTAAGGATTTGCAGTTTTTTATCTCTACTCATGTTAAAATGTTTCTAATTAACCAAATATATAAAAAAATAATATTCCCAATCAAAATAAAATTGTCAGATTCAAGAGCGAAGTATAACTCACGCCAATTCTTGGGGCCCACGCCGGCGCCGTCCATAAGACCAATGCTAAAATTAACGTTAGTCTTAGCGTGGGCCCCAAGAATTGGCGCCAGTTATAGCTGCGTGTCACGTGCGCGAGGAACGATCGGCAACTAACAATGGCAATAGAAACAATGTTTACGTTAACATTAATATTTGTTTTGGATAATTTCCTTAGAATATATAATAATAGTTTGTATATAAAAACAAATCAGGAAAACGGAAGTATTTATAGGGATTGTTCAATTTTTTAATTAGTTTCAATCGGAAAAAAATCTTTATAAATCGGGTGAAAACCCCGCAAATGAGGTTAGTAAACCATTGACATAAATAGCGTCAGCTGACTTGTAACGTTGATCACGTGACTTGTAAAGTCACTGATATTTTATCAGTCGTAAGAAAACTTTTATGAAACAGAAATGTTCTGCACTTGTAACGTTAAGGCAAGTAATTACAGACTTGTAACCCGTAGACTAGTATTTTTATGGAATAGGCCCACATTTTTACCCACCTATGAAGGTATATAAAAATGCACTGGTAATTACAAGCGTAAAATACACGTGTAGTGATTGTTAAACGGAATTTAGTCTACTCTTGTTTAAATACTAGCAGTAAATAGTGGCCAGTACACTTGTAACAAGTATTCTACTCTTGTAAGTTTATGAAACGCACACTTGTAAACTACACTGGTAATACCAGTCTCTGGACTTGTATTTACTAGTCTTGTAGCTTTATGGAACAGGCCCCTGATTGTTTTTAGCAAGAACGAGATTAGCCTCTTTGGGAGACATCTTTAAAGGCTAACAAGTGTAAAATTTTGGTTTTATCAAGCAGTTACCGTGTTGTATTGAGCGGTATAACGAAAAATATAGTTTATCACACGGGCCTAAAGATGCTTTTCTTTACACGGTCATTTTTTAATTTAGGCTTACAGCTTAAAACCTTGTCCTCGTACGAAAAGTGTCACTGTGGGCCTTAGTAATGAAATATACTATTTCAAAATAACAGCACAGAGGAGAGTTATTACCATGAGCCATGAAGAAGGACATTTTTGGGATTTTAGACTAACATGCATTAGATATCATATAGATAAAGCCATAAACCAAGTTTTATTAAGGTATGTTAAGAAATAAGCGAGATATCGAATTTTACTTATTCCCCATAAGGTTAACATTGGGACAACGTACTATGTTTACCACTTTCAATATCTCGGTAACCAATGGACATAGAACAATGATTCAAAATACTAAACTGTTAGTTTTTTAAGCTGAATTCAATGGTGCTAATAAAAATTTGATTATTTTTATTTTTTTATGTGAAAACCCCAAAAAATCCATTTTTTGGGGGGGTGTATCCTCCTTTACCCCCCTTCCGGTAGTCCGATCGGGCTGGTTTACGAATTCGTCTAATTGATTACCACTTTACATGTCTGTACCAAATTTCATTATGATCGGGCCGTATTTACGGCCGCTATCGTGCTGTCAGACACACACACACATGTCTGACTACGACATGTCGATCTGGCAGGTTTACGAACTCGTCCAAGAGAACTTAGTTTGAAATGTGTGTACCAAATCTTGTTACGATCGGACGATTTTTACGAGAGTTATCGTGCTAACAGACTCTCAACAAAAGAAAATTCTATTCATCCCCATATAAGCCCATGTTATATTTTGAAACAAATCGTGATTTTTGCAGATAAAAATGCATTTCAGCGATAAACTCACTTGATTTCCAGAGAGTAGGCATAAAAAGCTATCAATTGATGTAAAAATTGATATGATTGCTGAGGGCATCCTGAACGGATATTTTTTTGTCCATTTGTTAAAACGACGGTAATAGCTTATTTCTAAGGAAATTCGCTAATCTCTCGGAGACCAATGAACTTAGAGCAATGATTCAAGCTACCAAATTGTTCGTTTTGTTTGAGCTGAATCGAATTGTGAAATCAATAATTTGATAATTTATATTTTTTTCAATTTGAAATAATGATTAAAACCATTTATGAGGGGCAAAAAGGAGCCTTCCAGAGGTATTTTCACTAATAACTTGGAGACCAATAGACTTAGAGCAACGATTAAAAATAACAATCTTTTGCCAAGCTAAATCCAATGGTGAACAAATTAATTTGATTACTTTAATTATTAAATTTAAAAATCCAAAAAACCCATTTTTGGGGGGTAAAATCAGCCTTTACCCCACTTTGGATATGTCGATCTGGAAGGTTTACGAACTCGTCCAATAGAACCTAGTTTTACATGTGTGTACCAAATCTTGTTACGATCGGATAATTTTTACGAGAGTTATTGTGCTAAACGACCCTCAAAAAATGAAAATTCTATTCCCCATATAAGCCCTTATTAAATTTTGAAACAAATCGTGATTTTTGCAGATAAAAATGCATTTCCGTGATAAACCCACTTGATATTCAGAAAGTAGACATACAAAGCTATCAATTGATATAAAAATTGATATGATTGCTGAGGGCACCCTGAACGGATATTTTTTTCTATTCTGTTAAAACGACCGTAATAGCTTATTTCTAAGGAAATTCACTAAAAAAATGATGATTTCAAGGAGGTGGTTAGTTAAAACAGTGCAGTGCCCGACTCGGCTGGCGGCTGGAGACGACATTGTTGATTATTCTGATTAGGCCGGATACAGCTGCTAGACCATCAGTGAGTGTCGTTGGTCACTCACTTAGCGCTCCGCCGAGCTCTGTGGTGGCGCGACACTCCGCCCGTAGCTGCTAGACCATCAGTGAGTGTCGTTGGTCACTCACTTAGCGCTCCGCCGAGCTCTGTGGTGAACGACACTCCGCCCCTAGCTGCTAGACCATCAGTGAGTGTCGTTGGTCACTCACTTAGCGCTCCGCCGGCGCCGAGCTCTATGGTGGCGCGACACTCCGCCCGTAGCTGCTAGACCATCAGTGAGTGTCGTTGGTCACTCACTTAGCGCTCCGCCGAGCTCTGTGGTGGACGACACTCCGCCCGTAGGTGCTAGACCATCAGTGAGTGTCGTTGGTCACTCACTTAGCGCTCCGGCGAGCTCTGTGGTGGACGACACTCCGCCCGTAGCTGCTAGACCATCAGTGAGTGTCGTTGGTCACTCACTTAGCGCTCCGCCGAGCTCTGTGGTGGACGACACTCCGCCCGTAGCTGCTAGACCATCAGTGAGTGTCGTTGGTCACTCACTTAGCGCTCCGGCGAGCTCTGTGGTGGACGACACTCCGCCCGTAGCTGCTAGACCATCAGTGAGTGTCGTTGGTCACTCACTTAGCGCTCCGCCGAGCTCTGTGGTGGACGACACTCCGCCCCTAGCTGCTAGACCATCAGTGAGTGTCGTTGGTCACTCACTTAGCGCTCCGCCGGCGCCGAGCTCTGGTGGCGCGACACTCCGCCCGTAGCTGCTAGACCATCAGTGAGTGTCGTTGGTCACTCACTTAGCGCTCCGCCGAGCTCTGTGGTGGACGACACTCCGCCCCTAGCTGCTAGACTATCAGTGAGTGTCGTTGGTCACTCACTTAGTGCTCCGCCGAGCTCTGTGGTGGACGACACTCCGCCCGTAGCTGCTAGACCATCAGTGAGTGTCGTTGGTCACTCACTTAGCGCTCCGGCGAGCTCTGTGGTGGACGACACTCCGCCCGTAGCTGCTAGACCATCAGTGAGTGTCGTTGGTCACTCACTTAGCGCTCCGCCGAGCTCTGTGGTGGACGACACTCCGCCCGTAGCTGCTAGACCATCAGTGAGTGTCGTTGGTCACTCACTTAGCGCTCCGGCGAGCTCTGTGGTGGACGACACTCCGCCCGTAGCTGCTAGACCATCAGTGAGTGTCGTTGGTCACTCACTTAGCGCTCCGCCGAGCTCTGTGGTGGACGACACTCCGCCCCTAGCTGCTAGACCATCAGTGAGTGTCGTTGGTCACTCACTTAGCGCTCCGCCGGCGCCGAGCTCTATGGTGGCGCGACACTCCGCCCGTAGCTGCTAGACCATCAGTGAGTGTCGTTGGTCACTCACTTAGCGCTCCGCCGAGCTCTGTGGTGGACGACACTCCGCCCGTAGCTGCTAGACCATCAGTGAGTGTCGTTGGTCACTCACTTAGCGCTCCGCCGAGCTCTGTGGTGGACGACACTCCGCCCGTAGCAGCTAGACCATCAGTGAGTGTCGTTGGTCACTCACTTAGCGCTCCGGCGAGCTCTGTGGTGGACGACACTCCGCCCGTAGCTGCTAGACCATCAGTGAGTGTCGTTGGTCACTCACTTAGCGCTCCGCCGAGCTCTGTGGTGGCGCGACACTCCGCCCGTAGCTGCTAGACCATCAGTGAGTGTCGTTGGTCACTCACTTAGCGCTCCGCCGGCGCCGAGCTCTGTGGTGGACGACTATCCGCCCGTAGCAGCTAGACCATCAGTGAGTGTCGTTGGTCACTCACTTAGCGCTCCGCCGAGCTCTGTGGTGGCGCGACACTCCGCCCGTAGCTGCTAGACCATCAGTGAGTGTCGTTGGTCACTCACTTAGCGCTCCGCCGGCGCCGAGCTCTGTGGTGGACGACACTCCGCCCGTAGCTGCTAGACCATCAGTGAGTGTCGTTGGTCACTCACTTAGCGCTCCGCCGGCGCCGAGCTCTGTGGTGGACGACACTCCGCCCGTAGCAGCTAGACCATCAGTGAGTGTCGTTGGTCACTCACTTAGCGCTCCGCCGGCGCCGAGCTCTGTGGTGGACGACACTCCGCCCGTAGCAGCTAGACCATCAGTGAGTGTCGTTGGTCACTCACTTAGCGCTCCGCCGGCGCCGAGCTCTGTGGTGGACGACACTCCGCCCGTAGCAGCTAGACCATCAGTGAGTGTCGTTGGTCACTCACTTAGCGCTCCGCCGGCGCCGAGCTCTGTGGTGGACGACACTCCGCCCGTAGCTGCTAGACCATCAGTGAGTGTCGTTGGTCACTCACTTAGCGCTCCGCCGGCGCCGAGCTCTGTGGTGGACGACACTCCGCCCGTAGCTGCTAGACCATCAGTGAGTGTCGTTGGTCACTCACTTAGCGCTCCGCCGGCGCCGAGCTCTGTGGTGGACGACACTCCGCCCGTAGCAGCTAGACCATCAGTGAGTGTCGTTGGTCACTTAGCGCTCCGCCGAGCTCTGTGGTGGCGCGACACTCGCCCGTGGAGGATGTTAGTACCTACATCCAGAATGAGGCTACTGAGTGATTCTTACAAGTGATACTTCAAATACTGTACATCACCTGGTATTACCATTCAACAATTTTATGTTAGTGGTAAAACGTAAAAATACTTAGAACATTTTGTACTTGTAATTGATACATCAACAATTTATAAAATGCATTAAAAAAAGTTGATCGGACAGTGAATAACATCCGTATACCTATGTTAAAACTGTTGTCAAAATTGTTCTGAGTCGGTTCATTACTGGCAAGAAGCGAAAGACCCCGGAGGGACACCAAGACAAGAGTCGGACCTTAACACCCAAATAAAGACCGACGTTGGACAAAGTGTAATGAAGTCAAGACGAATTGATGTGTCCTTGGTAGACTGTTGGGTATTTCCTACTCATCAAATACAAATTTGAAAGGGAATATTGCTGATGATGATGATTATAGGCGTCTGCAATAACCCAAAACCGTCAAAAATGATATACGGCATTATATTCCAGGCACCTTACCTTATATTTGTAGGTTAATATATTAGCGGATATGTTTGATTTTCACTTATGTGCGTCATTAGAATAAGTTTTTGAATAGATTAATAATAAATATTGGGCTTTCTCCCCAATATATCGGTTTCTAATATTGGAAGTTTTTTCCGTGAGCTATTAAAATTTAGTCAACATAAGAAACCTAAAATATTACAACGCGAACAGATCATATTCAATAGTATTTTTGTTACACCAAAAACAAACCGTGTTTTGCAACAAAGAGAAGCAATACTAATGCAAAATATGGGAATCAGAAATGTATAACTACACAATCATTTGTAGGGTTACAATAAGGTTTCCGGACCAATGGGGTTTTACTGACGATTTTTGCAAAACATGATTCTTCAGTAACTATATTTTAAATCTACCTTCATGTCGAACAGTGATTTGGATTAGGGGTAGCTTTAATAGTTTAAGTGCTACAGTATCTTATGTAGATATAGGTTGTAATTGTTATTACAATGTAAATAAACAAAATCGTCTTGTAATATCTGTAAGATATTATCGTACAGTGAGCTTTTCTACAAATTGTATAAAAAGACCAAACATTTCCGAGGCTCTGATCATAATAATTAGTAATGCAAATTTGACCGCTTTTTTCGGCAACGATAAAGTTAATTACTGTTTCGGAATGAAACAATTTAACCATTTTACACTCTAATCTCCTAATTACACACATATCTTTAACCAATCTAATGAAACGCGATGTACTGGCCAAATGTATCAGTTGTTACAAAAACATTTTTCATACACAGATTCGTATCAACGTTCATCCTTAGCAAAGTTTAGTCCTGCACGTGTACTTCATGATAAAACTGCTAACGAGTACTCACGCTGCACGCGAGTGACCGAATTTAGGTTTCAAGGTGCTAGAATTGTTAGTTTAAGACTCAAATCCCAATTTTTTCAATTTTCCAGAAAATGGGGGTAGACTGTGATGACCAAACAAAGATAAAAAGCTTTCAAAAGAGGAACTGCGTCGAAATAATTTTGCTTGCTCAACTCCCACCATGGCCTAATCAACTTGCTTAAAGTGTATATTAAAAAAATATAATTTTCTTAAAAGAAAGAGAGAATAATGAGAGAGTTGCAACGGGATCTAATCGTAGCTGTAGAAACGTAATCGTAAAAACCTTGGTCTGAAAAAATATTTGCTTTTTGCCTGTCTTTATATTTGTAAATGTTTCCTTTCATTTTCAGTTTTACGAGCACTGCCCCTATGTTAAAGAACAGGTAACTATAAGGTTGAGTTCTTTTTAAACGAAGGGACTTGAAAAGAGGGTAGCTTTTGTTTCTATTGTCTTTTAAGTCTTTGTTGATCTTTCTCGCTTCAAAAGAAGCTTCACTTTTTACCTCTCTTCCCCAGCGCTCATTAAATCATGCGATTTGTTTTAACTTAAAGTCATATCTTTATTTCCGAGTGATAATAGCCTTTATTTTACGTTTTAACAGTCAAGCATATCAATAGATGCCCAAGACGGTGAACCCTTAGGCTATTTTTTATGTAGATAATAGAAACACTTATAACACTCAATTTGACAAATAACAGTGTTATTAGCGTTATTTTTCTGAAGGAATGAACGCTGGATTTTGAGATAGTAATGGCCGGGGCGAACTGGTTAAATATAAAGGTATGCTTTGTTATAGGTAAGTGAGAAACCAAGGATTGTTTATATTTTCAGATATAACCAAATAGTTACTATATTTTGTTGTAATAATAAGATAGGAAAAATATTATTTCGGTGCTTTTTAGATGTTTTAGCGAATTCCCCCTATAGGGAAGAAGATATTACCGTAGGTCTCATAGACTTAAACCCAAGACCATGATAAATTTTCGTTTTGCGACCCCCAATCACTCGAACGAGTTCGTAAAAAAAGCAAGATCGGACCACCGGAAGGGGGGTAAAGGGGGGTAGCCCCCAAAAATGGGTTTTTTGAGTTGTTTACGAAGAAAAATAAAAAATAAAATTGTTTTTACCACTATTGAATTCAGCTAAAAAAAACAAACAATTTAGTATTTTGAATCACTGCTATTTGTCCATTATCACAATTGTTGGTGTTTTTGCCATTATCACAGTACGTTGTCCCAATGTCAACCTTATGGTAAATAAGTGAAATTGTATATCTCGCTTTTTTCTCAATATATCTTGATAAATCTTAGTAAATGGCCTCTTCTAGTTCAGACCTACTAAAGATTGAATTAATACCACCCAGTCTTAATATACCTGTAGCAGCAAACCTGCATACTCATTCTCCATATTATTCTTATGGAGCTTAAAAAAATGTCAAATCTCGCTATATTGGATAGAAATATGTTGTTTTGCATTTGAAAATAGCTGAGTATGCAGGTTTGCTGCAACGGGGGTATTCTTACATTGATATATCTGAATATTAAAAGAAACAAAGGTTAATGATTGTAATACAACTTTTAACTAAAAATAAAATTCAAGAGATTCCATAAATATGTCTACTATCGCAAGAAATGATGGAATAATAAGAGAAGTATTTTTTAGTGAAAGATATTTTGCGGTTGCATGTAAGAAACCTTTATGGTTATGAATTATTCATAATGGGATGAAGTACTGTAGAGCTTTACATGACAAACCTCTAAATACCACTTTGAATCAGAATGTATTTGGAACCATGTTTTAGAGCCTCGTGTTATAGACTGCACTTTGCAATGTAGGTTACGCAATATTAAAACGGGTGGAAACATAAAATTACCAGTAAATATTCCAATAACTGCCAGTTATGGGTTTACAATGGTTGAACCGATTAGACAATAGCTATTAAAATGGTTTCAATCGTAGATTTCTTAAATAATTTTGCTGGTGACTGAAATAACCCTCTATCCTTTTTCATTTAATGAAAAAGTGTAGAGGGTTATTTCAGTCACCAGCAGAATTATAATTCGGCTTGATTGCTAATCGCTGTTGGCTATTGCATAAGTTTTTTCTGATTAATGTTGATATAATTTTTAATTCATTAATGTCCACCTTGGTACTTTTCATTTTATTCTTGGCATCAAAACAAAGATTACGGGAAAGTTCTATTTATTACTAGCGAGATGAATATGATTCAAAATTCAAATTTTTGTTTTACCGAGGCAGATTTGTTTCTGCAGGAGTATGTGTCATAATTGATATTTGAGTCTTTGAGTTTAGTTAAATTAAGCCATCATAAATGCATCATTGTCAATTTGCTTGAAATGAAATATGTATGTATTGTTATCACGTTTGTTTTGCAGAAAGGATTAATGAGCTTAAACGAGTTTACCATGCACGTGTAAACTTATTACTGAAGTACAAATTAAAATTCCAGAGCCAAACAGTGGTAGCTACGCCAATTGTTCCGTTTCATTTCTAAGCATGAAAAGCAAAACACAAATCACTAAACTCACTATCGTTTAATCGTTGGATGATATCTGAAAATGGACGTTTATTTTTAAATGAGAGATATAAAATAATTCATACAGGGCAAATTGAATGAAATTCTCAAGTTTTGTGTGTTATGCAATAGTTGCAAAGCACGTTAACGTAAAATATTAAACACAATGTTATAAAAATAAGTGAAAAAATATTCTGTGCGTGTTTTAGTGTTTGTTTAAAAGTTCTATAAATTCGATGGTTCTATCGAAGGAATGTTTTGGTTTAAGTAGATTACCCATTTGTATTAATTCCCTCTTTGCTCCTAAGGAAAATTATTTGGCAGTTAATTTTTAAAAAGTTGTTCGTCATTATATGAAATTATGTTAATAAGAGCGTAATTCTAATAATTTATAAACGAACGTTCATTGAGACAAATAATTTGATTATAAACAACTATGAAACACTAATATGTTTTAATGAGGATTTACTCATGGCTGAATGCATTTAATTGTATGCAGCCGCCTTCAGAAAGGATTCTTTGTTCCATTGTCCCAAACTTTCTTTTTTATCTTGGTTTCTAGAAGAGAATTCTTGTTATACAGTGTGTACTATTTACTTCTCTAACGACCGTTAGCTTTCAAAATATAATATTCATAAATAATACTTTCGTAAAATATTGACTGTAATATACGTTTATGTCTTTAAAGCCATTTGATGTTTTAGAATTCGGGCTTTCTAGATAACCAAAATTTGAGCACCACCAGCTTAATGCAATGTATTGCAGACTTTAAGACTCAAAAGTTGAATCACTTATATTTTGAGATTAAACCAGTACATACACATACAGCACACATTAACAGTATTACATTTACACAGAAACAGTAAAGTACACAGTGCATACAGTATTACATTTTAACAGAAACCCTATAAAAAATAAATTAAATATAAATTTTAATTTGTTGAGAGTCTGAACTCTTTTAGGAAATGTAAAGTCGACCACTTAACGTGGCGGTTTGGTTATCCGATTATCGTTATCGTAATTGACCGCACCGTTTATACTTTCATAAATTATTTGTAAATACCTTGTATCTACTGTAAAATAAAGGATATTTGTAATAATGGTAAATTAATAAATAACAGTGTACCCTTTCATTTTTCATTGGTAATTTATTCAATCGACAAGTTTTAGATAGCTCTTAGGCAGTTTTCAAGATCTGATATAATAAATTTAACCTAATTTTCATTTCAGAGGTTGAAAATGGCTTAAGAGCCAAAACTAGTCGACTGAATCAAATATCGGCAATAAATTATAGGGTCCTCTTTTATTTATTTATTATTAATAGTAGTAGCCGTAACATCTGATCAAAATTATAACAGTGCAATATTTATTAGTTTTAGATTATAACAACAAATTATAAGTGATTCGTAAAAAGAAGTGAAACTATGCTTGTACTATGTTTGAAATGTAGGTGCATAATTCGATTATGAAGCAGTGGTAACACTAGAGTAAAGGAAGTGTAGCGGCTGACTTGGCGGTCGCTGATCATCCGGTCGAGATTTGCTATAAAACGCGCTCATCCGTCACACTCCATTTCAGAATTAATTATTTCTTTATTGAAACTGTGACTAATGATGCTGGAACTCCGATAGTAAGGGGGAGAGTCAGTATGTCCCCCATTTCGTAAATTGTTACGACAAACTTAGAACTGTGCTTTCGACATTTGCTCCTGCATCTTCACTGACGCTGCCGATGGTCCTACAATAACGTATGAGGACATTGCTTAGACTTCGGTTGAGCAAGGCTTCGGTTAGGCTTCGGGAAGCTGCGACCTTGAAAATAACTACATTTAAGGGTTTTATAAAATAGCAATGTAAAGGGTATAGTCCTTTATAAGAGAATCAGGCTACGGTATAGGACCCGTCCCGAGATTTAATTGAGCCATAAGAGATAATATAGTTAAACAAGTAAAAAGTAAATAAATCCTTCCTAATAATCAAAGGTTTTACAACATCGTAGGAATAGATTGATTTTCAAACATACATAACTCTTGTCTTTGTCTTAATTTTCTCAAGCTATACCAGGAAGTAAAAATATTTTTCCACAGAAAAAGTACCATATCGTTTTGAGCAAAGATTTTAACGACTCATAAACTAATCAAAATCTTCGGCATCCCATTCTACCAATCTGGCTTATCAGTTGCTCGAAGTAGCAATATATTAGGTGGGTAGATATTAACACTAGATACCGCTGTAATCTGCCTGCTCTATATCGGGCGTAGTAATGAATGCCAAGGTCCATTGTCACTTGACATGGCAGCCTGTCAGCAATAACCTGTCAAATCTATCATCCTTCCATTGTTCGTAAATACTGAATGGAATATATCTTGAGTATGTTTTTTCCAAACAAAGAACTGAATGGAATGATTGAAAAATACTGAAAATGACTGAAATGAGAAATTTTATACGTGTTCATTCGAGTTTTTACATACAATGATAAGGATAATCTCCTCGTTATTAGCCTAGTAGTAGTAGTCACAGTCATAAATTTTGTTATTTTTTATTACATGTCGTGCATGCAATATTACAATTTATTAACAAATAGCATAAAAATAATTGGTTTGTGTTATATTAGTTTACAAGTATAATTATTTATTCAAATGACCGTACATTACTACTAGAAACATATTTATGCCTTGAAGTTTAAACTAACTGCTGCTATTGATTATTCTTTAATTTCTCTCTCAAATAATCCATGACCCAACAAACTCAATTGAAGGCTAACCCAGATTACAACTTGCGTAGTAATTAACCCCTCGTTTATGTTTTAGAGCGACCAACAATCAAATAAAGTTCCCTAAAGATCAAGCTCAGAGTCCTCTAGTGTAAAGGTATATTTTAATCAACTCCGTAAAGAAATTCACAAGTCAACTCTATAAAAGAACAAAGAGCTCGATCACGTGGAATTATTGACAAGAGAGAAAAATTAGTGAAGTTTTAGACAGGCAGGATCTCTCTTTCATGTTTAGTTTCTCTATGTTTGTAAAAACATACTGTCGTGTCTGTTACCTGATCGAAATAATAGTTTAGAATAGTTTTATTCCTCAGTTTATTTGTATTATTCAACTCATGTATGGATTTTGTAATCCTATGGATTGCTCAGTTATCAAACATATTGCTTGGGTTTTATTACATTACTCGCGCTGATATTTAGTCATTATAATTAGCTTTTTCTTAAAGTTCTACTGCCATTTTAGTCTTATGAACTCAGCCCGTTTCTTGAAATTTGTGGCCGTATGCCGGCCGCACACTGCCATGGCAAGACGTCTTTGTCTTCGTCTTTTGTCTTCTGTCGTCGAACAGCTTTCGAAAGAAATGAATGAGGTACTTTGTTCAATGGGCAAATCAGACAAGGCAATAGTTATTTATGTGCAAAGTTCCACTTTTCTGCACAAGAGAGCCTGCAGATGCCAGGAGGAACCAGGAAATTTGTCAGGAGGGAAAGGTAAAAGCCGAATCAACCGCCCCCTGGTTCCCATGTTAAAACAAGGCCAACGCCTAATGTTTTGTAAAGTGTAATGGGGCACAAAACATTACTAAGAATTATGATTGGATAGTTATTATAATGTGTAATTAATCTCTTTTAATACCCAAACAGAAACTTATTCGCTTCAAAAAACTAATAACATTTTATGACAGCTATGTGTAATCAGACCCCAAAATTAATTCGGGGCTTTTGACATATCAATTTCCATTTGGAAAAAAATTGTTAGGCCTAAGCTTACACAAATTTGAAGTCTTAGTTCTCTCTTGTTTTTCAAAGAAATGAAAAAAAATATGTACAAAATTTATTATGTTTAAGTGTACATTTATTACTTTTAAAATGTCTTTAACGTTAAAACAAAAACAGGAGATGGGCGCCGTTCCCGTTCACGAGAGGCTTACTGTGATTTGCTCGGAGTTTAAACATCACGCGGTTCAAAAGCTGCTGATATTACTGTATTTTAACATTAAATAAAATAATCATATGAAATCATAATCATAACAAAATTTTAAATATAAACTTGTAATTAGTGCCTGACTTTACCAACGACAGTTGACCCACAATGGCTAAATCAATTTTGAGGTTAGAACATTAAACCAAAATAAAGAAGCCGAATTTCGTCTTCTTCAACATGCAATGCACTGATTTTCAGATTACAAATTACAATGAGCAACCCTTAGCTGATGTACAACTGATGGAAACATTATTATGTTGTTTGAGTGAAAGCCTGGAATGTCGCTGTTAGAACGGAAGACTTCATGTTTCCTAATAAGGGAACAAGGGAAGTGAGAGATAGGGGTACGCTCACTCATTTTGTCCTTCAACTAGAAGACTTCTATTTTTTCTGTACTTTTAGACTCCATTCACTCCCATTTGATCAGTCAATAATAAATATTTCTTTTTTCATTAAAAATTAATCCAAAGTCATATACATCCTGAAACCTCATATCTGGATTTCTCTCGAATTTCTTTCGTAATTTAATTAATGTTTTATGATTATTATTAATTTTTTGCTTTATTTACATAATTTTAGGCCACCCTCCAATCTCTGCCGCCCGGGGCAGGTGCCCCCATACCCCCCCCCCTTGATCCGCCCCTGCTCGAGAGTGCAAAATGAAATGTTTTCACACGAGCCACAGGCGAGTGCGGAATAGTTTATCATGAGTTGCATATTACAATTTCCCTACGTCTGCAAATAATATTTAAAAATAATACTCGTGGAATCTCGTTGTCCTTTCCTTTCGAAATTATAAGTCTCAATGTATCGCAAACAGGATCTATCTATATTTACAAGGACTTGCCATCCCTATCGGCAAAAATTAGCAAAGAGTTGATCAGCTGTCCACATTTCGTATTGCCAGCATAATTTATGTATAAACGACGACGTTGCCTGATTTATAAATGCACACTGTTTTTCGACTATTGTGTTCGACTTGTGTTCTTAAGTTGGAACACTGGAGTAAGCAAAGTAAATCGAGCGTGCGCACAGTAACTCTAACGTGCGCAAAGTAAAATGAATACGGCAATCAGCTGTTTTGTGACGTATATAAAGAGCGAAAACAGCCATTATCTGGGACAGGCGTTGCCATTTTTCCCATTAACAACCTTATTAATTTGTTTTTTGCAGTGAGTGAGTAGCCTTAGGGGAAATTCAGTGGAAAACTAACATTTCTACTTCAGTTTGCCCACCGAGACCTCTCACTTAAGTTAGGTGTTGATGGATATTAGACTTATAGTTTTCCTAAAAGTACCTGGGTAAATAGGCTTTCTATTTAGATGTGCTTTTGGTATAGATGAAGAAACTCAGGGATACTTGCAGTAAAAAAAATACATTAGGTCTAAAATTAAATGTTGAGCAAATAAAGTCATGTATTAATCATTCGTTTTGATGAAAATTCGCAAAAATAATACACCAAAACATGAAACCTTTAACTAAAAACTACTTTAGAAGTCAAAAAAGTATTTATCTGTGGTGAAGTTTCAAAAGACCACTTGACTACAGTTTCATGTCACCTTATTTACTAGCGAATTTACTATGGAAAAGTGTTGACATGAACCAGAGAGTAGCAATCTCTGACGAATAGTACCATGATAAATTTCGTTTTCAGGGCCTCCAGGTGCAAAAAACTCCCTATGTTTGTTTTCATATACATTCCAGCACTCTAGTGGTCGCTGTTTTTGTCTGATATTCGTTGAATGATGTAAAGAAATTCCTTTCTATGATATTTTGTACAAGTTCGTTGGCCAGCAAAATCGGAAAATCTCTAACCACATGTTTTAGGGGTAAATGACCCAAATTTGAGGTTTTCGAGCCCAGCTCGGCCATATTATGATCACAATTACATTTAAGCCCCAAATATGATTTAACGACGATATCATGGCTTCTACACGGTTTAAGATTACTACGATCTGTGATGTTGCAGACTGCTGGTGACGGCGTCTCTGGTGTCATGATGGAACATGTCCGGCCCCCCGGACCTGCACAGCTACCTAGCTACCACCAGCTCGTGTCTGTGTTGTTGCAGACTGCTGGTGACGGCGTCTCTGGTGTCATGTTGGAACATGTCCGGCCCCCCGGACCTGCACAGCTACCTAGCTACCACCAGCTCGTGTCTGTGATGTTGCAGACTGCTGGTGACGGCGTCTCTGGTGTCATGTTGGAACATGTCCGGCCCCCCGGACCTGCACAGCTACCTAGCTACCACCAGCTCGTGTCTGTGATGTAGCAGACTGCTGGTGACGGCGTCTCTGGTGTCATGTTGGAACATGTCCGGCCCCCCGGACCTGCACAGCTACCTAGCTACCACCAGCTCGTGTCTGTGATGTTGCAGACTGCTGGTGACGGCGTCTCTGGTGTCATGTTGGAACATGTCCGGCCCCCCGAACCTGCACAGCTACCTAGCTACCACCAGCTCGTGTCTGTGTTGTTGCAGACTGCTGGTGACGGCGTCTCTGGTGTCATGTTGGAACATGTCCGGCCCCCCGGACCTGCACAGCTACCTAGCTACCACAAGCTCGTGTCTGTGATGTAGCAGACTGCTGGTGACGGCGTCTCTGGTGTCATGTTGGAACATGTCCGGCCTCCCGGACCTGCACAGCTACCTAGCTACCACCAGCTCGTGTCTGTGTTGTTGCAGACTGCTGGTGACGGCGTCTCTGGTGTCATGTTGGAACATGTCCGGCCCCCCGAACCTGCACAGCTACCTAGCTACCACCAGCTCGTGTCTGTGATGTTGCAGACTGCTGGTGACGGCGTCTCTGGTGTCATGTTGGAACATGTCCGGCCCCCCGAACCTTCACAGCTACCTAGCTACCACCAGCTCGTGTCTGTGTTGTTGCAGACTGCTGGTGACGGCGTCTCTGGTGTCATGTTGGAACATGTCCGGCCCCCCGAACCTGCACAGCTACCTAGCTACCACCAGCTCGTGTCTGTGTTGTTGCAGACTGCTGGTGACGGCGTCTCTGGTGTCATGTTGGAACATGTCCGGCCCCCCGGACCTGCACAGCTACCTAGCTACCACCAGCTCGTGTCTGTGATGTTGCAGACTGCTGGTGACGGCGTCTCTGGTGTCATGTTGGAACATGTCCGGCCCCCCGGACCTGCACAGCTACCTAGCTACCACCAGCTCGTGTCTGTGTTGTTGCAGACTGCTGGTGACGGCGTCTCTGGTGTCATGTTGGAACATGTCCGGCCCCCCGGACCTGCACAGCTACCTAGCTACCACCAGCTCGTGTCTGTGTTGTTGCAGACTGCTGGTGACGGCGTCTCTGGTGTCATGTTGGAACATGTCCGGCCCCCCGGACCTGCACAGCTACCTGGCTACCACCAGCTCGTGTCTGTGATGTTGCAGACTGCTGGTGACGGCGTCTCTGGTGTCATGTTGGAACATGTCCGGCCCCCCGGACCTGCACAGCTACCTAGCTACCACCAGCTCGTGTCTGTGATGTTGCAGACTGCTGGTGACGGCGTCTCTGGTGTCATGTTGGAACATGTCCGGCCCCCCGGACCTGCACAGCTACCTAGCTACCACCAGCTCGTGTCTTTGATGTAGCAGACTGCTGGTGACGGCGTCTCTGGTGTCATGTTGGAACATGTCCGGCCCCCCGGACCTGCACAGCTACCTAGCCACTACCAGCTCGTGACTGTGATGTTGCAGACTGCTGGTGACGGCGTCTCTGGTGTCATGTTGGAACCTGTCCGGCCCCCCGGACCTGCACAGCTACCTAGCTACCACCAACTCGTGTCTGTGATGTTGCAGACTGCTGGTGACGGCGTCTCTGGTGTCATGTTGGAACATGTCCGGCCCCCCGGACCTGCACAGCTACCTAGCTACCACCAGCTCGTGTCTGTGATGTTGCAGACTGCTGGTGACGGCGTCTCTGGTGTCATGTTGGAACATGTCCGGCCCCCCGGACCTGCACAGCTACCTAGCTACCACCAGCTCGTGTCTGTGATGTTGCAGACTGCTGGTGACGGCGTCTCTGGTGTCATGTTGGAACATGTCCGGCCCCCCGGACCTGCACAGCTACCTAGCCACCACCAGCTCGTGTTTGTGTTGGACTGGGACCGACCCGGACATGGCTCCTGAGTGTCGTTGTTTTGGTGACCTTTTCATGGAGCTTCCATCCAACCTTTCTCAGCCCTTAAGAAAACTGTGAGTGCTTTTGTATTTTTATTAGTATTTTACTTATAAAAGCTTAACTTTTGTTTAATTATTTGCAATTTCTTTAAAATGAAGGCTTTAATTTTGGAGATTTGAGTCACAACTATTATTCTTGAGGAATTATATGGAATAAAACTAATATGTGCTTCAAAAAGGTTTAATAAAATAAGTATTTTCAAAAACAGGAAGTTTTATTCAATATTTATGCACGGAAATGAATTTTATTCAGTCGATATTACAAGATGGGTAAAGATCAATCTCAAATTAATTCTAAATAACAATTATATCTATCAAACGATCATCTTTAAACTGGTGCGAGGAGTAATTGTCTCATCGTAAAACGGTCTTTGGCGTTAAATGAGGTGAAATCAGGTCTTTGGCGTTAAATCTTATCTGGAACTAATAAAACTTGCGCACGGCTTAATAGATCATCGTTAAACGTTTTTACTAGTCCATTTGCTCTTAGTTCACTTCATATGACCCGATATATGCCCTTTATATTATAATTTTATCATACTTAAATTCATAAAAAGTAATCCGTTAAGAAGAAAGGATCATAACATTTTGAAATTAAAAATTGCCGGATAAGAGTTGAAAAACATTTTGAATATGCTTTTCGAAAAGTAGTAGAAAAAATCGACGATTGCAAGTTAGAAGAGACAAGTAAAATAATGAAAAAATTCTTATTACGTATTCAACTGGTTTCATAATTGCTTATAAATGGTTTTATATAGGTGGGGAGATAGTACTTGGTTTTTAGACCATTATAATAGTAATATGCTATACAAAACGGTAGAGTTTAGTCGTTTCGGAGTTTTGTAAAACAATATCATGTTATAAAATAAAAGACATGTACAATATTTAAAAAATGCTATAATCTCGCATTTAATTTGTTTTATGTGCTAACACTAACCTATTTATAAATGTATAACAATGGTTTTATTTCAATTTATGGATACAGTGGTGATATAATATTTCATATTTTGAGACCATTACAATATAATTAGATTATTGAAATCTGTAGATTTTAGTCGTTTCAAAGTTTTGGAAAACGAAAATGATCTTGCCTGTGTTAAATGAAATTTACTGACATGAGTTAAAGCCAAAATTCAACAAGGCAATTAAAATGTTATATTCAACTGCTATTTGTCATAATAACACCCATTGCACTTTGGAACGGATGTCAAACGAAATAATCCACAACACAAATTTTACAACTAACAAGTTGATGATGTTCGATTACATCGATTAACGATTAGAACTCGACTTCGCTTCCACTCGAACCGGCTCGTCGCAAGATTCACTCAGGGACTAACGCTTTAGGTTGTATCGCCTTCCAAGCAATCAATTGTGTAAGTAATGGCCCTTGGTACATTTCAGGACTGTAACAGACGCCGGCATCGAGGAGATGCTGGCGCACTCGCTTCAGCCCTACAGAACACTGCGAGAGTTGTAAGTATGTATATTTTGTCTATCGGGTACTAATTATAATTGTTCAATTATCGTTCACAAATATTAAACCATTTTAACAAATATGTGAAAGAATATGTTAAAATAATAAATATGATATGTTGTTGTATGCGGGCTACATAAAGTAATTTCACATGTGGCATCCGTAACACTACATATTATACCCACAACTCATGGAAATATGGTGAGACGTCATCAGGAATATTAATATACCGCCCTAAGCCTCTTAGATGCAATATGCCTGCAAGCGTGTTACCGGCTGTTAAATTTGACTTTGGTTGTGTAAACGAATTTCATATAAGACCTTCATATAGCTCTGAGATAATTAATTGAAAATATGTATTAATTTCAATAACGCAGGATGGACATGTAGACTTTAGGATAATGTAAATATAAACGCACACACAGTCGTAATTTACAAGAAGCTCAGATGTAACGACAAGTCTTGATTTCACGTATAATGAACACAGTAAAAAAACCTCATAACCATGCTTTATACTACAGCTATTTCATAAAGTTAACGTAAAAATTAAATTCATATTTCGAACGATAAAAAAATCCATATTGTTTGCAATAGAACCACTATAAAGTTGCATCCATGGATTTTCTCTTACCTGTTAATTGACCGTTGAGATTTATTAGAGTTATTAACCCACTTTTGAGGCCATATCAAGTTTACGACTTCCAAGTGAACCAATGACAATAACAATCAGTCGACTCTGAAAATCAGTGTCCCATATTCACGTCCCAGGACTACAGACCTTGCCCGGAGCTGTGATTGACTGTTCGCAATGCCAATCACATAGCGAAAAAAACATTGGTAATTGGTGGAATCTAATCCCGGGCTCCCGGGAGCGAAGTGCCACGTTATAGCCAGTTTATCGGGCTGCTCCCCAAAATCCTTTTTGTTACAAGGCAACACATCGGCAAAGGTAGCTTAAGGTTATCTTATGTCCTCTAGCATAGGTGTGGTAAAAAAGACAGAAATATTATAACTTTGTAAATCTTTTTAACAATTGATACTGTCTCTTGTCAACAAATATACAAAAAATTAATAACTACTTGTATTTACAAAAATATACTACGGAAAAGTACTATATAAACCCTTGAATATTATTATCCGTTTCCACCTGCATGGTTTAAAAAGGTGGTTGGTCAGATGAAAAGGATAAATCTTCAGCTTTCCAAAATCAATGAAAATCCAAAACGCCAGAAACATGATAGGGTGGGTGCACCAGTGAATGACCACCCCCCATTGAATGACCGTTTTGCCTAAAAAGCCCGGTATTAAGCATATTCTGTGCGCTAGCTAATTAAAAACAAGCGTAAAACCAGCCTTGGAATATTATTCACCAATAATCTTTCATTGGTTAAAATTGTTGTAGTCGAAAATACTTTTTAATCAAATTTAATATTGAGTGTCCCACTATCTTCGATTTTGATGTGTCCTGCAATAGCAACTATCCCTGCAAGGCTTACCTGGATTTACACTCATTCTTCATTTGATTATTATTTCAAAAATGCGTTGCAATTAAATAATATTTAACATGCTATTCTGTAATTTAAAATCATTTTTATTCCTCTACATGTTATAATTTATTATTACTGAGGACGGTCATAAATTGGAACGTAACTAAGACAAAAACCAGTGAATGACCGGGGAAAAACTTAGCGGTCATTTACTGGAACAAGATCGGTCATTTACTAGCTATGATCTATATTCTCATCTGAATTATTCTTATTCATTATTGTCAGCTGATTTTTCAATTTTTTGACAGTTATTCAGCCAAAAGAGACCGGTCATTCACTGGTGCAAGATCGGTCATTCACTGGTGCAGTCCCGGTCATTTATTGGAGCATTGACATAGTTGCCTTTTAATTAATATTACAACTAATATTCTCATTAAGTAATGTATTTAACCAATATTGCTTTATCCTTAAAGAATAAATGAACTTTCAGTGGTATAATGTATAACTATGACTATTAAATAAGGAAGTAATGTCAAATTAACATGAGATATCGTCCTTAACCGGTCATTCACTGGTGCACTCACCCTAAAATACTTATATCAAACAAGGCCCCTTCGTTTAGGTATTAAAATTATTACCAAATCAGTTATTGTAAAAAAAGAGTTTTCATGGCATAAAAATCGTTTCGTTTTTGATGTTTATCTTCGGTTATGAGGGAAAATATCCGAGGAATGTTCTATTCGATAAGATGTAATGCTGAGAGTGATTTGCAAAAGAATTTGTCAATTTGCTCCAATACCAATATGTGTCGGCCTCCGCCAGCGTTATAGCCGGGCAATATGTAGGGAACTACGCGCTGAAATGCCATCGGAGGAATACAGCATACTAAGTGATGGCAACTGAGAGAATAAGGTTTTCGCTTTTGATGTTAATATAGTATTAAGTGTTTTGACTGTAAATAATAATATCAGTGTCATGATCGCACGTCTTTAAACATGGTAAAACTATTTATATTATTGCCGTTCTAGATGAAAAATCTAACGGGTGATGAAAGAGTCTTAATAAAAACAGACGTTTTGGCAAATATTAAATTTTGTAAATCTCTTAAGAACTTTTAGTGAATGATTTTGAGAAAGAAGTAAGATTGAGTTGGTTCACTAAAACCACGAAGGTGATGCAACAAACATTCCCGGAAAGTACATATTCTCAAATGTTTCGCTCATATATTTATTAAAAACACTCTTCATGCCATGTGGTCCCTAGAGCACATGATTAAAAAACCATAAAATAACGATTTTTGACCAAAGATATTGATTATGAGGTACCTAATCAGAATGTTCAACTGCGGCTAATATTGTTTTTCTTAGCTGAGTTAATTGATTTTATAGGAAAAATCTCACAATATATAATTACTTAGTGTCTACTATTTTAGAAGTTTTTGAATAATTGAGGCGAAAAGAAGAAGAATCGCGCTTTTTAGTTTCGGCTTGTGTGAAAGTCGACATTTCTACTCGTTCATTCTCAATTACGTTAATAAAACATTAAGTTAGTCCTTTTAGCTAATACACAACTAAGAAAAACAATGATAAAACATCTACAATAAATCCCACAGATTAACCAGCGAATTGAAATATCTGGGCAGATCTGAAAGTTATAGTCATAGTCATAGTCATGGTCAGAAATCTTTATTCATACATGCACGTGGTACAATGAATAGTGTCACATTGATGTATACAGCACAATATAATATTGTCCTTAACATAAATAACAAAAAGATCCATAAAATAAGAAGTAAATAACATAAGTAACTTTAAATAAACCCATTCAAAGGTAAAATCTAAAGATGAGTGGAAAATTCATGAATAGAATAAAAACTCTATTTATTAAATAATCGTTTAGCCTCATTTAAAACCTAGAATCGACTGAAAACTGTAAAAACGTTTACGTTTTTGAAGTGATCCTTTACTAAACATCTATATTCAGTTTTAACATAATTCGAATAGCTTTCTTTTGTTGTTTTAAAATTCTTCCTAAATTAATCTTTTTTGTAGATCCATATAGTGTGATACAAAAAGATATGTGAGAATGAACGAGAGCAAAATAAATATTTTTCAAAGTTTTAAGATCACAAATATAACTCATTCTTCTTAATGCATAAATGCATAGATATATGTAGTTATGTAGCTATCTTCAATGTTACAATCTGTCTGTATTTTTATAATCATCCTTATTTTTCAGAACAATAATGAATGTCAAGAATCTACAGTATCTGGAACCTGGACTGTTTTCGAATATGACGAAATTACGCACATTGTAAGTTACATTTTTTATGAGGCCCAAAATTTTTAATAAAACTGGAATAGCAATAGAGCTATACATGGGAAAACGTAACCAAATATTATATTTTAATTTTATTAATGATAACAAGCTTTAATAAAACTTTTATTAAATTCTGTAGAGATTATAAGAAATCTGATTGAGGAAATTGTATGATGTGTTACAGCTACATATACAACGCACCGTCGCTGTTGCACATCGCTCCCTCGCTCTTTGACGTCTCTCTGCCTCGCCTCAAGATACTGTGAGTAATGTTAGATGAACCTCCAAGAATGTAATATTGATATATTAATTAATTAAAAATTTATTTTGATTTTAACAGTATACCCTAGGTATAATTAAGTTTTCTCCCATTCAAAGAACATATTAACAAGCAAAACATAATATATCGGTATTTGCATTAAAAATACTCATAATAGCAAAACATGGTGTTATCTATATTTATTGCGAAATAAATAAGACTCTTCGTGATGGTTTCATAAGTTATGGTCGTAACTTTAAGTAAAATCTAAAACTGTAAATTAATACAGCTCGATCTTCAGGCAGTAAGATAAATTAAACATAAAAACATGTGTAGGTTCATTTAAAATTAAAATCGTGATCTTATGATCAGAATCAATTTAAGTAGACTTTAGAATGATTATAAAAAAGAAAATTTCAAATTCTTGTTTAGACCATAGAATTCAGCTTAAAAAACAAATAAATTAGTATTATCACAGAGTACTCTGTGGTATTGTGAACTATTGCTTTATGTCTACTGGTTACCGAGATATCGCCAGTAGTAAACACATTACGTTGTCCCAATTTTAACTTTATGGGGAAAATATAATTTAATATTTCGCTTATTTCTCAACATATCTGAATACAATTGGCTTCATCTAATTGATATCTACTGGATTATTGCATTAAATATTTCAATTTCACAATTCCATGGCAGCAAACCTGAATACTCATTTACCATGTTATTCTTATAGAGGCAATTTGTGTATAGTCATTTTAGGATTTAAGAAGATCTTACTTAATTTGAGACGCCGCCTAATGATTTATTTAAGCATTTGAAATTCGCTGCAGGAGGAGGAGGTATTTAAATTCTATTTTAGAAATGAGTACAAGCTGGTACACTTCGATGCAGAAATAAAAAAATATAGTAAATAGAGTTTATATTTATGGCATGGTTTTTAATGTTTTGTACTGGGAAAAACATTCCATCAAAATATTACTATAAAGTGATTATTCTAATTTATTTTCGGTTGCAGACGGATCATCAACACCGGACTCAGGCTCGTGCCGGACTTTAGTCATCTCTCCACACTCACCCCTCTAGTGATGGTGTAAGTCCTGATACACTATGTTCCATCGTTGTGTGTTAATTTGTACGCCAAACAATTAAACAAGTGATAACAACATAAAATTGGAGTGATTCAAGACCTTAACGAGAATATAGTATCTTTTTGGTGTAGGAAGTTTAGGGATCAAAAAGTGAATCGACATAACAAACAAAACCTAAACAAGTAAAACTTCGCACAGATGTAAACTTCTCTAATACAAATTTCAAAAGTTCCCTGAAATCCTTGCTTTGTGCTAGGCCCGCCATCCTGTAAATAAGATTTCCGGGCGGTATTTTTCTTTAATTTTCTTTTCAACTGATATGAAAACAATAAACAATTCGAAAAAAGGGTGAATGGCGTTTTAGAAGAGGAATCGAATTGATCAGCTGCTCAAATGTAAGCCGAACTCTTTTTGCGTGTTTTAGGACAAAAAACCTGCTTTATTAGAACTGGAGGTATAAGAAAAAAAATTATATATTCTTCTTTGTATAACAAAAATTTCCTTCACACAGTTAAACATTACAAGCAAACAATTTTATTGGTGCAACTCTTATTTTTATCGTGCATAAAGCTCACGTAGCCTTATGTAATAGCCCATAAAGCATTTCCGGTTTAAGTACGTAGTTGATATTGCCTTGCTTGCTTAGAATACTAGAAACTTGACAACGAGAAATTAAGTTGGATAATAATCCTTTAATTAGGTTCCAGTCGTAGCTCTGCATGGCCGATAGGTAAGTTCCGTGAAATGGATGCTCAAAGTAACCATGTAGCCAGGTATAACCTGCCGATGTTTACGTCAGGTGCTGGCCTGGCAAAGTGCCTCCTATTGGTTATATTGCCCAGTTTATTGCTTAAATGATTTATTCATCATTAGGATTGTATTGAACTGTAAATATTGATACTATTTTTTACCACACAAAACATTTTACTTCAATATTTGCAGATATAACACTTTAAAACAGTAAATGAGATACACAACTGAGTTGTTTAGAATAAAAATATATAAGAAAAATAACTCCTTTGACAAAGTCTTAATGGTTATTACGCTTCTTTATTTACATCAGATAAGTCTCTAGAGTTATTAATACAGTTTAAAGTAAAATAGAGAGATTCGTCGACATGTGAATACTGTACTATGTAGCTTTTTATTCTGTTTCAGGGATCTTGAAAATAACAAAATTTCTAAACTAGCTTCTGACAGTGTCCACGTCCAAACTGAGTCATTGTGAGTCTCGTTAAATGTGTTTCTAGAGTTAGTGTCCTAAAAGGTGTGTGATGAAAGCAAACAATAATCAATATACATATAAGCTAAAAACCATTGACTGACTGATCAGAGTTTCTCAAAACCTGTAAGGCTTAGAGCCACGAAACGTGGCACATATATTCTTTGCAGGCTCTAGATAGGTACTAAGAAAGAATTTTGCAATATTTTCTTTCAAAAGGGTTGAAAATGGTATATAAGGAAATTAAAATTGGCGGCAATTTTTAGTTTTTAAAGCTAACTTTCTCAAAAACTACAAGTCTTAGGGCCATGAAACTTGGCACAACTATTCTTTATAGGGTTTAGAAGAAAAAAATAAAGGTTTGCAAAATATTCTCTCTCAGATGGTTAAAATAGCGAATACTATCAAATTCAAAATGGCGGCCATTTCAGTTTTCAAAACTATAGATGGGAGGCCTATAGAATATTGTCAATATTGTCAGGGGATATTTAAGGTACGAGATCCAATCTACTAAAAAATAAAAAGTACAAGTTTATCACCTATTTCTCTAGTGCCACTAAGCTACTTGCGTTGTCCGACCTACCCGAAGTACTGTGTTGTATACCCACTTTTGTAAAATTGATTTTCCCCAATAATTAAATAAATAAGTATACCTGGCGCCAATTCTTGGGGCCCACGCCGTCCATAAGCCCAATTCTAAAATTAACATTAGTCTTACGGACGGCGGGGCCCCAAGAATTGGACCAGTTACACTCAAACTATAGTCTTAAAATTCAGTATGGTTATTTCATTTTGAGTTTGTGTAGAAACGGAGTTTTCAAAATTAAAACTTTAGTGACACAATATTACTTAAAATTAGTTATCCTTTCAGCAGGCGAAGCTGCGAGTATATATGCTAGTACATAGCCCAAGGCCCTGGATCAATAAAGGTGATCAAATATGAACAATAAATAAAAGTATTTGAAGGTATATTTTAATAAAAGGCGTTTTCATTTATTTTTTTTTTTAAGTAGACACAACCTTTTTCTTACTATCTAAAAATTGGTCTTAAAAATATAATTTCAAGACTATGTTAAAACACTAGTCTAACATCACCATGTTAATTGGCATGGGAACCTCGATTTTACACTTTTATGAATTTACATCAGACAAGTTAATACATCAATTGAAAACTCGGTGGTAAAATTTTCGCTAGAAAGAGGTGATTAATAGCTTTGGTTAACTACATATTTATTTGTCATCAATTGTCTGCAAAGCGTAAAGATAACTTAAAATGTAACGCAATAAAATGTTCACTTAGAAAATATAATAATAATAATAAACGATAATAAGGAAATAATAAACCATGGATTTTTCCAGGGTTCTCAACTACAACATTATACAAGAGGTTGAGCAAGGGGCATTTAACCGTTCACAGATTGCCAAAGTGTAAGTAATTCCACATGTTAATCTTATTGCCTTAATAAATTATTACACCTTTTAGGTTTGGTAAATGTATGGAAGGAAAAACATGGTGACAATATTGACAATCTTTGATTATATTGTTAAAGAAAAATTATTTGTTTTCAAAATGAAACGTTGAACGATACAACTCAATGCTTATTTGCCAAAATAACTTGCCGTGATGCCAAGAGCGGAAAACCAACGTCGAATCATGTTTCATACATGCCTAATACTATAAACCATTCAACTGGGTTTATCTGAGGTTTATCAATTTATTGAGTGCGATATAAAACCTTAGCTAAAACCTTAGTTTTGCTGCTCTCCTCTCGTTCCAAAAGTTTTACCTGCATACCCCATGGGATTTATCGTCTATGATTTCGCCTGGCCTGGGAAAACCACACAACCTCCTGAGATCAGAGATGAGTGGAGAGATCGGGAGATTTTACGGTTTTTTTACTGTTCTTTCATAGTTGCTTGATTGTTGTTGTTTTATTGTTCCGAAAATAAGCGTTTAAATAATAAGTTAAATCTAGTCTGTGCATGTTACATGTTTAAATGGTTCATAATAACTTCAGCCTTTGACTCACGTTTTACCAAAGATTTGAAACCATTTACGTGAAGATACATCAAATTTAACCAAACATTTATATTTTTTATTTATTTTTTTATTTTTCAAATCCACTATCAATAAATGAAGCGATAAACATAACAAGCAGACTGCTCTGACGTCACAACCCCTGAAGGGTCAACCGCCTCCATAGCAACTGCAATAACTCTGTATAATTCCAGATATTTGCTCTGGAAATTTAATATTTGCAATACTCAGCTTGCACATTCCGTTGATTAGTATATTTTAATGAGATTGCGTTTAACTGTATTGTTTTGCTGTAAAACTAATAACAATTACCTTTTGAAACATTTTATTTTCAGAATTTAATCTTGTTTAAGAATTTCAGTTTTTAAGAGGAAATTGAACATATCAGTCTTTGCTTGACTCCCTACTCTCAAATGTTTAGGTTAAACCAGCAAAAAGTAAAATATATTTTATCTGTTTACGGGAATCGTTATCGTAGTATACATCCTAAAATATTTTGGTACACATTTTAAAGATTAATGAACAATGTAATATTTTAAATTTCTTCATTATAAAAAAATAACAGATATAGTTATGATAGAGTTTTTTTAGATGTTTTAGGAGAAAATAAGTCAATCTGGTATAAACTCAGGTGTTGTTTTTTATGTTTTTACACAGAGAAGAATCAGGTATCTTCTGATGTTGCGCTCAGCGGGTGTCGAGCGCTGGCCAGTGGGTGTCGAGGACTTAGTTCACCATTAACGCCGCGAAAGAGCAGCACTGTCGCTGCCCTCTCCTAAGTTAACTGTAGCTAGTAACTGGATAACTAGTAACTGGACGTAACTAGTAACCAGTAACTTAACTTGTAACTATAACTAGTTGGCTACTTGGGCGCAACAGAGGACCTATTTAAAAGCGACCTCTGTTTGATTCTTCTCTGTGCGTATACTCAGCTAATAGAGTACAAAAATAACCACGTTTTCTTAAGAGTGAACATGTTATGCTGAAAATACAATATTTGAGTTCATTGCATGAATACCTTGGAAATGTATAATGTTTTTCACATTTCTTGATTTTAGAAGAACTCTTTTAAAACTCATAAGTGACAAGTTTTAGAACAAGAATAGTTCTGAACCAATATATAAATAAATAACTATAATTTAACTACAAAATAAATAATAAAATAAAAATAAGTAATGAAAAATGTAGCATTGACAGGGGTTATCCAGTTTAAATTATGTAAATTATGTTTAAATTGTATAAGTTATGCTCTCGGTCTGTAGTTAAGGAAGAAAAACAAAAACTTTACCACGACCGGCATTGTTTACATCAACTCGGAATATTTTGTTTAGTAGCCAAACACTTCATTGATGGTGTAATATTCTTGGTTATGATTTATAATTTTACCAAAACGTACAACGTACCACGACGTATGGTCCTATCATATTTATTAATAAAATGAATGGTTTACGTTTTAGAAGCTATTACACTAACTGATACACTTAATTTATAGCTAAATTAAATGGGTTTCACCAAAAAAGAAAGGAGGTTTTATAACCAACTTAGTGTAACTTATGAATATTGATAACTACGGGAAGAAAATAAGTCCTTGAATAATGCAAGAGAAGAAAGAAAAACTTCGCGTGGCTTTTGGATTAGACATAATAGTATATTTCATTACAAGGACCTAAAGTGACGCTTTTCATACAAGGTCAAGTTTTATAACCGAGGCTGTAAGCCGAGGTTGAAAAATGACCGAGTAACGAAAAGCAGCTTTAGGTCCGTGTGATGAACTATATTTTTCGTTATATTGCTCAATATAATACGTAAACTACTTAAGAAACCCAAAATGTTTCAGCTTAGTTACCTTTAAAGATGCCTTAAAAAGATGCCACCATATTGTTCTTGCTATTTGAAGCTATCAGCTGATTGTCTGTTTCATTTGTGTTAGGGTAGACTGACAACAATGAACATCTATCGACGCGACGTATTGAACGCATGTAATAAACGATTGGCGAAATGAGCGAGTTTCACAAATTGATTAAACTGACAACAATGAATGTTTCGATAATAACGATGAATGTTTCGATTATTTGTAATCGAATGAATATTGTTCGATTATTACGACGTACTCGGCACTTTTTGACTTTTATAGTCCTAGGACTATAAAGAGTCAGCTGGTATCGAGTACATCAGCTTTTAATTCCTAGGAATAAAAAGAGTGTATTTAGGTCCGGAAAACATGCATTAAAAACATCTGTTTTTGAAGCAGTATAACGAAAAGAGTATTATATACACTAGTCCTTCACTTTTATTCACTCTAAAATACGCATTAGGGTAACCGGTGGCTCAAGTAAAGAATGAAGAATAGATTTTTTTCAAGTTCAGATGAATATTGTATTGCCAATTTAAAATTACTAGTAAAAAATATATTATTATTAAATTTGAGTAAGATGTAATTATAAATTTGAATACAAAAAAAGTTCAACCAATAAGTAACTTAAATTCTTAGCGTACTACTATAAATAGAATTATGAGGCCTATCATAAAAAAGTGTATCCTTCTATAAAGTGAACTACAGTTAAAGTATTCTACCTCCTTGCGAGACCATCCCACTATAAATAAATTAAGACTGACTCAAAAATAGCAAAGAAAATTAACGCAGGCGGAATTATTTATCTTGGTTAAGATTTTACGTTTCGACAGACATTTTCATTTTATTCTACTTAAGTGTAACCGCATAAAACCACAGTTAAGTAAAATGAACCTAGTAATTTTTATAAATTTAGACTGAAATAAAAATATTTTTTCATCCACCTACAATTGCCTTTAAGTCCTTGGAATATAATACTAAAGTACTAGAATATAATACTAGGTTATACTCCATGGGATTTACTCACTTTTTCTCCCACGGGACTAAAAGTATCTGATTTTTCTCCCATGCGACTAAAAGTAATGGCAAAATAAATACATGGCGAGAAATCCGGTAACGCCGCGAAGGACAGTGAGAAAATAAATAAATAAATAAATAAATAAATTCTTTATTGAATGCTTCAGTACAGCAAATTTGCCAATTATACCAAGTATTAAGACAAATCACAAATTAACATGCTTGAAGACAGCAGCAGACAACTTATGGTTAACATTTACATTATAGATATAAATAGTTTTGTGAAAACAATACAACAAGAACAAGGAACTTAGAATCTTAAAAAGTAGCCTAACTTAGAAATTACTAGCAAATTACAAGATTTTTTATTTTTAAAAATTATTTATGTTACTTAACAATTTAGTCTTGAATATATTTATTGAGTCAAAAAATATGTCAACTTCATGACAGTAACAGTTATAAAGCCTACACATATTGTTAATGGAAGAATTGAAACCCAGATTGGTCCTTGAATATTTTTGAGAAAAAATATATTGGCTGCGAGAGCCAAGGCGAGGGACAGAAAAACCGACCTGTGACATTAATGCATTATCGTCCATTTGACCCTTTAACAACTTGTAAAGACACAATAAAGTATTTAGCTTATATCTTTTTACCATACTAGACATTTCAAAGATTTCAAGTAGCTCAGTGTATGGTACTAAATTTGTATAAAAACCAAAAGATTTGTAATGAAGGAATTTCAAAAATCTTTTTTGAACACTTTCAATCATTTCAGAAAGGTAATTGATGTGAGGATGCCAAATTAACGAGCCATACTCAAGTTTCGATCGCACAAGTGAGAAAAATAATAATTTTAGAGAATTGGTGTTTTCAAAAAAATAAACTTGATCTTTTAATAAATCCCAGCAAAGAGTATGATGACTTGCATACAGAAACTATATGATCTTTGAATGTAAATTTTGAGTCAAAAATTATACCTAAATCTTTGAAAGATGATTTCCTATTTAACTTAACATTATTCATCTCATAATCAAACACAATTTGGAGCTGAGGGGTTTTTCTGGTAAATGAAACTACTGAGCATTTGTCAATATAAATTCTATTTATATTGACAATTTAAAACAGTGTGCTTTCTTCATAGCTTCCCCATTAGCTTTAATAATTAATAATTCATTTAACACTGGTAAATTCCCTGATCGACTAAAAGTATCAAAAATTATACCAATTGTAAAAAATAAAGAAGAAGGATTTAGAATAAACAATTTACGCCCAATAACTCTAACTTCAGTTTTTTCAAAGATATTTGAAAAGATTGTTTACTATCAATTGATTGAATTTATTGAATATTTCTCCATCATCTCCAAAAACCAATTTGGATTTATGAGAAAAAGAAACACTACTGATGCAATATATAAATTACTTTCAGCTATTATGAACAATATAGATAAGAAGGTCCCTTCATCAGCAGTATTCCTAGATGTTGCTAAAGCGTTTGACAGTGTTAACCACAAAGGACTGCTAAATAAATTAAATCATTATGGGGTAAATGATGAAGCACTTGATTGGATAGCATCATTTATCACAGATAGAAAATTTTATAGTGAAATAAAAAGTAATGATTACCCAATCAGAAACAAATATAAATCACAAGAATCAATTATTAATATAGGAGTTCCACAAGGAACAATACTTGGGCCTCTACTTTTTATCAATTATATTGATCAGTTAATTAATTCTCCCACTGAAGGTGAAATCATATTATTTGCTGATGACACAACATTTTATAATTCAAAACAAGAAGAATCTGATCTAGAAATTTCAAATTATATTCAAATTTCTAATATCCTTGATTGGTTTCAAGATAATAACTTAAATGTAAATAACACTAAAACAAAATTTATGTCATTTAACAAGGGTTCGTCAGAAGACATCCACTTGATGTTAAATGAAACTATTATTTCTCCATGCAGCAATGTGAAATTTCTTGGACTCACTATATCAAATAATTTATCCTGGGACATCCATATAACACCTTTGTAAGAAGATAAGCAGTGGGATATTTATGATCAAGACTTTATTAAGATGTTGCTCCGTCAACGTTACTAAATTGGTTTATCATGCCTACGTTGAATCTCAATTTTCATATGGCCTTATGTTCTGGGGTCTCAGTAATAAATCAAAAAAAGTGTTTATCCTTCAAAAAAAGGCCTTACGAACTCTTTTTAAGATTCCTAAAATAAATTCATGTCGTCCTCTCTTTAAAAAACATAAAATTTTAACCCTTGCATCAATGTACATTCTACAAAGTGCCTGTTTTGTCCAGAAGAATAAATCACAATTTCCACTACAAATGAACACCCACAACTACAATACAAGAAATAAAAACCAAATCAACATACCAACATGCAAAACATTATTTTATCAAAAAGGACCAGAATACATGTCAATAAAAATCTATAATAATTTACCAGAAAACATCAAGAAAATTAATAACATTTCCAAATTCAAAAGAAGTTTAAAAAAATTACTTGAAGAAAACTGTTATTACAACATTGAAGACTATTTCACACATCATAGTTCATAAAATGGACATTTTATTTAGTTTTTAAGCTTTGTATGTTATCATAACAAACCCAACCATGAAAATGGCAATTGGGCTCAATAAATAAATAAATAAATAAATATTAAATTTTAAATGTTTGGAGCTCCAAATAATCAATGAATCTAAATCTCGCTGCAATTCTTGACAATCATCTAAGCTTTCGACGGTTTTGAATAATTTTAAATCATCAGCATACAATAACAACTCAGAATGCTTTACATAATTTTGTATGTCGTTTATGAAAATTATAAAAAGTAATGGCCCCAAATTTGACCCTTGAGGAACGCCCGATCCTACAATTTATTCCTCAGAGAAATACCCTTCATAACTGACATACTGTCTTCTTTTATGCAAATAAGAACAGAAAAAATTTATAAGAGAATCAGTTAGGCCATAAAAATTCAATTTAGCTAGCAACGTCAAGTGATATACCTTATCAAAGGCTTTTTCAAAATCTGTATAAATAACATCAACTTGTTTGTTATTATCAATATTTACACTACAATATTGTGAAAAATTTAGTAAATTAGAAGTAATGGATCTTTTACAGAAAAAACCATGTTGATAGTCACTAATGTATTTTTTGACATGTGAGAAAAGCCTGTTATAGATAATAGATTCAAACACTTTAGCAGGTGTAGATAAAATAGCAATTGGTCTGTGATTTTTTATGTCATTAATAGTTCCTTTCTTAGGCACTGGTACAATTTTAGCAAGTTTCCAAAAGTCAGGGAAATTACTATTTATTAATGACAAATTGAACAAATGATGTAAGGGTGAAACTAAAATCTCAGCACAAGCTTTAAATACATAAGGAGGTATGCCATCTGGGCCCATCGTTCTCTTAGGTTTGAGTTTATTTAGACTGATAAGAACTTCTTTTTTTTTAATCTGATCAAAGGACAAAGTGTCTACATTACTCATAACTGGCGAGTCAATAGCTTGTTGACAAAGCTGATAAGAGTCAAAAGGACAAGGATTGTAAACAGAGTTAAAATAACTTGCAAATGCCTCTGCTATCGCTGCCCCTCCCTCAACTTCCACATTATCCAATTCCATTGTAACTGGTTTAACATTATTACCTCTCAAATTTTTAATCACACTCCAAAATGATTTTGGATTTTTGTTTATCTCATTTTCAGCAGTTTTCAGATATTCTTTATAATCTAATCTAATTAATTGTTTAACCTCGCGCCTAATATTTCTGAATTCATCCCATAAGTGTCGCATACCATGTTTTTTATACTGTCTCCTAATTTTTTCCTTTTTTCTTATTAACATCTTCAGGTTTTGAGAATACCAATTAGGATACTTACTATTAACTGATCTTTTTATAGGCACAGATAAGTTTAAAACATCATACATTTTATCATAATAGTATATTTCATTACAAGGACCTAAAGTGACGCTTTTCGTACAAGGTCAAGTTTTACAACCGAGGCTGTAAGCCGAGGTTGAAAAATGACCGAGTAACGAAAAGCAGCTTTAGGTCCGTGTGATGAACTATATTTTTCGTTATATTGCTCAATACAATACGTAAACTACTTTAAAAAACCAAAATGTTACAGCTTGTTTACCTATAAAGATGCCTTCAAAAGATGCCACCGTCTTGTTCTTGCTATTTGAAGCAATCAGCTGATTGTCTGTTTCATTTGTGTTAGGGTAGACTGACAACAATGAACAACTATCGACGTATCGAACGCATGTAATAATCGATTGGTGAAATGAGCGAGTTTCACAAATTGATTAAACTGACAACAATTGAATGTTTAGATAATAGCGATGAATGTTTCGATTATTTGTAATCGAATGAATATTGTTCGATTATTACGACGTACTCGGCACTTTTTGACTTTTATAGTCCTAGGACTATAAAGAGTCAGCTGGTATCGAGTACATCAGCTATTAATTCCTAGGAATAAAAAGAGTGTATTTAGGTCCGGAAAACATGCATTAAAACATCTGTTTTTGAAGCAGTATAACGAAAAAAAGTTTTACGGCATCATCAATATTTTCAACACAATATAAATCATTCCAATCAGAGTCCCTCAGATTGCTATATAACATATGAAAGTCAGCTTTGCTAAAGTTATAATTAGGCCTAACTACATCGACAACTTTTTCTAAAGTAACCATACATTCATTAATACTAAAACAAATATTTAACGCAGGATGATATCTGTCTACACTTAACATAGGTAAAGACTCCTCAGAAATATCTAGGTTATTTATGTCAGATAAAACTAAGTCAAGCGTACGACCTTGAAAGTTAAAAACATTATTTAGTGACTTTAAAGAATACATTTTCATGAAAAACAGTAATTGTTTACATATTTTGTTTTCCTTCATTAAATCACATTGTACACCTGTTATTGGTAAATTAAAATCACCTAATACTATTAACCGCTCATTTTTTAAATTATATAAATCTAACTTATCAAAATAATTTTTGTAGGTTTCAAAATTAGAACTAGGAGAAAAATAAACTATTGACAATACAACTGTATACTTATTTGCAAGCCTAACTTTAATCCACATGTTTTCGTTTTCTGTTTCTAGTTCCAATAATCTCTTAGCTACAAAACAACGCTTAATACCTACAATGACTCCTCCCCCCCTTTCCATACCAGTTAAATTAACGTCCCTATCCTTTCTGAATACAATATATTCACTATTAAAAAGTTCAGAATTATTAATGGAAGAGTTTAGCCATGTTTCAGTTAACGCAACGATGTCGTAATCATTATTTAGTAGACCTAACCTAATATCATTTGTTTTTGACCTTAATCCACGAACATTTTGATAGCATATATTAATCTCATTCATTTAGTGTGGTAAATACCTAAAATATTTGAGTAGCCTACACTAACAACAATAACAATTATATTTTTGGTAACAAGAATTGTATTAAATCTAAAATAAATAACAAGCAATAAATAAATAAATAAATAAATAAATAAATATGGTTGGTAGAAATATATAAAAAGACCGCAGATTGGGAATAACCTTAACATAAATAAACTCTAAACATGCAAAAAAATAGAAAAATAGGGTAAATGTTCCGAATACGGTAACCTCTGCATTATTTACTAGACCTAACCTAATATCACTTGTTTTTTGCCTTAATCCTACATTTTTAACAACAATAATTATATTATTTGGTAACAAGAATTGTAATAGGCCTAAATCTAAAATAGATAACGAGCAATAAATAAATAAATAAATATGATAGAGGCATATAAAAAGTCCGCAGATTTGGAATAAACCTAAACATAAATAAACTCTGGACATGCAAAAAAAAAATAGAAAAATAGTAACAACTTATTTAATTCACTTACATGTTTTCTCTTAAGCCAGTTCATTTTTTTGCTTCCGGGTCCGAATTCTTATTGTTATGCATAGGTCCGGTAAGTTTTTCCAGGTCCGATTTCCCATTGATCAGGATCGCTCGAGAGTTGTCAGTTCTGCGGAGGAACACCTTGCCGGCACTTGTGATCCAGGCGTACCTGTATCCACGTTCTTGTTTGAAGGCACGTACTTCACTCCACAGCAGCCTGGTCTGTCTGGTTAAAGATAGGTTCACATAGATCTTGTGCTCACTGCCCAACCCAAGCTCAGCTGCAGAAAACCCATTCTTTACTCGAGTTCTGCTCCTCATAGCCTCCATATCGATGCGCCGAACAAATTTTAATATGATCCCGCGAGGAGTGTCAGGGTAATGCGGATTCTTAGCCAAGCGGTGCACTGCATCAACCATACTGTCCTTGAGCTCGAAATTCAGCGCCTTTGCCACTGTGGCGCAAGGGCGCCAATGTGGCAAAATGCCACAAATTCCAAAATGCCTTTGCCAAAATGTGGCAACACTGTCGATTTTCATCCGCTTACTCTAAATTTAATTAAAGAACTTCAGAGTTTTAAATTAAGAAAACAAAACAGTATGCATTTAATAGCCAGGTAATATTTTTTTTGTATGAATTAAGTTAGCAACACTGAATATAAAAACACCTGATTTAGAGTTTGTTGTTTGTCATAATATGCCGAACGTTTTATAAACATGATTGTTTCTTACTTCAGATTTTGGGAGGTATTTTCTTTAATTAATAGACTTTGGAAAAGATAATGTAAAAAAATAGTGTGAAAGTGTGAATGAATGGTTGTTTAAATTGCCTAGTTACCTAAATTGCCTAAAGGGAGAAAAGGATCATATGAAGGTAAAGTTATACTGACACAGTTATTGTTAATGGTATGGAGGAAAAGATTTGTGTGCATCAAGGGACTAAAGTGCCTTTTTCTCCCTCGGGAAAATTGTCGCCCGATGGCGGAGCCACGAAAAACAGTTTCTCCCTCATGGAGAAAAATTTGGACTTTAGTCCCTAGATGCACAAATAGCAAGAATTCTTTACCCAAGTAGTAAAAAGAGAAGTCATATCATGAATTTTACTGCACTTTTTTTAAAAACAGATTTAATAAACCACAATTCAAAGACCCTCAATTGTGATCCCCAAGCTGATGTACAATCCAAATAGGATATAGTGTATTTCATAGAAAGTATAAAAAGTGGGATTTTGGGACTCGATAAATCTCGCACTTCAAAAATATGGCATCGAATATTCAAAACACTTTCAATCGTGTTTTGAACGACAATATTCACTAAACTTCATTTATAGAATAGTTAATTGTGCATCTAGGGACTAAAGATGCACAACTGCATAGTTTTTCTCCCTGAGGGAAACTGTTGTCGCCCGATGGCGGAGCTGAGGGCGACAATTTCCCGAGGGAGAAAAAGTACTTTAGTCCCGTGATGCATACAACATTTTCCTCCACCTACACCATTAACAATAACTAGGTATAACACTGTAACTTTACCTTCAGATGATCCTTTGCTTCAACAAACTGCATTACAATCACATAGCCTATATAAATAAATAATGCAAGGTATTTAGGCTTTAATTTTGACCATTTTATTCACACTCTTCTTTTAAAATACTCTAGGCCTAACTTATTTGTTCACAAATATGCAGGAATATAGCCTATATTACAGCAAACTCAAAATGGATACGCTGTCCTGTCGGCAACGGAAACGGATGCTCGGATGCTGTGACACTCTCTTCAACATAGAGAAACAAATTAAAATCGACAGTGTTGCCATATTTTCTCACTGTCCACCACGGCGTTGCCGGATTTCTTATAAGATTTCTTTTAGTCCCATGGGACTAAAAGTAAGTGAGTTAATCCTATGGAGTATAAACTATTGCTTTAGTATTCTATTCCAGGGACTAAAAGACGACTATAGATAGTAGGTGGAGGAAAACTGTATTTGATATTTTAATTACTTTGAAAAATTGTAAAAGAGAGTAACATTACTTTTTCACAGCGAACATTATTTTTCGGTTGTACACAATATACAGATGAAGTTTCGAAGGTGATTAGGTCCAAACGAAAATTGCTGATTTCATAGTATTGCAGTGAAAAAGAATTCAGCGTTTGTAGTGTTGTACGCTAAGCCACCAGCCTAGCGAGAGGGGTGGGTAGAGGTAATGGTATGAAGTGTAGGCAAGTGGAGTGGTGCTGTTGTTTACTGAGGCTGACCCATTTGTCCGCTCTTAAGAGTAAAGGCATATCAGAGGACAAGGGACGAGAACGATGGAACATTGCAGCCACAACCGTCGTCTGCTATTCACGAAATGGACATTTTATTTTTACTCCGCTTCATAAATGTGAATGATTTTATAGCAATACCAAAGGCATTCATTAGTGAAATTTGTCTACCAAGTAACGACTGAACGTATTGCATTGGCTCTTACAACATCAAATTTGTATTTAATCGAAACTGATCTTTTTCTTTATCATTCTTTTTTGTATGTAGCCTTAAGTACTTTCCAAAAAAAGACCAATTAAAAAATGTGTTAAATCAATTTATTTTTAACCGCTTTAAATTGGATACGGCTGACTCGTTAATCAACATGTTTTCAACAGGGCAAAGTGTGGAGTAATCGAGTGGAGGAATGAGCGTGAGTTCCACAAATCGATAACAGTGCAACAATCAATAACAATTGATATAATAGTAACCGATAACTACTCTCGATGAAATCGATAGCTCACCATCTACGCAGTCGAGCACACGTTATATGACGTTATACGGACTTTTTTTCACACAGTATATTTAAATGTGTCTAGTCTAGACCTAGTTTAAAGGAGAAAAGGATCATATGAAGGTAAAGTTATACTATCACAGTTATTGTTAATGGAGTGGAAGAAAATATTTGTGTGCATCAAGGGACTAGTGCTTTTTCTCCCTCGGGAAGATTGTCGTCCGATGGCGGACAACCATCGGGAATAAAAAAAAAAACCATAATATATTTGTATATTATAAACAAAGAGCTGCAATCGATAGCTTACCATGTCCACCACACGTTTTGAGTTTAATTACATTATAAACAAACAGCTGACGCTCTCGTTATCACCTGATTCTTTTTCTCCCTGGGGCGAAAAAGAGATTCTTAAGGCTTCCAATACATGTAATGAAAACTGCCGTTTTTGCAGCGGTATAAGGGAAATATATTTTTTCTGAGAAGTATGATGTTAAGTATCGTAAGTCACATGCCCGGTAAGTTTTACCGTAGTCGCTTGCCTCGCGCGGGAACTATTGTGCTCGTCCGGTAAAACAATACTTACCGGTCTAGTAACGTAATATATTATTAAAGTTTAAAAACCTGGTCAAATAAATTATTATATACAATTAATGAGTTACTGAAGTCTTGCACCAGCAGTAACTTAATTGGATCCACCTTTTACGACCCGGGTTTGTATTGTTGTGTTCTACTTTCGAAAACCTTTGATATGAGACAAAACTCGAGGTATTTTGTACAGGTGAGGTATTTTAGAATTTAAAGACTTTCACCAAAGATCCGCCTTATTTACAAGTTAAAAAATATACATTCAATTTACATTTCCAGTCATCTTAAAAGATAATTTAGCGAAAAGAAAAAGGAGAGCTCAAGTTAACTTGGGCGCTGTTTAAGTACAATGAACAACAAAGCAATTACTCATCCTCATTGTAAACTAGATTATCCTTGAAGAAGGATTATTTTAATATTGTGTTCACTTTATACGACATTTTGTCATCTTGATACGACGTTTTGTCAAGCTATAACATGGACTATTTCAATGACTTTGTGGGTTGATTTAAGTTATAATTGAAATAGCCTTGAAATTGATTGCAAAATATAAATAGCGATGATTAAAATACGATCTCTACACCTAAATAGATTGAGCACACATAATTGTTTTGTTAATTCATTAACATATTTTTTGAACTGGGCAAAAAAATACACGTTCTAAATCGACATCAGCTTTTGTTTTATCTAAAATAACTATACACGGCCATAACGGATTAGTTTAAGGCACCCATAATCGCTAATGCAATATCATAATAATGCTCTCAAGTTGTTTATTAATAATAACTAAAGATCACTGAAGGCAGTCGAAAAAGGCAACTTGAATACTCTCTGATGCTTTTCTTATTCGGTTAATATGAATTTCATAATGACTATTTCAAAATGAGGATGTTCTCTTCGTTGTAAAGTGTAGTTTTTTAGTAAAAATAAACAAAAACTTAATAAATATGGTTGTTAGTCGTTAAAATACAATATTATGAAATTTAACAAACTTTAAAATAACCAAGGGCTTCTCGTACATCCTCCCTCAGAGTAATTGCCAATATCATAACAGCAGTGCATATAGTACATAACAGCAGGTTCGCTGCGACGGGGGTATTTCAACTTAGTATATTATTAGGAATTTACTGCCAGTGTTAGAGGGTTCTTTGTGTAAAATCGAATCAAAAAATGCATTGTTTACACTTTACTTATAAGATTCATTTACTTGTTTTGAACCAAATAACTAAAGGGACTCAGCCAGTTGATGCTCTTTGAAGATAAAATGTTATACGGACTGTTAGAACTCGTTTCCCCACCAACAGGCCATGGCCCATAGGGGCTGGATTTCATGTTGTTTTTTGTATTTTTTTTTATAAGCTGCTGTTATGAAATAAACGAAATTTCATTTCATTTCATTTTCAGTGTTATACTTAAGACTATTGAAAAAAGTTTAAAGTCTTTGTCCTTATTTGTGACTTACTGCAGTGTGAGTATAATAGTGTAAAGTAAAATTCACCCCAGAAGGAGGTGGAAGCGGCCTGCCTCAACTAATCCGCTAAACCCCTGGGTCTATTGTGTGAGCTTGCACGTGGGCAGACGGCGCAGCCCGGGGTAATGAGTCACGCCAAGGGGCTTCAGTACCGCTATGCAATTTTTTGTCTTAATGAAAAAGTGAAAATCAAGTATATAGCGTAACTCGTCGTGCATTCCTGATAATTTTGATATAAAATTTGAAGTGAATCGATATATTTTTACGATTTTGTAGTCAAGCAATTTATTTTAAAAAAATCGTAAAAATGTATCGATTCACTTCAAATTTTACATCCAAATTAACAGGAGTGCACGACGAGTTACGCTGTTTAATTTATTTTCACTTTTTCACTAAGACAAAAAAGTTTACAAAGCGGTACTGAAGCCCCTTGGCGTGACTCATTACCCCGGGCTGCGCCGTCTGCCCACGTGCAAGCTCACACAATAGACCCAGGGGTTTAGCGGATTAGTTGAGGCAGGCCGCTTCCACCTCCTTCTGGGGTGAATTTTACTATAAATGAATAAGATAAGCCAAAACGTAATTGAAAACATTTAATTTATCTTGTAAAATAAGAAGATGCGGTCATTATATAAATAGACACAAAGTTATTTAACTTTTAAGCGTTTTTTCAATTAAAAATATAAAATTTTTTACATAAAAGATAGAAATAAATATTAAATATTTTTAAAATACTAATGAATTAGATACTTTACAATACTATCCACTAAATGTTATTCATCAAGTTTATGGTATTAATAAAAACCTTATATTTACAATGACAATAAAAGATACTAGATTGTGACAGAACTCATGATGAAACGAAAATAACAGATTGTTTACAATAGTTTATCTCTTAGCGGATACGACGGTAGGGCAACAACAAACCTTGAAACGGAACCCAGGAAAGTTTAAATCAACTTATTTTGGTTGTCTCAAACGTTATGTTGAAATAACAAGGTTGTCTTTCACTCTATGAACTGAATTTAGTAACAGATTGGAAAATAGTTTATGTAGATTTTTTTAAGAGTCTCAATGTTCGTTAAAGCTTGTTATTTTTTAAAATAGCTTGGGTTTCTTAAAAACATATTGGTATAAAAGTTGATCTAGCAAGATAACACAGGTGATATTTCTGGGTAGTTTTACTGTCATGACTAAAGGACTCCTCGTTGACTATCAAGCATTTTTCCATGTGCTGCCCAAAGGAGTTAGCACAAAATGGATAAGTTAAAAATGCTTTCTATGTAAATTTACATAATAAATACCAAGTTCAATAAGTTTTCGAGCCAATTAAATTTTAACTCAATCTTCCCATATAACTTCAATTAAATATGAAAGAAGCTCCAGCATGTTTGAAGTTAATTGCTTCGAAGGCAATTTGATCGACTACCATATAATTTAGTAATTTAGCTTTAAATTTGCTTGAAGCTTGTAATTTAGTTTTAAATTTAAAAGGAATGAATTTTTAAGGTATTAATTTCGTCTTGACTTAAACGCTAAATCAAAGGCCTACAAATTGTCAAAAGTTCCCATGTTAATCGAATAGGCATCAGGGGGGGATAGGTTGAAAGATCGTATTTCCGGATCCATATATGCTATAGATATGTAAAAACACTTAAACCGTAGGGAAATCTGTCTTTTTAAGGAAACCACCTTAATGATATCCATCGCGTATATAATTTTCAATATAACTGTAAAAACAAGAAAAGTGCAAACCTGTATACATTTTTGCGAATATTTTGAATCACCAAGGAAAGTTTTACGACTTCAGACTCGGACTCAGCAACCCGAAAATCATACTTCGAATGAGAGGTTCAGCCGAAATCCCATGCACTCCGTTTTCATTCACGTCATCATACGGATTTATCATTTTAAATTTTTTTAATAAAAAGAATCGATATGTATGAAACCTATCTATATGTGTTATACATAACAACTATGAATTAAAAACTGAACACAAACTAACACTTAAATAATTAACAAATATGAAGTATTATTAAGTTAAGGCTATATTTTAAATTTTATTGTGTTCTATCGTAAAAAATTGCATGATTTAAGTCTTTGATATTTTCCTAATGGATGTATTTGACTGTTCTGTGAGTAGTTTGCGAGTTATGAAATAGCCCACAACGCCTGACGTAATATCGTGGTTGACTCATACTATTGGATTTAGTTAGATTTCCAGTTAAACTTTTAAAACTAAAATTATATATTTAGCTTTTAAATTAAGGAATATATTTGTCTGAATTAATACAAAAACATTCCTTACTCACTTAACTAAAAACTTGGAATTACGAATTACTTAATATGGTTTGAGAAAAGTCATGTTTCTAAACAGAATTTGGTTAAGCCGTAATCAGTTATCAAAAATACAATTTTCTTTACCCAAGCTATATAATTTAAAAACCGATCTGTCATGAACATATACTTTTGGTAATTTACACCGTTTAACCATTAATTTGTGTTATGCATGCCTAATGTTACGTGCTTAAATCGTAACGAAATTGTACAACGTTTACCATCACGATACAAAATAAAGAAAGTGAGCCTTAATAAAAAATGGCTAGCCACTTTTAGGTGACCTGAAAAACAAATAGGTCAATTAATTACTTTGCTAGCAATTTCCAATCGGAATCAGGTAATTAGGCTGTGCGGAAATCACGTGAGCTTATTAGTACATCATATAATTAAAGTAATTGCTGTAAATATGAAGGCATAATGCCATAAGAATATATAAAAAATTATCGAATAAAAAATCTAAAAATAAAATAAAATTTGTATTAAGTTCTTACACTAATAAACAGTTTTTATTATGACGAATTGACAAATATATGACTACAATATTTCTAAGCCAAAATGAATACCAAATACTTTTAACTCCTAATAAACATCCAACAAAAGTATGAATTAATGAAATGTATATTTTTTGTTGATAAAGAGGATATGTTTTGTTGCAGAAGTTTAAAAGGGAACAAAGTCCTCACATCTCTTCATGAAAATGCGTTTGAAGGACTTAAAAGTCTTCGCTATTTGTAAGTACACAATGAATATATTTTCTTTTTCGTTTTACGATTACGAATATGTGGTTAACAAACGAGGAAACTCCCAGGATTGAAAGTGTCTAGACTCTGGTCTAGATTAAAACCTTGCGTCACAATCGATTAGATACCGAACTCTAAATTTCCCTAGAGAATAAAAGAAGGCAATGTGTTGTCGAGCACAAGATTGATTCTGTTCCAATATTACTACAGCGCAAACATATTTAACGAATTGAAAGTCCACGGGCGTAGGTGAATCAGTCAAAGAGTTTCTTGGTATCATTTGATTGCTATGGAAAGTATTGGGCTAGTGGGAAAAGGAGCTTGGGAACTAAATCCTACTTTGAAAGAACTCAGTCAATTACTTTGACAGCACAATCAGAGTGTCAAATTAAAGCCCATTCAATACCTGCTGGTGCATTGTCCCGCTCTTTCTCCAGCACTCCCGGTAGACAAATACAGGTACTTTAATACAGCATTGCTCCTTATTTTGTTAACTAAATGGCTACTTTATTTGAGGATGGCATTTTTAAATCAGTTTTCGTTGTTTTTTATCCTCGCTTTCTTAAGTAGAGCCGCAAAAAATAGTTCCGAAAATTTTGAGTATTATTAATGCAAGTTTGCACTAAAAGAATTAATCAATTTAAAAAATTCCAAGGTTCCGATGTTTGTAATTGCATGATTTTTGTTCCCAGAGATTTATCAGAAACGGCAATAAGCTCTCTTCCGACAGAAGGCCTGCGGGAACTGGAGGTTTTGCGCATACAAGACACACGCACTCTCAAGATCTTCCCGTCCGTTTACAAGTTTGAGGTAGATTACTTTTTGTTAATAGTCAATAACATTGCGAGGAACGTAGTGAGTTGAGAGATTTATTCCAGGTATTTTAAATTAGTATATAAGATATCATACGTAAAGTTGAGAGGATTATAATTAAAAGCAAATCATGTTTTCAGCTCATCCGAGAAGTCTATTTGACTTATGCTTACCACTGCTGCGCTTTCAAGTTTCCTGCGAAACACGACATAAATGAATACCACAAACATCAGGTAATTTGTTATATCATTACTGCTTAGTTGCATTAATAAATATGGTTTTAAATGTACTGCTTAAGGGACTACTACTATGGGATTACTTATTTAGGATCTAATTTAAAAACTTTTTAGTGCTAGCAAAAACATATAAGACCGAAGAATTTACTGTTAAGAATATTTTCATTTTTTACTAACCAAATTAATGTCGTCCATTGTGAAACTGCTTACTTGATTACTTCCACTTTATCTTTTTATGCGTTGTAATTTAATTTATAAGTTTTATTAAATTCCTACATTAAGAATAGAAAGCCGTGAAGATAAAAGGGTTCAGATAGCTTCGCGTAACAGAGTTAAAAGGAAAATTAGAGACATTTTCTTTCTGTGTTGTTGTAGTGAATTAGGTACTTAGCTTTTTAAACATAAACTTATTTTATCTTCAAAGACTAAGCAGTAAGGGAATATATTGTTTGTTAATCAGACATGAAATGCATGCTTTACTCTTGAAACGAAACATGATTTCCAAGTCAATCTTTGTATGAAGCACTCTTTAATAAATTTAAATTTTTCTTTAATAATGTTTGTGTAGTAACCTTTATTAACTTACTGATGCATATACAGTACAAATTATTAAGGCTAATAGATACTAAGAAAAACACAAAACCTTGATTAAATAATTGTAGTCTAGAAGATGTAGGACAGATTTCAAGAAAAACAGGGTTGGCAAAATATATAAAGTTACTTAATTAAAAGGGAGTCACAAAAATAATTATCTTAATTAATCTAATGTTTGAAGAGCAACTTTAGTCTTTCTTTCTAGTTAGGGTAAACTTCTCATTATTGTTCTAGAAGGTCAACTCAATTTAATCCCTGTATCGTTATAACAATATATACTTTTTTACGGTATTTAATGGCTCTGAGCCGCCTGTTAATTAGAGTAGAACAGAATTCTGTAGAGGTCATTAGCAGGAGAACACTGCGCTCATGTAAGCACGTGTTGGCTCAGTGAAACCCCGGCTAATCTTCCAACTCCACTGTTATATTTTTTGTTGTTTTGTTCTGTATTATCAGTTACATTTTCAATTTTACAAAAGCAATAAAAATAATTGCTTGGTAATCTCTTGAAATGTTCTAAGATTTTTTGTTTATATAGGACAAACACAAATAATATATAATTTATTTTGAAATTACCATATAAAATATAATAACTATAAAATAAATAAGGAAACTAGTGTTTAGTTTAAGTTCTCCACACCAATTCGTATCTCGTTTGAAGGTATCGTTTTGACGATGAACATGATGCTTATTATATCTTCTATAAAAACTAGCATATCCCTTAAAATCCCAAAAATTTATTGAAAAGGTATTTTTATAGGTATTAAATAATTAACTTCTCTTTCGGTGCCTACAGCATTTGGATGCATTTACTCCGATCTGGACAAACAGTATTACTATTCAACCAAAACCAACGCTTTTGCTTTATGCTAGGGATGATAGAAAAAAAAAATAAAATTGGGAACCCTCGAGCACAGGATGTTTCATTATTTTAATGCACCTTCCTCTCCAGCACATTATCAACAGATATTTCAACTGCGATTTTTCTCGGTTATTTGCAGAGCTTTCTCCGCATGATGGAGGAGCGTTGTCGGCGGCCGGGAGGGGACCCACGGGGAGGCCCACTCCAGGGCGGATGGACACCCAGGAGAGGACGACTCCTGGAGAGGGTGGGGACCCACGGGAGGGCCCACCCCAGGGTGGAGCGCAGTTGGGACAACGAGCCGTTCCTGACAGAGAACGAGACTGCGGAGGTTTGGGGGATGTTGCAGACCGACCCCACCCCCCAGCTGGCCACCGCCGCCCCCCGCGCACTCCGCCGACCCACTGGGCACCTTCCACCAGAGTGAGGTCTGGGTAGGGGACTGGCGAAGAGAACACGATAGGGAAAGAACGTTTTTTCGTTATTCTTAATTATGAAAGTAATTTAAACACTTCTCTTGTAACGAAATTTCGCAGGTTAACCTTTTGATCGGCGCCAGATGAATTCTTGGATGTTTTTAAAACTTGAACACAAGCTCAAAAGCAGTCCAAATAAATAATAGTGTTTGCACTTAGCAGGGTGACAAGTTGGAAAGTGTTTGTCTCCTTAAGATTTTAACAGCTAACTTACAAACCAATTTCTTTAATTTCTTTTTTTTAGTAATCGTCCAGTCGTTATGAAAGTAAATCATCAAAGTCTATAAAATATATCGGAAAAGGTAAAAATAAAGTTAAAGTGTGGAAACAGAATAAAAAAATGTCATTTAGTTCCCAGGGGAACAACAAACTTTCAAAATTATCCAAATAAAAGCTGCTACCACATTTAAAGGAAGCTAAACCAGTTGAAGTACTAAACAATGCAGTAGTAATCTTGTCTATAAATGCACACGCGAGGTCAAATCGTAAAGGAGTCGTAAACTCTACTATGATGCAGCATGTAGCGATAACACAGTCCTATTAGGTCACCAGATTGTATCGTCTTTTCCAGAAGTGCCGGTGGACGCGAACCGACGTATCCACGCGCTGTGCGGCAACCTGAGCAAGAACTACCAGGAGGTGCTGTGCTACCCGGCGCCGGACGCCTTCAACCCCTGCGAGGACATCATGGGCCACTGGACCCTGCGCGTGGCGGTGTGGGTCGTCGCCGTGCTCGCGCTCTTCGGCAACATGGCCGTCATACTTGTCCTACTCTCCTCCAGGGTCATCATTCCTACTTTGTAACTTTAATAAAAAATTGGTTAAAATTAGCGGAAAACGTCGTATATTTTTATTTTGGGGCATTTTTTAGGGGGGGGGGGGGGTTGCCACTATTAAAATGTAGATAATTTGGTTGGATTAGGCTAGGTTCAGTTAGGTTAGGTTTGGTTAAGTTAGGTTCGGTTGGGTTGGGTTAGGTAAGGTTAGGTTAGGCTCGGTCGGGATAGTAAAAATGCCAATGCCGAGGAGTTATGGCAACGTAAGGTAGCGGCGATACGACACAAGATAACAGCTGATAAGGTGACTCCGGACTACTGAACCTAACCTTCAATTCAAACAATGTGAATATTTTCCATTCATCTTTGGCTCTCGCGATTATAAGAACTCATCTGTAAACTGGTTGTTCTTTAAAGAAAATTTGAAACAGTGGCGGCTCTCTTCTAATAGAAAACTCTTTATATTGTGATTATTTGCGCAATTTAGAACATAAATTAAATTAAATTAAAATTCGGGAACTTTTGGTCTAAGACAATTATGTCAAACTCAATTTTTAGAACTAGTTAAAAAAAAACAACAAATAGTAGTAGTTTAAAATTAATTGGTATGAAGTAAATCTTGATATTCCATATAGAGATTATCAAATAGTTATTGGGTTATAACACTGATTATAAAGAAAAAATGTTTCTTTGTAATTTTATAAAGTCAATGGTTAAAGTCATGGTTTTAAAATAATTTCTAATTTACCAATTTTGAAATCCTAATGTGTTTAAAAGCTATACAAAACAATATAAAAATACATTCGGACAGGTAAACGAAAAATCATTCGCCTTAGACCTACGTTTATTTGGAATTTTTCATAACTTTAAGGCGAGTAATCCCCGAGTCCTAAATCGTTTAAAGGAAACATCCTGTTTCATGAATAAACAGCTCAGCTGAGTTTCCAGTAGAATTAATTAACTGCTGGCAGATTGGAGGTTTTGTCATAGGAAGAGGTTCAGCGTTCAGTGTGTTAATATCTAATTAGCGATTATCATCCAGCAAAGCCACATTACTAAGCCAATGTTACTGGAGTTTAACACTTCGACGGTTTTAGGTTACAATTACGTCAGTTTGTTGTTTATGTGTTTATTTTCACAGATTGGAAACAGCTTAGTTATTTGTAAACGAGTTCAAATTTGTATTATAGAAATATGAACAAGTAACATCCTATTAGAGATTTGTTTTCGTTTGAAATAAAAACGTGAAAGTGCATTTTTAGTTTTTGCGAGAATAGTTCAATGCTACACAAGAGTTGGCAGCTATCTTAGAGAACTAAATTAAGATAATACCAACTCCAGCATAAAAATAAAGAGAATAACATACAACGTTATTAAGGTTTTTTACAATTGAACTGAACAATATTTTTGTGTCCTTCATCATGAGGAGTTTAGGTTATTGTACCCGTGAGAGCTATAAATAACTTAAACCCTATTTGACTCAGGAAACAGAAACCCGACACGTTGAGAAATTTATTTGGCAACTATGCGCGGGGCGTTTTGGCTCTTACGAGTTTACGTCTTATCTTTGCTCCTTCTTCAATAAACTTTCTTGACCCTGTCTCCGTTTATCAACTTTTTACAATTTAATACGAGTTTAAACCTTTCATTCGATGTGTATATAATGTTGTTTATGCCTGTATTGGGTGAGGTTAAGAAAGTTAGTGCTCGTATAAACCCCGTGTTAAATTTGATAGTGATTCCAAACGACAATGCCAATTTTAATTTTAATGGAAAACGGTCCAAATTCGGCTTTGTTAATATAAAACGCAAACCTTTCGTTAGAAATTATTATAAATTAATAGTCTCACGTAAAAAAACTGGGTTTAATTTGAAACCATCTCAAAACTTTCTCATGGGTTTTTTAAACAGGATCGAACTGAGTTGACTGGAACGTGTAGATTTACTAGACTATAATACTGTACTGAAAATAATAGGAATATATAATCGAGCAAACATTTCATTAACTTTAATTTAATAGTGCCTACTTTATGTGATCTAATCAGAACGTACGAATATACTACCATTGATTAATCAAACGTTTTCTTATGACATGGTTTATTTTTAAATGCATGGAATTTGGCATCAGAGCACTTTAGTACACCAAAGCTTTGAATTAATGATTAATATTCATGATAAATTTCCAAGATTAATTAATTTAATTATGGATAATACCGTTCTCATATTACTGAACCCTCCTTCATAGAGAATGCTCACTTACTATTTTTGTCCTAATTTTGTACGTTTTGTCCTACTTTCGTCCTATATCGCTCCGTCTCTGTGGCAGGTTCCGCGTGACGGTGCCTAAGTTCCTCATGTGTAACCTGGCGCTGGCCGACTTCTGCATGGGCGTGTATCTGCTGCTGATCGCCGTCATGGACGCGCGCTCCATCGGCGACTACTTCAACTACGCCATCGACTGGCAGAACGGTACGTCACTGTCGATACTCCACTATATTGCGCAGACAAGCCTAACACGATAACAATTAGATTCAAAGACGATAAATCGACTATACTATCAGTTGATTTGAAAGAATATACCAGGAAAATATATAATACAACTGTCCCGTTGTTGTGTTTAAATACAACGGTTAGAAAAATAATATGCGTATATTTTTTCCAGTAAAATACCTGAAAAATAATTCGACTTTTTTTCAAAAATAAAATTGTTTTGAAAAGTTACTATCAGAGAATCAGCTGCTTATTCATTTCTTATGGAAAACTTTTTTTTAAGTTTTTCATCACGAATCTTATAAAAATAAAATTATCACAATGATTTATAAATCAACAGGGAGAAAGCTTTCCAACGAGCCGTTAATTATTAAAATCTCTCTGGTAGAACTGTAGTTTTAGCTGTACAGAGTTTTGCAGAAATCTACAACTCAGTATTTTTTCTGCAAAACTTTGCTGAATTTATAAAAAAATAAAAATATTTGGATAAATAATTTGGATAAAATAGCTTCTATAAAAATTCTATAAAAATAATTTGGATAAATTGCTTAGGCTGCTTAAATTCGGAAGCTGCTTAGCTTTTTTGCAAATAACTTTAAAATGCTGCAGAAATCGACCAAAGTGGAACGTAATATTCTGAAAGAGAAAAAGACTTTCTAAAAAAACACTGTGATCCATTTCTTGAAAATACTGATAACTAGCAGCCAAAACATGGAAACAAATAAACTTGAAAATCTGTTCTCAGATTTTTTTTATAGAAAATATGTGGGTATTTAAATTTTTTCTCCATAAATCTTGAAAAAACAAAGTTTTTCTTAATTATTTGCAAATATTAGAAGGAGAAAGCTTCCCAAGACAACGGAAGGTTAATTGGGTTAAGGTTAAATTGGGAAGGTTAATAAAATCGGTACTGTAGAACTGTAGATTTAGTTGTACAAAGTTTAACAAAAAATATCTCTTACTCAATATCTTCTCACCACTATAAATTCGGAGGTTGCTTAGCTTATTTGCAAATAACTTTTAAATGGTACGGAAATCGACCAAAGTGGAAGATAATATTCTGAAAGAGAATAAAATTTCGTACAATTTGCATTGCAAAATTCTTTGAAAATACTAATAACTGGCTGCCAAAACTTGACTACAAATAGAAACTTGAGAAAAACAAGGTGTTTTGTGGTATTTCTTATAGAAAATATGTGTTTTTACTCTCCCATAAGAAATTAAAAAAAATCGAACTTAAATAATTAATTATTTATAAATCTACACGGAAGAAGCTTTCCAACGACCCATTAATTATTAAAATCTGTCGAGTAGAAGAGCTAGATTTAATTGTACAAAGTTTAAAAAAAATAACTCTAATCCAGTATTTTATCACCACTATAAATTCGGAGGCTGCTTAGCTTTTTACAAATAACTTACAAATAGTGAGGAAATCTGTTAAATTGGAAGGTAATATTCTGAAAGAGAATAAAATTTCCTACAAATTGCTAACATGCATTTGATGAAAATACTGATAACGGGCAGCCAAAACTTGGCTACAAAAAGAAACTTTAAAAATCTGTTTTAATGCATTTCTTATAGAAAAAATGTGTATTTACGTTTTCATCATAAATCCCTATAAAAATCTAACTTTAATAATTATTTGCAAATCTAAATGGAAGAAGCTTTCCAACGACACGTTAATTATTAAAATCTCTCTGGTAGAACTCTAGATTTATTTGTACAAAGTTTAACAAAAGCATCTCTAATTCAGTATTTCCTCACCACTGTAGATTTGGAGGTTGCTTATGTTTTTTGCAAATAACTTTGAAATGGTGAGGAAATCGGTTAAAGTGGAGGGTGATATTCTGAAAGAGAGTAAAATTTTCCACAAATGGCTACTATGCATTTATTGAAACTATTCATTAAAGGCAGCCAAAATTTGCTTTCAAATAGAAAATGTGAAAACCCGTTTTCAATGTATTTCCTATAGAAAACATATGTTTTTTACGTTTTCACCATCAATCTTTACAAAAACAACCTTCCATAAATATTTGCAAATCTACAGGGAGAGGGCTTTCCAACGACCCATTAATTAATAAAATCGCGGCCCGGGAGAACAAGGGATTTATTTGTCTGAAGAATTGATTAAACTGAATTATTATAAGAGTAGATTATTATATATTTAACTTATATTAAATATATTACATGTTTAACTTTTTATATTAAAATAATATTACATAATATCAATTATTTAATATATAATAAAATGTATAATATTATTTAATATTTAATATTTGTATTTATTTTTTCCCTATACTTTTTTCAGAGTAAAAATATTTTTAAATTGCATATGTAATAAGTGAAAGTGATGTGAGAAATTGAAGAAGTCAAAAACTTCTTGGTCTTTGAAGAACATTCACCACTGTGAGATTTTTAATATATGTTTTATTCACAATAATATTGTTTACTGTTGTTGGAGTTATGCTCTGTCGTAAACAATTAAATTGTTAAAGAATGAATAAATTAAATGAGGGGGAAATGTGTCTAATGTTCTTACTGCAATAATATTATAACATTGCTTGTGCATGATTATTATGTTAATATACACATTATTGTTTTAATTAGTGGAGTGGTCTCCACTTTACAACAGTGCTTGTGGCGAATGCATCATTGCTTTTGAACTAGACGGAATAAGTTCGCATTTAATTTTAGCTTTTCATTTTTCATCACATAGTAAACAATGAAATATTATATTTCATTACTCGGGCCTAAAGTGTCGCTTTTTTGTACGAGGTCAAGTTTTACGACCGAGTAACGAAGAGCAGCTTTAGCCCCGTGTGATGAACTATATTTTTCGTTTTACCGCTCAATACAACTGGCTAACCACTTAAGAAAACCAAAATATTACCTTTAAAAATATCTCCCAACGAGGCTTCTATCTTGTTGTTGCTATTTATAAAATCAGCTGATTGTCTGTTTCATTTGAGTTAGATTAGACTGACAACAATACACAAATATCGATGTATCGAAGTATCAAACTATCGATTGGTGAAATGAGCGAGTTTTACAAATCGATAAAACCGACAATAATACAACAATGAATTACAATTGATAATAAAAACCAATAACCACTCTCGATGCAATCGATGGCTCACCATCGACGCTGAGGTACAAAAATTTGCAGTTTTAGAACATTAAAAACGATCAGCTGGCGTCTTCGACATCGGCTGATTCTTTTTCTTTCTATGGTGAAAAAGAGCTTCATTAGGCCAAACACCCCAACACATGTAATGAAAAATGCCGTTTTCGCAGTGGTATTAACGTAAAATATAATTATCGGCCATGTTAGATTTTCTATACATTTCAGAACTTAATGGTTTTGCCTACGATTACCATTAATGGTTATAGAATGATCCTAAAAAAGTTAATAACTTTGCAAGAGCTTTATAGAAAGTTTGAAATTGAATGAAACGTTGTTTGTTTAATTCGGGACGATTGCGTGGCGTAGAAAGAGACGCGACATGAATAAGAATGAGGGGGTTCAGCCTAGAGCGACACGACAATTGATATAAATTTCGTGACCGTTGCATTTTGCATTAAACAGTGAGACGTAATTCCTCGGATTTATCTTTCATAGGAAAATAATTTGTTGAAACCTGATGATCTAAAACTGGACAAGTGCGATCTATCGTTGCAAACCTTCAAAAGTAGATATTGCATTATATTTACGATTTTTTTTCAAATGTATAGGATATTAATAATTTAACCTTGGTTGACTTGTTAAATTCATTTTGTTTGCGTTTTCTTACGAGAAAACCCTGTTTTCCATTTTTCTTCAATATGTATTAGACTTTGTATATCCATAGTAACTTTAAGTTTAGGTCTTTTGAGAAAATATGTGATTAATTTACTCACTGAAAAGGACGAATCGGGGCAAAGTATAATATGATCCATCACTGTTTTATTATTACGAAAATGTATTTATCATTTCAATTCCAATTAATGAAAACAACTAATCAAGCAGAGTTAATGATGTCTTGATATTTAAAATACTCTTTTAGATTTGTTGGTTGTTGTTGTCTTTTTTTGATTTGTCATAAAATTTGTCAATACTGCTCAGCGTTAAAATACTTTTCAAGTGCGAATAGATTAATTAAGGTAAACCAAATTGTGTAAAGAAAAATCAAAACAAAATTAAATGATTTAATCCATATTAAATATATTTTCGTTGAGAAATAAAAACAACTAAAATAAACTAAACACGTTATTTGTGTTAGATATAAAAATTGCAATCGCCCTGATTCTGTATAATCCCCATGAGTTACTCGTTAAGAAATATGGGTTCATTAAAAATTTCGTTGGTAATAATGCATGTAACAAGCTTGTTCAGCTTATTTCCTTATTATTTTTTATAATAAAAATTAATTGATTGGATTAGTTATATAAATAATTAATTAATTATCAAGCAATTGAGCTAAACAGGTTTAATTAGTATTTTGGTGTTATAATAAGTGGAAAAATATTTCGAGAAACTTTAGTTCATATTTATATTATTTTTGGTTTCATTCCGAGGTCGTCATTAATTTAATCCAATCCAGTAATTCAATCAGTGCTGATGCGAAATACAACAGAATGCCTGCGCGTCTCTAAACCATTATCGTTTCGAGTTCCAATGTCAACATGAATATTCATAATTCATCCATCCAGCCCGGTTGTCATGTACCGCATGCCAACACAGATCAGAGCTGTCATCCATCCATCCTGGCTCATTGATTTATAACCCAATTATCTGTGTGAAAGTAAATCTGATCCCTTCAGTGAAGCTAATTAATTAATTGAGATGATTGGTCATAATGCATTGAGACAATATCAGAAATTTAATTGGACAGTTAAAAAGATTTATTTATAGCCAAAATCGAATTTAGCTAACATCAATAACTTTGTAGTATCTATAAATTGCTGCACAATATCTACTAATATAAACAACTAGGGCTTGTTATTGATTTGTTCAATACAAATTAATGTGTTATTCATTTTTACTAGACTTCAAAATTAAAAGCGACAAATTATTTAATTACTATCCGTGGGATTAAAAATAAAAACTAACCATGTGTTAGACAAGTTAAACAAAATAGTGATAAAAATGTAGTTCTGTCGCTTGTACAAAATTACACTTGCCTCAAATTACATAAATTATCTGTGAAAATCTCTTTCGTAAAAATTAAAGTGAAAAAGTCTAACATTGGATATAAGGTTTGCAATAAACATAAATCACATTTAAAAATGATGGATAAACATTAAATTGGAAATTGTTGACGTAACTAACAGTGGCATTGTTGTGGAGGTGCAGGGGACGGCTGCCGGGTGGCGGGGTTCCTGACCGTGTTCGCCTGCGAGCTGTCCATCTTCACCCTGGCAGTGATCACGGTGGAGCGGTGGTACACGGTGACGTAACTAACAGTGGCATTGTTGTGGAAGTGCAGGGGACGGCTGCCGTGTGGCGGGGTTCCTGACCGTGTTCGCCTGCGAGCTGTCCATCTTCACCCTGGCAGTGATCACGGTGGAGCGGTGGTACACGGTGACGTGACTAACAGTGGCGTTGTTGTGGAGGTGCAGGGGACGGCTGCCGGGTGGCGGGGTTCCTGACCGTGTTCGCCTGCGAGCTGTCCATCTTCAACCTGGCAGTGATCACGGTGGAGCGGTGGTACACGGTGACGTGACTAACAGTGGCGTTGTTGTGGAGGTGCAGGGGACGGCTGCCGGGTGGCGGGGTTCCTGACCGTGTTCGCCTGCGAGCTGTCCATCTTCACCCTGGCAGTGATCACGGTGGAACGGTGGTACACGGTGATGTAACTAACAGTGGCGTTGTTGTGGAGGTGCAGGGGACGGCTGCCGTGTGGCGGGGTTCCTGACCGTGTTCGCCTGCGAGCTGTCCATCTTCACCCTGGCAGTGATCACGGTGGAGTGGTGGTACACGGTGACGTAACTAACAGTGGCGTTGATGTGGAGGTGCAGGGGACGGCTGCCGAGTGGCGGGGTTCCTGACCGTGTTCGCCTGCGAGCTGTCCATCTTCACCCTGGCAGTGATCACGGTGGAGCGGTGGTACACGGTGACGTAACTAACAGTGGCATTGTTGTGGAGGTGCAGGGGACGGCTGCCGGGTGGCGGGGTTCCTGACCGTGTTCGCCTGCGAGCTGTCCATCTTCACCCTGGCAGTGATCACGGTGGAGCGGTGGTACACGGTGACGTAACTAACAGTGGCGTTGTTGTGGAGGTGCAGGGGACGGCTGCCGGGTGGCGGGGTTCCTGACCGTGCTCGCCTGCGAGCTGTCCATCTTCACCCTGGCAGTGATCACGGTGGAGCGGTGGTACACGGTGACGTAACTAACAGTGGCATTGTTGTGGAGGTGCAGGGGACGGCTGCCGTGTGGCGGGGTTCCTGACCGTGTTTGCCTGCGAGCTGTCCATCTTCACCCTGGCAGTGATCACGGTGGAGCGGTGGTACACGGTGACGTGACTAACAGTGGCGTTGATGTGGAGGTGCAGGGGACGGCTGCCGTGTGGCGGGTTTCCTGACCGTGTTCGCCTGCGAGCTGTCCATCTTCACCCTGGCAGTGATCACGGTGGAACGGTGGTACACGGTGACGTAACTAACAGTGGCATTGTTGTGGAGGTGCAGGGGACGGCTGCCGGGTGGCGGGGTTCCTGACCGTGTTCGCCTGCGAGCTGTCCATCTTCACCCTGGCAGTGATCACGGTGGAGCGGTGGTACACGGTGACGTGACTAACAGTGGCGTTGATGTGGAGGTGCAGGGGACGGCTGCCGTGTGGCGGGGTTCCTGACCGTGTTCGCCTGCGAGCTGTCCATCTTCACCCTGGCAGTGATCACGGTGGAACGGTGGTACACGGTGACGTAACTAACAGTGGCATTGTTGTGGAGGTGCAGGGGACGGCTGCCGGGTGGCGGGGTTCCTGACCGTGTTCGCCTGCGAGCTGACCATCTTCACCCTGGCAGTGATCACGGTGGAGCGGTGGTACACGGTGACGTAACTAACAGTGGCATTGTTGTGGAGGTGCAGGGGACGGCTGCCGGGTGGCGGGGTTCCTGACCGTGTTCGCCTGCGAGCTGTCCATCTTCACCCTGGCAGTGATCACGGTGGAGCGGTGGTACACGGTGACGTGACTAACAGTGGCGTTGATGTGGAGGTGCAGGGGACGGCTGCCGGGTGGCGGGGTTCCTGACCGTGTTCGCCTGCGAGCTGTCCATCTTCACCCTGGCAGTGATCACGGTGGAGCGGTGGTACACGGTGACGTGACTAACAGTGGCGTTGTTGTGGAGGTGCAGGGGACGGCTGCCGGGTGGCGGGGTTCCTGACCGTGTTCGCCTGCGAGCTGTCCATCTTCAACCTGGCAGTGATCACGGTGGAGCGGTGGTACACGGTGACGTGACTAACAGTGGCGTTGTTGTGGAGGTGCAGGGGACGGCTGCCGGGTGGCGGGGTTCCTGACCGTGTTCGCCTGCGAGCTGTCCATCTTCACCCTGGCAGTGATCACGGTGGAACGGTGGTACACGGTGACGTAACTAACAGTGGCGTTGTTGTGGAGGTGCAGGGGACGGCTGCCGTGTGGCGGGGTTCCTGACCGTGTTCGCCTGCGAGCTGTCCATCTTCACCCTGGCAGTGATCACGGTGGAGTGGTGGTACACGGTGACGTAACTAACAGTGGCGTTGATGTGGAGGTGCAGGGGACGGCTGCCGAGTGGCGGGGTTCCTGACCGTGTTCGCCTGCGAGCTGTCCATCTTCACCCTGGCAGTGATCACGGTGGAGCGGTGGTACACGGTGACGTAACTAACAGTGGCATTGTTGTGGAGGTGCAGGGGACGGCTGCCGGGTGGCGGGGTTCCTGACCGTGTTCGCCTGCGAGCTGTCCATCTTCACCCTGGCAGTGATCACGGTGGAGCGGTGGTACACGGTGACGTAACTAACAGTGGCGTTGTTGTGGAGGTGCAGGGGACGGCTGCCGGGTGGCGGGGTTCCTGACCGTGCTCGCCTGCGAGCTGTCCATCTTCACCCTGGCAGTGATCACGGTGGAGCGGTGGTACACGGTGACGTAACTAACAGTGGCATTGTTGTGGAGGTGCAGGGGACGGCTGCCGTGTGGCGGGGTTCCTGACCGTGTTTGCCTGCGAGCTGTCCATCTTCACCCTGGCAGTGATCACGGTGGAGCGGTGGTACACGGTGACGTGACTAACAGTGGCGTTGATGTGGAGGTGCAGGGGGCGGCTGCCGTGTGGCGGGTTTCCTGACCGTGTTCGCCTGCGAGCTGTCCATCTTCACCCTGGCAGTGATCACGGTGGAACGGTGGTACACGGTGACGTAACTAACAGTGGCATTGTTGTGGAGGTGCAGGGGACGGCTGCCGGGTGGCGGGGTTCCTGACCGTGTTCGCCTGCGAGCTGTCCATCTTCACCCTGGCAGTGATCACGGTGGAGCGGTGGTACACGGTGACGTGACTAACAGTGGCGTTGATGTGGAGGTGCAGGGGACGGCTGCCGTGTGGCGGGGTTCCTGACCGTGTTCGCCTGCGAGCTGTCCATCTTCACCCTGGCAGTGATCACGGTGGAACGGTGGTACACGGTGACGTAACTAACAGTGGCATTGTTGTGGAGGTGCAGGGGACGGCTGCCGGGTGGCGGGGTTCCTGACCGTGTTCGCCTGCGAGCTGTCCATCTTCACCCTGGCAGTGATCACGGTGGAGCGGTGGTACACGGTGACGTAACTAACAGTGGCATTGTTGTGGAGGTGCAGGGGACGGCTGCCGGGTGGCGGGGTTCCTGACCGTGTTCGCCTGCGAGCTGTCCATCTTCACCCTGGCAGTGATCACGGTGGAGCGGTGGTACACGGTGACGTGACTAACAGTGGCGTTGATGTGGAGGTGCAGGGGACGGCTGCCGTGTGGCGGGGTTCCTGACCGTGTTCGCCTGCGAGCTGTCCATCTTCACCCTGGCAGTGATCACGGTGGAACGGTGGTACACGGTGACGTAACTAACAGTGGCATTGTTGTGGAGGTGCAGGGGACGGCTGCCGGGTGGCGGGGTTCCTGACCGTGTTCGCCTGCGAGCTGTCCATCTTCACCCTGGCAGTGATCACGGTGGAGCAGTGGTACACGGTGACGTAACTAACAGTGGCATTGTTGTGGAGGTGCAGGGGACGGCTGCCGGGTGGCGGGGTTCCTGACCGTGTTCGCCTGCGAGCTGTCCATCTTCACCCTGGCAGTGATCACGGTGGAGCAGTGGTACACGGTGACGTAACTAACAGTGGCATTGTTGTGGAGGTGCAGGGGACGGCTGCCGGGTGGCGGGGTTCCTGACCGTGTTTGCCTGCGAGCTGTCCATCTTCACCCTGGCAGTGATCACGGTGGAGCGGTGGTACACGGTGACGTAACTAACAGTGGCATTGTTGTGGAGGTGCAGGGGACGGCTGCCGGGTGGCGGGGTTCCTGACCGTGTTTGCCTGCGAGCTGTCCATCTTCACCCTGGCAGTGATCACGGTGGAGCGGTGGTACACGGTGACGTAACTAACAGTGGCATTGTTGTGGAGGTGCAGGGGACGGCTGCCGGGTGGCGGGGTTCCTGACCGTGTTTGCCTGCGAGCTGTCCATCTTCACCCTGGCAGTGATCACGGTGGAGCGGTGGTACACGGTGACGTGACTAACAGTGGCGTTGATGTGGAGGTGCAGGGGACGGCTGCCGTGTTGCGGGGTTCCTGACCGTGTTCGCCTGCGAGCTGTCCATCTTCACCCTGGCAGTGATCACGGTGGAGCGGTGGTACACGGTGACGTAACTAACAGTGGCATTGTTGTGGAGGTGCCGGGGACGGCTGCCGGGTGGCGGGGTTCCTGACCGTGTTCGCCTGCGAGCTGTCCATCTTCACCCTGGCAGTGATCACGGTGGAGCGGTGGTACACGGTGACGTAACTAACAGTGGCATTGTTGTGGAGGTGCAGGGGACGGCTGCCGGGTGGCGGGGTTCCTGACCGTGTTCGCCTGCGAGCTGTCCATCTTCACCCTGGCAGTGATCACGGTGGAACGGTGGTACACGGTGACGTGACTAACAGTGGCATTGTTGTGCAGGTGCAGGGGACGGCTGCCGGGTGGCGGGGTTCCTGACCGTGTTTGCCTGCGAGCTGTCCATCTTCACCCTGGCAGTGATCACGGTGGAGCGGTGGTACACGGTGACGTAACTAACAGTGGCATTGTTGTGGAGTTGCCAGGGGACGGCTGCCGGGTGGCGGGGTTCCTGACCGTGTTCGCCTGCGAGCTGTCCATCTTCACCCTGGCAGTGATCACGGTGGAGCGGTGGTACACGGTGACGTAACTAACAGTGGCGTTGTTGTGGAGGTGCAGGAGACGGCTGCCGTGTGGCGGGGTTCCTGACCGTGTTCGCCTGCGAGCTGTCCATCTTCACCCTGGCAGTGATCACGGTGGAGCGGTGGTAAACGGTGACGTAACTAACAGTGGCATTGTTGTGGAGGTGTAGGCGACGGATGCCGGGTGGCGGGGTTCCTGACCGTGTTTGCCTGCGAGCTGTCCATCTTCACCCTGGCAGTGATCACGGTGGAACGGTGGTACACGGTGACGTGACTAACAGTGGCGTTGTTGTGGAGGTGCAGGGGACGGCTGCCGTGTGGCGGGGTTCCTGACCGTGTTCGCCTGCGAGCTGTCCATCTTCACCCTGGCAGTGATCACGGTGGAACGGTGGTACACGGTGACGTAACTAACAGTGGCATTGTTGTGGAGGTGCAGGGGACGGCTGCCGTGTGGCGGGGTTCCTGACTGTGTTCGCCTGCGAGCTGTCCATCTTCACCCTGGCAGTGATCACGGTGGAACGGTGGTACACGGTGACGTGACTAACAGTGGCGTTGATGTGGAGGTGCAGGGGACGGCTGCCGTGTGGCGGGGTTCCTGACCGTGTTCGCCTGCGAGCTGTCCATCTTCACCCTGGCAGTGATCACGGTGGAGCGGTAGTACACGGTGACGTAACTAACAGTGGCGTTGATTTGGAGGTGCAGGGGACGGCTGCCGTGTGGCGGGGTTCCTGACCGTGTTCGCCTGCGAGCTGTCCATCTTCACCCTGGCAGTGATCACGGTGGAGCGGTGGTACACGGTGACGTGACTAACAGTGGCGTTGTTGTGGAGGTGCAGGGGACGGCTGCCGGGTGGCGGGGCTCCTGACCGTGTTCGCCTGCGAGCTGTCCATCTTCACCCTGGCAGTGATCACGGTGGAGCGGTGGTACACGGTGACGTAACTAACAGTGACATATTTGTGGAGGTGCAGGGGACGGCTGCCGGGTGGCGGGGTTCCTGACCGTGTTCGCCTGCGAGCTGTCCATCTTCACCCTGGCAGTGATCACGGTGGAGCGGTGGTACACGGTGACGTAACTAACAGTGGCGTTGATGTGGAGGTGCAGGGGACGGCTGCCGGGTGGCGGGGTTCCTGACCGTTTTCGCCTGCGAGCTGTCCATCTTCACCCTGGCAGTGATCACGGTGGAGCGGTGGTACACGATCACCTACGCCATCCACCTGAACCGCCGCCTCAAGCTGAGCACGGCAGCCAAGATCATGGCCTGTGGCTGGCTCTACGCTACTATCATGGCAGTGTTGCCACTGGTGGGCGTCAGCAGTTATTCTAAGACAAGGTAAGCACTTTCACTGTGAAATCACTGTAGACAATCATATACGCTATCCATCTCGAGGTGAACTCCACAACCAAGATCATATATGGAGCCTACGGCTGGCTCTGGTCTACTGAAACGGTGGTGTTCCTGCTATAAGATGTCAAAAGGTGCTCGTAAACATCTTAATTTGACAGTTATTCTTCTTAAATTCAATTAGAGAATGCAGTTTAGCTTCAGATATCAATCTGACTACAGGTACGTCAGCAATGATTTTTTTTGTATACAAATAGCTTTTGTATAGCTTTACCTTACAACGGCTCCAATTTCAGTTATGATATCTCCTTTGCCAAATTCATATCCATATTTGTTATTGATGTAGGGAACGTAAGTTACTAATAAACAATACATGCCCATACAAAAGAAAACGATATTCACATTACCTTACGGGCTGCATTTCTCCAACTTTACCTTGTCTTTCTGATGTTTGTAGACTTGGTAGTAAAATATCTTTGTCAGAGGGTTCTTCTCGGCTAACATATCTGCAAGTTCTAGATTCTTGTAGTTTCCAGGGGCTTTTTGTAAACCTTGTGGCCGAGTTAGATTAAGATGTCTGCGTCCCAAATGAGCTCGTCTAGGAGAAAAACGTGTGGTGTCTGGTATTGCGGTGATGGATCTGACTACGGGAGGAATAAGTGAGTGAGGCAGGCAAAGGTGGTGTGGTTGCTAAATACGGCGAGTATATTTAGATGTTCAAAGATCAGTTTGCAGTGCCCTTTAAAACTGCTGCCAATAATTACCCGCATTGCAGCTTGTACTGCAATGTACAATAATCCGCAACAGCCCGCGTACTAAAGTGCAATCAGTGAGTGTAATGGACAATATATACCATCAACAAACACAAATACGGCTCCGTCACACACGTACGTAATCGACTGAACGGGCCACAAAGCTCCGCAGCAAACCTTGTCTAGTCATTTCAAGTAGAAGTATAACAGTATTAGTTCAAGCGATTGAAAATGTAAGGAGTGGGAGCCTCAAGGAATGGGAACTTAAGGGGTGGGAGTCCTGGGAGATTCAAATGCCAATTTTAAATTATGGTTATCCTAGAAAAGGATAAAACCAGATTTTGGGTTTCAAAAACATTATTACTACCAGTAGTGCGTGGCTAAAAGTGATATAGTCACCGCTTAATCAGTAGACTAAATTGACAAAAACCTGAATCTACTAATAGGCAAATTTTGGTCTATGTACGAATATTAAAAGTGGCTTTAAGTGCCCCAGTAATAAAAAGACCAATTCTGTTTTATTTTTACGTCGTTACTTTGGGTTACAATACTGTTTAACAATTCTTTGTTTGGAATTCATTGTTGGTGTTGGTTTTTGTTGTTGGTTCTTTGTTTCTTGTTGGTTTCATTGTGGTGAATTTGTATAACAAAATAGGATTCAGTAAGCCAAGTTCGTTGTTGTTCATTTAAACTAAAGATTTAATTACACCTAATAAAACTTATAAAATTGAACTCATAAAATTGAACCATTATTTGGTGTAGTGATCGAGGTATTGGTGAGTAATACTAAAACATTCGACCAAATCAATCGGTGACAACAGTTGATACAAAACGTGTTTTTTGATCACAGATTTGTTTATTGATATACAACGACAAGATTGAATACGTGAGGAGAGCAGATTCTCATTCCGATGCTTACTGCGCTAGTATAAACCAATATAATGGATTTACATTTAGAAACTCTTTTAAAATTGTTATCCTCCTTAACTATACCAGATATGAAACGTCTGTGGCTATATTTATTTATGTTGCATATACATTCAGACTTGTGAAATCTAGAGTGTGGTGTTATTCTAAAACTGTGTAAACTTACATTTGTGTTTTTGTTAATATTCAATGAGGTTAATGGGACTTGTAGCTAACTACAGTTTAGGACGACTTTGTAATCACAGTTGAGCTTATTTTTGGATTATCCATTAAAGTAGCTAAACCATTCGATAATAAATTTAACTATATTTTCAAAGTTGGGTGGGCGAGTTTGACTTCTTTTAGTATTTTAATTTCAGGGAGCTATTTTTAGTCGGCTTTGCAGAAACCCTTATAACTAGTTATGAATTGATAATCTTCAGCTCTCTAATTAGCATTCGCTGATTAGCATACCGATATAATCCCCATTTGATCAAAGCTTTCCATTTGTTGGCTCCGCAGTTCCATGTTATATTTTGGTGGTCTTGTATACAAAAGTACCTCAGGGAAATAATTTACATTATCTAAACAAGAACCTCGGAATTAACATTGTCGGTCCGGCTTTACTGGAAATAAGGGATTAAGTCAACATTGCATCAGCATTATTCTGCCACGTGTAGGCCTATGTTTGTTTTTATATTCAAAACAGCTGAAACGGAATGTAATCCACTGTGATGGGGTTGTGAATTATGTAGCGATTTTGTGATCAAAGGCCACATAAGAGGAAAATATTTTTTACCTCGAAATTTCTATTATTCATCTTAACATTGGCGAGATCAAAGACAATATAGTTTCTTTTTTGTAGATAATGATCTTATTATGTACGTTATTATAATACTATTAAATTTTACTTGTCTATTCCGGCAAAAGGTAATTCATTTCCACTCTCAGTGTTTAATTATTTGTCCTTTAAAGGATTATTGAGCTTAGAATTTCAGGAAATGAATATTAGTTTCCTTTTCGCATACAAGATTTTATGTGTTTTCCTAATTGAATAAGTCAGCATCTAATCATTCGGTCTTTCTAAAATTTAATTAAGAGTGATCAATTTTTCATTATCACTTCTGTATTTAAAGTCAATTATATCACACGAAAATTAGTTCTACGGAATTCGTTTTGCTCAATATTTGACCATTTTCGTAGATGTTGAAATGAAATAATTTTTGTTTGAAGCAAAAAAGGATACAATTTCAAAAGATTGGAAATAATTCCGAATTGGTATCACAAATGGTTACATTAATCATAATTAAATTCAGTCATCATAATAAAATCATCATATAATTCAGTCAATCATAATAAAATCTCAATCACAATAAAATCGTAATTTTAAGCACTGAGAATCCAACGCACAATAAATGGCTTACTGCACATAGTTTACAGAGCCTTCTTTATCTTAGGAATCATTGGCAACCATTTATGTAACTAAGAAATTTAAAAATTTTCAAAATGTTACATGGGAATTTTACATTAAAACTTAGCCATTTATTACATTTTGCAATCTTATCATCAAATGATTCTTTTTTAAGGTATGTCTCATAATTTGCTTGTCACTAGGGAACCTCTTCTATTCCTCCACTGCCCTCAATGTTTTTTTCTGCAAATATATTTGTGTGCAGACTAAGTCCTGAAGACTCAGTCCAGACTAAGATAAAACTGAGTCCTGAATTATTCTTAAATACTGCAATCTCTACAAATTGACACATCACAGTTTGTTATTAAAAACGATTTACTCTAAACTCAATCAGGTTAAATATGTTTTAACAAGAGATTTTCACGCAAGTATTGCTTTTGTCCCAGCTTAAATTAGGTTCACCAGTATATAGAGAACTGACTTTCAATATTTTTTAAACTTCTAATCACCTTTTTTGTGACAGTAACTTTCTGTAAATTAATCCCATCCCCATGAGATTAAGGGCGGATTTTCACGGGTCGAGCTGGCGGGCGAGTTTCTACTTGCCTCTTCAACTCGCCTGGTGTAATCAGCTGATATGTCTTACCTCGTCACGCTGCTGCTGTTCAACGGCCTCGCGTTCGCGGTGATCTGCGCCTGCTACGGCCGCATGTACTGCTCCATAACACACTCCTGTCTCTGCCCCAGCATATGCCTGCCGCTGGAGAACCTGAAGGCGCTGGACCTGTCTTACCTCGTCACGCTGCTGCTGTTCAACGGCCTCGCGTTCGTGGTGATCTGCGCCTGCTACGGCCGCATGTACTGCTCCATAACACACCCCTGTCTCTGCCCCAGCATATGCCTGCCGCTGGAGAACCTGAAGGCGCTGGACCTGTCTTACCTCGTCACGCTGCTGCTGTTCAACGGCCTCGCGTTCGCGGTGATCTGCGCCTGCTACGGCCGCATGTACTGTTCCATAACACACTCCTATCTCTGCCCCAGCATATGCCTGCCGCTGGAGAACCTGAAGGCGTTGGACCTGTCCTACCTCGTCACGCTGCTGCTGTTCAACGGCCTCGCGTTCGCGGTGATCTGCGCCTGCTACGGCCGCATGTACTGCTCCATAACACACTCCTGTCTCTGCCCCAGCATATGCCTGCCGCTGGAGAACCTGAAGGCGCTGGACCTGTCCTACCTCGTCACGCTGCTGCTGTTCAACGGCCTCGCGTTCGCGGTGATCTGCGCCTGCTACGGCCGCATGTACTGCTCCATAACACACTCTTGTCTCTGCCCCAGCATATGCCTGCCGCTGGAGAACCTGAAGGTGCTGGACCTGTCCTACCTCGTCACGCTGCTGCTGTTCAACGGCCTCGCGTTCGTGGTGATCTGCGCCTGCTACGGCCGCATGTACTGCTCCATAACACACTCCTGTCTCTGCCCCAGCATATGCCTGCCGCTGGAGAACCTGAAGGCGCTGGACCTGTCTTACCTCGTCACGCTGCTGCTGTTCAACGGCCTCGCGTTCGCGGTGATCTGTGCCTGCTACGGCCGCATGTACTGCTCCATAACACACTCCTGTCTCTGCCCCAGCATATGCCTGCCGCTGGAGAACCTGAAGGCGCTGGACCTGTCTTACCTCGTCACGCTGCTGCTGTTCAACGGCCTCGCGTTCGCGGTGATCTGCGCCTGCTACGGCCGCATGTACTGTTCCATAACACACTCCTATCTCTGCCCCAGCATATGCCTGCCGCTGGAGAACCTGAAGGCGCTGGACCTGTCCTACCTCGTCACGCTGCTGCTGTTCAACGGCCTCGCGTTCGCGGTGATCTGCGCCTGCTACGGCCGCATGTACTGTTCCATAACACACTCCTGTCTCTGCCCCAGCATATGCCTGCCACTGGAGAACCTGAAGGCGCTGGACCTGTCCTACCTCGTCACGCTGCTGCTGTTCAACGGCCTCGCGTTCGTGGTGATCTGCGCCTGCTACGGCCGCATGTGCTGCTCCATAACACACTCCTGTCTCTGCCCCAGCATATGCCTGCCACTGGAGAACCTGAAGGCGCTGGACCTGTCCTACCTCGTCACGCTGCTGCTGTTCAACGGCCTCGCGTTCGCGGTGATCTGCGCCTGCTACCGCCGCATGTACTGTTCCATAACACACTCCTGTCTCTTCCCCAGCATATGCCTGCCACTGGAGAACCTGAAGGTGCTGGACCTGTCTTACCTCGTCACGCTGCTGCTGTTCAACGGCCTCGCGTTCGCGGTGATCTGCGCCTGCTACGGCCGCATGTACTGCTCCATAACACACTCCTGTCTCTGCCCCAGCATATGCCTGCCACTGGAGAACCTGAAGGCGCTGGACCTGTCCTACCTCGTCACGCTGCTGCTGTTCAACGGCCTCGCGTTCGCGGTGATCTGCGCCTGCTACGGCCGCATGTACTGCTCCATAACACACTCCTGTCTCTGCCCCAGCATATGCCTGCCGCTGGAGAACCTGAAGGCGCTGAACCTGTCCTACCTCGTCACGCTGCTGCTGATCAACGGCCTCGCGTTCGCGGTGATCTGCGCCTGCTACGGCCGCATGTACTGCTCCATAACACACTCCTGTCTCTGCCCCAGCATATGCCTGCCGCTGGAGAACCTGAAGGCGTTGGACCTGTCCTACCTCGTCACGCTGCTGCTGTTCAACGGCCTCGCGTTCGCGGTGATCTGCGCCTGCTACGGCCGCATGTACTGCTCCATAACACACTCCTGTCTCTGCCCCAGCATATGCCTGCCACTGGAGAACCTGAAGGCGTTGGACCTGTCCTACCTCGTCACGCTGCTGCTGTTCAACGGCCTCGCGTTCGCGGTGATCTGCGCCTGCTACGGCCGCATGTACTGCTCCATAACACACTCCTGTCTCTGCCCCAGCATATGCCTGCCGCTGGAGAACCTGAAGGCGCTGAACCTGTCCTACCTCGTCACGCTGCTGCTGTTCAACGGCCTCGCGTTCGCGGTGATCTGCGCCTGCTACGGCCGCATGTACTGCTCCATAACACACTCCTGTCTCTGCCCCAGCATATGCCTGCCGCTGGAGAACCTGAAGGCGCTGGACCTGTCCTACCTCGTCACGCTGCTGCTGTTCAACGGCCTCGCGTTCGCGGTGATCTGCGCCTGCTACGGCCGCATGTGCTGCTCCATAACACACTCCTGTCTCTGCCCCAGCATATGCCTGCCACTGGAGAACCTTAATTCGCTGGACCTGTCTTACCTCGTCACGCTGCTGCTGTTCAACGGCCTCGCGTTCGCGGTGATCTGCGCCTGCTACGGCCGCATGTGCTGCTCCATAACACACTCCTGTCTCTGCCCCAGCATATGCCTGCCGCTGGAGAACCTGAAGGCGCTGGACCTGTCCTACCTCGTCACGCTGCTGCTGTTCAACGGGCTCGCGTTCGTGGTGATCTGCGCCTGCTACGGCCGCATGTACTGCTCCATCCGTGGGGGGCAGGACGCCGCCGCCTCCGTCACCCGCTCCGACATGACCGTCGCCAAGCGCATGGCGCTGCTCGTCTTCACCGACTTCGCCTGCTGGGCGCCCATCGCCTTCTTCGGCATCACTGGTGGGTCACGCAAGAGGTTAAGAGAGTATTGTTACAATCTCGTAAAGTCTGTGAAGCCAGGGCCGTGATGTTAACGCCCGACCTGATTCTATTTCGTCACGCTTACCTGAGTAGTATCAATGCGTTCCCGATGAAAACTAAAAAAAATCAACTCGCACAGAAACACACAAAATGAAATAAAAAAGGACAGAAGGTGTCCGTAATAAGCTCTCGCTTGTTGGCCAAGAGTTTTTCGGCGCTAGCTGAAGTTCCAGCCATTGATATGATTTAGTGGGAGGCATTCTTTTGGTAGCCTCCTGCAATATTATCATGAACATATAAATAAAGGTAATGTTGGTGTGTTGCTTTGTCTAGGACCACCTCGTCTTTTACCGCGGAATAGTTGTCACATAATATACATAGTTCATCTTTAGTACGTCGGTATTAGAATACCTGTGAAAAAATTCTTTCTTTTTACACTAGAGTTTTTTTCTAAACATTTTTAGAAAAATCAATAACAACATTATTATTAAAATTCATATTGAAGGCCCTTGGACTATTCATGAACAGAAATAGGTTCTCTTACGAAATAGGATCAGTGACGAAGGTAAGAGAAACATTATTATTCATGACTTTATTCATGACACAATTTTAAGAAACAATTAAAGTATATTTACTTTAAATTTATGAACAATAATCTCTTCTTTATAGAATATATAGTATACGAAGGTTCTGTAAGTGAGAAATGGCAACACCAGATTAACTTGAACATCTACACGGTAAGTATCATAAACAATATGCGCACTAGACCAGCCAATCAGAAAGCGTTCTGCTGGTCGGTGGTGCGCACCAGAGCGTCATGACTTTTACACTAATTATTGCGCCAAGTTCTTTTGCAAGTCGACGCACCAGCAAGTCTCACTGCAAGCCAAAATAGGACCAACCACAGAGAGCTGATTTATTATTATAACATGTTTCTTAAGCTTCTAACTCACCTTTTACTTCAAGGTTAAGTATTTATTTGTCAACAAATGAAGACTATGTTTCATTCTAGTAATGAAAAACCTCACGAGATTTGCACGTGAACTTGCTGAACCTTCTTTCAACTGTTAGACTACCATGACGTCACATCTTTTTCTTACTCTCACCTGCGCAAGATATCTACCGTATAAAGATATTCTAGGTACTGTGGGCAACACTATCTACTGTTTGTACTATGTACATGAATATGGAATGGTAAATATAAACGATACATCGCACCCTAACAAGCAAATTTTATTTCAGACATAAATAAGTACAGAAGCAAAATAAACTATATTATGAAACTAATTGGCATTAAAGAATACCATCAATCATACTTTTAGTTACACGAAGGTTGCCTACATATGTTTAAGTCGTATGTGTAAGTCGAGTCAAGCTCTCGTCTCATGACAAAGTAATGAAAGCAGTAGTTGAAGCAAGTACTTAAACTAACGAAGGCTGCAACTTTTCAGAAAACTCACTTTTTTCACGTTTTTACGTGCTCAGACAGAGCAATTAAATTTATGCACATAAGCAGCATATATTGCATCTTGTTTTGTGCGTTTTGTTGGATGACAAAATGTGCATTCTTAAGATTTATGTATTTTAAAGCCTTGATACATTTTGTTCAATATTATTACTCACGTAACAGCCTGAAAGTGGGTCCAGGATTTTTATTTGTGAAATGTACTGGTTTTTATGCTGTTGCGATAGCGTATCTGTCGTCTGCAGAATTGTTGACTAAATGAATAGGAAGTTGCTGTTGACGATTAAGTGTAATAACTTGGGAGCTAACGATATGATGAACAAAATAATTTGATATCTTCAGGCTATCCCGCTAGTAATTTAATTTTGCATTCTTTAAAGTATTATAAGATCTTAAATAATAATACGTTAACGAAAAAATTTCTGTTTTAGCTTTTAAGGGTTGAAAATACCTTAAAGTAGAAATGTTTATTTGGTTTTTTTTCACTTTCACACAACTCTCAATTGTTAAAAAAAACTGAATTATATAAATATCGCTTTGTTGTTTGTTTCTTTGTCCGGTTGCTGTTACAAAAATGCCCTAGTTTAATTTAATTTCTCTGGTTTAAATTTATATAAACAACCAAATAACGGAGATATATATATTGTCTACTAAATATAAAGTGTATGTTTAATTAAAAATACATCAATTTCAGTTAACTCAAAATATTTTTAACTTTTTATGGACGAAAAATTGGACCAAAGATTAAATTTAATTATATTTTTTATAACTTTTAGGATAGTAATCTGTGCGGGGAAGAAACAAGACGAGACATATCAGAGAGAGGAAATTGGTATCGAGAAAATATTGGTTCCATTAAAGACAACTGCTTTGTGGCACAGATGGCTCTAACGCTTATATGTTCATGTAATATATGATGTTAGCAAGAAAATTTATTAAATCTAAAAAATAATAAACCGATGTATAGTATAATGCTTATAGTTCGTAAAACGGGTATAGTTTATAGTTTTGAATTCAAGTGTAGATAATCATTCTCATAATACATGTTATAGCTAATCAAAATAAAAATCAAATATTTTGCCGTAATGAAAAATTAATAAAATGGTCAATTTGACATTTTTTTTGAATTTTTGAATTTTTTCTAGAAATGTTTTAATGGAGTGATTTTTAAATACCTTCAGTACTTGCATAAGTTACGATTGTTTTGATTTGAATTTTTGCGGACATTAGCCATCGCTGATTAGTAAGATCAAGTTTCACGACGTTTCGGGATCTGGAGTCTGATCCTGTCTTCAGGTGGAAAAACCTAGAACATAACAAGATTAGTAACACCTAGCCAGGATAACCTGGACAAAACATATAGCTAAAACAGAGGACTGTAAAAGCAGTCACAAAAACACTATGCTGAAAAGCAAATCAAGAACACAAAATAACACAGAAATTACAAGTATCAAGAATCACCAGTCAGGAGAGAGCACGTCCACACCCAATCAGAGCTGAGCTGAGACTGGTGGGAAGTTCAAACAAAGAACTACGATTGTTTTGTGGGTTATTGTTTGTTATTTGTCTATCCATTTTCACAACCTGAGGGGTAGAAGAGCATCAGTGCAACGAAGCCTGTTCGTTCTCTGTCCGTTTTACTGTGAATAAATAACAGAGTAAAAAAAGATTCATGTCATTGTTCATGCACCTTACAGATCATTCTTGCCTTGAGTTGCCTTACCAAGAACTAGATACAATTCTCGCAGCTCCTGCATATAATTTCCTTTTGACATTAAAAACCGGTGGATTATAGTATTTTCCTTAATGTTTTAAAGCAAACTGCCCACTCTATGTTCTATATCGGATCGTTTGCAGCGCTGGCCGGATATCCGCTGATCGACGTGTCCAAGACCAAGATCCTGCTGGTGTTCTTCTACCCCCTGAACTCGTGCGCCAACCCCTACCTGTACGCGCTGCTGACGCAGCAGTACCGCCGCGACCTCTTCGTGCTGCTCAGCAGACACGGGCTGTGCGCGCGCACGGCTGCCAGGTACAAGGTATGCTTCCGTGTGACTCGTTCGGCTACTTATACAGGGTGTGTTTTTTTTAAACGCAACCCAAAACTTTATTTTATCAGTGAAGGATTATTTCCCCTCAAGATCCCCGGATTTGACCCCACTATATTATTTTCTTTGGGGATTCATAAAAAGCAAGGCCTACAAAAACAATTCACAGGTTATTCAGCACCTCAAAACAAACATAACTAATTTAATGCAAGAAATCCAAAGAGGTATAACGGGCGCCAAATCTTAAGGCCCACGCCGCGCCGTCCATAAGCCCAATGCTAAAATTAATAGTAGTCTTACGGACGGACTAGGCGCCTTAAGACCTTAAGACCTTAAGGCCTTAAGACCTTAAGACCTTAAGTCCTTAAGACCTTAAGGCCTTAAGATTTGGCGCCTTTTATACCTTACATCACGTGTTCAGGAATTTCATGGAGAGAGCATAACTTTATAAAAATGCCAATGGCGGGTTGCTTGAGCACATAATGTAAACTAAATGTGATCAAACTTAAATAATAGGTTTTATAAAATGTAAAGATCAATAAAACAATAATCATTTCATATTTATATGTGCATTATTCAATCTTAAAATTGGGTTTCGTAAAAAATAACACCCTGTATAACGCTAATAAACTATAAAAGTAAAGTACTGTAAACAGCTTTTAGATTTTTTCTTTAATCAATAACAAACAATAGCTTACTAAAAATGTTTTGTGTATATTGTTAAGCGCCAGAATATCTGTGCATTGGATTAGATACGCCTTTCTAAGGACTAAAGGGATGCTAAAGGTATTGAGGGATAAAATGTTACCTGATAAATCTTCAGACAGTCGGAGAGTATTAGGAATCCCTGTAATCAAGTGCGCGTATGATCAATGTGTACGTGATTGATTGATGTTTATGGTTGGTTGCTTGATTGCACAATTATCTCGAAATTGGCTGCGGCTGCGAAGATTTCCTTCAAATGCTAGAAATAACCTAATTATAGTTAAAAACGTGTTCTACACCGATTTCAGTGCCAGTAAAAATTGTATTACCTGAAAAAATGAATTTGAAAGTTATAACATTTTAACATTGCCCTTATGAGTAGTCATAATAGCAACGAAATAAATAATGAAAATATAAACTAAGTAACATAACAGCCGTTTGCAAACTCAGCCTTCTGTCAGTTGTAATGTTATTTCAGCGTGTTGACTGAAGACTGCTCTAGATATTGACAAGAATTTGTATAATGAGAATTATACTGATTTTTTAAATAGCAATAGGGCTGGTATTGACTGGTATAGTATTGTAACTAGTCAAATTGAAATATTACCGTACAAGGCTCGGTCCACCAGGTGATCTATAGGTAGTATGACGCAAACATTACACTATTTTTTTGAAGTTATGTAGATGATTATAATACTAGTTTCTTTGATTTGAAAACCTTCCATTTGTATAGAACTAACATATAACATAAAATAGTTGTTAGCTTATGAAAATAATGCAACACATTTTTCATTTTTTGACAAAGAACGAAAATGCTTAGTTCACCTTAGTGTCAGGACGGGGGTGGGCGGACTTTCGGCAAATACATATGAGTATTCTATAGGATTTTCACTGTCAACAATTTACAGACTGATATAATAACAGCTGGTCTTGGTAATTTTGCCTTAACATTTATTTTTCCAGTACAGTAGTATATATTTTGGATTTTATGTATTATTCCTGTGTTCTTCAGGATGTATATTACACCGGCATTGCGAAACGTGAGACTGGACAAGACATCAATTCCCGTACGACTGTTACTACTCTGTGACAATGGCAGCCAGGCTATTCTTTACCGTTTGATGATTGATTTTTATATTTTTCTATAATATATGTTATGAAGGCTTCATGTTTTATTGTTGTTTATTTTCCATTGAGAAAAACCCCTGTTTTAGCGAATTTCTTTAAAGGAATAAGTTATTACCGTAGGTCTCATGGTAAGACCTAAGCCCGAGACCATGTTAACTTTTCATTTTGGGGCCCCCAGAAGCAAAAAACACAATTCGTTTGAATATATATATATATGTCTGTCAACACGATAGCGGCCGTAAATATGGTCCGATCTTAATGGAATTTGTTACAGACGTGTAAAGTGGTAATCACTCGGACGAGTTCGTGAACCAGCCCGATCGGACCACCGGAAGGGGGGTAAAGGGGGGTAAACCCCCCAAAAATGGGGTTTTGAGTTTTTTACATAGAAAATTAAAAATTATCCAATTTTTGCTAGCATTATCGAATTCAGCTAAAAAAAAACAAACAATTTAGTATTTTGAATCACTGCTCTATGTCCATTGGTTTCCGAGATATTGAAAGTGGTAAACACAGTACATTGTCCCAATGTTAACCTTATGGGAAATAAAGAAAATTCTATATCTCGCTTATTTCTCAACATATCTTGATAAAACTTGGTATATGGCTTCTTCTAGTTCAGATAAACTAAAATTGAATTAAAACCACCCAGTTTTAATATACCCAAAGCAGCAAACCTGCATACTCATTCCCCATGTTATTCTTATGGAGCTTACAAAAACACGTTGAATCTCGGTATGTTGGATTGAAATATGTTGTTTTGCATTTGAAATTCGCTGAGTATGCAGGTCTGCTGCATCGGGGGTATTTTATTTATTAAAAGGCTAAATTATCCAGAAAAAATACACGGTACTATTATTGTGTCCGACTAACATTATCTTTGACTTATTCCATTATTATTTTTTGTCAAAGAATTCTATTTCATATCAACGATTGAAAAGTAGACACTCGAGAAGATAATAATAAAATCAATTTTGACCAGCTCCTGAAGTACAAGTTGATCAAAACGCCTAAGGTTATCAGGGATTACCAAAAGTATTTAATAATGTATTCTATGGCGTTTTACTACCAGGAAGAATAAAAAAAGAAACAAACATACTGGTCAATGCTAAGAAATTCGGAATTAATTTTGTTATTTAAATAGGATAAAAGTTTAATTTGGTAACCTACTTTGCATATTTTTTTGGAGAAAGTTACACTGTTAAGACAGTTTTCTTCGCCTTTATGAACGGCTTGCTCTTGTAATACCAGCCACACGGGGAGGATTATCTATGGTGTGTTCGGCTGTGGTCCTCCCAGAGGTCACAACCAGTTTCATTTAGCTTTAATATGTAGAAGTAATAACATATTCACCAAAAACAAACCGTAGATGTGTGCTGCTGTATTTTTAGACTAAATCCATTAAAAACTCTAACGTTAAAACTAAAATTAAAGAGGTTAGAGAAAGTATCAAGATTCAGCGACTAAGTCGACTCACAAAGTAAACACTTCACTCAAAGCTGAAATGTCTTAATGTTATAAACAGAGGCAAAGTTCCATAATGACAGAGGCTGAGTGAGTTGAGAGCTGGCACATGTTGTGCTGGCCGTGGCTCCTAGCCAGGGTATACGCTGCACTACCCTCCTCTAGGCATGCTTTTATTGCTCGTGCTTTTCAACAATAGACTGGAGAAGCAAATATTTACTGTGCATATTGAAAGAATTAAATTTAATTATCGAACAAGAGATTGCAATTATTTATAGTCATCTTAAAAAAGGTGAATAAGATAAAGGGTTCGAGGTTTATTGAGGGAGATGTTTATCAAGCGTATCTGTAGAAGAATATTAAATACGGTGTAACAGTAATAGTATTTTTATGTAAATATCGATTAACTCACGCCCTCGGGGCTCGCTCATTTACCGAGCTCTATCCGAAGATCTGCTTCGGTTCTGCTCTAAAAAGTATTTCTTTCACAAAGGATGCTCCAGGCGAAACAAGATATACAATCGCAGCATAATATCGTAAAAACTACAAAAGGTTTTAAGATGAATGAATCGTTACATTTTTTCACTTTCCCTAACATAATTAAACGGGATAATTGATTATTAATTGTAAACAAGCAATTGTATTGTTAAAGGGTTTTTAGTTTCTCACGGATGAATATTAATTAATTGTAAAAATCAATGATGAAGTTCAAAATTTAACAAAATTAATTAAGATTAATTTTTTTCCAGTAATGCGGATTGAAAATAAGCGTTTTAAACATCCTCTTCAGTTATAGTCATGTTACTTTTCAGTTACATTCATATCTACATCACCGACCATTGCATTGAGCCTATGTGTTTGATGTTCAGGGCACTGGAGTGATCGACCGAGGAGGGCTGCCCCAGGCGACACAGCGGCGCGGGGTGACACCGGAGAGCACCAACCACCGCGGCTCTCTACTGACCACCGTCACCTCCCTGGACTGCCCCACCCGGCCTGGCAGTCTGGACATGGTGCCCGAGTGTCCCCTGGCCATACTGTCCAGAGAGCACAGCGAGAACACGCTCAACAAGTGCAGCTCCTACCTCTAGTCGCCTCCTGGACTGTCCCACCCGGCCCGGCAGTCTGGACATGGTGCCCGAGTGTCCCCTGGCCATACTGTCCAGAGAGCACAGCGAGAACACGCTCAACAAGTGCAGCTCCTACCTCTAGTCGCCTCCTGGACTGTCCCACCCGGCCCGGCAGACTGAACATGGTGCCCGAGTGTCCCCTGGCCATACTGTCCAGAGAGCACAGCGAGAACACGCTCAACAAGTGCAGCTCCTACCTCTAGTCACCTCCTGGACTGTCCCACCCCGGCCCGGCAGTCTGGACATGGTGCCCGAGTGTCCCCTGGCCATACTGTCCAGAGAGCACAGCGAGAACACGCTCAACAAGTGCAGCTCCTACCTCTAGTCGCCTCCTGGACTGTCCCACCCGGCCCGGCAGTCTGGACATGGTGCCCGAGTGTCCCCTGGCCATACTGTCCAGAGAGCACAGCGAGAACACGCTCAACAAGTGCAGCTCCTACCTCTAGTCACCTCCTGGACTGTCCCACCCGGCCCGGCAGTCTGGACATGGTGCCCGAGTGTCCCCTGGCCATACTGTCCAGAGAGCACAGCGAGAACACGCTCAACAAGTGCAGCTCCTACCTCTAGTCGCCTCCTGGACTGTCCCACCCGGCCCGGCAGTCTGGACATGGTGCCCGAGTGTCCCCTGGCCACACTGTCCAGAGAGCACAGCGAGAACACGCTCAACAAGTGTAGCTCCTACCTCTAGTCGCCTCCTGGACTGTCCCACCCGGCCCGGCAGTCTGGACATGGTGCCCGAGTGTCCCCTGGCCATACTGTCCAGAGAGCACAGCGACAACACGCTCAACAAGTGCAGCTCCTACCTCTAGTCGCCTCCTGGACTGTCCCACCCGGCCCGGCAGTCTGGACATGGTGCCCGAGTGTCCTCTGGCCATACTGTCCAGAGAGCACAGCGAGAACACGCTCAACAAGTGTAGCTCCTACCTCTAGTCGCCTCCTGGACTGTCCCACCCGGCCCGGCAGTCTGGACATGGTGCCCGAGTGTCCCCTGGCCATACTGTCCAGAAAGCACAGCGAGAACACGCTCAACAAGTGTAGCTCCTACCTCTAGTCGCCTCCTGGACTGTCCCACCCGGCCCGGCAGTCTGGACATGGTGCCCGAGTGTCCCCTGGCCACACTGTCCAGAGAGCACAGCGAGAACACGCTCAACAAGTGTAGCTCCTACCTCTAGTCACCTCCTGGACTGTCCCACCCGGCCCGGCAGTCTGGACATGGTGCCCGAGTGTCCCCTGGCCATACTGTCCAGAGAGCACAGCGAGAACACGCTCAACAAGTGCAGCTCCTACCTCTAGTCGCCTCCTGGACTGTCCCACCCGGCCCGGCAGTCTGGACATGGTGCCCGAGTGTCCCCTGGCCACACTGTCCAGAGAGCACAGCGAGAACACGCTCAACAAGTGCAGCTCCTACCTCTAGTCACCTCCTGGACGGTCCCACCCGGCCCGGCAGTCTGGACATTGTGCCCGAGTGTCCTCTGGCCATACTGTCCAGAGAGCACAGCGAGAACACGCTCAACAAGTGTAGCTCCTACCTCTGGTCGCCTCCTGGACTGTCCCACCCGGCCCGGCAGTCTGGACATGGTGCCCGAGTGTCCCCTGGCCACACTGTCCAGAGAGCACAGCGAGAACACGCTCAACAAGTGTAGCTCCTACCTCTAGTCACCTCCTGGACTGTCCCACCCGGCCCGGCAGTCTGGACATGGTGCCCGAGTGTCCCCTGGCCATACTGTCCAGAGAGCACAGCGAGAACACGCTCAACAAGTGCAGCTCCTACCTCTAGTCACCTCCTGGACTGTCCCACCCGGCCCGGCAGTCTGGACATGGTGCCCGAGTGTCCCCTGGCCATACTGTCCAGAGAGCACAGCGAGAACACGCTCAACAAGTGTAGCTCCTACCTCTAGTCACCTCCTGGACTGTCCCACCCGGCCCGGCAGTCTGGACATGGTGCCCGAGTGTCCCCTGGCCATACTGTCCAGAGAGCACAGCGAGAACACGCTCAACAAGTGCAGCTCCTACCTCTAGTCGCCTCCTGGACTGTCCCACCCGGCCCGGCAGTCTGGACATGGTGCCCGAGTGTCCCCTGGCCACACTGTCCAGAGAGCACAGCGAGAACACGCTCAACAAGTGTAGCTCCTACCTCTAGTCGCCTCCTGGACTGTCCCACCCGGCCCGGCAGTCTGGACATGGTGCCCGAGTGTCCCCTGGCCATACTGTCCAGAGAGCACAGCGACAACACGCTCAACAAGTGCAGCTCCTACCTCTAGTCGCCTCCTGGACTGTCCCACCCGGCCCGGCAGTCTGGACATGGTGCCCGAGTGTCCTCTGGCCATACTGTCCAGAGAGCACAGCGAGAACACGCTCAACAAGTGTAGCTCCTACCTCTAGTCGCCTCCTGGACTGTCCCACCCGGCCCGGCAGTCTGGACATGGTGCCCGAGTGTCCCCTGGCCATACTGTCCAGAAAGCACAGCGAGAACACGCTCAACAAGTGTAGCTCCTACCTCTAGTCGCCTCCTGGACTGTCCCACCCGGCCCGGCAGTCTGGACATGGTGCCCGAGTGTCCCCTGGCCACACTGTCCAGAGAGCACAGCGAGAACACGCTCAACAAGTGTAGCTCCTACCTCTAGTCACCTCCTGGACTGTCCCACCCGGCCCGGCAGTCTGGACATGGTGCCCGAGTGTCCCCTGGCCATACTGTCCAGAGAGCACAGCGAGAACACGCTCAACAAGTGCAGCTCCTACCTCTAGTCGCCTCCTGGACTGTCCCACCCGGCCCGGCAGTCTGGACATGGTGCCCGAGTGTCCCCTGGCCACACTGTCCAGAGAGCACAGCGAGAACACGCTCAACAAGTGCAGCTCCTACCTCTAGTCACCTCCTGGACGGTCCCACCCGGCCCGGCAGTCTGGACATTGTGCCCGAGTGTCCTCTGGCCATACTGTCCAGAGAGCACAGCGAGAACACGCTCAACAAGTGTAGCTCCTACCTCTGGTCGCCTCCTGGACTGTCCCACCCGGCCCGGCAGTCTGGACATGGTGCCCGAGTGTCCCCTGGCCACACTGTCCAGAGAGCACAGCGAGAACACGCTCAACAAGTGTAGCTCCTACCTCTAGTCACCTCCTGGACTGTCCCACCCGGCCCGGCAGTCTGGACATGGTGCCCGAGTGTCCCCTGGCCATACTGTCCAGAGAGCACAGCGAGAACACGCTCAACAAGTGCAGCTCCTACCTCTAGTCACCTCCTGGACTGTCCCACCCGGCCCGGCAGTCTGGACATGGTGCCCGAGTGTCCCCTGGCCATACTGTCCAGAGAGCACAGCGAGAACACGCTCAACAAGTGTAGCTCCTACCTCTAGTCACCTCCTGGACTGTCCCACCCGGCCCGGCAGTCTGGACATGGTGCCCGAGTGTCCCCTGGCCATACTGTCCAGAGAGCACAGCGAGAACACGCTCAACAAGTGCAGCTCCTACCTCTAGTCGCCTCCTGGACTGTCCTACCCGGCCCGGCAGTCTGGACATGGTGCCCGAGTGTCCCCTGGCCACACTGTCCAGAGAGCACAGCGAGAACACGCTCAACAAGTGCAGCTCCTACCTCTAGTCACCTCCTGGACGGTCCCACCCGGCCCGGCAGTCTGGACATTGTGCCCGAGTGTCCTCTGGCCATACTGTCCAGAGAGCACAGCGAGAACACGCTCAACAAGTGCAGCTCCTACCTCTAGTCACCTCCTGGACGGTCCCACCCGGCCCGGCAGTCTGGACATTGTGCCCGAGTGTCCTCTGGCCATACTGTCCAGAGAGCACAGCGAGAACACGCTCAACAAGTGCAGCTCCTACCTCTAGTCGCCTCCTGGACTGTCCCACCCGGCCCGGCAGTCTGGACATGGTGCCCGAGTGTCCCCTGGCCATACTGTCCAGAGAGCACAGCGAGAACACGCTCAACAAGTGCAGCTCCTACCTCTAGTCGCCTCCTGGACTGTCCCACCCGGCCCGGCAGTCTGGACATGGTGCCCGAGTGTCCCCTGGCCATACTGTCCAGAGAGCACAGCGAGAACACGCTCAACAAGTGCAGCTCCTACCTCTAGTCGCCTCCTGGACTGTCCCACCCGGCCCGGCAGTCTGGACATGGTGCCCGAGTGTCCCCTGGCCATACTGTCCAGAGAGAACAGCGAGAACACGCTCAACAAGTGCAGCTCCTACCTCTAGTCGCCTCCTGGACTGTCCCACCCGGCCCGGCAGTCTGGACATGGTGCCCGAGTGTCCCCTGGCCATACTGTCCAGAGAGCACAGCGAGAACACGCTCAACAAGTGCAGCTCCTCCCTCTAGTCACCTCCTGGACTGTCCCACCCGGCCCGGCAGTCTGGACATGGTGCCAGAGTGTCCCCTGGCTATACTGTCCAGAGAGCACAGCGAGAACACGCTCAACAAGTGCAGCTCCTACCTCTAGTTACAATAGAGACGATCTGCTGACAACGTTCGCTCGTTTTCACCCACACTTTGCAAAGATTCCGAGCACGATCTAAGAAAGTCACTTGGTAAGCTCTTGATTAAAGCACAGACAGAAAATGTCTGTGTCATCCATGGGTGTGATCTTCAAACTCAAATGAAAAAGCCCTATTGGCAACTTTAAGACTTTCTTAAAGTGAAAACAACAAAGCTCTTGAGCTTCTCTTTTGAGTTACCCTTCCTTGAAAAAGCAGGGTTCACCTAACACTATGTTTACAGATTTGTTGAGCACGTGATATTTTTATCACAGTCCAACCTCTCAACCCAAAGCGTTAATGCTCATTGTACTTGGTATTAGCATAAATTGAAGAGAGCGTTGTATGAGGATAAATGTTATAAATCAAAATATGAATGAATTTCTATTCATATTTCTGTGAGATATTTATGATAAATGTAAGATCCTAATTGGTTGCTGTGAGTTGTTTCCAAAATGTATAATTTTCATTGCTTCTCAAAATCTGTGACCTTAATTAAAGCCTCTCCGAGATTATTTATTTATGTACAGGTATTAAAAGTCCTATGTCGTATTTAATGAAAGTAGTCGTTAGTAAAACAATCCTTCTGCAGCCTACTGAAAACACTTCAACGTCTAAGAGATAACTATAAATAATAAACTCTGAATTGTTATTGTTCATGTCTCCTAACACTTGCAAAACTGTGTGTCAAACATTGCTATTGAATAATGTATAGGCGATTTCTAAGCGAGCTGTAATTTAAAACTACTCATATTATGGACTGCTTAAAAAACTGTTCTCAACAAAAAAACAACAAAGAAGAACAACTGTTCTCAAAAAACATAACAACAAAAACTTAATTAAAAGAAAACTTGAATGACAGGAATCATAATCAACTCACATTTATGTCGGCAAGAGTGCAGCCGACTGCGCTATTGGATTGAAAACTATTTATCATGAAGCTATAATTTCCACACATTAATGTCTGCGATACTTCATTTCTCTATTTGTGTTTTAACGTCCCGTTATAAATAAAATATCTTTACCAATTCCTTTCGTAATTTCCTCAATCGTAAAGAGACTATGGTGACTAAAAGATATAAAAAATACAAATAATTGAGCATTCAGTGTTTTTATTTTTAGGTTTGTATATTAAAAGCTGCATCTACGTAAAATTGTCCATCTATAAACATACAATGATCAATAATTTTAAATTTGTATTTCTTGTAATATTTGCATTCGTCTCTCATACTATATATTTGACAGTGACTTCCTTAATTATTGTAATTTGAATTTTTAATATAATGCATAAGAAATGTTTGAAAGCTGGTTTCAACTTGAAAGCTTGAAAGGCTCAATGTAAACATTTCCTCAGTGTTTGTCCTCCTCTTTATGTGTCACCTCATAACAACAGGGTTTTTCATGACATCCTAAACCCACGATCACAGTTTCTCTCTCTCTCTCTCTTGAATGTCATTACTGTAACTGTATATTTTTTGTATGTTTGTAAATATGATCAATTAAATGTTATTTTTATTATGTACGCAGTTTTATTCAAACCTACTGATATAGTCAAAAGTATTCTGCGACAACCTGCTGCTAATTTATTCCAGTACAGTCATTAACAATTACAAATTCATTATTTGTTTGATGATTACTTATACACATATATAACAAAGAAATTTTCAGAAATCTTACACTATTACACCATTACAATCTGAAATTTTTGTGGCAATCTCGCCAGAAGTAAAAGCTTGAAATGTGAACAGGTACCATGGCACACATTTAACTTACATTCTCATAAAAATAGTTTGTGCTAAATGGACCATAAATTTATGTACAGATTTATGTAACGGCTCATGAGGAAGCTGTGAGCTGAAGAAAGTGCGGTTGGGAAGACGAAGCGGCGACACGACATATGTCTAACAGTCGAATTTCAGCACAACTGGTGGGCAATATATCCTGCTGTCGCCGTCACGTGTCTCCCCATCAATATCCCTTCACGCAGTGCAAACTTGTACTGAAATAAACTTTTCTGGGTCCACTTGCACCCGGCTTTCATCAGTTTACTTTGACCTTACCAAAATCCTTTATATAAATATGCAATTACAAGTCTGAGTTCTCAGTGTATACTGATTTTTTATATCAAAATATTTATCCCCAAAATTAAATGTTATTATATACATATATTCTTACCTTTAGTTAGAAGTTATGTTTTTCAGTTCTGTTATGTTGGTATCCTGTAGGTCAAGTTGACTAATTAATTGTAAAAATTGAATTATAACCGTCTTTTTCATTCCAAAAAGGGGCAGCGCGAAGCACTAAGCTAAATTACCATTCTTGAAATACGAGTTCGAGTAATAAATGAAAATGTGCTGTGCTGAAAGTCCCCGTCTGATAGTAAGACATATCAGTACTAATTAATTAAAAGTACTTTTATCTTGAGAACCAATCTAGATATTAAAAAACGGATTACGGCAGTGTAATCAGTGAAAAATTCTAGTTTGAAATGATGGGTCACAACACCACTTTTACATTTGAAAACATTATTTTGGATCCAAAATGGCGGATCCAAGATGGCGACCAAAATTGGGTACCCACTCAAAATGAATTATTAACAACCCATCAATGTTTGGGGGTGGTGTGGGATTGATATTTGAAAAAATACAGGAAAAAGTTGGGGGGGGGGGACTATTATGGGACACCCGGTATGATGCTACTTGTAGGTATCAGCAGTACTTCCACTAATGCATACTGTCCACATATGTTGCCAGCAAGGTAAGTCAAGGTAACCTCTTGATCCACATTTGCATGGTGGTCACAAATGAGTCCAGCTATACGTGTCCACGTATGTGGCCTCCATGCTAAATTGGTAAAAAGGGAACAATAATAATTTTCCCTCACTGCATGGAAGCCACGTATGTGGACGGATGTATTTTCACTCAGTTAATCATAAATATAAAACTAATCCCAGTATTTTATATATCAAACTGTAGCCTTGGAGTAGCAATTTTTCTTATCTTCATAACTAACACACAGTCGTCTGTAGATAAAACACAATCTGCGAATTTTGGTACAACTGATGTTCACTATATACCCTGCGACTAGAAAATGGAGAATAAGAAGAAAAGAATGAACTGTGATCTAGTGGCGACTGCTTGAACTGGTGCACCCGGCCTCAGGCGAGGCCTCCATGCAGATTATAGCCCAAGTTTATTCATCCTTAAGTATTTATATAGCTTTAAATAGCCATCCACAAACGATGCCGTAATGCATGAAGAGGTTAAAGATTTATAACTGGTGCCAATTTTTCAGGCCCACGCCGTCCATAAGCCCAATGTTAAAATTAACATTAGTCTTATGGACGGCGTGGGCCTCAAGAATTGGCGCCAGTTATACTTTGTCTTCCACGGGAGGCAAAGTAAGCCCTGAACTCCCGCTGGGAGGCAAATTTGTATTTTACTCACTCATTACATGGAGTGAAATGCGTCTAAAAATAGCAGGAAGCTCATTACATGAAATAAAAAGCGTCTAAACATAGTAGGTGGGAAAAAAATTGCTAACCCTCTTTTAAGAAAAAGACAGGCTTGCTTTTAACATATTTAGTTGTATTAGTGAAAAAGGCTGTGTCTGAGATATTAAGCCAATTTACCGAGAGGTAGAGATTTACGTTTTTAAAATTTCTACTGATTCATCCAATAAGGCGATCCGAGCGGTGCAGGTGCAAAGAAACACAACTCGAGCAAATACCTTAACGAACTGTGTTTTCATAGAAGGAAAAAAACAATCTTTTAAAAATCATCTGGGACCCTATTCTTGAAATGGTTGACTTAGCGAGTGAGTGAGTGTGTCACTAATTCAAGTTATTTGTTTCTAATTATAAAATTAATTCACAGATAAAATAAAAATATTCCTAACTAACTTTATGAATTCAGCCCCACAATAGCTGTGTATATCATTTGAATAGGCATTTATTCTTACAAATTCAAAATTTTAATAATATAGCCATCATATACATTGAGTATTTTACCAATCCAAACAATTTTACTCACCAAGCAATAGGTTGTTGAGTAAAACAGTGTGCGTTGGCAGAAAACAAGCTTCTTCTTCTTCTCTTTTGGTGTAAGTAATAATGGTAATCATGGAAAGCCTTTCCGATTAGGTTATGTTTACTTTTTGATACTAAATATTTAAATGCGTTCGGTCGGATAGCCTTTGAACTATTTATAAAATGCCTTACAACTTCTGTACACCTAAATTGACCTATACTAAGATAATTTAGTTAAAGCCTCGAAAAATTAGGCAATTCCTTAAATTGGCCAATTTTAACATTAGGCTTTCTAGTTTAACAGATTATCTTTTGAAACGCTGACATCCCACGTGGTGTTTTAAACAATGCTACCATCAGCTGACAGGTGACTTGACGAGTGACTCACTACTCAATTCTCAACCTTTCAGAAATAGGGCCCCTGTAGTGTCCTTGTATGTTTTAAACAATGCTGTAAGTAGTGTGAATTAACATTTTATCGATAAAAAGCGCCTATGATGTATAAGTCGTTAGACACTTAGTCATTTGAATAAATACTAAATGGGTGAATTGGTAGTCTTGCGGTTAGAATATTGGGCATTAATTTAACTATAGTATAATTGCAGGTCCAATTAATTCCCAGTAAGCCAACGAAAATGTCAGGGGTTCAGGCTTAGGCCCTTTCCTTTACAAGTCTGTGTAACTTTACCATGTGCCCAAAAAGTCCCGGACCGATTTAGTAACTTTTAAATTAAATTATATAGGTTGAAGATAATATGCACATGAGTTCTGATAACAAAAATAATACTTTTTTCCTTGAATTACATTTCTGTTCCTGTCCCCAAAATACAATTTTGTGGGGGGGGGGGTTCGTCCTGAATTTTCAAATCCAATCCCTCATCGAGTTTTTTGAACCATTCCTAGCACAATCTAGTCTGTTAGGTATAATTTTGCCATTACCCCCCCCCCCTCCCAACCAGCGAGTTAACCTCAACCCATAAAATCAAAATTTCAAAACGGAGTTTGCCTCATATTAAAAAATTAAATCTCTATAGAGTGGTGATTTAAATGAAAGGGGTTTTAAAGAATAACTGGCCTGTGAATATTCCAAATCGTTTTCCACTTGAAAAACCCCAATATTTTCGAAATTCAATATTTTTGCAGATTAGGATATTTTTAAACATGGACAATGTTTATATGGGCCATGGAATCAGCTTCAGATATGCATCATCTTGCCGTACTAAGCGAGTCACTTGATGTTGGTTGATTTTTTTTAAATATGGAGCAAACTCCGCCCCAAAACGTTTTTTAATTTTTAATTTATTTTTGGTGATGATACCAACATTTTAAGAAACGGACTAGCTTATGCCAGGAGTGGTTTGAAAACTGTAGGTACTCCAACAGCTAAGTAAGGTTGGAAATTCAACCATTTGATTAAGAAACACCCCAATATCTACCATTATGAAAATATAGTCTAGTATCCAAAGAACTGATTGGGTCAAACTAGTAAACTTAAGATTATAAGGAGTACAATAACCACTTTGAAAACCAGCCAATTCACAATTCAAAATAACAAAACTTATTGTAGGTCGGTTTTAAAAGTAGCTAATTACTATTATTTTAGGTATATTTATTTTACATATTTTTATTTAGAGCCTTTCAAGTTAGGATTATTTTTAAGACTTAAAGTTATTTTTTAATAGCTTTTCTCTTTTGTTTAGTTGAATTGCAAACGTCATCCACAAGTCAGTCAGCCCTACACTGCTCGTCTGCCAGCCTGCCTGCATACGAGCATGCGGAGTCTTGGGTCTAGGTTTACTTGGTTCCCACTGCGATGAGAGAAATACTTCTGGCGCGTTGCCGACCTGACAGGAGTTTGTAAAATTACATAAGGGGCCAACAATCTATTTTTTTATGTTATCTATTTTGTTGAATATCTTTGCTAACAACTCAAAGTGATATTTAACACTGGAACAGTATGCAGATACTTGAAAAAATTACCGTTTTTACTAACGCAAGTCGGTAAAATGTTTAAAATAAATTGAAATCGGATGTAATATTTTGTTTAGAGAATTTTCCTTACCCTACCTTAATACCGATTTTGAATTATTAATCTGTGTTCTCTTTTATCGCTGAATTATCTATTATTCAATTTGAAACATATATACATATGGGTAACAATTATTCGTTAATGCTTGTACTTTCAAATAAAATTATAATTATGTTTTCACTGTTACTTATTATTGCTAATAATAATCAGTAATACTATTACTTATTATTAGTGACTTTTATCTTACAATAACTAACCAGGTCCAACTAACATGTAAAGTAGGAGGACGTACGATTGTGGACAGAATAAAAAAATATTGGAATTTTTGTGGCTGTTACTAAAAACAAGTAAAATAACACCGTTGCAGCAGTCCTACGTACTCAGCGAATTTCTGATGATTAGAATCACATTTCAACACAATAAAAGCGATGCATGAGAATTTTGTTATTTCCTCCACAAGAAAACATGTGGAAAAAAGAAAAAAGAAAACAATGTATGCAGAAAATATGTGTGCAGGTCAAGAAAACATGTATGCAGGTCTGCTGCAACAGGTATGCAAAACATTTGTGGTTTTAAGCCAATATCCAGTGTATCCGAACTGAAAGAAGCAATATACCAAGTTTTATCTAGGTATGTTAAGGAATAAGCGAGATATATAATTTTCTTATTTACCATAAAGATAACATAGGGACAATGTTTTGTGTTTACCGCTTTCAATATCTCGGTAACCAATGTGCAAAGAGCGATGATTCAAAATGATAAAATGATCGTTTTTTTCGAGCCGATGTGAATAGTACGAACAAAAATTGTAATATTTTTCTTTTTTAAAAAAACCTCAGTAAACCCTTTTTTAGGTTTATCCCCCTTTACCCCTCCTCCCCCCCTCCCCTCTAGTGGTCCGATCGGGGTGGCTTTTGAATTCGTCCAATTGATTACAACTTTACATATCTGTACCAAATTTCATTAAGATAGGACTACATTTACCGCCGCTATCGTGTTACAGACAAATATTAGGGCCCCAAAACGAAAAGTTATCATGGTCTCGCGCTTATGCCTTACCATGAGACCTACGGTAATAGCTTCTTCCCAATAGTGGAAATTCGCTAAAAAAACTAAGTTGGGATAAAAGTTAGTTCAGAAAAGAAATTGTTCTATCTCATTTTTCCATCCGAGAAAAACTCACATTTCGTTTGAGTACACCATAGACCCTACTCACAATAAAAATTTTGATATTTTTAAGGAAAAATTTAGTTTTCATTATCATTTGATTTCAGTGTGTATTTTAATTCACAAGGAAAACACGTGTAGGCTGTACACCAGGTTGGCAATTTATGAACGTAAACTCAATTCCCCCTCACCGAAACGCAGCTTTGGTTCAGAGTGATCACGAACACCGTTGTATTCTCTTTGTGAATTTTTTACAACAGCATTTTGAAAACCACCAACTGTTACCTTGTAATATTTATTTTTGTTTAATCCACCAAAGAATAAAACAATTACTAAAAGGTAGTCTAAAAATACTGACTTTTTTCTTTTAGTTATTTTAATTTTTTTAACAAATATTTTTCATTGTGTTAGTAATTATAAGTTGTATAAGCAAATGGTTAAAAAGTAATCATTATTGAATGAATGAATGAATTAACAACTTATTTATTCCAGTACAAATATTTACAATGTTTACAGCACATAATTTGTAGTTAATAACAAAAACTTCTTCTTAATGCATTTTCTGACGTAAAAAATACCTAAAAAAATTTACATGCTAGGAAAAAGTCAGATTAATATAATTTAACATTTAACTGAAAAAAAAGATTGTAGGAATAAGCTGACATGGGCACTAATGCCTGTGCGTCAGCTTCGAGTTGCGTCCTTAAAAAAGTTGATAACGGAAAATTAATAATTTTCATCATTAAAAAATGCATGAAAGCTAGACTGGAAAAAGAGTTAGTAAACAGTAGAGAATCGTTATTAATAAAATGATATATAAATTTGAAAAATAATTTAGAAGTTTAATAATTGTTAATGGCTAAAAAAGGAAAGTGAAAATAAGGAATGATGATAACAGCTCCCTCGTATGAAGTATGAAGTGACTGTGGAGCAGGGGAGGAGCGAGACGATGGCAGGGGGGCGAGTGGCAGTGCATCGGTCAAGTGTGTGTGTGTGTGTGTGTGTGTGTGTGTGTGTGTGTGTGTGTGTGTGTGTGTGTGTGTGTGTGTGTGTGTGTGGTCAAGTCAAGTTTACGTCGATGAGTCAGCTCGCCGATAGTCCGCCAAAATAAGGTCGGCCTCGCCCCTATCCAAACTCAGCAACCAGTTTTTAACACGTTTTTTTAAAAACATTGATTGATGGTGAATCGAACAATTCGAGGTTTTTAAAGTAATTGCATATATTGTGGTACAAAATATGTGAAATGTAAAATGAATTCGTTGAAGAGAATGTTTTGACAGTTTGTAATGAGACGATTTTAACTCTAGATCAATATCTGGTGTTGTGTAAGTGAGATATGCCGTGAAAAATTTCATTAAAATTTAAAAAAAAACGTGAACTAAAATACTTTTAACAAAAATATGCCTGATGATTAAAACAGAAGCTTCTAGAAACAGGGCGTCAGACGGGTAACGTTTGCACTTTCCAAAGACAGTTTTCAAAATCAATTTTTGCGTAACGTTGAGTGGTTCAAAAGTACTTTTGAACAACCGCCCCAAGCTATTATCCCAAATGATAAGAGTGATTGAACGTAAGCATAATAAACTAATTTCAATTCATTTTCATTGAAAATTTGACTAAGTTGTCTTAAGGCGGATACATATTTCCTGATTTTATTGTTGATAAAATGAATGTGACTTGATCATTTAAGGCGGTAATCGAAAACAATTCCTAGATATTTATAAGATTCTACTTTCTCAATTGAAGCACAAGAACAGTTATTATCAAGATAATTCCCACAGGTGTGAATAACAAGGTCTCACAAATTATAATCTGATATTTTACACAGAGAAATAGGCATGAATTTGGTTTTGACGTATTCAAAGAGAGAATATTTTGGTCAAGCCACTTTTTTGTCATCCCAAGATCGTGCAAAGCTTTTTTTTACCTCTGGCCATGTCTTCCCATTAATGAAAAGTAGACTGTCATCGCAAACAAAAAGAACTTACCAAAAATATTAAGTTTAGAAATGTTATTTATGTAAATTAAAAAAAGAACTGGCCCAAGTGTGCTTCCTTGGACCACCCCATAATCTACTGGTTGAATGTCACTATTTACATTACAAATTGAAACGAATTACGATCTATTTGTCAGATAACTTTTGAACCACTCAAGCGTAATGTCTCGAACACCTATTGCTTCAAATTTGAAAAAAAGGATTGAACGGTCTACCGAATCAAAAAGCTACTATCTTTTATGACTGATACTCAGGAATTACAACACCATATATACTTTTTCTGTTCCATGAAGCAGGTGTTAGAACGGATACTCAACAAAGCTTCATCTTTCAATCATTCAATCACTTAATTTTCGCAATCAATTTATTAATAATAATTCAAACAAATCCAGAGATCCCTAAGCAATTACTTTGTATTAAATTTATTTTAATTTACCATTTGTAGAATGCGTTGTTATTATTACAAGAATGGAACGGTTTAAAGACTAAAAAAATCAAAAGTTCATTCTATTTTGATTTTACATTAAATAAATAATTTTTGGTATATAAATAGATTTTAGAAAATGAAATCTAATGATGCATGATAGTTGTTTATAAAGTCTTTAAACCCATCAATAGAACAATAAAATGTAGCAAATAATAAGAAATATTTTATTTTACTATAATCATAAAACCAAAACGAAAGTTTATTGTTATTTTTCTTGTTATGAATAATCAAAGGATAATTTAAATCACTCAAGTCCTTTGAACAAATTTCCTTTGTGAATTATGTATTAACTTATTAGTAATTTTACCGCGTTCGTTACAAATTATGATAAATCATGAGAATCAGAACGTAACTTAAGTTATAAGATACCTTGAAACAATCCTTCGCATCGTGAGAGTATAAGGAACAATGATTTATTTAAGAACAGTAGTAGTGGCGAGGTGGCGTTTCTGGCCCAATCAAACTTTGACAGGCAGTCAATTTTTTGACAGCTACTTCCGGTCACGTGACCGGAAGTGACGTCATCAGCTGTGACGTAGCTGTGACGTGTTGTTGGTGGGTATTTAAAGTTTAAATGCCCTGCTGTGCTGGGTATTTAAATTTTAAATGGCCGGAAGTGTGTCAAGGTCTTTTGGGGATGTTTTTAAAAAAGATCTTGCATTTTCGGAAAATCCGAAAATGCAAGATAATTTTTGTTTCTTTTTACAAACTGTTGTTTTGTTGATTTTCACGTCTGTTGAAATACCATGTAAAAAATGGAATTGACAAATTAACAAGAAAATATCCTGCTACAAAGTATCCAAATAAAGATGCAATTACATAAACATAAACTTTAAAATATAGCGAATGTTCTTCCTTTTTATCTGTTAGCATTTCCTGAACAAGGTAACCAAAATTGTAACCACATAAAAATGAAAGTAGGCAAATAATAAATTTCGACGGGTTCACAAAAACCAAGTTGTAAAGTAGCGAATTTCTTTCTTCTTCCATTGTTGAATTTTTAGTCGAAACCAATTAATGATAACATTATTGCTTGCGCATCAGAACTAACAGTTGATGAAATTTCATTTACTTGTAGACTTGTAGTAGTTTCATTTGTAGTAGGTAATTGTTCGGAAGTTGGTGTTCCGAGCTGCACATGTCAAGGGAGGTTGCAGCGCCGCTACTGACACATCAGTTTGCTAGTAGAACTGGCAGAGTAAACATCTAAATAAACATGAGTTCTGTTTTATATGTTTCTTTTATTAAAGATGGACTTTGCATTGAAACGCAAAGTTTTCCTATTGATGCAGATCCTATACAACAAATTTTAGTACATCCTCCAGAAAGTTATGATTCCATCTACATTTCAGTGCAAGAAACAAACGACCCCCCACCACCAACAACTCCTGATGCACAGTAGGACACAGCTACCACACGTCATTAAAGCTTCAGCTCTTTACCCGAGCACACATGGACTCTGAGCTTCAAGATAATACGGTTTCTTCTACATCTACCACCAACAGTTGATGAAGCAATTAAAGCAACGAATAATCCACACTATGTAACAAAATAAACAAAGCTTTTTATAGTGTATTAAACAATCTTAATTGCGATTCAAAAGGTTTTCTGAAGGTAGAAGATGATATAATTCTGAACCTAATACATTTTTCATACCGTCGCGTCAGTCACATATAGAGGGGAATATCAAATCTATGAATCCTCCAAATAAAGTTATGTTAATAAGAATTTGTTTACATCACAGCCAATACTTCTAAACCTACTTATATCCATGAAAATGTTAGTTTTTAACCCTACTGACTTCGTTTTTATTCCTCAAACGAAAAAGTAAATTCAAAGGAAATAATGAAATCAGTTGAAAATATTTTTATTATATAAAATAGTAATTTAACTATAGGAGAAAAATATTACTGTCTGTTCGTCTACTCATAAAATTCAATTCTATAATAATATCTTATATTATCTTGAGATCTATTGATACCTAACGGAAATTTGGTTAAATATATCATACATTTGATTATTGCTTATGTAAATAGATTTTATATAAGATAACAATATTGAGCTAATACCTCTACTCCATGATAACTCTTATAAATATATGCCAATCCTAATAAAATTTGGTAAACAAATAAACAATTTTCAAACCAACAAGATGACCTAATGGGTTTTAAGCATGGTGACGTCTGAGAGAGAATGTGGCCACTAAATGCATTTGTAGATGGACACAGTGTGTTTAAAAATGATAGAGAGCGAAAGAAATTGGAATTGTATGTTACCATTTGTCGGGGTTCCTCAGACAATCAATCCCAGGGGGCAAGACAATGGTTGAAGAGTCATTGACACGGTGAAGTTTAACAAAAAAGGATGTCCTGTAATAATGATTTGGCAACTTGTCTTCACCGTCGATTTATTAGGACAAGTATCAATTAAAAGTCATATCAATAAGCAATCAATGAGAATTAAAGCTTGAAACCATAAGAGGAAAATATTTCAGAATAACTTTTAAGATTTTTTTTGATAAATGAGATAAAAAAAGGTTTTCGGATACAATTTACTTGCCATAGCCTCACAATTTATAACAAAAACTCTTAAAAATATACCATTCCATAAAGGTTGCATTGAAAATCGAATCACAACAATAAAAATGAATGTCTGATGGTTATGACGAGCAAATGTGTCACCAGAGTTTACAACTTCTGCTGCGTTGCTTTAATCTTTGACATAGTTGAAAGTGCTGATTCGTGTATCGATATATTGCCCTGTACATTTAAAAATTCAAAAAAATTACCAAAAATACTGTGTAAAACTTTATCAACAAAAATTGTTCATTTTATTTTCCATTTGAATTATATGGGTTACTTAGCGTTGTTAGATTGTATTTCTTCGACCTTGAATCTAATGAACTGAATATCAATTAGCTATTATGGTTGATTACTTTGCATAACGTGCTTCGATGTAATTAATTATGACGTATTCGAGACGGGACCGACTGTAGCAGAACCTTGAGCTATACATTATAGCGATAAGATACTACGATATATTCCTATTCGCTTGATGATGTATTTGAATGACAAAGAGAAAGATTCGGAATGTAAAATCCGCCTTTTCATAAGATTTGAATAATTCATATACTCCTAAATAAAAGCATCGCTCGAATTTTTCCGCAAGGTTATGTACTTATTCAGCTGAGAAAATGTGATTGCTTTTGTTAAATTCTTCCAAAATACTGTATATATATACAGGGTGTCCCATAAGTAAAGTGCCAAACTTCGGGAATAGGTTATATGGGTCAAAATAAAGATAAATGAAGAATAATGTTTTTCCAAAACCGCTTTGTTTACCAGATATCCGCCATTTTGTATTTTTTACAAAATATTTTTATCTCCCAAGTTTTTGAATCGATTTTTTTGAAACTCGGTATGCACCTGTATCTTGTCAAGGTTAGTTTATGAAAAAATAATGAGCATGATTAAGTCATAAATTTCAAAACGGCGGCCGTTTAAAATCTTTAAGTTGAAATAACGAAAAACCGGTACGTTTTACAAAAAATATAAAGGATAACAATTTTTAGAAAATTTTATTTCTCATCTAATGACACCAAATTTATGAAAATCGGTTAATAAACAACTGGGTAATGATCGTATTTAGCTAGTGAGGCAGCGTTTTTTGAAGCAAAATAGTCCATTGTTGCGCTCAACCATGCGCTAATTCCACCATAACTCAGTTGTTTGTTAATAGATTTTCATAATTTTGGTATCGTTGGAATGGAAATAAAATTTTCTAAATATTATTGTTCTTTATATATTTTTTTAAATGTACGTTTTTTTGGTATTTCAATTTAAAGATTTTAAACGGCCGCCATTTTGAAATTTACGATTCAATCATGCTGATTAATATTTCATAAACTATTCTTTACTAGATACAGGTGCATACCGAGTTTCAAAAAAATCGTTTCAAAAACTTGGGAGATAAAAAATATTTTGTTAAAAATACAAAATGGTGGATAACTGGTAAACAAAGCGTTTTTGGAAAAAATCATTCTTCATTTTATCTTTATTTTGACCAATATAACCTATTCCCGAAGTTTGGCACTTAACTTATGGGACACCCTGTATATTTATTTATATATCTTTGTTTCAATGGGAAAAAAGTATATATGTATATAGGGTGGGTGCACCAGTGAATGACCGGTTAAGGACGATGTCTCATGTTAATTTGACATTACTCCCTTATTTTATGGTCACAGCTATATATTTTAATGTAGAAAGTTCATTTATTCTTTAAGGATTAAGCAATATTAGTTAAATATGTCACTTAATGAGAATACTGGTTGTAATATTAATTAAAATACAACTATGTCAATGCTCCAATAAATGACCAGGACTGCACCAGTGAATGACCGATCTTGCCCCAGTGAATGACCGGTCTGTTTTGGCTGAATAACTGTCAAAAAATTTGAAAATCAGCTGACAACAATGATTAAGAATAATTCAGCTGAGAATATAGATCATAGCTAGTAAATGGCCGATCTCGTTCCAGTGAATGACCGCTAAGTCTTACCCCGGTCATTCACTGGTTTTTGCCCTAGTTACGTTCCAATTTATGACCACCCTCAGTAATAATTAATCTTAACATGCACAGCAATAAAATTTATTTTAAATTGCAGGATAGTATGTTAATTATCATTTAATTGCAATACAATTTTGAAACAATCAACAAATACAGAATGAATGTAAATCCAGGAAACCCTTGCAGGGGTAATCACTATAGCAGGAATCATCAAAATCGAAGATAGTGGGACACTCAATATTAAATATGTTTAAAAAGTATTTTCGACTCCAGCAATTTTAACCAATGAAAGATTATTGTTGAATAATATTCTAAGGCTGGTTTTATGCTTATTTTTAATTAGCTAGCCCAAAGAATATGCTTAATAACGGGCTTTTTAAACAAAACGGTCATTCACTGGGGGGTGGTCATTCACTGGTGCACCCACCCTATTCAGTATTATGTATGTATAATACTCTAGCGAATTTTACTGAACATTTATTTTAATTTGCAGCTTTAGTTATTTTTCATTTATATATTCGGGATAGTGCAAGGAATATTCCAAATTTCAATCGTGTTTATTATTGGGTTATTACTCTTTAAAAGATGATTACACTGTTAACACTGATAAGGACGAAGGATGATAACACTGAAAAGCAATACAAATACATTTTTATTTGTACTGAATTATTGATTATTTGCGGTCTGTAATTAGAACAATTTAAATTTGTATCATGGCTACATTTGAAGATAACGAACATTTTTGTGCGCTGGATTCTATCATAAACAAATCAATTATTTTGGTTTAACATTATATCAGAATTACGTTGATCAAAAAGCCTCTAATAACTACTTAGACCTCGAGTGGTTTTAACATTTGAAGTAAATTGGCTGCAAATCACATAAAAATTAACAAATCAGAACATCAGTGCCAAAGCAAAACTTACTGAGTTTCTCTCTACTTCTAGAAAGGTCTTAAAATCGTGAGCATAATTCATAAGTAGTCCAAATAAAGTGTTGATTGTAGTACACATTATTAATATTTATAAATAATGGCCTTTAATTTTATACAATTAATACAATAACATTTAATTTGTGATAAAAATAGAAAAAAATCACTCGTAATAATAATAGTTAAAGCATTGTTAGTTAAGAGCAATTTAATTAATTGTTAAACAACGCGTAATTACGAAGCGAAACGAAAATTACTTTGTAAAACTTTATGTTATGCGAACTATTTTATACGCTCGTGATGTGAAAGTAAGGGACTGATTTAGACTGGACCGTGAATATATAATCCAGAGTCGCTATTAATAGCTGTCCCACCGACATAATCTTGGCTCTCTCCCCCAATTACCTCATTCGGAGCAATACGGCAGTAATAGTAAAGGCAGCCATTGAGGGTCGCAATTTAAGCATATGTCAAAAATTAAATTACATGATTGTATTAAAATCGTACGAGAGATCGCTGGTCGAAATTCAATCAGAAGAAATTAATTGGCTTTAATTTTTACTCGTTGCTCCAATAAAACATGTGACTGTATTTGCTGATATTTTGTTGTTATACCGTGGCCAACATGGCATCTCCCATGTTAATTTGTAATAGTTTCAAATTCATTTTTATATAATTACTAAAAGCTATAGTGAATTTAAATGGATTATGCACATCTTCAAGAAAGTACTTTCCTAATCATGCGCTTAGATGTTTCCTACGTTGCACACAGGCTGAGAAAAAATGAATACAACAATTATGCTTACCAATTAATATTTAAAGAAGAACACCTTAAATATCCAATTTGTATGAATTAATCTACGACAGAAATGCGTTTAATGTATTAAACGTTTTAAGATAAGAGCTCAAAAGTTAAATGTACGTTACAAAGCAAGCTGTTGTTCTAGAACAAAGCTGTTGTATAACCAACAAATCACAAACAAATTACGTGATGTTTAACTGACACGTCCGTTTTATTCCTACTGCTACTGCTTTTATCAATTGTTATCGGTAGTTCAAAACACATCCGCTGCATCAAAGCTGCATTCAATGAGTTTGGATATTATTGTGTAATATAAATTAATGTTCGGCTTTCCCAAATTAAAAATGATTTAAACTTCTTTAAAATTTATTTATGGTGATCAGATCTATCATTCTAGTCTACAACGAATAACCTTAATATTCGTTAATGCAAAACTAAACGTTAATCAGGGTGACGGTCCTGAATTTATTTATTTATGATATTACACTATTATATACTGCATATTTTACTCATAGGAATATAATAGATAAAAACGAATACAGTAGACGAAAAATACTCTAGCCAAATATATGAAAATTCATACATAACTAAGTCAGTAAAATCCAAGTTTCATTTTCTCAAGAAACAAGTTGCAAAGTATAGCTTTCAGCCCCCAGGAACGTAGAATCAAATACCCGTTAGCTATTGGTTCAATTTCCTGTTGTTTGCGTGCGTTTAATAATAATATTTGATAATCAAAAAGTTTACCGTTCCAGAGTAGGGTCTCAAATATTTGAAAGTTACATTATGTGTGATTCAAATTAATAAAAAATAAAATATATAAATTCTTTGTTGAGTTAGTATGGTAATGTAATTAATATTTTTAGGTAAAATTTGCATACACGGTATTTTGCACAAGAAATGTCTCTGGTATATTAATGAGCAATAAATCGTAAAAAGAAAAATATAGATACCTTTTTATATTGGGCTTATGAAATTATAAATTTTAGGTAAAATTTAAATTACAGTTTATTTGTTGTTCATTTTTGATTCATTAACTGGGACAACTGAAATAATATAAGAGGAAAATATTTTTCATTTTAATGGGAAGAAAATTATTTGGGTTTACTTCCACAATCATGAACTCATTAGAAATGTATTGTGAATTTCTCTCCTCCACAGCTCAGTGCACGCCACCACAATCACAGATTTTTGTGTTCATTCCTTAATTAGTGATTTATTAAAATTTACATTTTATCGCCTGCATTTGAAATTATTGGATAAAATGTCAATGAAATTATTTTAATATACTTCAAAACCTCTCAATTACCTTCCACTTAACTGTAAACATTTATAATTACTCGTTCAAAACAAATACGTCAGAATGACTCTCAATAATTGAACATAATCTCAACAATATTGACAAAATCATTCACTACGGCTTATTTTTTAAAGCAGATTTTTGTTTATCTGTAAATGAGTTCTATTTCATGGGGGTCTTAGAGCGATATTGCTTAAGAGAACTCTGAGCGAAATTTTCATATTGAAAGTTATTAACATATATTTTTATGTTACAAGGCTACTTAATGAAATCCATCAGAAATCAATCGGTAAAATAAATAAAGTGAGGTATAAAATGGTTTAAAAAGGAAATTCAATTAGGTTCTCCTCATTGCTAAGTCTTAGACAGCTTCTCGAAATTAGATTTTATTGATTGAAAACATGTACCTAAAAACATATATCTCTTGAAAAGTTATCTCAGACTTTTATCATAGTAATGCGATTATGATTTAATGAAACAATCCCGTTTGAATTAGATGGATCAACTAACCTTATAATATACAATAAAATTACAAATACATAAAAACACTTAGTTATTGCCTGTTTACTCAATAAGCTCGGCGTTAGTGCAATATTAGTTTAATAGGAGAGAAGATATATTTAAATAACAGAGACAACAGTATAACTGCAGATTATTTATTGTAAAACTAATTATGTGTACAAAACCTCAAATTAACGTCATTGATCGTAATACAAGGTGTTTTTTTAAACGCAACCCATTTTTAAGATTGAATAATGCACACATGAATGTGTAATGAGTATTATTTTATTGATCTTTATATTTTATACAACATATTATTTAAGTTTGATCACATTTAGTTAACATTATGTGCTCTAACAGTCCGCCATTGGCATTGTAAAAAGTTATGCTCTCTCCATCAAATCCCCGAACAGTTGTTGCAAGGCACCTCTTTAATTTCCTTGCATTAAATTAGTTATGTTTCTTTTGAGGTGCTGGATATTTTGTGAATTGTTTTCGTAGGATAATTACTACTTTGCATGCTGTGGCAAATTTTATTCAGATTGGACCATTTTTTTCAGATCGGAGTTATCGTGCTTAAAGACACACACACATTAAAAACGCAACCCAAAACTTGATTTGATCGGTGAATGATTATTTCCCCCCAAGATCCCCGGATTTGACCCCACTATATATTATTTTATTTGGGGATATATAAAAAGCAAGGCCCACGAAAACAATTCACAGCACCAAAAAACAAACATAACAGATGTATGCAAGAAATTAATTCAAAGAGGCACCTTGCAACACGTGTTCGGGAATTTGATAAAAAGAGAATAACATTATACAAATGCCAAAGGCGGACTGTTTGAGCACATAATGTAAGCTAAATGTGATAAAACTTAAATAACAGGTATAAAATGTAGAAATCAATAAAACAATACTCATTTAATATTTATATGTGCATCTTAAAAATGGGTTGCGTTAAAAAAAAATACCCCCGTTGCAGCAGACCTGCATACTCAGCGAATTTCAAATGCAAAACAACATATTTCAAGCAAACATAGCAAGGTTTGACATGTTTTGTTAAGCTCCATAAGAATAACATGGGAAATGAGTATGCAGGTTTGCTGCTACAGGTATATTAAAACTGGATGGTTTTAATTCAATATTTAGTAGATCTGAACTAGAAGAAGCCATTTACCAAGTTTTATCAAGATATGTTGAGAAATAAGCGAGATATAGAATTTTACTTATTTCCCATAAGGTTAACATTGGGACAACGTACTGTGTTTACCACTTTCAATATCTCGGTAACCAATGGGCATAGAGCAGTGATTCAAAATACTAAATTATTTGTTTTTTTGAGCTAAATTCAATGGTACCCACAAAAATTTGATAAATTTTATTTTTCTATGTAAAAAACTCAAAAAACCCATTTTTGGGGGGGTTTATCCCCCTTTACCCCCCCCTTCCGGTGGTCCGATCAGGCTGGTTCACGAACTCGTCCAATTGATTACCACTTTACATGTCCGTACCAAATTTCATAAAGATCGGACCATTTTTGCGGCCGTTATCGTGCTAACAGACACATAGATATATATATATATATAGATATATATATATATATATAAAAATTCGAACGAATAGTGTTTTTTGCTTCTGGGGGCCCCAAAACGAAAAGTTATAGTGGTCCCGAGCTTAGGTCTTACCATGAGACCTACGGTAATAGCTTCTTCCCTATAGGGGAAATTCGCTAAAACACCCTGTATTATGATCAATGACGTTAATTTAAGGTTAACGTTCATTTATATGTATATATATATATACATTTTGATAAATGAAGATTACTGATGAGGGCTACTATTGAATAAGTAATTAAAATTAATATGAGTACCCTGATTTTGTAAATCATTTTATTCGCACTAACGCATTTCAACTTGATCACAAACCTCACAACTCATGGTGCAAGTGGTATTTTTTAATATATTAACTATATATATATATATTTGTAATCTTAACGAATATGGAGTTTTTCCTTTTATTAGTGTTGTGTTAAAAATATTTTCCTTATCCTTTTTATAGCTTTCGTACAGGTGATATTCCTTTCAATATTCATTTTGTGTCCTTTTTGAATTATGTCTAGAATGAACAAGTTATTTTTTTTAATTCTCGTACTCATGGTCTATTCTTAGAATATTGTCGGCGAAATTGGAATTTTGTGTCGTTTCTTTGTTCAAATTTTATTTCCTGAATATGCTCCTTGAAGCTGCGTTGGAAATTTCTGCCAGTTTGTTCAATTTCGCCGACCATATTATAAGAACAGACGATAAGTACAAGAAAAATAAAGTAAGTACAATGAAAATAACATGTTCATTCTAGACATAATTCAATAAGGACACAAAATGAATATTAAAGGGGAATATCACGGGTACAAAAGCTATAAAAAGGATAAGGAAAATATTTTAAACACAATACTGATAAAAGGTAAAAAAACTCCATTTTCGATAAGATTATAAGTATAAAAAGAAGACCAATTGCACCATGAAAGAATAGAATAGGGAAGAGCTGACTGTAGTAGTAGATTTTAAGAATAATATTTATTTAGTTAATAGAATACGGTTATGTAAAAAATGTAGCACTGTGATCATGACGATTATAGTTGAAACGTGTTAGTGCGAATAAAATTATTTATAAAAACAGGGTACTCATGTTAATTTTAATTACTTATATTTATATATATGTACACAACAAGTTTTTATTTTTATTTTTTATATATATTTATGTATTTGTAATATATTTTAATATTTGTAAGCCTTTTTAGTGAGCTGTAACCATACATTACAAATAAAACCTTGCAATTCAAGGAAAAAGTATATAAAATCCAATCTCCCATTGAATGAGAGCATGATTATAATATGGAGAGTGAACTCTGTACATTTGTTGGTATTGAAAAGAGAGGAATACAGGCATTCACTGATACCTGTTGATTAGAGCCTAAATCAACTCGTTCATTGGTTTTAGGAGAATAGTCTCTGAAAGAAGTAACAAATAGATTCGAAACAGCAAGCGATTATTGTCTGTTGTTTTTATTGTAGCATTTAATGCTTCTGCAACGCGTTTTGAATGTTTCATTGGTTGTATAAAAAAGATCTAGAGCTTGACTGGAATTCATGTGAACGATTGTTTACTCTTGACAACTTATTTATAATTTTTAGAATTCCGAAAAAATTGAGTTGAGTTTTTCATATCAATTGTAAATTTAGGCAAAAGTTTGAATTAAAGCCGAATTTTGTGATTGTTTTCTGCCTTGGTGTAATACAGTTTTATCATCAAGAAAATGACATTTAATTACCTGTTTTTTTTATCTATTATCAAATTAAATTCTGTCATATTTGTTGGGGAGTAAAAAGAATAGTTTTTATTTTGTAAACAACGTTAAGTTGAAAAAAGATGAATGTATTGTTGTATGCAAAAAAACGACATGAACATGTATTTACATGCCCTTCCGCTACCATATATTTACATTCACCAACTACTGATCTATGTCAAAAACAACCCTTCAATAGAATCCAGAATGTTTATCCGACCCGACAGAGTGAGACATGACATGATTCTACCTGCTCATAAAACAGGTTTTTGAAAAATCACCCTAATACATGGACAAGAAGCTCTTCAACGAACTCCTCAACCACATAAAAAAATAAATGTTCACCAACAAGTTTAAGTCATTGTTGGGTGATTACCTAAAAGATCATAATTTTTATGTGGTGGATGGATTTTTAAATTGATGCCAGACGAAACATACACAAAAATCCAGTTTTATTTTGTGAATCATAAGAGTTATTTGTTATACTTAGAACTTTAATGGATTTTTTTTATGTTACGTCTGCATTGTATATTTCTTGTAATTTCGACTAGTTACCTGCTTACGTGTAGGTTTACACATATGTATGGCATTACGTAACATTATATGAAAAAATAAATAGCATATAATAGTTGTTGTGGATTTAAACCATATTTTACGGTGTTGAACGCAGTACCTTACGTGCCGCACTTTTAGTATAGTAGTTATAATTGTCTGTGATAATGATAAATCTATTGGATTCTGATCATTCCTTGGAATATTTTGCTCCTTTACTCGTGCAAACTTAGTTCTTTGCCTGCCTTAAATCAAATAACCTTTAATTGAAGGGTTTATTTATTCATAATAAGGTATGATTGGAGAGTTCCAAAAATCATTTAAAGATTTTAAATATAAATTTTTATATTTAAACTTCTTCAATTTTATATAAATTTGATTTAATTTATTGTTTATCTTAATTTAAATGTTCAGTGATTGCAAAAGCAATAACTTCAGCCTCGCTAATGATTTGAAAACAATACATACAACCAAATTACTGAAAATGATCAGGTCGTGTTAATTACTCAGATTAAAGTGATAACTTAAAGCGTGACTCTGGCAACACATCTAACTGCAATTGTTAATACTTATATTTCGTGTAGAAAGAAAAATTATTTCCCAACTTACCTGTAATATCAGGGTTATTGCCTACATACAGGCAATAAATATCAAAGTCTACAGTGGACGTAAGGAATAAGGGGATTTACAGTGGACAACGAATCTGCAAAACCATAAGACTTTCTGGACTGAAATTGATCATATATGCTCCCTCAAGGGGAGCATATAATTCCATATGATTCAATATAATTCCTTGAGGGAGCATAATATTGTTGTTTCATGAGATAGCATGAAATGTAATGGTTTTAACAATATTCAGGTCTATCGTTATATATGTATGTATGTTATTTTGCATTGTATTGAGAACTATCGTTCATGATCTGCAACGGAAATTCTTTCTTGGCACTTGCTCCGAGAATTCCTTAGTTCCGCGTTTTTTTTTAATTAGTGTACTGAATTAGTGTACGTTGTTGAAAAATTAAAAAATATCACCTTTTTATTCGAGCTTAAATTTAGCTTTTAGTCCGTTTAAAAATATTTTTTAAGATACTGCAGACAATATTAAAATAAAAATGTTATATAATGCTGAATGAAATTTAATAGTTTCACCCAATTTCATCTCGGCGTTCTTGAATATGAGTTGCTACCGTCATCGTTTATATTTTCACGTGATTCGCATTTTGTGCTAATTTTCTGATAATTTTCCAATGTCTGAGTTAAATTTAATTATTATTTCATGGCGAAGGATAAGAAGGTTCTAGCTAACAAAGGCCACGTATCCTCGAACAGGAGGCAGGTTGGGAGACAAAGGAGACTGGTGGCCGAACCTTCTTTTGTCTCCTCTTACCTTGTGTACATTTTAACCAACGCAGAATTAGTTCACACTATTAATCTTGAACAAAACCTAATAAGAGTCTGCAGTACCTCCCACCATCTTAGGTTTTAGTCCCTTAAGAATAATGCTTTTTTCTTGAAAAATTAACACAGACTAATCAGTTAACTTAAATTGCATAAGCTGCATTTAAGGTAACTGTTGTTTTATTATGTTTTCTTTTTTACATTTAGCAGAGAACTCTGAACAAAATGTTTTGAAATATGTTTAATTTACAACTAAAGATTTTAATACAAAATGGTTTTTCTACATATACAGGTTGGGTGTCCAAAATAACCGTGCCAACGTTGGTATCTTAGAAACTATTAGATTAGAAAAAAAATTAAATGGGTGACTTCACCTAATATTTAATACAATCTAAAATACGGATTCCATTTTTTAAATGACCGCTATTTTTCAATATGCTGGCCAACTTAAATTTGTTTTATGGAAACCCTTGTACTTTATGGTCTTTTTGGATTTAACGCTTAGTTTTAAGACTTTTTATTTGTTGAAATTTTTCCTAAACCCAGAGGTTAGGCAATATGACTAGTAAAAGTTTGATTTTTCATCTTTGAAATGTATGAGTGCAGGTAGTGCTGACTCTTAGGTTTTCTCTGCCAATATGAATTCATGACTCTAAAAAACCGTCATGCCTCATCGTATCGACGCAGCATAACTCATTTACTCAGAAAACTTGAAAGGAGTATTATTAAACTCTTAAAAACATATTTAAGCCATAAATTAAGCATATTTATTTTATTTAGTTATCATAAACGACTTGTGGTGTTTTTTAATTCTCAAAAGGGAAAACTTGATGATTGATTATGCAGATTTTTGCTGCTGTTACTATAAAAAATTAAGCGGTTTTAAGTAGTATTTAATAGGCCTCAACTAGAACAGGCCATATACTAAATTTTATTAGGATATGTTAAGGAATAAGGAATATGTTACATTTTATAGAATGTTTTTGATATACTTGTATTTCAACCCGTATCTTTTGCAAATTTGGATCTAAAAGAAAAATTATATTATATATCACATTTGGCAAAAAAAAGAAAACTTTTATTTTTTTATTTCATATTTATTTTCCAGGATAACATGTGGAATGAATATGCAAGTTTTCTGCCACATAAATATAAAAATGGGGAATTTCAGACCATACAATATATCTCAACTGCATGAACACACAGCAAACTCTATTAAGATATGTCAGTAAATAAGCGAGAAATGGCGTAAGGTATCGCAAACAAAATTAACAAACCACTTAGGACTAATAGTCAAACAAATTTATTTCCTAATAAACTGACTCCAAGGAATGAGGTAAAAATATTTTTAAGCTTGTATTGTTCATGGTATTGTAACCCATATAATTTCAGATAAACTTTTTTAACTGAATTGGATGTCACGACCCGTTTTTAATTATGGTGTTTCTTTCTCAAGACATTGAAAATTTTCGAGTAAAATACGAATTTTTTGATTTTTTGATTATAAGGTGTAATCGAAAAAAAATTACGGTATTGAATTCAGCGTTAACAATTAGTTTAAAATAGTGGGTCACTACATCATCTTCATATCTGAAATAATTTACTTTATTTCAAAATGGCGGATCCAAGGTAGCGGACAAAAAATATATATTGGCTAAAACGAAGTGGAAATAACTCAAAAAAGACTGTTAGTGGTTAATCGCTACGATCCAGCATTTTATTTTGTGGGTATGGACCGATTTATACTTAGGATTTGATATGCGTATACTAGATGGCAGCCGGAATTGAGCACCCACTCATAATGAAGTGTAACATACCCGGCAATGTTTTGGGGTCGAATGACTGGTGTGGGTTTGAAATTTTAAAAATATAGGAAAAAGCTAGGGGGGGCTATTATGGGACACCCGCTATGAAAATGCACATAAATTAAGAGTAAAGACAATTACTCTAACCTAATCTAATCTATCTTAACCTTAATCTAACCTTAATTATCTTTGTACAGTGAGTCGGTGGCGCAGTTGGTAGCGCACTCGGCCCCGGTTCTGTGCGTCGCAGGATCGAGTCCCGATTATGCCGCATACTTTTTAACAGTACTGTTCATCCTGGTACTGTACCGGCTCACTCCTTGGGTTTGCTTGATAACGTCCACGCCCAGGCCTGAGGCCCATGTGGGGGGGCAAATGCAAGGTTAAAAGAGGCCGCCACCCTCTTTTTAAAAAAAGACAAGCAACTTTTAATTTTACACCTAATATATTTTATGGTTTTTGAGTAAAAGGTTTTTAACAAAACGTTATAATAATTATAACAAAAATACATAAACTTAAAAATATAAACAAAAACTCATCTCCTCCTTATAAGATAAACGATTCATGCAAATCATGATGTGCCCAGTTGTACTTTAAACTTTTAACTGACAAAAACTTAGCCTATAGTTTTCCTGGTATTTAAATTTAAAGATTTAAAAGGCCACAATTTTGAAATGTACCATTCGATCATATTGATGCCATTTTTAATACACTAACCTTGTCTAGCTATAGGTACATACCGAGTTTAAAAAAATCGGTTAAACAACTTCGGAGGTAAGAAATAGTTAGTGAAAAATTCAAAATGGCGGATATCTGGGTAAATATGTATTTTAGGACATACCTTCACATCAAATTCTTTCATAGTTTATATACAAAGAATACATTCTGAAATCCTGAAACGTTTTTAATGGGCACCCTGTAAATATAAACAAATAAACTATATAAACTTGAAGTGGGGATCGCCACCTTCAACTCTCAGCCTGAATTGTGTTATTTTGTTGAACATAACTTCCTAGATATCATAACGTTTTTACAATTTTTCTATTTAAATTCAGATTTGCGCCTCACTTTTTTTTCTACTATCATAATACAAAATAAAATAAAAACTACATGAATTAACCTATTTTACTAGTAATCTTTATCTTACTTTGTTTTCAAAGACTCATCCAAAGTTAATAGTAAAGAAAAAGCCACCATAACTGTATAATAATAAGTTGCCACAAAAAACTAAAATAAGTTATGAATAGCTTTTGTTCATACATAAATACATTAATGTAAAATAAATTTTAAAAACGCCTCATGCATTAAGAACCATCGTCCAAAATTATATTTCATATTTCAATACTAGTGTCCAAACACAAATAGATTCTCTAAAACATCAGGCTGATTTATTTGAAAAACAAGTTTGAAGTTAATATGGCAATATCATTTTCCTGGCCACTAACTAATTAAAATGAGTGAGCTTCAAGGTTTGCTGAATTATCTTGGTTACGTGACTTGTTTAATACATTGCTTCTTTCTTTGCTACTGTTTAGCGAGAAGATAAAATGAAATTACCTCATTAAACAGGGTGTTTCAGAATCCTTGTCGGATACTTTCCTGGATGCTTACTAAGCTCATAAATAATAAGTAATTTTTTGAAGTGGGTGACTGTCTGTCTGTCTGTATGTGTTTGAAATAAAATACTTCTTAATTTTAGGTATGTTTAAGATAAAGCTTTGAAACTTGGTATATGGGTATATGGGTATCAATGTACTGAAGCGGATTTTTTCCAAAATTTAACTTTAAAAAATTCAAAATGGTGACAAGTTTAAATTTCCAAACTCAAATTGACTTAGAAACAGTTTATTTTACAAAATAACCTCGATGCAGCAGACCTGCATACTCAGTCTATTTAAAATGCAAAAAAATATCTCAACCCAACATAGGGAGATATGACAGGTTTTGTAATCTCCATAAGAATTAAATGAGGAATGAGTAAGCAGGCTTGCTGCAACAGATATGTTAAAACTGGGTGGTTTTTAATTTATTGTTTAGTACAACTTAACTAGCAGAAGCCATATACGAAGTTTTATAAAGATATGTTGAGAAAAAAAGGTAGTTATCGATTTTTCTTAAATTACCCTATGGATATCTTGGGGAATGAGTATGCAGATTTCTTGCTACGAAAATGGAAATTTGGGGGATGTTAGACTAAAATAAACTATCTCATCTAGATAAAGCCATAAAACTAAGGTTGAGAAATAAGCAATATAAGCTGTAAATTTATGATAAATAATAATTAAAATTAGAGGTGGAGGACCCTAAGGGAATTTGAAGATGGGGCAGGAGTACCGGCGTTTTATTAATTTGATTAATTTGTTTTTTATATTAACTAATTGAATGTGATATGTTAATCCTTGTAATTTGATTCATGTTAAATAAAATGTTTTGTTCAGTAAAAAAAAAAAAAATTATTTGATATCGAATCTTTACTTATTTCCCATAAGGTTAACATTTAGACGACATACTGTTTTTGCCACTTTCAATTTCTTTGTAACCAATGGACATCGATCAGTAATTCAAGATACTTAATTCTTAGTTTTTTTCGAGCTGAATTTATGGTGCTAACCACAATTGGTTTATTTTTATTTTTCTATGTGAAAAACCCAAAAAATGTTTGGGTAGTTTAACTGTCTTCACCCCTCTCCTCCCACTTCCGGTTGTTTGATCGTGCTAGTTTACGAACTCGTCCGATTGATTACCATTTTCCATGTCTGTACCAATATTTATTAAGATCGGACTATTTTTACGGCCGCTGCCGTTCTAACACACACACACACACACACACACACACACACACACACACACACACACACACACACACACACACACACACACACACACACAAATATATATATATATATATATATATATATATATATATATATATATATATATATATATCCAAACGAATGGTGTGTTTTGCTTCTGGGGCCTCAAAACGAAAAGTTATCGTGGTCTTGAGCTTAGGTTTTACCATGAGACCTATGGTAATAGTGTCTTTCCTAAATGGGAAATTCGCTGAAATTCACAAGAACAACTTTCTTTCTAATTTTATTCTACATTATTACAGACAACTTGCACTCCTATCGGTAGATAAATAACAAAGTTATTCCCACTTGTTTAATTAATTACAACTACTACTTTTGGTAAAAATCGGTGAAAAATCATTCACAGCTCAATCACAATAACCAGTCAATTTTCAACCGATCGGAGTGCAAGTTATCTGTAATTATGTAGAATCAAATGTAGAAAAAAAGTTGTTCTTGTGAAATTTTTGTTAAATTAACCGTTTCAAGTTTAATTTAACACACTTTCCAGGTTTTTTGATTTTGCTAAGTGAAAATTTTGAAAAAAATTCCACTTAAGGACATTGATAATTAGAACCTATGTACTGATTTTCAAACCTATATCTTAAATGTACTTGAAATTAAAAATTATTTTATTTCAAACACATTCAGACAGACAGCCGCATATAAAAAAAGCTTCAATAATATTTACCTTTTACGGTAGCCAAAGGTGTCTATTGTGTGAATTCTGCTGTGAGACGCGTTTCGTGTTAATTACAACACATCATCAGTCGCGTATCAGCACAAGTTAAAACTGCCCACTTGAATGGATGTCAGAGCTAATAAAACACAAACACGCACATAATAATTTACAAAAAAGTTTACACAAAATACAGTACAGTACATCAACATTTAGGACCATGGTCACACACAAAACACTTGGTATTTAATTGTACTCGGAGGAACGACACGCGATACCGCACAAGGTTGTAGGCCTACTGTTTTCCTTCATTTGGTGAGCGTATACGTCACTGGATCAGCTGTTATCAGTTGTAATACCCTCCTCCTCCAGTCTATTATACAAACGATAGGTGATTTTATCAGAAAAGTCCTCTTTAACGTTTAATAGCCTATTACTTCCCAATGATGTGACATTTTTGAAAATAAAGTTCTCCTCCCATATTTTTGATTTGTGTGCATTGTTGCAGGCTTTTAACACCTCTAGAGATTCCTCAAAGCTTATATTATTCGAAGGATTTTCTTTCAAATGTGCTACTTAGGAGGTGGGATTTTTTTGGTTCCGGGCACTGTGCTCTTTAAATCGTTGCTTAAATGTTCTATTTGTATGCCCGATATACAACTTGTCACATTCTTCGCCCCCATTACATTTGATTGAATAAACCCCTTTCTCCTTACTCTGTTTCTGCACTTGTTTCACACCTATGTTTTTGCTTATTTATAGCCAGCCATGTAAGATGCTTTCTTAAAAATATTGCCAATGGGTAATGAGTGTTTGTTTACATACTTAAAAGGAATAAATGTGTACCGTTGATCAACTTTTTTGTCTTGAGATCTCGTCAGTTTGAACCTGGTTTTTCTTATTAAATCATCAATTAAGTTTGTGTTGTACCCATTGCTAAACGCAATCTGTTTTACTATTGATTTTTCTTTCTGAAATTCCTCAGCAGATAAACTATAATTGAGGAGTCTGTAGACCATGGAACGGAACGCCGAAAGTTTATAAGTAATAGGGTGATTTGATTCCATTACAATTACTAAATCTGTTTGCGTTTCTTTTCTGTAAATGCCAAATTCTAATTGTCCGTCTGATTTGAGAATATTTACATCTAAAAAGTGGATTGAGCCGTTCTGTTTTGTCTCCATTTTGAAATTTTATTGACGGATGTATGCTGTTAAAGTGATTAAGCATTATGTAAGCTTGTCGGGGGGTGCCTTTGATGATAATGAAACAGTCGTCAACATGTCTACAATAAAACATGATTTTCTTACTGTGAGGATTTACTTCATTAATAATGTTGTCTGTTTCGAATTTCTGTAAATAGATTTCTGCTAGCAAGGCTGATAACGGGCCTCCCATTGGTAGGCCGTTCGGGTCATGATAGATAGTGTTGTTCCATTCAAAATAGTTTTGCTCTACAGTTTCATTTACCATGCAAATTATATCGTCAATTTCTGCACTATTAAACTTATCACATTTAACTAGTTTTAATCGTAACGCACTGAGAGCCTCAGACCTAGAAATGTTTCCATACATATTATCTATGTCAATAGTTGCTAGGGTGCGATTTTTGTCTATGTTTGTGGTTTTTATTTTTTCTATAAAATGTCTGGAGTTAACACAGATGTTGTCAGATTCTCTGTCAATTCTAGTTTTAATCAGGCTGCACAGATATTTACCCAGTTTATAAGACGGAGCATTGACCGAGTTGATAACAGGTCTAATAGGATTACCAGGCTTATACGTTTTTACCAGGCGTTTTTTCTAAATGTTGATCTACTGTATGAACGTATTTTGTGTAAACATTTTCGTAAATTATGTGAGTGCTTGTGTTTTATTAACTCTGACAACCATTCAAGTGGGCAGTTTTAACTTGTGGTGATACGCGACTGATGATGTGTTGTAATTAACACGAAACGCGTCTCGCAGCAGAATTCACACAATAGACACCTTTGGCTACCGTAAAAGGTAAATATTATTGAATATTTTACAGGTGTCTAGGCTACAACTAAGAAAGAAAAGCTTATTATTTATGGGTTTAATAAGCATCCAGGGACAGTACCTTAAAGTATCCGACACGAATTCTGAAACACTCTGTATTCCTTTTTTAATACAGGACTTGCGGAAACCATTCGTTCTTTACACAGATGCTACATTGACATGGCCGTTGTAGAAAGATAACGGCAATTTCCTTCATTGTGGCTAATAATTTTGTATATCACATAAACCCCTGACCTCATCAGCAACTTAGTACTTTCAAGGCTACAAATTATCCATATCTGGCATTACAGGTACTAAGTATATAACAACCGAAAATGTTGTACGAGAGAAACTTTAAGAAAATTAATTGAGTTCTTTAAAGATTATTTTAGTGAAAAGTCAATTGCGTCGACAAAGAGGGACATTGGAGTCTTACCTGGCATTTTACAGCCAGAGAAGCTTCAGGTTTTATGTGAAAAATGGTTATGACTTTATCAAAGCTTTTTATGCAAAATGCTAATTCTTCATCCATAAAATATTTTACGTATTTAAAAAGCAATTTTTGTATCTAAAAGTAATACTCTCACATTATTTGTAAAAATCAATACAATCTTAGGCATTCAATTTCTACCAAGTTAATTAAGATAATGTTAAGTGTGTTTGTCTCAAGTGTTTCACTTTGGGCTCTTCCCAACGCCCAAAGAACCCTCTATGTGTATTATTTTACAATTTAATAATAACAAATTTGGATTGATTTGTTGCAATTAAATTTATACAGTATCAGTATGTAAAAGTTAGGACAAGGTTAATGAAAATGCGGGCTGTCTCACAATTTCGTGCTTTCTCTAAACAAAGCAACACACATTAAGAACTTTAAACAAATCAAACTAATCAAAAGCCATGTAATCCTTTGTAATAAGAAATAGAGTGGGAATAAAATACAAATAAAAGTAGAAAAAGAACTATTTAAGATATTTTTATTAATACCTCGTTATTATCTTTAATGAACCATCCTTTGCAGACAAATTTCAATAGTGAATTAAGAATTAATATAATTTTAAAAACATATATTGATATATTTGAAAAATCACTGATAATTTCGAAATGTACGAGTACCTCAATTGTTTGCGAGTGACCATAAGTTATTACCTCCGATCTGCAGGTATACTGAAGACATATAACATGGAAGCGGATATGAGATGTCGCTTATGTGCCAGGTAGTCCCAGATAATAATATAGTAATTAACTTTTCATATTATACAGGTGATTACTGCCATTTCTTAAGATTTAATGTTTTTTATATCGTTTATCATATATCATATAATACATGATAAACGATATAAAAAACATGAAACCACGTTTTACCTTAATCTCGTGGAAGCACGAAATTGTGAGACATCTCTCAGGCTGAAAAGAACCTTTGAAGCTTTAAGATTAGAAATGGAAATCTCTTAATCTGGCTAAACTATTTGGATGAATGTGTAACCAGGATAATTGATCGTGTCGATAGAACGTGTAGCTTTTCATTACTTCATAGAGATTTTATGATATATTTTTTCCTTTTGCAAAAATAAACCTGATGGCAAACAAAAACAATTAATGTATTTAAAATTGAAGACATTTTGAAACTATCTTTTATCTTAACACAGGTGTGTAGTAGTAGTGTGCGGGGAATACAGAAAAATAGCAGACCTTTTTAAGTGGACGATGTAAAAAGTATATATTTAAAAAATGTAAATAAAGTAAGTCAATGAGGAAAATAAACAGTGTTTAATCTAGCGGGAAAAATGGACAGCATTTGTATATATGTGAGTTTTTCGTGATGAATGAGACGTAATTTTTCGGAAAGTACAAAAATGAATTAATATTAAATAAATAAATAAATAATATTTTTAATCCAAACGTTTTTTCTTTTATTCATAAAAAAATCTTAAAAGCTGCAAGAACAAGGCGTGATGATATCTCTCAACTTCATCTGCATATTTGCTTGAGTCAAACATGTGCACCGCTCACCCACCCTACCCGAAAATCATGGAAAATATAGGCTATATTTATTTTCTATTGCGATTGTTAGGTATATTAAAAGTTAATATATTGACACCACCAGGCGCAAGGGCACAATGATTAGTTTTGTTGGGGGGGGCACAGTATGATTAAACGAACCAATTTTTATCAAGATTTGAGGACGCAACTTTAATTGCTCAACATGTTATACATAAATTTAAACGTGAACTTCTTTAATGAAGTTTACTATTATTTTTGTCTGTACTTCCTCGAAAAATCTCTTGAATGTGTACACATGAAAATTCAAAATGGCAATAGTATATTTTGTCACTCGTGCTAAAAGTATCGATTTCCGTACGAGATCAAGTATTTCAACTAAAGCACTAAGACGAAGTCAAAAAATGACTGTTTAAAACAACTTTATCTACGTGTGGTGAACTGCTCGTATGCATTTCGTCATACTGCACAGTATATTACTCTAACTACTTCAAAAATCAAAGTACATATTTCTTACCACTAAATGTTTTCTCCTGAAATTACTTACACATTGTTCTTGGTAGTTGAAACAAAAATCTAATTTTATGTCGAGTGTTCGTAAGTTATTACGGTTATGAGATGTCACTTAAGAGGGGCCCCTACATTAATTATCGTGTTGGGCCTTTAACTTGTAATAATCTAATATATTTGTGTAATAAAGCTACGGTGTTAACACTAACATTCGAGGCTTCACGTCACGTTGTGATCATTACACTTTTATGCTAAATTTCTATCATCAAAGCGTAATATTTTTCACTATGCATTCAATGTAGAACCGTAATGTAATATTATTTATGATATAAAGTACGTACCAAATGTACTCGTATTTTAAAATATCCCTAATCCAACACAGAGTTATCCTGATGTTACAACATAATTTAAAAGTAGACTAGCTAGGAGTAGGGTTAGGTTAATAATTGTAACTCATAATATACCGAAACATTTAACAAACGAAAAGTTTTTTGATAAGTAACAAGATAATTATTTTCAGTTAATTATTTTGTTAGTTTTTTTGAGGTTAATATTGATTTTTTTATGATGATGTTTGCGTTAAAATAATAATTACGTAAGGAGGAACTTATAAATCAAAATATTACTATCAATGTAAATTGACTTCGTAGCACAAGTAAGCGAAAAACCAAACACTGGTTTTACTTGTGGGGAAAACATGCGTATTTTCCAAATAAATCCGAATACTTTATGGGGAAAATGTAAATTAAGGCTTTGAATTACCCCGCAAAGTTGATGTAGTTGAGGGAAGTGACGGTTGAAGACACATTTTCCGCTCCGTTGACGAAGTTACGGATTGTCACTCTGGTTAACACGATGAGGGTGTAACGATTTATGTTGGATCTATTGAACTAAAAATCAATACCCCGGTTGCAGCAAACCTGTGACTTCAGCAGATTTCTAAAAGATTTTTAAAATAATGTTCATTCAACAAGTAAGGTAAATTAATTTTTTTCAATATTTTACATAAATAGACTAATGGAAGCAGATTTCAGAGACATAAGGGTTTGTTTATGTTTCCGAGTAATATGCCTATCTATGCAATATATATTTAGTGAGTCGGTGGCGCAGTTGATAGCACGCTCGGCCTCGGAACTGTGGCGGCAGCGTCGCAGGTTCGAGACTCGAGATTGTCGCATACTTTTAAGGCGGTGACACGCTATCACACATTTCATCACACAAGACATCACACCACACATCACACCGCGCAGGGAGATACAACTTTTGCTCCACACATTTCCCCGAACAAGACATCGGATCACACAAACCTCCGAGCGCGGTAAAAGGGAGTTTAGAGAGAGATGGAGAACGAGGCCGATAAAGAGGGAGGGAATGTGTATGGTGATTGGTCCGCTGCTTACCAGTAGCGGACCAACTACCAGTTACTAAGTGATGTAATGTAATTACATGTTTTAATAGTTACCATGATTAAGTATTTAGGTACTCATCTAGGACTTTCTATTTCTATTCTAATACTTTTTGTAGTGGTCCAGTTATAATTTATGAACAGAAACAACGTTATTGAACGACTTATTTTTAACAGCCATTAGATGAATTTATTATGATTCTTGCCCGTGAAATATTTGCACCTATAGTGTGAAGGTCGTATAAATCGGACGAGATTAAGGCAAGTTAAATGACTCCAAAAAAACTGAAATTTTGGTTTATCCAAGATTTTTCCTGAATCAAGGTTTAATGTCTACAGTTCTATTAAAGTTGTAAGTTTAATGTTATGGACTTTAATTATTCAAGGGATCACTGGCTTTCATTTGTAAATATATCGAGCGGGAAAATGCTGATAAAAACTTGAACACTTCTTCAGAAGCAGAGAAATCATTTTAATTTTCTGTTTAACCTTATTGATTTTTCTTGTACACTCAGGTAAACATGTCAAACAATATCCATAACTAAAAGTTTGCAAATGTTAAACTAAAACTGCCACAGCTCTTTATTGTAAGGAAAATTCTTCAGCTGGAGACCTAGTTTATTGTACATGTTATTTCCTCAAGAGACACAATGGGTTGTTTTGTTGAAAGGCATAATGAGCTCCAATCTTAAATGTTTAAATTAAAGTAATGAAGCTATTTACTTTTAACTTTTGTTAAACTTGCAAACTTTTCTTTGTACGTTATTCTGGAACGTACAAACTATAACTACTTTAATTAAAGTATTTTTGCCTTAAACTTCTAAAAAGTTAAGGACTTTAATTAAACTAAACGCACTTACATTGCATGGAGGTAAAATAACATTTTATATTTGTTTCATTGTATACTAAAATATGTATGTGATATAACGTTAACAAGGAATTATCATAGTTTGACTTGGTATGAAAAATCATGGTGGCTTCTAAAACGACATTAACAAGTAGATTTCCATTGGTATGTTGGTTTGATCATAAAAAGTGCTACGATTTTATCATTAAAGTTTACGTGAACAAGTTTCAATAATACTACCTATAAAACAAATATCGTCACCTTTTTTGCATCATAAAAATCTCGTATTTAAAATTTTTTTAAGCCAAATGTTTTAATTTTTATATAAAATAATTCTTGAGTAGAGGAATTAAATTCAAAGAGGGGCTGCGATAAAAGCCTCAGCGTCATACATATTACTGCATGTAAAATTCAGAAAACTAAGTGTTAGTGTTTTTACAATCGATACTTTCAATAAACCTTATTTTATCTTTTTCCCCAGTAATTGCAATTGAATATTATGTCATAATATAACAGCATCAAAGCTAGTCGAGTGATGGATTCCTTTTTATGAATATCTCATAATTGATTCAGTAAATTTACATTTTTTGCACAAATGACGACAATATTTATTTTAATATACCACCAGTCAAACTTCGACAAGCTATAAACGTGACATTAATCACAAAAGACTGTGACGTGCATGAACTAGCGAGAAGGAGTAATCTGTTTAGGGACTGCAGAAAGTTATCCAACCATCAAGCCAAAGACATTCAGCTTTAATAAAACTTGTCACGTTTTATAAGCAAACTTTATACCATTCTATTGAAAATAGGGAAATTTAATTTAGTGAAAACAGCACTCTTTATATTTATTATTATTATTACTATTTAGTAGGGTATATATTGATACTTAAAGATGAATTCAGATAGATTTTTCTGATTAGAATCAAATCTCCCGCGGTGTATTAATATGTTTTGCAAATTGAGTAGTTTAATATGTTATTTGACTCTTTGGCATTCAAAAACACTAATTGATTAAACATTTTTCGTGGCTTTTCATAGTTATTGCCACTCAAGGGGGCCCAGTAGTTGATTGTATCTCATATATTATAATCTAAGCTACTGATTGTCCCTTGAGTTATAACTAATCTGTAAGCTACTATACTCACCGTCATATGATTGCGAGCTTCAACATTTCGTAAACAGATGTTAACTCACCAGTTTTTAAAAGGAAACCTGCTCTTTAAATACAGTATTGGAAGTAATACAATACTGTACAAGTGGCTACAATATTGGATGCAATATTGGATACAATAGCGATGCAATATTGGAAGCTCGCAATCTTAAAGAGGGGCCTATAAATTCAGAAAGTACAGTATATTACCAAATAAACTATACAACAGCTATTTGTGTATTAAGAGCGCAAAGTACGTCATTGCCGCTCGAAAATTGTATATAAGTAACACGCAGCTAACGCTTCGTGCGGCCAAACATTTCAAGAGCGGCAATGATTATATGAGCTCGTAATACACACAATATTTTTCCTATCACCATTATTTAAACTGTTCAACTTATCAACTAACCTGTACACATAAGTTCATTGAGGTTATGTTTGCTTATTCTTTAAGAACGAAGTGGAAGTAAGTGTATAGAGACGCCGACTGTGAAATCAGCTGATTTAGAGCAAGGCAACTAGAATTTAGAATACGGTGAGTGTAATAGGATTTCTGACCAATAGAACCTGGTCTTTGGTGTTTGACGTCGTGGTTATCTCTCTAGTGTGCCAACTTAACCTAATATGTAACCCTGATTTAGCGAGAGGAATGAAATGAAAGCGGAAATGAACCGTTTTGCGTACTGTTTACAGGTGTGAAAATGTGTGTTATTTCCATGCAGTAGTTGAAAAATATTAAGATAGACTAATAACATTTTTCCTCTTCAGCGGTATGGCCCTCTCGGAGTCCAAAGAAAATCTTAAATGTAAGTATGAATGTAAAGGGGTTTGTCCATGGTTTATATTAGGGATTTGATAAATATCATATAGCTTAAAAGGTGATATTAAACTTAACTTAAAGCCCCAATTCGCATATTATAAGACGAGTCTATAATCACAATTTAAAGTTTGACCGTAGGGAAAGTTTCATTGGTGATCATTTTTACTTTCTCCCCCCTATACATAGTATATGGAGAAAGTATTGTTTTCGTCAAAATTCTCGAATTTGAGTTGTTAGTGGATATATTCGTTTTAGTGCTCCCTGAATCCAAAAAAGTGGTTTTCGGAGTGGTGTCTGTCTGTCTGTGTGTGTGTGTGTGTGTGGATGTGTGTGTGTGTGTGTGTGTGTGTGTGTGTGTGTGTGTGTGTGTGTGTGTGTGTGTGTGTGTGTGTGTGTGTGTGTGTGTGTGTGTGTGTGTGTATGTAAACAAAGCTAGAGACGAAACCAGTGGTCCGATTTTCATGAAATTTGGCATTTAGGTATAAAGCCGTGGTATCTCCAGGCGTATTTTTCATTTTTTTGAATTTTTTATTTTTAAGGGTATTTACCCCATAAAAACCCGTAAAAAAATTACAAAAATCCAAATTTCTCAAAAACGGCTCTAACGATTTTGATAAAAATTTCATGGTTCTTAGTGCTTGAGATGAAAAACAAAGTGACACCACCCGCATGTCTGTAAAAATTCAGGTTCAGAAGTCATGGGGGTTTAAGTGTTAAAAAATTCATATTTTTCAAATTTCACAAAATCTGTAACCTCTAAAGAAAATGTACTTGCAACCATTGAATTCGACTTGAAAAACTAAATAATCCAGTAATTTGAATTATCAGTTTACTTCAACTGGTTGCGGATATAATTGATATTTTAGTTCGGCGGTAAACGCAGTACGTTGTCCAATGTTATTCTTATGGCAAATATTAAAAAACCGATATCTCCGTTATTTACTAACCGATTTTGATAACATTTGGTATATATTTGATTTATAATTAATTGTTAATTTGTTTTATTTCACTATATATGTTTTCTGGTCTTAAATGACTTGAAGGGAGAAAGTATGTGTCAGTTTCCTGATACGTTTATTAAATTCGTATTTGTGGCATATTGTGCTCTACTTGAATATATATTTGAGTTGGTGTGCCTCACGACCCACTCTTACGTTCAATATTGTCTTGTGTCTCCCAGGAGACCCCCCCTTGAGGAGGGATAAAGTCACAGAATGATCTTTAAACTAGTATTTATGTACAGGAAATAAGTTCTAAGTTTTGTTGGTGTATGAGTTAATGTTTTTTCAATTATTTTTTGTAATATACAGTCGTTTAGGCTACCTAAATATGGGTCACTTTTGACATCGAGTATACCATAAAGTACATAAAAAAAGGTAAGATAAAATATTCAGAAAATTCTATAAAGTTATCTTTAATATTACGCATACCTTAAGAAAAAAACCTTAAAATAACTCTAACAATACAAATGTGTTTTGATGTTCCTGTATACATATAACCTTAAACTTTTTATATTCTATAAAAATACTTAATTATTGAGAATAAACAATTAATTGGTTGTATATACACAAAAACCTAACAAGGAAATTGTAAACTTTTTGGATATTTTTACCCAAAGAACAAAGGGAGTTTGGTTTTGCTTTTCAAGTGCATCCTGTTTATTTAGGACTTTGAAAGACCTGTAAGATCGAAAATATTTTAATTTACAACTAAAAAACCATCTTAACATAGAATGTTCTAATAGTTGGCACCTTTATGTCAACACCAGAAACAATAAGGTTACTTTATTACTGTTATTTCGGGGTATTCGGCCACTAGATTTACATAAGTTTATTAAAACTACTTGCTAAAGTTTGTTTGAACCTTAAACTATTTTTTCAATTTGATCTTAATGATACAATTCAGTGTTAAAATGTTAATACATTTTTAACACTTAAATTTCCATGATTTCTGAACTTGGATTTTTACAGGCTTGCGGGTGGTTTTGTTTTGTCATCTTAAGCACTAAAAACCGTGAACGTTTTATCGAAATCGTTATTGCCACTTATGAGAAATTTGGTTTTGTATAGTTTTTGTGGGGTTTTGTAAAGTGAATAGCCTTAAAAATAAAAAATATCAATAAAATAAAAGAGCCAGGAGATATCATGGCTTTACAACTACATCCCAAATTTCATAAAAATCTGACCAGTAAAAATAATTTAAAATGAACACAAAACTAAACAGACTTTTGGAATGTTTATTTGAAGGTTGAAAAGTTGCATTTTGAGGTTTATTTGTTATTTTAAAATTATTCAGTGCTTTGGCATCCATAGAAATTAAAACGTTACCAGGCCAATAACTAAAACAACATATTTTCAGAGAGGAAGAGCTATTGGCACACCAGTGCCAACTACTATGACATCATCATAAGGTTTAGTTGTTGAAATCCGTGTAAAAGCAAAGTATTTAAGGTTATGTTACCAAACTTCCTTTGCTACCTTAAATACTTTGATTTTATAGGGATGTCAACAACTAAACCTTATGATGATGTCAAATAGCGTTATATTTGGCGTTACCTCAGCGTAAAGTGTCATATAGCGTCACCTTAGCGTTATATTTGGGAACATTGACGTAATCTGAAATACCTTAGCAACAAACAGGTTTAAAGTTTAAATTAAAAATGATACAGTATAATTTTTTTATCACAGTAACTTATGTTTTTGAATTGTTTTTATATGTTATTGTTTTAAAGAAATTTGTCAGAAATATAATGTTAAATGCTCATATTTTGTAAACAATGTAATGTAACACATGGGGTGACGACATTTTTCGTGATTTAACTGAATGTACACGTGCTTCACCCTTCTTACAATGTGCATAACTATAAGTATCTTCTGTGTAATAAAAATATTTCTTATTTGAGTTACTTATTATAGTAAAAAATTGACAACAACTACTGTGCCCCTGCCAACAATTATGCCTATTACCCTACACCACACCAACTTAAAAATTCGTAAAAGTATAAGATACAATAATAGGACTAAAACATAAGATTATCATATAGGTCAATTTCTTATTTATCATCCACTAAAACATGCATTTGGTAGCGATGCAAGGGGCAACTAATTTCATACAAATGCGATTCCCCTAAAACTGTATGCTTTAAAAATATTAGCCTATACGTTAGAGATTAGTTCAAAGCTACTAACGTAAACACAAAAAAATTACAGAGCAGGCGTTAAATTTTGTTTGTTATATTATAATATTTTAGCCTTGGGTTGTAATCAGAAGATTCTAATTTCCAAATCAGGTAATGCTGAACGGGGTTAAAAAGGTGTAAAATATAGCATATAATTTAACTCATTTATGGAACAAGATTTACTTTAATTTCGGCTAACCGAATCTTGGTGGCTGTAGTGCGTTTCACCGTTTTGGAGTGCAAGCTTTCAAGCTACATTCAGTGTCGAGTTGTTTTGCTAAATTATACGCGGATGGGTTGAGGTTTAAGGGATCAGAGGACGTTTTCTTCAACAAGAAAGTTACTACCGTGCCGACCGAACCCTCGTAACACGTGTCGACTTGCTTCTTCCACAAAGCACATGATCTAGCGATGTTCCATCTTCAAACGTTCGCTTAAGTCTTTTAGCTATTATTTGTTAGTAATAAAAAAAAATTAATTGCTAAACGCTATAAGTCAGATGTTTTATTGTTATTCGGTATCACCTTAATTCAACAGACATGGCCAATGATGAATACAAGAATATGAATGACAGTTAATTCAAAGTTAGTTATTGCAATCGATAACCAAATCTCCTAAATTATGGCGCTTATGGACACGAAAGCAAATATATTTGAACGATCGGTGTTTTTGGCATCTGAGGCCCCAACATGGTCTCAGGCTTAGGTCTTACGATATGCTTCTTAGACCTAGGGAATAGGTCGCTCTTCCTCTTTACGGGGGAAATTCGCTTAAAATAAAACTTGAGTACAATTTAATACTTTTAACAAATCAAGCCCCATAAGTATTCATAATAATTTGTAATCTGATTAGTCAAGCGTTTACAAGCTTTGTTTCCTGAAATGGAGTGTGTTTAAAACAGGCAAATGCTGTCTAGACATCCTTATAGCTGTATTGACATAAAGTGGTTCACTAAGTTCACTAAATGTTCACTAAGTTCTATATAAAATACACTGCTTTGATTGTTTTTGACATTTGACAAAAGCGAACTGTTACGTCATCTGAGGCTACCATCTGTATGGGCAAGCATGATTTTTGTGATCCCTTTTTTCAGTCTGTGTGAAACGAAGGAAAAATGTAAGCACACTGTCAGAAAAAGCACTTTCCTGTAGATATGCAATCCCCTTATGATTTACTACAGCATAGATGAAGAACTGAACTGATTGGCAACCCAATGCACGTTTTCGTGCCCGTTGTTTCAAGGCGGTGTCAAGACTGCTAGGCGGTGTCATGTTGCATTTGTATCAAGAATAATTTCGTCAATTTGAAATCTTTAGGTCCCAAAGAACAAATATGGCTATAGTAGAATTAAACTTAGAATAGGTCTGGAAAGAGCCGGCCGATGATAGCCGAGGGTTAGCCGAGGATCGCTCGGACCGGCTCGCTAGAGCCGGCCGATGATAGCCGAGGGTTAGCCGAGGATCGCTCGGACCGGCTCGCTAGAGCCGGCCGATGATAGCCGAGGGTTAGCCGAGGATCGCTCGGACCGGCTCGCTAGAGAAAGTCGGGTCACAGTGTTGTCAATTTCCACCACCACCAGCACACGCAGCGCCTTTGACATCTCTCACCCTACCTGGCGACACATTCTCACTTGTGTGTTTGCCCTGTCAGCTGTAGGCTTGCCGCAACTTAAATTCTGGTTTTTAAGGCCAAGTGGATAAACAGTATTTTTAAGACTGCTTTTAAATTCACTTCTTAAATTTGTTACCTGAATTTGACAATACTACTTATTTTTGTCTAATGTAATTGAAATAGTCATATTGGCTCAATCATGTTTGGGTCCAGTGTTACAACAGCTAAAAAAACTGTACCGAAGCGCAGAGAGGAAGTTATATATTCATACTTAAAAAAATAACATTAAGCAAATTAAATAACTAAAAAAGTCTCAGTAATGGAATATTTTGAAATGAAAGCCTAGTCGGTTAAAAGGCTTTTAGTCGGCCAATTGACATATTACACATGTTTTTGTTTTACGGCCTTCCAAACGACTCAGAGGGTGGACGGGTGTTGGATGACTGCAAGGACACTGGGACACTGCACAACTTGGCAATAAATTGAAAGAATTCGTATCGAACCTTGGTTGCCTTCGGCTGTCTTCGGGAATGAACTGTCCAAACCTATTTAATCCTACAATAATAATAACTTAAATATCAGTGCGATTCGAGTGGCATAACAGCCCAACAAACTTGACACCGCTAGAAGAAACGGGCACGAAAAAATTCATAAGGTTCCCTATCTGTAAAGTCCTTCATCTGTGACTCTAGTTTCTAAGAATTGTAGAACAATTAATTTGTATTTATAAAAAATAACATGAGCTTTATGAGTTGCTATGTTGGTTAGGAATAACAAAAAAAATTTAAACAAACACAGGTACATGTTTTACTGGAGCAGTGAGAAAAAAGGTTACCTATATATTTTCGATATTTACAACCTATTTGAATTTCGACCAGTAGTTCATATCTCTTCTTGGTTAAATTTCCTCAATTTTTGATTCTCTATTTAAATATTTGAGGCTTATGTCAAGATTAAAGCGTATTCCGATCGTTCTACAATAGGATATTTCAAATGGGAAGTCTGTCATTCAAGGAAGGGCAGTTCTCGTGCAAAACCTCCTTAAAATATCGACTCTTTTACTTGGGTTCTATTAAGAATCAAAATTTAACATACATGATAAATTATTTATTTCTGTATGTAGAAAATCATTTTTATAAGCGTAAAATTTTCCCTTCCGTAAACATAGGCAGTATGGTTTATCAAACGACAGCACAATTAAGTTGGTAAAAGTGTTTGTTATAAACAATGGACAATATTCCAGCTAAATTAAATTTGAGGAAAGTTTTGCAATCAAGAGAGCATTTTAGACTTGGAAAATAAGCCATAATTTATTGCTTGTTTTAATGACTATAAACAAGCGAGATTTTAAGCCTTTGTTTTGAAAAAAAATCTGGACAAACGTAGTCAGCTTTAATGGAGAAAGTTAGATTCCTCGCAGTTAATATTTGACCTTTTTCTGCAAGGGGATTCAATTACCCAATCGTACGTAATAATGTATTCATTGCCTATTACACGATAAACTTTTTTGCATAAACATGTTTGTGGCTCCCAGTAAAACAAAGAATTTCATTATAAGTTCTGGGGTCACTGTTAAGAAGCAGTAAATATGTGGTGGGTTTTAAATTTCACAGCTTCAGCTTTCATGAATGTTGTCGCTGTTAAACGTGTTTTGTGAAGGAAGCAGCATTTTTAAGTTTCTCATTACTTGTGCAATCTTAATTTCATGTAATATTATATCAGGTTTACTAGAATCTACAGTTTTGATATTTTTATGAATTAACTCTAAGCTGTATTACGTTTTTCTACAAAATATTTTATTGATTGCACAAGTTTTGACCATTAATATTGAATTGAAATACAAAACAGTCATGTTTTAAAAGGTGACTCTATCGATTCATATTTAGTAAGCACTACTATACCAGGCCTAAGTTGCTAAGTCTATCAGGATCGTTTTAACCAAATGCTATTAGACCTTTTTAATCCTTAATACTACTTTTCACGTTTTTCCACCTAATTAAATTTCCTATGGGAATCTTTAACTCTTTAACTCTTCTATGGGGTCTTTAACTTTTGTAGAGCGTTTATTTTTTAACCCAACGTCCATCGTAATGGATTAAAGGACACGTTATGAACTAAATGATTAATTAATATCAACCCAGCATTCAATAAATACGACAATCCTATTTAATTCGAACAGCATATTTCACTTTCAAACCGTTGATGAAACCAAAACTGTAAAATATATCTTACCAGAAGCTGCACTGTCTGATTACATTTCTTGGCTGCTGATGGTTTCAAAAATCGTGGAAATTTAACCAAAAAGAGAGATGAACTACTGGTCGAAATTCAATTGTACGGTTAAACCACGCAGATGCAACAACATCGGTGGCGTGTTGTATTGCTAGCCTAGTGGGCAACGTCTTGAGACGTCGGGTCGCGAGTTCAATCCCAGCGTGTCTACAATAATTTGAGAAGTTACTTAAAAGCGTTTGCAATTCTCATTTATATAAATGGTATTGGAGCTGAAATTAAAAAGTTGCAACTAATCTTTTAATTTTATTCTACTCATAAGAAGTCAACAGTGAACTAAGGTTATGATCTAAGGCTATGCTTAAAAGCATAGGCTGTGGAATTTTACGATTACGAATTAATAATGGCAAACACTTCGGATGGTTTTAAGACAGATTATTTAAAATAATTTCTTAGTCTTATGAATATGGATAAAAAAGATTTTGGGCTTACGATTAAATTTTAAGAGGATCTTTAATAATTAACTACTGATGGAACTTAGTAACAATCGGGACTGAAGTAACTGACGTATCTCCTTATTAAGAGGGCATTTATCAAAGACATTTCTTCAACCAGCGGCGCTTCGGCAAATTGGAAATTCCTTCAAAGATGCTTTGTTGAAACAATAAGTCATCAAATACAATTATAAATTAACATTGTTTATCAATTAATTATTACTCAACTAAGAAAGTTTCCTACCGTAGGTAATCAGCTTATCTGTAGCTTAACCAAAAAATTAAAATTGTCCAATACTTTTTTACAAAATTAATTTTTTTTTTAAACTTTCAAATTTTGTTTTTTGATTCAATATTATAATACATAGGAATTCAAGGCTGTAATCCAAATAAAGAAATTTCTTTTTTTAAAAGGGGTTTTTTTAGCTACGAAATAGATTTCATACTTTCAAAGATACTTTTAATGTAGGTATACAAAGTACCTTTTAACCACTGTAAAATGCTCTCAGTCTGTTTTGACACCTTTATCACGGCTACGTCTGCTTACGTTAAGTCATTATGTCAAGTCAACTTCATTTTGAGTAGAATATGGACCTTTTATATTTGTAACCAAAGTGAAAACTTCTGTAAATTTTTCACTGATAATCACTAACATTAGGGGATTTAGTGAATTAAATTAAATGTTGAAAAAGCAATTAAAGTTCCCCTAACTCGGGAACTCAGGGGGTTTACTGAGCAAAAAGTAAGAGCATAAGGGTAGGGCTGGCAACTCCCCAGTTTCTGATAACCCTCTATCGCAGTTACATTATTGTACTGACCAATTCCTTTTGCGTCTCGTAAAGTATACTACACAAATTAAATATAATTACATAATATATAAATATTATATCTGTATTGTGTATTTTACATTTAATTTGTTTACAGATAAGTTTATAGTCAGATATTGTAACGCTTCTAAAGTAACAAACGTCTGAAGTATCAAATCATTTCTGAAATTCTATGCTCTTTTCAAATAGAGAGTATACGCGACGTCAGTGGCTCTGGTGGTTTCATTAACCATAAGTAAATATGGGGTACGCAGAGCGCAGGAATCGTGTCAAATACTAAAACTCTCCACATGGCTTTGAAAAGATCTATTTCACTTACCCAAGAATCACTTACACCACTACTTAATCAAACTCAGCTGTTAAGTTCACAAAACAATATTGGAATATGAACTTGTGTGAGTAACACTAAACGTCTGATAAAAAAAACGATAACCATGACCATAAGGCCCAAAGCGTTTAATCCACTTTCTCATTACACTCTAGAGTCTAGAGTCATTTTCAGTGACTGAGAAAACGAAACTTGAGAGGGAGGTAAAGACAATTGGGTGTCGCACTTGTAATTTATATATGATTTTAATTGTATTAATTTGTAAATAATTATAACGAAGGAGGTCTCGTCCATTGTTAAAATTGCTCTGCGAGGTTTCGAGTTAACTTATTATACTGTCACAAACACTTCAGTATTTAATATAACAATTGATTTTAGGTTGATACTTAAATAATTTTTTGGGACAGCCCGCTATAATGCAAGCAATACGAATAACTGTTTATAAATAACTGCTTCGAAAAGACCTATATTAAATATATGTAGTGCAAAACATGCATGATTTACAAGCCTTGTAGTATTTTGAAAGTAATGACTTTAAAAAAGTATTAAAGGTAGGTAGGTGGATTAGGTAGGTAGGTAGATAGGGATGTAAATTATCGTTCAAGTTCAATTCAGTTTAATAATAATTCATTGACTGTAAGTACAGGGTGTTGTTTTCAAAACGCAGCTCATTTTTAAGATTGTATTTGAATAATGCACATATAAATATGAAATGAGTATTTTTTTGTTAATCTTTACATTTTATACAACCTATTGTTTAAGTTTGGTTACATTTAGTTCCTTTATTACATTTATTGCGTCCATTTTCAGCCATTAAAATTGACCACCAGACCGCTAAACCAGTTAACTAAGGGTAAAGTTGAAGGAAAAGTCCCTGAATATGACTATAAAAAGCAGAGGTAAATTATATAAAAGATAACGTAACATTATGTGAAGAATGTTTACAAAATAACAAGTGCAGAAATCTGACGATGCGGATGATCATTTTGTCTATCAGTATTACAATTAATTAATGTTTTTATAACGATCAACCATTATATAAGGTGTTTAAACATTGATGATATTTTGCAAAAACATACAAAGCACAAAAGGAAAATTTTATTAATTAAATGGTATTAATTAAGCTTTCTATTTAATAATAGAATACCTTTAAGCAATAATTTTTATTGCATATAGTATTTGGTAAATGCATTGCCATAGTAGGTTTAACGTAGTTTGCCAATTTTTAGTCATGATGCCGGGCCCACATTAAACTCAATTTAAGCTTATCACAGTCAGTAAACGAAAACTCAATATAAATTCTAAAAGTATTGAAAGTGGATCCGATCGTTTGCTTCTGTCACACGTTGTCGTCCCAGATCTCATCACTAACATATACGAGGTATCGCAATACGAACATTTGCTGTCTGCCAGCACACTGTACACAACAACAACAACACACCCGTTATTAAATATATTACACTTTTCTTGAATGACATATTTTTTGGGTGAGGATAATTTATTTCTTATTCATATGTTTGTGTATTTTTATACGTGTTACCGTATTTTGTGTTTGTATTAAACCCTGACAAGAGTCCCAAACTGAGGTGAGTGCTGCACAACAAAGGAATAGTAATAAATATACTGCATTACATATTGAGTCTGTTTGATCAGCTTGACCAAAGAATGCTAGTCTATTATGATTGTTAAAAGGTTAAGATGTGAGTAATGAAAGGGACTTAAAGATTAAAGTAATAATAAAGACATTAAAATATATTTAACTAAAAATTACCAATAGGGAAAGTTTAAAAAAAACATCAATATGTAGGTATAAAGCAGAGTTGTTGCAGGGTATGGATCGCCTTACGGTTAAAAAACTCAGGTTAGGTTCCTTACGGTTGCAGCTGTTGTTCCTACATCTAAATCTCTAGGACTAAATCCCACAGGGCATCTAAAATTCCAATGTTAATAAAATGCAAGGGTCCAAGACAGTTTTCTGGTATTTGTTTAATGTTATTTAAATAAAAAGCTGGTGCTATTCAATTTTGATTAAAAATTCAAATAAACTTTCTCTGGGTTAAACTGCTGTCATCAGCTAGTTAAAAATAAAACTAAAATATTGAAGAAGATACAAATATTTGTATTCTATCTATAAAAAATCAACAATAAACGTACATGATAAAACAATTTTTTCATCCAAAAGAACATTACCTGAACATAACTTTAAACATAGTTTTTCAAAGTTAAATAACATAAAAATATGAATTTTTACCTATATATTTTTTAATTACGCTACTATTTTTAAATGCTCGAGAAGTCCTATTCAACATGAGATAGGTTAGCAGCAAAGCGTTGTAATATTTAGATAATATTATTTAAGCGTAGTTTAGCAATAATCCCTCAGCAGTGTGAAGCCTGGTTTACAAGATGTTCTTCGATGATCCATCTTGAAGCTTCCACTAAGCGACGTCTCATCGGCCCGGTGCCCCTGTTGCATCCATTCCCCTTATTTTGCATCAATTCGCGTATACTTAACAGAGCTGTAATTTTGTTATAAGTGTTCCAGCAGTTAATACAGCGTGTCCCAAGAATAATGTCACACCTTTAACTGTTCATAGTTATTTCATTCAAGATCGTAGACCAATTAAACTTGAGCCATTTAAATAGCTGAATATAAAGTTTTGTTTTCAGTAGTTAAGCAACCTTATGTGTAGCTAAAGTTTTTTTATGAAAACATATATTAGATCAATTTTGTATTGTTTGGATATCTACAAAGCTAAAATATTATATCGTGCTACAGAAGTGTACCGGCAAGACCTTAAAAACCTGTGCGAGAGTTTACTTTTTATTTAAAACTAAAACATTGTGTTTTATGTACCTTACATTTAGTTCGTAGCTGATCTTTGGTACGGACTTTTTTTTAACTTTTTGCATAGTGGTTTATAAGCTTCGCCTCCAGTTTTGGGTCTACCTTTTCTTTTTTCTTCTAATAAGCTTCTATATCCTTAATCGTCTTATCAATTGATAAGACATTACCTTATCAACTTGTTTCACATTTCTAACAAGTTGAAGACAAGCTAAAACTAACGTTACTCTGCAACATTGAAAACTTCAATAAACGTTAATGCATATGTGCCGGACTCATACATTTTTATTAAATACTTTAGCTACATATGAAAGAATGGCTACAACTGGCTGCTTAATGACTGAAAACCAAAGTTTACAATCTGATCTTTCAAATGGTACAAGTGTTATTGGTCTACAATCATAAATAAATTAGCTATGAACAACTAAATGAATGAAATCATTTAAAAGCCACACGGTATTTTCTTTACTCATGTATGCGTTGCATTTTTCAATTTTCAAAATACTTTATATCTTTATTCAAAGTCGTTTTAGAAAGCAAATTAATTAAAACAATATTAGTAAGCATTCGTTCATATTCTTTCAGTGCATTCATTTATAATTTTTAATCTTACTAAATGGAATAAAATTACAGGGTGGCTACAAGTGAATGATGTTCTACATTTCAGTTACAAATATCTCTGAATTATTACATTTGGGCTTTTATATTTGGTACTTATCAACATCTAAATTTTATTACCTGCTGTTTTGTAATCCAAATTATATCCATTTATTCATGAACACATTTTAAAAAGAGAAAGTGTTCAAATCAACCTAGTCACATCATAGTCACGTCAACCTATCAGTGCCCAAATGGCCAATTTTCCTTAAGAATAAAATCCATCGAAGATTCCCTCATTATCATCCTAGTCAAATGTGGTATTTGAGTTTTAAGTAAGATGGGTGCAGTGGCATTAATAAATTTCAAAAAGCCTCACTAAGCAATGATAATGTAGCAGAGGTTAAGGGAATGAAGAGAAAAAAGGAAATGTTTTAGAATAGTCTTAATCAGGAATGTAATTTCTGAGTGTCTGAACTCGCTTCCCACGCCAACCTAGATCAGTGTTTCTAGCATCACGTTAGCGCTATGGACTTCAGTTCAAGTATCACTGGTTTTATTCCGGGCTGTATCACAAACCTTTGAGGAGTTTGGACAGTTTTCCTTAGAAGGAGTTTATTACTTACTCTTAACTAGGAAACAAATATACGAATAAAGTAAGTAGTTAGTCAAACTTTTTTGGCCGCATTTTTTTCGTGATTTCAATTGGAAACCACTTGGAATGTTACTAAGACGTATTAATACAATAATATTCATACTAAGTAATTGGTTGTATAACCCTCAATAGTTTTGTATATGTTTTTATTAATTTATAATCAATATAAAAGCTATTTATCTTGAGATAAAATTTGTTCCAAACGTTTTACACTCGAAGATCTTAGAAGCTCGCGTGAAATTACATTGCAGAAAAATATATATTTAAAAATGAAAATAATAAAAACTGGTCTATTTCTTTATACTACTACTCCGTCTACTACTAATTTAGGCTATACTTTGGTAATAATAAAGGATACTTCATATCATGAGGTAGTAGCTACAAAACTAATACATAAGCTTTAAGTTTGAAATAACACATGAGTTTTGTTTTCTCTTCATAACTAATTTAATATTGAATATTAATAACATAATGTAATCATGTACATCATGTAGTAATGTATTCATATTGTAATAATATTGTAATGTATTATATTAGTATTATTAATATTGGGAAATATGTAATGAATTCCACAATTTTAGGCTATAGATAAATTTGTGCGATGAAAGAAGTGGAACTCACCAAAATTAATTTTCATAAAACAGAATAGTAGATTAAGCTTTTGTTACGTTCCTAAGCCTTGTTAGTTGTGAGTTGCAGTAACACCCTAAAAGTTCTCCCTGACACGAAGTTCAGATCCACAATGTTACTGCCCAGCATAGCAGCACATGGAAACTGGTGTGAAACTCCAAGCCTTGTTTCACAACGACCTCTCGACTTTCTCCTCGACATAAAGCTTAGTTCCGAATTTTCACTAAATTATAAATTAGGGCACTGATAGAATCTTTAAGATTTTAGTAGTTTTTTGTTAAGGTTTTGAGGGTCAAACACCATTAAAAATGACAAATTATACAAAATGAAGCAAATGCCTGGAAATACACTCAAGAGTCAATGTATATACATATGGAATTTCACCGAAGACAGACTATTAGTATCGTCTCTTTACATTCAACAATCCAGATCCTTACAAAACACACTTACACAGTTAAGGTTGGACAGACATCACAAATTGCTAATTTTATGAATTAAGAGAGTAACAAAAAACAGTAAAAACTTAATTTTAAACTGTTTTAGGAAAGTAAAACCTTTTCCATATCCTAGAAATAGGAGAGAGAAGGTAATAAAAATGAATGTGATTCATTCTTACCCTTTCCCAAATCAACCTACTTACACTGTTTTCGTTTGTAACCACCTGAGCTCTTGTAAAGAAAATCGTTACTTCCTCCCGTTAAATAATGTAACTTTGTTACAATTTCCAATGGTTTTTTTGTTCGAGCTATGCTAAAACAATAAATAAAACAGAAATATAACACAGAGTGATATGGATGAAATATGAACACCTTATATCTCATAATGAGAAACGACCGATCTCACTCATTATAGGCCTTCAGTAGACATGCTGGACACGGGGTTGGCTGGACTAACCGAGCAGTGTAAAGTAGATGAGGCCTGAGAGATTCACGTAGCCAACATAATGGCCGGGGACTATCATGGATTGTATAATATAGTAGACTCTCTCTCATCCGGACACCTTTTAACCGGACATCGGTTTAACCGGACATCGGTTTAACTGGACTACACTCCACGACAGCGACAACTTTTTAACCGGACGATTTTTATCAGCACATTGGTTTTACCGTTCATGATGGGTAGGAAATGAACAATACTGTTTAGATGATTATTGAGGGAAAGATAATAGACCAGTAAACTAAAGTCTAAATCAGAGTTTTGTCTTATTTCGTATGCGTTACAGTTATAATATAACGTGCCTTAGGGAACGTCGGTTTAACCGGAAAACCCGTTGTCCGGAAGAGTCTCGGACCTGAGGTGGCCGGATAAGAGGGAGTCTACTGCATCGGCTCTGGTGGCGAAACGTTGTAGCCACGAAGGCCTCACACCTAGTCACGTCGATCTCTCGTCTGGCAATAATGCATGATTCGTGTTGAATCTCTTTGGTATAGTTTCAAGTGAAGAGAAGGACACTTGTTCTCAAAGAAGGGAATATAAGTTTTAGAAAAATATATTTTAGGTCTTAGAACTTTAAGGGGCCATACATAAATTACGTAACACTAAAATCGGCCTTTTCAAACCCCCCTCCCCACCATTGTAGCGGATTTGTAACGCTGGCACTAACCCCCCCCCCCCAAAATTACGAAGCTTTGCTATCACCCTCCCTCCCCTAAAAAAAGTCGAAAACTTTGTACTTTGAAGATAATTTAACATATTTAAAGAAATTAAGGAATTAATCATAGTTACAAAACTTTGCTTTAAACCTCCCCCCTTCCTTATAACGGTGCATAATGCTCCCGAACACCCCCTTTCCCTCTAGGGGCGTTAAGTAACTTATGGACGATCCCTAACCGGTACTAATTTAAGTTGGTTTTACCCTAAAGGAGCTCCAAAGTTGACCTTGTTTCAAAGTTGTGAATAACAACTAAATACTATCCACGACTTAAATTATTCGCTATGTTATTGAGTTAATCAATTCCGGCAAATTCGTGTGATGCGCCACAATATTTTATCTTGTGACAAGAAAACGAAGAAGGTCAGAGTAGTTACTGATACTTTGATGAGTATATTATACCTTTGAAACATTCATGAAACGATTTACCTTAATGAATCGATTTCTGGAATGCTCTTTTGCCAATCGAAGACAATTAAGGGGACTTGGGATGTTGATAATGGCTTCTATAAGCTTGCCATCCCAGGAATGTTTACCCAATAACTTTATTTCATGGTTGCTTCATCATTAATTATCACCTTCACCTCTTCGGCTCTTTATTTTTTCTTTAAAGACAATTCATATTACAACAAGTTTTTATATGTAGAATACTATTGTAATGTATCTTAATTTTAGAACACTTAAAAAACATACGTTTTGAGATAAAATACAAAGAATACATTCTTAATACTTTGAAACAGATATTGTATAGTTCAATGCTGAATATAAAATATAGTATATGTATAATTTTACAATATATTGTATATCTGAATGTACAATATCCTGGTATATTGTCAAGTAAAGAAAAGGGCCAATATAAAAGTATCTTGGTATATTTTACTCAAAGAAGGGAGTATAAGTTTTGAGAAAAATATTTTAGGTTTTAGACAGACATTTAATCGGCACTAATTTAAGTTTGTTTTAAAGGAGCTACATGCTAACGGGTCTGTATATACCTATGGCACCATGTAAAGTTTATTCAAAAATAAGAAATATATACAGGTATATTACTATCTTTTTATTTCAATTATTGATGGCCTTATGTTGTGTAAATGTTCGCTGCGTAAATATTATCGGCGTCAAACTACCTACTGATTCTCTCAAAGTGAACTGATTGTAAAACGCTATGCGCTTGATTTCAAAATTTAATACATTATGTGCTTGAGAACAAGAGAACGAAATGCTTTAATAAAGGAAGAGTAGAGCAAACAAGGTGTCACATGGCCAAGGCTTTGTTCTGTAACAAGTCTTTACACATTCCTGCACCGCGCTGGTATAAGTTTACATCCGACATTTGACAACTGTTTGGGTTTTCAAAGTTTGTTTACGATTCAAACTTAGCAGGTATAAAATTTGTCCTTTCAATTTTAAATAAAAATCACTTGGCATTAAATTACCATGCTGACCTACGGTAAGGGGTACTTTAAGCCAATTGATCATTAATAGCCTTACTTAAATAATATTACATTCACAGCTCATTTGCATTTTGTGAAAACAATAGTTACATTACCAATTTGAATGTTTTTCATAGTTTGCAAAAGAATAGCGATTAAGGAATAAACATACAAGCTAACATCAGATTATGTATGGCATTACCCAGGCCAACATGCGGCTCAGGCCGCAAGGCTATCACGGTTAAGCCACCATCATTACTCATAACTAAGTCTGCCATGAATCAACCCTTCACAATGAGCGTGGCTGTAAGACGAACCTCTGGCCTGACTGTTATCATTGCATTGTGAAGCCTTTATGAACTAATAAAGTTCAATGACGTTTATTTCTTTGTTGTATCATTTATGATGTGAATGCCATCACCCACTGTTACTAAAATAGATGTTGTAAAAATAATATACTTTTATAAGAAACTAAGTGAATAACAGTTAATGAAGTAAAAATATTCGTTATGAGAATGGAACTTATTCAATATTGTGAGTAACATGCTTTGATCAGAGCCATGTTGCTGAGGAAGGCGTCTGGTTCTTCGTTGTCTGACGACGAAACCGAATAACAAGGTTGGACCAAGACCAAATACCAAGTCTGTTTGCAAGTGCAATGGGGTGGTCATCGTAACGACATTTGGAAATCTGAAGCCAACCACTTAATTTAACCCCTGGTGATTTTATGCCACAGAAATTCCCTTATGAAACAAACTTTAAATTTGGATAATTTAACCTCATAATACGTAATTAATAAATAATTATTATTATAATAATTATTAATTTATTATAATCTCATTTTTGGATTATAATAAATAATTATCTCGTTTTCACTTAACGTTTTAAGGATTTATTTCGTTGTTGAACTAAAGTACAGGTTTTTTGACGACGCATATTTTATTATTAGTTTCCTTTTAATGTGAAACTAGCTATGCAATCTGCGATATTGTGAATTTGAAACGTTTGCTTCCAACATTTAAATTTATTTAACTTCTTTTTAAGATTATAAAGTTTAACTCTATAAAAACCTGTTGGATCAAGTTAATAAATTTACATTTGTATGAGCTCCGTTCGGTATGCCAAGTTTGAAAACAATCTATGTAGCAGTTTTTGGGTTAAACGTTAAACATACAAACAACCAAACACCACTGAGGGAGTTCGAATCTTTGCTCCTGTATGAGAAAAGTACCTGAATAAACTTAAATTCGCTCTTCGATAAAAGAGTATACATAAATTATTGTAGTTCCCAAGTCTGTGGAAACCACTTACCCTTACCATTAATCCCAATCCCACTGAACATTAGATTAGAAATTAAGTAAGAAAATCAGGAAGGTCGTAAATAAAATCCCTTGCGGTCGGCAGATATTAGCCATTTCTGTGTCAAGTACCCAACAAATTATATAAGTGGAAACGAGATTTCAGTGGCAGATCAGAGCGTGGACTGTGAAGTGAAGAGCAAACATTTTTCCTTCTATGATATTGTTTGATCATATCGCTAAAAGGAATGAGTTCAACTTACAAATTTTGCAGAATATGGATAGTTTAGTCCAAGATCATAATAGTATATAATTTAAGATATACATATATATATATATTTATATATATATATATAATACGAATCCATTGGTGTTTAATAATTTTTATATAAGCTTTTAAGGTATTTAATGTTATAGGCCTTCAATTAACATAACTGTTGTTAAAATTTAAATAAGCCTTTTTTCAAATGTTTGGTTTATTATAAAAATATATTTTAGAAAAAGAGCTGAACTCAATTGTTTTTATTCTGCTCAATAAACGTTCCCATTTTAAAAGACCCTGTGTATAAGGAAGTACTTAAATTTATATATATATATATATATATATATATATATGCACCAAACAATGCAAGACACAACAACAATGCAACAATGCGATGTATCTTGGTTATATCTGTGTGCAAACGAGTACAATTTTGAATAATTATATTTAAAATCATGTTTTACTTGTTTTTATAACGAGAAAGTTAGTAAGTATTTCTTCCGTGTCGAATTATTTAAGAACACTTTTCCCGGAATAATTAGCATCACAGTAGAAAGGCCTTTTTTCCATTAGAAAAGTTAAATTTGAAGTTTATAAACAATTAGTTTAAGGTTAATTTCTTTCTGGAACTAAGTAGATAATTAGATTTTTTCCTTCCTAAATCAAGGTTAAATTTACACAAGTGCAATCGGTTGAAGCTTCAATTTACACATTGGCAATTGAAAACTAAACTCGGTATTTTGTTAAAACGCAAAGCCAAATAATTAAACCTTACGTTATATACGATTTAAAACTACTGCAGTGATAACAGTAATTTGATAGTTAAGGAGTACTGTAGGCTGTAACACTCGCCAAATCTGTTAAATAATTGACGCTGTAACTGGCTAGCGGTGGGTGTAATGGTTCCCCCAAGCGTCATCCCTCTAATCTGCACTGCTTGGTTAGTCAGGTGACGTTGTATTACCGAGCAATACGGCAATAACCGGCTGTTTTCAATAAAATTATAATTGGAGCGAGGCACTCCTATTTGGTTGATTGAAACTGATAACAAAAATAAATATATTCATCAAATATTATAAATTGAGGCCATTACAGATGATTTCGCTTCAAATAGACGATCGTGCCACAAGAAACATACACAGTCAATTTTAGTTTCTAAAATATAAATGTTTGTTTACAATCTAAATAATTAAAACTCGGTGCATCAGTTTTCCAATTATAGTAGCTTAATATTTAAATCAGTATAATAATTTGCCATTAATAATATATTCATTTTACAATTTTTAATAATACAATATTTGTTACGTTTTTATTCGACCTTATAGTATATATAAAGGAGAAGGGGTTTTCTAAAGGACAGAAAATTTCCAAATCCATAAGACCTACAGTCCTGAAATTTGGTGTTTATACTCCCCTTGGGCCAAAGATGCGTACTAAGAAACGGTTTTACAAAATTCCCAGAGGTTTCCGCTCTAGAGGACACCAAAGTTTCAATACAAATCTTATGACCTAGGCTAGGTATTTATCATTTTTCATTAATCCAGATGACTGAATAAACATTGTATTCCATGACCAACTGCAGTTAGTCGTTGTAGTTCTTAAGACAGTGTTGAGCGGAGACTGTTGTAAAGAATAAAAATTCGTACAGAATATTAGTTCATCTTTTTACATTTTATGCACTAAATTTTATAATTATATTCCAATCTTATACAATGAAAGTTTAATCAAAAACAATTAAAATTAATTCTATAAAGAAGTGTGATTAGTTTACACTAAACAAATACAACTTAAATTTAAATTCAATTGAAACTAAATGAAAGGCATAGAAAAAATACATGGACACATTTATGTGAAAATTGCTTCAACTGCTGAAATTCAACTCTCTATTTTGAAGACGATCTCAGTAAGTATCAGCAGTCAATGGTAACGTTTTACTGGGTGAAATGGTTAGGCCTACAGTAAAATTATAGCCATACTAGTTCTTCTCCGTGCATGGCTTCACCCACCATTAAAATAATAGTGAGATAGTAACCAATATCTACTTTGTGCCCTTAGGGGAAATCCCAAATAATAAATAATAGAAAAAGTCCCATTTTAAAATATTTCGTCAATTAAATAGAAATATTATCCAGATTGGAATGGCTCTCACAAAGTAAACAAGTGCAAACGAAGTGTATAGAGACTGACACAATGTCTACGGGCAACGACGGATAGCACCATAATTAAGAACCTTCACTCCTTCACTGTACTGTAAAAGCTTTTTATTATAATCTTGAAAGGTATTGGCAAAAATACTCAGAAATATCTTTAAATTTACATCTTATAGATTAAAATTTGTTTAGCCGTGAACAGGATATAAAAACAAAAGAACATTCCTCACGTATTAGTTTAAAATTGTGTGTAGTTTCACTCAATAAATGAGGTGTTGACTATGTCACTACGACTATCATTTTGATCGTGGGCGAAGGAACGGGGAGCAGCGATTTAATTAATATTTTACTAACATTATAAGGATATTGGGCATTGAGAATCGAACATATTACTATCATATGTGAGAGCAAAACAAGTTTACTTAGAGGTGTAACCCTTATATACATAGATACAGAGCACAGAGTCAAATACTACAAACCAGTATAAAGTGAACGCAACTTGTTTTAGTCATTGATGCATTTTTACATATAAGTTAGCATGTGCCTAATGCTTAGTTCACTGAAAGGGTAAAACCCTTAAATTAAAATATATTATGAAATGAGTAATTTTAACAACCTACCAAATTGTCTGATTACTATTAATAATTTATTATCTCTTCATAAATTATATCTCTAATGTAAATATTTAAGCGTTTTATCATAGCATTACGGTTGCGGCTGGTTATGAGAAGTTGTAACGTTTATAATGTAGACTTTTCTGGAAGCGTCAGTAGTATATCTAAGATTAAGACTAGGCTACGACATCCATCTTCAATCTAGCGTTTGTATTTAAAACATTATAACTGGGGCACACTGTTATGATTGTCGAGGTATATACAATATTTTATTACAGACTAAAGAAAGCTTTTAAAAATTAGGCAGTAGGAAAGCAGTAGTCTACATTACGAGAGTAGTAGATAAGCAGATTTTATGCTGTATGGTATTAGGTTAAATATACACACTGACGATGTGGTGTAGATCTATAAATATATATTATGTTTTCGTATAGGGTTTTCAACAAAGTAATTAATATATTTACAATCACAAAATGTGCTTAATTTACAATATGTGTTAAAAGCAAAGACATGACCAAAGAGTTTTGTCAGACCAGAAACTAGTCTAAAATCTTTATTATTGACAAATAATCCGCTAGACAAAATTTGTTAAGTTTTTCATCTTTGAAACTTAAATTCTTTGCTATGAAAGACAATTTTTGATAAAATACACTGAAGGTAGAAACATTATTGATTACGCCCAGTACAAACTGTTAACCTACATTTTTCGTTACATAATATTATTACGAACGGTCTTAATAACGATATTCGTTGTTTGTTACTGTGCGTGTATTTCTTTTGTCTGGGATATCGAATAACAAAAATTCAAATCACTCAAGTTTAATGAGAATGTATTTAATAGTTCCCTCAACGACTAAAATAGTTGCGAACGAAAAAACTGTCACAAAATAATCTAATTATTTATAACATTTTAACCACAGTAACAGGACCAGAGCCGAAATTTCTAGTAATAACCCCCTTTATAGCGTTCATTAGGCTTTATTTATTCCTTGTTTTCAACCTCGTCGAGGAATTCCTCTGTATTGGGATTGTATTGGGCCGATTTCCTCTGTATAATCGGCATTCCCGACATATGTTATTAAAATTTTGCTTTGATTGTACTCTATTGATCCTAAATATGAATATATTTACCGTGTTTTTAAATTCATACCAATGTTTTCAGCTCAAGTAGTTGGGTAGGTGGTATTATAGGTCTAAGTTAATTTCAGCACTTCCACAAAGCCATTAGATGTATAAAGGAAACTAAATTCTACCCGATACCCAGTTGGGTTTTTACAAGAAATGCTATTAATCTGTACTTTTTTTAAATAGATAAATATTAAAGTATCGTGGAATTTATGAGAATATTTTCACCATATCATTCATATATTTAATTTCGTAAGACGATTCTTTGCGTCAAAATTGTGGGCGTCTAGCAAGTCGTAAAAAGATGGGAGAGGGCTCAAATTAAAGGTTTCTATACCGCGATGGCGGGAAAAATAATAAAATTGCTTGAAATTCACCAGAAAACGAGAAATAACATAAAATATTTACCATTAAAAAAACATTGGGATCTAAAAGCGTCTGCTTTGTTTACATAAAACATCTGATGCTGTTACTTGATTGAAAACCATGTGGTGTAGGCTAGATATCAATATAAGGTAGATTCAGTTTGCTATGAAGGTATTTTGCATTACAATAAATAAGGATTATTTGAACTTTGTCTCCTTAGGGGCTTTTAGCCCCTTCAAGCCACTAGTTAAACTAATTGCTGTACAGTCATGTTAAAAATGCTGCAAAGTTCGAGTGTTCACCGAAAATGTTCAGCTTGAGACCATGTGAAAGTGTAAATATTTATGTTCGGTCGGGCTTCAAATGTCAGCGGTTTTTATTTATTTATTTATTATTTTTATAATGCCATGTTACAGCAAATACCAATTACAACATAGCATTAAAATGTAACACAATTTGAAGCATATCATAATTAATGTTCATTAATAATTAATAATCTGTCCATTTTTCATGACACTTCACATTGGAAAAAACATATATGGAGTAAAAATAACAACAAGCAAAAATTTACTTTAGCAAAAATATGTGCTTATAACCAGATATTACGAAATGTTTTCTAGAGGCGCCTAACAGAAAAACAATTATTTTTATAAATTAACAACAGTAAATATAACTCTGCTTAAATGTAAATAAATAAATTAGTATGTACAGATAAAAATATGACCATGCAACAAATAAATGAAAAATATCAATGTGTGTATATTAACAACAAATTTGATACTTGAAATGCGACAAGCACCAAGGGTTGGTCTTTTTTTCACTTGATTTGTGCTTCACTTGGTGCTTGATTTGTTTACGTGCATTAAGGAACTAACAATTAATTAAAATCCATGACATCAAGCAACTGACTAGTTTTAAAGGGCTTCTGAAAAATATCGATTAAATTCGAATATTTATTATATAATCTTATCATAACATTTACTGGTGAAAAATATTTTACGAGTAATATGAGGCGCGCAACACGGAATAATGTAACAAACTGGATCGAAGTTAACAAACATTCGCTGAATATTGGGACACTGTTCACGAATTGTGTACAACTTCTTTTGAGGCGTCGAGTTGACTTCGATTAAATCAATTTCAGTATTCAGATTTTTGTTGTTGTCGTTGTTTTTGTTGTTAAAACAGATCTCTGGGGGTTTCCTAACTAATGTATCAATGGGTCAATGGGGATAGGCAGAAAAAAGAAAGAAAAAAGTTGAAAAACAAAACAAAAACGGGGGAGTTGGAAGGTTAATGTAAGACCTAGTAAGTCTTACGAAATGTTAGGAATTGTGTTCGGAACATTATGTTCCGAAATGTTCGGAACATAATGTTACGAAATGTTTATGTTCCGCACCCTTAAAAAAAACTCTCCTACATCAGGAGAGTTTTTTTTAAGGGTGCGGAAAATAAAGTAAAAGGAAAGGCTGGGTTGAAATATGCCAAGGGCAAGATTTTTCTGTGAGCATCTTTTTTTTAAAAAAAGAGGACCAGGCTTCACTTAGCCATGGAATTGCAGCGCAGCTAAATTAGCTTATAGTGCACCCTCAGACACAGGTCCTCATTTTCCGTCAAATCCCAGATCCGTAACGAACCTTGAGATCCTCTTGACGTTGGTTACCTGTTCTTCCCCTAGGTCACTCGTGGGTAGGGCTGGGCCCTGTAGGGCTGAGCACTCAATCCTCGGTCAGCTTTTCGTCTGAGTGTTTGGATCTGGCAATGGCCATCATCTCCACAGACAGCTTCTCTGAGTAGGAAGGTGCCGTTGCCCTCTGTGGATCACTCGACCCCTCTCTCTCCTTCAGTCTCGTCTTCTTGTCATTTCCGGCCTCTTCGGGTGTCAGGTGCTCTCGCCCACTCTTTCCACCCTCTTTCCCGGAAACACTTGAAGAATCGGCCTTGGGGGTGCTACCCTCTCTCTGCTTTTTCCCAACTTCCTGGTTCCCTAAGGTACCAGCCTCGCTGGGGGCAAGGTTAGGGTTCTTTGCAGCCCGCGCCAGCCTCCTTTCCTTTTTCCCTCTTTCTGGATCGGACCGTTTTGCCCTTGGTTGGGTCTTCTTCTACTATCCTTTTCCTCCACATCTCACCCTTGGAAAGCAGTTTCTTCGGTTCCTTTCCAGCTTCGGCGAATTAGCGTTTATCGTCTGATTTCAGCACGGCATCCACCTCCTGTCTTGGTCGAGAGCAAGAGGAATGCTCTCGACCTGTTGGTCACACTCCTGTTGCATGTCAGTGGTTTTTGCTCCCACGAGTTCCGGGTATCTAAAAGTCCACCTCCCCAGTGACCCGATTAGAGTGGTAAGGGGTACGTACATACGACTGGGTTCCCCTAGGTTCCCAGAAGGCTCCGTAAAAGACACTGAATATTAGGCCCTCAGTGTCATGAGACTCTCAGCACGGATCGCCTAACACCTTAGTCTAGGGCCCGCAGTGCCTAGGCAACTCATCCACGTGACAGATGCCCAGGCATGCGGCTTGAGCTTCCGGGTCCAGGTGCCACCCCCACCTAAGCAAGGGCTCATCCTGAACCGGGTTTGGCTCATTCCGGTACTGATAGTGCTGCTGCCCCCCTACCAGAAAATCATTCGGGAATCCAGTCTAAAGCCGCCGGGATCAGCGTATCAGGGCCACGAGCGTGAACGGTGCAACCTTTGGTTACACAGGGCAGTACATCAACTTTTGTACTGCCCTCCCCGGACGGTCTTGGGCACCCTTACAGGTACCCCTGGGGGAGAAGGTGTATCCTGGTTCTGCACATCTACGCAGCTCCCTGGCTGTCCAGAGGACACCCAGAAGACACCTTTTTTTGCGTGAAAATCGGTCTAATGTATGTGTGATGTTGAGCGTTACCAACAGAGTGACAGAAATTAAAATAAGGCTTGATTCGGATTCTCTGATCTTCAAAACGCAAAAATAACCAATAATTTCATAATTCTAAGAAATATACAGACAAAACTAATTTTATTTATATGTATAGATGAACCGTAAAGATAAATAAGACTAGTAACTTAATGGATGTATGTTGCAAAGATGCATCTCGACAGTCTCGGCCATAAAATAGTTGCGACAGAGTTGCGCGACTTTGCAGTCAAATTATCTTGTAGTAAACTCAAGTGACATTTTAGGAGATGAAACTTGACATTCAGTATAAACTTGGAAACCTCAATTAGCTTAATTAGGATCCGCTTTTAAACTAGGGTTCCGTTCTTAGTTTAGACATAGAGTAATTGCTCGTGGTATATTTTGAACTATTGAGTTTTTGTCTATGTTGGTTAATTATAACTGTCTTCTCGGTTTTCCAAAGCAACAACTGATTGTAGATTTTTTCCTAGAATAATCAAATAACAAAACTTTAAAGTTTTTTTTCAATTAAAAAATAAAAAGTAAGATGGACTATACCGACTGGATAAAATGGGAATTTCTGAGTTTGTATCGATTGAACCGACCAGTTCACTTGAAAAAAAAACGGACTGGCTGACTTAAAAAAAAACATTTACCTCCACAAAAGAGTATAATGTGGAAGTAAAATGTCGTGTTACCTCAATATTTATTAAATGGAAAGACTAGATAACACGTAGCTCGAAATCGAGCAAAAATCATATTGTAATAGAATGAAGAATTATCAGCCTATTTACATACTTTTAAATTTTAATCAAAGGGCTAACTTCATTAACAAAATTATGGCTCAACTACTGAAACTTTTAAAGCTAATTTGATCTACCGCAGAAGTTTCTGGTAAACGTAAACGATTTTTTAGGGAACACCTTCATTTTCCCGTCTCCTCTTTTTTCTGAAATGTATATTTTAACACCGGCAAAAGATCACGCTCTGCTTACAGCAACATGTAGCTGACCGAGAGCAAACACTGGCGCCGTGAACAATGACTTCCTTTGTTTTGGGATTGCCGCTGCATCGTGTTGATAATTATCGCCAAAACAGATATTGTAGGGAACGGCTGTCTTTATAGGCAACATTTCCTTTGTGGCAAAAACGCGTAAATGACGCACTACTCTACCAGTACTTTCATTCTTTAAATGCAACCCAATTTTTAGTAGTTCATTGGTCTGGGGTTGTACATCGGGAGGGCGATGCCAGCGGTTCTTTTCTACTACTCCAACCGGTCAACGTTCGTCTTCTTCTTATCGGTGGCATTATAAATGCACCAAATCCAAAAAAAGATTTGCTCCGGTTGATATCACTTTAAAACACTAAACTACATTTTAAAACTGGTAACTGCAATGTTTAACAGCTTAAAAAACTTCATAACATAACCTAAATTACATAATAAATCTTTTAAAAAAGAAAACTGTTGAAAACAAAGCCAAACCAGCTGTAAAAATAAAAACTGCTCTTTTCGAAAAATTAATTATAATTGCTGCAATCTGTGGTTTACCTGTAGAACTATTTCAGAGCTTGGCCATATGTTCAGTTTGTAAACAAAGTAAACTGAGCTTGATCAAATGTCGATGAATAGCGCCACTTTTCCGAAACTTCAGCCCTTTACTGTACTTAAGTGACGCCCTTTTTTAAAATTCTGAGACTTGTTGACAAATCTACATAACATGCCCTTTAATTTGATACCTCAAACGTTAAAATCGGTCCAGCCGTTATTGCGGTTGGACTGTGAAAAGAAAACCTCTTGCGTATTAATATATAGATGATGCTACTTTTACTTGCGAAAATGATCCAGGATAAAACCTTTGGAGTTGTGGAGATTGTACAATGCGATGTATATTTGAATATTTATTAATAATTGAACCTAAAATTACACTGGAATAATGTGGAACTGGAATAACGTTCAACACTGGAACTCCAGGCATTGAATTTATAAAAATGACATTGATTTTAAATGGAGTGAAAGAAGCAATAATTTCATTACAATTATTGTTTATTACAATTATTTTTATTACAATTATTCTTGTATCGAGAGATAAATTGAAACAGGTTGCCATCACCGCCAGAAACGTAAATAACGAACAGTTCAATAAGTTTTTCGAAACAACAAAAGAATTTACCGCAAAGTAATTAAAGCAGCAAAATCTTTAGAAATAAAAATAAACTTCAATCAAGCAGAAATATGTCTAAACAGCATGGGAAGTTAATAATGACATCAAAGGGCGTAACGCTCTAAAGCCCATCTCCTTAAAAAATCAATGATGACGAAGAATGCGACCCCTCACTTGTTTCAAACACTTTTATGGAATTTTTCTCAAGGGTTGCTGATTCGCAGTCGGTTACCGGGAAAGAAACCCAATTGGAAATGTTTGAGGGCCCCGTTGAATCAATGGGGCTAATCCAAACTACAGAGGCAGAGGTGGCGGACGTTATCCGGAGGCTCCCCTCAAAGAAAGCCACAGATTTAGATGGTGTATCAATACACCTCTTAAAACTGTGCGCACAGTATCTTTTTTTCTTATGCTTGACAGTGTGTCTTTCACTTGTGAGTTTCATGCTAGTAAAATAGTGCCTTAAACTATATATTTATTTGTACTGTTAGGGGAAGTTGCGTGTATATGTTTAGGGATGAAATGCATTGTCTCCCTCGAGAAAATCTTCGCCCGAAACCTCTTTGGGGACAATATTTTGGAGAAGACTCGCTAGGGAGAAAATAATGCAGCACTTTACTCCTTTACAACAGGGTATGAAATGCGACCAATCATATTAGACGAAAAATATATAGTTTATACATGACTCGAAAAGTGATTTTTTTTATTTTTTTCCTATTTTCCTGGTAAAACTTCAGTTTTTAGGTATTTTATTATGGAAAAAGTGTCACTTTTGACCCCAGTGACGAAATGTCCTTTTGCTCATTAATCGTCTCAACAAATAAAGTGCTTCGATACCCAAAGGAAGTACCACTGAAACGTCTTCTCAGAATCCCTTTGAATATAAGTATTCAATGAATTTTAGAAATTCGAGAAATCAAGTACGAATTGATATGAAAATTAGATTTCCTTGTTTAAATAATAAGAGGAGTCACGGTAAAGAGAATGTTTTCGATCTTTTGATGTTGGATGCGAGTTTCATTTGGGTCGACGCCATTGACAACTTGAATTCATTTGAGTGGCAAACCCAAACAACAAAGTTTGATTGTCTACTTTTGTCTTTTAAGCCACGGTCCAAATTTTAATTCGCTTCCATTTATTTCGTACTGCTTGTTTTAATTTCGTACTGACATAAGAAATAGAGAGTTTGATCGTAGTGACCTTATATTTCTGATATTTTGTGAACTTGGGAGAACACTTCCAAAACAAATTACATATTTTTGTACAAATATTATTATTTTCAAGATAATGCGTTGCGCATATAACAATTTTTAATTTAGCCCTTTTATGTTTAAAATGACCAAATCATATACTTAATGACTCAATATTTGTTGAAATATGTTATTAAATGGACAGATTGACCAAATGTTAGATAGTTAGAAAAAATTGCCTCTGAAAATCATAAGTAATTTAGACATGTTTGAAATATCTGGGCGACCCATGTAATTACTCTACCCCATAAAATCACTAAAATTATACTTTAATCAGATAAATAAGAGTAAGTAATAAAATATTTTACAGCTGTCAGTGCATTTTTTTACTATAAGGAGGTGATAAGTTGAAAATAGTTCTCAACGGTTTTACATAGACAATTAAGCCTCTCTTCTGAAAAGCTGTCAGTTGGTACCTCAGCTTCTGAAAATATAAGTAGTACAGTCATTTTTTTCTAGATAGCTCATGTGATGCCACAGCGAAGTTATGAATGAATCCCTCCTACCTCTTAAGCTATCAATACAGTAAGCTTATCAGTTTACTCACGTTTGATTTCTTACTGAATATATTAATAAGCTAAATCGAGATAAATTACTATTGTCTCATATTATCTCTGATTATTATCTATTCAAGTTTCCATTACACTATTCAATGCTGTTTGTATTGTAACTAAGGTAAGAATTCTTTAAAAGTAGTAATGGTTAGGAAAAACTTCATTAAATCAGGTAAATAAAATATATTTAAGTATAAATATACACCCCCGTTGCAGCAGACCTAGATACTCAACGAATTTCAAAAATGCCTAAATAAATCATTTAGGCAAAGCATGGTACTTACTGTTTCAAGATGGTTTTTGATTCTAGTCAGTGATCCTCTCACTGTACTCTGTTTTAGTAATCCTCTCTTGGTTCATATTCATTCGGCTCGGATTCAGGACCTTTATGTAATTAATTACTCAATTGACTCACAAAATTAAAGTTTAGAAGTGTTTTACTCAGACTCAAAAAACTCTCATTATGACAAAAGTAAACAAGAATAATGATATCAAGAAACACATGATTGTAAAAAAAAATAAATTAATAAAATATACACCTGTGGTACAGTCTTCACAGCCTTAAAACATCGATAGGGCTTTAATCTTGGCTTACCCATCACTACAAAGGAAAATTACTTCCCTCCTCCGAAAGTGTCCTCAGTCATTTTCTTACTCCTTTCAATTCAACGTTCCTAACATTACTATTAAACTATTAATGAAGAGTAACCCAAAACCGTGAGATTATTATAATAATATAACAAGAACCAGTTATGATATATCACAGATTTGTTTCCTTTGCGTACTTTCTGCTAAGGAATAAATAAATAGATTAAGATCAGAGCTAATAACGTAGATAAACTAACAATCCCTCACGACTGAAAATTCTAAATAGACAAATCTCAAAGTAATGTAGTATAGATGTACATTTACTATATATTGTTATAATATGTATATAAAAACACATCCGGCGCTATGAAAAAGGGGAACGTTCATTGGTCTTTAAGAAATCATTGATTGAAACACGGACCGGAAATGTTTTTTTTCACGATGGCGGCATGTTGTCCAAGCGGGATTTTCTGGGAATTTGAGTATGATGGTCCCAGCTGTATGTAGACCTCTGCACCAATTTTCAGCCTATTAAATGAAAATTCCGCTATTGCGCTATTTGCTGCATAATTTTCTCGCACTATTGGAGGTGTGATGGGAAAGGAGGCACAGATACTAATGTGTCAAATCTCTGTACAATGTTATCATTTATTATCTTCGTGTATAATATACAGTGCAAAACTAAAATATAGAAAAAACTAAGAGATTTGGAATATCTAAATGTTTAAGTTAGATAGTTTTACCAAACGAACGAGGCATTTTCGTTTCAAACGTAATTAAAAACTAACTTCAGGCAGTATTGAATAAATTACAACTTAAGTACACACAATTGTTTCTCGAATCAGGAAATAGAAAATAATTGTCCAGGAGAATAAAAATAATTAGGAATGTATCTTAAAATACTTTAATCGTAGATCATAAAAATTGATTTTCTTAAAGATCAAGAATCATTGAATATTTACCTATCAGAAAGATCTCCGTATTTTATCAACTTAAGGATCGAAATTTAATTTTAAAATTGATGAAATTACTTATAAATAGTGCTTTTGGGTACCCGAGGATATTAAATCCTAAATGAATAATCTCTGTACTAACCAATACTATAATTTACAAACCAAAATGTAATAGAAGTGCAGGCATTCTCATTCGTGCATCTAAACATAGATCAACGAATACGTATTTAAATACACATTCGTTTATCTGTGATATAAACTTATTGCTCACATTAAAAAACTTCATTATAAAGAAATGGGCTCTTTTCCTTTTTATTTGAGGTGTCTAACCAACCCCAAATCGCGTGGGGTTTGTTGGCCTAACCCAATATGTAACTTTTCCCATCATGACAAAGATTTGTTTTTGCTTCTTGCTAAACTTATTTTAAGTTTAAAAAATAAAATTACCCTGGCCATCTTAAGTTCAAACATATTTATTGACAAACTTTGACAACTGTCTAATAATAAATGTGTGGATTACCCTAATTATGTTTAAAGAAGGTTAACAGTTGTATAAACAGGTGCGAATCATAAATAAAAAGATACATTTTAAGCACTAAAATAGTTTCAAGCACTAAAAGTACCAGGATTAAATACTTGGGTAGGAATTATTTGCAAATCGTGGTTCAGGCCACCAAAATGAAATATTCGTTGTGTTTTCGTAAAATAGGATGATTGACTTTTAACACCATTTTCCTGCGATTGCACATAGTGACGGATATATTAAAATATTAACTGCGCACTGTTACGAATTATTATTATTATATTACGTATTATTATTATTAGGAATTTTAAAAATAAGTCTATAGACACACAATGATGCTAGGTAATAACAATTAATCACCCATCACCAGTCATTGTTATTCACAAAATGATAATAAATGTCTCTGTTATCCTACTGAAATATACATTGTTACTGCTGTCTCTTTGAATATTTGTATTTGTTCTACGTATACAAACAATTAATAAACATAACAGCATAGATCGGCGACTACATGTTTAATGGGCGCCAAAATTGAAATTATTTTTATAAATAGTCCTTATGACGCGTGACACAATAATTTCTTTTCAATTATACAGGAAACCGTGAATGATTCTTTAATGTGGATAACATTTCTTTTTGCAATTAAGACACTTAACCAACCATAATCAATTACACGAAAGAAACAGACAGGTTTGCATAATATACAGGGCTGGTAGATCAGGATTAAAAAATACCCGTTCGTACGGGTTTTATCTTATAGCTCGATTTACGTTTATTGAATTATTTTCCCTTAAGTTTTTAATCAATATAATCTGTAGAACAAATAGATAATGTTTTGTATTCCTCTATTATTCATCGGTACATTTACCCACCTTGGTTCATAGATGCAGATAAAACGTTCAGTTTAACTAAAAACAACCACAAATAGAAACTAACATTACATCTAATGATCATCAAAGCCTAACTTTTGAAAAACTCAAATTATGTAATTAAAAACAAAATATTCTTATAATCAATCTCCTAGGTTGTACATAGAGGACCAATTACAGCGTGGCCTGATAACCGTGGCCACATGATCAAAGGATGGAATATGGGCCGATCTCCCGCCTAATAATGAAAATGTCCCAGTTACAAGCAAACTGTCTTAAAATAAATTTAAAATACTAAAAATATAAAGATTTTACATATGCATTTATATTCTTGACTGTGAGTGCTCATTATCAAAGTAGAATTAATCGTATTGATTATTTGGAATGTGTTAAATTTGTTCAGTCCGCAGTGGTAGAGAGATAAATCAGCAAGCAGCTGCTGCGCATAAAGACTAAGTTCCTAGTTAATATTGGATAATGTTCAATCAGTAAAATTAAAAATAAAACAAAAAATATATTGTTTACTTTACACTTTAACCTTAAACTTAACCTTAAAACTTCGGTGCTAACCTTTAACTTCGGTGCCACTGAGAAAACCGAAATCGTGGTCCTCACTAAGAAGAGGATCCCCATAGTTAATCCTGTATATATAGGTGACGTCCTTCTTGAGACCAAGCCTGCTGCCAAATACCTTGCTGTTATGGTCGATAGCAAATTGTCTTTCGGTGAGCAGATACAGCGCACCGCCGACAAAGCCGGCAAGGGTGTCGCTGCCCTTGGTAGGCTTATGCTCAACGTCTGTGGCCCTCGTTCTTGCAAGCGCCGTCTGCTTATGTCTGCCGTTCAGTCAGTTTTGCTTTACAGAGCGGAGGTTTGGGCCCACACACTCGAGTTAGGTGTCTACGGAGACCGGCTTACCCGAGTTCAGTGTCAAGCTGCCTTCCGCGTTGCATCTGTCACGCGTGTTTCCGAGCCGGCTGTGATGGTGATCGCAGAAGTCATTAGAAAAAGTAGTTCCCTTGAAAAATGTCTGCGTGGTTCTTAATATTGCAACTGCGTGACGTTGATTTTTGTAGTATTTAACTGACAATCAATGGTCGAGTAATAAACAATGTTTATACAGTATCAGTTTAATTTTAAGTTTTATTTTACATTTAATTTGATGCATCCTCCCGGACCGTCGGCATCGCCTAGACTTTGTCTTAGCGATAATTAAGTGAACTACTACGCCAAACCTTAACTGACAGTGGCTGGAGATTGTAAAAGTCCATTTGTAAAACGTCAATGAGTTAACCATTAAAAAATTTAAAATTTTTTTAAAGTTTTCACAAACTATTTACAAACTACTAAAATATAAATATAACTATAATAAATGTTCAGTATATTACGTTCCCAGCTGTTTTAACGGGCAAGCGTGATAGTTTTTATTCGAATTTCATGCAAATACTGTAAACTTACAGGATTAGTGAACTGCGATATTTACATTAAATTACACAAAACTTATCATATTAATCATAACTTTTTTGATAATTCTTAAAGTTTCCTGTTTCATAAAACCTAACCCATGACAAACAAACATTTAAACAGGTATTTTTGTAACCAAATCTTTACTATCTTGTGTGTCTAATCAGAAGTGCAAAGAAAACTTACAGTGTAGTAATCAGGAAAGAGCAACTTTCCAAAAATACGGCACACTAACCAGCTGTTTCTGTGAATTAAACGTAAAAGCTTATAACTCACTTATCAGATTAAAATTTATATATGTTATGTTGGAATTCAGTTTGAAAACTATAAAATTAAAGTTGTTTTCACTCATTTACCCAAGACATTCAATTTGAGCCAAACTTTGAATTTTGGAGTTTTGATTGCAAGATCTCATACTTAAGTTTACTTCTTATAAAACTCTATTGACTTAAAAAAGTCAAAGTTTTCTTTATTCCCTCGAAATAACAAAAACGAACCTTTAAGTGGAAAGAATAAACGGAAGGTTTGTTACTAAACGAGTAAGTTTTTAAAACGGATAGGATTCATTTTGTTGAAGACCTTCGAGAGTTTATAATTATAAGTAGGACTTTTAATATATAATATGATTTATGAACTTGTCGAATATTAAAGCAGGCATGAAACAAGTTAACATGACCGTTTCGGTTATAAAGGGTCGAGCAAAAGTCTGGAATAAAATAAATATATTTAGAATATGCAATATATCATAAAACTTTACAATTGTGTATTTTATACAACTAAAACGTACAAACATACATTATCAACATTCTTAATGTCCTGACAATGGTCCTCGATGTAGGGCCAATATATATAAATATATGTTACTTAAAAAAATTGTATGGTTAATTATTAAGTATTATAGTTTTAGAAATATAACAGACAAAAATTAATAAAATGCTCATTGTTGAAAGCAGCACTTTAAACTTTCGCCGTTGGTTTTGTGTGTGGTTTCTAAATTAACAGCATGAAATAAATTGTCTTATGAATTTTTGGCAAGAACGCCAGTAACAAGAGTTTTAAATGTTACTGTAGTATCATAAAACATTGTTATTGAATAAAAGTCCATACTTTATTTGTACGTAACGCAAAATAAGGTGCACAAAGAACAAGCTTGGATTTTCCTTGATGAGAAGTCGTTGAACACCAAAGTTTCAAGCAAAGCGGCTTACTCCTCCACGTACTGATTGAAAAGCAAAATAAGAATTCACGATTCATATTGAATCATAAATATTTGTTTACCTTGAAAACCTCACTTATTCGGAGCCGTATTTTACACTTTAGTCGAGGCTGAAGCCTCACATTTGAATTTGCTTTTTTTGGAAAAGGTTTTTGAAAAAATTATGATGGTTGTTTTAATTTGACTCATAATGTAAAGTAAAATACGTAGGTTACAAATGAAAAATAATTGTATCTTATATTTTAGTTACAATAATTTAGGGGATTTTGACATGCAATCTGCAATTTTGGAGTATTCATAAGTAAATAGTGTTATTATTAAAACCACAATTTTCTTGTACTTATAAAGTATCCATTAATAAAGGTGACGTGTTAATTTAAGCTAATCAAAATGTTTAAATCGTGGCAAGAATGCCAATTAAAAGTTGGTCCAAGATAAACCAAGCGGAACATTTTATTGTGAATGCAAAGAGTAAATCGATGTTTTTAAGAACCGTTTGAATGGAAAACTTCACGACAAACGCAATAATTTTACGTTTTTATTGGGTTTATACGTGTATAAGTTGACCAACATATATGCCCCAAAGAGAGCCATTTTTATTCTTTGGAAAAGGAATTAGGATAATTAATTAGAAATCCAAATCGAATGCCAATTCGCTATGAAACTCTGTGGTTAGTGTTTGAAAACTTTGTTTAAAAATATCTGAATGCAACATATAGGCTGCATATACATAGGCACTCTAAAGTAACTTTACAGTAACTTATATATTATACCACTGTTCACTAATACTTCCGCTGTAATATTTATATGATCAACACCATATAAAATACGGTATTATATTTACTTAACTAAATATAAAAGATTGAAAACTGTGTTTCACTATGAGAGAACTATAATTTTTTGATCAATATTTAATAATGAATCAAATTTTTGAGAAAAGGCTTGCACATATTAACTATATATAAAATCTAAATGGACTCGATTATAGTAATCTTTTAAAGTGTTTTAATATGGTTATGAATCAAATAATAAAAAGGTGTGTTTAATGTTTGTATTCATATCAGTTGGAACACTACATTTGTTATTGTTTAGCTCAACAGTAAACAGTCACTAAATCACCAGTCACCTGGATATCATGATTGGACACGTCACGTTCGTTGTACACGGTTATGTGTGGGTAATAAGATTTCCTTACTAAATAATTGCATTTCTGAGACTGTTGTTTCAGGTTGAAAATCTGTTTTCTATTTGTGGATCAGTTCTACACTTTTACTGATTATTATGTAAAATGTTTAGGTGTAAGCATCTAAGTGTATATACAGGGCGTGCCGTAACTATGTATACAGCGTTACAGCTTGGGTCAAGACAAACACTTTTCACTGCAGGAACATGGTTCTCTGGTGCCTAGTTTTCCATCTGTCTGTCTGTGTGTGTTTTTTACAAACAATTCTATAACTCCTTAACGGTTAAGGTACAGCGTTGAGTTTTTGCACAAATGTTTATCTTATTAGGACCTATCTTCTTTTAAATCCATCCCAAAATATCAATCGCATTTCAAATGGACGGATATTAATATAATCTCAATTTAAAGTTGGTCAAATGTAAAATTTAGGAAGGTTTAGTCGGGTTTCACTATCACTGAACAGCGTTTGAGTTCATATATGTGGCATTGTTTTACACAAAGATAACCAAATCATTGTAATTTGAACCCACGTGTCATTTAGGATAGGGTACCTCCTGCTGGTCCCTCCTCTCACTCCTCCTGACCCCTCCACTCCCTCCAGGGTAAATAAAAAACAATAGATAAAAAACAAAAATCACAAGACCACTATTTTTTATACAAACGAAAACACTGTTCGCAGACCCTCTCAATTTAGCCGAAACATCTACACTTTTCTTAGTTTGGCAGTTGTTTTTGATTCGTTAATGACCGGGTGATGAGGAAAAAAGTAAGTTACTGTTGATACATCATTAGGAGGATCTTTTTTAATAACTACTATGGTTAGCTGATCCGTTATTAACTTATTGTTCTCTTACCCATTGAACTTGCTTTCAAACCGACGCAAAAGATATTTTATCCGTTTGAGAGATGGACCGTAGATTGTTGGTAAGTTGGGAGGGGACTCCTTCCAGAATACCTTCCATTTTCAAGTTTCACCTTTCTTTGAACTGACTTGGAGCTATGTCGTCATCATTTGATAGGAACAACTACGCAAGGACAACTACCATATTTTGACGCCGTTGTAAAAGTTGAGTATTCAGAACCATTCAAGTTGAGAAACAAGTAGTTCAGTTGTTTTGTAAAAAGATTATATTGGTAACCAAACAAATTACTACAAATTGACAAACTAAAGAAATTAGGTTTAAAATTTCGAGTTCATTTACATTAGTTCCCAAAGAAGTATTTTTTTGTAATAATATATCCGATTTTAACTAAAGAAATTTAAATAAAGTAAACTAGTAAAAGTTTCCATAGTTCAGTTCATTTCACATTAATGGCTTAGCCGCACAATTGATCATTCACAATACTTTTGGCGTTCGGTAATACTAATAGCTCATAGTCTGCCTAATGCCTAGTACTATCATTGTCCGGGTAAAACATATCTAGAAATAAATAGTCAGAAAAACAATGACATTTAATTGTATTAAATGTGATTTTAAGGTTTTGAACAGGCTTTAATAAGATTTGTAAACAGTTTATAGTACACTTTAGGTAACGAAGAATTTGGCTTGGCAGGATTCAAAAGAGTGTGACGAGATGAGGTCTGCAGTGGGCAGTCTGTAATGGCCATTGAGCGCTTCCACTGCATTATAAGCGAGCATTCTACATAGTCCTTATGGCTAGCTATCCTTGTCATTTATGAAATAGTATTTTTTATAGTATGCATTGATATGATAAATTTAAAAACAAAATATGTTTATGTGCATCAAAAACATAGATCAAAACGTTAAGAGCAAAAGTAAAATTCTAGTTTATAGACATTAACATGACATTACCTAGGAATCACAATAACGAACTCTCTTAAGAATTCAAAGTCATCAATTTAATTCTAAACCAAATTATGATAAAAATGGTGAAGATTAGGTTAAAAAGCGTGCACAAAGAAAAATAGTTTGTTTTATTACATTGTACGGGGGGGGGGGGGTAAAGGGTAAACTCGCCTTCGGCTCACTGGGGGCTCCGCCCCCAGGCCCCCTTCTTGGTCTAAGCCCCAAAGCAGGGGTTGTGTATTGAAAAGTCACAAAATTTCGAACAAACTCATTACCAACCCTCAACAAAATATATTATTTTAATGTTAGTGGAGGTTAGAGGGTTAATTTGGGGGGTGGGTTTCACGGAGGGGGTGGGGTTAATTTTCCGTTGTGAAAAAGGGTTGGTGGAGTCAGGGGGTGAGGGGGCGAGATAAAGGAATTTGTTTAAAAACAGTATTGTCTCAATCTGAAGAATGTTTAGTTCGGTTCTTTTTTGGTCACATTTAGGGGTTGGATAGATTTAAAAAAAATTACAAATAACTTCGGATGAACACGGAGGTGGACACTGACGAATCCCTTGTCAAAAATTGAGTCTTTCAGTAATGAATAAATTGGCAAAAGACCACGAGTCAAATCGTAAATTTAATTAAAGTACAACTTGAGACGACTTTTTTAGGGGTAGAAATAGGGTAAAAATTGCAAATTACCTATAATAAACCGGAAAAGTCAAACTCACTATCTCCGTGTCAAACATTTAGCATCCCCGGCCAAAAATAAATTCAACAAAAAATAAAAACCACGAGGAAAATTTAAAATTCAACGAAAGTTTAAGTTTTGAGGACTATTTTAGGGGTTGAATCGGGGTGAATTTTTCGAATGACCCCTGATAACCCTAAAGGATCAAACTTACTACCTCAGTGTGAAAATAGAGGTCTATAAGCTAAAAATAAATATAAAAAATCATCAAAACCCAAAATAAACTGGAAATTTATAAGAACTTTAAATTTAGAGGTTATTTTGGGAGGTAAGCCAAAATACATAATGACCAATATTGTAGGAAGTTTAATTTCAACTAAGAAAATTACAGTTTTTTAAACAGATTCTTTATTTTATCCGCTAGAGGAAAAAAACGAAAATCACTTTTATCAAAATTCAAGTTTTCCCCCGCTTCACCCCCTTTGGGGGAGGGGGGGTTGAAAGTGTTTGTTTTAAGAATTTTATATTTTGAGTGACCACCCAATAAATAATCCTAAAAATTTACAGGGTCCTAAGTGGTATATCAAGTCAACTGGTGTTGGAAAACCTAGGGAAGATCTACGAAAATTGAAAAACTAAAGCGATCTAATGGTGAAGGGGACGAGATAGGGCACAAGTCACAGGACCAAAGTTGTAGATCGTGAAAAATCCGTTACACGTGGTACAGTCAGTTTTTCAATAGGACCTCTAGTTTATCCGCTATAGCCCAAAAACGAAAAGTACTAGCTAAAATTTTCCCCCCTTTACCCCTTCTTTTGGGGGGGGGGGGGTTGGGGGTGGAAATGTTTTTTTTTGAGACTTTTCCCTGGGGTTTGATTACCCAAGGAGTATTCGTACCAGATACTCCCCAAATACCCCAAAAACCAAATACCCAAAAATACCAAAAACCCAAATACTCCAAATACCAAATACAAAATACTCTCCATACCCAAACCAAATACTCCAAATACTCTTCTAAATAGTTGTTTAGAATTTGTATCCCTGAGGCAGTCAGTCAGTGAGTTACACATGCGGGTGTATAGTTATAAGAAGAATCCTCGTAAAACTAGTTTTTAAACACGTTCTAAAAATTTGAAAGGTGGATGGAAAAAGTTACTACCATTTGCTATGTGGTTTTTTTACTTGATCCTATGATACATTAATCAATTAGAATAGTTAAAGAAGAAAAATACAGTATACTAATTTTTCGTATCTCAGTGATTCAAAATATTGTAAACTGGTCCATAATGAAGTTTGGTTAGAACAACAACAAAAATGGTAATAAGTATTATTTAGAGAAATTTTTCAATTAAAAAGGTATTAATATGTTGTTACTTAGTTTATTTTATTAACAATAATAGTATCATTTTAAAATTATAAAACATACGTCAGTGTCACTTTTTAGTAAAGAAACCGAATTTTGCCCGTTGCCGATCTTAAGGCAGACAGTTTATTTCTTATTCATCACCTATCACTGTGCAGGATTATAGCTTTTGTTTTGAATACTGACTGAACATTTAAAAGTGCGGATGTTTATTTACCTTCAAGAGAGGATTTTCGTCTCATTTGATTTTCATAATGAAAAAATGTAACATAAATTTATGTTTTGTTTTATTTACATTCTTCATTAGGCTTCTATTTCAACTTTTATATAAATGTTCCTTACGTTTCCTTAGTATTTAGTTTATCTGAATGCAAAACATGTTTTACTATAGACGGTTTCAATTTAAACCATTTTACAGTATTTCAGTTCAAACTATTTTAGGAGATATCAATTTTATTTATGATGTGAATAATAAAGGGAAAAAGTACCAAGTAATATATTCTTAATAAGAAAACAATTTTATTTAATTTTTCCTATTTTCTCTTGTATTTTCCTGTACATTGAGAATCATTCAGCCAAGTACACAAATGATTAGAACAATTCAGCATAAATTATTTATTTTTATTAAAACAATAGAAGTTATAAGATACTGAGTTTTTCGATGTAGTACATATATCAGTTCACATATTGGTAGATTTTGTTTGTAACATTATTTTGCAAGACATATTGATCTTCTGGTAGGCTACTTTTTAAAGTTTCTTAAAATACGTCCATGACAATTATTCGACAACAATTTTCAGAAAACCCTTTTTTGAGTCTTAAGTAGTATTGAATAATTATTTTCCTCATATTGTAATAATTTAGATGACCTTTACTATTCAGTACTGGCCAAAGGGTATAGGGTAATCATCCTATTCTCTGCACTCACACTGATATTGAAGCTAGTATACAGTATTCAGGGAAAATTTAGCCTTCCAATTAGCTGATTTACTATTAAAAAAGTTTCATGGGAACAACTATTGTACATTTCAAGTAGTCCACATTTTTGGATCCCGGCATGTTTAAAGTATGAACATTTAAAGAATAACAGCTTCGAGTGTTACGTCAAACGATCAAATAAAAAAAATGCAGGCTAGAAAACTAATCAAGACCTGTACATTAATCGCATTGATATTGATAATTAAGACATTTCAAATAATAATAAGAGTGCCATCGATAAGAAAACAGAATATAAAGTTGCTGGTGATGGGATCTGGACAGAAGTAATTTCCTTGACATCTTCCTCTCCATTTCACCAAACCTATATCTTTCAGTAGATACTGAACGGAAACATTTTCAACTTAAGTGAAAATGTCGTTATTTACTTTTAAGAAAACAAATATGACCAATAACACTTACTACAATAAGTACTCTTTTTTATTGTGACTGGTTGAATAGAATTATTTGCATAGGAATTTCCAATCTTTCTTTTTGAATTACGAATTAATTTTTGCATTAAGACCTAGTTTTTTTTTGTTTTTTTTTTGGGTAGGAGGTGGAATGCATTTACGCACACTGAGGGGCTCATTGTCCCCTCAGTAGTGTCGGACTCCCACGAACTTGATGTCCCATGAACTACCGACTAAACCACCCCCGTCAGCACCGAGGACACTAGCCTGGAACTGTTTCACACATTACTTCGGGCTAGGCCTTGTGCTTATGCCACTAGGGCTTTCCTCTTGGGGATAGATAAGGATCAAGGCCGGTCAAGATCGACCTTTTTCGCCCGAAGAATGGCCTGGGCAAAATGCCTAACGCATTAAGACCTAGTGGTTCAGTATAGTAATATATTAATAAGATGTTTGTAAAAAGTGTATATTATTAATTTATTACTAATATACACTTTTATTTACGCTAGTATGATCGTAATAAATTAATCATATAATTTATTAGGATCATACTTATATGACAAAATACGCTATTAGGTTTCAGCATATACCAGAATGAAACAAATAAATATTAGCACCCGTTTACTCGATTCATTGTTTTTCCTATTAATAGGGTGAGTGGACCAGTGAATGACCGGTTAATGACGATGTCTCATGTTAATTTGACATTACTCCCTTATTTCATAGTTACAGTTATACATTTTACTATATAAAGTTCATTAATTCTTTAAGGATTAATCAATATTAGTTAAATACATTGCTTAGTGAGAATACTGGTTGTAATATTAATTAAAAAGCAACTATGTCAATGCTCCAATAAATGACCGGGACTGCACCAGTGAATGACCGGTCTCTTTTGGTTGAATAACTGTCAAAAAATTAAAAAAATCAGCTGGCAACAATGAATAAGAATAATTCAGCTGAGAATATAGATCATAGTTAGTAAATGACCGATCTCGTTTCAGTGAATGACCGCTAAGTTTTTCCCCGGTCATTCACTTCCTAGTTAGTTCCAATTTATGACCGCCCTCAGTAATAATTAATCATAACATGCACAGCAATAAAATTTATTTTAAAATGTAGGGTAGTATGTTGAATATTATTTCATTGCAACGCATTTTTGATATAGTCATCAAATACAGGAGGATGTAAATCCAGGTAAGCCTTAAGGGGATAGTCACTATAGCAGGAAACATCAAAATCGAATATAGTGGGACACTCAATATGTTTAAAAGTATTTTCGACTCCAACAATTTTAACCAATGGAAGATTATTGTTGAATAATATTCTAAGGCTGGTTTTGCTATTATTTTTAATCAGCTAGCCCAAAGAATATTCTTAATACCAGACTTTCTAAGCAAAACGGTCATTCACTGGGGGGTGATCATTCACCGATGCACCCACCCTACACTGTCAATATATTGAAACTCGTTTTGGTTTTAGCATGTTGTAGTTCAAGAGAAGAAGTGCTGTCAATAAGTAAATGATTAATTTTACAATTTCCTTATGTTTCTAGAATAAAAGACAACCTGCAGGACGGAGAAAGGAAGGCACCCCTAATGAAAGGGTCGAAAAACTAATGACAGGGCACGCACCGGAATTGACCCGAGTGCTCCGGGTGGCGGCTGCGGTTTTAAAATTGCGTAAAACGAGTTTTAAAATTATAACTCACAACATAAATTATACTAAAAAAGTTATTTTAAACTGTTTTTTGCGTTTCTACAGTGTCATGAAAAAGCATGATTTTACTGCCGGGCGGTCGCTCCGCTGATCACATTCTTTCGATGATAGTTTAAGCTTCAGTAGCTCTGTTTACTTCCACGCACACTCTAATAAAAAAAATCTAGAGGGATGGGGACTAAGACCACTCCAAAAAATATTTATGTTTATATTTGGGGAACACAAAAACTAATCGTTTCACTAAAAACAAATTCTAAAATGATGACGAAAACAATACTGTCTCCATCCATGATGAATAAGAGGCAAGGATGAAAAATAAAATAAATATGTCTCCATCCTACCCTATAAATTTAAATAATTGTAAAATTAGAAATCAAGTAAAAACCAACAACAAAAAATCATAAATGTTATGATTGGTATCCAAAGTAAATTCGAGTTATATTGTTTAAAAAAACCTTGGGTTTAACATTTATTTAAGTTCTTAAATAAATGATAGGTATTTTTTATTAATGAACCGCAATACAACTCAATTGCTGATAATAATTCTGATCACGTTTCCAGCAAATAAACTCCGGGTGTAATGAGAGCTGAAAAACAGAAGGGCTCTACGTGTCAGTCAGTATCGCAGTGGCCTGGAAACTCCAGCCCGTCGCTACGTCGACACCGACTTTGTAAGACTGCTTGCTTATAGTTCGTATCATATGACATGGCCCAGACCAATCCTAAGCCCAATGTCAAAACTTGCATTAGTACAATGACCGACTGAGCCACGTCATTTGTAACGGACTCTACCTTGAATTCAATTGCAGGCAGAAGCGTAACAGTCTGCGGAAATAGTATATTGCACTACTAGTCACGAAAGTAGCCTTTCAAGTAAAATACTATCTTGCCCCGAAAAGGTACTTTTGTGACGAGTTGGGAACAGTACTTTTCAGCACGATGCAAATAAGTGACCAAACTTATAAAAAATAATCCAACATTTCATAATTTAGTCATTTTTCTATAAGTAAACACAAAATAGTTCGCGCATTATATCTCCGGCTATGACCACTTAGCTACTAACCGTGTCATGTGATATTTTTACCATATAATATTGGTAAACACAACATTTGACAAGCAGCGGTGTTTTAGAAAATGTTTTCAGAAAAGTACCCCCTCTCCCCCCCCCCGCACCCTGCAATCAGCTGACTCAGTCATAGCCGGGGATATAATGCGCGAACTGTACTGCTGAACTGTCTATTTTAGTTTAAAAAGTCAGCTGGTTGAACTGACAAATTAAGGAATTCGTTTGTTTGGGTACGGAAAAATTTTGTTTTGGTACGGAAATGGTTTGTTTGGGTACGGGAATGAAATTTTTGGGTACCGAAAAAGCAGCTGATCATTTACTTGTTTTGACGTAAGGAAATCGAGAGTTTTCGTAGATCTCAGCGGTACGGTAACGGGCAATTTTCGTACACAGAGTGATGAAAAGTTATTTTATTTTAAATTTTGTCTTCAACAGTGCCCATACTTTTGTTCTTAAAAATAGCTCCAATGGAGTCTATATATTTATAATTAGTAGTACTGAGATGATGTTTGGAAATGAGTCATCCTTTTTGAAGTAACTATACGTTACTGAAAGAAATGGTGTGCACTATAATAAATGAATGAAAATATTTACCGAGTATAAATAAATCCTCAAAAAAGTTAGAAAACACAAAAACATAATTTACTAACGTATACACCATCCATTAACTGTGCATATCTGCTTAAGCGTCAAATGCACCCTACAATTCAAGGAATTCTTTATTTTGCTTCGCGCAAGTTTGTTTTCCTAAGTTCTTGTTACGGACGATTTGACCCAATTTCCGTGTTTATTTTAATCATAGCAATTATGGGCATTTTATGACCGAAACTTGCCCATATAACTTTGAATTAATATAACTAACTTAACATTCCAAAAAAGTAGTTTCCTGTGTTCCTTTTGCATGGGATGGATTTCATTTTTGCTTGATGGTAATTTTTAGCTAATGGGCTATACCTTGAAAATTTTAGGATGGCTAGTAAGACCTAACTATTCTTTATATAAATTGTATCCTGCAAACTATTAGTTTTGATTAGATTTAGTAATCAAAATTCGGACGATTATTTTTCCAAATCCCGTCCTATGACATGAAAATTAATAAAGATTACGCTTGGGCATGAGCTTTAAGATACAATCAATCCATACGTTTGTCTTGCATCAGGAACAATTAAGAGAAATAATGAAACATCTAAAGTAATTACCTTAGTTTAAGCTCTAGTCAATCTGATACAATTCTACACGAGAGCTGTTTAATGAGGACGCCTCCCAAAGGTTCAGTTAGTTTTCAAGTTCTATTGAACTTATTTGAGTGTTTAAGTAATGCAATTAAATAATACTCCAGTTAATTAAACGATTCAATAATAAATGCAACTTTGAATTTAGCGTTTTTAAGAGTTTTATAATAAGGCAACCGTTCTACATTGTAAACATGACTTTTCCCTTTTGATAAATACATTGATTAAACTGCAAACAGAAGTCGAGATAAATTGAATTGATAAAAGGGGTAGAGGGGGGAGAATGCCAGTCCCTGGCTGCGGGTCTCAAGTCATTGTTTGCTACGATATTAACTGCTCTCACATAGAAGTCACCCCTGGAATTGGTTCTGAATCTCGATCATGTGTACAATCACTACATAATTAATTGTTTTGAGTTTCAGGTTAATCCGTATTCAATACTGTTAATTTTATAAACAGAAAAAATTGAAAAAAACTTTGATCTGAAGATAACACGACAAGATATATGAATATGTAAAACGTTTATGTGAAGGTAAAGTTTTAAAGATTTTACGATTATTACTGGACATATATGTTTCTGCACATAACAAAAGATTTTACACAAGTTACGTTGTTTACTCTATCCACAAAGATGCTATTATATTTAATATATATATATATATGCTATTATAAGATAATATATATTATATTATCTTAATTATATTCCAAAGTTGTTTTGTGTGTTACGAGGACATTCATGTTGGTGAATTGACGTTAAATCATGTTCGGAAAAATATTCAACTGCAGTGGTATGAGTGACCATGGCAGTCGCTAGGCATTACATTTATGATAAAAAATTGAGGAGTCTAATGTGGCATTATATGTTGACTAAGAATAAAAATGCCTAATTTATATGAAATTAAATATCACGAAATAATAATAATAATCTTTAATATATCTGGAGTTCCGAGACCTCCAATAACGTCACGTTTTTGGCACTTTTGTTACTTTATTTTGGAATAGTAAGGCTAAAACCCAAGTTTAGTTTATATGTAATAGCTGTACATATGTAGTTATATCTGTTTATAAAAACGTACATACTCCATTAAGATATGTTGAGGATCACGTTCTATCTTTCAAGCATCATGCAAATTACAGACGAACTAGCGACGGACGACGCCAATTTTTTCTATCTTTAGAGGGTTGGCTAGGTCGGGAAAAATTGCGATGAGAATTAAATGTGATTTAAGTATTCATACTTGCGCTGTATGTTTTATTTGTCAAACCATGTTAACCTGGACGTAAAAATCTGAGAAATTGTTTGACCTTGTAAACTTGTACTGATGGTTATAATGTCGCAGGATGAAGAATGTGAGCGAAACAATTATTCGTTTTGTGACCGGCTGGATTGTTCAACACAGTGAGTGTTTCGATCTTGTATACAATAGAAACCGAAGTATTTGTTACGTGAATTTAAGCTAGAGAGCTATAAGGTTACAGTTTCGTTGTGGGAAGGATAGTTTTAGGGATGATTACCAAGGGAAGGGGTAACGTCAAGACGTGTCGTCTCACCTGCTTATTCCACTGCTGCTACTCTCGAGTGTGATATTTTATGATTCGCCTCTTACATAGAAGTCAATTTAATTCAGTATACAGTCAGGTCGGTAATAGTTGACGCTACAATGTTGAGCCGACTACATTGCATTAAAGTAGTTCTAAACTTAAAAATAATTCATAATTTCATAATTATTCACGATTCATAATTTAATTGGGTAAATTGTAGACCAATTTTGGTCCTTTCAAGTTGCTCACTTCTGAAAAAAATTACAAAGTACAACATTACTAGGAAATACCAATAGCCATGGGGTCAGTAAAATATAAGTATAGGATCTTTATGAGGTCATAATTAATAATTAAACGTCACATGTGTATGCTGAACTGCTAAGCTCACAACACAATAGAAACAACGTCTAAAACTAAACTAGGACGTTACTCGTTCACTGAATCAATCGCACGATAATAGGTGTCTAAATTAAAACTCACGAAACGCCTTGTATCAGAGTGTGCTTTTTAAATTATGTATGACACAATCACAACATCAAAGCAATGCTGTTTTACATTACGCAATTCAAATAAAAAAATTAATATTAATGTGGAACATCCATAATAAAAAAATAAACCTTTCGCCAAAGAGGAAGTTCCTTTCCGATTTTTCCAATACGTGATCCTCCAAATGTGAAATCATGTTGCCTACTATTTAAGAAATATTAATGACGGTCTACTAAAAAAACATGAGGCCTGTAATTTGGTTTGATGAAAGGGGAACTGACAGTAGCTCTGTACTAATGTCGGTTTCCTATTTATTTTATTACACTATTAACAAGCAATACAAATCATCCAATGTCTCAAATTAACTTCCTAATTAAAATAAACTTCAATAACGTAAATGAATATCAATTAAAGTTTCATATGAATTTCAGATATATTAAGAGACTCTGATGGACAATTGTATGTTTTTAATTGTAATTAAAGGGTTTTCACGGTTAGTCCAAGCTTGATTGATATATTTTTTTATTTATATATAGGGTGTCCGGAAATCATGGTAAATTATTTCAGTAAATGAAAGTAGATGTAAAAATAAGAAAAAAAGGTTATATAAACTTAGGTTCTAAAGTGCTTCGTTTTCCGTCTGTCTGTTTGTGACTTTTACATATTTAATCATATCTCACGAACCTCTCAACGTAAAAACTTCAATCTTGGTATATGGATAACCACTATTAAGAACTATTTTTGTGAGAAGTATCAAATTTCTACTTTTTACCATTTCAAAATGGCGACTGTTTTTGTTTTCAAAGCTAAATATCTTAAAAACCGCAAATTTTAGAAAAAATATACTAGAGACAAAAAGCTGCAAAATTTAATCTAATTAACGCTGATATTAAGGTTATGAGGATTGGACTACTGTTGAAGGAGAAATTTGAACTTTTTTGAATAAAAACATGGTTATTTAGAACATACTGTCTGTAATTTGCTTGTTTTTATTCGGAAAATTTAAAATTTCTCTGTTATTAGTGGTTCGATCATCATAATCTGAATATCAACGTAAACTTAATAAAATGTTGCAGCTTTTTTGTTTCTTGTATAACATTTCTATATTTTGCGGTTTTTAAGATATTTAGCTTTGAAAAAACAGTCGCCATTTTGAAATGGTACCAAGTAGAAATTTTATACTTCTCATAAAAATAGTTCTTAATAGTGGTTATCTATATACCAAGTTTGAAGTTTATTCGTTGAGAGGTTCGTGAGTTGTAATTAAATATGTAAAAATCACAAATAGACACAGACGGAAAACGAAGCACATTATAACCTATGTTTGTATAAACTTTTTTCTTATTTTATCTACTATCACATACTAAAATACTTTAAAATAATTTCCGGACACCCTATATTGTGCTACTAATGTTAAAAAGATCATTTCAAAATCTGTAAAAAGGTGGTTAACAATGAGCAAATGCTTAGCCAATATTACCCTGTATCTAAATTTCACAAAAAAGTAGCAAAAAAAGAAATAAAAGCGTCCCCAAAACCACGTTTAACGTCACGTCACGTCAGTTTCTATAAACTTGTTTTCTTATTTCTGCTAATTTTTTAACTGTTCTGAGGGGGTTAAGCAAAAGTAAAGCACAAGCAGAAAAAGTTAAAAGTAAACGGTACTGTTTCGTACATCACATTAATCGGATCACTTTTATGGCAAAATAAAAACTGTATAAACAAAGGGAAGAGCTGAAATGGCATCAGATTGAATATTTCCTTTTAAACGATATAAACGATTTAACAAAAAGTTGAAAACAGGACTTAACTTCTGAGACTCCTTATAACTTTGACCTTATCTCAAGCTTTCTGCTCAAGTGGTTCCCTAAAGGTTACAATCAAGTTGTATAACTAGTGATAAACGCAATCTCACATAGTTTTAAAAATTACTGTCCAATAGGAACATTGTCTTGGTCTTGAAAAATGTCTGCATGCTATGTTATTCAACATAACAGAAAAGGAAAATTAACAATATATGTAAGTATGCTGCTCTAAGGGAAAAGGGCTATTATTTTGTGGTTTAACACTATATTTTCTGAAGAATGCTTTAGCTTTGAAATGTTTAGTCTGATATCAGACGCTTTTAATGGTAATGTAGAAATTCCTAAGCTATCATGTTGATTATGTTCCAGCTCTCAATAAACCAGCACTAAACAGGTGACGTTTAATTAAACATTCTGTCTGTGAGGGGATTTCATATCTATGTGTCGTGTACGTTCCCCAACCGGTCGGTATGTGCATTGCCAACTAACTGTGAATTTACCTGTTCAGGCTTTGGAAAATGAATTCATGGACATATTATGCAAACCTAAAATATTGGTATAGAAAAATATGCCTACAATCTGGATAGATTTTGTGTTATTCCTAGAACAAGTGTTATTACTAAGACTAGTTTGTAGGTGGTGTTTAATAAAAATTCCTGAACATGCTCTATAACCACCAAAGGTGCAACCAACTGTAAAGGAAATGTGTTTTGGTCTTTTTTGGTCTTATTCAGGTAGCTTGTCTTATTTGGGTTTAAACTATGAGATTCGGGATTTTATTTTTAAAATGATCTTTTAATTATTATTTCTAAGGCTTATTTTTTTGCCTCTAAGGCTACGAAATATGCCCCACTCCAGTTACAAACTTATTTATCACTGATTTAAAATCTTTATTGAAGTGCTTAAACTTAGGGCAAAAACCTCTGTTATTCTTACAGATAGTTTAGGTTTAAAAATGCCTTATTTAGTAATTTTATTAGGGTTATTAGAAGAATCTTCCAGGGAATTGAGAATCCACAACTAAAGTACTTACAACTGCTTTCTCGGCTTTTAGTGTATTCTAAAAAAATAACAATTCAATATTTAACTGCTTATATTTTTAATGACTTTTCCTTACAATGCGTAATCTTACGGATACAATAGAGTTTCCCAATAAAGAGGTTTTTTTTGTGGAGGAACTCTTGAGAAGCCGGGGAACAATGCTCTTAATTTGACAGTTTGTTAGAAACTTTGATAATTAAGAAGATGAAATTTCCAGGTAAAAGTTTATAAATATCACGAAAGCAAATTCCTCTTAGAACCACGTTTATAGACTTTGCGTACCGTTTGATCCGACAAATAAATTCAAAGGATATTTTTATACAAAACCTACAGTAACTTTGTGATCTTATAAACAACTCAACAAAAAATAAATAAAAACGGAACATTCCAAAATCAGACAGATTTATTTAGATTAGGACAGTATTTCCCACAAAGATTTTCTGCATGTAGAGAAAGTCTTCACCTCTTCCTGCTGTCATCGTCATAGTCCCTAAAGTCATATTCAGTGATGTTCATTGGTATGTTAAATAATTGAAATAAAATAAAATAAATATTGTACTACAGAGAAACGATCATTGGCACAGTAATAGTTGCTAGCTAGTTTAATTATTGATGCTTTCCTGGACTGATAATGTTTAACTAGTACTATTTTCTTTTGAAATGAGTGATAAAATGTACATTGAATTTTAACTGAGACAAATAACATGAATTACTAGTTCAAGAACAAGACTGAGGAGGTTGGATTGTTTTTGCTTCTATTTTTACTTCTAATAAACTTAGGAATGCCTATAGGCATATAATTAAAGATATACTTGGTTAATGAAGTATGTTAAACGCAATCGCACATACGCAATACAATACATACAATACGCAATCACACATATTTCAATTAGAACATTGAAACAAATAACAATTAAAACATAAGGCTATGATGTTCATTTGAGTGTTTGTCAGTTTAATTTTGTTATAAGTAATAAACGAGAAGACGATGTTATAACATTCCGGGTTTCCATTACCATTTGGAGTTAATGTTACAGCAACGTGATCATAATACCAAGCACAAGCCTAGAAATGCTGTTTCACACAACAATCGTTACAGGAAAATACTCTGATGTTAATAATTTTCACGCGTACAAACGAATTATTAGTGGATATTTGTGGTTAAATGGTATTAAAAGAGTAAAAACTAAATTTGTAGTCACGTTGGGTAGTCCACGATTGGCAATACTGAAACCTCCTCCCCCCCTTCTGTAAAGTCCCCGTGTCCCCCCAATAAAGCAGCAAAATTTATTTTGGCTAACATAATATTTTATTAATTATGTTAACTGCACGTATGTTTCACAAGGTAGACGTACCTGTATCTTCAGAAAGCATGTATTCTCACGTTTCTTTAGTGTCCACTAAAAAACACACTAAAACAATAGAGTTAATATACTAGATTATTAACGCTGAGACTCCTTAATGGGGGCTCCACTGTTTATGGGGGCTTTGATTTTTCTTAAGGAACACCCTATATTTTATGGCGTATTTGGATTCTTCGCTTAATTTAAGAACTTATTACTCCTAAACTCAATAGTTATGTAGATATAAGCAGTTGAAGTTTGATTTTACTCCATTTGAAATGCATTGCGTCCATTTTAACATCCCCTTGTTTTTAAAGAGGTTTAAAAATAAGTAAATAATGTTTTTGTAAATGGCCGCCATTTTCCAATATAGCGGATAACTTTGATTTTTCTTAAGGAACACCCTATATTTTATGGCGTATTTGGATTCTTCGCTTAATTTAAGAACTTATTACTCCTAAACTCAATAGTTATGTAGATATAAGCAGTTGAAGTTTGATTTTACTCCATTTGAAATGCATTGCGTCCATTTTAACCGTGCCATCCCACGCTAACCTTATGGAGTACAAAACCATTCAAAATTATTCATTTTCATGATTGAATCTCGATTAAAACCATTTCTATGATTGAATCTAAACTAATATCACATTTCAAGCCACTTTAACCCAACCGTTATCGATATACCGACTACCGACAATAATGCAATGCATTTCTTATGGAGGAAAATCAAACTTTAACTGCTTATATCTACTTAACTATTGGGTTTAGAAAAAATGTTAAAGAGTAATAAGTTCTTAAAATTATGCGTAAAATCCAGATACGGCATAAAATATAGGGTGTTCCGTAAGAAAAATCAAAGTTATCCGCTATGTTGGAAAAATGGCGGCCATTTACAAAAAAATGATTTACTTATTTTTTAACCTCTTTAAAAATAAGAGAAAACAAACCCATACCTATAGTTACCCAAACTACTAAACTGCACGTATGTTACTAAACGCACGTAACACGTACGTTACGTGCACGTATGTTACGTGGGTTACTAAACTGTTACCCATAGTTTAGTGTAAGATGTACGGTTTACAAGATCCCAATAGTGGCACAGTTAAAAAAAAACACCCTGTACAATATACAGGGCGTCCGGAAATTATGGTAAAATATTTTAGTATATGATAGTAGAGGTAAAAATAAGAAAAGAAGTTCTGTAAACATAGGTCCTAAAGTGTTTCGTTTTCCGTCTGTGTGTTTGTGATTTTTACATATTTAATTATATCTCACGAACCTCTCAACGAATAAACTTCAAACTTGGTATATAAATAACCACTATTAATAACTAGTTTTGCGAGAAGTATCAAATTTCTACTTTTTACCACTTCAGAATGGCGACTGTTTTTTGTTTTCAAAGCTAAATATCTTAAAAACAGCAAATTTTAGAAAAACCATACAAGAGACAAAAAAGCTGCAACATTTTATTAAGTTCAATACTCAATACTCAATACTCATTTATTTCATGAATAGAATACATAAGCACATGTATATCTCAATCGTCCTAATACAGGTAAACACAAAAGATACATAATTAAAGCACAACTTATATACAACTTTGGACTTAAAAATATATTGAAAATCGTGGACAATGAGAGAAGTATGCCTCGTTATTTAAAGACCTGTGAATTCATGAACACTATAAAATTCATTTTCAGTTAAAAACCGCCTAAGCCTCCCTTTGAATTCCCTTTGCGGGCAGTTTTTTATTTCATTAGGCAGTTTATTAAAAAATAAAACTCCCGCACAAGACACTTCCCTCTCGGAAAGTGCTAAGCGGTGTCGGGGGGTACGGAGGTCACACCCATGCCTAGTCGGGAATCGATGAATGGCTCCTACAGTTTGGAATTCATGTTTTCTTATTATAAACATGCAGAATGGTTCTAAATATGTAGAGGGAATGAAAAGTTAGGATCTGGAGATGTCGAAAAAGACCCCTACATGATGTTAACGGGGGGAGACCCATAATAATCCTCACAGCCTGTTTCTGTCTCAAGAAAACTTTGTTAGAATGTGGGCTACCACCCCAAGCCTCGATGCCATAAGACATCACAGAAAAGAAATAACCATAATAAACATTTATTAGAAGCTCCTTGGGCAGAAGAGAATACAAAGACCTGAGAGCAAAATTTGCCTTGCTTAACAAGTTAACGTTGATATTCAGATTATGATGATCGGACCACTAGTAACAGAGGAATTTTAAATTTTCCAAATAAAAACATGCAAATTTAAGACAGTATGTTCTAAATAACCTTTTTTATTATTCAGAAAAGTTAAAATTTCTCTGTCAATAATAGTCTGATCATCATAACCTTAATATCAGCGTTAATTTGATTAAATTTTGTAGCTTTTTCGTGCCTTGTATATTTTTTCTAAAATTTGCGGTTTTTAAGATATTTAGCTTTGAAAACAAGAAACAGTCGCCATTTTGAAATAGAACAAAGTAGAAATTTTATATTTCTCACAAAAATAGTTCTTAATAGTGGCTATCTATATACCAAGTTGAATTATACATTAAGAGGTTCGTGAGATATGATTAAATATGTAAAAACACAAACATACGAAAAAAACAGACGGGGTATTTTTGGAAATAGGCCAGTAAATTTTCAAATATATGAACTAGATACCAATTTTATTCATGCAATGTTGAGAAATGATCGAGTTATACAATTTCATTTATTTTTCATAAGGTAAACTTTGGGAAAACGTGCTAAGTTTACCATTACTAATCAAAGGAACCAATGGGTATAAAGCAATACTTCAAATACTGAATCGTTTTTTTAGCTGAATTCAATAACGGAATCAAAAGTTGTATTAATTTAATTTTCCTTTGTAAAAAGTCCTTAAATTATATTTTAGGGGTTTAATCTTCTATAAACCCTCCCACTTGCGTTTGACTAAAAGAGCTTGTTTTCAGGGCTAGTTCAAAAATTGCCTCTGATTTACATGTATGTACAAAATTTCATTCAGATTAAACCATTTTACGATGTTACCAATACCATGTTACCATTTTTTGTCTTCAAAGTCTTAAGGTAGTTTTACTTGAAGTGTGGGAATAACGGGATTGAAAATTTATCATAATACAAGAAGTATCGGTAGGATGCTGTTTAAAACTCCTAAAGTCAACAAAGAACTCTTCAAACACTCTTTTGAATTTCTGGGACCCTTCGTTTTCAATGAATTGCCAATTGAAATAAAAAAGTGTGTCATTAAAATTATTTAGTAAAAATTTGAAAACTTGTTAGTGGGGGAAAGTGATACTTGGTTATTAAGAAACATATTGCAATAACAAAGGTTGTATATAATGTTGTTCTTTTTTTAGATAAGTACTAAAATGTAATACATTTCTAGTTAATAGTAAATACTTTTGTCCGTCTAGAATTTATACTACTTTAGATCGCCACAGGAAGCAGTGCAAAGCCATCAGGACTTCTAAGTGCAAAACTGATAACACTGGACTCAATAACAATTCTGATTAACTTGATAATTGTACACTGGCCACACTATAACTGGCAAAAGGGGTCAGTTAATTTCCAAACCACTTAATAATTAATTGTATTTGTGTTTTATAAAGAGAAAATAAATTCATTCATTCATTTATTAACGTTTACTACTAGTAATTCGCCAGATAAACCATGGTTTAGGAGTATTTTTTTACCCTGGTAATTTTTACCCTAGATAAGTTTTGCTTATGTAAATTTATATTAAACTGATACTTAATTAAGTTTTTAATACAATAAAATATTAACCATATTTTGAGATTAACTGTATCTGTATTAAAAATAAGGCGACTTGATTTTATATGGTAGAAAATATGGTAAACAAGTTCCTATAATGCTCAATACTATACAGCACTGTTTTAGGTATTGACATGCCCCTCGTCCTTAAAGCCGTAATAGTGAAAACTATCAAAAGCAAACCTAAGTTGGATAATTAATATATTGTTGTCTGGATTGCGGTTACATTGCTGCGACGAAGACTGCTCGGACTTATCAATAGTCGGATCACACGTCGCGGCGCCAGCGACTATCCGGCAATTGTGTCTTTGACCTGTCCTAGCACTTAACACGAGTAGTTTTGCGATTTAATTGTGATAGGGCAAAGGCAAAGCGTGAAATAGTCCTCAAAGAAGTATAGTTTATTGTATTTTCTCAAAATAATGATTGCCCAATATTACGTTGAATTACTTCAATACTATGAGAATAATGTTTTTCTCTCAATTTCGTTTTCTCTCAATTCATTCAAATTTCTATCTTGAGTAACATGATTCTTAACTATTATATTTTAGGCTATTTGTTTGGTACAGTGACGACCACGTTGCCACAAAGTAAACAGAGTAGTAACAAGATCCATGAAAATATTCATTTCAGCTGGTAAGCTTTTAATTTTCTAAGTACATGAGGATCACTGGTTTTACATAATATTTTAACTTACAGAAAATTTTATTTGCAATAAAATCAGGAAAATAATGTTATAGCCTTTTAAATGTTAAATTTATTACTTTCTGTCCATAGGTCCTAAAATGAGTGTTTTTTTGTTGTGAGGAATCTCTAATAGCCGCTTTTAGGAGGCGGCCACAACAAATGTCTGTTTGCCATAAATCTTATAGAACGTAAACTTGTGAAAGATTGCGAGGTTGTACCTATGTCCGCTGAAAAGGTGATATGGTTCTCTAAATATTTATTACTTACATCTATGTAGTTTTTCACTAGTGGGCGTAACACGGGTCCACCAGGAAAGATGCAGCGGGTATGTCCCCAATCAAATCAAAATAATTTGGTGCACTATAAACTCAATTAAACTCTCAGAGAAAGAATTTGAAAGTCCAACCCAAAGGGATAAATTGAATAATAAATAATTTAAATAAATAAATATTAAATAATAAACTTGTATCCAACAAAGATAATAATAATGAAATGCAATAAACTGTTTATTAACAAAACAAATAAAATCCATTAAAGAAATGACTGTCTAAGAGATAGATCCTATCTACACTTAGGAAGGAAAATCTTCAAAAGACAATTGTAAATATAAAATAAGGTTAACCATTTGTGAATAGTTGTGAAAGATATTATAATTAACTTGTCGTTTATTCTTATTAAAATATTAGGGTAATTTTGATTTTCTTTGTGTAAAAGGGTTTGTACTTGTATATAATATGTAATATCTTTATTAAGGTCCTTGTAGGGTACATAATAATCAATACAATATATTTTAACCTATAGAATGTGTATTCAATTTGTATAATACTATGCAAAATTGAATCTACTAAGGACAACAGTTCACTCAATGACCTATAACATATTTTGTCAATATAAATATCAAGAGGATCCGTAAATAAGTAGTACACCATGTATATTTAATAGTTCATGTATATTAAAGGAAATTGTTGCTCTATAGTGTGTCCACTCAATCCACGTTCCTTGTGTCACCTTTCACTTGCCATGCGAGTTACACAGTCTATGTTCTGAACCAGTCTGTTTTAAGGTTCCCTCAGAACCCCAAAAGTTTACAAGGGGCTTCTTCTAATTCCCAAAATTTTCTTAACCTTTCATCAAGAGTAGTTTGCGATTCCAAAAGATATAGGTTTGACATGACAGGTGGGGGATTCGAACAGGCTTCCAAGTGTTTTGAAGCAACTGAACCTAACAATACCCAACCAAAGACGCTGTGAAAAGCACAGGGCAAATCTTGAGAAATAAAAATCTTTCCCCCGTCGAAAATTTGAGGCTAAAGATCCGCACCAACTAAAAATTCGATTGGAACAAGAAAATCAAAGTGGTTATCGGCCAGTTCAATATGCTGAAAATGTCCTCGCACTTTGGAGTCCAGTTTACAGGAAGGCAAGTTACTGGTTATGCGAGAAAGCATTACGGCATTTGCAGAAAGTTCATTTGAACCTTCATGACAACAGTGCATGAAAATCACTGTTGTCATGCAGTGATTTTAAACTACAGTTCACAACCCCTTTTGGTTTTGAGATTGAAATTTGAGACAAGCCAGTAATAGGTATATAATATTTTGTGCGTGGCAGACAAAGTTTTTGCACACACGATTCAGTAATACAAGAAATCTGAGAACCTGGATCAATGAGACCACGTATCCTATGACAACTTCCAGTTACATCCTTAACCAACATCTGTGCGGTACCTAATAAAACATAAGGCTCATTTTCTTTAGATAGGCCTAAATGATGAACAGTCTGAGATGTGCAGAAAGTCTTAACCTCACTATCTTTCTTACCAGATTCCTCCGACTCAGCAGGGTTACTAGGTGTACCTGTTTTAGGTGTTGGTTCTGCCGCACAATCCACATGGACCAAGGTGTGAAGGCGTCGCCCACAACGCCGGCATTTGAACCTGGAATTGCACTGTTTCCGCATAAGAGCGGCTGACAAACAGTTAAAACATGCTTCCTTTGAGCGTACAAATTCCCTACGTTTGTCAGGACTGAGGTTAAGGAAAGGCTTACAATTATAGACTACATGTTCGCCTGAACAACAATAAAGACATGTGGTGTTGGAGGTTCCGCTAGCGGAAAGAAACACTTGACGAGCAGCTTCAGTTTTCTTTGAAGTTTGCTGCTTTACTTGACCAAATTTATGTGAAGTTTTATCTGGAACCTTGTTAGGACTACTCATCTTAAAACATGATTCGTTGTTAGCACTCTCTAATGCATGACAGTGTTTATTCAAAAATTTCAAAAGTTGCTCAAAAGTGGGCAATTCTGTCTGAGAACAAGTTCCATCAGATAAATGCCGAGAATGCTTATCTAGCTTCTTTAAAGTCAAATTTACAAAAATGAAATCATCTAAGTTGTCTGGTTTCAAGTTCATTACAGCTAGCCTATTTTCCGCAACAGTGTCTATCATTTGACGGAGGGATTTGAAGTTTTCACTGGTGAGCGAAGGAAGATTCAAGACTTGATCAATGTAATAGGTAGCTAACAATCTTTTATTATCATACCTATCCAAGAGTTTCTTCCAAATTATTGGATAATTATCTTCAGTTACTGGTAAAGTTTTCATCAGCGAGTGTGCTTCATTTTTAGTAGACGAAAGAAGGCAGTGAAATCTTTGAACATTGGAAAGTCCGCTTTGGGAATGAATCAGAGAAATGAATGTGTCCTTAAAACCAGGCCACTCACGTACAGTTCCGTCAAAAATTGGCAAATTAATCCTCGGCAAGTTTTGAAGTGTAGAAGCTAACGACTCTGCAGGGGGTTTGTGTATTTTACGTCTAAATTTTTGTTTAGACCTAATTTACTTTTTACAGCTAAAATGGCATAATATTTGTCATCAACATCTTCAAGGGATTGTTGCAATTCCTCTTGGTTAAAAGTAAGTTCAGCAAGTCTGTTTAACTTAACTATTTCAGAAGTACACTTTGAGTAGGCATTATAGTGAATGTCGAGGTTTTGTAGTCTTACCTCGAATTTCGAGAAGTTAGGTGAATCTCGGCTAAAAGTAAAAATAGCATCAATCTTTTTCAATAAAGTTTGCCTCTTAAATTCAAGGCAAGCAATTTGTGCTTCAAAGTCACGCTTAGCTTTCTCTGTGACAGGCATTGTAAAGAATAAAAATTCAAAAAAGGAAATAGGCTATGCCTGTCTGACTTAAGGGCTGTGCAATTATTGCAAAATGTCAAACTTTATTTAGGCTAATTAAATATCTGTATTAGCCTAAGCGTAGTGTGCCTAATACAACAAGAGAGAAAGAATTAATGACTGGCAGGCTTTTTCCAAAGTAAGCCTAAGCGGCAAAGAACAAACACATTTTCTATTCCATATAGCCTAGGCCTGCAGGCTGTAATAATGCAAGTCCTCAAAACCAGTGAAAAATGTAGAATACATATGTTAGCATATTTATATAGGCCTATAAAACAATCTTTCTTGCTCCAGACATCCTGTCTCGTAAATAAATCAAAGTGTCGACTTACCATAAGATGGGCTGCTTATTATTTCTTATAATGATCATAGGCCTATTAATTTGATTAGGCACAGCATTTAATTTTAAAAATAAATCTGATCTTAAACTTTCTTCCAGGATTTAATTGCAGCTTTTCCAATTAATGATTCCATTTGGAGATGAGTTACTTTTTTCCTGCAAAAAACCTGTAACCTGAGAGGGAGCTGAACATGTTTAAAACTGAAAATTCCTGCAGACAATTTTTGCAGATCCAGCAGAAGTATTTAATACTTTACTTTAGATAAATCAACTTGAAAAAACATATTTTCTTCACAATTTCTTCTTAGAATACTTCTTGGTATATTATTTAAACATTAAAAAGTTCTTCAAGTTTGAAATTGAACAGTTAGAAAATCACTTCAACTTTGTCTTGAACATGAAAAGTTTAAGTTTGCAAAAATGAAAATTTATGTTTCACAGTTTAAAAAACAAGCAAATCAATTAAAATATTAAAAATGTCAATCCATAGAAGGGTTCATGGATGTGGATCGAAGGACCATAAAAGAAAAAGGAAATTTTGCACTTAGAGAAATTATTAAAAACTGAGGGACAGGTTAGGTGCTCACCAGTGTAACTACATTTTGTCAAGTGGGGTTAGGCATCATGGTCTTTCTTCCTCTTGATGGTTTCAAGTTAGCTGATGGTAGAACCAGGCATAGAGGGAGAAATGGTTTGGTGCTGTATTTGGGTAGAGGTTATATAGTAGTATGAATGTATTATGGTATTCATACTACTACCATAATACATTAGAAAAATAAACTGTCCATATTGTCACATAAATATTTAAACCAAAGTACTAAACAGAGCTTACCAAAACATGTCAAATCTCGCTATGTTGGATTGAAATATGTAATAATAATAGTAATAATAATACTAATAATAATTATCATTAGTATTATTTTTTATGTACATGCACCACTACTCTCGCTGTCAAATAAAAGTATTCTTATGTCAACTCGGATTTCTTACTAAGCCTAGGTTCCTAAAATATAATTACAGCACATTCTGTTGGCGACTAAAAAACCACTGTGCCTCTCTCTTTCAATCTTGCGGGGACTTAGTCTCAAGACTCAGCCACAAAAGGCAGTACGCTCTTCGGGCTTAAAACTTTAAACGTCAAATCATATGAAACGCCAAATCAACGGATTAGTGGAGTTCTTGGAGCGTCAAAAACACCAAAACCTCGGAATACACCAAATCAGAATGAATTTTTTAGATTGAGGCGGGATTCTCTTTTTCATAGTATAAATGAAAATCTTTACCCATTTATTTGTTGTGCTTTTGATTTTTTCACTGTTTTTAACAAAAAATTAGATTAATCACATATTTACCATTAAAAATGAGCTTTTATTGCCTTCTATCATTAATTTTCCCTTATTTTTTTCTAAATATCCATTTCTGACCACCTTTATGCGTCATTGGGTGGCAAAAACTTAATTTTTAACGAGTTTTCATTTTCGGCCGCCATCTTGAATCCGCCATATTGGTTACAAAAAATATTTTTTAAATGCAAAGATAGTGTTGTGACCCATCTTTTCAAGCTAAAATTCAACGCTGAACACAGTGGCGAAATCCGATTTCAAACATTTTGACTTGTTTTTGAGATATTACATATTTAAATTATGTATTTTACTAGATTTTACAGGTTTTTTTCTCCGAACTGTAATACCTACTGATTCATCATTTTTCGTAACAGTAACAAGGAATAACCTTAGGCTGTTGCTAAATAATTATTACTTATTTATAATTAATTATCAGCCGCCGCCATCTTGGATCCGCCATCTTGGATCCGCCATCTTGAATCTATCCGCCATATTGGTTACCAAATTTTTTTTTGAATGCAAACACTGTGTTGTGACCCAGCATTTCAAGCTAAAATTCAACGCTGATTGCAATGACGAAGTCCGATATCAAAGATTTTGACGCGTTTTCGAGATATTATATTTTTCAGATATGTATTTTGCTCGTTTTTACAGGAGTTTTCTCCGAACGATAATAAGTGCTAATATTCAAATGCACTAATAAAACAAGAAATATGTGTTTCTTATTCGTGGCCGGACGCCCTTACATTAGCGTATTAATATGTTGTACACTTACTCCGATGAATCTATATTTTTATATTTTGTCCTGTTGGCCACACTGGTGTAACCGGTATCCGCATCCGGCGATTCGGAAACCGAAATTATAATTGTTGGCCGAATGCACTTAAATTAGCTTAGCAATATATTTTGCCCTTTACTTCAAGAATCTTATTTATAATTTTTTCGTTTTGTCCTGTTGGCCACACTGGTGTAACCCGGTATCCGGATCCGGCGACTCGGAAACCGAAATTCTAATTGTTGGCCGAACGCACTTAAATTACCTTAGCAATATATTTTTTTATATATTGTCTATATATATATATATATATATATGTGTGTGTGTGTGTGTGTGTGTGTGTGTGTGTGTGTGTGTGTGTGTGTGTGTGTGTGTGTGTGTGTGTGTGTGTGTGTGTGTGTGTGTGTGTGTGTGTGTGTGTGTGTGTGTGTGTGTGTGTGTGTGTGTGTGTGTGTGTGTGTGTGTGTGTGTGTGTGTGTGTGTGTGTGTGTGTGTAGTCGAAATCCTTGATATCGGACTTCGCCATTGCAATCAGCGTTGAATTTTAGCTTGAAATGCTAGATCACAACACAGTGTTCGCATTTCAAAAAAATTTTGGTAACCAATATGGCGGATTCAAGATGGCGGATCCAAGATGGCGGCGGCGGCTGATAATTAATTATAAATAAGTAATAATTATTTAGCAACAGCCTAAGGTTATTCCTTGTTACTGTTACGAAAAATGATGAATCAGTAGGTATTACAGTTCGGAGAAAAAAAACCTGTAAAATCTAGTAAAATACATAATTTAAATATGTAATATCTCAAAAACGAGTCAAAATGTTTGAAATCGGATTTCGCCACTGTGTTCAGCGTTGAATTTTAGCTTGAAATGATGGGTCACAACACTATCTTTGCATTTAAAAAATATTTTTTGTAACCAATATGGCGGATTCAAGATGGCTGCCGAAAATGAAAACTCCTTAAAAATTAAGTTTTTGCCACTCAATGACGCATAAAGGTGGTCAGAAATGGATATTTAGAATAAAATAAGGGAAACATAATGATAGAAGGCAATAAAAGCTCATTTTTAATGGTAAATATGTGATTAATCTAATTTTTTGTTAAAAACAGTGAAAAAATCAAAAGCACAACAAATAAATGGGTAAAGATTTTCATTTATACTATGAAAAAGAGAATCCCGCCTCAATCTGAAAAATTCATTCTGATTTGGTGTATTCCGAGGTTTCAACCCTCAGGAACTCCACTAGGATAGGCAGAGATGAAATTGAAAACATATTACGAACGCTTCCAGGACAAACGATAACTACCGCTACCGAAATAAAGATGGCACCACTTAACTAATTAATGGTGGATTTTATCTATCTAAATATAACTTTTATATATTACTTAATTATGTCCTTGAAATAAATCAACAAAAAAAAAACAATAAAGTCATGATGAAAGAAATCAAATTTAGCGTATACATTTGTGAAGCTAACTACCAGCTGATTGTTTCATGAGCATTAAAAATGTAAACAAAAATCGTCCAACACACTTTTATATGGGAAAATTTGAAAACTTTGACCTCGCCAAAAACCCCTTTAAACTATGAATTTTGAAAAATCCTTTCTTAGCGGATGCCTACGCCGTAAAAGGAACGTTCCTGTAAATTTTCAAGGTTCTAGGTCCAGATGTTTGGGCTGTGCGATGATAGGTCAGTGGTATTTGACAAATATATAGTAGAAGGTGATTTAAATTGTTTGGTCTTTCAATATAGACATGTGACGTTTTAATGTTTGATTTATAATTTTCATGAGCTGTCAAATTTTTTGTTTACATTACAATCAAAAAGTGAGAAAAATTAGGGTAATAATTTAAATCCTAAAGTGAATTGATGAAAAGTATTTTATGTTTTTTTTTCAAACTGTTTGTTGTGAAAACCAATGAACGAAATAGAAATAATATATGCACACAATTATGTGCACCTTGCTTTAAATTTCACCCATCTGTTTAAAAGACGTTCTCATTAAGTACCAACAGCCAATGGTAGTGTTTCGCTAAGCTTCGCTTGGTAAAATAAGTTAAGCCTACGGTAAAATTAGTTATACTAGCTCTTCCCCATGCGTGGCTTCACCCACCATTAAAATGAAAGTGAGAGAGTAACCAGTGTCTACTTCATGCCCTTAGGGGAAACCCGAATAGTAAATTATTGAAAACAGTCCCATTGTTAAATATTTTGTTAATGAAATAAATAATAACCCAGATTAGATTGCCTCCCGCAAAGTAATCAAGTGTAAGCAAAGTGTATAATCTGATCCAATGTCTACGACACTGACGGATAGCACCAACGTTTAGAACCTTTATCCCTTCTAAAACTTTTATCATAATGTTGATAGGTATTGGCAAATTTATCTAGAAAGTTCTTTAAATTACTTTACGTCTGATACCTTACAAATTCATCCCGCCCACCGTGAACGAGTTATGAAAACAAAAAAAGGAGAAAATTCCTCATATATCAATATATAGAATTTTGGTTGCACTCTGAAGTAGAAGTTTGAACTAAATAGAAAAACAAACCAGATTAGAATGGCTCCCATAAAGTAGCTACGTGTAACCAAAGTGTATATAGAGTCTGAGCCAATGTTTACGACACCGACGGATAGCACCACAGTTTAGAACTTTCATCCCTCCTCTGCACTTATGTTAAAACTTTCATTATAATTTTGAGAGCTATTGGCTATTGGCTATTGGCTATTCCGAAATGAAGATTTTTAAATTTACATCTAATACGTTAAAATTCGTACAGCCGTGATAAAAAAAAGAAAATTTCTCACGTATACAGGTTTGTGGTTTCACCCTAAAGTAGATGTTGGTTACTATTTCACTATCATTTCAATCGTGGGCGAAGCCACGAGGAACAGCTAGTATATATATAAATTCAATCGAATGATGTTTTTTTGCTTCTGGGGCTCCAAAACGAAAAGTTATTATGGCTGAGTTATCTGGGGCTTAGGTCTTACCATGAGTACTACGGTAATAGCTTCTTCCCTATAGGGGAAATTCCCAAAAATGTTTTGAGAAACACTTTAAATTTAAAATATAATTACATCAAATAGCTAAAGGAAAAGGAGCATTTTGTTTCAGTCAAGTCTGCACCTACGTTTTACTACATTTTTCCATTAATTTTTTCAAGAAAAATCACTTATATTGCTTAGCGTACGAAAAGTAGCTCTAACATTTGACGATGGTTTACTTTTTTTTATTTTATTACAACTAAGATTAAGCCGTTAATAAGATGCAACTTACGTTTTTGGAAAGCACATACTCTCCAGTTTGTTCTCATAAAGCTCTCATATGAGCTCTCTTTTCCATCCGTGCCTCTGAAGCTCACAAATATCTAAGCAATTTAAAATAACTAGGTAATCAATAGACTTTAGGCCTATACAAGTTATAATAGTTCCCGTTAGTTGTATGAGTGGTTCGATGAGAATGAAAGTTAGGACAATTTATCTTTCACATGATCCAAAACTAAAAGGCACAGGAATGAGCAATTTCGGGCTTATTCATACAACAAATGTCTGTTCTAAAACCCACGGGCTTGTTTTTAAAATTTTTATCTTTAAATTACAAACCCCGAAGGCATATATTTACTCTTTCTGCTTTTTGTGTTGGTTAGAGGTAAACGCAAATTGTTTGCACCCACAACCTCACTAAACCCCTCTACACAAGCTAATTGAAACAGTAGTAGCTGCAGTACTGCTTAATTATTAACTCAAAATTAAATACAATTGATCAAAACCTAAATTTAAAAATTACGTGTGTCATTCGGAGCAATGTGCAGATCAAAGCACTTGTAACATACAAGAAAAAATGTGATAAAGTAAGATTTCCAAAAATGCCAGGTGTGTTTAATTCATGGTTGAAACATTGTTGTAATGAACTACAAATAGTCTACTTCTTCTGCAATCGTCCAGCAGGTAACCAACCTTACCAACCAACATCTAACCTTAACCAACTTAACATCTAAAATCTCTTTTTAAAATAAATTAAATGAAAACATGGTTTTTATATGCACTAAAAACTTAACGATGTAATCACGCTTTAAAGTTAGCATCCATAACCTGGATTCATATTTTTAATACACAATGTGTTGCAGAGCAAGAGGAGGGGGAGGACTTTAATAAAGGTTAAGTAAACAAGGTGTCACGTGGCCAAGGCTTTGTTCTGTAACAGGTCTTTAAACATTCCGTCGCCGCGCTGGTATTTTAGTCGCCTAAAATTTGACAATGTTTAGGCGTATTTAAGACAATATTCTGGAGAACGTATAAACTCTGAAGACTCAGATTCTGTTATGTTACTCAGCTTAACTGCTCCTATAGTTTCCTAGACTTAATTTTAAACGAATTGTTTGTTTCTAATTATATATATATATACCAACATCCTCTTAGATTCAGATATTGCTGGAACGGATTTGACTTTTTTTATCCAAGGTAGGCCCTAAAAATTTGTTGATTTTTCTTTCCGAGCTGGATTATTTTTGACAATTCATACAATTTTAAGGCATGTTCTGTGTTCTGCCTACATATATATAGGGCGTTTTTTAACGCGACACAAAACTTTATTTCATCAGTGAAGGATTATTCTTCCAAAGATCCCCGGATTTGACCCCACTGTTTTCTTTTCTTTGGGGCTACATAATCAGTAAGGCTTACGAGAACGATTGCCAGGATATTCAGCACCTTAAAACAAACATAACAAGCTTAATAAAAGAAATTCAAAGAGGTAATTAGCAAAACGTGTTCAGTAATTTGATGGAGAGAGCACAACTTTGTATAAATATGAATGGCGGATTGTTTAAACATATGATGTAAGCTAAACGTGATGATACTTAAATAATATTTTGTATAAAGTGTTAATACTAACAAAACAATACTCATTTCATCTTTATATCTGCAGTATTCAATCTAAAAAATGAGTTGCGTATAAAAAAAACACCTTGTACTTTCATGAGGCATAACCAGTTTTTAGAATTCGATAAGTACGCAGGCCTGATGCGAGAGGGTATATATATTCCTGCCCAGAATACGCGATCGGATTCACGCTGCTTACGCGGATTCAGCCCCCTGGGTGTCGCTCCCCGGTCAAGCCCCGCAAGATCGTCACCAGGAAAAGCTCAGATACCGTGCGGTAAGCAGAAACGATTGTAAATTGAATGATTCTCGGCGCTTGAATCGGGTAAGCCAGTCTTGGTTACCTCGCTTCTCGAGTGCGTTAGCGTAATCCTCTCCCCGCATAGCAAGGTCGATTAATCAGCCGACTCAAGCAAGCGGCACTTGCAAGTGGCAGGTCTGCCGATATTGGGCATGAGCCCCTACCCAGGGCAACGACACCCTTGGGGGCTTTTTCGGGGGACTATGCTCGCATGTTTAGTATAGACGGCCCTTCAGGCAACAATACAATATCCCAGTCGCAGCAAACTTGCGTACTTAGCATTTCTAAAAACATTTTTCTGTTTCATGAAAGTACATTTGGTCATTTTTGAAGAGATAAGTTTTTACAACAAGAAGAATAAATGAAAAATCAAATCAACTTTATTAAAGAGTAGTGTGTTGAATTTTTAGGAACTGCTAGTAATTTCAAATATCACTTGTACTGAAAGAACTCTTGCTAGCAACATTCGTAAAGTCCATAATTCGTGAAATCTCTTTGGAACGCTCTTGTGCAAGAGTGGCCAAAGCCCCTTGTGATCTGCTCTTTCTTGATAAGAAAAGATGTCTGTTCTTCAGTCGCTTTCTGTAAACGGGTTGGTATTAAGTTATTATAAACAAAAATTAAATGCTATTAAGGTGTGTTTACGTTTCTTTTTATAATATGGCCTTAACCATAGAATGGATACAATGTATAAATACACTTCTAAACTTCTATTATAGTTTAATTTTAGTTATGAATTGGAAACCAAAGGGAAAGAGTGTGTAATATTGTGTGCTCATAGCGCTATAATGACTGTTAATGTCAATTTATTTTTTATTTTTGTTACAGTGCAAACTTGGTAAATTCAATAGTAACAAAACATGTCACCCTTTAATACCCCCCGTCGCAGCAGACCTGCGTACTCAGAGAATTCCCATGGTATTTATTTTTTATATGTGAGCATTCAAAAGGAAAGTATCGTTTGAATATGTTTTATAAATAATATATTAAAAACGTATATTTAATCATTCATGAGTTTTATACATGAGGAAAGTTTATAAGGGGGATGACAATTGGATTTTATTAGTAATATATACACTTTTTTGTACTTTAGTTCTTAGCCTTTTAATTTTCAATAAATGTAGTCTTGCTATAGTATATAAATGTCAGGAAACATGTAATCGATTAATTCAAAATACTGGAAAAACAAATAATATAATCTCAAAAACAAATTAAATTCAATCATATGGTTAGTTTTATAAATGAAACATCCCCAATAGTTGCAGCAGACCTGTATCTCCAGCCAATTAAAAAAAAAATACTATCATTCCTCAGAATTGTAAACATTCCAAATATTATACTGCATTTTCAGGAAGTTGAGTCCAAGACACCCCCCACCCCAAATGCACATAGTTTCCTCATAAAATTTAAAAATAATTTGTATTTTTAATATAGTATACATTTTATGTAAAATCATGATCAATGAACTCTAACCATTCAAAATAAAGACAAATCAAATATTCACCTGAAAATTTAAAACCAGAGTTCAGAGTTTTATTTTAAAAATTCCCTACATTAAGGTAAATGTAATGATTTAGGGTTATTACTATGCAACTTTTGGGGATATTCGCATGAAAACAGGGTAATTAAACTTTTGTGAGGGTAAAACGAAAAATTATACTAGACAACGTACTGTGTTTAGCGCATGCAATATCTAATCAAGAGTGTAACGTAGAATAAAAATTCAAAATGCAAATTTCTTTTAAGCTGAATCCAATTTTGATAACGAAATTTACATAAAATCAATAGAAAGGTATCAAATTATGAAAATAAACTTTATTTTGTTAAAAATTCCTCCTTAGGGTTAGCCAGTTGTGCTGGTTTAGAACTCGACATAAATGTCGCTCTTTGCGTATGTGCCCGCGTATGTGGCAAATTTCATCGCGATTGGACCTTACATACGAAAGTTATCGTGCCTACGGACAGGTATATATATATATATATATATATATATATATATATATATGAAAGTTAAGGAACGGTGTTTTTGGGGTCCTAGGGGCATCAAAATGAAATGTTATGGTTGTCCCGTGCTGAAGTCTTACCATGCCGCCTACGGTAATAGCTTCTTCCCTATAGGGGGAAATTCGCTAAAACGATTCCTCTAATGCATTGTGCATTGTCTTAGCCCTTTGACTTATTAGCATTTTATAGCTTTTTAGTTTGTGTTTATTTACGTCAGACAGAGCTGCGGACTTGGTGATCACACTAGGGAGGATCGCGTTAATTTGCCAAGGAAAGAAACCGTGTCACAATTTCATCAGTCTTTGTTGGTATAAAAATATCTTACAACATGGAATTTCTTGTTTCTAATTCTCAAGTTACATTGTCTGATTTCTGTGGAAATAGATAAAAACGTTAAGGATTATGTACAACATAAAAAATATGCATCCTTTTATTGATATTTAAGACGTATTACATTTCTTAATTTATATAAATCAGAGTATTCCGAGTTTGCGGGTAAATGTACTGTGTTTTGTATGGCTGATTTCATTATATATTTATTCCTTTAAAGCTCTAGATACTTAGGGATAAGGGATTTTTAAATGTTTAAATTCTCAAAATGCCAAAATAGCTTAAAACATTTCATAGCTTATCATGCAATGAAAAATGACGGCCTTTTCAGTTTTGAAATCGTATGAAGAAAAATTGGATGAAAGGTCCGTAGAATATTTTCAAAGGAAAAGAAATATTTACTAAAGGAATAAACTATAGAAAATTATTATTATGAACACCTACTATATTTGTTAAATAGCGCACTATAGACCACATGAAGTACTCAAACTAGAATCTTGAAACTCTGCATGGACATGGATTACAAAACTTCCACTAGAAAGGTAATTTTCAAAACTAAAAGTTTAGGAGGGTTTGAGTGGCTAAAGGAGATTTGTCCCTTGACTGTTTTTAATGTCCATTTTCGCCTCTTCCACAGGAGGGATCGATTTTCGACGTGTTTGGGCGATTTTAGGAGATTGAGGTTTCCTAAACTTTTGGCCAGAGCATTCATTTTCTATTTTTCTTTAAATTAATTCTGTCTATTTAAAAAAGGAATCGATTTAGATGTTGGAATTTCACTATTTACTGTCGTTTATATCATCTTTATATCCTGGTTCATGCCTTATATCGACGAGCCAAACTGGCGGATTTAGGCGATGCGGTGAATGTTATAAGAATTCAAACTACTGGAATGACAATGAATTTTACTATTCAACTAGTGATAGAAACCAAATGTTGTGTGTGATGATGTGTTAAGAAGGACATTTTAGTATTTTTAGGACTAAGTATAAAAATTGGAATGTTGGTAAAAAGTAGCCAATTCAGCGTGTTTCTGTATTGAGGGCAACAGAAAAAAACTAGAGAAGAAACGTTTCACCTTCTCATTTCAACCTGGAATAGAATCACTACATGCAACTTTTAGAACGTAATTAAACGCTTTAAATTGTACAGTGCAGAAATAATATAGACTAGTCGTTTCCAGTTAATAAAGTTAACTATTCAAATGAGAAAAAATTTTGTCAATTTTGAGCAAACATATATTATATAGTTTGCAAAATATTGGATATCATTATTTGTTTAATTCTTATAAGTTTATGTTATCTTAGCGTTATTACGATTTTAGTTTGGTTTTCTCTTTAATTTTCATATTTTTTCTGATGATTTCTAATATTTGGAGTTTTGCCTGCCGTCTTAAGAATTTTTATTTTTTTCTGAATGGAATATAATTATTGTTTAAGATTTTTTGGGCTAAAATGAAGTTTAATAATCAATATTTGCTCTCCTTTGAGGTACACCATAGTTGTTGTGTTATAGATTTTCCATGTGTGACTTTTTTCGGGCTGTGTAGAAGTGGTCTCGAACCTAATGTGAGATTAACTACTCGTACCTTTATTTCTTCCTTTTCATTTTCGCTTTATCATCAACTTTTCCTTGAACTCCCAATATCCAAAATGCATACTTCTCTTCTTATGGTTCACAGTTTTCTTTCTTTAATTTGTTCACATACGCATTCTAATATCTGCAACAATTTTATTAGGGCCTCTGGCAACCTTCATCGTACAGGTCGTCTTCAGGCAATCCCGCCAATCCCTGGATTTAGTCCATACTTCTTCAACACTTGGCATTTAGGACTTGCTTGTACATAAAAATATTGTTTTCTCTTTTTGTGGCTGGGAGGCCCATAATTAAAACTCTGTCTCCTTCAAAACTTGAATAATTGGTTATTTGGATAACTAATTACTTCTATCATAAGGTATATTTCTTTTTTAAGCGAACCAGTAATCATATCTCCCAAGCTATCCTCCTTATTCCTAATCCTTCATATTTCTTGTTGGAGTGTAAAACCCCTCTTGAAGTACCACTTGAAAGTTGAAACTTTTTTTTTTTTAATATAACTTCTTATTCGTTTGTCTCCGTCTTTAAAGAACTGATCAGTAATTTCTTTTAGACAGGCAGTTTGAAGTAAATATATTTGATTTTGGTGAAATGAAATTTATTGGGTTTACTTTATTATGCTTTTTACACCCACTTTAAAAAATTATTTTATGTGACTAATTCTCTACAAGAGATTTATTTCTACAACAGAATTATTTTCTAAAACAGATTTAAATTTTATTTGAATATTAAATTTCAATATTAATAATCCACCAAGATATGAATGCTTTCATGAAGTAGATGTTGTAAATTAAAAAAATAACCAAAAAATTTAAATAAATATCAATGTGACAGAAGGTAGACATTTCTCAAGACAGCTGTTAATTAAAGTAAAAAATAATTTATATAAACCATATGTTTGGTAAAATATACTTCCATTTAAGATACATGGGAACTTCAAAGTCCAGTGGGGCAAAGCACATTGAACTTGGGATTACAAAAATTATTCCATGACCTCTACAGAAAATTACCTTTAATTTGACACCTCAATCATCAAAATCGGTTCATAAAAAACTAGTTTTGCTGTACACAAGAAATTCCTTAGCGAATTAGTATTGGTTCTGATTAAAACCAATCAGTCCATTTGGTAATTTTATATACCGTTTAACATTACAATCAATCTATCATTCAATTAAACATTTGTTATCATATTAGTGGGCGAAGCCGCAGGTGTCGAATAGTATAGTGTAAATAATTTTTTAAGTGTTTTAAGACGTTTTCTATTTTTATCCGGTGATACCTCAATACGTATCATACTAATCAAGAGGTTAATTATTGTTTTAAAGTAATTTGGAGTGTACCGTATTTAAAACTGTCGTAAAATGTTTTGTTATTGTTGTTAAATTGAAATTAGTATTATTGTGTAATTATTTGGAAAGTTAGATTAATTTTATCGCCTTTCTAGTTTGGTTTATAACATGTTTACAGTTCATGGTGTAAATGAACATTAACAATGAAAATTTATAATTTCTTAAATATAATCAGTAGAGAAGAAGTGCCGGGCACCATTCTCATGTAATAAATGTGGAATATATCAGATTAATAAAGTTAATCTTATGTATGCGTGTATTTTCAAAATCGATGTTTGGAAGTTAATATCCTACACTAATACAATGGGCGCGTTCAGCCGCAGTCACCGGTGGGTAATCTACTAACCTATAATAAGTGAACGGTAGCGGTGGACGTACCACCTACCGACCATTGTTGTGCATCCACCGATGTGTTTACGGTGGATTCGGTAAGTAACCGGACATTGTTGATTGTCAAGATGCGGTGGATTTGCCTATTACTGACTATGGTAACCGCTTAGCCACCGGTGACTGCGGCTGAACGCGCCCGATGTAATGCAGTAAAGAAGAATTTCCCGAATGTTTGGTGTTCGATGCGAGTCGCTATTTGTGTCACCGCCATTGTCCAACTTGAAACCACCTGAGTGGCAAACCCAAATAACAAAGTTTACTCCTCCTTTTGTCTCTCAAGCAATGGACACAATCAAAAATTCTTTTGCTCAAAATAATTAAAATTCTCAAATCGTCCAAAAGGTTAATTTATAACAATCTGAAACTAAAATAATTTTCATAATCATTAGGTTTTATTTTTACATTATGTTTTTGTTTCATTCATAATATATATTTATAATAACATTCAAACCTATCAGTACCATTGGGTGCAACTGAAATCTATTTCAAACCTCGTTGAAAAGCAACCGCTGTTGATCATGACAAAATCCCCCCCCCAGACAAATCACCAACCGTTCTAGCAAAACTGCCAATAACGATAGATAATGTTAGCATTTTGAATACCTCTTAAATATTATGAAAATACAGTACCTGAACTAATACAGCAAAAATCTGAGCGAAATAATATCGTAATTTATTGTTTGTTTTTTTTTAATAAGAACCGTAATTTTGAAATTTTCTCAATTTAGTACATTCAAGAAGAAATGTTTCATATCCATCTTAGGAAATACACTTAAATTTGGAATAACATACAACTCATTTCAAAGTATACTCGTGGGTTTTCCCGGAGGAGCATGATGGTTCCCGCGCAAGCCGGAGGCGAGTGCAGAATATTCATGCGAGGACGGTAAAACTTACTGGTCGTGTAGCGTACGGTGCTTTTCATAATATTAATCAGTAATAAACATATTGTTACCGTACTGACACAGAAACATCTTCTTCCTGTTCCTTTTAACGAATTTCCCCCTACAGGGAAGTAGCTATTTGTCAGCGCGAAAATTACCCTTTGCCGATACCAGTCCAGAAAATTTTCCGGACTACGATTTCAGGAAACGTAAGTAAACAATCGGCTGATTTGCAGCAAACCGACGTTTAATGCATGTTTATAGGTTATTTTTCAGAAGAATGTAGTGGGAGTACTGGAGGCAGTAGCAAATGTTTGCTTCTTTACTATACGTTAGGTCTGAAGAATTGAGAAACGTATTGGTTTATGCAAGTAATACGTTAGGATTAAAAATATGTTTTTTTCATGATGATTAGTATCGTATGTCACACGGCCGGTAAGTTTTACTGTATTTACATGAAAATCCCGTACTCGCTTCCGCTCGCGTTAACTATCATACTCGTCCAGTAAAACACTACTTTCCGGCAATTCAAAAAATAATCAATAAAACGTAATAAACTATTCATCGTAAGGTATTCCTTATATAAACCACTACGTTTCTAAATTCTTCAAACCTAAGCTATAATAAACAAGCAAACTTTTGCTATTACTGCTGGTGCTGCCACTATATTCCTCTAAAAAAGCAACCTATAAACATGTCATAAACATCGGTTTGCTGCAAATCAGCTGATTTTTTATTTTCGTTCCTTTAATCGAAGTCTTGTGGTGTACTATTTAGTTATGTCATTTCATATTCACTTTTAAACCAAATAACACATATTAATCGTAATGCTAACAATATGAAAAGTAAATATTAAATTGACATAAAAATGTAACAGTGCCTCATTTGGAGAGATTTTCCATAAATTTAAAAATAAATGGGGGTTGAAATAGAACTTACTAGAAAATTATGAATTAATAAAGGTTTGAATTCATTGTATTACGTACTGCGGAGTGATCAGTGTAATTACTTTATTTCATAGTTATGTCGTCTTTTTATTTGATGCATTACCAGCTACGATCCCACTTTACTGTATCATGTACAGATTATTTCCTGATTTTGCCTCTCCAGTATTTCAGTACCTTACCAAAAAGCTGAAAACTATTGACCTCCGATTCTTTAGGTCAAAAATTCAGGTGTGGTTGGGAAACATTCCTTTAACTTTATCGCATTCGATTGGTAAATTAAAGAAAAAGTTGTTTATAACGTTGGAGATTTAGTCATTAATGTAGCACAATCATGGGCAAAGGAGAGATGTATGCAAATGAATACAAAGATATAAGGTCTGGCTCGTTTGTTTAAACCCGACAGGTGAGGAATTTTTTTTATGATGAAACTATACACGTAGGCCATACACAAAATAGTTTAGAAAAAACGTCATATTTCCTTTATATTGAAGTTTGAGATGATGTTTTGTAGCTTATTTGAATTTTCAAAGTACAATTCTCAACAAGAAAAAATCCCTCATAAGCTTCCCTCATTATATCAACCCTAGCATTTATCAATCGTATCTACTGGACAACTAGTTACAGTATTCTTAGTAGTTGGTATGCTATTTAATACATCTTGCAAACAGTTTAAAAATCAAAGATCAGTGAAAGGGAATTTACTGATCGTAGAAGAGAGTCATTGGCATAGGAGAATAGTACAATGGATTCAGCGATCTCTGGCCCATCAATTGTAAGGCTCGAACAATTCCCAACAGAGCAAAAGTAATTTTATTTAACACTTCTGTTTGGAAGTTCTCCTGTAAAGTATATATATTTTCTACTGAGTCATGGTCATATTCAGGTTTTTAAAATTACTTTTACATATTTAAAACAGTATGCAAATATGATTAACATTAAATTAGTTATTACCTGAACATCAAGCATTCATTTCAATCCACAGAAAATACAAAAATATACAATACAAAATTATATTATTTACAAGTTATAACTTCCATTTAGTTTACATTTAGCTTTATGAGGAAAGCCTTAAAATTACAGTCGGGCCGTAATCTTGGCTTATCTATCAGTACAAAGCAAACTAAAATTGCTTCCTCCTCTCGGACTTTGTTCAGACCGTTACCTAATGATTCTATCCCTCCCAAACAAACCCTCTTCTTATCTTCGTCATTAAAGTAAAAATCATACTACAAATATGTTTTTGTAAATACTGTGTGTCCCAAACGTCCCGGAACGGTTTAATATATCTTTTAAAGTAAGCCAGATATCAAAACAATATTTTGCATACCTTTTAGTACTAAAAAAACTACTTTTTGATGTATGTGTCATTTCTGCCCCTACCCCCAAAATTGGATTTTGGGGGGGTAGCCCCAAAATTTTAAATGTAAACCCCCATCGTGCGACTGCTTATTTTAAAGGGCTTGTTAGAAGAAACACAATGGCGCAAACCGGAGGTCGATATCATGCTCCAGTCCAAAATGGCAGCCATTCAAAAATTAAAAAATGCTGTCCGTCAATTAAAATTAAGTATTTTCTGTGTTTGGCAATTCACATTTAAATCGAATAAGAACCACCAGAACATATATTAGCCACTTAAAAGCTACAAAAATAATAATTTCTTGCCGTCATCACCAAGGCACAACCCTCCAAAATTATTTTTGGGGGGTGGGGGTTTGTCCAACCAATTCCAATATCAACTCACATCGTGTGACCACTCATTTTAATTTGCTGAGTAAAAAAATAAGCCAAAGCTTGTTTTAGTTAAATTTCAAAAAAAGTCCCTTACTTGTAATAAATAAATGAATTTTGTTAGTGTCAAAATGTTTGAACAAACATACTAATAGATATCCGCCTTAATGCGACTTTTGGCTCACTATACCTGCGGAGGGTCGTCTATGCGTTACCTTTTAGAAAAAAACCCATACGTAAAGTACCAAATTAGTAATTTGCCACAAAAATAACTAATTTTTTAAAATTTCACTAAAACAAGCTTGGGCTTATTTTTTTTACTCATTCAGCATATTAAAACGAGTGGACATACGATGTGAGCTGATATTGAAATTGGTTGGAAAAACCCCCACCCCCCAAAAACAATTTTGGAGGGTTGTGCCTTGATGATGACGACAAGAAATTATTATTTTTGTATCTTTTAAGTAGTAAATATGTGTTCTGGTGGTTCTTATTCGATTTAAATGTGAATTGCCAAACACAGAAATACTCAATTTAAATTGACGGAGAGCATTTTTTTTTATTTTTGAATGGCTGTCATATTGGGCTGGAGCATGATATTGACCTCCGGTTTGCGGCATTATGTTTCTTTTAACAATCCCTTTAAAATAAGCAAGCGCACGATGGGGGTATACATTTAAAAGTTTGGGGCTACCCCTCCTAAAATCCAATTTTGGGGGCAGGGACAGAAATGACACATACTTCAAAAAGTGTTTTTTTAGTACTAAAAGGTATGCAAAATATTGCTTTGATATCTGGTACTTTAAAGGAAATTAAACCGTTCCGGGACATTTGGGACACACAGTATATTTTTAAATATTTATAATTTCATTTTTAGTTTACAATATAAATTTTTACATAAAACGTAATTAAAACATTCTTAATGTATGCTCGAATCAGTAAAGTAAGGGAAGAATACGTTTATTTCCTTAAATAGCTCTAATTAGTTCATTTATTTTACATGCAACTAACATCTACATAACTTTTCCAAACAATAAAAGTTAAAGGAAACTGATGGTTTCATAAAATATTGCTATGTTAAAATTCAGAATTTAAAAATATATTTTCAGTCATTAAATTCTTTATTCATGTATTTGTTATTCTGTCTCTGAAAACATTGCATCTGCTACGCATGATGCACAATATTGTCTAAGAGGAGGGAAACAGTAAAAAAAGTCAAATCCATTTTCCCATTCACTAGCTCGAGACCAGAATGCGCTTTATGACATTCTCTTCATACTGCACTTTCTATTGGGTTGTTTGCTTTGCTAGTGGAGAGTTCAATAAATAAACAATATAAATGAGTGCTATCCACAAAAAATACAGTAATCCTTATAACTTATTATATTTATTCCTACTTGTAAGTCACCGTTGATTTTATTAAGACGTTCTGATTGCTAAGATAAATAACGGCATACTTTTACATGTATATATTATACATTATCTTTGATTCTATGTCAAACTGTTATGCATTAAAGTTAGTCAAAACAATGTTGAGTTTGAGCAAAGGAATGAACGTCAAGGAAGGATTAAAGCAAAGCTGAGTTTACAGTAGGACTGGAGGAGGGCATCGCAGTAAACTGACAACATTATTCGATAATCTTTGGGGTTTTGTTTCTGTGTTGTTTAGAAAAAAGTTTATTATAATTCTATAAAATATTTTGACTTAAGGTCTCTGATACAAGTAATGTGAAGTCAGGTGCATTTCAACGTATTTAAATGTGGAAAAAATCTTGATAAAGTAAAAAAAGGAATTTTAATTGCTTGACCTTTAGTACAGACCCAAAGTACATAAAAATCGTTAAGTGTTGACTAGTTCCGGTTTTAGCGAATTTCCCCTATGGGGAAGAAGCAATTACCGTAGGTCTCATGGTAAGACATATGCCCAAGGCCATGATAGCTTTTCGTTTTAGGGCCCCCAGAAGCAAAAAACACCGTTCGTTTGAATTTTTAGACTATTAAAGTTAAAGGGATTGTCAAGATCAACTCACCAGCGCCTTGAACAGTTCAAAATAGATTTTCAGCCATTTTTAAAAACCATAGCCTTCTCAAAATTAAATTCTTTGTACGTATGCCAATTTAAAAATATTAATATCGTTTACATGGGGCATAGAATCGGCTTCAGATATGCTAAACACGTACTACACGTACTAAACAAGTCCGCCAAGGTAAATAGTCATTTGAAGAGAGTTTAATTTTTTTTAATGGAGCCACTACCGTTCGAATTTGTTTGATGATCTGGGATGGGTTGGTAATACTATAATTTTAGTAAACAGACTATATCGTGCCAGGAACTATTTTTATCTTAAAATTCTAATTATCATTGATTCTCCGCCCAAAACATGCAAGGACGAATGTACAAACAACATGGCCCATCCAAAACAACTAGGGAATATTTCCTGACCTAACTACATCGTAAAAGCTATATATAATCAATAAGTATATGTAGTTGTTAAGGGGAGTATCGAAAGATCAACTAATGATTTACTGCGGTTTCTATGTTCTAAAAATAGGCAAGGACTTTATTTTTATCCTTATTTTTTACATGAATCACGTAATTTAAACTAAATGCAATACAAGATTAACGTATCTAACGGTGACGTCACTAACGTGTCTACTAACACATTTATGATCACAACATATAAAGATTCTATACTGTACCATGGATTATATTACCATACAAGTCCTTTAAAAAACCTTTCCGGGTTCCAGAGCTTTCAGCATCGATAATTGATCTTATATTAAAAGCACCAGAAGAGACTGTAAGATAAAAATCAATATATAAAATTTCATCAGAAGTCTATAGGGGATTCTCAACCAGAACGTTCAATGAGAATTGTAACGATGAATTACAAATTAATACGTAAAATTAAAAAAATAAAAGATATTTCGCAATTATGATACAGTGAATAGTTGAATAAATTAAGGTAATAATTAAAATTTAAATTGGTTTCAAATTTCTTTTTGTTGCATGTTTAATGAGAAATTACGATTTTTTTTCATCCACGCTGGAAGGGAGGTTAAAAATAGCCCTTACCCGCACCGAAATGCGGACCCTCTACGCCGCTCAAGAGAGCAAAGCGACGAGCAGGGGTCTCCAACCTCTGACAGACAGCATCAGTGTCAGAGGCCCCGCCTCGAGGCTCGAGGCGGCTAGGAGTGTACAGTTGTCTGTACGTCTCCTTGGGCATACCTGCTAAAAAAACCCCCTCGCGTGCTGTCACCACATCATTGCGATCGACCCGAGCGTCTGCTCATTGCGACATCGCAATGCGTGGCCTCTGGTCCCTTTCAGGACTCCGCGTTGCTGTCCCTTTCGGGACTCCTCAGTTGGTGTTCAACCAATCTTCTGCTGTCCTCGGTTCTGGGGTCACTCGAGACACCCGTCTGTCCTCTTCTGGCGCAGGACGGACATGACAAAGTCAGCCACTGCGTTCCAGCTGACACTGCCCTGCAGCATCTTCCCCACGATGTTGTCTGGGGTCAGATGACCGCCGACCGAGTCGGCGAGGGCAGTCCGTTCTTCGTCAAAGCGACGGCACACGAAGAAAGTGTGATGCACGTCGTCTCCGTCGTGTCCGCAGTACTTGCACCTGGGCGAGTCGACCTTGCCCATTCGGTGGAGGTACAGACGGAAGTAGCCATGACCTGTCAGGAACTGGGTGAGGTAAAAATTCACCTCCCCGTGGTCGCGGCAAACCCACGGCTCCAGGTTCCTGATGAGTCGCCATGTCCACCTTCCGGTCGTGTCTTCGTCCCATCGACGCTGCCAGGCGGCCATTGTTTGGCCACGGGCCAGCTCGGCAGCCTCTTCCCGATCCATCTCGGGAGCACGCCCCCAGATGGTCTTCTTCTCTTGTGCCAGCAGGTCGATTGGGATGACTCCCGCAATGACCAGCACCGCCGCCTGCGAGACCGTGCGGTACGAGGACGCGACCCTGAGCGCGCCGCGTCTCTGCACCGCCAGCATGCGAGTCCGGTATTTCTTCACCTTCGTCGCATCTGCCCAGATCTCCGCTCCGTAGAGCATGATGGCCTGTGCCGTCGACAGCAACAGCCTCCGTTTCCCCTGACTCGGTCCTCCGATGTTGGCCATCAGTCTTCCGAGGCAGGACGTCACTTCGGCCGCCTTGTCGCACACGCTTCTGATGTGGTCCCAGTAGGTGAGCTTGTTGTCCAGCACCACCCCCAGGTACCTGGCCGTCCTCTGCGTCTCGATCACTTCGGTACCCACCCGCATCGGAATGATCGTGGGTATCCGCCTCCTCGTCAGCATGACTATCTCCGTTTTGGAAAGAGCCAGCTGAAGGCCGTGATCGCGCATCCAGCCTTCCACCAGGCGCATGACCTGATTCAGCCTCAATTGGGCCAACTCCGCGTTTCGTTCGGTGATGACCGCCGCCACGTCGTCGGCGTATCCCACGAGGAACGTTCCGTGTGGCATCTCAGTGCGGAGCAAGCTGTCATACGAGACATTCCAGAGATCCGGACCATGGCGAGGAGGTACCCAGGTAACCTGAATGTTCTTTCCAGTGCGACCAGAATGTCGCACCACCGTGCCGAGTTGAACGCGTTCTTGACATCAAGCGTGACCAGCAGCACGATCGGACGAGCCGCGTGGCACGCCTGATCCGCTCGTGTCACCGAAGCTACGACCTCCGAGATGGCGCTGAGTGTCGAGTGGCCCTCTCTGAACCCGTGTTGTCGGGCCGAGAGGTCCCCTGCCGCTCGCACAGCCTCTCCGATTCTTGGTTTCAACAGCCTCTCCATCAGTTTTCCCGCCGTGTCCAGCATGCACAGAGGGCGGTACGACGATGGAGCGTCCGGTGGGCCCCGTTTCTTGCTCAGAAGGACGAGCTTGGCCAGTTTCCAGCGGGATGCGAACACTCCCGCTTTCAAGCAGACGTTGTACATGTCCAGCAGGAGCTGAGGGCGGCATTTCGCCACCAGTTTCAGCACCTCCGACGGTACGTTGTCCGGGCCCGGGGCCTTCTTGTTCTTCATGGAGCTGACCGCTCTCTCCAACTCTTGGCGCGTGAACAAAGGGACCTCTTCGGCGATCACCCGCAAAGGGGTGTTGTCTCTGACCCGGTGATCCGGGAAGAGTCCGTCCACGATGGTCCGCATCTTCTCAGCCTCCATCGACACGTACTCGGGTCCCTGCGCGAGTTTCCTCATGACTAGCTTGTACCCCTGTCCCCAGGGGTCGCTGTTCGCGTCCTCGCGCAGTGCGCTCCAGCAGCGCGCCTTGCTTTCTCTGATCGCTTTGACCAGTTCTCTTTTTGCCGCTCTGTACTGGCTCGACCTCGCCGCCGCTTCGGGTCTGACCCGGGAACGCTGGGCTCGCCGCTTGAGTCTATATATATATATACAATATAAACACATATTGCTTGCGATATTAGTAAACATATTGCTTGCAAACAAATCTGAGTTTGAATGTTTCATAACCTTGAAATACCATTTTGGTCTATTGGAAAGTCTTAAAATGTTTTAGCTTGTATAACCCTTACGCCCATTGTAATTTTATGAAGAAATCGGGAAATTTTTTATGTTTAATATGAAAAGAACTATGGTCAAGTAGTTCTATCTGACAGGGACAGTTTATTGTAAGATGTTATATTCTATAAAATAAGTTTGGCCACGGTCCTAAGCATAATTTTAGTTTCTGATGGCTCTTCAATTAAAATAAAAATCGTCGCAAGCGCGATGAATGAGGCGCGATGTGGCTTCCACCACTGCCTCCGCGTCCGCCCTGATTGGCTGGTCGTCCGGCATCTGGGGGATGTCCCCCATGCCGTTCTGCAGAGCCTCCGTCAGCCTCCGTTCATCCAATCTCGCCAGGTTCCAGCCGAGCGGGCGCCGGCTGTTGCTGCGATTTCCTTGTCTTCTTTCGGCCAGCTCGAAGGTGATGTATTCGTGATCACTCCCCGAGTAATCACCCATCACCCTCCAGCCGACGATTCGGGAAGCCAGCCCTTCCGATGCCAGGGTCACATCAGGGATCGATTCCCCGAATCCCGGCCTCCGGTAGGTTGGCGTGTCCCCCTCATTCATTGTCAGCAGCCCCAGCCTGGATGCCATCTCCAACAGCAACCTTCCTCGGGTGTCTGTATGTGGCATCCCCCACTACAGAGTGCTCTGGCGCAAGAGTGCTCTGGCGTTGAAGTCGCCGGCCAGGAGACACGGACCGGCGATCGCTCTGATCGCGTCCTCCATGGCCTCCAACTTCTCCGTGAATCGTGGAATGCTGTCATTCGGGGAAAAATAACAGCTCACGAACGTGACTCCGTCACTCGTGATCCAGGCGAAATTTTCGCCGTTCCCACTTCTTTCGATGGGGACCACGCGCGGGTCGGGCACCCACAGCGCAGCCCATCCTGTGCGGTCAGGGAACCATAGTGGACCTTTAGCCCTGTGAGGCTCGCTCACGAAGACGAGTGATGTCCCCGTCTCCCAAACGATTTGGTCCACCAGGGAGCTTGCCGCGATGCTCCCGTTTAGGTTTCCCTGGATAACCCTCAGCGTCCGCGCCTGTCAGTCTTCTTTGAGACCAAAAGGTCTCTGAAGGTCCGACAAGCGCCGGAGCCTTGGACATGATCCGACGGTCGGCCGTCGGTCGCCTTCTTGCAGGCTTCGCACGAGGGTGCCTGGCTACAAGCGGACGACTTGTGCCCGACACCACCACACTTCCAGCATGCCTCGCTGCGGTCCGGACCTTTGCACTCTCGTCGAGTGTGGCCGTACTCCAAACAGCGGAAGCATCGTGGGATCTCTACTCGAGTTCGCACTCGGCAGCCAACCCACCCGACCTTGACCTTGCCCCTTTGCAGGAGCTTCTGGCCGCTTGAGGCGTCGAGATCGACGACCGCCAACCTCTGCTCACGGGCGTTGGGTTTGGTCAGGAAGACCTTGAAGTCTCCCGTCTCCTGGCCCAATTCCCGCTTCAGAGCGTCGCTCACCTCGTCCGATGTGGAGCACGAATCGAGATCCATGATCTCCACACGCAGACGAGGGGCGACGCTCTTGAGCCTGTCGCCGGCGCCAAGCGCCGACTTCACTGACTCGGCAAATCGGGTCTGACCGCGGCCAGAACCCAGCTCGATGAGTACGCCGCCGTTGTTGGTCCTGCGGAGCCTGCGGACCTCCACACCCGACTGCTCGGGTTGGACGTCCCTCCGCAGCTTCCCAACGACGTCGGCGTAGGAGCGACCTTGCCCCGGTTTGATGATGAGGATGTGCCTCATCTTCGCCCCAGAGCCGGTCGCCCTCGGCTTATTTGCCTTCGCAGGTGCACCTCGAGGGGGCACCTCTTGGGTGGCAGCCCGCCTCTTCTTCTCCCTCCTCCGGGCGGACTTTGACTTCACCTGAGCGAAGCCATCATCCGCCGGTTTCGGGGGATCGGTCGCTTTCTGTGGGAGCGAAGCTTTGGTGCCCCCACCCGCAGCTGCAGGCGTCTGGGCACCCTTCGGCTTCCCACCATTCCTCTTCTTCGGAGGAGAAGTCATAGAAGACTTTTCCTCCGTCTTCTTCACCTCCCTCGGCGTCGGGGGGAGCATCTGGGGTGAAGTCATAGTAGACCCCTCCCCCATCGCCCCCGGCGTCGAGGAGGACGTCTTATTCCGCTTTTTGGGCGGCGACTTCTTCCTGGCTCTTTCCACGACCCGGCGTTCAGCCTTGAGGGCTTTCAGCCGGACCGTCCGTGTCCCCTTCATGACGCTGACGGCTTCCTCGATCTTTGCGACAGCCGTCCGAACACCATTGCTGATGTTCTTCTGGATGGCCATCGCATCACGGATCTGCCCCAGCGCTGCCACGATTTCGGCAATTGCCTCGTCCTCCGCAAGGTCGCAGTCATCGACCTGCCTTCGGACGACGTCTAACTCGGAGTCGTGCGGTCCGAGCGGCGAGGAATCGTCCCACGGGCTGCTCGGATGCTGCCGCTTCCGATCTCCGTCCTTCTTGGGGGTTCCGGCCTCCATGGCCACCGTCTCCGCCGATGGCCCAACCGCCGTGGCTTCGGGCACCGACTTCGAGGCGTCGGCCCTGGAGTCCGGGGACTTGAACGGAGCTGGGGGAGGCGCACCGACCACCAGTGCCTTCCCTCCCCCTGCATCCTCCTGCTTTGGAGCCCTTCCGGAACTCGGAGGGGTCCTCTTCAATCGTGAGCTCCGGCCGAAGGGCGACAGGTCAGCCCCCGATCCGGAACTCAGAACGTTTTTGATGCTCGCCTGATTTTCTGCCATCTTTGTCTTCGTGCTTCTGATCTGAAAAAGAAGAAACAAACCAAATCATTAATTCCAGTTGAGTTTTTGGTTCCCCGGTCAAAGGGAGCATTGCCAATCGCTCCGAGTGTCTTCCACGGCCCTAGACCGACAGACGTCAGTCAAACCTCCTCGGACACCCGTCACCCGCCTAGCACAGTCGCAGGATCAGGAATATGCCCATGGTTCTTAAAACCGCTTCCGACAATTTTGATACACTGCTTTCAGCGTGGCGGGGGTGCTTACTTGCAGCGGCCACCTGCTGAGGCCAATTCGACCTCAGCAGCTCCTCTAGTTTTGGCTCGGAGTTTACAGAAGCGGCATGTCCCCACTAAGCGTCCCACCAAGCACCCCGACCAGAGTACAAGGGGGAGGGCTCAAAACCAGGCGTATGGATGAGCTCAGCACCGGGGCCATTTGCCATGGCAAGCCAGGCGTACCCGGACCCCGAGCCGCCTTCGTGTTTTTAAAAGACAGCCACCCCGCTACCTCTTTTCTACAAGCCTCCACTAGCTTGCCCTTTGTTGTTTTTTTTGGTTTTGTGTTTTGTGATTTTTTGGTTGGTTTTTTGTGTCTTTTGTGTTTTTGTGTTTTTTTGTGTTTTCCTTCGACTCCTGAAGGGGCAGGAGGCACTTTCTTCAGGAGGCGAGACAGAGGAAAAAGAAGAAGAAATGACACCATGCAGGGCTCGCGAGAGGGGCCATGCAGGGTCGAAGAAAAGAAGAGGTGGGCAAGATTAGCCCAGAAAAGAGGAAAGACTGCGAGCTAAGACCCAAAAGAAGGAAGAAAGGTCTCAGCTCTGGAAGAACTGCGAGAAGAAGAGTCTCGCAGCTTGGCTCGGGAACCCGGGGCCGCCAAAGAGACACCCGAACAGCCGAAAGCCGACTGCCCCTGGGGGGAGAGAAATTACGATTGCAGGAATATAGAATAAGCAGATTAATTGAGTTAAAATCGATATACGTATCATATAAGTATCGATATAAGTATATATTGAGTTAAAATCGATATACAATTAAACCGTGACTAACCCCTTTAATTTAAAAGACCATTTCGAGTTTTAAGATCTTGAGAACGTTTTCAGATTTTCCAAATCTGTTAATCTAATTACATTAACTCTATTGCAGATATATCTATCAACACAGTAAATTAATTTTAAATTTAGTTAAAAGTAGTTCTAATTTCATTTTAATATTAACATCAACTAAGCATTTCTACTATTAATTATTTATCTTTAGATTTGTAATCAATATTGTATCGTAGAATTGGGTTAATTAATTGCTGTAACTTTACCTTTGACTTTCTATTGCAATTTAAAAGCCTTGGTTAAACATGTTTTAACTGAAAAAAAACTTCATAGAATAGGTGAATGCATAAAGTGTAATTAAATAATCAATGAGAGTGTTTTGATTGGAATTTTACTTAACTGTAGTGGTTCAATGCTCCTTACAAATAGGGAAACTAAGAAACTTTTATGTTTCTGTTCTTAAGTCAAAGATTATAAATAAATGTGACGTGAGTAATATTAGGTTCATGATTAATCATAAGAGTTGTAAGAATGAATACGATTAACATACGGAAAGAAATTAATTGAAAACCTCCATACTTATTACCCACCAAACTACAAACTTGGTGACCAAACCTAAAAAAACCTTGGTGACTTTCTATTTAAGGGTTGTGTAACAGTTAAGTGGTTTTATCTTTATATTCATATTTAAGCTATAATCTTCGGAAACTTATACATTGATGAACGGTAATTATTTTTTATTTGTTAACGTCTTGAAACGGCCTTGAGGTTTATCCTATCCTATCCTATTCCTATATTCTAATACAAGCAATGTTTGTACGGGCAAAATTTTTATTTCGTCCTAGGATTTTTAATTTTTTGGTGTAATTTGGGGTTTTAGGCCACCAGAAATCAATTGGAACTGGTCTCAAGTCTGGGAAAAATCCGGTTTGAGTCCTACCCTTTCAAAGTGCCCATTCAAGTGCCCATCGTCATAGGCATTTTTGTTTTGGCTAATTTCCCCTAAAGGGAAGAAGCAGTTACCTTATTTCCATTTTCGTAACAGCAAACCTTTATACTCATTACCCATATTATTCTTATAGAGCTTAAAAACCATGTCAAATCTCGCTATGTTGGCTTGAACTATGTTCTTTTGCATTTTAACTTCGCTGAGTATGCAGGTCTGCTGCAACGGGGGTATTTGATTTTAACCAAAACATCTGATTCATGTTGTTTTTCTTTATAAGCAGGTTAGAAAAATCATTTGATTTGTAAATAACTAATTTTAAATTCTTTAAAGGTTATGTTGAGTGCATTGTTTGAAGGAATATTTATTATTTATACCGGGTGTCACACCTAAAGTGAACCAATAGCTAACTTTTTTATTATAAATCTGGCAAAGAACTTCTTATGGGGCACTTCCCTTAATTTTTAACGCTGCTTTTTTTAGTCACCATGAAATTTAAAATTATGGCCGCTAATATGGCGGACAACTTTGATTTTTCTTATGAAACACCCTATATTTTAGGAAATTTTTTGATTTTTCGCTTAATTTTAGGAACTTTTTATTCTCTCTATTTTTCCTAAACTCAATGGTTCAGGAGATATGAGAAGTTAAAGTTTTATTTTTCCCCATTTAAAATGCATTGTGTCTGTTTAACTGTGCCATTCCATGTATTCCTTATGGAGTAAAATTATATTTAAACTAACACATTTCCACGATTAAATCTCGACAAAAAAATTATTTCATGATTAAACCTCAACTAAACTAACGTTTTAGGCACTTTTATTCTTTGGTATCTTTTATTAAACCCAACCGTTTTCGATATACAGACTACCAAAAATGTCCCAATGCATTTTAAATGGGAAAAAATCTAACCATTGGGCTTAGAAAAAAAATTATAAAGGATAAAAAGTTCCTAAAATTAAGCGTAAAATACAAAAACGCCCTAAAATATAGGGTGTTCAATTAGAAAAATTAAAGTCCATATATTTTTAAATTTCGAAGTAACTCCAAAAATCTGCGTTAAAAATTAAGGGAAGTGCCCCATAAGAAGTTCTTTTTCAGATTTATAATAAAAGGTTAGCTATTGGTTCACTTTAGGTGAGACACCCGGTATAGTTTGGTTTGAGTTTGTACGGATTAGTGTTAAGTGTTTTCATGGGTGATTTTTAAGAATTAAAATTATTGGTGTCTACACGGGAAATACGAATACAAGCCGTCAAGTTTCCTAAAAGAACTTGCGCTGTTGTTCACCCACCAACATAGACTTTCCAAATACTTTGCGGCTGGCATACGAAAGCTCGACACCATCTTCGCGTTTGTATCGCTTAATGTTAAATACGACAGAACTAGCAAAACCAGAGACATCGACTGTTTCACCGCCGGAGCCAGACCTATCATCGGATGAAAATGGCCGCTTGGCCGACCCAAGGTGCACAAGGAGAGTACGAAACACGGTGAAACGGGCAGATGATTATTCTCGGCCCCATCGATGCTGTCTACAATCGAATTTCTGCTAACACCGAGATGAACCTAGAACTGATACAGTTCCTTGAAGAAATCCAGCGGGAGGGTAACCAATCTGCCCAAGCGTTCATGATGGTGCGCGAAGTCATATACGAAGAAAAAGGTCGAGCCGCCGCGCCGGGTGATACTAAAGGAATTCAGTCACCGGAAGTCAATTTGGTTCTTGCACCACCGGCCTCGACCCGAACCGCTACAACGTTACAACTTCGAATGAAATATCAGCTGTTATTACCCTCAACGTAGACCAGACCAGACCTACTCGTATTTCGACCGAGTCGTGAAAGAACTAGGAAAACATGCAACTGTTCACCATGGCAACCGCATCGAGCCATTCTCATATCCTCTTTAACTCACAAGGAGACTTGGGGTTTCCGACCAACATAGTGCCAACGGCTTCCAACCGTCGCTCTAAGATATCGAAACTTGAATTCGTGAATCTGAATAGCCACTTAGCGTTTCGACCGGCAATCACAAGCGAAGCGACAGAAAATATAACTATCGACTTCAACGGCACTTCCCTTCTGTGGGCGTTTATGACAACAGTGCGTCGTCGATATGCTTATCAACGTTGAACGAGACCGAATCAACTAATTTTTGCTCGAACAGAAAAAGCTGAAGGCACAGCTCTATAAAGGCGTTGATGCCATGATTAAACAGTATTAAAGTTATAAGTGCTCATGTTGTAGTTATGGAAAACTTTAACTAAACAGCTAAATCAGCCGGTTGTTTTTATTTAATCCGAGCAAAGCTCGGTCCCTGGTACTCTTCATTAAATGTATAAAGAATCTGGTGGGTATTAAAATATTTATGTAATGTAACTATTCAAAAAAAAATAATTGTTATGCTGTAATTTAGTAAAACAACAGTCAGGACTATTAAGCTTCCATCCTCCCAATGTAACTGATAGTTAAACGTCACAATTAAGGTCCATAGTACAGGCACCAATTTGTCAGCAGGCCACTCGGCAGTGACGAATGACACAGTTTGTCACAGACGACAGAAGGCTTAGGTCAGCAATGCTGTTTTGTGCCTTTTTGTTAACTGTAAATGTTATCAACTTGGCATTTGACATTAATTCTGTTATGAATAATTTTGAGAGTAGGTTAAACTATTCTGGATTGGATTAGAAAGGTGTTGATTCGTTTTTTTTATTATTATTTGTGACAAGGATCGACTGTTCTTTGTATTTTACCTGTTTCTTTATTTCATATGATTACGGCTTATCTTGTTTTTATTTTATACAGAGCTATGCCACCAATTTACGTTTTATAATATTGGGGAAATATTTAACTTTGATCACTCGTATGGTAATAATTAAAATTTCATGAATATTTGGAATCAGTATGCTTATCAAGGCCAAAGAGCAATTTATTTTGTAAAATTAAATAATAAACTCAGATGTCCTTAGAGTTTACTAGTCTTACAAGTACTACCATGGTAATAAGAAAAATACCAGAATTGTATTCATTCGTATTTATTTTACTAATTGTGGTGCATGATGACGACATGTAGGGCATTTGAATTGCCAATTAATCTATTTAATTAGTTGATTACATCGACTAGTTTTAGCGGTCCCTAAATACACTTATGTCTAATAAATACAATTTATCTTAATATAACGTTGTTTTGATGTTCTAAATGGATTTGTGGTTGATGTCACTACGTTTACCATACATAGTTTTTCCTGTAAACTTAATTTGTTATCAATAAATTTGTTATTTGTACAACACCATTTCCAAAATATTTGTTAAAATTTGATCGTAATATTTTAAAGTAATCTCTCATTTTATATTTTAAAGCTTATAACACTTTTATGAACGCTTTTTCAGCTAATCGTATACAACCCTCATAAATCATTTTCTTGAAATCGTTTGGAGCCCTGGACATTTTGATAAAGTGTTTCCCATAAAAGTAACCTATTCTCTTCCAACTGAAAGTTGATGAACAAGTTTCAAAAACCATGCTTGGAGTCACGTAGAGCTGTTCGTGCGAGTGTAAACTTTCTATAACTTTCAAGAAAATCCTCTTTCTTGGAAATATACCTTGTGGCTTTGCTAAAAGTCACTTAGCTTTACAGGCTATCTTATACTTCAAACTAATAAAAAATTTGCTATTTAAAATACATTTTTTATATGTAAACTAAAATTTGAGAACGGTTGTATAAAAAAAAACAATAAGAATTCTATTGCATTATATTGACACCTTCGTTATATGTACACCTTATATGAGTTTTGCAGAATAATATTAAAAGCTTGTGTAATAATCAAGGAGTATTATTTTAAACAAGTTACCCAATTTCTTCGGTTAAGGAACCCAACTGAGTATCATACATCGTCACAGTTCACACAATAAGTAAATGATTTCGTCATAATATCACGAAAAATAAAGTCAGAAACAAAAAAATGAAGATGTTATGTTTAGAATACCTCAGTTTTAAGGTGTAACCTAACACAAAAAGGTCTTATAAAGAGTTTGGAAGAACTGGAGATTCGACAGGGATTTTATATTTGTCGTAAAACGAACTTAGGGTATTGTTTACGGGAAAATCAATCAAAGCCGTCATAAAGCAGACCTCTATTTTGTCTAGCCCGGTGCTATAAATCGTCGGTTCGTTTTAGGTAGTTAAAATTTATTTTATGTATCTAAAATAAGTAAAAATAAAATAACCACAAAAACCTCTGTATCATCCCGTTTTCCTCAACGGTTTATAGGAGAACGGTATATGCAGGGTGAAGAGATAACCGCCAACTACATTCTGTCGTATGTTACGCCCAAAATAAACAAGCAATATAGAATATTGTGTTCGTCTAATAATCATCTTTTGTTCTGTGTTCAGTATTCTTTTTTAGTCATTAATCCAAACGAAATAACGAACAACAACTTAGTTTTCTATTTAACATCCACAAATAGTGTAGTATTCCGCTTTATTCCTAGGATTTCAGCATGAATAGGATACTCGGCATGAATTTCGTGACCTTTACAGTACGAAGCACGCATACACAATGCTAACTATTCAATTAATATAAAAATAAACAACGACTTCTATACAGAAGGGAATTTTCTAAAACACATTAGCTAATGCAAACAAGCTGATAGAGAGCATGTTAGGCCCATAGTGGGCCTGATCCTAGATTTTCCCTGGCCCTTTTATAAATTCTCTCCTGGAGAAAAAATCATGAAATAGTAACATTGAAAAAAGTTAGTTTATTAATTTATCCTATACTCTTATATGAGCAATGTTATCTTGATGCTGTCTTGCTTGCTTGTGTTTGTTTGTTTACACAAATATCTCATAAACGGCTCCGAGGATTACCTTTAAAGTCCGAAAGTAAGTAATTTATGACTAAAAAGCGTGTTCTATGCAGATTACTTGGCCAAAGAAAATCTAATGTAAAATTTTGACATTGGCCTTATGAGATACCATGACAGCAACGATATAAACTAGGAAAGTTTAAACAAATAAAGCAATCATAACAACTGCTTGCAACCTACAGCCACCGGCATGTACGAAAAATACAGCGTTTCGGATAAAGATTGCATGGGCAATAAAAAGTGTACTTATTAATTAATAGTATTGAATTTTCTTATGGTAATTGGATGAACTGGTAAATATAGTGATACCGAGCAAGGCTCGGTCCACCAGGAACCTAACTATAACTGAGCCAAAATTTGAATTAAGTATGTAGGCTAAATAGTTGATAGGCAACGTGACAATGACGTCATTTACCGCGGCGGAGAATGGATGATTAGTCCCTATTACTGCTAATAACCTCTTCACGTCGTCTTGTGAACCGAAACACATAATTTCCATTTCCTTCACGAAGTAATAACAAAGTTGCTGCGTTCAGTATTGTTGAGATTAAGTATTTTTTGGAGCCAACTAGTAATTTCCCTATCATTGGTCATACTTTGTCTTTGTGAATGATCACTGTAGATAAAACAAACGTAGGTATCTTCCATTATATTGCAAAGATACTAAATTGGCATGCAATATTGTTAAGAGACTAGTTTAGTAATTCTTATTGCATATTTGAATTAGCTCCAAGTGACTTAGATGTCCTTTTCCCCCATCTGCTATGTTTAGACGTTCTTTACTCCTTGTAATGCGTAAGTAAAATCATAATTTGTCTCCCAGCGAGAGTAAAGGGATTACTTTGTCTCCCGGTGGCTGATTTAGTAGGAGGAATAATCAAATAAGATTAACATTAACAACAATCATCTGTGAGAACGTTTGAGAATTAATTAAGCATATAAGACCGTAACGACAATCAGCTGATCGTAGGTACATGTATGGTTGCAGGTACCCGGATGCAGGCGCTAATATCAGAACAAAACAAAATGGATATTTGTATTACTTACTAAGTTACTAGAATACATTTTTATCTTTAGGATATTTATTACTGCAGATGAGGGAAAATGCTGTGTGTATTTCGAGAGCAAAGCACATTGTCTCTCTCGTGAAAGTTTCCGTCCTCGCAAGCTCGGACGCCAACATTTTCACTCGTGAGGCAATGTTGTACTTTACTCACTCAACACACAGATAAATATTAAGATTTACCATAAAAGCAAGAAAAGAAAGAATAACATATATATATATATATATATATATATATATATATATATTCAAAATAATTAAGTTATTGATGTTGATACTTACTTAATAAATACTTGGTTTTTAGTTTTCGACTTTTCAACAGATCCAAGTTTACGGGGTTGTTTTTCGAAAGGCATCGAATAGATAAATGTAAATGCAATGAGGTGGTTGGGCGAGGGTAAAGTTTGGCCGCAAGCCAAGCTCGGGAGTCTGTTTACAAGCGTAATGGACTTACCATTATGGTCATTTTGTATCAAATTGACGGATTAACTAACTTTAACGTCACTTGAATTAAATGCGATGCGCATTTAAATAAGTTTTTGCCTTAACATTATGCTGTTTATCTCACCACCACTTTTATAAGGTTGATTTAGAGGTATGGAGGAATTAAAGGAAACCTGTTATGTTTCGTCAAACCTTAGTCATATAAGTTATAATTTGCGATCATTATTACATTCCTGTCTTTACATTTTGATCTATTTTCGCTCTACATCTATATTTTATATCAGCCATCCACAAAAAGTGCTAATATATTTTTAATAGTCAACATGGTCGTTTGAGTAACGGAACATATCAACTCAAACTTCTCCCTTTATCGTGGGTCGATAAAAATAGTAATAGGTAGAATATTTGTTTTTATTTTGCTATATTTTTTTGCGATATATCTTATACATCAACCAACCAAAAAAATTTGATAATCTTTTCAAAACGTTCAAAATTTTTAATTACATACTATTTAATTCCTTTGACGTCATATGAAAGTTATAAGAGCTTTGTTAAAATTTACTCAAATGAAATACTGATATGTTTTTGGGTTAAACTGGCATTGACACTGCGATGAAACAACATAACTAACTCTTATTTTTATTACAACAGAATTTCAATGTCAACGTTGGTATCTTTTATAAATGTTAAAACAATGTGGATTAAAATGGTGTGAATAGACTATGAAAGGTTAATTCCTCTGTCGACACAACCTCTGAGAGTCTGGGTTTATGAGATAAGTCATTCCCTATCCTATCGCTAACTATCGGGGGAACCAGCTGTACCCAATCAACTGATCGAATTAAATTCAATTAATTTTATCCTTCCTGATGGGACGAGAAATGTTTTATAAATCATGTTTGCTAATTCTGTGATAGAATTATAAGTTATAAATGAAGTGACTAAAAATAAGTAATTAGCCAATGCATGGATGTAAGTAATTTACTTTGCGTTATTTACATACGGTAACTCATGCAATATTTTTATTCTTAATAATATTATAAGTTTAAACTGTCGAACTGTGGGCGTTATCAACCACCAGTGCTTTTGAATTACCAGGTTACGAAATTGAATATACATGACATAATGGTGTGCATGTGACAAAAAGACAGGGGTCGGTGGTGTGTTCAGTGGTATGCCGGACTTCGGGGCCTCAGTAGCGATGTCATGGTTTCGAGTCTCATCGCCGCCACCAGTGTCTTCAATAGTGCTGGTCATTCTTGTTCTCAATCGGCTTACTTATCCCTTTGTTTGATAAGTCCACGCAAAGATTAATAAGCCTAGTCTATGTGGTCGAGCCAAAAAAATATCGAGCACATCAAACTGGCTGAAGAGGGTGTTCTCAAACAGTGTTAAAATGGGTTGAAAATACAAAAAAATTCAAAACTTTTTTTAGAAAGGGCGTATGTCCTTCTAGTGACTTTTCCTACAATTGCACATGTCACTTAACTGGAAACTAGTCGTAAAACAGCTGTTTACTGAGGAGCAAACGGTAGAGTATTTTACGCCCGCCAGCTTATTACATTAATACTCTTTAATCTCCTACTTGAATCAAAAACCATATATCAGCCCTGAAAAACAAGAAACCGGAAAGATTTATTATCGCCTAACTGTTAGAAGGTGAAATAATATAGGAAAATAGAAGAAAATCTCAAGATAATATCTAGGAAAAAGGGAAACGTAATAAACGCATGGTAAGAATTACATATGTTCAAAGACAGATGTAAAGATGAGGAGAAATTATTTACCGAGCAAGGTATGTGAAGACCCTATTGGAACTTCTGGCAGCCAACAGTATAAAAGGACAGACGCCATGACGGATCTATCTCTCATTGAACCTGATGATGGTTGGTGTGACCAATCGAAATCGACCGCTATTTTTGAGCGGTGATAATTGTGTATACAGTATTTACCATCTAGTATGTAAACACAGTATAAATGTAAAGATATTTTTAAAAGTTGTAGGCTAAGACTTTTTTTATTTACATACAGTAAATACAACACGTATCATGCTGATCAAGACATTATCTAATATAATTTAGTCATTGCGAACATAATCTATTACTATAATTTTCAAACTTGAGTTGAAACAGTTTGTTGATGTCAATTAGCGTAAGTTAACAAGCAACGTGGTGGTGTAGTCCGGGCTAGTTTTCATTGTGATGTGAGCCTTCTGTTCAGCATACACATGTGACGATTCAATTATACATTCTGCCTCGTAGTAACCCAAACTTGTGTTTCTACGACTCCGGAGCTGTTGATATTTCCCAGAACTGTTGAGGTTTTGAACTAATCAGTATCATCACGCATGATGAATCCATATTATGAATTGTGCCTTAAAAAAAGGAAATAAAATACTTTTCCTGACTTGCTTTGCACGATGGTTACTAAGTATTCCAAAATTTTTCAGGAACGATTTCGAGCTTAGAAGCAAAGATTTAAAGAGTCAAAACAATCATAGAGAAAGTACTTAGGTTGTCAAAACAATCATAGAGAAAGTACTTAGGTTTTCAAGACATGGACCTTTAATCTCGGATTTCAGTTCTAAAGTTAAACCCATTCAAGATTCCAATATGAGGATTCATTTTTATGGCCATGGCCAACTTATTTTAAAGTACATACATTTTACCTTCGTATGAATGTATGTTCTTTCTTGTTTGCGATCTTAATATCGCATATGTTCTAATAGGCACCCTCGTGGCTCTGCTTTAAAGAATTTTAGGAGTTGGCGTGGGATAGAAGGCTCCCCAGTCATGCACAGAACAACTTTGCAAAGATCCATGTCGTTTGGATGATAGGTTTTATTGGTGCATTAAGTATAAACACCCTTTGTTGGTCCTTTTATCTTTTCTATTGTGTGCAGCTATAAAACTATTAATAAAATTAATCTCTTTGATTGGTAAGAGGACCTATCATTTACGGTTTTTCAATTTTATGAAAGATCACTCTTTGAATACACAATAGCCAATTTCATCAGGATCAAAGCTCTTAACAAATCCTATTACCATTTTACAGTTACTTCAGTTCAGGGATTCAAAAATCAGCACTGCAGTGCTGAGATAAGGGTATCAACTACGATATGAACTTTGAGAATAACGTTTCTTTTAATGTATTCTTCAATAAGTGAAGTAAAAACTGAAACCCTCACGTCTACAATTAAATATAAACGACAATTTTTACACAACTTTGCCTGATATAGCGTGTAGAGCATGGCAATACAAAGAGAGAAGAGAGAGAGAGAAAGATTGCCGAGACAGATTCGAACAGAAAGGGAGACAGACACACAAGCTGATGTAGTAAACAACAGAACAGTGAAAAAATTGAGAGCCTTCAAAAAAGGGATCAAACAGAAGCCGATTGAAATCAACCAACTGTGCAAGCTGTTCATTTGAACCATAAAGGATACAATTGTCAGAAAAATATAGATTATCCTGAACTTCCGATTGTACTGGTTAGCAAGATGGACAATATTTGTACTTATTGCATAGCAAAGAAAATTCAAATGGGTAACGAAACATATATGATGTTCTAAAGGGAAAATAAAATCGCCACCACCAGCTATGCCAACCCCCATTTTCTCAAATGTGTGTATTGGGAAACATCAAACAAATTTTATAAAAAGGTTATACGTCATAACGTTCATTGCTTCCAAACGACATCCTTCGGAGCTACAATCAAAGCGTTTGTAATTATTTTAACCCAGCGAAGCGGATTACCATCAGCAAGTCTATTATGATTACTTTGTTTGAAACAAACTAGATGAGCTGTTGTGATGGATTTATGTTAAACACTCTTTTTCTTTTAAAGTTCAATTCACGTTAACTGGAAACAATAGTTTTTGTTCCTAGTTACCGTGGTTCAATTTAATTGTTATGCCGTAAGGAGAACGAGACTGTACAGAATGTAACTAGTGTCTTGTGAAATAAAAAAGGAACTATGTTGTACTACAACACTTGAAAATTTACTAAGAGAAACAATGATTCTTTACTTTTGATTCAAGTCTCTAGAGTGTCACGTGTTTTTAATCTTGCTTTATTTTGAACTTATTGCCTTAAATCATACAAAAAAGAACTTAAAAATGAAATATTATGTTGTATTTTCCTTACGCAATTTTGATAAAACTTTCCTTACGTTCCTTAAAATATAAATTTACCTTTTACTTTAGAAATTACGCATACGGTGAAAGTGCCTAGGATAATGTAGATCTAGGGTCTTTAAAAGTAAAAAAAGGTAGTATGATGCAAGTGGTTTGAAACATTTCATTTTGTTGCAACATTTCATTGTCAATTGAGCTCTTCTGTGAGTTCACCTAATATGCAAAATATAAAACACCACACTCTAATAAAAATATAAGAGAGCCAGCAGCAGCAGTGAAATGTTAAAGCAGTGAGGTGAGACGTTGTTACAACGACGCCTCAAAACGCCCCTTTGATAATTACCACTACGATTATCCTTCCCAAAGGATACCGTAAAATTATAGTGCTAATTAATATACTCTAACTAGAATGTCATGTAGCTATTTCTTGGCTTGCATTATTCTCCTAGTAGAGATGAATAATAAATGGCTTTTCAAGAACGGAATGGGCAGCAAGCATTAAATAAGGGGAGGCAAACAATGACTTGAGACCCGCAGCCAAGGACTCGCACTGTCTCGCCCTCTCGTTCTTATCAGTTCAATTTATCTCGAATTCCGTTTGTGGGTTGTTGAATATGCTTATGAAATAGATATTTACTCATGTAAGAGTTTACTTTCTATAAAACATTTTGCTTGAAAATGTACGTGTTGTTCACCTTCCCAACTGTGAACTAGACACTCATTTGTACTTATGAATAATACTTTTTTGATAAGTTATTGTCACAATAACCTATTGATGAGTTATTGTGAAAATAACTTATCAATAAACTGACTATCAATAAAGTTGACAGTAGGATGTTGTTTGCAAATACTGTAAGTGTTTCATTTACGTTTGTTGTATAACTCTTACCCTAATTTATTGCCTCAACTATAAAGTGTTGTCACTATAAGTATAATCGTGGAGATCATGTTTTAAATTAGAGACTAGTTCAATAGTAAACAAGACAAAATGTCGATGATGTGACTTTAAGTAGCCTATAATGTTTCTTGCTATGGATCAATAACTGGGTAAACGCTCACTTATCGCGTGATTGGAAAAACTCATAAACAAGAAAAACCCGATTCCCCTGCCATAAAATTAATATTGGGTGGGGGGGTGGGGGGTGCTGCCATTAAACGATGTAATACAAGGATGATATTAAATTTAAATTAAAACTTAATTAAGCTAAAATTAAGCTTAGCCAAAATTAAATTCAAGCATTGTAGAAACATAGCTTTTATTAAAAAACCATGACATTTGAACAAATATTTTTACGAAAAAATAAAACACATTCTGATTGGATAACGGGTTTTCAATGAATTTGAAATAGGTTTTATTGGAAAAAACAAGACTTGCCCTTAAAACCCGGAGGAAAATTGTACACAACATTACCGCCATCTGATGGGGAATCAGATGCTGCTGCTCTCTGGTGACAATCCTAGTTTAGAAGCTTTTATCAAATTTAAAATTACAAAAAACCTAACGATTATGTAAAGGGTTTGGTTCATGATTTAGGGAAATTTTCGTTAATCTATTAAAAATTTGGGAAAAATTTGAAAAATCAAGTGCAACCGAATTTGGTACTCGCGTTACATACACATCCACGCATCCAAACTCACATACACATTGACGGACAACGAATCGTTGACTCTGGTTCTACATAGATTAACTTCACTTCGTCCCGTCAGAGAGCAGTAGCATTTGATTTCCATCAGATGGCGGAATTCGTGAGTACGATTTAGGAAAAGACTTTGGGACAGAATTGTCTCTGGGATTTTTACATGTAAATCTTAATAATAACTATATAACTTTTTTTAAATCAGTTGAGTAACCGCCTCCCAAACAGCATGTGATGTCCTTTTTTTCGAAAATTATATTTGTTACATATACTGTATGATCGTTAGTTTCTTTTGTAGTTAAAATCATTTCTTTTTCATCTTATAGACCTTGCATCCTTTGTTTCTTATAAACAATATTTTATCCAATGATAGTATAATGACATGTTTTAGATTTTTAAAATAACCGCAAAAACTAAGCTACTGCTTAGCTACCAAACGATTGAGCAGAATTCTGAAATAATTAGTATAATTATTTTTTAGTTATCACGTTACGTCCACACCCACATACAAATCAGGGCCACTGCATACGAAGTCACACATACAGTGTAGGACAAGGAATCTTTGTCTTTACTACTACCCAGATTCACTCCACTTCGTTAGTTCATCGATAAATAGTTGCTCTGCAAAGACTAAAATAGAAAAAAAATTGTTGCCTCTAGTCTAAAGTTAACCTCTACTAAATATTATACGGTTATTATGATTTTAACGTTGTTTCAAGTTAGTAAACGAACAGCTGACTTTCGGCCGTAGAACCGAAAATCATTGTTCCTGTGGCGTAAAAAATATTCTTCAGCCTACATAATATATGACGATTGTAAAAAAGGTGATTACGTCGCATTACGGAAAAAATTTTTATTATACAAACCAAAAACGATTGTATCCAAACATGTTTCAAATTCCTGACATTCGGAAAACCTGTTCAAAAAATGTTCCTCAAGAAACAGGGATTATATTTATTTTTTATAAAACAACATTTAAATTTGTTTTATCATAGTCAACCTCTAAGCTTCATTATTAAGTGAAGAGAGAAACGTTTTACTTACTTTTAAAGATAATCTGAATTGCGACGTGGCGTTTAATATAATAGGCTTAATATTAAGAACCACATGATTGTAGCTTGGGAATTGAGCCCCTTTTGTAGCGTCCACGATAAACAAATTACTGAAGGAACTGTGTTATGATGTCAACAGCAATTTCCAAGGTTATTTAAAACTACAGTAAAGGTCTTTATGAGGTATTTCTAGCGTACAATAATTATCCTCGTAAAAATCTTCTTTTAAAATTGTTACTAGCCCTTTTAATTTTTAATTTTTGTATTTTTTTAGCAGCTTCGATGTATGTTATAAACAGAATAATCACACCATTTCTTACTAAACAAGAGGCATTTTTATTGTTACAACCACGATTGTTATCCTAATAGTTTTATCTTTTATTTTCTGTTACTCCGCACTATTTCTTGTTGGTATTTTAACGATTTTTTCATGTTTCATCGATTAAATTATATTAAATGTATCACACTAATGACGATTTACTAAACATTTTTGTAAATCATTAGTATATTTAATATTATTTCACTTTTGCGTACGGTACTGTACCATAAGTATTTCTCATGTTTATTAGTAAAAAATTGTATACTTTCAAATGGATATTTGTTGTTACATACTAAAATTTCAAACGTTGCCTCCAATTTAATGATTTTAAGTTATAGTTTTTATTTAAATTGAAATAATATCAAAGAATAGGCATTTCTAAATTTGAGATTATAAAGAAAGAACCGAATTTTCAAGCAGATTGTTTTGCTGCTACTAACTGATTGAAAACAAGTTACGTAAGCTATCTTATTAGTAAAGCGTGACGCGCCATCTTATTTTATATTTTCTTCTCTGACCATCCGATACTCTTGTTCGATGTTTTTGTCTTGTGATTGCCAGCGTAGATTTTAGTAGACCAAAGCCCTGAATGGAAGTGATTTGTTATCGATTTAACATTGTTATGATTACGAGTGATTGGCTTGACGGAACGATACCATCGCCATTATTTTTACTTGTGCATTGAATTGACTGTCATTCTCACAATATGAATAAATGACGAAAAAGAAGGTGTTATGGGTATAAAGGTTTTGGTTATGTTCTAAAACTAACTTTACCAGTAATGATTCGTCCAGAAGGCTACTCATAAAGTGTGTGATAATCTTGTCTTGCCAAGAAGAAGCGTGTGATTACTTAAGAATGTCCCATAAACGTTTTAACACGAGCGATTGAGAAAATAAACTAATATCCTTACTATTACGCTTGACTAAAAATGCGTTAAGTATTGCTCAATGCAATATTCTCCTAATTAAAAAAAAAACTAATCTAACTTGTATTTAATGGATTAATTGGAGGTTATTTAGGTTGTTGTTATTTACTTTTAACCTTTTGAGGAACTTATTTCCATATATATCTCAGTACAAAAATAAAAAATTTGTAGTATTTTACGGTACTTAAGTTCCGTACGATGCTTAAGTTACGATATTTAAGTTATAAGTTCGTAAATAATGTAATTTTATAAGGTAAAATATATTCCAAATCAGTTGAAATATAAAGCAAAACCAATTCTACATTGTGCTCTACACCATCATGAACATCAAAGGAGAATGCCATCTTGAAAATAATATTCAACCCGAATGTTGGACGTTGCATTTTTCGTTAAGAGACAAATGGTATATATTTTTGTTTAAAAAATAAAAGGACATCATAATAATTACTTCAGCACAAAGACATTTGAAAGCTGAGGGTCTTAATTGTCACCAAAAAGAAAATTGCCGAAAATTTCTGCGCAATAAATATTACAACCAGTTCTTGTGCAGTTTTACCTATAAGTTATCTTGTCCTCTTTCGAGTCAAGAAGTAAAATTGCTTTTTAAATTGCAATGGGGCTAAAATGTCTCAAACAATAACTTTCAAAATAACTTATTACGATCAATCACAACGCTTTATAATAACAGCTGAAAAAAGCTTGGGGAAATTAAAACGATCCTAATTTGAGGGCCGAGAATCGCTCACTGAGGGTAAGTATTTCAGTTATGAGATCGAGTTAAGGTAGAAATATTTTATTCATAGTATTTCATAAGTTTTTTACGGAAATGTATTGTAACCTAGTTTTAAGGTAGAAAATTTCTTAAGTAAATTCTTGAAAATACAAAAAAATCAGATTTCTATGCTGTCAAAAATTAAATTAAATGAGTAAAATTGAATAAGAAAATTAGTCTACAACACAATAATTTGACACCGATGTATGCTGTAAAAACCACAAATGATTTTTTAAGGGAATTATTATATGAAAAACGTTTGAAATAGTTACCATAAACCTTAAAAAATGCGCATAAACTAATTCTTATTAGGTTTGGTCCAGTGTAACAGGTTCTTTGGCCGTAAATCCATCACAGCCAAGGAGAGAACACCACCAATCATGTTATCCAGGTGACTGGTGATGTAGTGACTGTTGGCTGGTAAGAAAATGCTTATAGATGAGTGTTTTGGAACTCGTATGAGTATTTCGTACTCGTTCATTCGTTTATTGCGTGTCGTATATTAATAGTAACTTTGGCTGATGTCTATAAAATTGGTATTTAAGTTATTTTTAGCGGATTTCCTCTATAAGGAAGAAGCTAATACCCCGTAAGCCTTATAGTAATAAAACCTAAGCCCAAGACCATCATAAATTTTCTTTTTGAAGTCCCCAGATACAAAATCGTATCTCTCTCTCACACACACACATACACACACACACACACACACACACACACACACACACACACACACACACACACACACACAGATATATGTATTTACAGAAAAAAATAATTGAGTTCCCTTTACATTAATTTTATTTGCAACATGTTTCAACCTTAGGTCATTTTCAAGCAAGTTTTACCTAACCTCTTCATACGATGTTTATATAAGTCACATTTAAACTTATATAAGATGTGACTTATATAAACATCGTATGAAGAGGTTAGGTAAAACTTGCTTGAAAATGACCTAAGGTTGAAACATGTTGCAAATGAAATGAATGTAAAGGGAACTCAGTTAATTTGTTCTGCAATTATTATAATTACCCTTATTTGTGAAATAATTCAAGAAATATATATACTGTATATATGCGTGTCTTTCGACACGATAATATAAGGAAAACGGTCCGTCCTGTATTGTATTATTTGGACGTATAAAGTAGTATAAATATCTATATCAGACTAATGGTATATATATATATATATATATATATATATATATATATATATATTATAAGGCAATATTCTTATTATATTTCCCTAATGCAAATCGTTGTCTATTCTATTGTATTTCGATTTTGGAACTTCCTTCTTTATTTCAACGCTAATTATAATGAAACCGCTGCTAATAGGGTATTTTTTACTTAAATGTCATATGTACATTAAATACAACGCAACTGTGAAAGCAAGAAAAGAAAACCAAGAAGTCTCTGTGAATATGAAACACAAACTTTGACCATCTACTAGGCAGAACCCTTCATTGATTGTCAAATTCTCTATTAGTGGGTGACTACGCTACGAGAGGAGGGCTCTTACAAAATTGCATATTCTGGGGCAGTTGCACCATATAACTAACCGAGAAACCGAAAAAGCTCTCGATGTCATCAAATGCTTCCGTGGAATTGGTGAGATGGAGGAGGAGTCTCTTTCTAGAAACCCTTCTTTGTATCTAATGACGTCTCATGAAAGAGAAATGAAGAGTGCCCTTTGTGCACTCTTCGTTATATTTAAATCACGACATCGATAATGCTATTTTCAAGTTTTAGCCTCAAATAGCATCTTTTAATTGCGTTGGCAACGTTTTAATTTATTTTAATGATGCATTTTTATCCAGAAAATTGAATTTATACTTCATTTTTGTGGCTAAATAAGCTACTTCAATTGGTTTTGTTTGAGTATTTATGTACGTATCCATAAAAGTGTATGTATGTTTTACTGAAAGTAATTTGTAACTTAGTTTGGTAGGTAGTTATCATCTTGTATCTCACGTACCCACTTGATTTTTAAAGGGCACATTGTATGATCAGAAATATAAATGTATTTTTGCGTGTCGGGTTTAATTGATAAGGATTTGAACTGTCGATGTTGTTATAGTTGTTCAGATTTTTTACCTTATATTCAAACTAAAATAAATATTTAATATTTAATTGCCTTCATATATTATGTTTCTTTATACGTTATTGACAATCATACATACCATCCCGGAATATCAGAACTTAACATTCAGTGAATATACAACGTTTAATTTAATACTTATTGCAACATTTTAAGTTTTAAACGAGTTTCAAACTGAGACATGTGGCTATGACTTTCAGAAAAATTGCGGTGAAGTTTTATAAGTAAATAGATAAAAAATGACATAAACTCTGCCTGCTATACGATTATTATTTGGATTCCATTTTCTATTTCATAGGGGTTCTAAATCCTTAACACGACTTTTGGATTCATATGGTATGGTATTTTAGTTTATAATTCCCTATCTACAAAATCCAACAAGAGGACTGTAGAAAAAATTAAGTAAAGAATTTCGATTTGTTAATCAGATATTTTTCTGGCTTTTTAAGAATAGAAACAGAAATGGTTTAAAATGCTTCATTTTAAAAATTGCTGAAACTAATGCCATATTTTGCGAAAAATATGTACTTTTGCAACATTCTTGTTTGTCCTATTTATTTTTACAAACTTAGTCTTCAACTAAAAAAAAAAATACTGCTCGTTTGTTACTTTAATACAATACATACAATTGTATTACAATACAATTCATGGAGGTAAAATGAATGTGAGCTAATCAAGTTAACCTTTAGTCTATTTCAAACTGCATTTTACAACAAAATACTAGTCAACTTCTTAATTTCATTAATAGTAGCCGAAAATAAATTTTTATAAACCTAAAAAAACTAATTATTCATTATACTACTATAATTCATTATAATAGTTTTTAGGCTTTCGACTTTTCAGGCGGTTTCGGAACATTTCAAATTCGACTAGTAGAGTCAGATTTTGCAGAACCTACTAATAGTTTCTTAACTATTTCGTCGTCCGTTTATTCTGTTCATTAATTCATCTCTTTGGTGTTGTCATTTCAGTCAATACGGACCAGATCAAAAGCTCAACAGTTCTGGGAAATATCAACATTTCTGGAGTCAGAGACACACAAGTCTGGGTCACTACGAGGCAGAATGTAAACGTCACATGTGTATGCTGAACTGAAGGCCCACATCGCAATGAAAACTAGTCCGTGACTCAACTTCCACAGCGCTTGTTAACTTAGGCCAATCTAACATTCCCGTTCAAAATTCATACTGATTGAACATAATGACTTTTATTATATTCCTACGCCAGTGAATATAAAAAACACATTTTTTAACGTCTTTATCGCGAACGTTACAAACCCGGGTCTTGTTACTATCTACCCGCGACCTTTTGTTAATTCTAGCACCATTAATTCATAGCCCAATGACAAATGGCACCTGAACCCAGTCCCGATCCTGGTCAGGAATCGAATCGACGACCCTCAGGTTATTAGTGAGCGCTTTACCCACTAGTTTTCTGCTATTATGACAAAATCTATTATACTATTGTGTAAATTGATGTCACCTAAAAAAAATATTAAAAGTTTATATAAGGTTTGTTAAATGTTTGATTATCATGTAACACAGTTTGGTTTTCAAACTTTACTACGGTCCAATAACCATACATTTTGGTTAATATATATATATATATATATATATATGTATTTATATATATATATATATATTATGTCAACTCTTTAGCTAGTGTATATGCACTACTCTGACGTATGGAGCAAATATAAATTGAAAGGGGCTTAGATTGCCCATTTAGACCCAAAACCCATACTTTTCTTAGAAATAGTAATAAGAGCTTTCCGATCACCCGGCCTCCCATCTTGCCAATCAGTTCACAGAAAATGATATTTCTACAAAACATAAAAGAAATTGAACGATACTGAATGGCGGCCGCTAAAGGGCAAAATCCCTTTAAAGAAACGCACGGCGTTTAGTGAGTTTATTTTCGTCAATCGGTTGGTTTAAGAAGGCTTATTATTTTTGCATTTCTATATTTTTTACAAAAATAATATTAATATCACATTTGGGGCTGGTATATCTCTTTTATACAGGGTGTTTTTTTTAAACGCAACCCATTTTTAAGATTGAATAATTCATATATAAATATGAAATACGTATTGTTTTATGGTTCTTTACGTTTTATACAATCTATTATTTAAGTTTGATAACATTTAGTTCACCTTATATGCTCAAAAAATCCGCCAGAGGCATTTGTTTGAAGTTATGCTCTCTCCATCAAATTCCCGAACACGTGTTGCTAGGTACCTGTTTGAATTTCTTGCATTATATTTGTTTTGTTTGTTTCGAGGTACTGAATATGACGTGACTTTTTTTAGGCCTTACTTTGTATGTATCCCAAAGAACATAATAATATAGTGGGGTCAAATCCAGGGATCTTGGGGGAAAATAATCCTTCACCGATAAAATCAAGTTTTGTGTTGCGTTTTTAATGAGTGTGTCTTTAAGCACGATAACTCGCGTAAAGTGGTCCGATCTGAATGAAATTTGCCACAGACATGTAAAGAGGTAATTATTCTACGAAAACAATTCAAAAGCTATTCAGCACCTCAAAACAAACATAACAAATTTAATGCAAGAAATTTAAAGAGGCACCTTGCATCACAGCAAATTCATGTTCGGGAATTTGATTGAAAGAGCATAACTTTATACAAATGCCAATGGTGGACTGTTTGAGCACATAATGTAAGCTAAATGTGATCAAACTTAAATAATAGGTTGTATAAAATGTAAAGATCAATAAAACAATGCTCATTACGCATTCATATGTGCATTATTAAATTTTAAAAATGGGTTGCGTTTTAAAAAAAACACCCTGTATAACAAATTTTAATGGTAATACAAAATAGCTTCCTATTTAATTCGAGTGTGTAAAATTACATTTCTTTCCATAGTTGATCTACAGCGAAATAGTCCTAATATTAGACTTAGAAAGCACACAGTGAATTTTTCACCATGTAGTTGTACAACGGACAACCGCTTTGTTGCAATCTGGGTCGCTGCACTGCCTTCTAGTTGAACTCTGCGCTGCCTCCTAGTTGTGCTCTGCGCTGACAAAAACCCGGCTGTGAAAACTCACAGTTTTAATATCCATTAGCATGGGCTGTTTTCTTGACAATAAAGTTCATTAAATTTAAATAGATTGGTATTTTTAAAGATGCAAATTTAGCATGGCTCGTAAAATGAAACAAACATAAAGATCATCATCAAAAATCAAATTGATCTTTTAATGTACTCAGAAGTAAAGTACTACAGTGAATGTGAATCAACTAAAATTTAATAAATAATTTGAGGTCTACTGGCTTATAAAATACAAGATAAACCTCATGTATACGGACATAACTTTTTAAATGGTCTTAGGGTGACCGCTTACAGTAATAAACTAAGCCTATTGAATCTCAAAGCTTTGTTATTCATTAAAGCAGCCGATAACTCTTTCGTCTAATTTACATCCCATTTTAAATTTCTTTGGATTTCTCGGTCTACTATGTTTGTAATTTAGATCGGTTGATAATATAATAATACTAAACAATCAAAAGATTTGATTTGTATCAGTAAACCAATAAAGTTACAAGCAAACCATTTGGTCAGATATACAAGTATACTGCTATTATTCACAAGAAAGTATTCCTCAAAATAGAAAAGGAGCTAACTTCAATATATTTCGTATAAAAAATATACAGTGTGTAAAAAAAGTCCGCCCCCCCCTTTAATTATTTTTGTTTATTAAGACAAACAATTCACCTTCGGATAATCATACTAACTTATTTCAAATTATTTTTTGATGTTAGCGAAAATTTTGAATGTCCCCCGAAAATGGGGGATTTGGGAAGCAAATCAAAATTTTCAAATGCAATCACCTTTTGAGTGACCCCCTCAATTTAAAGAGCTTTAAAATACAATAGGCGAGTGGTGGAGGTTGGAAGGTCTCTAGCATGTTTCTATCAAAACTGGCAGCTTGTCACATAATTTAAATACACCACATTCTTGATGCCTGGCGTCTAAGACTTCTGGAGTGTTTATTTCACCTATGGTGACTTAGAAAGAAACGACCCTTGAAAAAATTTTGTTAAATGAAAAAGTGGCCTCTTTTTGAAATATTGAAATATTGAGTGTCCTCCGAAAATAGGGGATTTTGGGGACATATCAAAGTTTTCAAATGTAAACCCCTTTTGAGTGACCTCTCATATTAAAGAGCTTTAAAAAAATAGGTGAATGGTGGAGGTTAGAGGTCGTTAACGTGTTTCTATCAAAATTGACAGCTTGTCAAAGCTTTGAATACATCTCCTTTTTGAAACTTGGCGTCTAAGAATACCGGAGTTTTAATTTAACCTCGTTCAAATTTCTAAATTCCTACGATTACGTTCAAGTTCAAATTTCAGGTATGCATGTTGCTAAGCTTTATGACATTTGAAAATGGCAATTAATCAGTAACGGTGAGAGCTCGCTAAAAGCCAAATTATAACACAAACTTGCTCTCTGGAGATGAATTCCAAACAAAAAAATCGTAATATATCTCTTTGTCGGTTGACAGTGGTTAAAAAGTATTATTATTATACATTTTACATTATGTTTGTATGGATTCTTTCACAATATATTCTCTCTGTTACATAAACACGAAGAATTAAGCTGGGTATTTATTTTTTATTAGTTACTTTCCGGACTAATTTATGGGCATTATTTTTGGTGACATTTAAAGGGAAAGGGAGGAAAAAAGTTAAAAATACAAGAATTTTGTTACTACTTGGATTCAAAGAGATTGGTGTGTTGACTGAAGCAAGATATTGAAGATACTCTCAAACACCAAAAGTGGGTTTATACTTTATACTCTTGGAAATATTCTTATATATATCCCTGCGAAGTAAATTCTCTGCTGACGGTCAAGAGCTCTAAATGCACAGAATTTTACTGTCTCTTGCTCAAATATTATTTGGTTAAAAACTAAAGAAGCCTTTGGCGAAACTTAAAATTAATTGATTCATCATAAGCAGAAATCACTATATGACAAAATTTTAGTAAACGTCAATATAACCTTCGATAAATAACCCTCGTGTAATTTCAAAGAAGAAACGAGTGTTTATTCTTTATACTAAGCCATGCTTGACGTTATTCCACTAAATTCTTTTTCGTGTGCTTCACTGAAATAATACACATTTAAGCCTTAATTCGTCCATAACAGTTTATTCCAATACGCGTATTTTTGAAGCGTAATTGTTAGCGTAATATGAATAATAGGGTTGGATCAACGGGAGTGCTCAAGAAATTATTCATCCAGTGTCAAAATAGTTTAATTTTGTTGAAATCTAGATTTTACTATATTAAAAGAGACTATAATGCTTATAGGAACAATCTAGAGAAAATTTAATAAGAGTTTAATGATTCTTTTTCATAAATTAAAATCAGGCGTTTAGTGGACTTCAAATTGCACAGGGACACTCAAGAAAATGTCCATCCGACGTCGTTAACAGTTGATTGTTGTTTAAATGTAGAATTCTTCGTATTAAAAGAACTGAAATGCTTATAGAAACACTCCAGAGAAAACTAAATCAGTTTTTAATGATCCTCTTTCTAAAAGAATGTTATTAAAATCTGGCGTTTGGAAGATTTCAGACATTTTTTCGGCAAGTAGTATTGTTAATTAATATTAATTTTAATTTTAACTTTGTCGGTTTCATCCTTGAAAAGATGTTTCAGTCGACTACGTTTACCAGTCTTTTGAATAAGTGATGAAAACCTAATTCACGTTACCTAAGTAATAAAGTTACGTAATGCAAATACGTGCACCTATGTAAACTTACTGGCAATTGAGAGATCACTTCCATGTGACTTCCTAGGCAACTGACTTATTTTCCTCATTTTCCGATTTGTTTTACACCCACATGCGCACGGACCGCCGAACTAAAACTAGACTCAACTATACCAAAAAACTACACCAAGCCTCTAAAAACTTCCAACTGAGGTTTATTTAATATTCAATTGTTATTTATTAAATTTTGCATAAGTAATGAGTGATTTAAAAAAAGTAAAATATGGAAGTATTTTTGTGAGATTGCTCAAATAGTTTTTTAGCTAAAGAGACGATGCAAGGGCACTGCGGGGTAATGAGTTGGTGCTCGCGAAATAAATGTTTTAAATTTGAAAGCCTAGCATTATGGTGTATCAATCCTAACATCAATCAATTACACTAAATGGTTTTGTATAAAATGAAAACACAAAAAAGAAAATGTTACAGATGAGGGGTATGGCTATATGGGAGCATAGTAGGAAGTTCCTCTTTAAACGTAATGTTGTTGACCACAGAATTCAGCTCACACAACTTCACTACACCTCGAGCGAAACTGAGTAGGGTAGTAGCTACTTAGTAACTTAGTTTGGCCCCTGTGACTAAGTAATCTTAAGTTTGCTTAGTAAAATTTGACATTACATTAGTATTAAACTAGTGGCCTGAAGAGGCTACAGCCCCTAGTAATAATAGAGGAAATTTGTAATTAAAATGATCCTTCTTTATTTTTGTACAAAATACCTTCATAGTAAACTTGGCCTCAAGATTCACCATATGATATTTTTTTTAATTATACAGAAACATCACATGATTAATCAGCCCAGTTTAAACAAAGCAGCCAATTTTAGATCCCCTTGCTTTTTAAATAACAGATATTTTACGTTATTTATCGTTTGATAATAAGTTAAAAGAAATTCTAGTATTCATCCCGGGGCCTTGGCATCACGACCTTCTCTTTGAGCCCCATCCCATTATCCTGCTACTTGCCAAACGCCCACAACTTCGGAGCAAAGATTTCTCTCACATAATTACATGTTTAGATAGTGACGATAATTTTTTTGTACTTTTTGCCACATTTATATTTTTAAGAGGGACGACCGGATTTCTATTATAGATTTGCCATTATTACCTGAGAATAATAATAATTGACATTATCAAGATAATGTTAAGTTTATGTGTGATAAAATAATACGTGTAAAATTAAAGCTATAGGGCTGCGGGGAAATAGGTAGAACTAGATGCAAGTACATGGAAATGAAGTTGGTAAATTATCGTATAGAATACTTTCTATTTTTAAATGGTTTTATTTTGATCAATATCCAAGTTTAATATGTATTTATTATTGTGCCCTTCGTTGGATGATGCGTTCGATTCAAAACCACAGGATCATTGTTATTTTTTATGATAATCCTGTGATTCTTATTGGAAAATATACGAGTTTTTCTCCCATGATCAAAAACAACAAAATAATTCATCTCACTTTATGCACCAGAAACCCTCTAACGACATTCATCTCTACTTCAAACTTAAAGAAAACTCATTTCTACCTAAATCTTGCGATGTTGCAAATTATATAATTTAAGATGCACCAACTATAAACCAAAAATGCACATCAAGTAATAGGAAATGAATTGGGTTGATGATGGAGAAGCCACAGCGGGAAATTGTTGTAAGGAAAAGCTCTAGCTGGGGTGTAGATTGGGACTACGACACGGAGATAGCTTATATACTGGATCACCTCCCGCGATCCCAGAGACTAATTCTGTAATAGGGTCTTTGATCTGTCCTTAACATTTCACACGAGCGTCTTGCGATTAAATTGTAATCCTAGAGCTAAAGCGATGTGTAGATTAGTTTGTAGTTTACATGCTTTATGAAATATCGCACAGTGGGTCAAAGTCTTCGGTATAATACATTAAAAATTCATTAAAGTTTTTCATCCAAACATAAAAAAATCTAGTTCATAATTTAACTATAGATACCGGTAGCCTAATGGTCGAAATTAAACCAGAAAATCTACCCAAAAATTTTGTTCATTTGAATATTATATACTAGTCTATATTTTCTAGGACAATAATTGTCATAGATCCTTATTTATCCTTATCCTTGTCATTTATTCTTATTTTATATTTATTGGAATGAATTATTCATTTCAGTAAATGTAAAATAAGGATCTCAAGCAAAAAAAAAACATTAAATATAAAAAATATATAGTGCAAGGGAATAAAAATATATAGTGCAACTGAATGTCGTGTGCCTAGCTGATCTGCGCTTAGGCCTAAGTAAACCTAACGAAGATCCTCGCTGCGGCAAGATACACCTTTGAGAGGGAAATCGGGCGGCACATACCCAGGGCAACATCTGGCTTAGCTACAAGCCAGCTAAGAATGTTAGTACAGAGCTCATGAGAAACCATGAAGCTTCTATAGTTATTTTGAATTTAAATTTCGTCTGGATACTTTTTATAAAACTAAAATAGCAGTGCGCGTGCAGTGAGGTAATTTTTATTTAGTTAAGGTAAAAATCTTAACTAGGCTTAATTTAAATTAGATACTTATTTGGCAATCATTAAGAATTTATGGTTTTCATTAATATAAGTGCATTTTTTGTTTTGGGTAAGTTGCTTGGAATCGTTAAGTTTTTGGTATTTGTTAATGAGAAAATTTCGACATTTAAAGTAAGAAGTAATAACGATTTGGTAACAATTCTCCAATGTCGTACAGAGTGTTGAGTTTAAGATAAGTTTTATCCTCCTGGTGTGACTCTTGACTTGATGTCGACTTGGACCAACGAGATTATTCGCCAAGCCGCTTCAACACGACTAGACCCTTGCGACCCAGCTTCTGAAAAATTAATCCGTCCACGGTTTCACACTACTTACTATATGTAAGAACCAGTATTACCAGAAAATAACCCAAGTTATGAATGCCGTATGTTTATAAATACATTTTACAATAGTGCGGTAAGAATTTTTCCTTATATTTAATTGAATGTTTTAAGAAAAGTATTAATAATTAACATTTTTTATTGATTGTTCAGTAACATAAAAAGCTGTTTGAGTAGTGACAACGTCTAATAATCTAAATTATTAAAAAACCTTTTAGGTAAGTTTTAGAGCATTTTTGTTAATTTAAGGGGTTGTATTATATTTTGGTATTTACTTAAATGGATCATATTTTATCACAGTAAAATAAAATAAGAAAGGGATTCGACACAATTTTTTTTATAAATATAACAAATGGCTCACATTTAGGTATGAAGAATAACTTTTTATACAACTTTTAAAAACAGAGCCATCGCATATAAAAAACATATAGTTTATAAACAATAGGAAAATAAACAAATTCTTCTATTAATACGGAGTCTTGATTCCTATCATAAAAAGCTGTGTATATACTCAACCACCTTCGCACAGTAAACCTTAACCACAATATCAATTTATTGCGGGATAAAACAGACCCCTGTAAATCTCCTTGAGCGTAAATTGTGAAAGTTGTGACGTTGAGTGTGTAGTCTAGCGTCAGTTTGTCAACGTTTTAACATTTTATTAAGAAAACTTTAATGCAGCGTAAATTTAATTCATCGAATTTCAAGAGCATAAACAAATGTAAAACGTGAAAGGCTATTGGAAAAAAGTATGGAATGTAAAAAAGAGGAACTAATATTATTTAATAAACTAATTAAAATTGTTTTTATCTATGTTCCAATTAAAATAATCTTATATTCTTACTCTCTATTACATGGATATAGTAACATTACCAACTTCTAAATTTAACATCTGTTAATTTTTTTATCTCCTGTATAATGATATAAATGTAACTGTTTTGATAGACTTATCATTGATACTGACGATGGCACTAAAAACTATACCAAAATATATCTTTTTTAAGAACAATTTTTTTATGATAGTAGTAGCGAACAAACAAACTGTGTTAACACCTTCACAAAAAAGTCATACCGTCAAGAATTAATCAATATTAACATGAGGATCTCAAGTCTAATCATTTCGCATTTTAAAAATTTACGAATATTAGGTAAAATACCCCCGTTGCAGCAGACCTGCATACTCAGCGAATTTCAAATGCAAAACAACATATTTCGATCCAACAGCGAGATTTGACATGTTATTGTAAGCTCGATAAGAATAATATGGGGAATGAGTATGCAGGTTTGCTGCTACGGGTATATTAAAACTGGGTGATTTTAATTCAATATTTAGTAGATCTGACCTAGAAGAACCCATTTACCAAGTTTTACCCAGATATGTTGAGAAATAAGCAAGATATAGAATTTTACTTATTTTCCCATAAGGTTAACATTAGGACAACGTACTGTGTTTACCACTCTCAGTATCTCGGTAACCAATGGACATAGAGCAGTCATTTAAAGCACTAAATTGTTTATTTTTTTGAGCTGAATCCAATGGCGCTAACAAAAATTTGATTATTTTTATTTTTCTATGTAAAACTCAAAAAAACCCATTTTTGGGGGGGTTTACCCCCCCTTACCCCCCCTTCCCGTAGTCCGATCGGGCTGGTTTACGAACTCGTCTGAAAAATTACTACTTTACATGTCCATGCCAAATTTCATTGAGATCGGACCATTTTTACACGAGTTATCGTGCTTAAAGACACACACACACGCGCGCGCGCACACACACACACACACACACACACACACACACACACACACGAATTGTGTTTTTGGCATCTGGGGACCTCAAAAAGAAAGGTTGTGATGGTCTCGGGCTTAGGTCTTACCATGAGACCTGCGGTAACAGCTTCTTCCCTATAGGGGAAATTCGCTAAAACCTTTGTATCCTCATAAATGGTAATACTAGTATGTATTTGTTTTAGGTACGTTGAATAAAATTTGTAAATTTGTTTGGTATAGTGTGGTGATTTCGACATTTGAAGCAATAAGTATAATACCAATTCGGTGAAAAGTTTCAAATTTCATACAGAGTGTTGAGCTTTGAGTACGTTTTATCCCACTGATGTGACATATTCACTTAGACCAACAAGATTTATTGCCAAGCCACCTCAGTACATCATAACCCATGAAATCCAGCCACTTGGTAGTCACGAATCGTGGATTATAAGCATTGGCTTGTGGGTGCGGTGTTTCCTGATGGGGATTGACGACCGCATCCGTGAATACCACGTCAATCCTGAAGGACATCCTCATAATTGACCATTTCGTAAGTGAAGTTGTCGAAATTATGGTTTGGACCCCATGTTTAACTGTAGGTCCCATAGTTTCCATTGGTTGTTGGGCTATTAATTACCAGTCCTGCCTAAGGAACATGGAGGCCTTGGTCCATTACAAGACTACAATATCGGCTCACTCATCTTACTCGGCTCTCATTCATACTTGGCTTAAAATACCTTGTAGGTAACCATTTTAATAAAAAGCTATAAGGAAGACCCAATTGCTTTAAAATTAACCAGGCCGCAGTTTTATACTGCTTATTTATGTAAGACCCAGTATTACCGGGAAATAACACAAGTTCTGATAATCTTGTTTTTCCTGGCATAAGAAAAATCCTGAAACAAAATTATTTTAAGAAGAGAACAGTAAGATTATTTCCTTATGTATGGTTAAGTTTTTTTTAAGAATTATTGATAATTAAGTTTTTTTTCTTGACTGTTCAGTAAACCTGTTTGGTAAACACCTGTTTGAGTTGTTACGCCGTTTTAATAATAAACACTATAATAAAATCTCAGGTATGCTTTTTTAAATTTTAACACGATTCAAGACTTTGCTATTACTTTGCTATTAGTATCGTATCATCATAACATAATAGAATGAGATTTTTACTTAGTTTCCTGTTAAACATAAAAAATGACTCATATTCCGTAGTCGAGGTTAACTTGTTTTCTATATTTAGAAAATGTGCCACTGCAGATAAGATTACAATATAAGACACTCTTTGTGTATAAATAATGGGAAAATATAAAAACTTCTAAAGGAGCCCTATTTTAAAAATCCCGCGTATACAACATCATACAACCTCATTCGCCTGCACACAATTTACTATACCATAGCTGCAATACAATTTTATGGTGAGATATAACAGACCCTCGTTAATCTCAGGGAGCGTAAATTGTGAAAGATGTGACGTTGAGTGTGATGTTTAGCGTCAGTTTGTCAAAGTTTGAACATTTTATTTACCAGACATTAAATTAAACAGTGCACAATTTTATAATGCTTGCTTATGTAGGAGCTATTATTATCAGAAAATAACATAAGTTCTGTTTAATGCATTTTTCTTTAACATAAATAGAACCCTTGTGCATAAATATTTAGAGAATAGAACAGTAAGACTTCTTTTAATATATTTTTTAAAGAAATTATCTATATTATTTCAAGAATGTCTGGGATTTTGTACAGAGCATTTCGACCTTAAGAAATTAACTTTTCTACACAAATTTGGTGTAAAATTAAAGCTATTACTCTCTAGATGTGCCTTTTGCGGGGTTGAAAAATATGCCATGAAAAGCCTTCATACAGGAGGCTTTTGAAATTCCAGCGAAAGTGCTACTATCGGTGTTAGAACCTGTGAACTTTTCCCCATTCACATTTGTCTGCAACAAAACACATGATCAAGATCTAAAATAGTTCCAGATATATACAACATAATGAAGGTATTTCATAGAAAGTTATGTTATTTGTTTGGGTTAAAAGTTTCCTAACATTTATTTAAGATGCGAAACAAAAAAGCGGGTCAATACTAAAATTTCATTCTTTGACCGTTGTGAGCATTGAATAATTTGATTTTACGGCGAAGGCTATTCTATGAATGTTATTTAGAGATTAGTTCATCAGAAGATCAGTGGTTTGTCCATTTTCTTACCGTATGTTGTTAAGACCTGACAAAGATGAATGCAAGAAACTAACGCGTAGATGTTGTGTAGAATTAACATAAAGATTTAATACTTTTGAAAAGAAAACTCTAAAACAGAGACATGAAGATGTGCCAAGCAATGAAGATCCATGTAAACTAACCCCCATTTTATGCAAATAGGTTGCACTGTCGAAATTTACAAGTGTAGGACGTATACATAGACACTTTTAAAACAGATGAAATAAATGAACCTCTCAAATTCTGTAAGGAGTTTCTCACCCATATTGAAGTTTCAAGTATAAAGTAATAAATTATTTTTTAAAGTTTGCCCCGATCAAAAGTTCCATTACTGGCAATTTTATTCAAGTGCTATGAAACAAAGAATTAGTTAATAAAGTAGAAAACACAAAAATACACTCACTTCCTCATGGGAAGGTATTTAACGCTGAAAACTCCATACATAATCAACATGAAACTTAAGCCTTTTTTACCAAGTTGCTTTTAAGTCTTGAAGTGATGCGGGATGCTAGTTAAAAATTAAACTTTTTTTTATATTCAGTAAACTACCCACCTATTTGAGGAATTACGTCTAAATAATCATCATTATAAAAAAACATTCAGGTAAGTTCTATAACATTTCTAGCACGATGTTAAAGGGTTGGATTATACTTTGCTATTACTGTACTTACATTTATCATAGTAAAAATAAAATTAAATGAACATTTGACAAAGTTTTCTTTTAGAATATAATAAATTACTCATATTTCGTTGTCAAGATACACAACTTAGTATAAAAGAAACAAATTGTGTAAAGATAATGGTAAAGTAAAAAAATCATCTATTAGAGCCTCGAGTACATAAGAGTCTTTAATTTATGTCTCACAAAAGAGGCATATCAATTCAATTAACTGCACACAATAAACCTAAGCTACAATAAAACTTTATGGTGGGATATAAAAGACCCCTGTAAATCTCAGGAAGCGTAAATTGTGAAAGATGTGACGTTTAGTGTGATGCCTGGCGTCAGTTTGTCAACATTTTTAACATTTTATTCATGATGATGATATTATACAACTATCGTATGTAACCCATAACGAATTATTTGGTCTTATTGTTGTTGAGTTATCTCGCATATTTCGGGATTGTTAGCGTTTTCCTTGACATTCATCGATGGTTGTATTTTAAATTTCATTCTAGAAATGAATTATACAACTATCGTTTGTAACCCATTACAAACTTTTTTGTCATCTCGCAATATTTTTTTTATCAACTCGCATATTTCCCGCCAATCACCGGGTCACATAGGTAAATTTGATATGTGATAATGCCGTAGCCTTGAGGGTGCACAGTCCACCCCTAGCCTAATGATAATAGGTAATTCAGTTAATGGTAATGGGTAATAAGCTGAAGTGCATGTCCATGGAAACTTCTAAGCCTGATCCTCGTCTAGAAAAAACAAGTATCGCTTATTTCGTAAGTGTCTGCGTTCTTTTTGACATTCATTGATGGTATTTTAAATATCATTCTAGACATTTTCTTATTACTAACAGTGAGGTGCGACGTTTATAATATTGCCAATACTGATATTTTACTTAACGTTCCAACTTAGTCACGATTTGTTCGTTCGATTTTCTTAAAATTCTTGGATTTAAACACTACACAGGAAGTGACAAAATTGAAAATGAATGTGTCGTGTTCTTTCCCTCTCTCTCTCTCAACAAACCCTGCTCACACAATTTTGTTTGAACCTGAGCTATTTTGAGGAAAATCGTTGCCTCTTCCTGATTAAACTGAATTATAAATAATGTTTTCAAGATTATCAATGTTTTCTTTTGTTGTTTTATTTTAATCAATAACAAAACACAGCATTATAAGGATTAAATTTGAACACCTTGTATTACATCTCATAATGAGAGATGACCGCTCCCGCTCTGTGTACAGTATTACAGGCTGAACATGATGTTAGTAGGGCTGACCACGTGACCAGGCAGTGTAGAACAGGTGACGCCTGAGGGGTTCACTAACTAACTGCCTGTCTGTGGTGGTGAAGGATTCACTAACCAACTGCCTGTCTGTGGTGGTGAGGGATTCACTAACCAACTGCCTGTCTGTGGTGGTGAGGGATTCACTAACCAACTGCCTGTCTGTGGTGGTGAGGGATTCACTAACCAACTGCCTGACTGTGGTGGTGAGGGATTCACTAACCAACTGCCTGTCTGTGGTGGTGAGGGATTCACTAACCAACTGCCTGTCTGTGGTGGTGAGGGATTCACTAACCAACTGCCTGTCTGTGGTGGTGAGGGATTCACTAACCAACTGCCTGTCTGTGATGGTGAGGGATTCACTAACCAACTGCCTGACTGTGGTGGTGAGGGATTCACTAACCAACTGCCTGTCTGTGGTGGTGAGGGATTCACTAACCAACTGCCTGTCTGTGGTGGTGAGGGATTCACTAACCAACTGTCTGTCTGTGGCGTTGAGGGATTCACTAACCAACTGCCTGTCTGTGGTGGTGAGGGATTCACTAACCAACTGCCTGTCTGTGGTGGTGAGGGATTCACTAACCAACTGCCTGTCTGTGGAGTTGAGGGATTCACTAACCAACTGCCTGTCTGTGGTGGTGAGGGATTCACTAACCAACTGCTTGTCTGTGGTGGTGAGGGATTCACTAACCAACTGCCCGTCTGTGGTGGTGAGGGATTCACTAACCAACTGCCCGTCTGAGGTGGTGAGGGATTCACTAACCAACTGCCTGTCTGTGGTGGTGAGGGATTCACTAACCAACTGCCTGTCTGTGGTGGTGAGGGATTCACTACCAACTGCCTGTCTGTGGTGGTGAGGGATTCACTAACCAACTGCCCGTCTGTGGTGGTGAGGGATTCACTAACCAACTGCCCGTCTGTGGTGGTGTGGGATTCACCAACCAACTGCCTGTCTGTGGTGGTGAGGGATTCACTAACCAACTGCCTGTCTGTGGTGGTGAGGGATTCACTAACCAACTGCCTGTCTGTGGTGGTGAGGGATTCACTAACCAACTGCCTGTCTGTGGTGGTGAGGGATTCACTAACCAACTGCCTGTCTGTGGTGGTGAGGGATTCACTAACTAACTGCCTGTCTGTGGTGGTGAGGGACTCACTAACCAACTGCCTGTCTGTGGTGATGAGGGATTCACTAACCAACTGCCTGTCTGTGGTGGTGAGGGATTCACCAGGGACAATATGAATTATATAACATCATCTTAAGTCGTGAAACGTTGTAGCCATCAACGCCTCACAACCTAGTCACAACGATCACTTAAGGCTGGAAATAGTCTTCTGCCTACCTTTTGTTTCCAATTTGCCTAGCAATTAATACAATTTTTTTTAATTACTTTAGTATTCAAGTGGATTATGAGTATTTAATAGTAAGTAAAGAGAAGGGCACTTTCACACAAAGAAGGGAATATAAGTTTTTGGAAAAGAGATTTTAGGTTTAAAATTTCTCCTGCACCAATTCTAGTTGTTTTAAAGGAGCTCCCAAGCAAACCTTTTCCTTTCTCCCCCCCCCCCCCTATACATAGTATATGGAGAAAATATTGTTTTCGTCAAAACTTCCGAATTTGAGTAGTTAATGGAAATATTCGTTTTGGTGCTCCCTAACTAGTGGTTTTCGGAGGGGTGTCTGTCCGTGTACTGTCTGTGTACTTTAAGTATATATATATATATTTACTTTATTATACTTTATGTAAATCATGTACTTTATGTGATAAAGTACTTTCTATACTTTATATATATATATTTAATTCTTGTTCCATAAGTGCGATAACTCTAGCTAGTAACTATTTTCACCTTTTTATGAAATATAGAACGAATTTCAATTTCCTGAATATTCATGTCCGCTAAAACACAAACGAATATTTATTTTTAGGCAGTTGTGATTATTGAGTGCAATAGCTGACTTTGAATCATTAATCAAATTTTTGTATTTATAATTTACAATGTATATTGCATTATTGTGATGCCAAATGACAATACAAAATTATAAATTGTACGTCATGATTTTTTTTTCATAACGTAAAAGTCATCATTTTTGTGTTGGTGTATACTTTTACTAAGAAAAATATCTTTATTTTATTTTATGTCATTTGTCAAATAATAAAAGCTAGAAATTTAAGTATATAATAAATTTTTATAAAAAAATACAGATAAATATTAGCTAGAAGACTTTAGCGAACGTTTGAAGATGGAAAATCGCACGATCATTTGCTAGATGGAAGATGCAAGACGACACGTGTTATGATGGTTAGGACGGCACAGTTTTAGGCCTCCCTGTTGAAACGTCTTCTTACCCCTTAAACCTCAACCCATCCGCGTATAAATTAATAAAACAACCTAGCCCAACACTAAGTTTTACCTCTTTTTAAATTCTTTCATGCTTCGAAAATAAAGAAACTGTTAGTTACAACCCAAGTCTGAAACATTAATATTGTCACTAAAAGATTAAGCGCCTGTTCTACGGTTTTCTTAGAAATGATTAAATTCAGTTCTCAATTGTATTTAAGAAAGTTTATTGACTATAATATTTTTTTTTAATTGTTCGTTTGCAAGAACAGTAATGTGTTATGCTTATGTTCATAGAATGTCTTTGAACAAATCTTTAACACATAATATTTTGATAGCATACAGTATTATGGGAATCGCAATTTACATTGGTGCCAAATGCATGTTTTAGTGCATGATAAATGAAAAATAATAACAAACCTATCTGATGATCTTAAATTTTATTACTATTCTCTTCTCTTAAAAATATAAATATTTTTAGGTTGGTGTAATGTTCTGAGAAATTTCAGTTATGTACTGAGTGCTAATATTCATTATATAATTGTCTCTATTTTAAATAGAGTGGTGTAAGGTTTGCTTGTAAACGTGTCAGGTTTTTGAATGTCTTAGGCTTGATGGTTGCTGCAGTCCCTAAACTGATTACTCCTTTCCCGCTAGTTCATGCACGTCACAGTATCTTGTGATGTATGTCACATTTATAACTTGCTGGAGAAGTTTGACGGGGGGTGTATTAAATTAAATATTATAGTTGTTCGTACAAGAAACGTAAATTTACTTTATTAATTAAAATAGGTTCATAAAAAGAAATTTACACGTTTTGATGCTGTAATATTATGACAGGATATTTAATTGCAAATAATAATAAAAAATATGAAATAAAGGTTTTATAGAAACATAACGTTTCAACAATACTGACACTTAGCTTCCCGAATCCTATATATGCTGTAAAATGTATGACATCGTAGGTGTTTGCGCAGCCCCACTTTGATTTTAATTTCCGTACCAAACAACTGTTTTACATAAAAATTGAAATCTTTTTATATGGTAACTTTAAAAATAAAAGATTTACGGTGCAAAAATTGGCAGATACTTCTCTTTTAGTAATTATAATTGTTATTTCTTCACATAAACTTTAAACATGGAATCATGACACTTTACTTCGCACCATCACGCCAAAGAAAATCCAATTGTTAGTGTCGTCTTAGCAGCAAACTTTCGTATCTTGCTTATTAATTCACCATTATTTTTCATGCCAAGTCAATCTAAGTTTACTTATTGTTAAAGTTATATCAAATAAATATTTCAATATAAAATGAAACGATTGTAAAATGACATGATACCCCTCTGCAACGTTTTATGATAAATAGGATATCACATAATTATCAGTTTTCACCAAATCTAATTACATTGACTCAGGCTCTGACACTGTCTAACTAAAGATTTTGAAGTGAGTTGTGTTATAATAAATTACTTAACTTTTTATAAATTTTAGCTAAAATATTTTAATTAAAGAAATTGTTGTATGTACGTTACAGAATAACATAAAAAGTTTACCCTGATTATCGAAAGAAAGATGAGCGGCGCGGCGGCGGCGGAGCGAGCGCGCGGCAGTAAAAACATTCCTATTTCAAACGCTGTAGAAACGTAACAAACGCTGTTAAAAATTTGCAATCGGCTTTATTCCAATGGCCAGTTAGTTACGTTATTAGAATTTTTTTTAAATAATTTTTAACGTACATAGTTTAGTTTATACTGTGAGTTATATTATTAAAAACACGATTTGCGAATTGAAAAAGTCAATTCTTTATATTTGATTTATGATAACTCTGCTTAGAAGCATCGGGGAAAAAATTCCTGTAGAGAACCTTTAGTCAACTTTCTTGGGAACAATATACCAAAATTTGAGAGTCTTGTGATTAATATTTACGTCGTTATTAATTTATTTCTAAAGTACTGTTATTTCAGCTATTAAACTACTTTGATTTATGAAATTCAGTAAACAATGTCTTTGAATGAAAAGTAGGTTAGTTCCGTCGCAGCTGTATGTTTTCATTGGAAAGGTTTCTCATAATCGATTAATATATAAACGATAGTCTCACTGCGAGGCAGAGCGCAACAATGACTGTTGAAGTACAGTCTGGACCTAGTGGACCCAGTTTATTCGCGCGCCTCTGCATGTCTCAGTTTTTCTCTTATAGCATAAACAACGCCTGCTTCCAGATGTAGAATTCATTGTAAAAACAATGCCGATTTACCAACATTGAACAATAAGGAACCGTTCAGTTCCTCCGAACTGCATGTGCAGTGTGTGTTGGAAGCATGTGCTCCGTTGTTGTTGGCCAGTTGCTGTACCTCATCTGAATCGCGCTCGCCCGAGCAATGTTGATAATTAATTTCAATTATCAACTGATTACGGATTTATCTAGTAGTATTGAAGTAATTTATTAACTGAATATTGATTGTGGAGACTATCTAATGTCATTAAGGAAAAATGAAATGAAAATCTCAATTAACAAAAGAGTTAACAGTTCTTTAGAAATAAATTAATAACGACGTAAATATTAATCACAAGACTCTCAAATTTTGATATCTTGTTCCCAAGAAAGTCGACTAAAGGTTCTATACAGGAATATTTTTCCCGATGCTTCTAAGCAGAGTTATCATAACTCAAACACAAAGAATTCACTTTTTTAATTCGTAAATCGTTTTTTTTAGTAATATAACTCACAGTATAAACTAAACGATGTACGTTAAAATTATATGAAAACAGTGCTGGTAAGGGAATAAACTGGTCATTGGAATAAAGTGGACTGCAAATTTTTAACAGCGTTTTTTACGTTTCTACAGCGTTATGAATAAGAATGTTTTTACTGCCGCGCGCTTGCTCCACCGCCGCCGCGCCGCGCCGCTCACCTTCTTTCGATAATCAGGGGTTTTTTATACGAGTTTAACAAAAGTTATTAGGGGAATAACTTTCCTACATTAATTTAAACATTTGTGATTGCAGCTCATAAGGTCTTTTAACATAACAAGCCATTGAGTCTCTACAGTAATCTATGAATTAAAATTAAAACATTTTCCTTACAATAATGACCTGTTCCTAAGTAAGAACACTTAAAAGTTTAACTTAGTCGAAAAAGTAGGCAGTCTTAGTCTGACATTTGCAAAGTTATATACCTATGTAGGTATATAGTTTTGAATTTATCCCTAAATGCATAAAAGAAACTACAAAGGTTGAATAGAAAATTTAAATTAAATAATCACCAAACTATTATCCAGCTGTAATATTTAATAATAATACCTCAATAAATAGTGGAATTCCTTATATGAAAACAAATATTTAATATTTCAACTTTTATATTTTAGAGTAATAGCTCCATCCCATCAGGAATTCTTTTGAGGTAAATTGATCATTAAAACTAATCTATGAGGTTAGTAAAACTAGGTTAATGAGGTTTTACCATTAAAACTAACATTTATATTTAAAATTTTTAATTTGTGCGATCTATGCCTTCCACCTTAATGACTTAAAAATCTGAATTGTAATAATTCCAGTTTGTTCTTAACATATTATTAAACTTTAATCTCTTTTCTAATTGTTTTGATAAGGTTTCTTTATTTTTTATACCGTCCTGTCCCCAGTTATATTAAAATTTTAAAGGCATCACTGATATTACACCAATTTGGCATTTTTTAATTACATCAATATGGCTTTTAGTACTCAAACACGTACACCTGCCAAAAGCAACATGTAATATGTAACACGGGTGTCCATTTCCTTCTTGCGGGATTGAAATTTATTTCTTTCATCACGGCTAAACTTCAGTAGTAAATTGGTTGAGCTTACTCAGAAATAAACAAAAAATACTTTTAAATTTTACAATTATTTGAAAATTGTTATTTGAAAATGAAGTAGGCCTACTTAATAATCTGTTGAACATAATTGTTTGTGTCTGAAGTAAACTTGAAGTTGCCATTCGTAGACTACCAGTAGCCTTAGGGAAATCAAGACAATGTATTTTATAAGCTGAATTATGTGCAATACGTTAGGAAAATATCCCAGTAGTTACACTGCACGAGATCTGAATGGCGATATTATGAAAAAACTTTTAAAAAGCAAGGTTTTATTGATTGTGGAATACTTTCAGATTAAGCAGATACTTCAAAGATGTTTCCTTCAGAGTGTACAATGTTACTTAAAGCTAAATAGACAATGCGTAAGGTCTAAGTAGAAATTGTTCAAGTGTTGACCTGCTAAGGGAATTGAAAGAGGGAATATTACCTAATATCCTAAATTTCACTGCAGTAAATGCTATTAATGAGGTAATAACGTATCATAGACTTACCTTGGCAATAATATGAACAAGTTTGCATATAATTCAAAATAATTATGCACCAAGAGTCTTAACTTTCTTCTTTGGTAAGATACTGGAAAAACCTATTTTTGTTAAAATTATTGAATTATTTTGATACGAATGATACTTTTCATTATTTTCAACCTTAGTTTAGTGGAAATACGGTAGCTACTGATACAGATACGGTACAGATACGGGAGCTACTGAATTTTATAACAATACCTTGGACAGATAATTATTATGTTTGAAGGGTCGCTGGGCTTTGTCTTGACCTCTCTTAATTCCTCCAGTTCCCTTACTTTGTCAAAAGGAGATTCCTGATCACTACATGTGTTAGCAATTCCTTAGTCTCACCATTGAATTTTCTTCCACTAAGTCCTTTGATGTTATTAGGCATCTTGGTGTAGAAAATTTATTCCTATACATAAGGGCTATTTTAGGTTATGTTCTTCTTTGAACCCTATAAATGTCTTGCCTGGATCTTGTAAAATTATCATGTACAGCCTCGTTCTCAAAGATAATAAGCTTATCATTGACATTACGCACAATTTTATGATAACGTATATTGCAGAGATAGTCATATTACTTGAACACGAAAATCCTCTTATATCTCTGAAATATGCTTTTATTTGTTTGGTAAAAAATTAACTTTCCACATGTATGTTTAGTATATTTCTATATTAGGTACGCAGGTTTTCTGAGACCGGAGTATTGATTTTTAGTTCAATGAATCTAACATGAATCGTTACACTCTCGTCGTGTTAACCAGGGTGACAATTCGTAACTTCGTCAACGTAGCGGAAAATGTGTCTTCAACCGTCACTTCTCTCAACTCTGCGGGGTGATTCAAAGCCTTTATTTACATTTTGCACATTAAGTATTTGACTTATTTAGAAAATCGTACTCTTTTCCTAGAAATACAACCAATTTTTTGGTTTTAGCTAACTTGTGTATTAATGTTGATTTATTTTGGTAACGTAATATTTTGAATAATTGGTTTATCCTTATGTAAACATTATTTTAACGGGAGATTCTTAAAGGATAAAAATGTTTTTCATCACTTTAACGAATTTCCCCTATAGGGAAGAAGCTATTACCGTAGGTCTCATGGTAAGACCTAAGCGCGGGACCTTCATAACTTTTCGTTTTGGTACCCCCAGATACCAGAAACACCATTCGTTCAAATTTGTATATATATATGTGTGTCTGTAAGCACGATAGCGCTTGCAAAAATGGTCCGATCAGAATGAAATTTGGCATAGGCGTGTAAAGTAGCAATTATTCGGATGAGTTCGAAAACCAGCCCGATCGGACCACCGGAAGGGGGGGGGAGGTAAAGGGGGATAAACCACCCAAAAATGGTTTTTTTTAGCTTTTCACATAGAAAATAAAATTTGTTAAATTTTGTTGGCACCATTAAATTCAGCTCGAAAAAACAAACAATTTAGTATTTTGAATCATTTCTCTATGTCCATTGGTTACCGAGATATTGAAAGTCGTAAACACAGTACGTTGTCCCAATGTTAACCTTAAGGGAAATAAGTAAAATTCTATATCTCGCTTATTTCTCAACAAATCTTGATAAAACTTGGTAAATAGCTTCTTCTAGTTCAGATCTATTAAATATTGAATTAAAACCACCCAGTTTTAATATACATGTAGCAGCAAACCTGCATACTCATTCCCCATGTTATTCTTATGGAGCTTACCAAAACATGTCAAATCTCGCTATGTTGGATTGAAAAATGTTGTTTTGCATTTGAAATTCGCTGAGTATGCAGGTCTGCTGCGACGGGGGTATTAAATGATGCTGTACTACTAGGATAACTCTGGGTTGGATCATGGATACTTTAAAATTCAAGTATATTTGGTAGTTTAATCTTCAAATTTATATTGCGGTTTTATACTGTATCATACCATGTACAATCGCTTTTATGTTAGTAACGCTTTTATAATATAAACTGAAGTAAAAGGAACTGAAGTAAAAGGCACAGATATTTTTAACCTTTTACTAATTGAAGTAAAAGGCAAAGATCACATTGTGATGTGAAACCTTTCCATGTTATAACGCTAACGCGCGTAGATTTCCTACGGCTATAGGCTACTTAATTACTAAATTTACAAGCCTAACATGATAATCCATGTAGGGCCTCCACTTAAGTGATATCTTACAACCGTAATACCCCCGACGCAGCTGACCTGCGTACTCATCGAATTTCCATAAAATTTATTTTGCATATGTGAGCATTCAACATAAGTAAGGAAAAGTATTATTTGGATATATTTTGTAAATAATATACTAAAAACTTATATTTAATAATTCATAAGCATTAAACTTCTAGAAAATCAACAAGGGGACCATATTAGTGTTCATTAGTGATGTACACTTTTTGTTTTCTTATAATTATAGCCTTTTAATTTTCAATAAATATAATCCTGTTAAAGTATATAAATCTCAGCAAACATTTAATCAATGAATTCAAACCACTCAAAATAAAATCTGATGAACAAATTAAATTCAATTAGTATACATTGATCATATGGTTAGTTTTATAATTAAAACAGCCCTTTTGCTGCAGACTTGCATCTCCAGCCAATATCAATAAAACATATTATCATTCCTTAGCATTGTAAATATAACATATATTAAGTTACATTTTCAGGCATTTTTAGACCCCCCCCCCATGCACATACTTTCTTTATTATATTTTTTAATAATTTGTATTTAAATATTATATATTGTCTGCAAAATCATGATCAAGGAACTCTCACTATTCAAAATAAAGGTAAATCAAATATTGACCTGAATATTAAAATATAATCACATGTTAAAAGTTGTATTTTCAAAATTCCCTCCATTAGGGTAAATGTATTGATTTAGGGTAATTATAATGCAACGTTTGGAGATTTTCTCGAGGAAAAAAGTAATTATATTTTTGAGGGTAAAATAAAAAATAATATAGGGTAACGTAACGTGTTTAGCACATTCAATAGCTAAGTAACGGATTGAAGTAGAATAATAATAAAAAAATCTAAATTGTTTATTTTTTTAAACAGAATCCAATTTCGGCAATAAAATTTCCATAAAAATAAAAAAAGTATTGAATCCTAAAAATTAATTTTACTTTGTTCGAAAAAACCCTCCTTAGAGGATAAAAACCAATCGTACTGGTTTTCGAAGTCGAAGTAATAAATGGCGCTCAACAAGTTTGAGACGAATTTCATCGCAATAGGACCTTTTTACATACGGTATCGTGCCCATGAACATATATATTTAAACGACCGGTGTTTCTGGTATTCGGGACTCTAACACGAAAAGTTAACACGGTCTCGGGCTTAGGTCTTACCACGAGACCTACGGTAATAGCTTCTTCCCTGTAAGAAACATTCTGTTGACCGAAAACTAAAATATATTTTTATGATTAACTAGCTGTTGTTAACCCGCTTCGCTGGGTTGAAAAATCTTATGAAGGCCTAAATAGTAGCCCAAAAGATGTAATTTGGAAGCAAGAATTATAACGTCTAATGTAATCTAAAATTCAATATATTATGATGTTTCTCCATACATATTATTTATTTGTTAAAGCCGGCGGTGTCATATTTGGTGGTAGCAGTCTTTTTTTCCCTTTCAAACAGCACATAATATGCGTTTCCTTTTTGAATTAATCTTTGTGTTATGCAATAACTACACATTTTGACCATCTTGCAAATTACTACATTCGGGTGTTCAATACAATTTACATTTTACTGGAATAATGTGTACTTTAAATCCAAAATCATAGTTCCTTGTCCTTTTGTAAACAGCTTTTAAACTGATAATTTAATTCAGCTTCTTCTGTTTAATCCCTTTTTCGATGGTTCTCCATTATATCTCTGTTCTGATTATTTCTTTCATCACCTTGTGCGTCTACCTCCCTTTCTGTTCCAAATCTGCTACGACAGTGTTTCTTGATGTCGCTGTGAATTTTCCCGTAATACCTTTAGATGTGTTTCTTTCTCTTCGTTGTTTCATTTTTTCTTGCAATCATTCAATTACGTGATAAGTTACGGAATTGCAATAATTTTCTTCTACGTTTTGACATTTTTTCGTCTTATTTACTATCTTTGAATGTAAAAACAAAAAATATGTAACTCTACATTTTAGTGCACTTCATGTTTTTTAATAACATAACCTAAGAGTAAAAATTTACTAAATAATTGAAAACGTAAATAAAAACACATTTGCTAAATAAGACTGTATTCACCTGTTGTACAAAAACAATTGTAGGTGCTGCATTCTGTTGGCATCCACTTTAACCACAGTTACCTTTTCAAATTAAACCATGTGTTTTAATATAAACAAATAAAACCTCAAGAACTCACAAAATCCTTGACATAGGTCCCTTTCGGACGATCCTGTGCCTACACCCAATAAGATATCGAAACCCAACCACCATAGTGCAGATCATGAGATTCCAAGCTTTAATTTGATACCAAGATCATGGTTCTACGACGTGTAGTTTTGGCTGCAGCACTAAATATACCAACACACAACTCTTCTTTTATATATATATATTGATTTTAACAAATTAAGACTCTCCAGAAGTACTTAAAAGAATTCGTAATCTGATTAGATAATCGCTTACAAACTTCAATTACTGAAACGGGGTGGGCTAAAACAGGCGAATGCTGTATAGACATCTTAATAACAATTTATTGACATAAAGAGACATTCACTAAAAATACTCAACAATGATTATTTTTTACATTTGACAGAAAGATTCTAATCCGTTTAGCGAACATGTATGAGACTATCATATAATTAAATTTACACCATATTTGATTCCTTATATGTATTTAAGGCTTATGTCAAGATTGAAGCATCTCTTGATCGTTTTGCAATATAACGGTTTCGATTGGGGGATCTATCAAAAAGGCTTGGGCGGCCCTCGTGCAAGAACTCCTGAAAAGGTTGACTACTACTTGCGAACTATAAGAGACAAAATTTAATAAACTATTTATTTCTTCATTCAGATAATTATTTTACAAGCGTTAATGTTTCCCCTAACCAGAAGAGGTAAAATTTATCAAACAACAGCGCAATTAAGTTGGTGTAAGTGTTTTAGCTTCACTGGGTTTGCTATAAACAATGGATAATATTCCAGCTATATTAAGCAGGAGTGAAGTTTTGCAATTAAGAGGGACTTTTAGACTTGGAAAACAAGCCATAATTTATGGGTCTTTTTTTAATGACTATAAACAACACAAGACTTTTACCCACTCAATTTCCTTGACCATAAAAACCGTTTGGACGTAGTCAGCTTAAAACATGATTGGAAGCAGCAAATATTTAACGTTATTCTGCAAGGAGATTCAATTATCCAATCGTACGTTATAATTTATTCACTGCCTATTTATTACACGTCAACTTTAATGTTTACTGCTCCTGAATTTCATGATGAGTTCTGAGGTTACTGATTAGTAGGAATAAATACGTGATGGGTTTTAAATTTCTCAGCTTCGGCTTTCATGTTTTTGTCGCTATTAAACGTGTTTTGTGAAGGAAGCAGCATTTTTAAATTTCTAACTACTCGTGAAATCATAATTGTATATAAAATTAACTAAAATGCGTAGTTTTGGTGTTTTATGGATTGCAAATTTTCCCATAAAATAGTTTATTGATTGCATTAGGGCTGGGCATTAATATTAATTTTCAATCCAAATAATCAAGTTTAAAAAGGTAAGTCTATCGATTAATATCTAGGAAGCACTGCTGAGCCTAAGCTGCTAACTCGATAAGGATCGTTTGAAACCAATCTAATGCCATTAGACCTTTTCAATCCTTAATACTACGTTCCTACTACGTTGTAACCTAATTAAACCTTCTTATGAAAATGTTTTTAACTTTCTTTGATTCTATATTTTTTAGCTTAACGCCAACGGAATAAAGGATGCGTTATGAAATAAATGATTGTGTGATAAAACATCAACCCAACATGAAAAATACGGTCATATTTAACGTGATATTCACGAAGCACATTTACTTCCAACTGCAGATATTTCACTTTTTAATTGTATTCCAAACCAACACTAAGAAATATATCTAACCGTTAATTGAAGGTGAACTGTCTGATTACATTTCTTGGCTGTAGATGGTAAACCAAAGGCGTGCGTTATTTTAATTGTACAATAAAACCACACAGTGGTCACATTTAACATCACCAGTGGGGCGTTGTGTTGCTTGCTTCGGGTCAGGAGCAAGGTCACAAAGTTCAATCCCGAAAAATTGCTTTAAAGTTAAGATTAAAACAACGCATATAATATTTTCATTTTAATTTATTCATAAGAAGTCAAAGGTAAACTAAGGTTATGACACATAAAAACACAGCCTGTAAAACGTTTACGCGCACATAATGGAAAACACCTCGGATGGAATTTGAGACAGTTCATTTAAAATAATATCTTATATGGACGAAAAAGAGGATAGGCTTTCGATTAAAACATTTTAGGAGACAGTATGATAATAAAAAGCTGTTGGAATTTTGAAACGACCGAACTTGAAGTAAACGACGTCATTCCCAATTAAGAGGGCATTTGTCACACGAATTTCTTCAACAAGTGGCGCACCAGCGAATCAGAAATTCATTCGAAGATAATATGTTGAAAATCTGTCAACCAATACAATTAAGATTTTAAGTTTTTTTTATTAATTTACTATCACTCTACTGTGCAAAATTTCTTTCAGAGGTAATCAGTTTTTACCTTACCCTAAAAGTTAAAACTTTCCAACATTTTTTTAACTAAATTAGGTAAGTTTACTTTTTAATTCAACAATTTTGGATTGTTCATTTATTAATGTGATAGACGTTTTACAAATTAAAAATTGTAAGACAAACAAACCAACTTTCTAAAAATATCCCATATAGTGAGACCATAATAATTTTTAGTTTTTGGATCCCCAGAAGCTAAAAATATTTGTGAATTGTTACATAAAGTCATTTGGCAATTGAGGCCGTAAAATCTTGTGTGATGCATTTACTAAAAAGTATTAAGAAAGCCAAGACGACAAAAAGTCAACAATTTTCCCGGGATTAATAAAGGACATTATTATAATTTAAGTCATAATATTATCCTCAGTGGCGACGCGTGACATTTTTGAGTGGTCATCGCTGATAGTGTAGAAGTACACGGGACTGCGCCGGCGCCGCGCGGCGGAACGGCTATATTGCTATTTATAGAATAGTCGCGACAGACCTGCGCTTGACCGGCCCGGATATCCGTCCCCCACACTGAGCTAGAGTATAACTGAGCTATAGTTATACTCTAGCTCAGTGGTCCCCCAGCGTCATTCATAGACCCCACGACCATAGATAAAAACATCCATGACTCTACTGAAAAGGCGAATGGAGTAATACTGATACTTAAAAGCTCTCGGATGAAAGTTTAACATTGAAAAATGCAGCTAGCTATTTTATTAAGCAGTTTATGATTTCATTTTTATAATTTTTTAATCAGTTTAGTTTTATTTTTATAATTGTTTCAGTCGAACAATTATATCACCTTCTCCTTCAGTCATTGTTGTGCTCATCGATTAATAATAAAACATGTTAAAAATTTAATTAAACCACTGCAACTTCACTCATTGAAACTACACAAACACAAGCACAGCGCGCGGCTCGAGAACTGTGCGCAGCGCGAGTAGTGGAGCAGGTCTCTCTGCACTGTGAAGTGAACTATTTTAGGTCTCTTTGCGCATGCGCGAGTAGCGGAGCAGGTCTCTCTGCACCTTGAAGTAGCACTGACAGAAGTCGAGAGTTGCTCGTTACGTGGTGAAGGCTGCCGAGTACAACCGAAGGGAGCGGACGCCAACCGATTCTCCAGCGTCAGAGAATCGCTTGGCCGCCTCTCCACAACAGCGGTGTGAGTGGTGGGGATGGTCGCGGGGAGGTGGGCGCTCCACTGGATTGGATTCTCCAAACTCAGAGAATCGGTTCGGATTTAGTCAATAGAGATCTACGGACGCGGCGCATCTGGCGCGCAAAGCAAAACGCCGTGCATAAAAATAGCCTGATACTCCGAAAATTTATGATTTTCTTTTGAAAATAATAGACATTTAGGCTTCTAACATTATGTTATTTGTAGTTTTATCTAAAATATTTACTTTTAAAATTTAGTTAGTCATCGGCGAATCTGTAGATGACCGCACGCCTCGCCACTGATTATCCTTAATTACATCGAATATAACATAAGCCATCTCCTACCACCAATGCCTAGTAGTCTGTTTCCTTTTGTGATTATTTATTATACCTAATTATTAAGTTGTATGTTGTTTTTTGCTACACTATTATGATATCACTTTCGTTATACGTTTGTCACGTGCAAATATCCATCATTACATTGTTTACTACGCAAAAAAGTTTACTATCTATTTTGGATTTTTCGTTATAAAAAAAACAAATATTTGTTATGGTTTCATCAGCTGTGTAGCGAATTTATCAGTAAAATCACAAGTGAAAGTGGTCTGCATATTCCCGATCATATGAAGTGTTTGATAAATCTTGCACTTCTAACATACGGTCTCGAATCTGCAATGACCCACTTTCCACTCTTGTTATGAAATATACTATTTGTGAACTGTTATAACATCATGACGACCACAGAGATATGGATACATGGAACATAGGGATGCGGTCATTAGGAATCCACTGAAGCAACGAATATCTCACCTGGACATGCGTTACCGTAAATAAGCATGAAACAATTATTGTAGTTCTCTAATTTTTTGTGATATATTGACAGAACTAGGCACTTAAAAATGTTTATTTTGTAAACAAACTGAGCCGATTTAACACAAACCTTGCAGCCACGGCCGTGTTAAGAGGAGTGGCAACCTGTAATTTCGTCTGAGGAGCGGCAAACATGTCTTCCACCGTCACTCTTTCAATAACATTAACTCCGTTGGGTTACTTAATCCCAGTTTCCTCCTTATATTCCTTGATGTTACAGGTGCACAGTTTTATACCTTTAAAGCAAACAGCATTGAAGTTGTTGTTACCTGATATAGGCTAAGGTCTACTTAATTTAGTATGAGTTAAAATTACTCCCATTTAATATAGACTCGCGAAATTAATTTGTGTTCTCTTATTTTGCATCGATTCACGTATACTGTACGGATCTATAAATTTAATGTGAGTGAATCTTCTAAGCTGACCACAAGCATTATAGACGAACGGATTGACATATAAAGACTAAACAAAACCTTTCCCCACTAATTAATACCCAAGGAACAACTTAAATTATAATTAACCTTGTTTAAAATACAGGGTATTCCAAAAACAGGAGATCATGGGTTCGAAACTTCGAATTTTCAAATATAAACATACGTCATGTTAAATAAGACAAGCATTTTGATGTAACAGAATGCACTTATCTCTATTCATTTCAAAATGGCGCCCGTTTTTGTGAAAAATATTGGTATTTACGGAATACTCTGTATCGCGAGAATAACAAAACATATTTTTGTTATGTTTAAAAATTATTAATCCTCGTAAACTCAGCTTTAATTCGATTTATGACATGCCAAAATTTAGGAGAGAAAGGTTTTTGACAATACATTTTATTTGGTTTTTATGTTGGTAGCCCTGAAACTCTAAAATTTTCAATGGCAGCTTATGTTAAATAGCACATCACCTTACGGTTCTTGCAAAGACCAACAAATTTTTAATTTACACCTACCTTCTTTCTATCTTTGGTGGTTTTGTAGTTATAAGAAAAACCTCCACCAAAAAAAGCCAATGTTAAATGTGTAATACTTAAGTTTAATGGAAGCAAATTTAAATGCCTTGAAGACTGCACATTATTTTACATTGGCTTTATATGGTCAAATGGAGTTTTAGCGAATTTCCCCCTATGGGGAAGTAGCTATTACCGTAGGCGGCACGGTGAGACTTAAGCGCGGGACCACCGTAACTTTTCATTTTGAGGTCCCTTGACCCCAAAAACACCGTTCATTCATTTTCATATATATGTATATATATATACCTGTCCGTAGGCGCGATAACTTTTGTAAAAAAGGTCCGATCTTGATGAAATTTGGAACAAACGTGTAAAGCGTCATTCATGACTTCGAGTTCGAAAACCAGCAAGATTGGTTTACTCTAAGAAGGTTTTTTTCACAAAATAAAATTTATTTTCAAGATTTAACACCTTTTTATTAATTTTATTTAAATTTAATTGTTAAAATTGAATTCAGCTTAAAAAAACAAACAATTTAGCATTTTGAATTATTATTCTACGTCAATCCGTTGCTTAGAAATTGGATAGTATTGGATGTGCTAAACACAGTACGTTGTCCAATATTATTTTTAATTTTCCCTCCAAAAGTATAGCTTCCCTGATTTAAGAGATTTTAAAAATACAATTCTGAACATATGATTACATTTTCAGGTGATTAATATTCCATTTGTGTTTATTTTGAATAGTTCATTGATCAAGATTTTGCAGAATGTCCATACTATATTTAAAATTCAGTTAATTTAAAAGTAAATGAAAAGAATAGGTGTAGATATAATATTATTATATAGTTTAAAACCAGCTACAAAAAATGATAACAAGATTTTGCTTAGAAATACTTAAAATAAATTTTAAAAAATATTGGCAATTCACATGAACTTGAACTGTATATATGTAACCTGAGCTTTGGATGTTGCATTTTGCCTTGATACTATACTTGACTTGCAGTGGCCCAGTCCAAGATTTAAACATAAGGAAAAAATGCCGGCTGGCTGTAAATGGCACAGATAACCCCATCCCTGCTGTTCTGTTAAACATCTTGGGATTTTCTTTACAAACATATAATAATTAATATTCTTTTTTATTAACAATAATATTTTGGTGAAAATGAACCTCAATTACACAATCAACTCTCACCAAATCGGTTCTTGAATTATTTTAAGATCGGTTTAGGTTTATAGAGTAGAAGTATTAGAAGGAAGGCAAGTTAGTACACAACAGTCAATTCTCCCAGAGAAAACAGATAAACAAGTCGAATGGTGCGCGATTTGACTGTTCTCAACAATTGGGAATCAGCTCGTCCTAACTTAGGAGCGGCCTGGCGTAGAAGTAGAACATGGGACTTCGGCTCCCAAGATCCGTGTTAGAAACCCGCCAATCACCAATGGCAATTTGCTATGTGATAATGCCGTAACCTCGAGGGTGCATAGCTATTTAAGCTGCAGTGCATGTCCATGAAAACTTCGAAGCCTGGCTCTCGTCTAGAAAAAAAATCTTGACAACTCAAATTGACTAGAGAGCTGAGTGGACAAACTGTTCACTGCTCACCTCATAGCCTGAAGGTTGCTGGTTCAAGCGTATGATGTAGTTGGGCTCGAGAAACTAGCGGATCTCGCGGTTTGCCTGCAGAACTAAGACCACACAAAATATTTTGATTGAGTTGTATTAACTGGTTTGTTTTGTAATCGTCCTAAGCGCTAGTAACGAGCGCACTGAATCGCATCGAGCCCTAGTAATCGGCCGAACTAGGTGAGGCTTATACATCCATTTCCCTCAGGTAATAATTTATATCAAATAGGAATCTAAATTACTTTAATGAAAACTATTTAATTTAAATTCGTTTAATGTAATCCTAAATTATCATCCGATTATACATTATCTCAGAAACTTAACAACCCTAAAATTACCTCTATCACACGAGATCAGTTTATAGGCTAAATCAAATTAAATTTGTATTAGGCCCTACCTTCACATGTCAAAGTTTACCCAATGGACCTCTTCAATTCGATATCCGAGCGTACAGGTTACAATGTGTCGGTGAATCATTAGGTTTAGGCAAGGCCTCACTAAAAGAACAGGCCTTGCTGAAGGACACACTACAATTGCAGGCCATGCTGCATGATTTATTACGTCAAACAAGTAGGCGGTCTGAAAGTCTGGCTCAGGACTCACAGCTGTGCTGATCATCAATTCCTTTGAAATCAAAACAAGAAAACGTAAACAAACAAGTAATTTTGACGTTTAGTGATGAAATGTAAACAGAAAAAACGTAAACAAACAAGGGATATTTGACTTTTAGCAATAAAATGTAAACATAAGATGTTAGTTCCCTGCCTACTTGTGTGACGTGGTGCAGCGCTGGGATCGCTGCAGCATGGCCTGTATTTTTAGTGGGGCCTTCGATCGCTGTAGCATGGCCTGTCTTTTCAGTGGCGCCTTGCCTTGCTTCAAATTCTTGATGTCAAAACAGGAGGCCAGCTGAGAGTCTTGCTCAGAAATCACAGCTGTGCAGCTCATCAGTTTCTCTCAAAACAAAACATGAAAATTTAAATAAACAAATAGTATTTGACAGTCAGTGATAAAATGTATACAAAGGAAGTACATTAATTAAACAAGGAATATTAATTTAACATTTAGTAATATGAATAAACATAGGTTGTTAGTTCCCAGCGTACGGTACTGATGTGAGATGTCGCAGCGCTGGGACTGCTGTAGCATGGACTGTTTTTTAGTGCAGCCTTGGGCTAGATCACTATTCTGTATCTATAGGCCTAAAGATTAACTCAAATATTTCAATTAAGTTATCGGTAGACTATCTAGATATAGAACTATGATCTTGAATTTAGCACGAATCACCTCTGTTTGACGAATTAATTCAAGAATGTCCTAAATGACTTGAGCTGTTTTAGTTTTAATCAAACTACATGCAACTCGGAGAAAAATTGTAGTCTCCATGATTTTAGCGAATTTCCCCTATAGGGAAGTACCTATTACCGCAGGCGGCACGGTGAGACTTAAGCTGGAGACCATGTTATTTTTTCATTTTGAGGTCCCTAGACCCCAAAAACACCGTTCGTTCATTTTCATATATATGTATATATATATACCTGTCCGTAGGCGCGATAACTTTAGTAAAAAAGGCCCGATCGCGATGAAATTTGGAACAAACGTGTAAAGAGACATTCACGACTTTGAGTTCGAAAACCAGCACGATAGGTTTATTATAAAAAAGTTTTTTTTTGGAACATTGATTTCTGAAAAGTACCCCTCTTCCCCCTCGCCTTACAAACAGCTAAATCAGCCATAGGTAGCCAGATGTAATGCAAAAACTGTACCTCAAAATTATTTTTAACATTGACTTTAATACTAAAAGGAGACTGCTCATTCATACAGATGTTTTAGAACCAGAAACTGAGCACTCATGAAATTAGTTTGGCACTCGTCACTAGAGATTTCGCCAGGTGTGTGATTTCACGCTAAAGATTTTTATCCCTGAAATGGACCATCTTTTGCTTTTATCAGGCTAAAATATGGTATAGGGTTATAAAAGGAATTATATTTTTAACTACTTCGCTGCGGTAGAATTATACCCTGATCTTTATTCCAGTGCGTCAAGAGTAACAGATTACATGTGGCAAAGCCAACATTTCCCGTGCGATATATCAGCTGAGGGTGAAGCTCTTGCACTCTAGTTACCATCACAGAAACTAAGACGACCTTGTTATCATTCTGCAGATCAGGATTCGTTTCTGAAGTGACCCAACGAAGAAATAAAAAAAAAAAAACTAATAACCATATTTGATTGTACAGGTTATAAAAATTTACAAATTCAATTGTAAATTATACTAGGAATGCTAATAACATATTTATATGACAAAAGGATTTTAAAAAATGTGTATATTTCGTGTTATGGAATAGTAACAATAAAAAACTAAATTTAATGTTCCATAAATAACTATAGAGCAGCACGCGTAACGGGTTACTCATGTAGAGTTAAGAATAAGATTGTATTCTTTGAAAAATTATGAACTCGGGGATGTAAAACTCATAGCGATCGCATTACAACTGCAACTGTTGATTACAGCCGCTGCACTCTGGGCAATGGCTGGCACGAGTAACCGGTTGTTTGTGACATAGGGAAGGAGTTAAAACATCGAAACTAGGAGTGAAAAAGAGAGAGGCCTAACAAAATTCTACAGCTACCAGAATGTGCTAATTTTTGTAACATGTGATCAAATGTTTTGGATTGAAAATTTAACATTACCTGGTCTATCTATTTTTTTATCAATATATTTATTCAATATTTAATTTACAATATGATATAAAAGTGTAGTTCTTGTAGCAGCGGTTAGATGAAAAACATTTTGTTTTCGAAGACAATTTCGTCTCAATCTGTTAAAAAGTTTTAAGTTTTTAAGTTAGAAATAAATACCGTAATCGAATTGAGCAAGGATGCATTTAAATATACGTTTAAATGCATTTACGTTATTGGTAAACATTTCCTCATTGTGTTGTTATATTTAAATTGTTATAAATAAGCAATGAAGCCTAATTTATTAAAATTTAAAAATCTGATTTTTATCTATCACTTGATTTTAAGAAAAATTCACCAACTAAGTTTGGCCTACCTGTGGTGAATAACATCCATGTAATGTCTGAAAAGTAAAATTTAACTTGATAGGCCTAATTCAATACAATAAAGTGATACTAAGTCTATTGAACAAGTTCAGCCCGACGTGGTGGTAAACGTCAGAATTTTTGAACTGAATAAAAGTACGTTGCAATATAGGCCTACAGTAAGGCGAAACGAACTTAAGTCATAATTTTAATAAAATCTTTAAAATTTCTGTTGATTTTACCTTTTTTAATACTACCTAAAGTAGCTAATTTTAGAGAAACTCATAAATTTTGATAGTATATTACCGGTGGCACACGTTGTCCGTGGGCATACTGAAATCACCATGGGCCTACGTGCGGTGGTACACGCATGATTCGCTGATTGCGCGGCACATGGTGAAGTGGCAAACGATTCACTGTTAGTTATTGCAACCTCCGTACGAGTAAACCACTTACTGGGTCTTCTGACGAGCCCTTCCACCATTTTTGTCGTTATTACATCACCTTAATCTTCATCTTAATCACATTTATTTATTTTTTTTAAGTTTTTACAAGCGCCATCAGTGGCCAAGGTGTGCCTATACAACCCTAAAATACGAACACACCTAATAGCCTAATATAACCCAGCAAAGCTCCGAAAGCGCTGTGAAAATGCATTGAAGAATCAAATGGGAACAGTGTGTCACCATTGGTACTTGTCGGAGTTTTGGAAAGTTTGTAGTGTGCCACCGGTGGCGCACATCAGGGTCACGGCTTGACTTCTGTCAGACTGAACATGTTAAGTTACTATTTTATTAGCCTAAACTTAATGTAAGATATCCTCAAAAAACCTAAATATAAACCATTACTAATAACATATTTGAGTAGGTTTTATTACAAAAATATAACAACTTACAAACCTTATTACTTTAGTTTGCTAATGTAACATAAAAAGATTTAAGAGATCTAGAAATCACCCATTTCAATCATAACCTCTATATGATTACATCTCATCTATTCATTTGATTAGGCTACATTTTTCTGGGTATACATATTTTAAATAACATTTACGTTAATCATTTAATTCAATTTTATTAGACTGTTTAAACAGTTTATCAGCATTGACTCACAAAAACTTAACCTACACATACAAACACAAACACAAATAGAAACTATAGAACAGCTGCTCAGCTGACATCAGACTTGATAAAGAAAAGACAGACATTAAGGGAAATGAAATGTAAATAATTTGTTCATAGCCAAGGAAGTTATACAGTTTGGTGTTCATTTCACCAATGAATGCTGGTACATCGTCAATTTGTATATTATACTGCAAAGTGTAATAGTTAATAGCTTAAGGATAGCTTAAAAATAGTACAATTAAATATCAAATTGTGTTTGAAATTTTGGAATATGGTGAATGAAAAATGACTTATAACGAATCAAAATCATTCTTTTAATAAGATTTACTGTAAAATTGTAAAATTAATGTTAAAATGTTAATAAAGTTTTGACATTATTGCTTAGTTATATCATTAAATTTTTATGAAGAAGAAGTTTGCTTGCTGTGCCTTTTTTGTAAATATTAATCATTTATTGGATGGGAGTTTTATTCTAGTATGTTACCAAGACAAACTACTTGCATCAACTCTAAGAAATTTTTTTACATATATGACCGATAACCTTTTTACTGGTCCAACCAAGGCCACACTACAGTGAAAATACTACAGGCCAAACACAAATAAATACTGCACATATAAGACCGATAACTTTTGTCATGGTGCAACCTGCGTTCAAATTGTTCCATTGTTCCATTAGTATGGTCATCAAGCTCTCTGTCATAAGCTTAGAATTTTGTCCCAATGTTAAAAGTCCTTAAGAAAAGTTTTATTTTTATTTTTATTTAATTAACATAACATTTTCAAAATACAAATAAAACCTGCACATATAAGACAAACAATCTTTATTTTGGTTCAACCTGCATGTGAATCAGTCCAGTAGTATGGCCAGGCTCGCTGTCATAAACTTTAATAGTCTTCCCCCATGTTAAATTTCCATTAGAAAAAAATTATTTCTATTTATGACCCAATTAACATAAATACTTCCAAAATACAAATGAAACCTGCACGTAAAGGACCGATAACCTTTGTTTTAGTACAACCTATTTTTAAATCGGTCCATTATTATGGTCAGCAAGCTCGCTGTCATAAGCTTAAAATTTTGTTCCCTTAAAATCTCCTTAAGAAAAGTTTTTTTTAATATTTAATTAACATGAAATTTTCAAAATACATATAAAACGTGCACAACAATAACGCCAAGGCCCAATAAATAACCTTTATTATACTGGACCGCTTTAAGTTATAAAGGATCAATAATATTTATTTTCGTAAAACCTGCATGTGAATCAGTCCATTAGGATGGCCAGGCTCGCTGTCATAAACTTTAATAGTCTTCCCCCATGTTAAATCTCCATAAGAAAAATTTATTTTCCATTTTTTACCCAATTGACATATACTTTCAAAATACAAATAAAACCCGCACATATAGGACTAATAACTTTTGTTTTGGTATACAACCTGCGTTTCAATCGGTCCAATAGTATGGTCAGGCTCGCTGTCACAGTCTTAACATTTCTTCCCCAATGTTAAATCTCCATCAGAAAAGTTTATTTTTTGACCCAATTAGTATATATACTTTCAAAATACAAATAAAGACTGCACATATAAGACCAACAACCTTTGTTTTGGTACAACCCACATGTAAACCGGTCCAGTAACGGTCAGGGTCAGTGTCATTAGTTTTACAAAAGTTTTTTAATATGTAAGATTTGTAATATTAAACAAAAATATGTAAAATAAAAAAAATAATACCACACATAAATTCATCATTAAAATAAATTCCAATAAATAGAGCCTATGTGTCCACATAAAGAATTAAAAAAAATATTACATCTTTGGACGAATGGAAATTCGCTGAGTACGCAGGTCTGCTGCGACGGTTGTATTTTATTATAACTGCGAAACCTCCAAAAATAAGAGATAGGTGTAAATTGAAAAACTGTTGGTCTTTGCAAGACCTGTAAAATGATGTTCTATTTGACATGCTGTCTTTCAAAAAATCTTATTTTTAGGGCTACTAACATTAACAAAAAATAAAGTGTATTATCGGGAGGATTCACAGTCAACGGTATTCTCAAAAACGTTTAATTTCTAAATATTGGCATTACGCATATCAAGTTAAAGCTGGGTTTATAAGGATTGATAATTTTTAACCAGAACAAAAATATGTTTTGTGGTTCTCGAGATACAGGGTATTCTGTAAATACTAATATTTTTCACGAAAATTACCGCCATGTTGAAATGAATAGAGGTAAGTGAATTCTGTTTCCACCAAGTTGTTTGTCTCGTTTAGATCTTTGAAATAATGCATAACATGACATATGATTGTATCTTAAAATTCTGAGATTCGAACCCATGACCTCCGATGTTTTGAATACCCTGTATATTTAAAAGGTTAAACATATTTTTACGTTGTTTCTTGGGTATGAATTAGAAGGGAAAGCTTTTGTTTCGTCTTTGTATGTCAAGCTGTTGTCTGAAATCTGTTGTGGACGGCTTAGAAATTCACCCTGTTTATGGTAACAAAATATGGTTTCGCCCGTAATTTGTAATGTTACTACTATTTTTATGTCGGATGAGTTCCATCAAACATTAGATTGGTCAGGAATGTAGCGTTGTAATATTTTAATAGTATAATCTGAGCATATCCCAGAGTGGCGTGAAGCCTGGTTTACAAGTTGAACATCGATGATCCATCTTGAAGCCTACACTAAGCGACATCCCATCGGCTCTTATGTTCCCTCCATTACTCTTATTTTGCATATATTCACGTATATTGTACGGAGCTGTGAATTTAATGTAAGTTCCAGCAGTTATTATTATTTCATATTATTATATTTTTCTTTGTGTTTTTAAAATTTTAAAATATTTTACTCTTATATAAAATAATTTTAGAAAGCAAATTACTAGCGACGGTTGGTGGATTAAATAAACAGGATAACACACTTACTATAAATACTAAAATAACATAAGGATTTGGTTTACTTGTGTTACACATACCTTTGATTACAATTCATCATTTTACGGCCTAAAATATTAGCATTATTTACTGAACTTACTATTAAAATAATAACACTCATTTAACACTATCTCTAATTTAAGATTTACTGGAGGTTCCTTCAAACAGTGCACACGGCACATAAAACATGATTTGAGGTTTGACAGTTCAGTTCACTTTTGTTTACTATATTTAGAGCGCTTTAGGTGGCAGAAATTAGAACTATCTGTCTACTGTGCTATGGGACTGAGTCAATTCCGCACTATTTATTTAGCATTGGTAATGTATACAGTATACATTGCCATTGGAGCCTCAGGTGTCAGTGACTGGCTGGTTTGTGCCACGAGAATTACAGAAAGTTTGGGACACGTGAGAAGGCTCCTTATATATGCCTAACCTAAAAAGTTTCCGTTCTTACTACTATCCAATATAAAAACATTGGTCAGTCAAATAAAACAATCGAATCGTGTTATCCGTGAAATTTATCGTTTTATAAATCAAAATTACACATGTTCATCTTTATTACAGCTTTTTTTGCATAGGGTACTCCACCCGAGTCCTTATATACGAACCGCTAATGTAAATAACTAAATGCAATATTTGTAAGCATTTCATACAATACTCTTTGTTCATACATTTATGTTTTTCTTCCCTACAAAATTGAATATAAATACAGGGTAGTTACACATTAAGAATGTTTCATTTTTTAATTACGAATATATCCGAATTATTATATTTTTCACCACACTACGACGAAATCACCTGTTTTACAAACGTCAAACGCGGACCGAAACACACTGGTTGCCGCCACAGGACCGAAAACGTTGGGGGCCCTAGGGCCGAAAGTCAGCTGATCGTTTATTTGTTTGAAACAACGTCAGAACATCACATAATTATACGGCATTCAATAGGTTCCAAAGACAGGATAGTTGCGATCATATGATTTTCATAGCTGTGTTTGTTTGAATCATGATAAAGAAGTTGTATCGTCGCTCATAACCTTAAAGTTTTGTTTTCAAGTGAGTCAAATATTAATCTTTTCTTAATTATTTAGGGTATATTTCATTGTATAGTGTGGTGAAAAATAGCGTTCGCACCTCGGCTGAAAGGGTTTTGCAGCTCTTGATCGTTTCAAATTCTCGACTTCGTCTCGAATTTGAAACACGATCTCGAGCCTGCAAATCCTCATTTTCGGCCCTTGTTGCGAAATATGCTATTAGGTTTAAGTAGGACGCGTGTAATTGTACAAATGAAATTAACTAAAAATTCTTAGAAAGCAATTGTATTGTAGAGGTTGTTGAGGGAAGTTGGCAACAGAGAAAACCAGAAATGGGACCGATAATCCAGGCCGAACTCGTTTCGCCGGTAACCTACTTGAGTGTGTTTCCAGCCTTGCATTAGTGTTTTGGATTTGGGATCAAGAGGACACTGGTTAAACTTCCGGCTTTTCTAAAAACGTGAGCGGTTTGTACAGTTTTTTTTTGAATGAGTTCATGTTTTACGGTTAACCAGGAAACGAATATACGTATAAAACAAATAATTTATCAGTTAAACCTTTTGGGCTTATCTTTTTCGTGGTTTTACCACAAAACCATTAGGAATGGTAATGGAACGAATTAATCCAGCTATATTCATAATAAAATAGATATACCTGGTTGAAATTACTCCGAATAGTTTTTCATATGTTTCCTCATTTATAGAAAATAGAAAAAAAAACTTATTTTAAGATAAAACTTGTTCTAAACGTTTTACATTCCAAGAGGTTAGAAGCTCGCACAAAATTAAATTACAAAAGAAATATATATTACAAAATAAAAATTGGTCTATATTTTATATAACCTCTACTACTGCTACTACTACTACTACTATTACTACTACTACTCCTACTACTACTACTACTGCTATTACTTTAGGATATGCTTTGTTAATAATGAAATATGCTTTATACCATAAAAAATACTTTTAAAACCTGTACACAAGCTTTAAGTTTGAAATAACATATAAGGTTTTTCCCCTACATAATTACATAATGTACATAATTATATTAGGAAATACATAACGAATTTCACATGCTAGAGCTGTAGATAGATTTTGTGATGAAAGAGATAGAACCCACCAAAATTAATCTTCATAAAACAGAATAGTAGATTAGGCTTATGTTACGTCCCTCAGCCTTGTTGGTTGTGAGTTGCAGTAATACCCTAAAAGTTCTCCCTGACACGAAGTTCAGATCCACAATGCCAGCATGCCAACACGTGGTAACTGATGTGAATCTCCAGGCCTTTATTTGACAACGACCTATCGAGGTTCTCCCAGACATGGAGCTTATTTACGAATTTACACAAAATCACAACTAAAAGCACTAACACAATATTTGTGGATTTTTCCAGTAGTTTTATTGTTTTAATGTTAAATACTCTTTAAAATGCCAATTTTCTAAATGAATCAAATGCCTAGATGATACTCATGAGTCAATACATAAATGAATGCTAAATTTCACGGCAGACGAACTATTACTGTCGTCTCTGCTTACGTCTGTGTGGAAAAATCCACACAGACATAATCACACAGTTACGGGTTATGAAAATAGATCCCTTACTACTTTTCTGAATTCAAGGAGTACCCTACTAAACAAATTACCACTAACAACTCAAGTTCAAACAGTTTTAGGAAAATAAAACTTTCTTCATATACTTTAAACAGGAGGGAGTAAGTAACGGTTAATGTGGTTTGTTCTGAACCTTTCACAAAAAAAACTACTTACACAGTTGTTGTTCCCCTAACTAACATTTACTTACTCAGTTTTCGTTAGTAACCACCTGAGCTCTTATAAGTAAAATCGTTGCTTCCACCCGTTAAAAGCAAATTACCAACGTTAATTTTTTTCGCGATATACTAGTGGTGAAGCACGTGGTCATCGCTAGATTTGGTGAAGACCAGAAGAATAAATAAATTTCAGTAATCTCGACCATGCAGTGACCGCCAGCAACATCGCGGTAGCGACTTAAGCAGTCTGTATTCGTAGATCTTGCGAGTCTCACCCCCCACCCGCGCCCATCGAAGAAGAACCCCTCCCATAACCTGCAGCCAATCACAAAGCCTTTAGGCTCCCGCTCAAACACGTCAGTTTTTTTAAGAGGGTGGCAGCCTCTTTTTACCTTGCATTTGCCCCCCCCCCCCCCTCCACATGGGCCTCAGGCCTGTGCGTGGATGTTATCAAGCATACTCAAGGAGTGAGCCGGTACAGTACAAGGATGAACAGTGCTGCTAAAAGTATGCGGCATTATCGGGACTCGATCCTGTGACGCTGCCGCCACGGAACCGGGACCGAGTGCGCTACCAACTGCGCCACCGACTCACTAAACCACCTCGGTTCGAGTGGTTACGGAGATTGTAGGCCGCTCTCGAACCTCCTCGGTAGCTTCCGCAGGGCTTCAGCTGAGGGCTCGACTACTCGACTGCAGTATTGCCACTGCCACTGGGATATTGTGGCTGTTTGAAGGATACGATTAGTTAATACTAGTTTTAACATTACTTCTAAACAGTAATCAAATTTAATTATTTAAGATAAAATACTGGGGAATTGTAAAGTGAGGGTTATTTCATGGGATGATTCATGAAGAATTGTTGTATAAGGAATTATTTAATTTTCTCTTTTTGCGGCTTTGGAAAGAATGAAAGTTCATTACATAATAATGACAGGAGACACGGACACTAATAAAAGAATGACCGTTCAGTTTTCCTAGTTCTGAAGAGAAGCTATTAACAGGTCAAAATGGCATACCTTGTCCAGATTCGCAAAATTTGTCCGTCGTAGTTTTCGACAGGAATCGGTCTCACACAAGACATTTTAATAGTTCAAATTACAGTACTCATGAATGGCTTTTTACATCCTTAAATTTGTTCCCATCCATTGTTATTGCAGAAATAATTACCATATGCGATGATCCAGCAAAACTTCTGAATATAACAGTAATAAATCATAAATCAGTATGGATGTAATATCAACACCTTATATACAATAAGAGACGGCCGATCCCACTCATTATATAGTATTATTCATGCTGAAGATGGTGTTGGCTGGACTAACCGAGCGGTGTCGAATAGACGATGCCTGATGAGGGATTCACTAAGCCAACTGCTGGCCGGGCACCGTATATGATACCGGCTTTCGTCGCGAATTTTTGAAGCCACAAAGTCCTCACAACCTAGTGACGAGATCACTTATCTGGAAAAAATACAAGATTTTTTGAGTTTTGTATCTTTTAGGAAAAGATATTTCAGATTTTAGAGATTCAACCTGTACTAATTCAAGTTTGTTGTAAAATATCTCCAAAGTTGGTATTGTTCTGAGTCGTGAATAAAAACTAAATAACATATAAGGCTTAACTAATTTGCTGTGATAGTGAGTTAATCAATGCCTGCTTTCGTATGATACGCCACTTTAAAGTGTTTTTATCTTGTCATAAGAAATTGATGAAGGTCAGAATAGATACTGCAACTTTAACTTTGATAAGCAAACCTTTGAAAAATCCGTGAAAACCCAAAATACCATAAAGCGATTTCTGGAATGCTCTTTTGCCAATCTAAGTCCATTATGGAGTCTTGGGATGGTGATAATGGCTTCTATAACTTTGCCATCAAACCGGGAAATGTTTTCGAACTAACTTTACTTTATGGCTGCTTCAATATAATTAATTTCACCTTCACCTATCCAGCTCTTAATTTTTTCTTTAATAACAATTTGCATTGCTGCAAGCTTTTTTTAGTCTTTATATGTAGGATACCATCGTAACGTAATGTTAATTTTAGAATACTTAAAAATATTATACATTTTTTATATAAAATAATTGTAACAGATTCTTAATACTTTGAACTTAGAAACAGGTACTGTATTGTATATGCAATATTGACTAACGATCTGGCATACCCACGATGAGGTTTATATCTACGTATAGCCAAATTTAAAGTGTTATAAAATTTATTCTGTAAAAAATAAATAGATACAAAACTATCTATTTATTTACAGTTCTTCACAGCTCAGTACATGTTTGTTGCATAATGTTACCTGCGTCATACCACCTAAAAATGCCCCTAAAGTGCTCTTTATGAGCCAGTTAAAAACACTAACTGTCAAAGGCTATGCGTTTTGTTTCAATGTTTAATACACTATGTGCTTGAGAACAAGAGAAGGAAGACTTTAATAAAGGTAGAGCAGAGCAAACAAGGTGTCACGTGCCAAGGCTTCGTTCTGTAACAGGTCTTTAAATTTTCCGGCTGGTATTGGTTTACATCTGACATTTGACAATTATTTGGGTCTTAACGTTTCTACACAGTTCAAAATTAACATATTTAAAATTTATCCTTTCCATTTAAATTATACAGCATTACCTCGTAGGGGGTATATTAAGGTGGTGGATCCTATATAGCTTTATTTTCATACCTTGTATTTGTCAAAACAAACGATGACTACATCACTATTATAAAAAATAATATTATAGTTTTCTAAAGAATAGTGACAAGTAATAAACATACAATCTCACATCAGATCATGTATGGCATTACCCAGGCCAACCTGCGGCTCAGGCCGCAAGGCTATCACGGTTAAGCCACCATCATTACTCATAACTAAGTCTACCATGAATCAACCCTTCACAATGAGCGAGGCCGTAAGACGAACTTCTGGCCTGATTGTTGTCATTGCAAAGTGGTGTCTTTATTTAGTAAAACGTTCATTGTTAATTTTGATTTAAATTTGGAAATAAACTTAATACGTGAATAATATTATCCACAGTCACTCGATCAGATGCTATTAAAGTACAATAACTTTAGTGGCAAACAAAATAGTTAATAATGAAGTAAAACTTCATACGACAATAAAATTAATTAAATAATAGAGCATTTAATTAATTTGAATTGATTAAATAATGTTTACGAAAGGCATCTGATTTTTCGTTGTCTGGCGGAAAAACTGAAAAACAAGGTTGGACCGAGACCAAATACCAAGTATGTTTTGAAGTGCAATGGGGTGCGTGGTCACCATAACGACTGTTGGATATTTGAAACCAACCACTAAATTGAACACAGTAGTACTGGTTATGGTGATTCACAGAAATTCCCTTATGAAAAAAATTCAAATTTGGAAATAATCCAATTGGAAATTGGATTGGAAATAATCCAAAAAATCATATTGGTAAGAATCAGATTCAAAATGAGTAGACTACAAAATTTAACCTCATCACGTAACACGTGATTGTTATACCATAATAAATGATAATGTTAATTTTACTTTTTCTTGCAAGGCTTTATTTCGTTATTGAAATCAATTACGAATATTTGATGACGTATATTTAATTAGTTGTACCTTTTGAATTTGAAACTATCTTTACAGGAACGCGAAAAAACACTTAAATCTTTGTTCCTGCATGATATATAAAATCTTTTAAATTCATTAGTGAAGGAAGGAGCAGGCGTATATGTTATACATTTTCAAATTATTTTAATGCCGAAGTCTGTGGAAAAAATTACCATTGATCTAATTCTCACTTTGTACACTAGATGAGGAATTAAGTATAAAAATCTGTTGAAATAAAAACTAATTATTATTAGAATGGTCTTTAATGAATCCCTAGGAGTCAAAAGAGAATATCAATCATCATTTCTGTGCTAAGTACCCAGACATTATATTAAGTGGAAACGAGATTTTAGTGGCAGATTAGAGCGCGGACTGTGAAGGGCTCAAATTTCCTTTCAAATTTTTCCTTTCTTGACACTGTTTGATCGAATGGCTAAAAGGAATGAGTTAAAATTGTAGATTTTGCTGACCATGGATAGTTTAGTCTCAGATCATTGTGGTAGGATTTTAAGGGTTATAAAAAGATATAGTGTTCAATAATTGTTATATAGATTATTTAGGTGTTTTTAACGCTATACAATGATCATAAATGTTTTAAAAATTGAAAGAAGCTTTTTGCTAAATTTAAGTTTATGATTACTATATATTTTAGAAAAAGTCCTCAACTCCGAAGTTTTTATTCTGCTCATAAACATTCACATTCAAAACATCTGTGTGCACAGGAGTACAATTTGACATTACAATATTTGAAAACATGTTCCACATATTTTAATGGATATATAATTAGTAAGGATTGCTTATTTTTCGGATGGAATTAGTTAAGAACAATGTGTCTAAATTTTGTTGTTATTCCATTACCAATTTGGCAAGTCAGAAGCCTATATTGATTTTTTTTAAGTATTAAAGTAATTTTTCTAAAATTGTTAAATGCTTTAGTGAATTTCAATTGCATTGTCGATATCTTCAGGAAAGTACTTTTCGAATGAAATGCTTAGATTTTTTCTAAGTTGCACTCAAACTGAAAAAAAGATTACAAAAATCATCCTTGCCTATTAATTATATATTTAATAGTAATCTCGTTGTTAAGGAGTACTGAGGCTGTAGCGCCTCGCCATCAAAGCTGTTAAATAATTAACGCCGTACCTGGATACAGTGGGTGTAATGGTCCCCCGGGCCTCATCCCTCTAATCTGCACTGCTTGGTTAGTCAGGTGACATTGTATTACCGACCAATATGGTGTAGGCCTAACGCTGTACCTGGCTACAGTGGGTGTAATGGTCCCCCGGGCCTCATCCCTCTAATCTGCACTGCTTGGCTAGTCAGGTGTCGTTGTATTACCGACCAATATGGTGTAGGCCTAACGCTGTACCTGGCTACAGTGGGTGTAATGGTCCCCCGGGCCTCATTCCTCTAATCTGCACTGCTTGGTTAGTCAGGTGACATTGTATTACCGACCAATATGGCGTAGGCCTAACGCTGTACCTGGCTACAGTGGGTGTAATGGTCCCCCGGGCCTCATCCCTCTAATCTGCACTGCTTGGTTAGTCAGGTGACATTGTATTACCGACCAATATGGTGTAGGCCTAACGCTGTGCATGGCTACAGTGGGTGTAATGTTCCCCCGGGCCTCATCCCTCTAATCTGCACTGCCTGGTTAGTCAGATGACATTGTATTACCAAGCAATTTGGCGTAGGCCTAACGCTGTACCTGGCTACAGTGGGTGTAATGGTCCCCCGGGCCTCATCCCTCTAATCTGCTTTGCCTGGTTAGTCAGGTGACATTGTATTACCGAGCAATTTGGCGTAGGCCTAACGCTGTACCTGGCTACAGTGGGTGTAATGGTCCCCCGGGCCTCATCCCTCTAATCTGCACTGCTTGGTTAGTCAGGTGACATTGTATTACCGAGAAATATGGTGTAGGCCTAACGCTGTACCTGGCTACAGTGGGTGTAATGGTCCCCCGGGCCTCATCCCTCTAATCTGAACTGCTTGGTTAGTCAGGTGACGTTGTGTTACCGAGCAATAGGCCTAACGCTGTACATGGCTATAGTGGGTGTAATGGTCCCCCGGGCCTCATCCCTCTAATCTGCACTGCTTGGTTAGTCAGGTGACGTTGTGTTACCGACCAATATGGTGTAGGCCTAACGCTGTACATGGCTACAGTGGGTGTAATGGTCCCCCGGGCCTCATCGCTCTAATCTGCACTGCTTGGTTAGTCAGGTGACGCTGTATTACCGAGCAATATGGCGTAGGCCTAACGCTGTACCTGGCTACAGTGGGTGTAATGGTCCCCCGGGCCTCTTCCCTCTAATCTGCACTGCTTGGTTAGTCAGGTGACGTTGTATTACCGAGCAATATGGCGTAGGCCTAACGCTGTACATGGCTACAGTGGGTGTAATGGTCCCCCGGGCCTCATCCCTCTAATCTGAACTGCTTGGTTAGTCAGGTGACGTTGTATTACCGAGCAATATGGTGTAGGCCTAACGCTTTACCTGGCTAGCAGTGGGTGTAATGTTCCCCCGGGCCTCTTCCCTCTAATCTGAACTGCTTGGTTAGTCAGGTGACGTTGTGTTACCGACCAATATGGTGTAGGCCTAACGCTGTACATGGCTACAGTGGGTGTAATGTTCCCCCGGGCCTCTTCCCTCTAATCTGAACTGCTTGGTTAGTCAGGTGACGTTGTATTACCGAGCAATATGGTGTAGGCCTAACGCTTTACCTGGCTAGCAGTGGGTGTAATGTTCCCCCGGGCCTCTTCCCTCTAATCTGAACTGCTTGGTTAGTCAGGTGACGTTGTGTTACCGACCAATATGGTGTAGGCCTAACGCTGTACATGGCTACAATGGGTGTAATGGTCCCCCGGGCCTCATCCCTCTAATCTGCACTGCTTGGTTAGTCAGGTGACGTTGTGTTACCGACCAATATGGTGTAGGCCTAACGCTGTACATGGCTACAGTGGGTGTAATGGTCCCCCGGGCCTCATCCTTCTAATTTGCACTGCTTGGTTAGTCAGGTGACATTGTATTACCGAGCAATATGGTGTAGGCCTAACGCTTTACCTGGCTAGCAGTGGGTGTAATGTTCCCCCGGCCCTCATCCCTCTAATCTGCACTGCTTGGTTAGTCAGGTGACATTGTATTACCGACCAATATGGTGTAGGCCTAACGCTGTACATGGCTACAGTGGGTGTAATGGTCCCCCGGGCCTCATCCCTCTAATCTGCTTTGCCTGGTTAGTCAGGTGACATTGTATTACCGAGCAATTTGGCGTAGGCCTAACGCTGTACCTGGCTACAGTGGGTGTAATGGTCCCCCGGGCCTCATCCCTCTAATCTGCACTGCCTGGTTAGTCAGATGACATTGTATTACCAAGCAATTTGGCGTAGGCCTAACGCTGTACCTGGCTACAGTGGGTGTAATGGTCCCCCGGGCCTAATCCCTCTAATCTGCACTGCTTGGTTAGTCAGGTGACATTGTATTACCGACCAATATGGTGTAGGCCTAACGCTGTACCTGGCTACAGCTAGGGGGTGTAATGGTCCCCCGGGCCTCATCCCTCTAATCTGCACTGCTTGGTTAGTCAGGTGACGTTGTGTTACCGACCAATATGGTGTAGGCCTAACGCTGTACATGGCTACAGTGGGTGTAATGGTCCCCCGGGCCTCATCGCTCTAATCTGCACTGCTTGGTTAGTCAGGTGACGCTGTATTACCGAGCAATATGGCGTAGGCCTAACGCTGTACCTGGCTACAGTGGGTGTAATGGTCCCCCGGGCCTCTTCCCTCTAATCTGCACTGCTTGGTTAGTCAGGTGACGTTGTATTACCGAGCAATATGGCGTAGGCCTAACGCTGTACATGGCTACAGTGGTTGTAATGGTCCCCCGGGCCTCATCCCTCTAATCTGAACTGCTTGGTTAGTCAGGTGACGTTGTATTACCGAGCAATATGGCGTAGGCCTAACGCTGTACATGGCTAGCAGTGGGTGTAATGTTCCCCCGGGCCTCTTCCCTCTAATCTGAACTGCTTGGTTAGGCAGGTGACGTTGTATTACCGAGCAATAGGCCTAACGCTGTACACGGCTACAGTGGGTGTAATGGTCCCCCGGGCCTCATCCCTCTAATCTGAACTGCTTGGTTAGTCAGGTGACGTTGTATTACCGAGCAATATGGCGTAGGCCTAACGCTGTACATGGCTAGCAGTGGGTGTAATGTTCCCCCGGGCCTCTTCCCTCTAATCTGAACTGCTTGGTTAGTCAGGTGACGTTGTATTACCGACCAATATGGTGTAGGCCTAACGCTGTACATGGCTACAGTGGGTGTAATGGTCCCCCGGGCCTCATCCCTCTAATCTGCACTGCTTGGTGAATCAGATGACATTGTAATACCGAGCAATATGGTGTAGGCCTAACGCTGAACCTGGCTACAGTGGGTGTAATGGTCCCCCGGGCCTCATCCCTCTAATCTGCACTGCTTGGTGAATCAGATGACATTGTATTACCGAGCAATATGGTGTAGGCCTAACGCTGTACATGGCTACAGTGGGTGTAATGTTCCCCCTGGCCTCATCCCTCTAATCTGCACTGCTTGGTGAATCAGATGACATTGTATTACCGAGCAATATGGTGTAGGCCTAACGCTGTACCTGGCTACAGTGGGTGTTTAATCTCGTTGTTAAGGAGTACTGAGGCTGTAGCGCCTCGCCATCAAAGCTGTTAAATAATTAACGCCGTACCTGGCTACAGTGGGTGTAATGGTCCCCCGGGCCTCATCCCTCTAATCTGCACTGCTTGGTTAGTCAGGTGACGTTGTATTCCCGAGCAATATGGTGTAGGCCTAACGCTGTACATGGCTACAGTGGGTGTAATGGTCCCCCGGGCCTCATCCCTCTAATCTGAACTGCTTGGTTAGTCAGGTGACGTTGTATTACCGAGCAATATGGCGTAGGCCTAACGCTGTACCTGGCTACAGTGGGTGTAATGGTCCCCCGGGCCTCATCCCTCTAATCTGCACTGCTTGGTTAGTCAGGTGACATTGTATTACCGAGAAATATGGTGTAGGCCTAACGCTGTACCTGGCTACAGTGGGTGTAATGGTCCCCCGGGCCTCATCCCTCTAATCTGAACTGCTTGGTTAGTCAGGTGACGTTGTGTTACCGAGCAATAGGCCTAACGCTGTACATGGCTATAGTGGGTGTAATGGTCCCCCGGGCCTCATCCCTCTAATCTGCACTGCTTGGTTAGTCAGGTGACGTTGTGTTACCGACCAATATGGTGTAGGCCTAACGCTGTACATGGCTACAGTGGGTGTAATGGTCCCCCGGGCCTCATCGCTCTAATCTGCACTGCTTGGTTAGTCAGGTGACGCTGTATTACCGAGCAATATGGCGTAGGCCTAACGCTGTACCTGGCTACAGTGGGTGTAATGGTCCCCCGGGCCTCTTCCCTCTAATCTGCACTGCTTGGTTAGTCAGGTGACGTTGTATTACCGAGCAATATGGCGTAGGCCTAACGCTGTACATGGCTACAGTGGGTGTAATGGTCCCCCGGGCCTCATCCCTCTAATCTGAACTGCTTGGTTAGTCAGGTGACGTTGTATTACCGAGCAATATGGTGTAGGCCTAACGCTTTACCTGGCTAGCAGTGGGTGTAATGTTCCCCCGGGCCTCTTCCCTCTAATCTGAACTGCTTGGTTAGTCAGGTGACGTTGTGTTACCGACCAATATGGTGTAGGCCTAACGCTGTACATGGCTACAGTGGGTGTAATGGTCCCCCGGGCCTCATCCTTCTAATTTGCACTGCTTGGTTAGTCAGGTGACATTGTATTACCGAGCAATATGGTGTAGGCCTAACGCTTTACCTGGCTAGCAGTGGGTGTAATGTTCCCCCGGGCCTCATCCCTCTAATCTGCACTGCTTGGTTAGTCAGGTGACATTGTATTACCGACCAATATGGTGTAGGCCTAACGCTGTACATGGCTACAGTGGGTGTAATGGTCCCCCGGGCCTCATCCCTCTAATCTGCTTTGCCTGGTTAGTCAGGTGACATTGTATTACTGAGCAATTTGGCGTAGGCCTAACGCTGTACCTGGCTACAGTGGGTGTAATGGTCCCCCGGGCCTCATCCCTCTAATCTGCACTGCCTGGTTAGTCAGATGACATTGTATTACCAAGCAATTTGGCGTAGGCCTAACGCTGTACCTGGCTACAGTGGGTGTAATGGTCCCCCGGGCCTAATCCCTCTAATCTGCACTGCTTGGTTAGTCAGGTGACATTGTATTACCGACCAATATGGTGTAGGCCTAACGCTGTACCTGGCTACAGCTAGGGGGTGTAATGGTCCCCCGGGCCTCATCCCTCTAATCTGCACTGCTTGGTTAGTCAGGTGACGTTGTGTTACCGACCAATATGGTGTAGGCCTAACGCTGTACATGGCTACAGTGGGTGTAATGGTCCCCCGGGCCTCATCGCTCTAATCTGCACTGCTTGGTTAGTCAGGTGACGCTGTATTACCGAGCAATATGGCGTAGGCCTAACGCTGTACCTGGCTACAGTGGGTGTAATGGTCCCCCGGGCCTCTTCCCTCTAATCTGCACTGCTTGGTTAGTCAGGTGACGTTGTATTACCGAGCAATATGGCGTAGGCCTAACGCTGTACATGGCTACAGTGGTTGTAATGGTCCCCCGGGCCTCATCCCTCTAATCTGAACTGCTTGGTTAGTCAGGTGACGTTGTATTACCGAGCAATATGGCGTAGGCCTAACGCTGTACATGGCTAGCAGTGGGTGTAATGTTCCCCCGGGCCTCTTCCCTCTAATCTGAACTGCTTGGTTAGGCAGGTGACGTTGTATTACCGAGCAATAGGCCTAACGCTGTACACGGCTACAGTGGGTGTAATGGTCCCCCGGGCCTCATCCCTCTAATCTGAACTGCTTGGTTAGTCAGGTGACGTTGTATTACCGAGCAATATGGCGTAGGCCTAACGCTGTACATGGCTAGCAGTGGGTGTAATGTTCCCCCGGGCCTCTTCCCTCTAATCTGAACTGCTTGGTTAGTCAGGTGACGTTGTATTACCGACCAATATGGTGTAGGCCTAACGCTGTACATGGCTACAGTGGGTGTAATGGTCCCCCGGGCCTCATCCCTCTAATCTGCACTGCTTGGTGAATCAGATGACATTGTAATACCGAGCAATATGGTGTAGGCCTAACGCTGAACCTGGCTACAGTGGGTGTAATGGTCCCCCGGGCCTCATCCCTCTAATCTGCACTGCTTGGTGAATCAGATGACATTGTATTACCGAGCAATATGGTGTAGGCCTAACGCTGTACATGGCTACAGTGGGTGTAATGTTCCCCCGGGCCTCATCCCTCTAATCTGCACTGCTTGGTGAATCAGATGACATTGTATTACCGAGCAATATGGTGTAGGCCTAACGCTGTACCTGGCTACAGTGGGTGTTTAATCTCGTTGTTAAGGAGTACTGAGGCTGTAGCGCCTCGCCATCAAAGCTGTTAAATAATTAACGCCGTACCTGGCTACAGTGGGTGTAATGGTCCCCCGGGCCTCATCCCTCTAATCTGCACTGCTTGGTTAGTCAGGTGACGTTGTATTCCCGAGCAATATGGTGTAGGCCTAACGCTGTACATGGCTACAGTGGGTGTAATGGTCCCCCGGGCCTTATCCCTCTAATCTGCACTGCTTGATTAGTGAGGTGACATTGTATTACCGAGCAATATGGTGTAGGCCTAACGCTGTACATGGCTACAGTGGGTGTAATGGTCCCCCGGGCCTTATCCCTCTAATCTGCACTGTTTGATTAGTCAGGTGACATTGTATTACCGAGCAATATGGTGTAGGCCTAACGCTGTACATGGCTACAATGGGTGTAATGTTCCCCCGGGCCTCATCCCTCTAAACTGCACTGCTTGGTTAGGCAGGTGACGTTGTGTTACCGACCAATATGGTGTAGGCCTAACGCTGTACAGTGGGTGTAATGGTCCCCCGGGCCTCATCCCTCTAATCTGCACTGCTTGGTTAGTCAGGTGACGTTGTGTTGCCGACCAATATGGTGTAGGCCTAACGCTGTACCTGGCTACAGTGGGTGTAATGGTCCCCCGGGCCTCTTCCCTCTAATCTGAACTGCTTGGTTAGTCAGGTGACGTTGAGTTGCCGACCAATATGGTGTAGGCCTAACGCTGTGCATGGCTACAGTGGGTGTAATGTTCCCCCGGGCCTCATCCCTCTAATCTGCTCTGCTTGGCTAGTCAGGTGACGCTGTATTACCGACCAATATGGTGTAGGCCTAACGCTGTACATGGCTACAGTGGGTGTAATTTTCCCCCGGGCCTCATCCCTCTAATCTACACTGCTTGGTTAGTCAGGCGACGTTGTATTACCGACCAATATGGTGTAGGCCTAACGCTGTACATGGCTACAGTGGGTGTAATTTTCCCCCGGGCCTCATCCCTCTAATCTGCACTGCTTGGTTAGTCAGGTGACGTTGTATTACCGACCAATATGGTGTAGGCCTAACGCTGTACAAGGCTACAGTGGGTGTAATTTTCCCCCGGGCCTCATCCCTCTAATCTGCACTGTTTGGTTAGTCAGGTGTCATTAATTACCGAGCAATATGGTGTAGGCCTAACGCTGTACCTGGCTACAGTGGGTGTAATGGTCCCCCGGGCCTCTTCCCTCTAATTTGCACTGCATGGTTAGTCAGGTGGCATTGTATTACCGACCAATTAGGCCTAACGCTGTACCTGGCTACAGTGGGTGTAATGTTCCCCCGGGCCTCATCCCTCTAATCTGCTCTGCTTGGCTAGTCAGGTGACGCTGTATTACCGACCAATATGGTGTAGGCCTAACGCTGTACATGGCTACAGTGGGTGTAATTTTCCCCCGGGCCTCATCCCTCTAATCTACACTGCTTGGTTAGTCAGGCGACGTTGTATTACCGACCAATATGGTGTAGGCCTAACGCTGTACATGGCTACAGTGGGTGTAATTTTCCCCCGGGCCTCATCCCTCTAATCTGCACTGCTTGGTTAGTCAGGTGACGTTGTATTACCGACCAATATGGTGTAGGCCTAACGCTGTACAAGGCTACAGTGGGTGTAATTTTCCCCCGGGCCTCATCCCTCTAATCTGCACTGTTTGGTTAGTCAGGTGTCATTAATTACCGAGCAATATGGTGTAGGCCTAACGCTGTACCTGGCTACAGTGGGTGTAATGGTCCCCCGGGCCTCTTCCCTCTAATTTGCACTGCATGGTTAGTCAGGTGGCATTGTATTACCGACCAATTAGGCCTAACGCTGTACCTGGCTACAGTGGGTGTAATGTTCCCCCGGGCCTCATCCCTCTAATCTGCACTGCTTGGTTAGTCAGGTGACATTGTATTACCGAGCAATATGGTGTAGGCCTAACGCTGTACCTGGCTACAGTGGGTGTAATGGTTCCCCCGGGCCTCATCCCTCTAATCTGCACTGCTTGGTGAATCAGATGACATTGTATTACCGAGCAATATGGTGTAGGCCTAACGCTGAACCTGGCTACAGTGGGTGTAATGGTCCCCCGGGCCTCATCCCTCTAATCTGCACTGCTTGGTGAATCAGATGACATTGTATTACCGAGCAATATGGTGTAGCCCTAACGCTGTACCTGGCTACAGTGGGTGTAATGGTCCCCCGGGCCTCATCCCTCTAATCTGCACTGCTTGGTGAATCAGATGACATTGTATTACCGAGCAATATCAAGTAAGCTTAACTTGCGGTTTTCTATAAAATTATTATTTGAGTATGGCTCACCTGGTCTAAAAGTGCTCGCTAAGAAATTTAAATTATTACAACTCGGTTTTTTTAATTAGTTTTACACTCATAGTAGCTTAATATCTAAATCAGCAAAATGATTTCAAGTTAGGAATACATTTATTTTTAAAGTTTCAATAATACAACATGTTTTATGTTTTGTATTTTATAAATTACTATTTAGCTAATACAAGAACTTAAATCACAATATATGAGAGTAAAACAACTTAACTTAAAAGTGTAACCAAACGACAGATTCATATGTAAATAATAGAGTAACCAGATGCTATAACCCGTGTAAAGTAAACGATAGTTTTTATTCATTCATCGATATTTTTTTATTATAAAAACTGGTATTTAGTTACCTATTACCTATTGCTGAGATATTTTATCTCATTATACTGAAATGGTACTAACTATTAATTTAATTGCATAATGTAATGAGAAATGTTTACAAACTATCGTATTCGCTGATTGCTTTTAATCACTTACTACATCTGTCCTAACGGTTTTTTAAGCGTTTAAATATAGATTTTAGGTTGCAGCTAATTATTTCCTCAGTTTGAAAGGAGAAGGTGTAATGTTTTAAGGAACACCTAAATTTATGAATGAATTCATGTATTTATGAATATATTTTAAGCGTTTGTAAAATAATTATTAAGGACTATGACACCCATCTTCCATAAAGTCTTTGTTTTTAACATATATATTGTAACTGGAACACAATTTTTAACTGTCGACGTATAAAATATTTGGTTGCAGACTACAGAAAGTCTCATAGAACGAAGAAGTACAAGAAAACATTTCATACTGTAGGGATTATTAGGTTTAAATAATCGCATCAACGAGTAGGTTTAGAACTAACTGTAAGTATATATTTTCCTTCCGTTTATGGTTTTAACAAAGTAATTTATTCATCGACAATCACAAAAATGTGTTTCAGTTATAAAGTGTTAAAAACAAAGAAATGATTAAAAATGGGTTGACATAAACTAGAAACTAGTCTCAAAACCTATTATTGAAATATATGCTACGATAAAAAAATTGGTAGGTTTTTCATCTTTGAAACTTATTTTCCTTTTGCAATTTATATGAAAGACTATTTTTAATAAAATACACTAAATTTAGAAGACATTATAAATTATGAAAGTACAAACAGTTAAACAACATTTTACGTTATATAAAATAATACAAACGGCACTCTTAATGCTGTTTTTTCGTGTATTTCTTTTGTCTTGGATATCCAATAATTTTAAAAATAAAATAACTCTAGTTAAAAAAAATATAATAAAACTTCCCTCAACGACTAAAATAGTTGCAAGTTACAATCGAAAGAAGTGCTACAAAATCATCATAACATTTCAACCACAGTAACAGAACCAGAGTTGAAATTTCTTTCAACAAACCGCTTTATAGCGTTCATTAGGCTTTAGTTATTCATTGTTTTCAACCTCGTCGATCTCACTTTATTGGGAGACCTGACTCCTGACTTCACATGAAATTTATTACATTTGAAGTGATTGTGTAATCATAACGCATACCCCAGCATGCTCAAGCTTCGATCGCACAAGTGAGAAAAATAATAATTTCAGAGAATTTTTATTTCAAAAAAAAACTTGATCTTTTAATAAATCCCAACAAAGAGTATACATATAGAAACTATATGATCTTTTAATGTACAGTTGTTGTAAAAAAGTATACCTAAGTCTTTGAAAGACTACTTCCTATTTAATTTTACATTATTCACTTCATAGTCAAAGACAATTTGGAGCTGAGGGATTTTTCTTGTACATGAAACTCATTAGGTCCCGCTTGCGTGTGAGATCGCTTCAAAATCAGCGTTACGTTCCGTTTCTATTTAGGAATTACAGTAATTGATCAAGGTATGGTTTGGACGCTTGGATTTTAGTCTTTGTTGATTATAACATAGTCTAAACTAAAAGGGTTTGTTATTGATTGTTTTGTAGATTTACGTCGATAACTGACTAAAACGTAAAGTAAAAGTAATGTAAAACAATATAATTGATGGCAAATAAAAACTTTTGTTTACGTTTTGATAATGAATCTATTATTTTAAAAATATAAATAAGTATTTTATATATATATATATATAGAAGAAATAACCCCGAAGCGCACATCAAATACGGACATTCTACACCGCTCCACTCCAGTGAGTGAATTTTTTTAGGACTTAGCTATAGATAGAGGTAAATATTGCCTTGCCTCTGAAAAAAAACAACTACTTATAATCACATTTAATAATTGTTTGAACACATTGTTGGTATTTATCATTCAGTTTATAAATAACATAATATGTTATTGGAAATGCAACCTCACTGGTTTTAAAGTTCTCTATTGTGGTTCATGGGTAAAATTGAAAGGATAAGTTATTCAGCTTTAACTATAACAATAAAATATTTTAGCTTATTGGTTTGAATAAATAAATATCTTTTTTCCATTTTAAGTGAAACAGCTTTCTTTTTAATTAAGTGCAATGGGAGGCCCGATAGTTCAAGTCGTCAAGCCTAATGCAAGATCTCATCACACTTCGGGGATAAATAACCGCCAGCCTTCCTCCTCCTTGTCCAACTGAAACGGGTCCTCTTAAATTAGTTTACCTTGACTGCGTAAGAAAATTTGGACGTATCACGACTTTAATTGTTTATTTGACTCACCATTACAATCCATGTATTCGTCGTATTGTGTTAGCAGCTTAAGGCGCATGCACTGAGAAAGAGTTATTCCTGTCCTTATTTGTGTGAAAATAAATAAATTCCCTACGAACTAAAAGATCTTTGATGGCTTTTTTTTAGAATATCAACTGTCCATTGATTAATAACGGATTTGACACATTAGCTGGTTTTTGTTAAGAGTCTAGAGTTTCAGAGAGTAAATGGATTGCAAATTAATTTAACACGGAATTGAATTTTAGTTTTAGAAAATTATCTTTAAAACATTTCCAGTGTTATAAAATAGATTCCCCTGCCACTATGTTTAATCACATTTTGCCCTTTGTAATGAGGGGATAAAGTACTACTTTGTTTACTTAAGATAGGAGACAAAATATTCCTGCAAGTTGCAATTACAAAAATCCATCAATACTTAAACATATACACATTTTAAAACAATCAGATTATAGTTAGTGTAAAAATGGCTGCGGCTATGTGGGTAACATGTGCTATTTATAATCATAGAACTACACACTATTTCTAATTTATGTGCTAACGACCGAACATATCAAAATAAAATAGATACTGTCCTGTTTCTTATTCTTGTGTTAAGGTAAACTTGAGTTTATTGGGAACTTTTATTATGTGCAAAAAGTGTCTGATGACTTTAGTGACGAAATATTCTGTTATTCTGTTGATTGTTAATACTGATAATCGTATCATCAAATAAAAACAATGATTTTAAATCGAAAGGAAATACCGCCGAAACATCTTTGCAGTACATTTTTACGCTAAATTAATAGGAATCCAAGAAAAATTTATGTGGAAGTTATATTCCCTTGTTCCTACATTAGAGAAATCGCGGTAAAGGGTATTTTCCGATCTCTTGGGGCTCAATGAGAGTCGCTATTTGGGTCACCACCATTCACAACTTGAAATCACCTGAGCGGCAAACCCCAACAACAAAGTTTGACTGTCTCCTTTTGTCTTTTAAGCAAAGGACCTAATTTTAATTCACTTTCTTTGACGGATGACGTTTTTTCATCGGACTTTTAACTGTCTTAATCTTGTAATTTATTCCTTGAGAAAATTAGAACTGAACTGTGATTTAAAAATGTTTGATTTTAATGGCCTTGTTTTTTTTTAGATTTAGGGGACCTGGGAGAACAGTTTTAAAAACAAATTACACATTTTTATCCAACTATTATTATTGTTATGATAACGCGTTGCGTATATTTATTGTTTTAAAAATAGTTTTAAAATGTGATCCATTAAAATGATAAAATATTTACGCAATCATGAAACAGTTTCTAATTTATGTAATTAAAGAGACGGATTAACAAAATTACATATAGTTAATTTGAGTTATGTTTTCCCCGGAAGCCATGTCCTAAAGGGAGTATTTGAGTATAATTTAAATAGCTGGTTTAACGATCACGGTGACCCATGTAATTTCTTTACCCCGTTTTATAATCAGCAAAATTATACTTTAGTCAGTTATATAAATGATAAAGTAATAGCAATATTTTAAAGCTATTAGTGTATTTTTTACGATAGGGAGGAGATGTATTGAAAATAGTTATCAACAAGTTGTAGTTTTACAAAGATAATCAAATCTCTTTCCTGAATAGCTGTGATATGGAGCCTCAACTTGTGGACAAACAAGGGGTCTTTTTTTGTCGTTGGGTCTTGTGATGCCACGGCGACGTTCTAAATGCCCTCCTCCTCCCTTTTAGGTTGTCAATACAAAGTCGGCTTACCAGTTTTCTCACGTTTGATTTCTTGCGAATGTAAACCTTACCATTAGCATATATTGTCTCTGGTTTTTATCTATTGATATTTTTATTACACTCTTCAGTACTATTTTTATTGTAAATAAGGAAACAATTTTATAAAAGTAATCATGGTTAGGAGAAAGTCAGTAAGACAAAGTAAATAGAATGTATTCAAACATATAAAAAATCTTGATTATCATGATACGAGTTTTTTAATCGCTGGATCTAAATAAAAAACGTACCACTGTATAATACAAGGTGAATATACACAAAAAGAGGAAAAGAGCGATCGATTGGAGTTGAAAATGGAGTTTCTCATTCGGTATAATGATGATTGGTGTGAGTTATCGAAATCGATCGCCATTTTCCACTTTTGTGAATATTAATCGTCTTGTATGCACATTCATTGTAAGTGTAATAGTATGTTTCGCTCCAAGGGTTGAAAATGAGATTTTGTGTGCTCGACATTGTGTTTCAAGTTCGAGACGAAGTCGAGAATTTAAAACGATTGAGAGCTTTAAACCCTTTTCGGCCGAGGTGTAAAAAATATTTTTCATCACACTTCACAATGGATAAACCATAAAAAATAGACAAAATCTGAATATTTATTTGACGCACTTGAAAACTAAATTTAGAGATTATGTGCCATATTAATTCTTTCTTTTTCATGGTTGATAAGCAACGAGAATGTTGAAAATCACATGATCGCCTAGCTGTCGTTGGAACCTATTTATGTGATGATATCTTTACATTGTTTCAAGCAAAAACACGATTAGCTGATTTTCAGCCTACATATGACGTCCCCAAAAAAGGTGATTTTGTCGTAGTGTGGCGAAATAGTTATTTGTGTGTTGAGTGAGTAAAGCTCAACAATTTCTCACGAGTGAAAATTTTGGCGCCCGAGCTTAAGAGTCACACATTTTCCCCCCAACTGCAATAATAAATACCCAGTATTTAAACATCTATTTTATTAACCAGTAGTTAAAAAACAATATACATTTTATTTCAATCTGCAATTAGTGCCTGCATACAAGTAGTTGCAACCATTCAAACACCAGCGATCAACTGATTGTTGCAACATTCTTACACGTGCAGAGGTTGCTTAATTCATTGACGTTCTTACAGCTTATTCCTGTCATTGTTATTCTTATGTGAATTCCTGCCAGTAAATCAGCTTTATGGCCTGCAATCTTTTAAAACTCAACATATTTGCATGTCTGCGAAGAAATTTGAAGGAGCTCTGATTTTTTTTATTATTTATTACATTGTTATTCTTCGGGTTTACTCCCGCCGGGAGACAAAATAATCAATTTACTCCCGCTGAGAGACAACATATTATTTTACCCACTCAATACTAGGAGTAAAAAGCGTCTAAATATAGCAAATAAATGAAAATGAATTTTGTGCTATTTACATCCAGTGAGTATGAAAATAACATAACATGCTGTTCTTTTGTTTTCTTTTGTCAGATTTCTCATATTTGACCTTTTATACTTAAGCTTTATTTAATAACATGCTAAATATAAGTTTAAATACAAGTTTTATTTTCAGTTTTTTTTTTACAAAAAACTATTCTGACAATTTTACATTAAATTAAGAAAAAGATTCCAACATAAAAAATGACTGTTATTTAGTTGAAACCCTCTATAGAGTAAACCAATCTTCCTGGTTTTAAAACTCGAAATCATAAGTATTGTTGTACTTGTCTACTCCTATTATGTTCAAGATAGGACCTTTTTTCAAAAATAAATATTTTGCCACTGGCCAGGTATATATTTTCATATACACATAAATATAAACGAACGGTGTATAAGGAACTAGGTATCTCATAGTTACTGTGGCCATTGGCTTAAGTTTTAACCATGCCCTAATCGTACTTCCCTAGAGGGAAATCGATCAAATTCAACGAAATTCGCCTAAAATTCAAGACATTTTTACTATATGGGGCCTAAAATTTATTAGAAACAACCTTTTGTGTTATAACGATTCGAAATTATTTTCTTGTAAGAAGGATATTAAAAGCTGAGTTACGACCTCCTACTTAATAAGTAACCAAGTTTTAATGAACAAAGCCTTAAAACATCTATTGGGCTTTAATCTTGGTTTGCCCATCACTACAAAGGAATCTAAAATTACCTCCCTTCTCCCAAAGTGTCCTCAATCATTTACTCAATAGTTCAAACACTTTCATATAAACCTTTTTTCTAACATAACAAATTAAAATATTAAAATATAACTGTAGAGTATAAAATATCTTACAAAACCGTAAGATTAATATAATATTTTAACAAGACCCAGTTATATTACTTCACAGAATTGTTTCCTTTGTGTATTTTCTGCTGAAGAATCGATCAAATGTGTTGTGTTCGTAGTTAGCACTGATAAGCTAATAAGGTGCTAAGACTTCGCACGGTCTCAAAATAAACAATTAGCTTAGTACCTTGATACTTGATGAGTTGAATTTCAAAAGTGTTTTTTATTTAACAAAAATAACATCAAACAATAACATGATATAATACTTGTTCAGAAACCAGTATATGTTATATTGGCAGTAAACATTACATACAAATTGATTTTTATCCAGTATTAACCAAAACCATTTTGTAATAAATTTAACATCAATCGGGTGTTTCATGAGTAAAGTATCAAACTCCACGAAGAGGTTATGTGGGTCAAAATGAAGAAAAAGTACAGAGTAAAAATTTTCCAAAAATGCTTCGTTTACCAGAGATCCGCTTTTTTACTTTTTACGAAATACTTTTTATCTCCGAATTTTTTATCGATACAGGTACAGGTATGTATGTACCTGTATCTAGTCAAGGTTAGTTTATAAAAAAATAATCAGCATGATCGAAAGGAAAATGTCAAAATGGCGGCCGAAACTGAAATTCCGAAAGTATAGTACTTTAAATAAAATTAAAGAATAACAGTTTTTAGTAGATTTTATTTCCAATCTAATGACACCAAAATTGTCAAAACCGGTTAATAATTTACGGAGTTATGTTTGAATTTATCTAACAAGGCAGCGCAACTGTTCTATTTTAGCGCATGGCTCAGAGCAACTATGGACTATTTTGATTCAAAATATGCTGCATCGTGCTGCCTTATGGGACACTTGACTTATGGGACACCCACTTTGCTTATGGGACGCCCTGTGTAAAAGCTGTTGTTGAAAACATTATGCTCCAAGACACAATTATCTTGATAAAGTGCGATAGTTAAACAAAACTGACATAGTTTCAGCTCACCTTTCCAGCCCTGAATTTTTAAACATATTCCTCACGCTGTCGAAACCTTTTAACGTGCTTACTCTGCTAATGAACATTAACAGTTTATGCTAATGTTTTTGAAGTATCGGGGTTCTCCGTAAAATGAAACTTTTCTTTGTTTGCATTAATATTCTAGTTCCTAAATTATAACAAAAATCATTGAATAAAATAATGTATTTACAAATAATACTTTTAGTTTATAGTACAATGTGTGAGAAATGACTAAGTTTTTACACAACTCTTCAGAATTTTAGCTATGATATTGCTGAGTTTTAAAACAGGACATAATCACGAAGAAAGTATAACGCAAAGCCGAGTTGACAAAAGGATTAAAGTTGCCCTATCTGAAAAACCAACAACATGATTAAATCTAAAGTTTGTTTCTCTGTTGCTTGGGGGAAAAATGTTTAGTATTCATCTCTTAACATTAAGGAAGTTATTAAAATACAGAGGTTTGAGTTAGTAAAACAGATGAGCCATAAAAATTATTTTCCATAGTCTGAAAACCAATACATTAATTTTTCCCGGAACTGTAATTTAACGTAATAGTTCAAATAATAATCTATAATCTATATACTTATACCTTTAATTTAGTTGATTATGAAAATGTTTTAACTGAACTAGCTAATGGTGTTCTGTTTCGCTGGGAAAAGTAAACAAATAATTATAAATAAAAACAATGGTACTTTGGTATTATGCGGAGGCCACCCCTATACAGCGCGCTACGGCGATTATGTTAGGATAGGTTATCATAAATATGTTAGCAGGACTTTCCTCGTTTTGTTACGAAGCGAACGATACCAGATGAGTTATACCTTCGCCCGCCAAATCCCTTCCAAGTAGGCCTAGGTCAGGTTTTTGACCGGAGTGTGTGCATCACTTGCCTACAGGATTTGGCGGGCGAAATTATGACTCATCCGGTATCGTTTGATTTGTAATGAAACGAGGAAAGTCCTACTAACATATTTATGATAACCTAACCTAACATAACCGCCGCAGCGCGCTGTATAAGGGTGGCGATCAGGTGTTACCGCTAGCGGCGGTGATGCTTTACCTGCCGACATCGCTGCCTTCTGAGAGGCAGAACACAAAGACCGCTCATCGTAATTATGTCAAATTTTTACAGTAAGTCAATTAAAGTATGTCCTCTCCAATTATGTAGTTATTTTTCGTACACAGTTAAAAAACCCTCTTTAAAAATAGTGGCCTCCGTATAATACCAAAGTACCAAAACAATTGCAACAGCTGTCCAGCCCTTTTCTTTCTGATTCTGCCCTTAGGAAAAGGCACAGTCAAACAACTAATATTTTCTTGGGATTTTCTCACCAAGACTTTCCATATTATTGTTATATTATTATATTTAATTAATTAATATTTATTATATTTATTTATATTAAATGTTATTGTATTTCGAATCATTTATATAGAGTAAGAGTTTTTATTGTTGTATTATGAGTTTTTGAAATAATCAAAAACCACACAAAAATGCTAGATAATGACAATCATATCATCCAACACAGGTCATTGTTATTCGCAACTTGATAATAAGTGTCTCTTTTAAGCTACTGAAATGTTCATTGTTACTGTTGTCCATATAAATGTTTGAATTTGTTCTAGAGAATATAAACGATAATTAACAACCAGCGCCGGCGGCGCGGCGTGGAGTGGCGGCTGGACATATATTTAATGGGCCCCGAAACAATATTTTTCTTCGTCAAAATCCATATTTACAAAAAATATGAAAAATCTTAAAAAAGTGGCTTTTTTATTAATTTGAATTTATCTTTTTTTGAACAATAATTTTCTTACAATAAAACAGAAAACCGTAAATGATTCTTTGATGAAGAAAACATATGTTTCTAATTTAGACACTTAACCAACCATGATCAATTAGAGGGAAGAAACAGCCAGGTTTGAGTAACATACAGGGCTGGTAGATCAGGATACAAAATAAACCCTTATGTACTTGTTTTTCTCATAGCTCGATTTACGTGAATTAAATTAACTTCTCTTAAGTCATTCAATAAAATATGTAGTAAGAAGGGATGATGTTTTATATTCCCCTTTCACACATCACTTGTCGGTCCGTTTACACACCTTGGAACATAGGTGTATTTAAAACGTTCAGTTAAATGAAAAACAAAAAGCAAAGAAACTAACATAAAACCTGATGAATACAAATGTTCAAATCGTAGGAAAAAACAAAATGATGTAATTAAAAACAAAATATCATCATAATCAATCTCCTGGGGTGTTCAGAGAGGACCAATTAAAGCGTGGCCTGATAAATGTGACCACCAATGATCAAAGGACGGGGATATGGGCCGATCTCCTGCCTAATAATGAAAACATCCCAGTCATACAGTTTTTTTATTTTCGTAAATGACAAAAAACATATCTTTTAAAGGGACTATGGGCCAAAAAAGGCCTAGTAGACTTGCTTCGTAGAAAATTATTAGATTCATTTTCCCTGCTTTAGTTTTTATGTCGGTCAAAATTTTGGAAATTCATTCAGGTTTTTAAAACTTTCAAAATCCCCCCTGGACCAGCTGAATTGGGGGATATACTAATTAACCTTTCTATCCACGCTCTTTCCCTACCAAAGCAAACCGTCATTTAGGTAAAATTCATGGAAAATAACTCTCATTATGACTGTTTATGCTAGTTCGGTAAGGCTGATTTGTATATATTATAAATTTTGTTTGCAGTTCATAAAAAATCATAAATAACAACAATGTAACAGGCTCTACTGTTATTCTTGTTGATAACGCTACTCCATGACCTTTTTGAAGCGGAAAGAAGTTTCTATAATATGATTATGAACCAACCGATTCGATAACTTAATTCGTTGGAAAATTACACTTTAAGACTCGTTCCTTAGGAAAAAATCTCTTAAAACCTTTGGAAATGGAAGCAAATTATTTACCCTTTTATCTGTGCAAGCAGATATTCCCTTTGAGCATGCCGCTCTGATTGGCTTCCTTTTACTCTCTGTTTTGGGTTTACATACACTGTCCACATGTATATATTCATGAAAGCTTATCACGTAAATTATTAAGCTTAAGGCTGTAACCGAAGTGTCGGATTTTAAAACCCACAGTACACTTATCAATTTACAAATAAGGGTACTTGAAATTGGGGTTGAGTTATCAGTAAACAGAGAAGTAAAGTTGTCGCTATTTTTTACTGTTTATTATATCCTCAATTTTTATGCGAATACGGTAAATTTTAGTGGGTAAGTTGTGTACGATACTTTACATCAGACCACAAAAACAATAACAGACATGTTTTATATCGTAACATGATTTTTTGCGTAATTCATTACGTTTCTCGATTTTTAAAACCCAACCCAAAGAAAAGAAACATGTAACATTGCATTTTTGTCATCAGCAGATTATTTCCTTGCGTTGCTAATTAAAAGTGCTTGGTAAAGTACCATGCAGTAATCGGTAAAAAGTAATTTTCCAAAAGTAAGGGGAAAACAGCTGTTTCTGTTGAGTTCATCATACAAGGTAATGCCTACTCTTCGGATTAAATGTATATGTATTAGGTTTAAATTCTGTTTGAAAATTGTAAAAATTTAAGTCGTTTACTCTACATTACTCACGACGTTCGTTTTAGAGCCAAACTTTGAAATTTAAAGGTTTGCTTACTAGTTTCCAAATTTAAATACGTGTCTTCTAATAAAACTCTATTGACGTAAACAAGTCTAAGATTTATTTATTCCCTCGCGATAACAAAAAACAAATTTCCACAGAATAAACGAAAGCACATAAAAAAGTAACACAGATTGGCAACCCAATCTCTTCTTCGTGCCCGTTTTTTCGGGTAACGCGCGACAAGTGTGTTAAACTGCTTTGTCATCCATAATGTAGTGGTATCAAAGGATATTTCGTCAAAGGAAAATCTTTAGGTCCCAAAGAACAGATATAGGCAAAAATAATTTTGATATCAGTATAAATTGGGAGGCAAACTAGCCAAACAAACTTGACACCAATAGAAAAAACGGTCTTACTCCCAAAATTATGTTTAGTAAGGCGAAACATTCATGTTTTGTTCCTTGATTGGTAGATAAGTTGAATAAATGAAACGTTATACCCATTTAGTTTATATTAATATATGAAATTTTTATTGTTGATATAAAAATTAGACTGATGATGGTCTTTGAAACAAGACTAAAATATATCGTTGTTAAAAACTATTTGTTTTTTTTATTATTATAGTGATGAGAAGCGAAAAATCAAATAATAATATGAAATTTGTGATGAATCATAAAAGGAGTATAAATGAGGACATTAAGGAGCAATTAAAAACGTCGCAACATAGAGAGTTGGCAACCTTCCTTCTTCAGAGCCTTATGATCGTCATTAATCGCCCCTTAATAATTCAGTGGTATCTCAAAAATGTTTATCCAATCAGAATAACATCAGAATCCATTAATCTTTCGGCGGTGGATAGTACCCACCGGATAGACTGCAAGGGATTATCTGATGTTGAACTAAGGGTTGAAAAAAGTTCATCATACATTTTTCAATACGTTAGTTTGAAGTTTCATTTTTTTGTTGGCTACTCATCACTATACAAAAAAAGATTTTTTTAGAAAATGAATATTTAGAACCCTTACAGGTGATTAAGAACATATGACATTGACTTTAAATTAAGAAATTAATAACATTACACCGTTTACATATTCATGTAAAAATAAATTATACCTTTTTTTAAAAGCACTTCTAAATGTGACGTATTATGTTTATTTTTTAACTTTTTTTTAGAAAAGTAGCAGTTGTGCTTGGCTGTGAATTAGCATTCTTTCTATTGTCATACCAATATCTCTTTTATCAGCCTCGTTTTCAATGTTTTTTTCTTTATACATTACCTTGGCTGCTGACCAATTTATTGAATTAATAATAAGTTAATTTTTACATTAGTCAGGCATAAAACCAATGTTAAATTATTAAAAATAACAAAAATTTAAGAAGTAACATTAACATTGCGAATAAAATGTACCGTCAAGAGTCAAAAGTATTTTTTCAAAATGGATTCAAAAAATGTACCATGTAATTAGTTTCGGAGTGCTATTGTCATCTGATTGATTTAACATTTGTTTGATTTTGTGCAATCTGAACTACAACTTTAGAATTTTATCAAAAGCTATGAGTTGTTAGGTATTCAAATAATGTTCAAGTTAATATTAATAATAAAAAGAAATAGTACATTTTTCAGAAAAGTTAGGAGGTTGAATCACTAAATTTAAATGTATCTCGCTCGGTTTATTTTTGAATTATTAGGTATAATTTTATAAACATAACTGGTAAAATAATAAACAAACTGCTTATTATTGAAAGAAGAACTATCCATATTATTTCTTTGTTTTAAAGCGCATTGTTTCTAAATTAACATAATAAATTAAAATGTATTTTGAATTTAGGAAAAAAACACCAATTAGAGGCATCACCTTAAACGTTTCTGTATCATAATAAACCATATTTATTTAATAAAAATCGGTGGACTTATTTATTTGCATTTAACGCTAAAAAAGGTGGATGAACAAGTTTGGGTTTTCCTTGTCGAGAAGTCATTATATACAAGTTTTCAAGCAAAGAGGCTTACACTTCCACCTACCGATTGAAAAGCAAAATAAGAATTCACGATTCATATTGAATTATAACAATTTGTTTACCTTGCAAATCCTGCTTATTTGGATTCGTATTTTACACCTTTGTCGAGGCTGAGGCCTTACTCTTGAATTTGTTTCTTTTGTAAAAAGTTTGTAGGAAAATGTTATGATTATTTTTTATTTTGACTATTGACGTAAAGTAAAACTTGAAGGCACTAAATGAAAAACAATTGTATCCAATATTTTAATTTCAATATAAAGATTATCTTGACATTTAATCTGAATTTATCGAGTAATCGTAATTAAATAGTGTTACTATTGAAAATACGTTTTTTCAGGCATATTAAGTATTCATTTATTAGGCGGCGCCGGCTTGTTAATTTCAGTTAATAAAAATGTTTCATCCGTGGAAAGAATGCCAGTTGAAAGTTGAGCCTAGATAAACCAAGCGAAACATTTTCTTGAACATGCAAATAGTAAGAGTTGTTTTTCAGAACCGGTGAAATGTAAAACTAAATGACAAACGCAATAAATTCCCTGTTTCTCATTGGGTTTATACGTGTATAAATTAACTAGCATTTACGTCCCAAAACGAGACATTTTTGTTCTGTGAAAAAGGAATTATGATAGCTATGCAAATCGAATGCCAATTTGCTATAAAGCTCAATTGTGATAAGTGTTTTGAAACTTTGTTTAAAAATATTTGCATGCATATATGCACTTGGGTTTGTTGTGACAGCTGTTTATAGCCTTGTACTTTTATATGCTATCAAAGGTGTGGCTTTGTGCTTCTCGTCAGAGTGAATCTTAAATGTGAACGTTTTACACACAAAGACTTGACCTAAGCAATACTTTTTGGGCCACCGAACAACACTGGGCCTTCCTTGTTCACCAATACTTTCGCTATAATATTTATATGGTCCAAACCAAATTAAATATTATACTTATCAATCTAAAGATAAAGGATTTAAAACTACGTGTCGTAATGAGAGATTTATAATTTTAAGACCAGTAATTTATATTGATATTAATTTGTTTGAGTAACGACTGTGAACATATTTAATAACATGATATCTAAATTAATTCGAATTTCAATAATCTTTATTTTAATAAGTGGCTTCGAGTTTTTTTACGTTTTTCACAAAAAATGGTTTTAGGTCAAATAGTAAATAGGAGTAATGTTTGTATTCATATCAGTTGGAACACTACATTTGTTGTTGTTTAGCTCAACTGTAAACAGTCACTAAATCACCCGGATAACATGATTGGCGGCGAGCGGCGCTGCTGCTGACGGATTTACGGCCAGAGAACCCGTGGCACTGTCCTCAACTTGACACGTCAAGTTTCAAACGTGCACGTATGTAGGTAATAAAATTCCTGTATTAACGAATTGTATTTCTGAGGATGTTTTTTCAGATTAAATATCTGTTTTCTATGTGTGGATCTTGTAGTTCTACAACTTTACTAAATATTATGTACAACTTTAAAGTGTATCTAAGCAAATGGAATTAGGATAGTTAAAATTGTATACGGTTTAAACATACATCATGGCAACACATTTCAAAAGTCTCATCCCATTAAATACATTGGTCGTGGTAAATAGTAGGCATAGGGCGTATCATTCATACATAGAACAACGCCGCAATCGAGTTTCAAAGGGACGGATCTTAATCTTATAATCTCAATTTAAAGTTTGTCAAATATAAAATTTAGGAAAGTTTGGTCGGGTCCCACTGTCATTAAACAGCGTTTGAGTTCGGATTTGTGGAATTGTGTTCCGCTCAAGGAGAACTAAAATCATTGTAATTTGAACCTGTGATATTTAAGATAATTTGAGCATAACTCCTCATGGTCCCTCCTCTCTTGGGATGAACACAAATTTTCCATTTGATATTTAAGTAGGCATTAAGATGCAAAATTTGAGTCTACCGTCAGCCATCTTTAGTTCACAAGGTATAAAGACATTTCCGGAATTCTTAACGGCCGAGAAATCTTTCTACGTCAGTGTTGATTGGACATTTTTAGTTTACGCGATAACAACAAATAATTTTGTTTTCACCACCTTTGGGTTTTATTTTAGGGATAACTTAAGAGAATTATTTTTTAAGATTACATTTTACCACCATTTGACGTTGGAATGTACAAATACATTGAAACAACTAGTCATTCACAATACTATCCGCTTACGGTAGGACTCATAGTTTGCCTAACGTGTAGTACTATCATTTCTCGGCCAAAACATGTCCAGCCAAAATTATTTAGAAAAAATATGGCATGAATTCAAAAGAGAGTGAAGAGATGAGGTCTGTGATGGCGATCGCTTCCACTGCATTATAAGCGAGCATTCTACATTGGTCGTATGGCTGGCTACCCCTATCATTTAAGAATTAATTTTCTATATAATATTAATTCATATGATAAATTTAAAAAGTACATGTGTATAAAAACATAAAACAAAAAATTAAAGGCCGAAAGTTAAATTTTATTTTTCAAACATTAATGTGAAGAGTTCCACCTAGGATTGCAATAACAATATTGTGATTTTCTTCCTCAAGAATTCAAATTCATCAACTTAATCCTAAATGTAATCCTGATAATTTTAGTGAAGGTTATATATAAACGTCTACACAAAAAACTGAGTTGTTTATTGCACTGTAAAATTTGCTTTCAGCCACGTTTTAAAAAATCGTACTATGGATAGATAAAGTTAATACCATTTTAAAAATCCTAGCAACATACTTTATCTGATAATCTTTAAATAATAGCTCCTTACGTGATCTTATAATACATTCATCCAATAGATTTTTTATAAAAGACAAAAAATGGATTCTATTTTTTTCATGTCCCAGAAACTTACGTCAATGTCATTTTAAATTAAGAAACCAACCTTCGCCAGTTACCAAGATCAATGCTTACAGTTTATTTTTTATTCGTCACCTAACACTGTGCTAGATTATACTTTGGTTTCAAACACAGTCAGCACATTTTAACATGCGGGTGTATATTTATCTTCAAGAGAGGATTTTCTTCTCTTTTGATGTTCATAATGGAAGATTATAAGCATTAATTTATGTTTTATTTTGCATTCTTATATTTACATTGTATTTCAACTTTTGCACAAAACATCCTAAATGTTTTCTTGGTATCTAAACTTTATTTAAATGCAAAAATTAAATATTATATACGATTTTATTAAAGCGTATTTGATTTCAAACTATTTTAGGAAGTTCAAAATTGATTCATATTATAACAAAGCAAAAATAGTTAAGAATATATAAGCTCACTTATAAGCTGTAATAAAAGATTTTATAACTATTTTTAGAATCTCTTAAAATAACAGTTATATAACCGTCGTTAAATTTTAAAACTGTTTTTTATGGACCAGTTTGTAACATTCTTTTGTAAAAATCCCCAGAAACCACTCTTTTTTAGAGTCTTAGGAAGTATTGATTATTTCTTTTCGTCATTATTATTAAGTTGGCCTTTACTAATCAGTACTGGCCAGTTACTCATTCTATACCCTGAACTCACAACGATATTTAAGCTTGAACTCAGGAAAAATTAACCTTACAATTAGCTGATTAACTATTAAAAAAATACCACGGTAACAACTATAGTATATAGCAAGTAGTCCGCGTTTTCGAATCCAGGCACGTTTAAAGTGCAAACAATTAAAGAGTAAGAGTTTAGACTGATTCTTCAAACGATCAAATAAGAAACAGTTTATGGGATGGAAAACTGAACAAAAAAATTATATTAATTTTAAGGAAATTGATTTCTAAGACATTTAAACTTGTATTAAGAGAGCTATTGATAATAATAACAGAATATAAAGTTGCTGGTGGTTAGATCTGGACAGGTGTAATTTCCGTGTCTTCCTCCTTTCTTTTTCACCAAAGCGATATCTTTCGGTAGATCTAGAATGCAAACATTTTCAACTTTATGGAAATATCATTATTTACTTAAAGGAAAATGCCATCATTAGCTCTTACTATAATAACGTGTATTATTGTTTTCACTTGTAACGTATAAAGAGCAAGCGGCTTAAAGGGGCTTAAAGCCCCTAATTAAAAGGGGAAATAGTATATTTCATTACTAGTACCGAAAGTGGCACTTTCCGGTGCGCGCCCAAGTTTCATGTGTGAGGCGGAGCCGAACACAGGAATATCGAATTTCACGTGTGAGGCGAAGCCGAGCATGTGAAAGTTTGTTTCTAATTGGAGCAAGTGCCGGAAAATCACTTTCGGTACAAGTTATGAACGGTACTTTTCATCACGATGCAAAAATACACACAATGCTGAAGAAGAAACCTCAGTAAAATGCAAACTATTATATTTCTCAATTAACATTTTTTTATAATAACAAATTTACTATAATAAGCCTACATAACAACGTAAAAATTAGAAGTTCAAGGTTATGTTTATTGTGCAGTTGGTATTGGTTGAGAGATTTTAAACATGCGCTATAATAACAACACAGCAAAACTCATTTATACCTATTCCTGTTTTCGGTTTACATTGTTGAACAATAAGAACAGCTGATTTAAATTGTAAGAATAAACGGCAAAGCGACGTCAGAGCGCGTAGCGGGCAAATGGAAAACTAATTGAGAGCAAGGGAAAACAAATTTAGAGCAAGGGAAAATCAGCTGATCGTTTTTCCCTTGCTCTAAATTAGAGCTTGGGAAACGATCGTTTTCGTTGCTACCAGCTGACATCGAAAGTAGCTACTTTCGGCACGGAGTGATGAAAACTTAAATTACATTACAGACCAATTGAGTTGGCCATTCCAAAAAAAATAACAGAAATACAGGCAAATATTAACCTCATCATTTTTGGTGTTTAGCCCCAGAACTGGGTATGTATATAAAAATGTGGTTTTACGTACCTGATCAATCCAGTTCAATTCTTATGATAATCTCATGGATTATTGAAAATATTAACTGTTCCGAAGTCGGTGAAACACAAGTCCGGGATCAAAATGAGGTCAGACTGTATAATTGAATGTTAAACGTGTATGCTGAACTGTTAAGCTCACAACGCAATGAAAATTACCATCTCAAACTGAACCATGACGTTGAACCAACGTCCTACATGAAAGTAGGACGTTACTCATTAGCTTGTATTCACATAAAGTCAATAATATCATCAATCACACGATCACACGCTTCTAAAATTAATTTAAAAAATAATAAAAGAGTTACTTCGTTCCTATTTTTTGGGCTTCACTCACCTTAGTAAGATTTCCTTTGGGGCTTGTCAATTGACGAAAACACACCAAAAGTTGTGGTTCGCCGTTCTGCCCGCGTGCGGGAGCAACTTAACCGGCTCAACCCTTGAAAAAGCGTGGCGTTATTTTTATTCGTGGCCACGCGAAACATCGGGTTAGACTTTGGGACGCTTCTAAATGTTCGTATGTTTGTCGTGTGTGTTACGTGTGATTCGTGTGTGTTTTCGTCAATTGACAAGCCTCAAAGGAATTCTTACTAAGGTGAGTGAAGCCCAAAAAATAGGAACGAAGTAATAATCCTCACCTAAGAAACATGTCATTCAAAAATAGAATAAAAGAGTTACTTATAAAATTAATTAGAATTACGTGAGAGTGAAACGCATAGCATGATATAAGAGATTATGCTTTAAATCAGTCACAACATCAAAGCGATACTGTTTAAGATTATGCAATTAAAATGAAACTGTAAATATTAATGTGGAACCTCCATAATAAAAATAGAAACCATTCGCCAAAGAGCACATTTTTCTAAATTTCTCACTACATGATCCTCCTACGGTGAAATCACGTTGCCTGCGATTAAAAAAATTGCAGTAACGATCTAATAAACAAACATGGAGTCCTGTATTTTCGTCAGATAAAAGAAAAACTGACAATAGCACTGTATTAATTTCGATTTCCTGTCCATTCTTTGGTTCCAATTTCATGTTTTATACAATTGTCATACAAAATCTATGTAAATCCTACACAATACAGTATCTCAAAATAAGTAAATAAGTTCGCAAACGAAAACCTATAAAAGTTTCAGTTTATTAAGACATGATAATTGAATATTGTATGATTTTAATTTGAATAAAGATTTTCCAGAGTTAGCTTGTACTACATTGATATCTTTCCTTATATAATTTGACGCCGATGTTAAAAAGATCATAATTTTTTATGACGACTAAAAATGAAAGGTCGTCGGTGAAATGCTAAGCCTACATTCACTCTGTAATCTATATTTCACTGCCGAACACCAATAGCTTAAAAAAGTAAAGCAGAAGTACAAAGAGTGAACGGTAAACGGTACTGCTTTCAGTATCACTTCAATTGGATCACTTTCATAGTAGCATGAAAATCGACTAAATAAAAAGAAAAGCGTTATTTCGTACGAACCGGCACGACTATCCAGATATAATATTTTATTTTAAATCACAATATTATAAATGAGCTAAGAAAACGTTCATAAATAGGACCTAACTTGTGGGACCCCTTATAACTTTGACCTTATCTCAAGCTTTCTGCTCAACTGGTGCACTAAGAGTTACAATCAAGTTGTATAACTAGAGGAGAAAGTTATCGTACATAGTTTACGAGTCCTTAACTACCCACTAGAACAGTTTCCTTGATTTAAAATAATATCTGCATGTTGTTTAACACAGTAATAGATGGAAATTTGTCATATATGTGTTATATATAATATACTTTTAGCTGACACTGTAAAATAGGGCAGCAATTTTGTGATGTGAGGTTCTATTATCTAAAGAATGTTCTGGTTTTTGAAATATTAGCCTGATAAGCAGATTTTATAGATAGCTAAGAACTTTCAAATCTATAATGTTGATGTTGTTTCACCTCTCAATAACCTAGCAATAAATGGATTCTGTCTGTTTAGGGATTTCATATATGTTTGTATGTTCCTCAACCAATCGGTACTCACCTTGCTAAATGTACATTCAACATTTAGCTATGAAAAATGAGTTTATACACATATTGAGTAAACATAAAACATTGAATAAAAATAGATGTACAATTTTTGGAAATATTTTGTGTTATTTTTGGAACACGTTCCATGACCCACACTGGTTCGCCACTAGCTTTTTCCAACATTCTCGTTGCCTTTCCCAAAGCTGCAATAATTAACCAAAAACAAATTGTGTTCAGGTCTTTAAGGTCTTGTCCGAATTCGGACTCGGAGGTTCGTAATAGTATATTTCATTACTAGGGCCTAAAGTGACGCTTTTCGTACAAGGTCAAGTTTTACGAACGAGGCTGTAAGCTGAGTTCGAAAAATGACCGGGTAACGAAAAGCAGCTTTATAAGCCCGGGTAATGAACTATATTTTTCGTTATATTGCTCAATACAACACGCAAACTACTAAAGAATACCAAAATGTTACAGCTTGTTTACCTTTTATAAGATATCTCCAAAAGATGCTTCCATCTTGTTCTTGCTATTTGAAGCAATCAGCTGATTGTCTGTTTCATTTGTGTTGGGTTAGCCTGACAACAATGAACGACTTTCGATGTGTCGAACGCATGTAATAATCGATTGGTGAAATGAGCGAAATTCACAAATTGATTAAACCGACAACAATGCAACAATGAATTGCAATTGATAATAATAACCGATAACCACTCTCGATGCAAACGATAGCCCACCATCGACGCTGACGGACATACGTTTGCAGTTTTACCATATTATAAACGAACATCCTCGACATCAGCTGACTGTTTCTCTTCCGAGGGCGAAAAAGAGCTTCTTTAGACCCGCAACAAATGTAATGAAAACTGCCGTTTTCGCAGCGCTATAACGAAAATTTATTTTCGTCATACTGCTTCAAAAACTGCTGCTTTTGACACATGCGTTGGGATTCAAAAGTTGTTTTTTTTAGTCCTTGGATAATAACATATGATTTGATGATTATTCTTTTCCTAGGACCATACACGCTAAAATCGAAAGAGTGAAATAGTTATTTGTGCATCTAGGGACTAAAGTGCAACTTTTTTCCCTGAGGGCAACTGTGTCGCCCGATGGCGCAGCCGAGGGCGACAATTTCCCGAGGGAGAAAAAGTACTTTAGTCCTGTGATGCACACAAAATTTTTCCTCCACCTACACCATTAACAATAACTAGGTATAACACTGTAACTTTACCTTCAGATGATCCTTTGCTTCAACAAACTGCATTAAAATCACATAGCCTATATAAATAAGTAATGCAAGGTATTTAGGCTTTAATTTTAACCATTTTATTTACACTCTTCTTTAAAAATACTCTAGACCTAACTTATTTGTTCACAAATATGCAGGAATATAGCCTAAACTACAGCAAACTCAAAATGGATACGCTGTCCTGTAAACAACGGAAACGGACGCTCAGATGCTGTGACACTCTCTTCAACATAGAGAAATAAATTGAAATCGACAGTGTTACCATATTTTCTCACTGTCCACCGCGGCGTTGCCGGATTTCTGTTCATGTATTTCTTATGAGATTACTTTTAGTCCCGTGGGACTAAAAGTTAGTAAGTAAATCCCATGGAGTATAAACTAGTACTTTAGTATTCTATTCCAGGGACTAAAAGACAACTATAGATAGTAGGCGGAGGAAAAAGTCATTTATTTGTCGGAGTGAATAGGTTTTTATTCCGAAAGAGTTAATATTCACTCTAAATTATAGTGAAAAATATCCAATCTTTTGGTTGAGTGATGATTTCTCTCATAAAAAAGTGAAATTTTCACTCATTGATTATATGACTTTGAAACCATATAAGGAAAGAGTGAGAATTCACTCTCAATTGAGTGAGCTTTTGAAAGTGGTGGGGAGAAAGAGCGAAAAGAGGTATCGCTTCCGGCGACGCGACGACGCTACTGAGTCGCCATTTTGGTCATTGATTTACATGCACATGAATATTACCGATTTACATACAGGTAAGCAGAAAACATTGCTTTAACCACTTACTCGATTAGTGTTAAGGTAGCTAACGTAATTTAAAGACTAACAATAGTCTGTAGAATCAAGGTTAGGGTGGAGGGGAAATTCAATTTAGTCTCAGCAAAGACTCTTTGTCACTCGTTGAATATGCCTGCGCCGTTACATTTTAGGGGTTTTAGTTTCAATCATCAAGTTTAGGTACCTACTAGTTGTCCACAACAAGTGTCGGCAAAGAGTCAGAATTGTAGTTCATAAATGCCAGTAAGAGGTTAGGTGATTTCACTCTTTTAAAGTTGAACTTCACTCTTTTAAAGACTAAAATTCCACTCTGAAAAGAACAAGACCCTCTCTTTCATTGAGTGGGGATAATCCACTCTTTTCATGAGTGAAAACGGTTCACTTTTTCAAAGAGTGAACCTTCACTCTTTCAGAGTGGCTCAATTTTCTCTACCTCAAAGAGTGAATGAGTCACTCACAAAGAGTGAGTATTCACTCTTTCGATTTTAGCGTGAAAAGATCATTGTTGATGATACTTTTGATTTGAGGTAAATAATCGAACAATCTTCATTCGATTACAAATAATCGTTATTATTATTAATTCATCGTTATTGTATGTCAGCGTCGATGGTAAGCTATCGATTGGACCGGGAGTGGTTATCGGTTATTATATTTAATTGCAATTCATTGTTGCATTGTTGTCAGTTTAGTAAATTTGTGAAACTCACTTATTTCGACAATTGATTATTGCATGCGTTCGATACGTCGATTGTTGTTCATTACCGTTAGTCTAACCTAATACAAATTAAACAATCAGCTGATTGCTTCAAATAGCAAGAACAAGATTGAAGCATCTTTGGGAGGTATCTTTAAAGGTAAACAAGCTGTAACATTTTGGTTTTCTTAAGAAGTTTGCGAGTTGTATTGAGCAATATAACGAAAAATATAGTTCATCACACGGACCTAAAGCTGCTTTTCGTTACTCGGTTATTTTTTCACCTCGGCTTACAGCCTCGGTTGTAAAACTTGACCTTGCACGAAAAGCGTCACTTTAGGTCCTAGTAATGAAATATACTATTTTATAATGATCTTATAGCCAATATCACTACTGTCTTTTTTGCTTTAGGTGTCCCTATAAAATTGGTCTTCACATTAAAGATTTTATTCAATCTGAAGAGATTCCCCCAAATCCTATAACTAACTGTTATTTATAAATTATATAAAATCATTATTAAAGTGCTTTAAGATAAGGCAGTAAATTTTTATTCTTTACAGATAATACTGTTTAATGAATGCACTTTTTCGTCATTTATCAATGTTTTTAGATGGAATGGTTGGAATGTTATCACTACAGGGAATTTGGGAACAACTGCAGTACTTACATCTGGCTCACTCGACATGTGTTCGAAAAAGATATAAAAAAAAAACAGTTCAATCACTGACTGCTAATATTATAAATGAATTCTCTTTACAATACGTGATCTTCCAGATACAATAGAGCTGCCCAACTAAGAGTTTTTTTTTTTTTAAAGAACTCTTGAGAAGCTAGGGAACAATGCTCTTGATTTGACAGCTTGATAGAAACTTTAATAATTAAGAAGATTAAAGTTTCCAGATAAAGGTTTGTAAACACCAGGGAAGCAAATTCCTCTTGGGCCAACGTTTCTAGACTTCGCGTAATATCCGATCTTACAAATAGATTTAAAGGACATTTTTATTAAATTTACTGTTACTTTGTGATCTTTTCGGACCTTAAAAAAACAATAAAACAAATCATACTGAAACCAGACAAATTTATTAATAATAGTGAAAATTTAACTAATATTATATTAATTAAATTGTATCTAATCAAATTCAGAAAATTAATTTTTCCTTATGGATTACATTAGTTTACAATGATAATTATAGAAAATGGAAAATCCTTAAAAAAACTCTCAGTGTAAGGAGAAAGTCTACGCACTTTCACCACCTTAGTCCCAAAGCCTTCGCACTGTCACCGCCATAGTTCTAAAGTCATATTCGCGTTTTACGGAGGCTGGGGAAAATATAACTAACTGCCTTATGGTAACTAAATTCTAATATTAATTATGTTTACCTGAGTAGCCTAAATTGAGCGAAACATGTATAAAAAATGAACGAGCAATAAAAAGCCTGTTTCAAACGACCGAAGTTAGCCACAATTTTAATAGAAAAAGCGCAGATGGCAAATAAAACTCTTTTGATGCTCACTGATTGTCTGCTTCATCGTTAAATGGTTTTTTCACCGAATTGGCTTATAACTGCCTCAGTTTTCATTTCTTTTGCATATCATGAATCAAATGTTTGTTGGACTCCGAAATTAAGTTTAACCAAATACATGTTTTACTGCTTAATTTTTTGTGTTATTTATTGATGCTTAATTATATATTTTAAAATATTTCATTACATCTTTTATCTTATGAAAAGAAAAAAACAACTAGTTAATGAAAAAGAATGAGAAGGTTGGTCTGGTGTTGCTTCTATTTTTTACTTAGAATAACCTTAGGAATATCGTCTGAGTTTTTTACCCTTCGTTTTTAAGATATCCTTGATCAACGAAGGTAATTATTAAACGTATACTAATTAAAACATAACTATATGATTCTCATTTGTGGTTCAACATTTTAATTTCGTTTCAAGCAAAAAAAGCGAAGACGCTTTTATTCTAGGATTCCACTACTTTAGGAGGTAATGTTACAGCAACGTGTTCATAATACCAAGTACAAGCTTAGAAATGTCGTTTCACGTAACAAGTGTTATGGGAAAATACTCTGATGCCTATAATTTTTACGTGTACAAACTAATTATTAGCAATTTTTAATAATCTGGTTCTCATTCGTTGTAGTTATATGGTATTAATAAAGTAAAAAATAACAAATCTACAATCACAACGTTAGGTAGTCCACGATTAGCATAACATATATTATGCATGTCCCTAATAAAGTAGCCAACTTTTTTAGTTAAATACATCACAAGGTAACCTAACCTACATCTTCAGTATGAACGTATTCTCACATTTCTTCTCGTGTATCACAATAGGGTCTGTGAATGAAGATTTATAAAAACTGCCTTAAAGTCGCTATTTGATATAATTTATTACTTCAGGGACCATGAAATTTAGTTATAATTTATATTTCACTCTTGGACTTTAAGGGAAGTCAGTTTATTGAGTTATGCTTTCTTCGACTAATACTCAAGAGACTAATACTCAATATCGTTTCATGAATGATAACGATATTCAAGTTGAAAAGAATTTAAATAAAAGTGAAGGGATAACAACTTGTAACATAATCCATACATTTGATGATAAATTAATTAAATAGCCAAACGTATTCCCTCTAACGAACGAAACGTATTTCTCTTTATGATCCAAGCCTAACACAACATCGTTCGCTTCCATTTACCGACAAATCTGATCTGATTTTACATTTATACATGTGGATTCTTTCACTAACCCAAAAATTACATCAAGTAGTCATACATATCAACAATTTGGTGATTTAAAAAACTCTGTGAATTTTACATTAAAATTGTTAAACTTTGTTGAAAATGTTTTATTCTCTGTATTACAAAAGTACCGGAACGTTTAAAGAATGATTCCGGAAAGAAGTGTTTAGTGATTCTTTTTTCGGAGTATTGTACTTTATAGCAGAGGGCTTAATCAATGCAAATTATTTTTTCAGTATTACTCTTAACATATTTGGCTATGTTGTGAAGGTAAAAAATATCAATTTTCAAGGATATTACTGTTCTTGGAAAAACTCTAAGTAGTCGAGGAAAGATAGGGTTATAACCTGGAAAAATTGCTATAAGGGAGATTTCTGTGTTTTTCTGTCGTATTTTATGAGCTGAACAACATACTAAACGTTTCCCATATTTGACCATCGGAAGTGCGTCATTTTCCAGTTGGCGTCCAATGTGGTGTCAATACAATTAAAGATATAGGAAATACATGCCATAGGTAATGTATAAGTGAATCTGGTGTGATAATACCACTGCCGATAATTGAAGGGCAGTGTATGAACTTCAGTTTGCGCGGGTAAAAAAAATCGGCCGCCATCCTGGATCCACTATATTGGATGAAGTAATTATTTTCAAATTTAAACATAGTGCTGTGACACATCGTTTCAAACTAGATTTTCACGCTGTTTACAATGCCGAAATCCGTTTTTGAAAATCTTGACTCGTTTTCAAGATATACCCAAACAAAGATTATTGTCCCTGTATAGTCCTTATGGACGTTTCAAGCTTGGAATATTTTTTTGGGATTTTTTTTGGATTATTTTCCTTATAGCTCCGGATACAATCAAAGCACGTTCTTCGTTCTAGTCTTAAAATATTTAGCAGTATGTTAGCTTCCAAATAAGCAACGTATCAATTGATTCAGATTCATAATACCTTTATTTACCATAAAATGTGATTTTTCTAAAATCTATATTTAGTAAAAATTGTATATCTCAGTTTCTAAATAAGATAAAAACTTCTTTCTGGTCTTAATCTGATCAGTAAAATATTAGCTTTGATTTACGCTATTGATCATAAAAATAGGAAAATCTTAAGCCGAGGTATTTTATTTTATTTAACATAAAATTTTACGTTTTTAGCATTCAATCTTCAATTGAAGACTTATATCTCAAGCTTTAAATGAGACATAAACCTCCTTAAAGTCTTAAATTAAATGGTAAACTATGGGCTTTCTTTTGGGTTGTTGATCATGAAAATCAGGCAATTCCAAACGGAGTAACAATCCTTTATTCAAAATAAAATATAATTATTTTAGAGTTCTGTGCTAAAGTAAGGACTCATTCCTCAAGTTCTTAAAGAGATACAATCCTTGTTAAGGTCTTAAATGAATTGGTGACTAATTGGCTTTTATTTGAACCATTTATCATGAAAATCGGACAGGTCTAACCAGAGTTATAATCCTTTATTTGACATTAAAATATTTTATTTTGTTATTTTATCTTCATTGAAGATATCATGTTCAAAAAGTGATACAATACTCATTACAGTTTGACATTAATCGGTATACAATTCGCATTCCTTCCAGAAATTAATCAAGGAAATCTGAAAAGTCTAAGTTCAGTTTAAAATCCCTAAATAGTTTCTTTCATGAGGTAGCACCTGCGTACTCATCTCAATGTTAACCTTATATAAAATTAATAAAATTGCATATATCCCAACGTACCTTAATAAACCTTAGCATGGGGCTTCATCTAGTTGAGATCTACTGGATTACTGCACAAAATCAATACAAACCTTATACAACGACACCACAATGAGAAGTATAGAAGTATAGCTTGGAAGTAGGTATTTCGAGATTTTGACGCCATATTGGACGCCATTTTTGAAATTAGGTATTTCCGGTCGTCAAACTTTTACTCGAAATTTAATCGATTCATAATCACTTGTCAAATTTCAGAGAAGTTCAGAAATAACCGTCATATCTAATGGTATTCCGAAAAAACAAATACATAAATCAGTAATTTTTGATAATTTTGTCATTATTAAACTAAATAAACATTAACAAATGAATTTATTTTTATATTTACCAGTTTTTTGGTGTTCTGCGGGCTTAATTCTTGACGGTATGTGTTTTTTGTGATGGTTGTTTCAATGTTATTCAAGTTTTGGCTACTCATCACTTTAATTACAAATAAAAAACAAGAAATTGTTTTAAATTGGAATATATTTTGGCTTCTTTTTATCTGAAGCCATCTTCAGCCATAGTAAGTAAACAAACGTTTGACAATCATTTAGTCAAAAATCACATGTTTCAAAAAATAAATTTAAAATTCTTACCACTAATTTAATATTAAATAATAGTTATATATGTAAATGTGCTTAAATTACTGAAATTTTGTTAAGTTGTAAATTTAACCTAGATATTGATTATTTTTGACTTTTTGAAATTATCTGCAACTTCTTTAGTAATAAGAGGAATGAACATAGGTGGAATGGTGGCACTTGGTTGGGATATACAATTTCTATCCGTCACCATGCATGCAGCTTCTTTAAGTATTCTGCTCTTATAATTGTTTTCTTGGAATACTATTTTTGCTTCTGACCATTTTACTCTATGTCCCTCTTCATGTATATGTTCACTGAGTTTGGAGTAGTTTTGGAGCTGTTTGTTTATGCTGTTCTTATGCTCTTTTATTCTGATTCTTACTGGTCTTGATGTTTGCCCGTAGTAGTTTTTGTGACATTCGCAAGGGATCTGGTATACTACATTTTTTGTTTGTTGTTCTATGTTTTCTGGCTTCATCTTAGATACTTTACTCCTTAATGTTGAGTTGGTTGAGAAACTGGTTCTAATGTTAAATTTACTGTTTACCCGTCTTATTTTTTCGGATTTCCCTTTGATGTAAGGAATCACAACAGTAGCTATGGGTCTTTCTTTTATGGTGTTATCAAAATTGTTAGACATCTTTTTACTAGTTTTATTGAATGCTTTATGTATTATATCTAATGGGTTCTGCGGGCTATAGAACATATAAAATTACACCAAGTTTACCTTCCTATCATGAGAAACAAGTATTTTAGTAAAATGGCCCTATGTACGCCATCTTTAAAATAAGGCACTTCCCGTGGTCAAACTTTGGTAAACTTTTAGTATGTTGTTCAGCACAAAAAGTATGATAGAAAAACGCAAAAATCTCCCTTATAGGACTTTTTCCGGGTTAGGTGGGTTTTTTTCATATCTTTCATTTGCATTAAAATGGGAGAAAAGATTAAAAGAAATTAGAGAAGTATTTTATAGAATGTCAAAATTTGTTATTATTTATACTTATATCTGAAATGTGTGTTGTTACTTGTGAGGTACGTACAATAGCCACGTTCAAGAAGAGGCCGCAACAAATGTCTGTCAGACATAAATCTTATAGAACGTAAAATTGTGAAAGCTTGCGAAGTTAAGTACCCTACCCTCCTTTTAGTGGAAAAGATGCTATGTTTCCCTAAACATTTATTGCTTACGCCTATGTAGATTTTCTCCAATATTCATTGCTATTTATTGACGATACGCTTGTAAGTATACAGTGTGTAAATTAAGTATGGAAACAAATCAGTATTTTTTTAACAGAACTACATAGGAGTATTTCTTGTTTGCAGCAATGATTGTTAACAAAGGTTTCGGGATTTTTGACATCGAAAATTATTTCGCCCCCTTTTTAGGATGGGTGGTAGTGGGTAACTTTTTTTCAAACATTAACCCCTATTGAGTGACCCCTCGTTTTGATGGGTGTGTCAAAAGAAATACAATGGCGCAATCCCGAGGTCGATATCTCACCTTTAACCAGAATGACAATCATTTCAAATTTAAGATGGGGACATGAAATCAATATTTGTTTGGTTATTGCACATTCGTGATGATACATTTAAACTACTTTCGTAATTTAGAACGATAATTTTCGATTTGTAGCTGATGAAATAAGTAATACTTGGTTGTTTCATAATTTTAGTAAACATTACTTTTGCATAGCAAACGTTGTTTTTGCATGGTGAACGATGTAATAATGAATTTTTGCAGGTGATAAACACATACAGATAACAGGTGATTTCATTATGGTGTGGCAAAAAAATCGTTAAAGCGAGCCTTTTCATTGATACATGTTATTTAATATGTTTATAAAATAAAGAAAAATCTGTATATAGTGTCCTATTTATCTAACATAATTTCAGTAATGTAGTCCTCCTTTAAAACGTTTATTCTATCTGACACAATTAGTAAAAAATCGAAGTTTATATGAGGACAAGACATCTATTAGTAAATTCATATAAATATTTTATCTAAAGAGATAATCGTTAAAGTTTACTACAAGGTAAGGTGGTGATGGCATATGTTCCTTCAATTTTAGCGAATTTCCCCTATAGGGAAGAAGCTGTTACCGTAGGTCTCATGGTAAGACCTAAGCCTAAAACCATCATAACTTTTCTTTTTGAGGTCCTCAGATGCCAAAAACACCATTCGTTCACTTTCATAAATATATATATATATATCTATATATCTATATATCTATATATATATCTATATATATATATATGTGTCTTTAAGCACGATAACTTGCGCAAAAATGGTCCAATCGGAATGAAATTTGGCATAGACGTGTAAAGTAGTAATTATTCGGACGAGTTCGTAAACCAGCCCGATCGGACCACCGGAAGGGGGGGTAAAGGGGGGTAAACCCCCCCAAAAATGGGTTTTTTGAGATTTTTATATAGAAAAATAAAATTTTTCAAATTTTTATTGGCACCATTGAATTCAGCCCAAAAAAACAAACAATTTAGTATTTTGAATCATGGCTCTATGTCCATTGGTTGCCGAGATATTAAAAGTGGTAAACGCAGTACGTTGTCCCAATGTTAACCTTATGGGAAATAAGTAAAATTCTATATCTCGCTTATTTCTCAACATATCTTGAAAAAACTTGGTAAATGGTTTCTTCTAGTTCAGATCTACTAAATATTGAATTAAAACCACCCAGTTTTAATATACCTGTAGCAGCAAACCTCCATACTCATTCCCCATGTTATTCTTATGGAGCTTACAAAAACATGTCAAATCCCGCTATGTTGGATCGAAATATGTTGTTTTGCACTTGAAATTCGCTGAGTATGCAGGTCTGCTGCAACGGGGGTATTTAGTTATTATTTTTATTATGCATTATCCGCCATTTTTAAACTTTTGTTTAATTTTATAGCTGTTTGAAGCTCTCATATTGATTTTAAACTTTAAAACAATCATAAAACCATAAAAAGGATACTTTAGCACAAGAATATTTTCATAAAGAAATAAAAATAAAAATTGTCTATTATTTAAAGGCAAAAACGTAAAATTCGTATTACTATTTCGGATCAGATTAATATTGGACATTTCCTTGCGTCCCAGCAAGCATTCCATTATATCCTGCAAAATCAAATTATTGAAGTGAAAACCAGATCATAGCGTGTATGTATTTTACATGTGTCTGCAAATGTACAATAACCCTAAGCATGTTTTGTGTTGTTGACGTTTTTCACATTCTACAGTTTGTTTCATTATTTACACAAGGGGATTGAGTTGAATAATGCAACTTTTTTTCTTGGCAACGTTAGGTAATCTTGGTTTAAAGGAGTTTCATTGATGGTCTCTCGGAATGAACCTTGTCCTCATAATTTTTTTATCAAAATTTGTTTTTTCTATTACATAATAAATCGTATTTGCATAGTTTTAAAACATTACACTAGTTTAAACTCAGTAAAGCATCAAAACACCTTTATGTAAACAAATACATTTTGTTGCTTTGACATTAATTATAGTTAACCAAAACACAGCTGTTAGCCTGTTTGGAATTTTCAGATGAGGATGGTATTTGAATACTCCATGAACAATCTGTATTCAATTACTGTTCTATTACTCTAAATATTGTACTGTTTTACAGTTCTCTGTTTTAGCTGTGTTTTTGTCCAGTTTATCCTGGTTGTGTGTTACTAATATTGTTATGTTCTAGGTTCTTTTTCCACTTGAAGGCGGGATCAGATTCCAGGTCCCGAAACGTCGTGAAACTTGTTTTTTCGAATCATTGGTGGCAGATCACCGCAAAAATCAAAATCGAAATATAAAATCACCATCACCAACAATGAATTGTACTCAATTGTATTATCACTAATCGTGGGCACGAAATAGGGCCGGTGAGTGCACTAACAATATAAAAGATGCCCTACATGTTTCCTATATGGAATTGCTCATTTAAACTACTTAATAGTGTTTGTACCTCTAAGGACATATTTATTTAAAAAAACTAATATTTCACCTGGTATTTTCTTACCGAGATCATTTATTCAAATAGGGGGTTGATGGATGTCAGACTTACGGTTTTCAACAGGTTTCAAAATTTGGACTTTACATATAGATACTATATAGTATTATATTACCAAATGTTAGATCATGTACCAATATGCGGCTGAGGCCGGAAGGCTGTAACAGTTAAGCCTGCATCATTATTCATCACTAAGTCTGCCATGAATCAACCATTCACAATGTCAGGCGGGCTCCTACCCTGATTGTTGTAATTTTAATGTGCAGTGCATTTACTTTATGAAAAATGCAATGAAAATGGTTTATTTATTTTTTGGAAATATTAATATTTATAATTTGCCTAAATCGTAGACTAGATTTTTTACTAATTAATCTTTGGGAAAGAAATTTGGTTCTCAACTGTTTGTTATTCACACTAAATACCAAAGTTGGCGATAATAAGGCAGTCTGTTTGCTAGTGTAATGGTGTGGTCTCTGTGACCTTTCTTCGAAATCTGATGCCATTTACAATGTCAGATCGCTCACATTCCTATAATACTTACCGCTATTTCTAAGGTTTTTGCAGAGGTAACGTAAAACTACGTAGCACTCGTTGATCTTGGAAATTACAACAAATTTAGTTTCGTGTCATTTTTTTCAAAAGAATGTAGTATTAATGTTTGTGTTGAACAGGAAGGTTTTGTGTTTGACCCTGATAAAATAACAAGGTAAAAAGTAATAAATGCAAAATTATTATCGACCATTATGCGGAGATTTATAGATGCATTTAAGTTTTAACATTTTTAAATGTTGTCTGACCTGTAAATTTAATGTAATTGTAATCTTGATTGAAATGGATAAAGCAATTTTGATTTTACTTATTATCGGTCGAAAAAAATTGCTGCTAGACAAGCCATTAAAAACAGGAACTTTAAAAAAAAACAATGTTATCAAACCGTTTCAATATCGGAGTATAATATTTCCAAAGATCGTAAAAAGTCGTGAATCGTCGATGATAATTTATGTTCCTTTACTATATTCAAAAGTTATAAACTCTTGCTGATGTTTAATAAAGTCGGTAATATTTATGTAAATTTATCAACGAATCCAGTAAGCGCCTTTTGATGATCTTTTAACTGTCGTCTGATGATGATCATCAAAAGTCAGTTTGATGATCTTTTAATTACATGTTTGACACGAAACAAACTACGAAACTACATAAAAACAATTTAACAAACATACACTATTATGTCAAACATGACATATTGCGTCGTACCACTTGAGCTGGGCAAATAGTGTAACTGAACGTTTTCATTAAAAATTACAGTTTGTGACCAACAAAACTGGGCACTTCATAGGCGAAAAGTGCCCAACGCTCGATAGGCACTTGTTGAAATTATTTCTTTTACACTATGTGCCCAGCCCAGATGCTGGACACTTGATGTAAAAACAAAACTGATTTTAACGTTGCTGTTTGAAGTATCTAATGTATTATTTTCAATTTTTAAAAAGAGGGAAAAATATAGAATAATTAAAACTATTAAGAATAACATTATCTACCACTAAACCTTGCCTTTATGTTTTTCTTTTTGTTTCTTCAATGTTTTCTGAGTTATTTTGGCTACACATAATTATTAGTATTATGATTCAAACAATAAACTATTTTAAAATGGATTATTGTTTAAATAATAATATTATTAATATTAATTATGTATATCCAAATAACTCAGAAAACATAAACCCGACAGTTTAGCCAATTTAAATTTCATGATGTAATAATAAAACAAAAACATTAAACATTTTACTTTGCACATGTATCTAGAATGTCTGGAAATTATGGTGAAATATTTCAATATATGATTGCAGAGGTGAAAGTAGGAAAAAAGTTCATAAAACATAGGTCCTAAAGCACTTCGTTTTCCGTCTGTGTGTCTGTGCGTTTTACATATTTAATTATATCTCATGGACCTCCCAAGGTTTAAACATCAAACTTGGTAAATAAGTGACCAGTATTAAGAAATATTTCTTTAAGAAGTATCAAATGTCTCCTTTGTACCATTTTTAAACGGCCACAGTTTTTTTTTGTTTTCAAAGCTAAATATCTTAGAAACCGTAAATTGTATTATAAATATATAAGAAACAAAAAACAAGCGAAATTCAATTCGATTAACTTTGGTATCAAGGTTATGATTATCGTACTACTAATAACGGGGAAATTGTTAATTTTCCGAATAAAAACAAGCTAATTTCAGACAGTGTGTACTACAAAACCATGTTTGTATTTAGACAAGTTACAATTTCTCCGATGTTAGTAGTCTGATCACCATAATTTTAATATCAGCGTAAATTAAAATTAATTTCGCAAATTTTTTTCTCTTGTATAATTTTTCTGAGATTTACGGTTTTTAAGATGTTTAATTTGAAAACCGAACTAAAACGCCATTTTGAAATGATAAAAACTTGAAATTTGTTATTTATCAATTCTGGTCATCCATGTACCAAGTTTTTTCTTTTTATCTCTACAATCATAAACCATAATTTTTACCACATTTTTCGGACACCCTAAATGTAACATAATTCAACAACATTAGCAATAACCTATTTTTCATGTTTTAATTTATTATCTACTTTCTTGGTTTCCCTCAATACAACTTAAATTAAATCAAAATAGCAATGTAAAACAAATTAACAGAAAGTATCATATGACTCTTGCAAAATTAATGAAAACAATTCTTCAGTTTCTTCTTTGGAATCAAAATTGAAAATATTTAAATTATATATAAATTTTAATATTTTTTTGGACTTTTTAAAATTCTATTAGTATTAGTGTAAATTTATGTTTAAGTTTTAGTATGAATTAATTAACATAACATCATTACATCAAGCCTTTTCATGGTAATATATTTTTAGTATTTGTTTATAGAATAATAGAAAATCTATATGGAGTGTCCCGTTTACTTAAGGGGGCGGTCTACCTCAAGATCCGAGCGCTAAAACAGGGTTTTGTATCTTATTCATTGATCGCTGGATTTTCATATGATTTCCAATACTTTGGTGTCATTTTAAAAAGGATATGTTTTTGTAGGTCGCTATAATTTTAGAATTTTTGATTTTATCCCCGTTTACTTACAGGAATTGTGTAAATCTTTCAAAAAAAGGTAGTTTTTTGTTAGATTTTAAAGTCTCATAACTAATAACAGAAACGCTTTATAGAAAAATAAAAAATGTAGAGACATATAAAATATTCTGAAGAACGTGAACCCACTCTCATTTTTATTAAATCTTAAAAATAAAGCTTTTGTCGCGCAGATACAAAACGTCTGCAAGCGTACTTCAGCGCGCTTTAGCCCTATCTTTACAATGTTATTTCGCTCTGTGGCGCAGATTTTTCTGTCAAGGTAGACCGCCCCCCTTGTTCAGTAATGTATTTTTTACATTTCTACTGACACCAGAAGCTTAAATACCCCCGTTGCAGCAGACCTGCATACTCAGCGAATTTCAAATGCAAAACAACATATTTCAATCCAACATAGCGAGAATTGACATGTTTTGGTAAGCTCCATAAGAATAACATGGAGAATGAGTATGCAGGTTTGCTGCTACAGGCATATTAAAACCGGATGGTTTTAATTCATTATGTAGTAGATCTGAACTAGAAGAAGCTCAGTCATGAGTCAGAGTTCGACCGGAGCAGACGTATGCCGGAGCGCTATTGCGTAACGTCAGTAAAAATCAATATCTTGTGCAGTGTTACCATTTGGGAAGCCTTAATTACTTATTAGTCGAACATATATATCAGTCTCTGTTTACTACATTGTTTAAAATGAGCTCATGCAAGGTTTGTTTGGCACCTTTCAAGAAAAATAATTTGAAGGTTATGTGTCAAGATTGTAATGGAGAATTTCATGGGAGGTGTGTTAGGGTAACCCAAGCTGATATGGACTACCTATCAGAACAGGGCTCAATGTGGCGTTGTGAGCCATGCAACACAACAAGGAGGAAAAGCATGCGACTCGAGTTTAGTCAGACTGAAGGCAGCGTCACATTGGAAGAAGTGATGGAGGCCCTGAAGCAGATTCAAGAAAATCAGAAGAAAAATGAGTCTGATTTTAATAAGTCCTATGAGGCACTACACTCAAATCTTGAAGAGAACACCAAAACGTTAAGAACCGGAATGGAAAAAATCGAGGATTACATAAAGGAAATCGAGCGACTGAAAAGCGAGAATAATGCTTTAAAAACTAAAGTCAGTGACCTGGAGAGCCGAGTGGATGAGCTTGAAAACTACTCTCGGAGAAACTGTGTTGAAATACAGGGGGTTCCAGAGGAAAAAGGTGAAATTGTCTCTGATGTAGTAAAGAAGGTGGGAGAGGCACTTTCGATGGAAATCGATCCTTCTATGATTGATGCCTGTCACAGAGTTGGACGAGTGCAGAATGATCGTCCAAGAGGCATCATAGTAAAGTTTGTCAGGAGAACTGACAAGGAGAATCTGATGACCCAGCGGCGGCAACGGAAGCGGGATTTCTCGACGAGACATCTGGGCCTACCCACCGACACTCCCATCTACGTCAACGAATCTTTGTCACCTGCGAGACGACGACTGCTGGCCCAGGCCCGGCAGATAAAGAGAGATAAGGGCTATAAGTATATCTGGATGCGGAATGGAAACATCCTCCTGAGAAAAGAAGAGGGATCACCTGTTTTGGAGATTAAGTCTCAGGCTGACCTCAGTAAGTTGTGATTTTGTATTTAAATGAGTTCTTAAGAGTTAATGATATATATATATATTTTTAATATGTAGGCTATGTATTGCTTTAAGGGTATGTTTTATAGGTTAGTTGTTTTTTGTATTGTTTTATGATATTTTGTTGTATACAATATCCTAATGAAACTATATTTTAAAGCTAGTTATTTATTTCACGCGGTTATATTTCACTATTAAAACACAATAGATAGAGACAGGAATAAATTAATGAACACTGACCAAAAGCTTTTTATAATTCATCAAAATATACGTAGTTTGCGTGAGAACTTTGATAATTTTGTTGCTGAAATTGCGGGTTGGGTTTGTTTTCCGGATATAATTGTTCTTTCAGAAATATGGATAAGCAATGAGGAGAAGGGTTTTTATAACATTAGAGGTTTCGAGCTGTTTCTTAATGCAAATTCAAGTTACCGTGCTGGTGGGGTTGCAGTATTTATCAAACAGGATTACATTGATATTATTGAGTGCGAAACCCCTTTGATGCAGTCCGTAGATGCAGTGAGGTTAAAATTTAATTTCAGAGGAATTTGTTTCAATTTATTAGCCATATACCGTCTTCACCATTTCTCAGTAAGTGTTTTCATTGATGAGCTACAAGATTATTTTATTATAAATGATAAGAGAAACATAATAAAAAATTTTATCGTTATAGGGGATAGCAATATAAATATTCTACAAGAAAGTCAAGAAGTAGACAATTTCAAAATCTTAATGGCGAGTTTAGGTTTTGAATCTTTAATAAATGATTATACTAGAGTAACTAATACGACGAAAACATGTATTGATAATATTTACTTGCGCTTAATAAACAGAAGCGACGTAGAGTGTGAGGCTGAAGTGATTAAAACAGACATCACTGACCACTACATGACGGCTGTTCGATTGTTGTCGGCGGCGGGAGTGGGCGGGGAGGGGGGCAGTCGATCAGCCGACTGGCCCCCTCACTCCTCCGCGCCGGCGCCGGTACCGCGCCGTCGTGTATGTTATGATAGGCTCGTCGACCTATTACACACTGTAGATTGGTCTATTGTCAAAACTCAGTCTGATGCATCATTTGCATATGACTTGTTTCAGGCTCAACTTGCCACTTGCATTTCGGAATGCACTGAAGAAGTTGAAGTTAAAGAAACAATTAAAAAATTAAAGCCCTGGATAACAGACAGTCTTTGTAGGCTAATTAATAAGAGAAATAGGCTTTTTGAAAAAGTTAGGTGTAGATCTGGGGATGATAAATTCAAGCAATATTATTTAAGATTTAGGAATAAAGTGAGAAGGGATATAAAAACAGCAAAGCTCTCGTACTATGCAAGGATATTTGAAACTAATAAGGGTAATTCTAAAACAATTTGGAAAACTGTCAATGAAATTGCTGGGCAAAAGAATAAAAACAGAAATTATTCCCTGAACATAAATGATGAGATGATTACGGATCCCGAATTGGTTGCTAATGAATTCAATAAATATTTTTTATCAGTAGTAGAAAATGTTGTGGGAAATAATTCTGTTAGTGAGCATTTTTCAGATCTACCGTATAAATATAGTTTTCCCGACTACAATCAAGCAAGTTCTATAATGCTTGGTCCAGTTTTAATGGAGGATGTGGAAAAGGTTATAAAATCGCTAAAAAGTGGAAAATCACCTGGATTAGATGGTGTAAATTCAGTAATGATAAAACATATTTATCCAGCAATCTTAGATATTTTGACGTTTCTAATTAACTTGAGTTTCACAACAGGGGTGTTTCCAGATGCACTAAAAAAGGCTGTGATTGTACCTATTTTTAAAGCTGGGTCCTGCTCTCTTGCATCTAATTTCAGACCAATATCTCTAATATCAACTTTTGCTAAAATTTATGAAAAAATCATGAAACAAAACATTTTGACTTTTTTAAACAGAAATAATTTTTTCAGTAGCAAACAGTTTGGTTTCAGGACAGGATTAAATACTGAATTGGCTCTTTTGAATTTCATGGATAATTTAACGGATAGTATCAATAATGGAAAGTGTACTAGTGGTCTTTTCCTTGATATAAAAAAGGCTTTCGACACAGTTGATCATGATATTTTGCTAGGAAAATTATATAAATGTGGAATTAGGGGGGTAGTACATAAATGGTTTAGCAGTTACTTAAATAAAAGACAACAGTGTGTCAGGATTAGTGGAGACGTTAGTTTTGTGGGAGAAATTAAGTATGGGGTACCACAGGGATCGGTTTTAGGAGCAATTATATTCATAATTTTTATTAATGATTTTTGTAATGCTCGGTTAAATGGAAAGATAACTGCCTTTGCTGACGATACAGCTCTCTGTTACTCAGAAAATTCTTGGAATTTAGTGGAACAGAAAATCAGCCAAGATTTAGGAGCCATAAAGTGGTGGTTTGCAGTAAATAAATTAGTTCTAAATGCTGATAAAACGACATACATTAATTTCTCTTTAAGACAGACTATCAATTTTTCAGACGACTTGTTGTACAATTGTGATGATTGTTTATTACAATCTTTGTTTTGTGGCAATTGTTCTAAAATTAAATCAAGTACCACTACGAAATATCTGGGAATTTTAGTTGATAGTAAATTAAACTGGAAGCTGCATTTGGCAAAACTCAAAACTAGAATAATGGGTAGCATTCGTCTTTTTTACTTTCTAAAAAATATTTGTCCTCTCAAAATTTTAAGAAGTTTATATTTTTCATTAGTTAATAGCAGACTTGAATACGGGTTGGTATTTTGGGGTGGAACTTATATAACAAATTTAAAATCAATCATTATTTTACAGAAGCTTTTTGTAAAGGTTATTTGTAAGAAATCCAAATTTGAGTCTTCATTTCCATGTTTTGTAAAACTAAACATATTTCCATTACGATCACTTTTTGTGTTTAAAGTTCTTAAGCTCTTCTGCAGTACAACAGATTTGTATAGCGAAAGCAATAGTTATAAATCAAGATTAAGAAATGTAAGTTTACAACATGTCCCGAAGCCAAATCTAACGTTCTTTACACAAACTTATCAGTTCATTGCACCAAGAATATTTAATCAACTTCCAAACAATATTAAATCAATAAATAATCATAAAAAATTTCTAAAAGAACTGAGGAAATGGCTTAGGACAGTTAAGAATGCAGACGATTTGTTACGTATAGTGTCATAGATTTCATTCAAGTGTTATAGGTTAGAGTTAGCCTCTATTTATTAAAAAATATATTCATGTTTTGTATTTATACTGTATATACAGGAAATTGAATGTTTGTCTCTTATTCTATCTATATTTTATAATATGTCTGTAGATTAACTAATTGTATTGTTGAGTGTTTGTTGTAGGTAACAGCTTTGAAATTGGTTTTAAGTTTAGATGCAGTATTGATTTTTTTCTAGATTACTTTATTAATTTTTATTGAAGTATTAGTGTGGGGAAAGCACAAGATTTTGTAGGTTAGTTGTATTTTTTTACTATCGTTACATCAAATTTGTTGTTTACATTTAAATGCTCCGAACTCTATTAAATAATGGTTATATTTTGTAAAGGAACCCCCAAACAGACATTTTATGTCTTGGGGGCCCTATTTTTCATCTGCGCATACACAATCTTCTGAGGTCAGCCTGGTTTTAATTATTATTTTTAATTTTGTATGTGTCTCTTTACCAATATATTGTAAATGTTTGTATGTATGTGCAGAGAAAATAAAGATTTATTTATTTATTATTATTTATTATTTATTTACCAAGTTTAATCAAGATATATTGAGAAATAACCGAGATTTAGAATTTTACTTATTTCCCATAAGGTTAACATTGGGACAATGTACTGCGTTTACCACTTTCAATATCTCGGTAACCAATGGACATAGAGCAGTGATTTGAAATACAAAATTGTTTGTTTTTTTGAGCTAAATTCAACGGTACCAACAGAAATTCGATAAACTTTATTTTTCTATGTAAAAAACTCAAAAACCCCATTTTTGAGGGGGTTTATCCCCCCTTACCGCCCTTCCAGTGGTCTGATTGGGCTGGTTTACGAACTCGTCTGAGGGATTACCACTTTACATGTCTGTACCAAATTTCATTAAGATCGGACCATTTTTACGGCCGCTATCGTGCTCACAGACACACACACACACACACACACACACACACACACACACACACACACACACACACACACACACACACACACATATATATATATCTATCTATATATATATATATATATATATATATATATATATATATATGTTTTGTTTATATATTATATACTATATTATATTATATGATATAAATACCAGATTACAACAAATCTGGTATTTATCAGATAAATTGTTCTACCTGCAACAAATTCTATATTGGACAAACTGGAAGGTCTTTCTGTTCGCGCTTTAAAGAACACATACAAGCACTCAAAAGCAATAATAACACCACTATGAAAAGTACCTTCGCAGAACACTTATTAAACACTAATCGTGAATACAAAAGCATGAAGGACAATCTGAAAATAGTAGAATATTTAAAAAAGGGGGACAAAATGAATTCAAAAGAAAATTATTATATATATTTAAGTTACAAAAAAGAACCCCAAAACTTATTAAATACCCATATTGAAACAAACAACCCAATATATGAAAAAGTGAGACATATATAAGAAAACAACGTCAAGCATCTTAATATTTCTATACTATACTACAAATAAGAAACATCTGTTCTCATAAACATTATAATTTTTAACTTTATAATATTAGGTTAGGTTTTTGTTTTGACTATGAAAATGGTCAAGAGCCGAAACATGTCGTCAATTTTAATTAAATAAATATTTAATTATGAAAAAGAAAGGGTACTCTGTTTGTAAAAATGATAATCTCTCTAATTATTATAGTAGCCCTAACAAGTGAATGTAATTTATTTTATAATATGGCTGACAACCAAAGAATCATTCACCAATATAAATACCTGACCTTAAAAGAACAAAAAGTTAAAGAAGATATAAAATTCAACAGAATATGTTTATCGAAGAATATAGTTCCTAATTATGTACAAATACATACAAAATCAAAAACCAACTCAGCATTGAAAACTATGGAAACAGCAAAAAAGAGGTAATTGTTCACTTTCCAATGGTTGTCTAGAAATTGAAAATTTTTTTTCCATACTATAGGAAATTTTGCGCTGATTCCGGAAATGATTGTCGTTTTCCGCGGAAAACGTCGGAAAATGCCGGAAAATCGGAAAAACCGGAAAAAACTTTTTTTATGGAAATAGGTCATGTGGGTACTCAAATTAATCGGAAGAACGAGCTGAACAAGAATATGCAAGAATTTTCAAGATCCGACGGATATTAACGGAGATACGGCCGGAAAAGCGTCGGAAAAGCCAAAAACAAACTTTGTCGAAAACATATCATGTGGGTACTCAAATTAAAGGAAATTGCACGCTGAACAACAATCTGTAGTAATTTTCACGATCTGACGAACAAAGTACGTAAGAAAAAGATAAAGCCAAAAAACATAAAAAATTTTAAATCAACTTTTGTTTAAGTTATGTGAAGATGGATTTGGCTGGAATAAATTAGATAGGGATTGGTTATATGTTAGTTTAGGTTGTATTTGGTTTGGTTAGGTTAGGTTGGGTTAGGTTAGGTTATGTTAGATTGTGATAAAAGTTGCATTATTTTAGATTATATTAGGATTGGTTTAAAACATTAAGTTAGGCAAGGATAAGGTTGGTAAAAAGAATGTGATATTATAATCCTAATCTAACAATACCAAACCTAATTTAACCTAACCAAACCTAATAGGTATAATCTAGGGAGGGCCTAACCAAATTCAATATATAACCTAACCAAACTTAATTTAACCTAGTCAAACCAAACCTAACATAGTCTAACATAACCTAACTAGACCTAACATAGTCTAACCTAACCTAAACTAACCTAACCTAACCTAAGATCCCACAGTTTAGCGTAACTCACCTAAAACTAACCCATTTAGTGCAAATCCATGACTTTTCCGACACGTTTCCGGCCATAACTCCGTTAATCCGCATCTAATCTTGGAAATTCTTGCATATTATTCTTTATCTCAATCTCCCGATTACTTTGAGTACCCACATGACCTACTTCCGAGCCAAAAATTATTTTATCGTTTTTCCGATTTTCCGGCATTTTCCGACGTTTTCCGCGGGTAAAACCTATCATTTCCGGAATCAGCGCAAAATTTCCTACATTTTGAAAAAAAATTTCAATTTCTAGACAACCATTGGAAAGTGAACATTTACCAAAAAAAGATCTGGATTAAAGAAGAGATTAATTCACTTTATGGAAAATTATAAAATATCAAACAAACAAGAACTGAATTATTGAATAATAGGAAACAACTATTCCTCCCTGAAAGTATTGAAGAAATCATAAATAACAATAAAAAATGGATTGATCCACTTATTAAGAAAAAGAAAGACACCCATCTTAAGAAACTAAATAAATTATTGGATAACAAACTAAAAGATATTCCATCCAACGAAATAGAAGAAATAACCATGTTTTACCCCCGTATTCAAAATCTGACTGATTTTGAATTCAATGAAGCAGAAAATGAAATATTACAAAACTCACTGAAGTATGATATCAACTTAGTCAATAAAAAAGAAACGATCAAAGATGAATTAATAAATTTAGATGCTCATATAAAAAACATAAAAGAGAAGAACAGGAACCTTTAAAACATGCTTTTATCCATGAACTTAACAAGACTAACTTAGAAGTAAGGAAAGCAACAACAATTAATTCATATAAAAGAGAAATAATGCTTATTAATTCTATTAGTAACAAATTAAAGGAAAATAAACCAATGATTACAAAAGCTGACAAAGGAAATACAACAGTAATAATTACAAACGACGATTACAACACCAAAGTAATGTTCTTCATTGAAAATAATAATTTTGAAATACTTCAAAAAGACCCAACACAAGAATTTAAAAAAAAGACAAATAGCATGATTACCAACTGTAAAATGATAAAGAAAGAAGAAAAATATTAACTAAAATCACTAACCCCAAAGCCCCCAAACTACGAGGTCAACCAAAAACTCATAAACCTGGTATTCCAATTAGACCAGTTGTAAATTTCAAAACAGCACCTACGTACAATTTATGTAAGTATCTCAACATTAAAATACAAGAAAATTTAATATGGGATCATAATTACAGTGTAAAAAGTACAATTGACCTAGTTAACAAGATAAAAGATATCAATATCCCAGAAAATTGTTCTTTTATTTCATTTGATGCGAAAGACATGTACTCTAATATTCCTCCAAAAGAAACTATTGAGATACTAGAAAAAGATTTAAAGAAAATTAATATTTTAAACAAACCAGAGATAAAAGATATAATAAATTTAACTAAAAATTGTACTACTCAAAATTATTTTGAATTTAACTCAAAATATTATAAGCAAGAAAATGGACTAGCGATGGGCTCCCCATTATCTGGTTTGTTATCAGATATTTTCATGCATGACCTGGAAGTAAAAAAAATCATAAACCAATCTAATCCACACGTAAATAACATAATTTACTGGCACAGATACGTCGACGACATAATTTGCATTTTTACTGGGACTACAAATGAAAGCAAAGAACTCCTGAATTACCTAAATTCTTTATCTCCTCACATAAAATTTACACAAGAAATCCAAACAAATGAAATCACCTATTTAGATTTAACTATCAGTAAAAAGAATAATAAACATGAATTTAAAATATATCCCAAACCAACTCAAACTGACCTACTAATACCATCAAATTCTAATGACCCATGGCTATACAAAATGTCAGCATTTAGAGCGATGATAAACAGACTCCTGAATATTCTAATGAATAAAGAAAACTTTGAAAAAGAAAAATCTATCATAAAATATTTGGCAAAAAAGAATGGTTATAAAGAAAACTTTATAGAAAATATGATTAAAAGAACCAAAAAGAAAAGACAGAGACCGAAAGAAGAAGAAAAGAACGAGAACAAGGAAAAGAAATACATATATATCTGTACCCTATAACACTGTACTTAATAAAGCAATACGGAAAACGTTTGACAAGAAGAAATACTGTTTAAGCTTCAGAACAAGAAACAATTCTTTCTATTTAATTAACAATAAAATTAATCAAAGCAACAACAATAATAGAAATTATTACAACAAATCTGGTATTTATCAGATAAATTGTTCTACCTGCAACAAATTCTATATTGGACAAACTGGAAGGTCTTTCTGTTCGCGCTTTAAAGAACACATACAAGCACTCAAAAGCAATAATAACACCACTATGAAAAGTACCTTCGCAGAACACTTATTAAACACTAATCGTGAATACAAAAGCATGAAGGACAATCTGAAAATAGTAGAATATTTAAAAAAGGGGGACAAAATGAATTCAAAAGAAAATTATTATATATATTTAAGTTACAAAAAAGAACCCCAAAACTTATTAAATACCCATATTGAAACAAACAACCCAATATATGAAAAAGTGAGACATATATAAGAAAACAACGTCAAGCATCTTAATATTTCTATACTATACTACAAATAAGAAACATCTGTTCTCATAAACATTATAATTTTTAACTTTATAATATTAGGTTAGGTTTTTGTTTTGACTATGAAAATGGCCAAGAGCCGAAACATGTCGTCAATTTTAATTAAACAAATATTTAATTATGAACAAGAAAGGGTACTCTGTTTGTAAAAATGATAATCTCTCTAAATATAGATATATATATATATATATATATATTATTGTTTAATTCACAACTTAGGGCTGCTAAAAGTATTTGTAAAAATAATAATAAACTTGAGCACCCTTTTATCATTATTTTATTTAAAAATCACGACACGTGTTTCGGTAATTATACCATCATCACGGTGAATGAAAACTTTTCATTCACCGTGATGATGGTATAATTACCGAAACACGTGTCGTGATTTTTAAATAAAATAATGATAAAAGGGTGCTCAAGTTTATTATTATTTTTACATATATATATATATATATATATATATATATATATATATATATCTAAAAATTCGAACGAATGGTGTTTTTTGCTTCTGGGGGCCCCAAAACGAAAAGTTATCACGGTCTCGGGCTTAGGTCTTACCATGAGACCTACGGTAATAGCTTCTTTCCTATAGGGGATATTCGCTAAAATTAAGTTTATATTATTAAGTCAAAGACTAATATTTGCAAATTTATATGAAGAATTTCTCTAAAGGAATAACCTTACGAATGTTGAAAATTATTCAAGGGTTAGGGGTTACTAGTAAACGTTCAATTTTTAATCATCTTTTTTTATATCGCATTACCTATCATTTTACAGTTTTGTTTAATTTTACAAATATTTGAAAACCTCAACATTGTTTTTGAAACTTTACGCTAATCATAATTATTTAAAATGTTTTATTCTTGAATAAGTGGATACCATTTGATTGTGAATAAAAGGTATCAGGAAACTGACACATACTTTCTCCCTTAAAGTCATTTAAAACCAGAAAACTTATATAGTGAAATAAAACAAATGAACAATTAATTATAACACAAATACATACCAAAAATTATCAAAAACGGTTTGTTAATAACGGAGGTATCGGTTTTTAAATATTTTCCATAAGAATAACATTGGACAACGTACTGCGTTTAACGCCGAACTAAAATATCAATTATCTCCGCAACCTGTTGACGTAAACTAATGATTCAAAATACTGGATTATTTAGTTTTTCAAGTCAAATTTTATGGCTGCAAGTATATTTTCTTTAGAAGTTACAGATTTTGAGAAATTTGAAAAAAATGAATTTTTAACACTTAAACCCCCATAACTTCTGAACCTGAATGTTTACATACATGCAGGTGGTGTCATTTTGTTGTTGTTTGTTTTTTGTTTTTGTTGTTGTTTTGTTTTGTTGTTGTTGTTGTTTTGTTTTTTTGTCGTTAGAGCCATTTTTCAAAGATTTTATAGCATGCTTTTTGTCTAACATGCTCGATAGTTACAGCATGTGCCCAATGAGCGCTAGGAACTTCATGAAGTGTCCAGTTTCGATGGCCACTCGCTGTGATTTTGACTGAAATAATCGAGTTACACTATGTGCCCAGGAGTGCTGGCTATTCATGAAGTGCCCAATTACAGCAAGTAGCTACGACAGATGTCCCATGTTGTTTTCTTTCTATATTTTTATTTATTTAAAAACAAAAGTATACTTTATTCTTCATTTTTATGGAAATTTCTATCACTGTTATGGAAAATATTTTCACATGATAATTTCATACTCGCATCAGCCCTCTTCCATAACATATATTTATGGCAAGATGCCTCCATAAAAAAAAACATTTTTAAACGTCAAATTAAAGTCGTTTTGACTAACGTGGCCTTGGTCAGATCTTGATTTACTAAATAACCACCTTTTTTATTGAGACTACATATTACCATCTTAATGGTTAACCTTTTCTTGAGAAATATTTGCCGAAGCAAATATCCCATATGAAAAATTTAACAAACAGAGAGATTCAAATTTAAAAGTATTTTTGTGATATATATAAAATTAAAATAAGTTAAGAAAACTTTTTGTTGAATTTAAAATTGCATAAAAGGTTCTATTTATATTGCCTAATTCATAGAACTCCTTATAAAAGTGTATTGCTCTAGAAATGTCTTGATAACGTGTCGTGTACTTTCCTTTTTACACCGAACGTGTCTTGTGGTTTCCTTTTTTATCCTTTCAAAATTAATATGTCACATTATTAATTCTTTGATTGAATTAAATTCAGTTTTGATGATATTGAGTTTATGTCTAGATTTTGATGTTTACGGAAATTTGCTATCACTAAAAATACATTTGCTAAAAACACATTTTACGATTTTTTTTATATTTGGAATCTGATCCTGTCGTCTAGACTCTTCTGATTGGGTTAGAAGTTTTTCTCTTCTGATTCTGATTTCTGTGTAGTATTGTATTTTTGTTTTGTTGTCAGCATTAGTGTTCTTGACTGCTTTTAGATTTTTCTGTTTAAACAGTGTATTTGTCCCCAGGTTCTCCTAGCTGTGCGTTACCCAACCTAGGTTTAGGTACCTTTATTCTAGTATCAAATACCTGAAGACGGAATCAAATTACAGATCCCGAAACGTTGTGAAACTGGGTTTTACTTATTTACTGATACTGGGCACTAAAATTATGATGAATCTCGCTGTGGAGAGTGTGTAAAGGATTACTGCAGATTTACGGTAAACTAGACTTAGAAAATTACGAAGAGCTAACATGCTGTTGTTATGTTATCTTATGAACAATAAAACCACTACACTAACAACAGACGACAAATGAGTCGGTAGATACATATAATTAGGACGTGAATGACTTTAAGTAGGAGTGGTTAGAATAGTATCGTTGTCAACAGTAAACTCAAAATAAATCATAAATAAGCATTATTTTTTACGAATCTATTATTAAAAGTTGTTTTAAAATGCGCCTGTAAAACTGACAAATTACAAGTAGTGATGTCAAGATTGCCCTAGCAGTATATGTAGACGCGAAAGCGATAATGGAAGACACATTTTCCGCTTCGTTGACATAATCGTCTCCTCGATTAACACGGCTGGGGAACCATGGATTAACGATTAGGTCTAATGGTGGATACGGACAATAAATTTATGTTATACTATTTCTAATGTTTTGTGATATCGGCTAGAATTTGTATAAAGTATTGTATTGATTGCGTCTTATTTAATTTTAAAATTCAATTAAAATCTGTAGAATATATATCGTTCAAGACAGAGCATTTTTATGTCTTGTTATGTAATTATTTTTAAATCATTATTTAATTATTCATTCATGTATATTTCCCTTTTATGATTTGTTATAAAGTTTGGCCTATATAATATTATTTAAAAACATAATAGTTGTTAATGATTATCAACGGGATTTTACAAGTTTACTTCTTAACATTTTTGGACATCTATGAGAGAATGTGCAGTATCGCAAATGTCCATATTTGAAAATCCATAAGTTATATTTTTTAAGAGAAATGTTTTTTATTGACCACTTCTATTAAATAATATATACTCGTCCCATTATTGCAGATTTTACCAGATAATGCCGTCATTAACGCCAGGCCTTGTCACGCAAATACCTTCCACGCAATTTACTCGGAGATTAAGATGTCAGAAGACATTTTCCTCAACTGGAGATTAAAAATTCTTCCACCCTACCCTCCATAACACGTGTAATATTGCTTCTTCCCTTTCGCAGTTAACCTTGTAATATTCCATCTTCAACTTATTAATGTTTCAACTTGTTCAGGCTTAACACATGTCGGATTATCAACTTTGGACATCGTTAATTCAAGTTCATTGAAGTTAAAGCCGAAATTACCGAAAACGGGGTGTTTCGGTTATTGTCTTGAACTTGAGCTCATCATCCCGGAATCAACCGAATTTTATTCCCGGCAAGCTCAATAAAATTTAAGGAAATTTGGACCGCTTTCCATTTTTCTTTCGACCATTTAAGCAACTCTTGTGAAATCCCTATAGCAAATAAACTAAAAAAATGTCAACTGAACGTGATATAATACTAGGCAAAAATATAAAATACATAATGAACAATTTTAATGAAGATTGTGTAAATGATTACCTTTTCCAGCTTCCACCCTGTTCAAATTCATAGTGAAGCAATAATATTAGGATTTTTTGTGTTACAAAGTACTATTAATTTGAATATCTTAGTTTCAGTAGATACTTTAAAGTAACAATAATATAATGCTCCAAATTTAAAACATATATTTGAAATCAGTCTGTTTATATTGGGTTGCTCCCACATATCATGGTTTTTGTATGTTTGCTACTTGAAATCCCTAACAGACCCACGGAGAAAACCCAGCCCAAACACATACACACACGACTTGCACGCTAATTCCTGTAACATGAAACCACAGATCTGGATAACTACAGCCTTTATTGTGAAGTAATGAGAGATTCAGTATTTGTTATGCCTGATTGACGTATTATTATAAGTCCGTAAAGTGCTTTACTATACCATGAATATGCTACTAGATTATATCCTGCCTCTCAAGGTATTTAATGCCTTACCAACAAGCGTAAAAACTAATGACCACTGATCCTTAAAATTAAAAATGTTTGATGGTAGGGGAAAACTCCCGTCTTTAAAGGAGTATTTTGAGGCATTCCTCAACACCTTTGTCTGGTCTTACCGGCTTGGATTAGTAAATTAAAGAAAAAGTAGTATAAAACGTAGGAGATTTCGTTATTTATGTGGTACAATCGGTTGGTCATGGACAAAGGTGAAGACAAAGGAGAGAGGCGTACAAATGAATACAAAGGTAATAACAAAAATATTATAAGCCATATAATCAGAAAACGTACAGTTTCTCTTATATCTGTTATCAGTTTGGTATATAGAAAGAGTACTATATTGAATCGGTATATCGGCATATTGGTCGGGCTCGTTCGTTTAAAAACGACAGGTGACGAGTTTAATTTTTTTTAAATATTGAAACTACACAAGTAGTGTACAGTACAGTTTAGAAAAAACTTCAAATTTCCTCAATATTGAAGTTTGAGATTATTTTTAATAGTTTTGTTTTATTTTCCAAAATACTAATTCCCAATAAGAAAAAACATTCTCCCTCATTATAACAGTATTAGTATTAATTTTTCAATCGTATCTGCTGGAAAATTAGGTACAGTATTCTTGGTAGTATGTATGCTAATTTAAACACCTCACCTCTTGCAAACTGTTTAAGAATTTAAGAACAGTGGAAGGGAATTAACTGGTCGTAGAAGAGAATCATTGGCATAGGGGAATAGTAAGAATGGATTTATGGATTTAGTGATCACTGGCCCCATCAAATGTAAGGCCTGAACAATTCCCAACAGAGCAATGGCAGTGGTCGGAGGATCTCTTGTAAAGTTTTTTTTTTTTTTTTGTAAGAGATATTCAGGTCTGTGAAACTACATTTACATATTCAATTCAATATACAAATATGACCCATTAAATGGTAATTAATTATTTTCCTGATCATCTAGCATTATTTTATTTCAACACTCAACACTTTTTAAGATTATAGGCAGTTTTCTAAGAAAGAAAAAAATACCCCCGTTGCAGCAGACCTGTATAACCAGCGAATTTCAAATGCTTAAATAATTTAGACGAAGCCACACATCATGTCAAAGCACTGGGCTGATTTTCGATCTCGTCCAAATAATTACTGCTTTACACGCCTGTGCCAAATTTAATTTAGCTTGCACTATTTTTACGCGAGTTATTGTGCTTAAAGACACACATCTATTGATACACACGTATATTTGGTATCTGGGGGCCCCAAAACTAAAAGGTATGATAGTACAGAGTTTTGGTTTTCCTATGAGATCTACGATAATAGCTCCTTCCCTGTTGGGGAAATTGAAAAAATAAAAGTAGAATGCACAGTATATCAATATATGATTCCTTGTTTCTATTTATAAGTTTTAATCTGTAGCAAGCCTCATTAGTAAAAATATAAAATTATGTGTAGGGTTATAACTTTTATTTTTTCCAGTTTTAATGAGTAAGGCCAGAAAATTACAGTTGGGCTTTAATATTGGTTTGCCTATCACCACAAAGCGAACTAAAATTACTTCCTCCTCTCGAAGCTTGTTCAGACCTTTACCAATGATTTTATTCCGTCCTAAGAAGCCTCCTTCTTAACTTCGCCATGAAGTCAAAAGCATAACACTAACTTTTTTTTAATATGGGCTACCTTAAAAAGAGAGGTTGAATTAATCATATCATTTTTAAGTTATAATATAAATATACGTATATAATATAACACATTTGATTTTATTATATTATTTTTAAAAAACATGCAAAAACACCATTTTAAGATACCATATTTAAGAATACCATATCTAAGATATATTATCCGGATATGACTTAGAATATCTTAATACCTCGCTCAATGCATTAAGTTGCATTGAAAGAGGTATTAATATTAGAGTAGAATGTGCTCATTTCCCTGAGCAAGTCGTTCTCTTGTACCTGTAATTGTCATAAAACTTTCTAAAAAAATTAAATATAATATAGTAATAGCTTTTAGAATTTGAGAATAATTTTTTTCATTTTTTACTATGGAATCTGAAACTGAAGCCTTGGTGAACATAGTTGCGTTTTCTATTATAATTTATAGGGTTCCTTAATTTTCTAAAGTAGAATCGCCGATTCGGTCAGTAATAATTTTGCTCACTTACATAGCAAACAAATTATTGCAATCCACAATTTTTCAAATAATAAATGGTCGCCATTATAACTTGATTTATTTTGTAGCTTTGATACAGGGTACAAGCGTAATGAATCTTCCCTTCCCGTAACATCGTTCGTTTAACTTTAAAGCGCAATAATAATTTGTATTTTATATATAAATATAATTTATCTTAATAAGGCCTGTAAGTTTTTATTTGTATCTTTTTCATGCTCTGATATCGAGTTCAGCATGATACACAATACAATATTGTGTTTCATCCTAAGAGGAGTGTAACAGTAAAAAAACCTGAAAACCATTCGCAAGCTCGAGCTCAGAAAGCGCGTTATAACATTCTCTCCATACTGCACATTCTATTGCGTTGTTTGTTTTGCTAGTAAAAACTTCAATAAGTAACCAATATTAATCAATGATGTCTACAAAAGGTTTTCCTTTTAGCGAATTTCCCCTATAGGGAAGAAGCTATTACCGTAGGTCTCATGGTAAGACCTAAGCCCCAGACCATGATAACTTTTCGTTTTGCAACCCCCAGAAGCAAAAAACACCATTCGTTCGAATTTTTAGATATATATATATCCATATATCATATTCAGGGTAACGTCCTCAATGAGGTACCTGTCTTATTAAAGTGATTAAGAGATTAAGTGATTAAGTGATATATATATATATATCTATATATATATGTGTCTGTTAGCACGATAGCGGCCGTAAAAATGGTCCGATCTTGATGAAATTTGGTACAGTCATGTACGGTGGTAATCAATTGGACGAGTTCGTGAACCAGCCCGATCGGACCACCGGAAGGGGGGGTAAAGGGGGATAAACCCCCCAAAAATTGGTTTTTTGAGTTTTTTACATAGAAAAATAAAATTTATCGAATTTTTGTTAGCACCATTGAATTCAGCTCGAAAAAACAAACAATTTAGTATTTTGAATCATTGCTCTATGTCCATTGGCTACCGAGATATTGAATGTGGTAAACACAGTATGTGGTCCCAATGTTAACCTTATGGGAAATAAGTAAAAATCTATATCTCGCTTAATTCTCAACATATCTTAATAAAACTTGGTTTGTGGCTTCATCTACATGAGATGTAATATATTTCGGTCTACAATCCCCAAAATTTCCATTTTTGTGGCAGCAAGCCTGCATACTCATTTCCCATGTTATTCTTATGGAGCTTACCAAAACATGTCAAATCTCGCTATGTTGGATTGAAATATGTTGTTTTGCATTTGAAATTCGCTGAGTATGCAGGTCTGCTGCAACGGGGGTATTTTAACTTATTATCTTTTAATTTCTACTTCTAAATCACTGTTGATTTTAACGAGCGTTCTGTTTGTAAAGACAAAGACGGCATAATTTTACATATGTACACATTACCTTGGATTTTGTAATAAATTGTTCTATGCATTTAGGTTCGTAACAATAATGTTGAGTTTGAGCAATGGGCCAAACTGCGAGGAAGGAATAAAACAAAGCTGAGTTGACCATGGGACTGAAGGAGGAAATCGGAGTAAAACTGACACCATTATTTGATAATCAGAAGATGGGTTTTGTTTCAGTGTTGTTTGTTTTGTTTTTTGTGGGTTTTGTTTCAGTGTTGTTGTTTAAAGAGAAGTTTATTGTTTTGTTTTAATTTTTAAATTTTTAATAAAAAACGTTTTTAGTGGAAGGCAGTTTAGTTCAAATAAATGCCTCGGGTAGATGAGATAAAGTGAAAGTTAGTTTGGGCTTAACATGTACTGAACTTTTGGGCCTGATGCGAAAGGGAATATTTTCCATTCCTGAGCGAAGTGGTGTACTGGCAAGATGTATGTAGCTGACTCTCTAGTCTGAGGTACGATTTCACTATTAATTTCGTAATAAATTAGAAATTATTAAGTAATTGAAGGGCTCTTTAATCTGTCTTGTCGTTTTTAAAATTTTCCAGCGATGTATAATTTTATTTTTTTGGGGAAGTAAGATGTTTGTCCTGTTCTGTGCAGGGTTTCACGATCTGGGTCACAAATTTAAATCACGTCATTGCTACTGTTTTTCCTTTCTTAAATCCATTCCTCACCTTTTTATGAAATTAAGATTTATTCAGCATTTAAAATAGTACATGTTGAGTCCTACCAGGAAATTATATTATTTTCAGAAGTTGTGTCACTTAGATTTCAATATAAAACCAATGTCAAGAGTTAGCCTAATTCGATCAATTTTATTTCATACAATTTTATTCGCATTTGTTAATTTTTATTTGAACGCTTTGTGTTACCTCGCCAGTGTATCTAAATTCTATAGTTGAAATTTTCGTGCACTGGATAAGGAGTTTGACTATTTTATTTGCTGGGGGCAAATAAATTTCGTGGTACATTATATAAGAAGTTAATGTAATTCTATGAATTTATTTCGATACTATTAAATCAAATAAAATTCCCTGATACTACAAATACTGGGAGCTCAGGAACACATATAAATGTGGAAAATCTTAATAAAGTAAAAACTAGTGTTCTAATTACTTAAATATTAGGCCATTCATATTGTACATTAAAATCGCAAAGTGTCTAATAGTTCCGTTTTTTTGTTATCTTTTGAGGATGCATTTCTGTTGCAAAATGCCTGCCTCGACTAGGCGGTGGTCAAAAATATCTTTACGGTTTTTTAAGCTTTTCACAGATTTCTTAAGCAGCATTCAATCCACTGAAAACACTTAAGTTAAGACCTTAAAAAAGTATATTTTTCTCATGATTTAATCTTTTGCTACTGTTATTGTAGCTCAAATACATCCGGAGATATGGTCTTTACAAAGATATGTAAGATTAATATGAAATCTCCTATTTAATCAATGTGGAACATTTCAAAACAAATTTGGACTACTGAGACAGAGTCGTTAGGACTTGGGATATTTTCGATAGCTTAAAAATCTATCCCAAGCAAATTTAGTTCCTTACTCAGAGGTTAATAACTAACGTTTAATTAGATTTCAAGATATTTAACCTCAAATGGACTTAACTTCCCTATATAACTATTCAGGGTATTTCAGAATTCGTGTCGGATACTCTAGGGAATCGTTCCTGGATGCTTAGTAACCTCATAAATAATAAGCAGTTTTTTATGTGCGTAAGTGGCTGTCTGTCACTTTTAATTTAAATTGTGTTTAAGTTAAACTTTAAAACTAAGGATATGTGTTGTAATCATCGATGTACATAAGTGTTTTTTTTTTATTTGAAATGTTTTAAATTCAAAATGGAGGTAAGTTTAAATTTTCAAACTCAAATTATCGTGGAAACAACAAATTAACAGGAACAATTTTTTTCTAAATTTTTTTCTACATTATCACAAATAACTAGAACTCCAATCGGTTGATAGATAACAAAGTTATTCCCAGTTGTGTGATTAATTACAACTATTACTGCTGGTTAAAATTGGTAAAATCTATTTTGTTTGGATAATTTTTAATAGTATAGTTCAATCACAATAATCATTCAACTGTATCAGTAATGTTTGGTTGTTAAAATTCAATTTAAAATGCTTTTCTTACACGCGTCACTTTATCATAAAACAATTTTTTTTAGTTTTTTAACTTGTAATGTTTTTTTATTCTTATATAGTTGTAATAAATAAACATCAAGTTTTCATTCAATAGATTACGGGGACTATGTATCTAACAGCAGATTCAAACGTTTGTCTGCTGATTTTGCCCCTTGTAATTGTATCTGTTATTGCTTTAAAAGAATTCAAACCAGATGAAGAGCTCGCTTGATATTATTTAATGTTTACTTTTAAAGCGTTAACAGATAATTAGAACTCATATGCCGAGTTTAAAAGCTGTTTTATAAACGTATTTTAAATAAAAGATTATTTAATACTAAACACATACAGATAGACAGCTGGCCTTTTAAGCATATTTAAAAAACTAGGTTTTAGCTATTACTGCTATTATTCATTCATGAGCTTACTAAGCATCCAGGAACAAAACTCTAACCGACACGAATTCTGAAACACCCTGAATAAATATATAGTGAAATTTATAGTTTCATTGAAAGGAATCAGGTGCAGTTACTGTTACAGAAAAGATTCAATTTTAAAAAACTTACCAGACTTTCAATTTTGAAAATTAGAAAAATCTAATTTCCAGTATAGACAATTTAAAAATATATAATTCATACAAAATAGTAGAAGACAAATAATTATGTCTCATAACACAAAATAAATCACTCATATCTTCAATAATCTAGACAAAAAATATTATACCATAACATAACCCTCACACTCACAATCAAGTCAAAATAAAATCCCCACTTTCGTAATCAAGTCAAAATACACTGATACTTAATACATACAGACGAATTTTCATTTTCAAATATCAATAACTTTATAAATTTCAATTTACCATAAGCAAACCTTATTTTTTAATTCAAGTCAAAATACCCTTCCACATATAGACGAATTTTCAAATTAAAATATCAATATTTACCATAAACAAATCTCACTTTCCTATTCAGTCAAAATACGATTCAACATATAGAGGAATTTCCAATTTCAAACACCACTTTTAAATTCAAGTCAAAATACTAATCTATATATTGACGAATTTTCATTTTCGATATCAATATTTTTTTATTTACCATGAAACTATTATAATCAATAATTAGTCACGTATGGAATAAGGAGAAGAGGAAATTTTGAGTGATTTCCCAGGTACCCGGAGATAACCGTGGCGTCTTTTTTTAAGAGGGTGGCAGCCTCTTTTTACCTTGCATTTGCCCCCCCCCCCCCCACATAGGCCTAAGGCCTGTGCGTGGAAGTTATCAAGAAAACCAAGGAGTGAGCCGGTACAGTACGAGGATGAACAGTACTGCTAAAAGTATGCGGCATCATCGGGACTCGATCCTGCGACGCTGCCGCCACAGAACTGGGGCCGAGTGCGCTACCAGCTGCGCCACCGACTCATAGTCTATAATCTCATAGCACTTAACGGTCAATTCGTGGCATAGCCTAGAAAAACGATTTTGTTGCATAACATATAACGCCTACTATAGGGTATAACCTATAATCACATTTCTTTATAAGCGATGAAGCACTTTATTTATTTTATAAATTATGTTGTATGCTATATTGAATTTTCAGTGAAACTCAAAATTTCTTTACCACTTTTTTGGGGTTAGTCCAGGAACAGTGTGGTGCTTTATTCAATTAAGATTGTGTTATAAAATGTGCAATATGTTTGAATGGGTGTTACAAGTGTGTAGACAATGAAGACGGTCCCACTGGACAGTATTATGACAAGTAAATTAAAAAAAATTGGGGAATTCAATCTATAGCTCAGCTGAAAATTCGGTAATCTGATTTTGATTGTACTACTATATAAATGTATAAAACTATTCTTCCGGCTGAAACTCATAACGTATCTTGAGAATTAGGTGATATTTCAAGTTACTAATAAGTTTTTAAGCTCAAGTTTACTTCTAATAAAACTCCACTTCATTGACTTAAAAAGTTTCAGTTTGCTCTATTCCCTCAGGAAAACGACAGTCAACTTTCCAGATTTTGACAAAGTGAACCAAAGTTTCTTAATTAAGGCTGAGTAAAGTTTCTAAGACACACAAGATTATTTTTGTAGAAGTTTATAGCTATGATGCTAAGACTTTTGAAGTATTAAATCTGAAACTCTGTAAATATCATAAATACTTATTAAAGAAAAATCTCACGAATTATGACACTCGTAGCATGTGTCCCAAAAGTAACAGGCCGATTTAACAGCTTCTAAGCTAATAATATGGGTTGAAGATATTTTGCACATGAGGTTAAACTTAAAAACAGACTACGTATTGCTGTGAATGTTATATGTACCCCAGTCCCAAAAATGCGTTTTTTCCTGGTTGCCCCAAACTTTAAAATACAAACCCCCATTGAGTGACCACTAATTTTAAAGGGGTTAGCTAAAAAAACAAAATTTCACAAGCCTGAGGTCAATTACATGGAAATAGCATCTAAAATTTATTGTTAAAACAGTTCTTCAACCATTCCAAGAACGAACAAGTCTCTTTGTCAAAGTTTGGTATCGCCAACCTAACCCACAAATTCAAAATCTTGAGAATGTGGTGGCTCCATAAGAAAAATAGACCTACATCAAGGGACCATTTAGGATGAAAGGCTTGTCAAGAACAACTCAACAGCGCATATTTAAAATTGTTTTTAGACATTTTCAAAGTTTAATAGCCTTAGCCTTTTTAACCTCTTAGCCTTCTCAAAGTTTAATATTATTTGCACATGTATCAATTTAAAAACATAGATATTATTCCCATGGGGCATAGAATCGGCTTCAGATATGCATCCTCGAACTAAAAAGGTCCTTCAAGATAAATAGTCATTTGAAGAAGGTTTAATTTTTAATATAGAGCAACCACCGTCCCAACTTTTATTTTGATTTACTGGGTTGGGTTGGTAATACTATAGTTTTACCAAACAGACGAGTTCGTGCTAGGAATGGTTTTACAACTGTTTTTATCTTAAAAAATAATTGTCATTGATTTTCCATCCAAATACAAGGACGAATTTGCAAACAACACGACCCACTTAGCACAATTAGGGAGTATTTGTCTGACTTAACTATATGATATAATGACCTAAAAGCTATATTAGTCAGTCAGTCTATGTAGTTAAAGGAAATCGAAAGATTACCTAAGTAATGACTGAGTTACGAAAAAATACCTTATTCGTATCCTTCTTTTTTTACATTATTCATGGAGTAAAATTTAAATGATTACGAAATTTCATTAACTACTCTATTTCCACATTTGAAACCTTAAAATAGTACAATTTCTTCACTGTTACATGGATTATATTACCATAAACGTCCTCTGACAATATCCAAGGGCCATCGCTTTTAGCATCGATAAATGATGTCATATTGAAAACACCAGCTAGACAGCAAGAATTTAAGATTAGTGTACAAATATTTCATTAGAAGCCTATAGGAGATTCTCAATCAAAACTTTTAATAGGACGCCTCGTGATGATAGTAAAGTGAGTAGATGATTAAATCAAGGTAATAGTTAAAATAAAAATTGGTTTATAAGTTTTTCTGTTGCATGTTTAACAAGAAGTTACGTTTGCGGGTAAAGAATAGGCTGATTAATTGAGTTATTAAGAATACAAGGCATACAATGAATCCGTGACGAACTCCTTTAATTTATAAAACTATTTCAACTTTCAAGATATTGAAAACTTGTTCTGGATTTGCTTAATATATTCATCGGATAAAATTGAATGTATATTTATCTATCAACAAAATTAATTCATTATAAATTTGTATTACCAATGGGTCTGATTTATCAATGTTAACTTTAATTAATTACTAACCTTTAGGTTTGTAATCAATTGTGCCAGTAGTATTGGATTAGTAAATTGATGTAATATTAACTTTTGACTTTCTATTGCAATTGAAAAGATTTGGTTAAACATTTTTCAACCGGAAAAAGATGTATAGAACATGTGAATGTATGACGTTTAGTTAAAAGATTAATGAGAAATAGAAAGTTTTCAATACTGTAATAGCTACATGCTCCATTACAAATAGGGAAACTAAAAAAACTTTTTTTACTAAAAGTTATAATATTTGGCCTTTTCATATACCAAATATTATAAATGTGACTTGAATAAAATTAGGTTCATGGTTAAACGTAAGAGTTGTAAGAATTAATACGATTGACATAGGGAAAGTAATTAGGCTAATTAAAAACTTGCAAACATTAAAACTTGGCGACTTCCCTATTTAAGGGCTGAGAAACAGATCATTGAATGGTTTTCATCTTTGAATTCATCTTTAAACCTTAATCATTGGGGATTTATTTTTGATGTACAATAATTTTTTTTATTTATTGAAAATTTTAAACGGTCTTTCAGATTACCTACATTAAAGGTATTAAGAATCCGGTGAATATTAAAAACATTTATGTAATGTAACGATTCAAAATAAAAATGCTGTGATGTAGTAAAACAAGTCTGGGCTATTAAGCTTCCATCCACCCAATGTAACTAATAGTTAAACGTCACAATTAAGGTCCATAGTACAAGGCACCAATTTGTCAGCAGGCCACTCGACAGTGACGAATGACACAGTTTGTCACAGACGACAGAAGGCTTGGGTCAGCAATGCTGTTTTGTGCCTTTTTGTTAAATGTAAATGTTAAACTTGTAATGTCAAACTTGGCAGTTGACGTTCATTCTGTTTTAACTAATTTTGAGAGTAGGTTAATGATAATTTCTGGGTTGAAATAGAAAGGTGATATTCCGTTTTAGGTGACAATGATCGTCTGTTCTTTGTAGTTTTAAATCTTCTTTTTACTACAGCAAATATTGATTTGTATTTTTCTTTTTTACATAGAACACATTTAATTTACGCCGCAATTTACGTTTTTTATAATAATGCGGATAAAGGTTTTATTTTTCTCTCTTGCATGGCAATGGGTAGGATTTAATTAATATTTGGTATTAGTATATTTATTAGGCAATTTATTTTGTAAAACAAATAAATAAATAAAGAACTTCAATTATCCTTAAGTCTACTGGACAGTCGGGTACTACCTCTCTAAATAGAAAATTAGAAAATTGTTATTTTCATTCGTACTTAATACGCTAATAGAGCTTAATTATGACGATTTGTAGAATTGTATGAGTGGCGATCAATATATTTAAATATTTAATTGCATGGACTAGTTTTAGTGGTGCTCCAAGTACACTTATGCATAATACATAACAAATATGTAGGTATAACATTGTTATAGCTTTAAAATAATTCGTGGTTGATAAATTGTTATAAATTACATTTTTTACCCTAACATCATTATCAAAATATTTATTAAAATTTTATTGCAATATTTTGAAGCAAACTACCTTTTAATGTTTCGAAGCTCATAATTAACACTTTTATGGATGCTTTTTCAGCTAATCGTATACAACCCTCATGAACCATTTTCGTGATATCGTTTGGAGCTTTACATTGTTGTAAAGTGTTTCCTATAAAATTAATCTTTTCTCTCCTAACTAAAAGTTGATGAACAAAATTAAAAAGTCAGATTGGGATCACGTGCAAATGTAAAATTGCGAGATGAAACTGTTCGTTCTTATGTAAACTTTCTACAACTCCTGAGAAAATAATCGGTGTTGAAAATATACATTGTGACTTTGCTAATAGTGTCTTCGCTTTGTAGGATACCTTGTAGTTTTAGCTCAACACAGTTTTATTGTTTTAAATTAATATTCTATTTTACATGTAAAATTAAGTTTAAGATGAGCTGTATTTGAAAAACAAAAAATAGAATATGATTACTATTGCATTCTATTAACTTGTCATTCATACTTGGCTTAAAATCGCCATTTCAAGAAAAGTATAAAGTATGACGACAGTATGGCTGTTAAATATATAAAATTGTATGTATAACTTATATATTTAACAGAATGATATTAAAGAAGCAGAACGATCTTAAAGTTTCTGTAAAAGCTATGTGTAGGCCTATTGCCTAAATTTTGGATTTAGGGAACACCACTGAGAATCACACGTGCGTAGCAGTTCACACAGTAAATAAATGGATTCCTCATAACACCACAAAAATCAAGTTAGAAAGAAAAAATGAGGGCGTTATATTTAGAATACCTCAGTTTGAAGGTTTAGCCTAGCCCAAAAAGGTCTTACAAAAAGTATGAAATAACTGCAGAATCGACGAGAATTTTATGTTGTCGTAATATAACGTGGGATATTGGTAACGGGAAAACTGACGAAACCTTCATAAAAGCAGACTCCTACTTGTCTCACTGGGTGCTACAAACTGTCGGTTAGTTTTAGGTGAGTAAACAATTTATTTTTATGAGTCTGAAATACATTACGATATACGAACCACTAACACTTCTTTAACATCCAGTTTGTCTCAACGGTGTATTAGAGATCGATATATACAGGGTGTTTAAGGAGTAATTTTCCAACTTCATACTGTCATATGTTACACCCAAAATAAACAAACAATATAGATTCTGGCCATTTTCGTTTTATCCGTGTCTAGCCTTCTTGTTTAGTCATTAATCCACGCGGAATGACAAACAACAACCTATTTTTGTACTTAACCTACACAAACTGTATAGTATCCGGCGTTATCTCTAGGATTTCATCCGACATAAATTTCGTGACCTTTAGAACATGAAGCATGCATACCGTACTATATATTGTTCATTTAATTTAAAAATAAATAACTCCTCATCCTCCCTTATAGAGATAAATTCGCAAACACAAAAGCTTAGGCTGACAGTTTATTTACAATCAGTAGGCCTTATGCTCTAATACTTGGTTAACCTTTGGATTCTTGGGGCGCTGAACATAAGAAACAACAAAAATCAAACTTAAACCAAAACTTTCCCCTGAAGGGGTTTTTTAAGACAATTTTACTGGACTGAAATACTACTGACGCACTGAGCTCTGAACCTTGAAACATAGCATGGACGCTCTTAGGACACAGGCACCCGCGAAGAATGGATTTTTAAAGATTTCAACAGGGCTTCACCTCATAATTCTTCAAAGTTTCAATGTTAAACTATAGGGAAGCTTATGGAGGTATGGCAATCTAATGAAGAGTGACAAATTAAATGAAACCTAAAATTTGTAGTGTATTTAAATAATTAAAGTCTATTAATTAAGCCATTATTAGTAATATACAAATACATTTCTCAATCAAAAAACTTTGACTATTGTATCTGTTATATTTAATTTTCATCAGTATTATAATGACAGCGTGAGCGTAATTTATTACTATACTTTTTAAACTTAAGTTGAAACCCTTTTTGATGTGATGAATCAGCCTAAGTAAACAAGCAACGAGGCATTGTAGTCGCGAACTAGTTTTCATTGCGATGTGGGCCTTCAGTTCAGCATACACATGTGACGTTTAATTAATTATACATTCAGCCTCGTAGTGACCTAGACTTGTTTCTCCGACTCCGGAACTGTTGATATTCCCCAGAACTACTGAAGTTTTGAACTAATCGGTATCACCACAAATGATGAATCCAAATTATAAACTGTACACAGAAAAAAATAAATCAAAATAACTTTTGCTAAAATCTTACTTCGTGCGATTTTTTTATGAATTTCCAAAATTTCTAGGTACGATTACGAAGTTAGAACCACCTTGATGGTTTAAGGCGTAGAAACATAGTAAAAAAGTAATAATGTTTTCAAGCCATTGATATTTTTATTTTCAGATTTTAGTATTGAAGATAAACTTATATAAAATTCCACTGTGAGGATTCTTTCTTCTGTAAGGTTAACTTATAACACATATATATTTTATCTTCAAACATAAAACCTACATGACATTTCATGCAATTGGGTAACATTGCTGTGAGGTTGTTTTTTACTTTATGTTCAAAGCTCCGGAAGCCAGCCTTTTTTGTCATCCATTTAGTTTAACGTTCACAAATAATCCCACAAATACCTCAATAACAATTCTGAAAAGGAGTACTCCAAAATCGATGCTATTGGATAGAGAAGATTTCAAACAACTACCTTTTTTAGTATGAGCTGAATGATACGGATTAGTCCTCATGATCAGTAGGCTCAAATTGAATATTTTTTACCTAAATTTATTTTCCAATGGTATTGTGTGCCCACCGATTTGAAGGTTATCACTCAACAGTTGATTGCTTCGTCAGGAAAAATAAAAATAGAAACACAAAAATCTTTTCACAATATAGTCGAGTAAAATTAACACAAAAAACAGCTCGACCTAGAAGTAATTGTAATATAAATTAAAATGGTTGTTTCTTAATGGAAAAAGTGCGATAAACACGATGGAACATAGTCTACTCATGTACGACCCTGGGTTTAGCCGCCATCTTGAAAAATAGGCGGCCATCTTGGATTTTATGCAAACATCTACTAAATCCTCTACTGTATAGAAACCAATTAACCTAAAAGGTCAACTTTTTTACTAAAATGTTCCCAGTGAACCAGGCATTCATATAAATACATAAATATCTGATTACTCATTCATTTCTCAGAAATATAGTAACTGAAACTTTAAAATTTGCAAAAAATTTGTTGTACGTTTACAGTTATTATGAATTTATACATTAAAACTGAATTTTTGTTTTTGAACCACCTTATTCATTTTAAAGAGAGAAAAATTTGCTACAGAATCAGTCTGTTGGTATGGCCTTCCAGCCGTTTTAGAGTGAAACGGGTGCGAACTAAATATTTCTTTTCAGGATTTAACATGACAGTTAGACCATAGTATAGATATATAATGTTACAATCTATCAAACTTCTGACCACTAGGGCAATAGCAATATAAAGTTAATTTAATGTACCTAGATGAAAAATGTACGATAAAACGATGAAACATAGTCTACTCATGTACGACCCTGGGTGTAGCCGCCATCTTGAAAAATAGGCGGCCATCTTGGATTTTATGCAAACATTTACTAAATCCTCTACTGCATAGAAACCAATTAAACTAAAAGGTCAAATTTCTTACTAAAATGTTCCCAGTGAACCAGGCTTTCATTTAAATACATATATATCTGATTACTTATTCATTCCTTACAAATATAGTAACTGAAACTTTAAAATTTGCAAAAAAGGTTTTTGTACTTTTACAGTTTTTATGAATTTATACATTAAAATTTAGTTTTCGTTTTTGAACCACCATATTCATTTTAAAGAGAGAAACATTTGCTACAGAATCAGTCTGTTGATACGGTCTTACAGCCATTTGATAGTGGAACGGGGTTGAACTAAATATTTCTTTTCAGGACTTAACAGGACAGTCAGACCATAGTATAGATATATAATGTTACAATCTATCAAACTTCTGACCACCAGGGCAATTGCAATATAAAGTTAATTTAATGTACCTAGATGAAAAGAGTGCAATTAACACGATGGAACATAGTCTACTCATGTGCGACCCCGGATTGAGCCGCCATCTTGAGAAGTAGGCCGCCATATTTCATATCATGCAAGACTTTTCTAAATCCTCCTTTGTTTGGAAACCACCAAATTTGCCTGTTTATTTTGTATAGTAATATAGTTATTAATACTAAATTAACTTAAAACAACTTCAACAATACAAATACAAATTTACACCTTAACAAGAACTTTAATTACCACATAACATTAGTTTATAACTTATAGAATTGAATGTGGAAGTTACATTTTGGCACAAAATTGGAGATTTAATCATTTTTCCTTTTGCTCAAAAATGTTTTATTAGGGAAGTTACACCTAGAAGGAGACAAAAATGTTATATTTTTTGCAGAATAAAACTCTCACCTAAGTTAGTTTAAGCTTAATAACTAAATACTTACTTTTTCAAGTTAAAAACATGCCATAATCGAAAAATGAAAAATAAGAAATTTACAGACAGAGAATAAATTTTATTCACTGAAAAAAAACGTTTAAAAAAATATTATGATATACGTATAACGGGGGACAAACGCATCACCCTGAATTATTGAAAAATAATAACTGTTCATGAGGCTCAACAAATGTAGTTTAAAAAAGTAATGATAAAAATATATTTAATGACTGCTAAACAAAGATTAAAGTAACCATCGAGTTAAATTTAAACTTTGCTTAACTCTTCTTATTAGGGTTATGAACAATGAATAATGAATGAATAATAATGAAAAATGAGCTATTTATGTATTTAATTAAAGCATGGATCACTGGAAATGTTTTAATAACAGAATTGACCTTTTGAGTCATTGGTTTCCAAACAAGGGAGGATTTGGTAAAAACGTTCATGAAATCCAATATGGCGGCCTGTTTCTCAAGATGGCGACTCAACCCGGGGTCGCACATGAGTAGACTATGTTCCATCGTGTTTATTGCACTCTTTTCATCCAGGTACATTAAATTAACTTTATATTGCGATTGTCCTGGTGTCAGAAGTTTGATAGATTGTAACATTATATATCTATACTATGGTCTGACTGTCCTGTTTAGTCCTGAAAAGAAATATTTAGTTCAACCCCGGTCCACTATAAAATGGCTGTAAGACCATACCAACAGACTGATTCTGTAGCAAATTTCTCTCTTTAAAATGAATATGGTGGTTCAAAAATAAAACCGAAATTTTCATGTATAAATTCATAAAAACTGTAAAAGTACAAAAACATTTATGCAAATTTTAAAGTTTCAGTTACTATATTTGTAAGGAATGAATAAGTAATCAGATGTATATGTATTCAACTGAAAACCTGGTTCACTGGGAACATTTTAGTAACAAACGTAGCCTTTTAGGTTAATTGGTTTCTATACAGTAGAGGATTTTGTAGATGTTTGCATAAAATCCAAGATGGCCGCCTATTTTTCAAGATGGCGGCTACACCCAGGGTCGTATATGAGTAGACTATGTTCCATCGTGTTTTTCGTACATTTTTCATCTAGACACAATCAGTTTACTTTATATTGCAATTGCCCTAGTGGTCAGAAGTTTGATAGATTGTAACATTATATATCTATACTATGGTCTAACTGTCCTGTTAAATCCTGAAAAGAAATATTTAGTTCGCACCCGTTCCACTCTAGAATGACTGGAAGGCCATACCATCAGACAGAATCTGTAGCAAATTTTTCTCTCTTTAAAATGAATATAGTGGTTTAAAAACAAAAACTAAATTTTAATGTATAAATTCACAATAACTGTAAAAATACAACAAATTCTTTGCAAATTTTAAAGTTTAAGTTAATATATTTCTATGAAATCAATAAGTAATCAGATATAGATGTATTTATATGAAAGCCTGATTCACTGGGAACAATTTAGTAAAAAAGTTGACCTTTTAGGTTAATTGGTTTCTACACAGTAGAGGTTTTAGTAATTGTTTGCATAAAATCCAAGATGGCCGAATATTTTTCAAGATGGCGGCTAAACCCAGGGTCGTACATAAGTAGACTATGTTCCATCGTGTTTATCGCATTTTTTTCATTAAGAATCAACCATTCCATTTTATATTACAATTACTTCTAGGTATAAACCTATTTTTACTCGACTAATATGCGAAAACGAACAAACGTAAAAAAATCACAGACCTCACGCAATAAAGGAGCCATGAACGCAGCGGAGACGGGAGGGCTCAAAGTCTCCCAAATAACAACACTGCAATCGCATCGGAACATGTCCAGATCATGAAAAATTCAATTTGAACTGACTGAATTTTTGGGAAGTAATAGAGTTTCAAGTTTGAAAGTGCAGCTCAGGGACTAAAATAAAGATAAAAATGTTCAAAACTTTACTTATATAAACTTTAATACACCATTCTCAGTTACTGTAACTGTAGTCAGTACACTGTATAATTTGATGACGACTAGGCCCTACTTAAATCATACTTTTTCGCATAGCAGCAATGAGTAAATCAATCATTTAAGTCGCATACATTAATTTGGCTTCCCTTAATTCATTTAATAGGGTTCTTAAAATTTCAAAATACTAGATGGGAAAGATTTATCAAGATTAGTTACGATGTCAAGATGATGCATTTTTTCTAAACGAATTGTGAACTTGAGGGACCCTTGTTGTTCTGCTTTTATGAATTTTAAGAATGGGTGTAGGACAGAAGAAACCTACCCACACTTGCACGGAGCTCCTCACAGATCCGTCGATCGAATGATCGGTTTTATTGGCACATAAAGTATAAACATGCAGACGGACATGCGCCCATTGGTCTGCATTACAATGTTGTCTTTTCTATTGTATACAGCTATAAAACTATGAATAAATTTAGTATTTTTCATTGGTAACACGTTTTTCAGTTTTATGACAGATCGCTCTTTGAAGGGGGTACCAAAAACAATAACCCATTTTTATCAGAGTCAAAGCTCTTAACAAATCCGAATTCTATTTTACAGTTACTTCAGTTTTATGATTTATAAATCAACACTGCAATGGTGAGATAAGGGTATTAACAACGATATAAACTCGGGGGATGACGTTTCTTTCAATGTATTTCAATCAGTAAAGTGAACTCTTGAACCTTTACGTCTACAATACAAATTTAAACAACGATACAAACATAAATCGGCCAAGAGGACTGCTGAACAATAGACTTCTACACCTGCTCCCTGCTGCTCTTTTCACGCAATCCTGTATATTTTTTAATACTTTAACGCTACTGTTGCATCGCTTCGTCCGACCCTGCTTTAACTGCTACACCGGACGGAATATTGTTTTTTATAGCCTACTATAAAAATGTGTTATCTAATCGTTCATATATTACTCTGTTGGTTACAAACTAGAGCAGCTGCTTGGATGGATTGATGATTACAACTGGTTTGATTTAGAGAGTTCAATTCACTCCTGTGGTTCAATTGAATTATTATACCGTAAAGAGAACAAGACTGAACAGAATATAACTATAATAACTGTCGTTATTATAGTTATATTCTGTACAGTCTTGTTGAATTATTATACCGTAAAGCGAACAAGACTGAACAGAATATAACTATAATAACTATCGTTATTATAGTTATATTCTGTACAGTCTTGTTGTAATAACTATCGTTATTATAGTTACATTCTGTACAGTCTTGTTCTCTTAACGGTATAATAATTCAATTGAACCACAGGAGTGAATTGAACTCTCTAAATCAAACCAGTTGTAATCAAAGCAGCTGCTCTAGTTTGCAACAAACAGTAACAAATGAACGATTAGATAAACAATTTTATAGTATAAAAAATTCAATATTCCGTCCAAAGCAGGGTCGGTAGAAGCGATGCAACAGCAGTGTTAGAAGTACGAAAAATATATAGTATTGCGTGAAAATAGCAGCAGGGAGCAGGTATATAAGTCTGTTGTGCAGCAATCCTCTACACACTCCACCTGGCCGATTTATGTTTGTTTCGTTGTTTAACTTTGTATTGAAGACCTAAAGTTTCAAGGGTTTACTTCACTGATTGAAATACAATGAAAGAAACGTTACCCTCCGAGCTTATATCGTTGTTAATACCCTTATCTCACCATTGCAGTGTTGATTTATAAATCATAAAACTGAAGTAACTGTAAAATAGAATTCGGATTTGTTAAGAGCTTTGACTCTGATAAAATGGGTTATTGTTTTTGGTACCCCATTCAGAGAGCAATCTGTTATAAAACTGAAAAACGTGTTACCAATCAAAAATATTAAATTTATTCATAGTTTTATAGCTGAATACAATAGAAAAGACAACATTGTAATACAGACCAATGGTCGCATATCCGTCTGTCTGTCTGGGTGTTTATACTTCGTGCGCCAATAAAACGTAAAGAGAGTTAAAACTTCGTTTCGGAAGTTTTAACTTAAATTAAATTTAGCTTAATTGCGGTTAAAGTTTTCAACAAATCAAAAATAATTATTGTACATCAAAAATAAATCCCCGATGATTATGGGTTAAAGACGAATTCAAAGATGAAAACCATTTAAAGATTTGTTCCTCAACCGTTAAATAGGAAAGTCGCCAAGTTTTAATTTTGTAGAACCTTGTGAAAAAAATAATGTAATGCACATGAGAATTTACAAAATATCACAATGATTCTTTACTTTTCACTTAAAAATTCTCTAGAAAATCACCTAATTCCAAAATCTTGCTTTATTTTCAACTCTGCTTTCTAACACAAAAAAGAACATAAAAATAAACATTGTTTTATTTTCCCTACACACCTCTGATAAAACCTTCCGCATGTTCCTTAACATAATGATATATCTCTCTTTTTACTTAGAAACCATGCCTAGGAGGAAAACTCCTTGGATAATGTAGATAAGGTCTTTAAAATTAAAAAAAGTAGTATGCTGCAAGTGGTTTAAAACACTTTATTCTGAATCTAGCTCTTAAGTAAGTTCGCCTAATATGTGTAATGAAGGTGTATTTTTACGCAACCTAAGTTTAGTTTTATTAATAACGGATTATACCCCCAAGATTCCCATATTTTACCCACTAAATTATTTTCTTTGGGGATACGTAAAAATTTAGACTTTTCCAAAACCCATAGGATATTCAGCAGCTAAAAACAAACAAAACTACAGTACACCTCTGATTATCCGGACCCCACATTATACGGATCCCGGATTATCCTGAATTTCCATCCGGATTATCCTGAAATTCCGGTCCATCCAAGAAATTCAAAAATTAAAATCACGGAAAAACATGATTTTAGCGAGTTTACGGGGAAAATGCGCATTCTAAAAAGTAAAATGCAAACATAATACATTACTGTACGCATTCGGAATCACAACAATTGAGGGAATCACATTGCCTAAACAGTACATTACAGCATTTTCGTGAACGTACTACTGGATTTTCTGGATTGCTATTTGGGCGCTGTCAGTAATCGACAAAGGCGTAGGCCTACGGCAATTTTGCGAGTTTGTTTATTGCTGTCATTTGATGTGTTAGGTTATTTCTTAAGAATAGTTACTGTAATACGTTTTGAGTTGATTTAAGTTTCGTCTTGATTATTCTAAGTTTGAGTCATTTTGAATTATGATTATTTAATCTTAATAAATCAAATAATTTAACTTGGCGCTTTATTCCAAACATAAACCGTAATGAACAGTACAAGTTAACATTATATTCGTTCAATTAATAATGAAGATTAGGTCTTAAATTTGTTTCAAAATTAAACCCCCGTAAAATTTGAAAGATTAATATGTTGTACAGTCTTGATAAGCCGTTTTCAGCATCAATTTAGCAGGGGATATGGTACGCAATCTCTATTTAAGCGATATTGGAATGACCCCCGATTATCCGGATTTTTTGTTATCCGGATCGGTGTACCGCCACATTAATCCAGATAATCCGAGGTGTACAATACAGGAAATTGAAAGAGGCACTTTGCAAAACGTGTTCAGGAATTTGATAGAGAGAGCACAACTTTGCATAAACGTCAATGTTGCATTAAGCTAATACCTCCGTTGCAGCAGACCTGCATACTCAGAGAATTTCAAATGACAAAAAATACTTCCATCCAATGTAGTGAGATAATGACATGTTTTCGTAATCTCCATAGGATTAACATGGGGAATGAGTATGCAGGTTTCATGCTACAGGCATGTTAAAACTAGATGGTTTAATTTCAATATTTAGTAGATCTTATCTAGAAGAAGCCATATACCAAGTTTTATCAAGATATGTTCAGAAATAATGAAGATATGGATTTTTTATTGCCCATAAGGATAACATGGGGAATGAGTTTGCAGGTTTGCCGCCACAAAAATGGAAACTGTGGTGATTTTAGACTAAAATACATTAAATCTCATCTAGATGAAGCCACAAACCAAGTTTTATTAAGATATGTTGAGAAATAAACGAGATATAGAATTGTACTTATTCTCCATAAGGTTAACATTGGGACAACGTACTGTGTTTACCACTTTCAGTAACTCGGTAACCAATGGGCATAGAGCAATGGTTGAAGATGTCAAATTATTTGTTTTTTGAGCAGAATTCAATGGTGCTAACCAAAATTGCATTATTTTTATTTTTCTATATGAAAACACCCAAAAACCCACTTTTGGGGGGGTTTGTCCCCCTTTCCCCCCTTCCAGTGGTCAGATCGGGCTGGTTTTCGAACTCATCCGAATTATTACTACTTTACACCCCTGTGCCAAATTTCATTCCGATCGGACCATTTTTGCGAGCGCTATCGTGCTTACACACACACACACACACACACACACACACACACACACACACACACACACACACACATATATATCAGGGTGAGTCAGACCACCCGTCCACCTAATGTAGCGGGAGAACGGTTTGACATAGAAACGTCAAATAAAATTATTCCCCACTAATTTGCACATGAAGAATTCATTAGAAATATTTTCATCGCGATTCATGTACAGGGTGTTCCAGAAATGAAAGTCATGGGTTCGAATCTCAAAATTTTCTTAAGTAAACCTACAGCAAATATTATATCATTTTAAAGGTCTTGTTAAAAGAAATATTTTGGTGAAAACAGAACTAAATTATCTCAAGCCGTTTAAAAATGGCGGCCATTTTTGTGAAAATTTTCGATATTTACGGAACCCCCTGTATTTTTCAAACCACTCAACATTTTTCAGTTCTGATTCGGGCTTATGTCTTACCATGAGACCTACGGTATTAGCTTCTTCCCTATAGGGGAAATTCGCTAAAAGTGCTCAAACTGAAATAATAGGCTTTATCAAAATGTAAAGATTCACAAAATAATTCATCTTATGTATGTACATGTGCATTATTCAATCTAAAACATGGGTTGCGTTAAAAAAATCACCCTGTGTGAAACACCATACTTTAATGACAATGTAACAGAGTCCGCAGCAGTAGTGGAAAGTTAAGGCAATGAGGTGAGACGTTACAACGACGCCTCTTGGTAATTACCCCTAGAATTCCCTTCCCAAACGACGCCATGACATTATACCACTCTAACCAGAATATCACTGGAGTAGAACTTAACTATCATTTTGGCTTTGTATAGGCGAATAATAACATGGCTAATAAGAACGAAGTGGGCAGCAAGCAATAAATGAGGGGGAGGCAAACAATGACTTGAGACCAGCAGCCAAGGACTCGCGCCGTCTCGCCCTCTCGCTCTTATCAATTTAATTTATCTCGACTTTCGTTTGTAGGGTATTGAGTACCGTAGCTCAATATTTATCGTAGCTTTATTTAATTTTTTACCCTCACACTATTCGATCGATGTTCTTGTCCACCATTGCCAGCGTAGTTTTTTGTAGACTAAAGCCTTGATTGGAGGGTATTTGTTTTGTTATTGATTTGAGATTGTTATATATACTTAACGAAACGTTGCCGTTATTTTTACTTGTGCATTTAATTGATTGACGCATTCAATCTTGATCGCAATGTGGTTAAAGACAAAAAAGAAGAAGGGAGATGTATTGGAAATGCTCTAAAAATAACTTTAAGAGTAATGTTTCGTCTATACTCGGTTGCATGATCAACTTTCAGTATTGAATTTCTATAATGCCGTTTTAATTACTATCAAAATTATGTTATAATCAGCTGATGATATTGTGAGATGCTTTTATTGATATCTGAAAACAAACGTACCCAGCAAAAGTAATAGATTAGTTATTACTCTTATACAGTATAGCCTGCTCATAAAGATAAATGTTGAATTGAGTAGAAGATTGCTCACAAAGAAGCTTGTAATCAGTTCACCTTGTAATGTTGAAACATCTATTGAGACCTAGTGATGTCTCAAAAAGATTGGCATGGATTACGATATGTGAGTTATCATAGCTCACGACCAAAACTGATTGCTATTTTTTAAGGTAGACTTCAAGGCGAAGCATTACTGTTTTAGCTTTTTTTGGCATCTAGGGCTAAGTCGGAATATAGCGAAAGGCTGGAGTTTGTAGGCCACTGCAATATTGTCTGACACGTGGAGCCTCTGTTCCTCAGCCTCATTACACCCGGAGTTTATTTGCTAGAATCGTGATCAGAATCGTAATCAGCAATCGAGTTGTATTGCGGTGGAACTAATATTCCTACTTCTGAATTTTGCTATAAATGTATTTCTCGATGAAAACATTATATTTGGACATTTTGGAAACTTTCACGCCATCTCAAACTTTCAACGATATTAATTGTTGGGTCTATAAATTAAGTAAAGCTTATTAATATTATTTTTATATATACTTTTAGCTTTCGAGGAAATGAATATATTTTACACACTTCAGTACAAACAGAAAGAATTATACTTCAATAAGTTTGTAAATAATGCAATTTCATTCGGTGAAATACATTCCAAATCAATGAAAATATAAAACACAAAAAATTCTACATTGTGCTATACACCATCATGAACATCAAAGGAGAGTAACGGTACATCTTGATAGCAAACTTCAACCCGCATATTAGATGTCGCATTTTTTGTTTCGAGACATAAGGTCTCGAAAGCCTGCTTACTCATTTTTGTTTGAAAAATAAAATGACATCATAATAAATACGTAAGCACAGTGGCATTTGAAAACTGAGGGTCTTAATTGTCATCACAGTTCTTGTCTTATATGAACGGAAAGGTTTAAGAGGTAAGATCACTTATCAAATTGCAATGAGGGTAAGATTATTTTTTAAATTAATAGAAAGTTTGAGAATATTCTATGTAACTCGCTTACATGTATTGGAAATACTTAACAAATAATAACAGAGATCACAACACTTAGTTCTTAAGGCTGGTATTCCCTATTACATTGACCTTATGTATTCCACATATATTCCTAATATATTGTCTAAAAATACAAATAAAAAACTAATTATTTGAAGTAAATTAAAATCAGTGAAAATTTAACTCTGAAAGGATGGGTCCAAAACTAGTTTTTGTTTCTCTTTTACTTTATTAGATTGGTATCAAAACCAAATTACAAATAACACCTTTTTTCAATTCAAATCTTTCAAAACACTCTTCAATAATTTTGTAGGATCGATCTGATTATCTTTTGTTATTAAGCGATTTGCAAATTGCATTACTATGGTCAATTTTCCATTAAATCAAATTATATACTCATAATAAAATCATGAGTAGTTAAAATATTAACAAAGCCATCAATACAAAGTACTCTACACATGAGTTTGTGAGGGTTGCGATCAATATATAGAGGATGTGCTGGAGGGTTCGGCTCGATGGCAGATAGCCATTACAGACTGTCCACAGCAGAACATCTTGTCACACTCGTCTGAGTCTCACCTGCGAGATCCCGCCACACCTAAAGTGTATTGCAAACGTTGCAAACAGTTTGCAATATATCTTAGACCAATTTCATACTCAACGATTTTTAGAAATCAGATGTTATTGTTTGGTACTAATATGAATTTTAATTTACACTTAGCATAAGCATTGTTGGTAGATGTATTATGCCTATGTAATTTGAGTAGTTTTTATATCGAACTGAAAACCAATAGGTTTTTAAGCCAAATTTAAGAGGGAGTCGGTAAAAAATACCCGTTTCAGCAGACCGGCATACTAAGCGAATTTCAAATGCTCGAACAAATATTTCACACATCAAGTATGATCAATGGGCGCCCATGTGCACAATAAGCTGTTCCAGCTGCGATGCAATCCCACGGTATACTTCTAAGTCTGGCCCTCTGTTAAATGGGCGCCCATAAATAAGCATGCAAAAATGTTCTCCATAAGAATTTCATAGGATAAGTGTGCAGGTTTTCTGCCACAGGAATTGAAAAATGAGAGATTTCAGGTTATGAGCCAGTATAACTCATAATAATTAGATGAAGTCACATTCCAAGATTTGACATAATATGATAAAAAAGCGAGCTATGCAATTTTATTTATTTCTTGTAATGTTAACATTGGAAAGGTGAGTACGCAGGTTTGCTGCCTCAGGAATCCAAGTAATTATGGATAATTATGGATTTTAGGCCGCCGTGTCAAGGGCGGATTCGGACTGCTCCCCCTTGGCAGGTAGAAACAGTGGCATACGAATTGCTCCCCCTGCCAAACCGGCCAGATTTTAACTAGCGCCGACATACAGATTGCTCATCTTGCCGTTTTGTAATGCTTTTAGTCATGACTGTACCAATATTAGTATAAATAATTGTTATGGCGATTTTGCAATGTGGGGTGCACTATTGCGACAAAAAACAGAACTAAACAAAGAATAAAAATGTTAAGTATATAAATTCGGTAATCAGTTTTATATCACTCTCACCCAAATGTGTATTTATTTACGAGGGAACTGGTAAATATGTAAACTTTCGTCTGTCTATATTAAGATCAATAGTGTGTTGGATAAGCTAATGGAGACTGGGAGAGCCTACAAGGGAGCCAAAGAGAAGCTGAAACAATCCAAAAAAATTATTCAAACGGGGAAATTTCGCAAAAATAATTCCTTGTTGTTGCAAGTAAGCTATACAGAAAGTAAACTAACTGCCCTAAGCATATATGACAATCTTTATTACCACCATGTCAAGAGAGCAAAATTAATTTTATTCAGAATAAAACAATGTATTTTTTATTTTTTTGAAAACTTCTTTTATTTTATTTTTAGTACCACCTTAATCTAGTTAAATTTCGAACATAAGTATTATGTTTGGATTACAAATTATTGCACTGAATCCAAAACTTTTTGAATTTCAACGAAAACGAAAGTTGATAATGATGTACTATATATAGCTCATGTGTCCGTAAGTTAGTTTTATAACGTAATCAATGTTGACCTTCTGTGGTTAATCAGTGGCAACTTATTTTACGATTGCATTTATATTAAACCCTTGCAAGTGGTACAATTTAGGAAACCAGTTTCCCTAAATGTTATGTAAAAAAAGTTATGTAAAAAATGATAAAAATAAATACATAAATAACCAAGATCACTTTATTAAATAATTAACCATTTTAGTTGTGTCCTCATGCGAATTGCTTCCATTTTATATTATATATTTTTTTAGAGCCCACGCACAGGCTTTGATGCCCATGTGGGCTTTTTCCATATTTGTTATGTGTATATGTATATTATAACATTGATAGTATTTGTATCTATATGAATCACTGTATTATCTATTGGAGGAATAAATCTATTTTTCATTCATTCATTCATTCCCAAATCGTACCAACGAGTTCCTAAATCATATCACATGTAAAAATAAAGCATGCACCTATAAAATGGTAGCAAAGAAAAGAAAGAGGTAATGAAAAATACGTTTATTTAGTCCGTATAGGTGAATATTAACTGTAAAACGTATAATATAATGTATATACCCTAAGTAAATCTATGAGGTAAATATAACGTATAAAGTATATAAATATTTCATGAGGTACAATATACCAAATATTGTCTTTCTAATTAAATATAAAGTATAATTAAATATGATCTATTCCTATGTATATAATATAGGCTATAATAGATATAACGTACCGGTAAATAGTTTATGAAAATTCTATATACGAAAATTCAATGGTACAATTTGAGAAACCATTGAATATACGATATGGGCAATTGAGACTTTTTCAAACATTACCTTAATTGTAACCTCAAATAAAAGCTACCATGTCATCAACACTACTAAAATAAAGTACTTTAGATTACTTTTAAAATGTATATAGAAAATTAATCAGAACCTACCTTGTAAATCACTATTAACTTGCGTGTGAGCTGAAAACTAGATCAGTTTCTGACAAAACACAAAAACGAATTTAAAATTAAGAATATTGCAAACAATTCAGTGTAAACTATTGCCCACTAATCAGACTCATGGAAAGTTACGTTTTAAGCCACGAGAGCTCCCCTGTATCGCTTATAGTCTGAAATATCGCCGTGGTACGATTAAGGAGGCGGTACGATAATGGCAACTTTCCCCTAAGTATCATAACTGGATTATGAACGTTTGCATTGAATCCGAAACTTTGAACTTTAAAGAAAACTAAAGTACTTTAACATATATGTTTCCGTAATTTTATAGTGAGATCCGTAATTTTATAGTTGAATTTCTTTGATTAGTCAGTGGCAACTATTTAATGATTGAATTTAAATTTTAAATGATTTATTTAACATTTTTTTGAACACCTTAGTTATATACACTATATATTAAACTATAGTGCAGATTCGGTTTAAATCTCAAGTCAAGTGTCACGTGAATACCTTTTCACCAAATTTATGAGGCAGACCTCACTTACAGCCAGCCAGGTAAGTGCTTTGAAAGAGTAGGCCTACAGTCTCGTCTAAAAATATTGACAAGAACTCCAACCCGGCAAGGGGGAGCAATCCGTATGTCGACGCTATTTAAAATCTGACCGGTATGGCAGGGGTAGCAATCCGCATGCCTCTGATTCTACCTGCCAAGGGGGAGCAGTCCGTATTCAGCCTAGTCAAGTAGATCTTATCTAGATGAAGCCACATACCAAGATAAGTAAATAAGCAAACTACACAAATTTTTTCCTAAAGGTTAACATAGGAAATGAGTGTGCAGGTTTACTGCTACGAAAATATGTATAAATATCCAGGATTACAGACTTTACTTTGTAACTCATATAGATGAAGCCAAAAACCAAAATTTATTGAGATCTGTTAAGAAACAAGCGAGATGTAAAAATTTTGTTTATTCTTCATAAGGTTAACATTGAGCAACGTACTGTGTTTACCACTCCCAGTTTCCAGGAAACCAATAGACATAGAAGAATGATTCAAAGTGCAAAATTAATTTATTCTTTCATGCTTAATTTAACGGTGTAAACCAAAATTAAATTTAATTTTCTATGTAAAAAATTAACGAAATTTGGGGGGTTTTCAACCTCCTTAATCCCTCCTCTGAGGTTTCAATCGGGCTGGTCATCCGAATATAATTACTACTTTATACGCCCATGCCAAATTTCATTACGATCGGACCATTTTTGCGAACGCTATCGTGCTTACACAATAGCTGTAATTTGTTAGATTTTATTTCCAAACGTCATTATTTGGGATCTAATCCTTTGTTAAAGAAATGTTAATACCAGAACGGTGTAGAAATAGTTTGCCTAATTGAAATGCCTTAACCTTAGACTTGTTAGGTTCGGACAAGTGTAACAGATCTCTACCTGTAAATCCATCACAAACAAGGAAAGAACACCACCAGTCATGTTATTCAGGTGACTGGTGATGTAGTGACTGTTGGCTAGAAATGCCCACAAAGGAGTGTTTCAACTCGTATGAATTGTTAATTCATTGATTGGGCCCCGTGTATTGGTCAGTTGGTCGAAACACTGGTTGATGTTTATGAAAAATTTGTAGTTGTAATTTTTATTTAGTTATACAGTACTATTACTGTGAAACAAACTTTAACGTACAAAGTTTTATATTTTTTTTAGGGTGAATGTGTATTTTGAAATAAATAAATACTCTTTCTGAAAGAAATTTAAATAAACGTTGAAATTGGAAATTTTCAAACCAAATTAACATCTTATTTTAATATCAAAGATTTGGCATTATTTTTCCACGGAATACAAAGTAAGCAAACCAAATCGGTATGGCAAGTAAATTTTAACTTAAACAGTTTCTGACAATTACAATGGCTTTACTTTGTATATTGGTAAACATTTAATTTATTACACTTTTTATTTATCAAGCCTATATCCGACCGATACTAAGTTCCATATTTTCTTATTGACCAATGGTTTCATTTATAGCACAGCAAATAGATAGTTAATAAAATAAAATATTTGATTCTTCCTGACAAACATTGTAAAATTGTAATGTATTCTTATTTAACACATCCCAAATGCAAACTATCGTGTATTCTATTGCATTTCGATGTTTTGATGTTTAAAATTAGTTTTTATTCGAGGGTATTTATTTTAAATGGCATATTTGTTTATTTGCATTGAATATCAGGCAACTGTCAAAACAATAAAAGAAAACCAAGTACTCTCCACAAGTATAAAACACAAACTTTGACGCTCTATAGGGCAGAGCCCTTCATTGGAATTTCTAAAATACTATCTTATTGAGTGTCTTAGCTACAAGAGGAGAACACTAACAAAATTGCGTGTTCTAGTGCAGTGGTTTAGCCTAAAAATAATCATAGAACCAACCTAGAAATTGAAAAAAAACTTGTCGATTACATAAAATGGTTCCACTGAATTGGTGAAGTGGAGGAGAAGCCTCTTTCTAGAAACCTTCCTTTGTATCTAATGACTTCTCATGAAAGAAAAATGAAGAGTGCCCTTTGTGCACTCTTCGTTATATTTAAATCACGACTTCAACCTGTTGGTCGATAATGTTCCTTTAAAATTTTTAGCCTTAAGTGGCATCTTTTCATCGCACTGACAACGTTTTAAATTTATTTTAATAATGTCATTATATCAAAAAAATCAAATTTATTATTAACAAAAATCATTATTACGTTTTAGTATTTATGTACATATGATCTATACACTCATATTTTTACTGAAAATTAATGTGTAATATTATAAAAGTTTAATTGGTAGTTCCTATCTTGTATTTCACATTCTTAATTGATTTTTTCCTATGGGTAACTGTATGAGCAGAAATAAAAATGTTTTAATTGTTGTCGCTGTAACTTATAAGTGAACAGATCGTCTCCAGCTTGACAATCGCAGTTTAGTAGTTCTTGATCATATTCAAATTTAAATAGATATTTTACATTGTGTATTGCCTTTATATATTAATGTTTCTTTATACGTTATGGACAATTCAATATACTATCCCGGGCTACCAGTACTTAACGACAGTGAATATGCAACGTTTAGTTTAAAACTTATTGCAGCATTTTTAATTATAGGCTAATTCCAAACGGAGATTTGTTGTAATGCATTTTATGCTATCGCTTTAAGTAACATAGCGGTTAAGTTTCTGTACGTAAATGGATAAAAAATGTCATAAATTCAGCCTATCATACGATTACTATTGGGATTCATTTTTATTTCATTAGTGTTTTAAATTCTTAATACAACTTTTGATTTCTCCATGATGCCTTCCAAAATTGTTTGTCGATTATAAACAGGTTAACATACCTTGTGACGTCAGCAATTCCAATAGTATAACATTCCAATAGTACAACAAATAGAACTCCTCAAACAGTACTTGAACAGTATTTGCGAGAGTCTCAAATTCACACTGGAAATTGAAGAAAACAATAGTCTGAATTTTTTTAGATACAACCATAAGAAATAACTCTGATAAACTCCAATTTAAAATATACAGAAAGCCTACAGCAACGGACCATACCATCCATAATACGTCGTACCACCCTGAAACCCAGAAAATGGCCGCCTATAATACTATGGTACATCGACTTTTATCCATGCCATTGTCTACTGAAGATTATTGCAACAGCCGTATTGTTGATAATATAGTAAACAAACAAAAACGTAAACCCCGACCCAACAATAGTTCATCGGTTGATAATAATAAATTTGTCACCATAGAATACTGACACCATAGAATACAGCGGCCTACAATATGCTTTGAAACAAGAACTGAAACCACACGGCCTAACTGTAACATTCAAAACATCTAATAAACTTGGAACAAAACTAAATAAAACGTCACCTAACCATATACCTAAAGATACTGCAACTGGTACCTACAAAATTAATTGCTCTGATTGACCAAGTTATTTTATAGGCCAGACTGGAAGATCATTTAAGAAGCGGTTTTCAGAGCATTTGCCCAAACCAAAATTTGCTGAACAAAGGTCCAAATTCGCCGAACACTTATTTAGTGCTAACCATAAAGTAGACAGTTTTGATGCTAATACAGAAATACTTCACATTTGTAAAAAGAGCTATTTGTTAGACACGCTTGAAGAATTTGAAATATATAAAGCCACAAAATCAGATCCTCTGAACATGCTAAACGAAAAACTCAACTATGGGTCTAACAAATTATTTAATACGATATTAGAACTAGATCATTTGGTTAACAATGTTGGCAGCAGTGGTACTAGAACAGCTGATGATAAGCGTGACGAAGTGGGCTAAGTTTGTTAAGGATCAAACCAGTTCCAGTTCAGTCAGTGATGTGTGCCGGCCGGCAATCTATTTTAAATGTGTGTTGTAATTTTATGTTGTATTATGTCGTTTGTGAATTTTTAGACTACTTGACGAAATTCATTGAATGAAATAACGTTCTTCAGTTTTGATAATGGCTACGTGTTAGCCGAAACTAGTCAACAAATGTTGTACTATTGGAATTGCTGACGTCACAAGGTATGTTAACCTGTTTATAACAACTTTTGAATCAAGTTTGTTATGATTAAAAAACCGCAATTTTTACGAAATCTGTACAAAACACACAACAGTTGCGCAATTTTATTTCCTTAAAAATCATACAAAGATTTTTAAAATCTAACTACAATTAACGGAGTTATTGCAATTTGTCTACATCAGAATACATGCTTGTTTATGGCACTATCATAATATACCTATTTCAGCCTTTTGAGAGCAAATGCTGTTCTCACAACAGCACAGAAAGCACCAGGAGTCCTTTAGGTGTCGTGGTGCTAGATCTTAATAATCTTTCCATGGTCTTTTAAGAAATAAAATCGCCAGGAAGTCCTTTAGGTGTCCTGGTGTTAGATCTTAATAGTCTTTCCATGGTCTTTTAAGAAATAAAATCGCGAAAATTTTTTGTCTTTTGTAAAAATTTCGTAAAATTTACGGTTTTTAAGATATTAAGTTTTTAAATATAAACATGGCTGCCATTTTAAATGGCACAAAGTAGGAACTTGATACTCCGCACCAAAATAGGCCCAATCAGTCACACTTATGCACCAAATTGAAGGTGATATCTTCAGTGGTTCCGAAGTTATGGAAAATCATGTTAAAACACATAGTGGTTCCAAAGTTATGGAAAATCATATTAAAAGCACATACATACCGACAGACAGATAACCAAGCATTTTAGGACCCATGTTTATAGGATCTTTTTTCTTAGTTTTGATGTAAGTATTCATATCCTGCAGAGCTGAAGGGTTTTAGTAAACCCTGTATAGTAGAAAGCCGTTGTAGTTTTGCACAGTTTTAAGTCGATGAAATTTCTACCTTATTATCTCTTGAAAATATTCGTTACTTCCATCCATAATTTATTTAACCATAGCTCTAAAAAATTACCACCTGTATGAATGCCGTCATTTTGAATTTTATTTGCCTCATTTTAGCGTTTTGAGATAAAATATTTTAAAATACTTCTTTTTTGACACGCATCTAGAGCCTATTAAGTATATTTGTGGCACGTTTCATGACCCAAAGCACCACATTGTTTTAGAAAATAAGCTTTGATAACTAATAATGGCAACCATTTAGAATCTCCTTTACCCTATTTCAGCCTTTTGACAGAAAATATTTTAAAATCCTTTCTTAGCACGCATCTAGAGCCAACAAATGTACAAGTTGATAATATTTGTGCCAAGTTTCGTGGCCCAAGCCCTGTGGTTTTTGAGAAACCGTGATCAGTGGGCCAGTGACTCAGTCAGTCATTCAACACTTTTTTACTTATATATATATATATATATAATATTGAACTGATGGGGTTTTAGGCATCTGGAGGCCCCGAAACGAAGGTTATCATGATTCCATGCCTCAGTGCCACGATGCAGATCATACTGTGAACTTGTAAGGTTCTTTTACCTTTATTAGACTTTTTTTAAGGGGCGTCTACCCAGGTTTCAAAAATGAACGATTTTCTCACAGAGACTGAAAATTTATTAAACAAAAGAAAAGTTCACACTGGCTTTACTCACTAAGGTTCACACTCTTACTAGTGTCTATCACCACCCACTATTGCGGCTAGGACTTCATTAACACGGGTTATTCACTGTTGTCCGAAGACTCTTAGTTCGGTGTGGGGGTCGGGCGATCTCCTGGGCCGAAGCTGATCACAGGAGGTCACGGTGATGGCGCGGACTGGCGTCGACGGCGCGGCTCCCCGGCTGCTGATGGGGAATACGGACGGATGATCCACTGGATCTAACGGATGAGCTAGCTCGGACGGATACGGAGGTGGACCAACTTGGTTCACCGCCTAGTTTCAACTGATTCTGCTGAAACATCGGAACCCACTATTAAACCCAAGCACAAGAGAGTGGGGATGAAATAGTGAGGTTACTGCCAAGGGATTGCGCCACTTGGCAGTTACGGACGGGAAAACGGAATTCAGGAATCTGGGTACTTCGGACCACTGGGAAAACCTGAACGGACAGACTGCCGAGGGCTCAGCTCGCCTCTGCGACGGTACGGGGGGACGGGCCAGTCACCGAGGGCGCAACGTGCCTCTGCGGTGGCTGAGGACGGACTGACCAACGAGGGCTCAACTCGCCTCTGCGATGGTACGGGGGGACAGACTGACCGCCGAGGGCGCAACATGCCTCTGCGGTGGTCAGGGAAGGGATACGGGATCCGGTCACCGAGGGCGCAGCTTGCCTCTGCGGTGGCCGGGGACAGACTGACCGCCGAGGGCGCAACGTGCCACTGCGGTGGTCAGGGAGGGGGAACGGGACTCGGTCACCGAGGGCGCAGCTTGCCTCTGCGGTGGCCGGGGGCAGACTGACCGCCGAGGGCGCAACATGCCTCTGCGGTGGTCAGGGAGGGGATACGGGACCCGGTCACCGAGGGCGCAGCTTGCCTCTGCGGTGGCCAGGGACGGACTGACCGCCGAGGGTGCAACATGCCACTGCGGTGGTCAGGGAAGGGGTACGGGACCCGGTCACCGAGGGCTCAGCTTGCCTCTGCGGTGGCCGGGGACATACTGACCGCCGAGGGCGCAACTTGCCACTGCGGTGATCAGGGAAGGGATACGGGACCCGGTCACCGAGGGCGCAGCTTGCCTCTGCGGTGGCCGGGGACGGACTGACCTCCGAGGGCGCAGCGTGCCTCTGCGGGGGTCAGGGTGGGGGAGGGGAGGTTGCCGCCGGCTCAACGCGCCGTGGCGGCGGGATGGGCCGCTGTGGCCCGACTGACGGCGTCGCTGCTCTTCGCTTCCCACTGCAGGCGGCGGGGGTGGGGAGCTTCGGTGGGCGGAGCGTAGTCGTGGCGCTACTAGCGGTCACCGACGGAACCCTGCAGTTCACTTCGTTGCCATATACTTGTCTAGGTTTTATTTATTAATTAGGCATTATTTTTCCGTTTCCTACGGCTGTATAGTATTTAAATAAATACCATAATATTTATAAAAGTGAGTTTAACTGTATATTACAGTAATATTTGTTTTAAATAATTTGTCTATAGCCCAGTATATATTTTAATATTGTCACTTGTGCTCCAGAACTCATGGATAAGTTATTTAGTAAGACATAGTCGGTTATTTAGTATTGGGCAATATTTTGTAACATTACACCCTCTTTTTATTTCGGGGTAGAGAAAAAGAAAAGTCGGGTTGAAAAACAACGAGTTGAAATGTTTTTAGAAACCAAAAAGGAACACCTCTAGTGCATAAACGAAAGCAACTTTTTAAAAACATATGTACAAATACAACAGATTTCAGTTCTCTTTTCCATGAGTGGCTTGGTAAATCCTTTTGACGCCTTCTTCGGTGCGTTGATGGAACTTTCGTTGTCCTGGTTTCCGCTTCTTCTTGGGTGGGGCGTTAGGGTAGTTGGGGTCAGCACGAGGAGTCTCCGGAGCGGGACGACCAACACTGGGCCTGTTTGGAAGGCGTGGAGTTTAGAGGTTTTCTCGGTTTCGGAGAATTCTCTTGTACGGAATTACGATCGTTGTAAGCGGTATCTGGGTAAAAAGCCTGGGCGGCATTTTCGGGGGTTTATAATCCTGCATACTTTGTTTAACTACTTCATAGTCACTAGCGGCTAGCAATAAGTCGGACAATTTAGTTATGTTGTTTCTGAGCCCGTAAAGTTTATACTCCGGCAGCATGTTTTCGAAAATCCGATTGAATTGTTGTTCTTCTGAAAATTTGCCATGACGGCGCATCAAGGTTTGGAGGCTAATGACGTAGTCTTTGAAAGATTCATTTGGACCTTGAGTTCTGCCTTGTATTTCCAATTCTAATTTTTCCCGAAACCTTCTGGGTAAGAATTGACTTTCCAAAACATTGGAGGAAACCTTCCCAAGTGTTCCAACGACATTTATTATTACGGTACCAAAGTAGGGCCTTTCCTTTGAATGGTTCTGGCAGGGCGTACAAAAGTTTATTCGGGGAAATACTATAGGCCTCTTTAAGTTCGTTTAATATTTCCAAAAACAGCATAACATCTTTGTCCCCATCGAAAAAGAGATTTCATTTCCTAACAGTGTTGCAAATTGAAACTGGTTCGGGGTTGTTTGACTTACGGTTACGAGGCTGGAGGCTGGAAAGGGCTGAGGTGTCTGGGCTGAAGTGGCTGGATTCGTCACAGTCAGGGTTTCTGGCGGATCCGCGGCTTCTGACGTTGGTTTGTAGTTTCCCTTGATGAAGATCGTGAGAAGTCTCCGCATCTCTCGTACCTTCGTTTTGGCGGGTAGTCCAAACTTCTGAAGTTCTTCTGCGAGTTCAGCCTTCTTGAGGGTGTAGATCCACGAAGTCCTGGGCTCGGCCTTGGCCTTGGTTGTGAAGCTGCTGACGCTGGCGGTATCTGATCCGTCGTCTGACATCTTTCTTCTGATGCACTTTTTCACTGACAGTTTTTTTTAACACGGTTAAACTCACTATCCCTGTTCGGGCGCCAAAATGTAAGGTTCTTTTACCTTTATTAGACTTTTTTTAAGGGGCGTCTACCCAGGTTTCAAAAATGAACGATTTTCTCACAGAGACTGAAAATTTATTAAACAAAAGAAAAGTTCACACTGGCTTTACTCACTAAGGTTCACACTCTTACTAGTGTCTACCACCACCCACTATTGCGGCTAGGACTTCATTAACACGGGTTATTCACTGTTGTCCGAAGACTCTTAGTTCGGTGTGGGGGTCGGGCGATCTCCTGGGCCGAAGCTGATCACAGGAGGTCACGGTGATGGCGCGGACTGGCGTCGACGGCGCGGCTCCCCGGCTGCTGATGGGGAATACGGACGGATGATCCACTGGATCTAACGGATGAGCTAGCTCGGACGGATACGGAGGTGGACCAACTTGGTTCACCGCCTGGTTTCAACTGATCCTGCTGAAACATCGGAACCCACTATTAAACCCAAGCACAAGAGAGTGGGGATGAAATAGTGGGGTTACTGCCAAGGGATTGCGCCACTTGGCAGTTACGGACGGGAAAACGGAATTCAGGAATCTGGGTACTTCGGACCACTGGGAAAACCTGAACGGACAGACTGCCGAGGGCTAGGCTCGCCTCTGCGACGGTACGGGGGGACGGGCCAGTCACCGAGGGCGCAACGTGCCTCTGCGGTGGCTGAGGACGGACTGACCAACGAGGGCTCAACTCACCTCTGCGATGGTACGGGGGGACAGACTGACCGCCGAGGGCGCAACATGCCTCTGCGGTGGTCAGGGAAGGGATACGGGATCCGGTCACCGAGGGCGCAGCTTGCCTCTGCGGTGGCCGGGGACGGACTGACCGCCGAGGGCGCAACGTGCCACTGCGGTGGTCAGGGAGGGGGAACGGGACTCGGTCACCGAGGGCGCAGCTTGCCTCTGCGGTGGCCGGGGGCAGACTGACCGCCGAGGGCGCAACATGCCTCTGCGGTGGTCAGGGAGGGGTTACGGGACCCGGTCACCGAGGGCGCAGCTTGCCTCTGCGGTGGCCGGGGACGAACTGACCGCCGAGGGCGCAACATGCCTCTGTGGTGGTCAGGGAGGGGGAACGGGACCCGGACACCGAGGGCGCAACTTGCCTCTGCGGTGGCCGGGGACGGACTGACCGCCGAGGGCGCAACGTGCCTCTGCGATGGTCAGGAAAGGGGGAACGGGACCCGGACACCGAGGGCGCAACTTGCCTCTGCGGTGGCCGGGGACGGACTGACCGCCGAGGGCGCAACGTGCCTCTGCGGTGGTCAGGGAGGGGGAACGGGACCCGGACACCGAGGGCGCAACTTGCCTCTGCGGTGGCCGGGGACGGACTGACCGCCGAGGGCGCAACGTGCCACTGCGGTGGTCAGGGAGGGGGAACGGGACCCGGTCACCGAGAGCGCAGCTTGCCTCTGCGGTGGCCGGGGGCAGACTGACCGCCGAGGGCGCAACATGCCTCTGCGGTGGTCAGGGAGGGGATACGGGACCCGGTCACCGAGGGCGCAGCTAGCCTCTGCGGTGGCCGGGGACGGACTGACCGCCGAGGGTGCAACATGCCACTGCGGTGGTCAGGGAAGGGGTACGGGACCCGGTCACCGAGGGCTCAGCTTGCCTCTGCGGTGGCCGGGGACGGACTGACCTCCGAGGGCGCAGCGTGCCTCTGCGGGGGTCAGGGTGGGGGAGGGGAGGTTGCCGCCGGCTCAACGCGCCGTGGCGGCGGGATGGGCCGCTGTGGCCCGACTGACGGCGTCGCTGCTCTTCGCTCCCCACTGCAGGCGGCGGGGGTGGGGAGCTTCGGTGGGCGGAGCGTAGTCGTGGCGCTACTAGCGGTCACCGACGGAACCCTGCAGTTCACTTCGTTGCCATATACTTGTCTAGGTTTTATTTATTAATTAGGCATTATTTTTCCGTTTCCTACGGCTGTATAGTATTTAAATAAATACCATAATATTTATAAAAGTGAGTTTAACTGTGTATTACAGTAATATTTGTTTTAAATAATTTGTCTATAGCCCAGTATATATTTTAATATTGTCACTTGTGCTCCAGAACTCATGGATAAGTTATTTAGTAAGACATAGTCGGTTATTTAGTATTGGGCAATATTTTGTAACATTACAAACTGAATAGCTGATTCCAGAAAAAAAATCGCTAGCATTATACTATAATGTATTGTGCACAATACCTCAAAGTAGCAAAGTTTAAGATTTTTTTTACTTAGAAATAAATGAGTAAATAGTTAATGAGACATTTATAAATTAAATGTAATTAAAGCATATTTCTGAAGAGCGAGATACTCTTGCTGATTTTTATAATCCCACAACACGGTAATCGTATTGCCTCTGCTTCAAAAACAATTAGTGATGAACCACTGACACATGACATCCTGTAATTTTGTTAGAGAAAATTGAAACTGACAGTTGTGATTACGTTTCGGTTTTTCTGTCCCAACATTCTATTCCATGCAGGATTATATAAGAATTTCAATTGAGTCCACTATATTAATGAACAGTGTAATTTTAAAATGAGTATATACTAACTGTTCAATGGTTATCAGCTTTACACACTATCTATAGAGACCACTTGCCTAATTGCCAATATAAAGACTAACGAATTAGGTAGTTTTTTACTTACTTAAAATGAAGTATTAGAATCTGAGAATTTAAATAGGAATAATTTGACTTACAGTGAGGTTTGCAGTTCGTAGTATCATTGATTATATAAGTGTAGTAGTATATGTTCCAAGTGTACACATGGATAATCAATGTTAGTATTTAACTGCACTTTGTTTATTTCTATATTTTGCAGTATAGCTGATATTACATGTTCATTATTATCATGTCTGAATAAGGAAAAAATGATTGAGGTGCATTTATAATAATTCTGTATTTTTGACAAAAAGAAAAACAAATATTATTGTAAATAAAAATACTCGTAATATAACACTAAACAAATAATACCATACGATTTAAATTTAGGGAAACAGGGCACAATATTCTCCCCTCTCTTACAGTGAATGAATGACCTCAGGAGGTAAAAAAACCTTTAGGTGTCCTGGTGTCTGGTGATGTCGTGTCGAGCGGCGAAGTGGTTCAGGGGACGTACCCTCATGGTGTAGAGGTTCATCCACGACATCCACAACATCGGCAGGATCGGCAATCTGAGGTATCATTTGATAAAACGCCCAAAAGTTCGTAAATTACCCAATTTCAAGTGGGCAAAAAATACATTTCAAGAATTTTGATTGAAATATAAACTATCACAAATAGAACAGTAAAAATAAGATTGAGCCTGGACAAAATTCTCTGAAATCTGGAAATCGTCTTAATCTTTCCGTTTTACATCCAAGTATATGAATTTGAAGTTTGTCCTTTTTTTCTAGAGTGTGCTTTCGACTGGGACCACAAAAATGTCAGAGTTATGGGCGATTTTTATTCTTTAGCAAATAAGTAAAAACCCGTTTATTGTACATAAAAATTAAAAATTTTTAAATGCAAGAATTGAAGAGCACAAAATTCTGCATTGATTGAGTACCTTTTAATAAAGATACTTTGAATAGGAATTGATTTATGGTAAGTTAAATAAAGGTTTTTGGTGAATTTCTCTTTTAGGGAAAGAGCTATTACTGTAGGTCTCATGGTAAAACCTAAGCCCGAGACCATGATAACTTTTAGTTTTGGGGCCCTCAGAAGCCAAAAACCCATACGTTCAAATCTATATAAATATATATATATCAATATAGATGTATATGAATAAATATACTCATGCACTTGTTTGCTCGATAACCCTCACAAAAATGGTCCGATTGTAATAAAATTTGGCACGGACGTGTAAAGTAGTAATTATTCACACGTGATTAAAAGCCAGCCCGATCGGACCATCAGAAAGAGGGGTGAGGGGGGGTAAACCCCAAAAAATGGGGGTTATTGAATTTTTCATGTAGAAAAATTTAAATGTTCTAATTTTAGTTTATACAGTTGAATTCAGTTCGTACAAACAAATAATTTAGTATCATGAATCATTGCTCTAAGTCCATTGGTTACTGAAATACTGAGAGTGGTAAACACAGTACGTCGTCCCAAAAATGTTAACCTTATGGGAAATAAATAAAATTGTATCTCTCACTTATTTCTGAACATATCTTAATAAAATTTGGTATGTGGCTTCATCTAGTTAAGATCTTCTTGATTATAGCATAAAATCCACAAATTTATATATTCTTGGGGCAGAAAACCTGCGTACTCACCTTCCTAATGTTAACTTTATGGGAAATCAATAAAACACCTTCATTATCTTCCAATATATCTTAATAAAACTAGCTATGTGGCTTTATCTAGTTAAGATCGATTTGATTACGGTCAAAAATCCCCAAGTTTATATATTCTTGAGGCAGCAAAAAAAACCTTATGGAAAAAATAAATGTATGTAGCTTGCTTATTTCTCAAGGTATCTCGTTGAAACTTGGTATGTGGCTTAATAAAATAGACCTTAAGTAGATGTTGCACAAACAAAGTTCTATCAAAATAATGAGAAATAATCTGGCTGTACAATTTTATTTATTTTCCTTCCATAAGGTTAACATTGGGAAGGTGAGTGCGCAGGTTTGCTGCCTCAAGAATATATAAATTTTTGGATTTTGTGACATAAACAAGTATATCTCAACTAGATGAAGCCACCACATACTAAATTGTATTAAGATATATTCAGAAATAAGTGAGATATACAATTTTATTTATTTCCCATAAGGTTAACATTGTTGGGACAACGTACTGTTTTTACCACTCTCAGCATCTCGGTAACCAATGGACATAGAGCAATGATTTAAAATACTAAATTATTTGTTTTTTTCGAGCTGAATTCAACTGTATAAACCAAAATTAGGATACTTTAATTTTTCTACATGAAAAATTCAGTAAACCCCATTTTTTTGGGTTTACCTCCCCCCTCACCCGCCTTTCCAATGGTCCGATCGGGCTGGTTTTCTATCATAAGTAAATAATTACTATTTTACACGTCCATGCCAAATTTTATTAAGATCGGACCATTTTTGCGAGGGTTATCGAGGAAACAAATACATAAGTATATATATTTAGATACATATACTTAAAGTACTCAAAACCATACTCAAAACTAAAAGTTACCATGGTCTCGGGCTTAGAGATTACCATGAGACCTACAGTAATAGCTCTTTCCTTAAAAAAGAAATTCGCCAAAATCCTTTATTTAACTTACCATAAATCAATTACTATTCAAAGTATCTTTATCAGAAGGTACTCAATCAATGCAGAATTGTGTGCTCTTCAATTCTTGTATTTAACCTTTTTTATGTAGAATAAACGGTTTTTTGCTTTTCGCAAAAGAATACAAAATAGCCCAAAACTCTGATGTTTTTTTGGTCCCAGGTCGAAAGCACACTAGGAAAAATGGGACAAACTTCAAATTCATATACCTGGATGTAAAACGGAAAGATAAAGACGATTTCCAGCTTTCCGAGGATTTTTTCCAGGCATAACAAATTTTTATCTTATTTTACTGGCCTAAAATTGGGTGTCACTATTTAAAAAAATTAAAACAATCGACAGCTGGCTTTCTACCTTCTCCAAAATTTCCCTTTTGGATGATTTTTATTCATCGTTACCTTTGAAATGATAAAAAATTTGGTGTGGATCTGCGAAGAAAAATTTTTACAATCGGTATTAAAGCCCAATATTGTGCCTCCGTTTCATGGGCGGATTTCTGGGGGTGCCAGGGGGTGCCCAGCACCCCCTGATTTTTGCTTGATTATTTGGCGGAAAAAGGGGAATCAATTTTCAATATAACTTTGAATAATCTTTTATGTAGATTACAACAGGGTTTATAAAATAAAATAAACATATATCTATCGGAGTATGCCTGCAAATAGACTATTTGAATCGGAGTTTGATGTTTGAATTTGAGCATACAATACTTCAGGTCGACCTGGCGACCTGGCACCCCTAAAAATTAAGACCTAAATCCGCCCATGCTCCGTTTATGGAAAACCCTGTATTCCACCTCAAGAGCTCAACCCCACCCTCGGGGACTTTTTGTACAATGTTCAGACGGGCTTAACGAACAAGTTTGCAAATTATCGGCCGTCCGGCATTCTTCTTTCCTTCCACTGGACCAACTTGTTTGAGCTAAAGCGATTAGAAATTGAAACGAATCAGTACATTTCAAATATATTAATTTTATTTTGAGCAAGTATCAGCAAGATATTAAAATGTTTTCAAAAAATATAGGTTTGAGCCTAAAAAAATTAAATATAAACGTCTATGGGGAGCTATGGTGAAGGCTTAATGTTAAATGATTACGTAGTTTAACAAAAAAAATCAAAACCATTACCTAAAATTAAGTTTTATCTTTACTGGTATTACCGTAAGTCAGTTCAATTAATTTATTTAACTAATGTATTTTTAATGTATTTAATATTAAAGTATATATCAAATTTCTTGAGGACTCAAAACCCAATTTTGGGGGAGCGGGCGGCAGCGGCATTGTATCACGGCGGTCAACACGATGGTCCGTGGCTTCTTTGGGGTGACTGGCAACTAGAGGCGACGGTACCAGGGATGAATAGTGGGCGCGGGCCTTGGCGATTTCCAAGGTTCTCCTGTTTCTTTTTCCATGTTGCCGGTTTGAATCGACTTTGCCAGATTTACTTTTTTTATGTTTTCTATTTTATGGATGCTTTGAAAAATCACTGAGTTGTTGTATTCTTCTTTCTTGCTTAAGAGTGGAACGGGGATATTGCTAATTGATGTGCTTATAAATCTGGTTGCTTTCTAGTAAAAATGGTCCGATCATAACAACATTTAGTACAGATATGTAAAACTAGGTCCTCTCAGACGAGTTTGTAAACCAGCCAAATCGGCATTTTCAAATTAATGTAAAGGCTCCTTTTCTTTATTTTTAATTCTCAAATTTTAAATAATATTGTTTTTGCCACTGAATTAAGCTCGAAACAACAAACAATTTGGTATTATGAGTCATTGCTCTAAGTCCATTGGTCCCAAAGATATTTATTTCAGTATAGCGGCAGCAGAATCTTTTCTTTGGCGGATTTTCAATTGTCACTATACTTAGGTCTACAACGAAACGCGCGCGTGCGCGCACGTGTGTATGTGTGTGTGTGTGAGTGTGAGTGTGAGTGTGTGTGTGTGAGTGTGTGTGTGTGTGTGTGTGTGTGTGTGTGTGTGTGTGTGTGTGTGTGTGTGTGTGTGTGTGTGTGTGTGTGTGTGTCAACAGAGCTAGAGACGACTTCAATGGTCCGATTTTAATTAAATTTGACATGTAGGTATCAAACCGTGATATCTCCAGGTGTCTCTTGCATTTTAACGATACGCAACCCATAAAAACTCGTAAAAACGACAAAAAACCACATTTCTCAACATCAGCACTAAAGACTTTGGAAAAAATGTTATGGTTTTTTGTACTTATTACATCACTCGCATGTCTTTAAAAATTCAAGTTCAGAAGTTATGGGCATTTAAGTATTAAAAACCAGTTATTTGTTCAGATTTTTAGATACCTAAACGTCGTGAAACCTGTTCTTACTTATTAGTGATGGAAATTTTCTACAAAAATAAAGATCAAAACATTCAAATATTAAGTTATCCATCTTGCTAAAAGAAATAAATCTTTTGCTGGAATTTTGTGATACCTAGGTCCAGGACTGGTAAAAAACAAGGTATTCTCCTGTTGCAGGAATAAAACTATTCAATCACCTTCCAGGTCACATAAGAAATGTTGAAAGAAAAGGGTTCCAAACAACAATCTTAAATTGGCTTTCTGCTCCTTACAATTTAGATGAATATTTTGGTTTAGCGGTAAATTAGTCAATAAGTAAGTTCTGCATTTTTCATATTGAGTTTTCTGGTTTGAATACTGCATGCAGCTTCATGCATGAACTCAAGCTGCTTGGTTTTTAATTTTTGCTTGATTTTTTAGCAGGTTGATTTTATTTGTGCATGGTTTGCTTTGTTTAATGACAAGCCTGCTATTTATTAATTTATGTATGGTTTGTTGTTTGGATGGCTCTGTTAGACTTAGTGTATAAAGCCCTTACCATTTTATGTTGGTTGGCCAAATAAATTCATTACATTCATTACATTTGGACCCTCTAATAAAGAAAATCATTATCCTCACTCGATAATCACTCTTTAATCTGCAGTAGTGACTGATACACGTTGTGTGTTACAACAACAAACAGAGGTGAACACTATGACTTCTTGAAACAGAATTGATTTTGGCCGATTTTCCTACAATCTTCACAGGCTATCATGCTCACGGTTGCAGAGCGAGTACCCAATAACCAATCCTAAAACACAACAGTAAAGTTACCAACTTTATATACCGTGTGCCAAAAAAACATGATCAATTTCAAAACCTAATACAACCCATTTAAAACCCGTTTGACGTACCCAATTTTGCAGGTAATCAGGACATAACTGAACTCTAAAGTTTATTTAAATGTTGTTTTGAATATTGGCTCATTCATTGTCGTTAGTCTGAGCTTTGAACTAAATAATTTAACCTATAATAAGGGATTGCACACACCAGTCCGATAAGCTGGTATTATTGGTATATCTCCTATCTCCATGTTATTAAAAACAAAATTATTACTATGTAATCATAAATTTAAAAACACATTCTGAAATTTAGTCCCACAGTCCGAATGAAACATAGTGACAAGCCTTGGAATAGTTGGGATCAGTATGTCGGGCATGTCATCCCTAATTCTTTTTGTGTAGTTTTTTTGTATATTTAAATACTCTGAGTAACGACATTGAATCAACGGATATTTACTAATGACATAGGAAGTCACTTTATAAGTTCAGGTATCTTGTGGGCATCTGCAAAATTGGTTACGTTTGTTTAAGGAAATTTTAGTAGATTTTTAAACTGATCTTTTTGGGGGGGCACGGTGTATATACAGGGCGAGTCTTCTAAGCCGACCACAACAGATTATAGACGAACGGCTTGACGTACGGGAACGAAACAAAATTTTTCCCTCTAACTCATACACAAGAAACGTAAAAATATTATTAACTTTTTTAAAATACAGGGGTCATGGGTTCGAATCTCAAAATTTTAAAATGTAAACGTTTGTCATATTGTACATTACTGACTTGTCATTATTATTTTTTAAAGAGAGGCCGTTTTTGTGAAAAATATTGGTACTTCCGGGATACCCTGTATCTTGAGAACAATTAAAATTTTTATGTTATTTTTACAAATTGTCAGTTCTTGTGAACTTAACTTTAATTTATATGAAACATGCCATCTTTTTTCAACAAATGTTTTTAAGACAGTTTTTTTTATATTGGTGGTTTTTAAAAATAAAAAAATTAAATGGCAACATATGTCACATGGGATATTATTTTAAATTTCTTGAAAATTTTTCAAAATTACAGTACTTAAAACTGTAATAATCAATCAAAATATACTTGCTACCATTAAATTTGCCTTAAAAAAATAATAACCCAGTATCCAGGCAAAATCTAGGCACACCGATAAAATTGTATTTTAGTGTAGATGTGTACAATCAAATTTACATTGATATCAGTCTTTTAGACATGTACAAAATTGAATTTAAAATTCCAAAAAAACTTGGATTGGTTTTGTGAGTTGCCATGTTGGTGATGAAATAACAACAAAATCTGTACAAATGTCATCATATGTAGCTGTTATTACAGACATGCTACTTTCGCAGAGTAAAGATTATTTGTAAAAATACATGTGAGTGCAGAAATTGGGTACAAATATACTTTTTTTCTGCCATCTGATGAAATATAACGGGTAGCTTTACTTAAAATAAAAACCTTTAGCAAACAAATAAAATGTCAATTCTTATACCATTTCCATTTATGTACCGGTATGCACGGAATAATCAACTAAGTATTTAAAAAATTTTAATTTTTAGTAGTTTTTTTCAGTAGGGTGTTAGATTTTTTTATTTCATGAATGTGGAATGACTGTCCATTATGTAAGACAAATTTTCTTTCAATTTTATTTTGTTGTTACCGTAAGAAGGGACATTCAAGTTAGCAGAACTTTCGATCTCATTAACTTAATAGTGTTTTCAATAGTATTTTAAAGTTTTTATTTGGTGGACGTAGAATGTCTGCTTATTCCTATGTTATCTATCTATATATTGATAGAAAAGCATGATTTTTGTAATCCCTTTGATGCGAAAATTTGCACAGCAATAGGAATGTATTTCCTGTAGATGTGCACAATCCCATTAACATTTATATTAGTCTTTTAGACATGCAGAAAATTGAATTTAAAAATTCAAAAAAAATTAACATCGGCCTTATGAGTTGTAATGTTGGTGATGGAGTAACAAAACAGAACTATGCATTTGTTATCAGAGTAGCTCAAGTGTTACCTCGCTCGCATGCTACTTTTCATAGCGTAAAGATTAGATATAGAAACATGTTGTGTGAAAGCAAAAAGTTGGCGAAAATGTACGCTTCATCTAATAAAATATAAAACCAAACCAATAAAAAAGTTCAATAGGCAATAAGCAAATGTAAGGAATTTATTGATGCCACGAATTCTCAAGTAATAAACTCTGTTAGGGTTTCTCAAGTAGAAACTCTGTTAGTTTTTTACTTTCTCAAGTAAAAAAACTAACAGAGTAAGAATTAATTACAATTTTCGAACAACTTGAATTCAAATGTTTTATTGGGGCATGGAGTGAAAATATAGCGTTTGATTGAAATTAGGATTATTTGGAGAAGATTGAAGGCAGCATATTCAAATGTGTTTCACTTTACATATAATATAGGGAGATAATAAAGTTTGCACGCTTAAATAAGATTAAAATATTGCTGATAAAAATAGAGAAGGAAAACGTAAATTGAATTTCTGGCATCAAATGTATTAATTGACGTGCGGTATAAATTGCATTTTTTATTAGTGGGGAGTGGATAAATGTCAAATTTTAGTGTTGGCGATAAGAAGAAAGATAAGGAGGGAAAAATTCAAAAGGGTAGGAAAGGAGGGTGGGTAGATGGCAAGAAGAGAATGAAGGAGAAAAGGAGAGAAAAGAAGGAAGCGGGTAGGAAGGAAGGGAAGTGGAGATTGAGAGAAGGAATGAGTGGAGGTAGGTAGGAAGAGAACTGTGGTAACGGGAGCATAAACTGAAACTGATTGGATGACTAAATTTTTACTTTTCTCTAATGGAATAATCGGTTCAGTCTTAAAAAAATAAACGTGGATTCTTAATAAAATACTAATTACTAATCCAGAATATAAACCATGCCAGAAATACACGCCAGAGGTGAGGTGATAATGAGTCAAAGATTGAGTCTCTTTTGTTTTCGATCCTCTTTTGGTTACATTACATGTGTTTACCAATTGGTTACATTTACGTTTTGTCCCATATTAAATGTATTAGAAACGATGTATAGAAAGATAATTTTCAAAATTAGCTATCCTTTATTTTTCGATTTGGAAATCGGTCGAATTTTCGACCGCTGACGATCTCTAGTTTCGAATTATTATAGTCTACGTCAACTGGTTGCGTAGTTAATTAATATTTTTGTTTGGCGGTAAACGCAGTTCGTTGTCTAATGTTATTTTTATAGCAAACATTAAAAAATCATATCTCCGTGAATTAATTATCGATTTTGATAAAACTTGGCATGAATTTGTCATACATGTATTAATGAGATAATTGTAAATTAATTTTATTTGTTTAGGTTGTCTGGATTTAAGTTAAATGGTTTGAAGGGAGAAAGTATATGTCAGTTTGCTGATACCGTTTATTTTTAGATTTTTAAGTGATTATAATGATAAAATGTTTATTCAAAAGAATAATTTAATTCATTTTTCAAAAGAATAAAACCTTTGACCAAGAATTTTAACAGAGACTATATTATTTTAATATTTAAATATATTACTCGTTTACATTTATATTTTTAGTAATGATTTATTGATTACTGGATTTCTTCTATATAGAAATTCGCTGAAAGTGCAGGTTTGCTGCGACAGGGGTTTTCGAATCTGACCAAAAACTAGTCAAGTCTAATATTGCATCGGACAGAATTTGTGATTTGCTGCATCAGACCGAACATGTGGGTTGTTGCGCTGGACCGATTTCGGAAACTGCTGTACCCGACTGAACTATTCTCCAGTTTGTGGCATCCAGCTGTATTGTATCGGACCGGGCGCAACATCGGCATGATTCGGTCGGATCAAATTCTAACGACGGAGCCGCACCGATCCAGTATACAATTCGGAATTACAACGATTTATTTTGTTCATTTGATTTAGTATTACGTTAAAAAAGTGTCTTTAGTAACAGTGATCGATTACCTCTTCGCTCGTTGTTTCTTCTTCAGCGTTCACCAGGAGAGCCAAACAGGCCAAGGCGACTACAAGCACCAGCCACGAGCGAAACATCTGGAAACGTTGGAAAGCATTAATCAACAAAATGTGTTAGACCTTCATCGACGAAACGATTATTGATGTTTCGATATTCCAAAGAGCCAGTTTCATAAGCAAATACCAACAATGTTAGATTTATTCTCATATTTGCTGATTTTTTATTTAAATGTCCACTAAAACCCTAACCTAACCCTAATTCAATGCCCTACACAACACTATTTTACTGACACTTGGAGGTTGTAAAGGAAAAATATATCCTGGTATTTATTGGAAAAGAACTTAGAAGTGAGAACTATTTCGTTTCAGCTCGTTTTTAGTTGCTCAGGTCCGGTTGCGTGACGTCACACAGTAATGATGGTCATCTAGTTATTAGAATTTAAGGAGATATGCAAATTTTTGTTTTGTGGAGGTGTTGTATAACTTGCAATTAATATATTTATTTATTTAAAACAACTGCTTTTGAATTTTTTTAAATTGAATTTTGTAATGCTTTTTAGTGACCCTCACAGAGCGCTGCACATTTTATACTTCGTTTAACGCATCTTATATGTATATAAATAAACAATCAATTTTGTAATTTGATTTTTAACCCCTTTTTCTCAGCCTCTGTGCAACGTATCAAAAATCTAGGCACAACACACGAACATTTAAGCAAAACGATAGAATCGTATTTTACTGTGGATATGTGCACAATCCCATTAAAATTTATATTAATATTTTAGATGTGAAGAAAATTAAATTAAAAATTTCAAAAAAGTTAACATCAGTCTTATAAGTTGTTATGTTGCTGATGGAATAACAACAAAATGTAAACAAAGTTCAATAGCTGTTATCATATGGATTTTTTTTTTCGCGGACTTGAAATTTCCGCCCGCTATGTAAGACTATGTGTTTCCTATGTTATATTGTTGCAAATATAATAAGTGACATTCATGTTAGCAGAACTCTCCGCCACATTAACTCTGACATGCCTATACAACGAACTTTGGTTGGCCGTGTAAAAAAGGAGGAACATTTGCAGACATGTAAACCAAATAAGAGCCAATGTAGAAGATGAAGTTACGCGAACTTTGATCCACACATCAAAACGCACATAGAAACACACGCGCGCGCGCGCGGACGGACGGAAAGACATCACTCCAAAAAACACTTTTTAGATTCAGGAAGCATCAAAACGAATATATCCACTAACAACTGAAATTTGAAATTTGAACGAAAACAACTGTCTCCACATACTATGCATAGGGGGGAGATAGTAAAAAATAGTCAAATCAGCTGTACAGTATTGGGAGCATTACCAAGGGAAATGAAACTTAACAAATTTGGACTGTGGCACTTTGCATAACTGCCCCCCCCCCCCCCCCGATGAAAATGTCAAATGTCCCCATAGATCCCCGATGTGCTTCAGCTGCCATTTCGAAATTACATACAAACTATAAAAATAGGTGCAATTTAAATTAAAAATGAAATTTTCGTGGAGTATGATAAATTTTTAATTAATTGAGCATAAACATAAATAATATAATTAATATTAATTAATACAAATATATAATTACAATTAATACAAATAACATCATTTTAAAAATATTTTTGTTTAACACGTCTTATATATGGAATGTAATATATGTATGTAATATATATGTATGTCTTATATATGAATGTAATAAAATACTGTTATGTGTGCTAGTTGAAAGGCGTGTAACATAATTATCTTAATACGTGTAGTAGAATCTTGAAATAATGGAAAATCTAAATACTAATGAGGTGAAAAATATTAAAATGTGACTTGATGGTGAAAACTGAGTCTATGCAACCAGCAATACTGCGAAGGGTTTTTGTAAACTATTTGAGTTTTACATTTTTTTTAACGTATTCCTAGGTATCCAAAATTAATTCTCATCTAACTATGAAACCCTGTACCTAACAGCCTAAAGCTACTTTTTCAGTTGTAGAACTACCCACGGAATTAGTAATACTTACGGTAGATCAGGTGTGACTGATTTGCAAAACAGAACGTGACTGATAAGTAAAATATACCTTTCTTTAATACACAATTAAAAAGCACTCGTTACTTTTGATTAAATTAATTCGCGTTCTACCGTATCTTATATATACGTTCAAACTAAGGTGAAATATTCGTTGAGATAAATTTAATTACATTGTATACAAAGACTTTTTGTTGAACTAAATAGTAAATTTAATCAATCGTCTCATCAATCATCTATTGTGTTCAAAATCTGCATCATAAATTAAAATATACAAAATAAATCAATTCTCCAAGTATAATTTTACGATAAATCTTTTCCGGTATTTCACACATTTTGTACAACTTTTCCTTTATATTACTTCAGAACTTGGTGCCACTCGATTGCGAACTTGGAAATTCATAAAACGCCTGATTTATCTATAGATATACAGACCCTGTATACAGTACACTCTCGATTATCCGAGCCCCGATTATCCGAGACTCCGGATCATCCGAGGTCGTTCTAAGCTAAAGATTCTATTATTTTTACGTTGGGTCGAAACGTCATAATAACGTGATTGTCATTGGTTTTTGGTAAAGTAAATACAAATTATCTGTAATTTGTCAGTGTCTTCGTTTATTTAAGTTTATATTTTATAATTTAAATAAACAGTCAAAGTTAGGCCTATTATTTTATGATACAAATACTATAAAGAACCTAAATTTTGTTTTGAATTAAAACTATTAGTGGAGGAACTGACTAACTTTATTTTGTTACTAATTGTTGGTTTTAAATATTGGTATTGTATTCAAATAATTTTTGACTGGAAATTCTGTTTTACCGGCCTAGATACTTTAAAACAAGTAAAACAAGAATTTTACCAGCAATAAACTTCCGTAACTCTCAAACCTCAAAATATAAGCAGCCTACGTATTATCCGAGATTATAGGAATCCGAGGCAGCCTGGGTCCCGACAACCTCGGGTTATCGGAAGTGTACTGAATATACAGGATTAAGCAACAGCTGTTGCAGTAATTTCAAAACTTTTAATTTTATGACCATAAATTCCTAAAGGTTACTTTTGATAGAGAAGTTATGAAAACTACTTATAAATTAAATTACTCAAACCTGTTTAAGAAGAATGAAAATCTCGAGGTCTATGACAAGTGTGAAATGGAGAGCAGATCCATGATTAATGAAAATGCTTTACATTTCGCTCAGTTTTGGATTACGCTGGTTTTATTAGCGAATTTCCCCTGTAGGGAAGAAGCTGTTATCGTAGGTCTCCATGATAAGATCTACCCCCGAGAACATCACGACTTTTGGTTTTAAGGTACACAGATACTAAGAACACCATTCGTTCATTTTCATAAATATGTATATCATTCTAAATATGTGTCTGTATGATAACTCGCGAGAAAACCGGTCCGATCTGAATTAAATTTGGCACAGACATTTAAAGTAATAATTATTCGGGCGAGTTTGAAGGCTGATCGGACTATCGGAAAGGGGGGTAAAGGGAATTAACCCCTCAAAAAATAGGTTTTTTGGGATTTTTATATACAAAAATAAATACCAATATAAAAATAAAAAAAAACAAATAAAAAATAATTGTAGCAGACCTGCATACTCAGCGAGTTTCAAAATTTTAAATAAATCATTTAGACGGAGCCTCAAATTAAGTAAAACCTACTTAAATCCTAAAATGGGGATACAATTGTCCACAATGGACAATGGACAATTGTCACCATTGGAATATCATAAGAAATCGAGTACATAGGTTTGCTGCCATGGAAATGTGAAATTGAGAGATTTTTGCAATTACCCAGTAATTATCAAATGAAAAGTTTGAATTTATCAAGTTATATTCAGATATGTTAAGAAATTTTCAGATAGATGGGAGATATAAAATTTGATTTATTTCCCATAAGGTTAACATTGGGACAACGTACTGCGTTTACCAATGGCGATATTTCAGTAACCATTGGACATAGAGCAATATTTCAAAACACGAAATAATTTTTTTAATGGTCTAATGATAATTTTGTTTTTATACCCATTTTTGGATGGGTTTATCCTCCCTCCTCAACCCCCATTTTGATGGTCCGATCGGGCTGGTTTTTGAACTTGTCTGAATAATTACTACTTTACAATAAACTAATTTTCTTAAAAGTAAGTTTTCTCTCTGATTTATGAACCAATTTTCTTAATTTTTCCATCATCGGATTTGTAATTCAATTTCCTTTAAACCACAACGGAACTAAAAGTTATTTACTAATTGGAGTTTTTGAGAGATTTGCGTTTGAAGTTTTGAAGCAGCCGCCATTTTAAAAATAAACATTGCAAAAAATTAAATTGTTTTCTGTAATTAGGTGTTCCGGTCATAATCCTTCATACCAAGTGTCATTACGTTACGACGACCCGTTCTTAAGTAAAAAATTATTTTGTGTAAAAACTAAATGGCGGATATACGAATAAATTTTAATATTTTAAAATTATAGGTATGCTATATTGACTTGTCCTTGGTCCAGAAACACTATCCAAAGGTATTGGTTGAGAGTTCCTTTTATATGTACATATATATAAGGATATATAGCTCCCTCTATACATAAAAATAAATATTATTTTCATATTTGTATGTGTATATACATAATTCTTTTCATGTATGAAAATTAACGAACCCCCGGGGGACATAAAAATGAAAAGTTACGTGGTCCCGCGCTTAAGTCTTACCACTAACGCGTACCGTTTTCGTAGCTACGGTAATAGCTACTTCCCTTAAGACGAAAATTCGATAAAATATTGCTTCGCTCGATTTGTGCACAGAACTTGTCTATGGTGTAGGAAAATGGAAAAATGGTCTTCAAACCTCTCAAATAATCTTTGAACATTAAATCACATCTACGAGCTTAGTTAACTTTGACACTTAGGACTAAACTTCTTGTAGCTCATAAGCTTGACTCGTTTAAAGAGGTCTGCTCCAACGTTTCACTAAGAACTAGAAGAGTGAAGAGTGTAGAGAATTCACTACCATACAGTTAAAACGTATAAAAACATTAAAATAGTTCTAATTAAAATCATATATTTAATTTCGTAAGGCGATTCTTTGCGTCAAAATTGTGGGCGTCTGGCAAGTCGTAGAAGGATGGGAGAGGGCTCAAATTAAAGGTCTCTATTCCGTGATGGCGGGAAAAATACTAAAATTGCTTGAAATTCATCAGAAAATTAGATATAACATAAAACATCTGCCTTTTAAAAAGCATTAGAATCTAAAAACGTCTGCTTCGTTTACATTAAAACATGTGTTGCTTTTACCTGGTTAAAAAACCACATAATGGATGTTGATATATAATATTGTTTATTTAAAATTTACCTTTAAATGTTAGTACTATAAGAAGTAACAGTTTTTACCTCTGAATTTTCTTATTTTATAATTTAGGGGCTTTAACATATTCACCATTTTAAAAACATTAGGAATTACATAGTCTGTTTTATTTACATTAGTAGTAGTTGTTGCTGATTTAAAGCCATGATTCGTATTAACACAGTTGATAAGCGCAGTCTATAGGTATAAACTAAGCATTTTTAAGGACTCTGCCAGTTTTATGTGCGGTCGGAAATGGTCATACTTCTGGGCGAGCAACAAGCGTGTGCTGCAGTAACAGCGATTGAGTACAACATCAACTTTAATTTTGGCCAATAAAAGTACATTGAATCTTGAATCTACAAACACAACGTAGCATTTAAAATGGTGAACCATAAAAACGTGTGGAATGTAAGGTAAAATCCTCAATATTATATTATTCACTAAGTTGGTGGTCTCCTAACCCAACTCCCGTATGGGTGGAGCCAGAGCAAGGCCACACTACAAATACAAATACAGGCCATGCTGCAGGATTTATGACGTCAATCAAGTAGGCGGTCTGAAAGTCTGGCTCAGGACTCATAGCTGTGCTGCTCATCAGTTACTTTTAAATCAAAAAAAGAAAACGTAACTACACAATCAATATTTGACGTTTAATGATGAAATGTAAACAGAAAAAACGTAAACAAACAAGGGATATTTGACATTTAGCAATAAAATGTAAACATAGGATGTTAGTTCCTTGCCTTCTTGAGTGACGTGGCGCAGCCAAAGGCCAAAGGCTCTAACGTGGAGCGTGTGCAATCGTCCATGAGAGACCATTTTCTGATTTAATCCTTACCTATTTGCCTATTGGGTAAAAAATGTAGCTTCAATTGGAAGTTCCCATAATAAGTACCCTCTAACCGTCAAACATATACTTTTGAACAGCTAGAGACTATACACGAGCTTCACGACGATCTTTTGATGACGTCACAATTTGTTTGCATTTTTGTGTTAATTCTCATGACTTTCCTGGGGATATAAATTAAGTGCTACAATCTGTGGTCAAACTTTAGAACTTCTTCAAAACATTTTCATTTGTTTCAATGTATACATTGTTTGTTTAATTGGAAACAAAGTGAATTGGGTTTGTTTTGAGGTCGACGGATAGTGTCACTGTTCCAGGGATTCAGCCCTTTACTATAATGAAGTTGTGTCCTTTCTTGATTCCAGACATGAAGTCTGGAACGTACTAGCAAATGTCAAAATACGTTTAACATTACGCATCAAATGTTTAGTGAATACTATAGATTTTTAAATATTTTAATTTAATATTTAGCATTGAAATTTTATTTTTAGGGGCTTTTGCCCCTACAAGCCACTAGTTAATATTAATCTCCGAAATTCAGCGAAATATTTAAAAAGCTTAAGCTTTTAATTAAACTACTTATAGTAAATGGGACTGTCTATGCAACAGGTAGATGGTATTTGAGTTCCCATCGGCCCATTAATCAACATGTCATTGGATTAGGCCTATACATTCCACCCCCAAATTAACTCTACATTAGTGCATACGTTCCCAGGGCCGGATTTACAGTTTACGGGCCTCCAGGCCCACGAGGTGATGCGGGCCCCGCCGCGGAAAGACTGGTGAATTATATTTTTACAAACCTCTTGTGGTGCGAGCCCCTAGACGCGCGTATAGATGCTGACCTATTTATTATAAATAGTTAGTTCAACTATGAGAGGTAACAGGCAAACTCCTATTCTATAATTTGACAGTGTAATAAACCAATTTCTAATTGTATATCAAGGTTTCTAGATAAAGTTTATAAGGTTATAACGTTTTATGTGAAGTTACTTTTTCAAAATAACAGAAAAACATAGCAAATTTAGATGTTTGCCGACATTTTATGACTTAGTAACGACTTGACTATACTTAAATAAAACTCATGTTTGCATTTATGTTGATCTATTGGGATTAAAATGTCAGCTGTACAAGTTTATTAACTATAAACACCCCGGAGCAATTTGTTTTGCGGTAAAAAAACTACATAATCTATGACCACAACTGTGCAACAATATTCATTCACTTACCCTTGGTTTCTCTTAAGACGAAACCAATGGGCAGAATGTTGAATAATCCATAGAAAAGGCTAAGGCTACAATTATCTAAAAATGAATGTAAAATATTTGTCTGGAATACATATGTTTATTGCTGATTATATGGCCCGTACTGTACTGAAAACTGTGGCAGAAAAAATATCAAACGATGAATGACTTCCTTCACACGTAAGGTAGTACACGTAAGATTGACTTTGAATCTGAAGATTATTTAATGAATTATTTATAGTCAAATGTTCTACTGATGTAAAATTAAGTGAACCGATGGAAAAGGATTTTGAAGATGAAACAAAGCTTCACGATACTTTGAAAGATTTTCTTTCATAACTGCATGAAGGAATCGGATTAAAGGTGAAATGAAACACATGTGCAGGATAAGAAGTGATTTACAGTTAAGTGATGGTCTGTCATACTTGGGAACAAGATTAGTCGTACCTCAATCACTGAGGAAAATGGTACTAAATCTGTGGCATGAGACTCACTTTGGAATCTCCAAAATTAATTCGTCGGTTGTTCAGTTTTACTGCTGGCCTGGAACCAACCTTGATGTCCGCAGCTTGGCTACATCCTTTGCTATATGCCAAAAATATAATAGATAAATCACAAAAGAACCTACAATTAATCATGAAATACCAAGTACACAATTTACTAAAATTCGAGCCGATGTTGCAGAAGAGAATGGAATGAACCAACTCCATGTAAATGTGATGGACTATTTTTATCGATGGCAGCAAGTTTTTCAAATAAACAATAAAAATAGTTCAACCATCATAAAGAAATTGAAAAAAAAACTTTGGTAGATTTGGAATTACAAAAACACTAAATTCAGACAATAGGCTATGTCATTCAATAGCTTTGAAATGCGACGGTTTGCAATAGAGTGGAACTTAACAATTACTTCTAGCCCTTAACCTCCTTAAATCAAATGGTTTGCAAGAGAGGGAGATCCGGATATTCTCAACTATGGTTAAAAAGGCGAATGAAAACAAACAAGATCTCGCGTTATATTTGTTGAGTTATCGCAATTCTCCCGTGGCTGGTTTGGGATATTCACCTTCACTTTCTATCAATCTATCGCATATCAATCTTAAAATCGATCTATTACGCTTAATAGTAAGTATAAAATAAGTACACGTAAAAGGAAACGCTACAGACGAGGGGTATGGTTGATAGGAGCATAGTAGGAAGTTCCTCTTTCAACATAATGTGGTTAACTACAGAATTCAGCTCACACAACTCCACTACTCCTCAAGCGAAACTGAGTAGGATAGTGGCCCCTTGGCAATTTAGCCTGGCCACTATGTGTACTCAGTGAATAAATAAGTAATCTGCAGTTTGCCAATTAAAATTTTACATAAGTACTATACGTAGTGACAATAATTGTCCGTAATGTTTGCCGCATTAATACATTTTTATGTTGGAGACAGGTTTCTATTATATATTTGCTAACAGCTCCTGAGAAAAATATTAGTTGAGATAATTAAGTTAATATTATGTGCAAACTAGTATGTGATCAAAGTATGATAAGTATAAAATTATCATTCTTTTACACAAGACGCAAGCTCGTGAGAATTACTTTGGTGTGATGTTAATTGGGAAATAAGACGAGTTTGTTTGCCGATATCACAAATTAACAAAATAATTTACCCAATTGTATACACCTAAAACTCTCAAACTAATTTCAGCTCTGTATCTATTTAAAAATATCCTCATTTCTACTTGATTCGTTTATATTTTTGGCAAAAGAATTACTTTAGAATGCATCAACTAGAAACTAAAAACAGACATCAAGCAACAGAAAATATTTATTGAGTTAAGCTGATGATGAAAAGTCACAGCCGGAAATCGTAATAAGGCTTGTAATAAGGAAAAGCTTAAGCTGTATTGTATATTGGGACTGAGCCACGGATATAACGTATTATACTGGATCACCCCCCGCGATTCCAGAGACATAGACTAATGCAGGCCTTTGATCTCTCCTTAACATTTCATACAAGCAGTTTTGCAATTAAATTGTAATAGGGATAGAGCTGAAGCAGTATGTAGATTAATTCGTAGTTGCACTATGAAGTATCGCATAGTGGTTCGAAGTTATTGTCTTCAGTGAAAAAAAATCATAAAACTTTCATTTGTGGAATTTTTAACTAAACATAGATTAAATCGATTGTGGATAATTAATTAAATAATAATAATTCAAGTTACTAAATTCCATACTTTCTCCAATAGCCTTTACATATTACATTGTTTTCATGCTCTTGACATCTGACCATTTAAATAAAAGTAGCATTAAAGTTTTTATCCTAATGTTTTTATTATATAATTCTCTGGTAACCAAACTTGTAATAAAAGAATTGGACCAATTGAATTTTGTCAAATGCATTTGATTTCATCGTAAAGAAACCAAAAATATGTTTCATTTGAGTAACATACAAGAGTCCATGTTTTCTATGATAGTTCATTTCCTTAATTTAAATGAGTTCATTAAATTTTATGATAAATTTCAAATAAGGATCTCAAGCAACTCGCACCTCAGAATAAAAATGTTTAGTGCGACAATATTCAGTGTAGCTGAAAGTCGCTGAAGTAATCTTGACGAAGATCCTCGCAGCGGCAAGACAAAGTTTTGAGAGGGAAATCGGGCGACACACAGAGCCAGGACAACGACTGGCTTATACGGGCTAGTGAGGCGGGAAATGAGAATACCTAAGAATCCGGATAATCCGTCTCAATAAAGGATCTACTTTTATCAATCGACTGAATCGAATTTTAAATTGCCAGATCTTAATTTGACGTTCCACAAAAAACGTACATACCTATTCCACTTTACTCGTAGTTGGTTTTAATATTACATTTTTGGTTTGAGCTTCTAATTTGAAGACGTTCCATTGAAACTCTTGTGACTTTGTATGTTTAAAGTTCGCTTTACTGTTTATTATACCATATTTTGTCATTTTCATGTAGTGCTGTAATATATTGTTGGATTTGGATTATGTTACAATGTTATTGGATTCATTCTGTTTTGTAGCATTAAAATGTAAATAGATAAATAAGAATGTTAGCCCAGAACTCATGATAAAAACATTAGGCTGCTATAGTTATTTTGAATCTTAAGTTTCGTCTGGATACTTTGTAAAAACTAAAATAAAAACGCGGGTGCAGTGAGGTGATTATTCTTTAGTTAAAATGTTACTTTTAAGTAGGCTTAATTTATACTAATTCATTTACTGCCAATCAATAAGAATTTACAGTTTTAATAAAGTTAATATCAGTGTAGATTTGTTTCAGGTACGTTAAATCAAATTTGTAAATTTTCTAACTTGATGATTTCGACATTTAAAGTAAGTAAGAAGTATGATACAAATTCGTTAAAAAGATTCCAATTCCAAACAGAGTGTTGAGCTTTAGGTAAGTTTTATCGAAGGTGAGTTTACCCCCCCCCCCCCCCATGTGACATGCCACTTGATTTAGACTTAGACCAACAAGATTATTCGCCAAGCCGCCTCAGCTCGACATAGACCCTTGCGACCCAGCTTCTTGAAAATTACCCTAGCCACAATTTTATACTTTTTTAGGAACCAGTATTACCAGAAAATAACACAAATTCTTAATATCTGATTTTTCTTTAGTATGAGTATAATCCCTGTCAACATAATTTTAAGATTACTACAGTTATTTTTTTACTAATTTGGCTAAATTTTGTTTAGGAATCATTAATAATTTAAAAGTTTTTCTTGATTGTTCAGTAAACTAAACACCTGAGTGAGTAGTTACAATACCTACACAATGAACACTAAAGAAATACTCATTTGAGTTCTAAAGTATTTTAAGTATTTTTTGATTTAAGAGATTGTTTTATACTTTGGTAATACTAACACGTAACGTATTGATAAAATAAAATGAGAATTCGACATATTTTTCTTGCCAAATAAAAGAAATTGCTTATATTCCGTTGTCAAGTATAACTTTTAACTAGTTTCAGAAAAATGTGCCACTGCATGAGGAATCATAATATAAGAAACTATCAGTGTATAAATAATGGTAAAAAAACTTATATAAGAGCGTAGTCTTGAATTTCTATCCCACAAAACACGCCTATACTCAAACACCACGCACAATAAACATTAGCCACAATACAATTTTATGAAGAGACCCCTGTAAATCTCAGGGAGCGTAAATTGTGAAAGATGTGACGTTGAGTGTGATGTCTAGCGTCAGTTTGTCGACGTTTTAACATTTTATTTATGATGTTAAGAAAATATTTTATCTAATATCAGCAATTTTTAAGGAACAATATTATTCATTTTTCACAAATTAAACTTTGAGGTCATCTTGTTAATATTTAGGGTAGAAGGGGGGAATTGGGTACCGGGGGTAAATGGGTACTACGTTTTAAAAAAATTTTTATTTAATCAACCTTTTATGTTAAGAAGGATTGAAAAATATGTAGAGATAGCTAGTTATGTTTTTTACACCACCATTTTTTTAAGTTGTTATCCTTAAATATATACAAGTTAAAAAATAATTTGTTCGACCCTTGCGTTTTTCGATTCACAAAGTGCCTCACGAACTTTGTCCGAGTAACTAAAGTAACAGAAACATTATAACAATTTTAATATTTGCAAAATATTTACACTCACCTCATAAAACCAAAGTATACATACTAATAGTAGTTTGCTAGAGTTTTGGAATTTTAAATTATCTCCAAAGGGTAGCTTTTAGAGGTTGAAAATTTTAGTACCCAATTGCCCCCCTACGGGAAAATGAGTACTATTATTTTTTTTATAATTATGACAAAGTACTAGTTTTAAAGTGAAACCCCTAAGCCTCATTAGTTTTTAGAAATATATAGGCTACTTTCCCAAGTGTAATTCAGCCATTTATGGATAGGCTAACTTGGAAAATAAGATAGCCTATTGAATAATTCCGGTTCTAGATGGTAGGGGCTACTGATTTTATTTTTATTTGTTTAGTTTTTATTTAGCCTATGAAAAAAGAAGTTTTTATTTTATTGACTTAGTACTAATTATACCTGGCCTACAGTAAGTTAATTTATAAAAATAATTGAAGTGTTTTTATTAATTTAACAGTTTATGATTGTTCGAGGCAAACAGGTTTTCACAAAATCTTTTCGAAGTTTTAACCTCTTATAAATTTGTTTCTGTAAAAGTAGAAAAATCTAACTTGTATTATGTTAAAGTAACTCTTATAAACTACCAAAAATACAAAGTTTACTATCCTAGGTCATAAGGATTAATTAGTATTAATTATCTAAAAAAAACTGTAAAGTTTTCCGAAATTTAGTTTAACATTCTATAAAATTGTCAAAAAAGATTTGATCAACAAAACTTGTCTTAAAATGTTCCTTTGTGTTTTCCTAATAACACCCATTTCCTTACTATTTTATATATGGGCTTTCTTATGTCTTACAGGTGTAGTCCCCAATTCCCCCCTTAGGGGCAATTGGTGTGAAAAATATTTTTATTTTTATTAAATAGAACCAAAAAGGTTGCAGGTCTTAAAGTTGGTGAAAAGATGTCTATTTGAAGCCTTGATATGAAGGCATAAAAACTAGAAAGATATTCAGTTTGGTTTAGCCTACAGAGTACATTTTCCAAAACCTAGTACCCAATTCCCCCCTTCTACCCTATTAAACTACGATACAAACAATAATTAAAAAGTTTGATTCTTTTATTTGTAAACCATTTGGAGAGCTCTCGTATGAACATACACCATGCTCGTATGTACACCATAACAAACTATTTAATGATATATTTTGTTGTTGTTGCATTAATTTGTGTATTTCGGAAGTGCTTGCGTTCTGTTCGACATTCATCGATGGTTGTATTTGAAATTTCATTTTAGAAATGTCCTTATCATTTACAGTGAGGTTCAACGTAGTTAATGTGGGCAACACTAATGTAATAGTTTACGCTAAGATGTACATAATGTAAACCGTTTTTAAAAACGTGTAAGTCTGCGTATCCACTTGTAAGCTTACTAAATGAAAACCAGAGCTCATAATTACCAGACGGAATTATTACCACTATACCACATCAGGGCAATACATTCCAAATCCACATCACCTTCACGGAACACGATTCATAGAAACTTCTTAATATAATATAATCACAAAAATAAAGAAGTTGATTTAACAAGAAATTTAAAAGATATTTTATCACGCAAGAATAATAATTGATAAACCCGTTTCTATAGCAACGAATACTACTAATAAAAAGCAAATTTCTAAATTACCTCTTATGTTATTGGCACGATTCAAAATGCTATCGAAGCATGCATTCACGTACTATAAAACTCTACTAAAACCCCGTAGCCACCTGTCACTTACGTTCAATCTACTCCAGGTGGCGAGAAACTCCAATTTCACCTCTGCAAACTCCCTGCTGCCGAGGACCAACCAGCCGTTCACGATACAGAAGTCGCTGGAGATGACGCAGGCGACGACGCTGAGCCCCACGGACGTGCAGCCGAGGGGGCCGTGCCCGCCCCCCGTGCTCAAGTGCCCCCCGCCCCCCTGCGCCTGCCCCCAGCCCCCCGAGGTAATCTCTACGTATAGACTATAATACACTAGAGGTTTCTTTTATCAGACTCCTCCTGCCAATTCTGATCTAAACTAATTTAATAATCAAGGTGTCGTTGGAATAGCTCGGCGGCGTGACGTTTTGGAGGGAATAACATTTTGTGATACTTATTTGGGCTCTAGACGCCATTTAAGTTTTGTATTCGTCCATAAGATTTACCAATGGGGGAGGAACTTCAAGGAACATATAATTTTAGTAAACATTTATTTTTATCAAACCCGACAGTCAAAAAGCTCCCGGAGTGAATTTTTGTAGACTTTTAGCGCGATCGCCAGCGGGAAATTCGTCTCGGGTTCAGAAGCGAACAGTTTATTATCTCGACCAGTTTCGTTGCAGGTGATCACGTTCGGGCGACGCTTGCTGCACCTCCTGTGGTTCCTCACCAAGCTGGGCGTGTTCCTGGCGGTGGTCAAGTTCACGGTGGACGAGGGCCTGTGGGGCTCCAGCGAGGAGTCCGAGGACCTCGCCCGGCGCATGGGGCTCGTCTCCGAGGAGCACAAGGAGGAGGAAGAGGAGAAGAAGAAGGAGGCGAAAGAGGTAACAGGTAGAACATGTACCGAAACTTTTCATGGTCCTTTGTTTGAAATTCATTGTTGGTGATGGTGATTTTATTTTTTTTGGATTTGGATTTTTGCGGACATTTGCCATCACTGGTTAGTAAAAACAAATTTCACGACGTTTCGGGATCTGGAATCTGATCCCGTCTCCAGGTGGAAAAAACCTAGAACTTAACAAGATTATTAACATGCAGCCAGGATAACCTGGACTAAAAACATTGCTAAAACTGTAAAAGCTGTTACAAAAACGCTTTTGCATTGAGAACTGTAAAAGCAGTTACAAAAACGCTACGCTGGAAAGAAACCAAGAACACAAACTAACACAAAAAACAAAAAGTATCACAAGTATCAAGAAGAGTCACAAGTACAAGTTTGGAGAGAGCACGTTCACACCCAATCAGAGCTGAGCTAAGACTGATTCATGGTGATTTTCATGGTGTTGATTTAAGGCTCTGAGAAACTATGAATATAAAAACCTGTTTAGTTGATAATGAATATTGGGAAAGTAAATACATTTAAAACGAATTAACAAATAATAAAACAATATTGGGAGAAAACTGTTTTATCAGTGGTTTAAAAACTGAGAACTAATACCTTGTGGTCCTAAAGCACTTTACAGTAAGTACGGCATAAGGAGCTTATACTATTATACTAATAATTTCTTAAAGTAGAAAGTTTCATAGTAAAATCAGTGAATAACTTACTTCATAATAACTAGGGATAATGTATAAATTTGTGGAAATTACACAGTAAGAACTTCACATACTAGTCTTGTTTAATACAGTGTGAAAATTTTTCGTTCCAAAGCAGATCAAACAAATAGATTGTGGCATTGATTTATTGATTTATTGACTGAGCCCAATTGCCATTTTCATGGTCGGGTTTGTTGTGATAATATACAAAGCTTAAAAACTAAATAAAATGTCCATTTTATGAACTACGATTTGTGTGAAATAGTCTTCAATGTTGTAATAACAGTTTGCTTCAAGTAATTTTTTAAACTTCTTTTGAATTTGGAAATGTCATTAATTTTCTTGATGTTTTCCAGTAAATTATTATAGATTTTTATTGACATGTATTCTGGTCCTTTTTGATAAAATAATGTTTTGCATGTTGGTATGTTGATTTGGTTTTTATTTCTTGTATTGTAGTTTTGGGTGTTCATTTGTAGTGGAAATTGTGATTTATTCTTATGGACAAAACAGACACTTTGTAGAATGTACATTGATGCAAGAGTTAAAATTTTATGTTTTTTAAAGAGAGGACGACATGAATTTATTTTAGGAATCTTAAAAAGAGTTCGTAAGGCTTTTTTTGAAGGATAAATACTTTTTTGATTTGTTACTGAGACCCCAGAACATACGGCCATATGAAATTTGAGATTCAACGTAGGCATGGTAAACCAATTTAGTAATGTTGACAGAGCAACATCTTAATAAAGTCTTGATCATAAATATCCCACTGCTTATCTTCTTACAAAGGTGTTCTATATGGATTTCCCAGGATAAATTATTTGATATAGTGAGTCCAAGAAATTTCACATTGCTGCATGGAGAAACAATAGTTTCATTTAACATCAAGTGGATGTCTTCTGACGAACCCTTGTTAAATGACATAAATTTTGTTTTACTGTTATTTACATTTAAGTTATTATCTTGAAACCAATCAAGGATATTGGAAATTTGAATATAATTTGAAATTTCTAGATCAGAATCTTCTTGTTTTGAATTGTAAAACGTTGTGTCATCAGCAAATAATATGATTTCACCTTCAGTGGGAGTATTAATTAACTGATCAATATAAATGATAAAAAGTAGAGGCCCAAGAATTGTTCCTTGTGGAACTCCTGTATTAATAATTGATTCTTGTGATTTATATTTGTTTCTGATTGGGTAATCATTGCTTTTTATTTCACTATAACATTTTCTATCTGTTATAAATGATGCTATCCAATTAAGTGCTTTATCATCTACCCCATGATGATTTAATTTATTTAGCAGTCCTTTGTGGTTAACACTGTCAAATGCTTTAGCGACATCTAGGAATACTGCTGATGAAGGGACCTTCTTATCTATATTGTTCATAATAGTTGAAAGTAATTTATATATTGCATCAGTAGTGTTTCTGATAATTATAAAATAAAAGCAAGACGTTTTATCCGTAGGAAAAACTTGTCCCGACAACAGAATCGTTTAAAGCGTCCTGCTTTAATTTTATACCTCAGCACCTCCAACAGACTTTAACTAAAAAGGGGCTATGAAGTTTTCCAAATTATTATCAAAGACATAAGCTTTCAGAACTTATGCCTACAAGAAGTTTACGAATTTTCGACCATTTAAAAACGCTGACACAAATACTCGGTGTTATTTGCATTATTTTATGAATATGTTTGAGAATTTCGTACGAGGTCGGCAAAAATGTTTGATTTTGTTATCATGTTGTTTCCATATAGGCTATTGAAATTTATTTTGAAGAAAATCATGTATTTTTAATCAAATAATTAAAGGTATTAATATAAATAAATACACTCTGTTAAAGATTTTGAAAGTTAATTCGAAGCATTTCTTTATGGCACGATTGTAATGAATGTTTGAATATAAAGTACTCTGTCGCTTAAATTATACAATTAAAAATTTTGTAGCTAATTTTTCATTGTTAAAATGAGTTATATTCCAACGATCAAAATCAAATTGAATGTTCTTACAAACTGCTTAAAAATTAAATTTAAATTGATAATATTATTTTAATTGCTCATACAATCAAAAACTCTAACCACTATTATAGTAAACTGTAATTACGTTTGCCCGCACACAAAGTCGTTAAGTGTTCAAAAGACCTAGTAAAATTCACTAAAAACATTTTTTTAACTGTCTCACCTTCCCAGAACGTCTGCAAAGAATGCAAAGAAGATGAAGATTTGCTCTTAATTAATTCAACATAATTCTAAACGTCGAATTGGATAGTGAGAGATTATGCTAGTTTCTCTGATACAGCAGTTTATCTAAGAAAGCAAAACATCTTTATCCACTGCAAATGTAACTTCCGGAACTTCTTTTTTACTACTGACATTTCTCCAAGTGGTGGAGGAGTTAAGCTGCCATCAATGGAGATTGAAAATGTGTCAACGTTCCCATAAAGACACGTGCCCGTTGTTCCCAGCTGTCAGCGGTACAGTTTATGATTTTTACTGTTTACTTTCGAGAAAAAATTTCTGAAAAATCAACTATAATTTCCCTATATTATCAAATATAACAAAACAAGTTTATCAGGAGCAAATAATAACTAATCAGTTTCTTTGTTAGAATTTCCTAACTTAAGTGCAACTATTACAGTCTGGTTTATTGCAAAGGAAACCATTGAGTCAACGCTGCAGTGGATATACTTATATTTTAAGGAATCTTATGTTTTATGTTATTTTGTAACATTTTAAATTTGGGAGCTCTAAACACTCCTGGAGTGATATCAGCTAATAAAATGATACATACTGTAGTTTGTTACATAGTAATATAAGATATGTGATTTCAAATTAGTAGACAAATGTCTTTTTTGTTACAGGCTAACAGCGGAAAAGAGCCCAGCCCGTCTATTCCAGAGCTATGGAATAAATTAGTCTTGAAATTGGGGGAGTTCATAGGCCTGCATCCATGAGACGTCTTTGAACACTAATTATAAATCTATTGTTTGAATTTTCTATTTAATGACTATTGCCAAAACGTGATTACATGTCCTTATAATTTTAGCTCATGACAATATCATGAGTAGTACGAATATTATGTGTGCATTTATTTGAGAGCGTATATAAGAAAAAAGTCTTTGTGACTAGGCCTACTAAACCTCCGACCACCAATAATGATCGTTTATAAAATTTTGTATTATTTTATAAATAACCAATGTTGGTTTCAAAGAACATTTTACATGTACAAATTTCCTTCAGAATCTAAATCCACTAATATTTATAAAATGATTAAAAAATTACAAAAATTCAATATTTTAGTCAAGTGACAAGGCAAAATATCCCTTACAGTCCATGCAACGAAAAGGTATAGCGGGTAAATTTGGGAACGCAATTTTTGACTTTGTAACTTTGATTGGACTATTAGGAGGTGAACATAACTAAAGTCACCATCCGTAGCCATTGAGCAGGGGTAGCAGGGAACTCAGAGGGTACCATTTTTAGGGTTTTCCTAAATATCTTGAACACTATCAACTTTAAATATATCTCTTTAAATTACAAAATGAAAGAAAATAAAATTTATTGTGAGAAAGTATAAAATGTGTTTTAATCGGCTCATACTAATAGGGGATGAGTAAAAAAATATACCAAATTGAGTTAATATGCTAAAAAGAGATCAGTTAGTGACTCTACTCCTTCTAGCATGAATACTTCATTTGTTGCAGTTACTGTGGTAACCGAGCGTTACACATATCTCCTTTTAGCATAAATAAATTTTTAAAACGTGCCCAAACCATTATTAACCCAATTTGGTTTTTTTACTGATAGGACCCCCTTTTAGCATGAGCATGAGCCGATTCGTTTGTTTTTGTCCAACCATTTGCAAGATAAACACAAATTTTATTATTACCTTATACATTATTTCTTCCATAAGAAATGCTTGAATTTGTGAATAAAATAAATGACTCATAAGGCAACGCCCTTTCACGTAAAGTAAAATACACATCATTTATGAACAACATTTCCATTAATTTGATACCACAATCATAAACAACGGTCCAAAGTAAAGGCCTTGGTCAGCTCATAATAAAATTGTAATAACCACATATTTGTAATTTATTTAAATAAGTATTTGTATGAGCTGACCAAGGCCTTCAATTTGACAAATTTTTATGATTGAGGTGTCAAATTACTGGAAATGTTGTCAAGATTTAATGAATGTTGTTGCTATATCGAGCATTTACTTTATGTACTTAAATTAACAAGTATTTCTTATGAAAGGAATGTATAGATATTAATACAGAGAAGAATCTAACAGAGGTCGCTTTTAAATGGGTCTTCTGTTGCGCCCAAGTGCTTGCTAGTTACAGTTAAATCCAGTTACAGTTAATAGAGTTACTAGTTACATCCAGTTACTAGCTACAGTTAAGTTAAATTAGGAGAGGGCAGCGACGATGCTGCTCTCTCGCGGCGTTAACGGTGAACTAGTTTTTATAAGTCCTCGACACCAGCGCTCGACACCAGCTGAGCGCAGCATTAGGAGATACCTCTGTTTGATTCTCCTCTAGGATACGAGGAGAATTATCCGCTGTGATACGTTTATTCACTGTTGAATTTATTCGTAGAGGAGAAAGTGATCATGAGTCCATTAATTACGAAGCCCTACGATAACATCACGTGCCACACAAAACATGCGATTTGGATAGATCCAATCGCAGGGGTGTTGCTGATCCATGCCGTCGCGGCGCCGCAGCGCCCGCCCCACGCAGCAGCAGCAACTTCGCAAAACTTTGCTGCCTCAAGTGAGACATATTATCGCACAATCCCCAAGTAACCCTTACTTGAATACATTTTTTTCAAGTTTAAGGTAATTTATAGGCTGGAAAGTGTTTGAAAGTGGTAAGGAACTGAAAGAAGCATCATTATTTTAGGTCAAATACATTTGGCGGGATATTCAAAGGACGCCGCCATTTTGAAACGCTGTGAGAATGAAATGCGTGGTCGGTCGGCAACGAGACTTGGCTAAAATTGAGTCCGGGAGTGAACCTTTTAGACCTTTGAGTTGCGGTGTTGGGACAACAGGGCTAGATTTAGTAACAAAACGAGCTTTACTTCCTGGACGGCCCTCGTAATAATGAAATAAGTGATTATCTTGTAAATGGGATGTCCAAAATAAATGTACTATGTACTCTTCTTACATGACATTAAAGTTTCTTTAATTTTCTATTTTAATAGGGTATATTAAAAGTTGATGGTTTTCAAGATATTTAGGAAAACCCTAAAACCTCCGCTCAATGGCAGGCGACGGCGACGGGGACCTCTGAAATGTTCAACGCCTAACTCGTCCAAACAAAGTTACAAAAATCAAAAATTGTATTCCATGTATTTCCCTCTATACCGTTTTTAGCCTTGACTATTAATAAAGAGGAGGTATTAAAGTCATTGGAGATTGAAAAAAAAAGGTTATTCTAGCTTACGGTTTGGTAAACTACGGTTGGTTTTTTTAACTAGTGACTTGAAGGGGCTAAGGTCCCCTAATCATTATAGACATTTCCTTACACCATGAAATTATAATACAAAACACCAGTAGTGCAATAGTGGGGCTGCTGGCCCAATCAAACTTTGACAGGCAGTCAATTTTTTGACAGCTACTTCCGGTCACGTGACCGGAAGTGACGTCATCAGCTGTGACGTAGCTGTGACGTGTTTTTGGTGGGTATTTAAAGTTTAAATGCCCTGCTGTGCTGGGTATTTAAATTTTAAATGGCCGGAAGTGTGTCAAGGTCTTTTGGGGGTGTTTTTAAAAAAGATCTTGCATTTTCGGAAAATCCGAAAATGCAAGATAATTTTTGTTTCTTTTTACAAACTGTTGTTTTGTTGATTTTCACGTCTGTTAAAATACCATGTAAAAAATGGAATTGACAAATTAACAAGAAAATATCCTGCTACAAAGTATCCAAATAAAGATGCAATTACATAAACATAAACTTTAAAATATAGCGAATGTTCTTCCTTTTTATCTGTTAGCATTTCCTGAACAAGGTAACCAAAATTGTAACCACATAAAAATGAAAGTAGGCAAATAATAAATTTCGACGGGTTCACAAAAACCAAGTTGTAAAGTAGCGAATTTCTTTCTTCTTCCATTGTTGAATTTTTAGTCGAAACCAATTAATGATAACATTATTGCTTGCGCATCAGAACTAACAGTTGATGAAATTTCATTTACTTGTAGACTTGTAGTAGTTTCATTTGTAGTAGGTAATTGTTCGGAAGTTGGTGTAGATGTAGAAGAAACAGTATTATATTGAAGCTCAGAGTCCATGTGTGCTCGGGTAAAGAGCTGAAGCTTTAATGACGTGTGGTAGCCGTGTCCTACTGTGCATCAGGAGTTGTTGGTGGTGGGGGGTCGTTTGTTTCTTGCACTGAAATGTAGATGGAATCATAACTTTCTGGAGGATGTACTAAAATTTGTTGTATAGGATCTGCATCAATAGGAAAACTTTGCGTTTCAATGCAAAGTCCATCTTTAATAAAAGAAACATATAAAACAGAACTCATGTTTATTTAGATGTTTACTCTGCCGGTTCTACTAGCAAACTGATGTGTCAGTATCGGCGTTGCAACCTCCCTTGACATGTGCAGCTCGGAACATCTGCCCTCCCCCCACCACCATGAGAGACTCCTCGCAATTTTTGGATTTGTAGTGTTAGTTCTAACGTAGGTGTTGTAGGGTGAACATCTCAGTACTAAACAATTGTTTTTAACATTTGGCTTAAAATACTTATTTAACTTTGTACAAGTTACAATATTTTTAAAGATGCTACTTTATTATATTACTTTAATACTTAGCTATAATATTTAGTTAAAGAAATCGAAACTGTAGTTGCGATTAAAATAGAAACATGGTTTCTTAACATTTGCCTTAAAAAGATTTGTAACAAAATATCGTAAGAAAATTTTTACAACATATTTGAATTAATATGTTTGCAAACCCTATCATGCGAGTTTTAAAAGATAAACGAGACCGAGTGGGCCGGGTTTGACCTCGCATGCTTTCGCTTGTTGCCGACCAGTTAGCAATACAACTGGTTGACCTTGCGCCGCACTTTCGCTTGCGGCCGGCCGGCGAATACAGGTCGTCGTCCTTGTTGCATCACCCGGCACACCTGTCCTTGATTGCTTAACACACTCTACACTCTACACTCGACAAGTTATTCTTTCCTTTGCCACCGTCCTAACAACACCTACTTCAATTTCACAATGAACCGCTCCGAGTATACCGAGATTTGGTATAACTGGTTTTCCTATCTTCAACTGCTTGGGGTACGAATTATTCAATCGAACAACAATCGTGATTGGTATGATGTTACAACCACTATTGCTCGAAAACCTTTTCAGCAAGTTTGGAAAAACATTCTTACCGGCACCAAAATTCGCACCGAACCACCCAAAATTCGCACCAAACCACCTATATCACCTGTATCTTCAAACGTACCCCAGCAAAAATTTCATCTAAAAAAACTGAAACTTAACCGAAAATATGAAATCCTAAGACATTTATCTTCTTCTATTTTCATTTTTAATTCTGAAAAAACCAAAATTTATGTCATTGACATTCCCAAAAAAATTCCTATTCCCCTTAACCCTCGACACTTGATAATAAATAAAAAAGGTGCCAAGTTAAACATAAATATTACCGAGTAAAACCTTTTCCCACCTCCAAAGTCCACCCTGGTGGCAAAAAAAAGGCCCTTCTAAGGGCCGACCTAAGACTTTCAAATTTAGGCTTAAGTTTAAGCCTCAACCCTTGGTGACTAACAAGGGGTGGTTTGTGAAAGCCCCTATGGGACTTAGAGGTACACGGACCTCTTGTTAGTCACCAAACGTTAAGGCTTTAGCGAAAGCTCCCCGCTATTGACTCAACCTTTGGGACTTAGAGTTATGTGAACCGCTTGTTAGTCACCAAGGGTTGAGGCTTTAGCGTCCAACCCTTTGTGACTTAGTGGTACACAGACCACTTGTTAGTCACCAAGGGTTGAGGCTTTAGCGAAAGCCCCCCGCTATTGACTCAACCTTTGGGACTTAGAGGTATATGAACCGCTTGTAGTCACCAAGGGTTGAGGCCCTAACTTAAGCCTAAATTTGAAAGTCTTAGGTGGCCCTTAGAAGGGCCGATTTTGCCACCAGGGTGGACTTTGATTGAGGAGGGGAAGGAATATAAGGTTTAATTTAATATATTTATTCTCAATTTTCCACCCTCCGCTGTTACTAGTAAAAATTTTGGATCTGTTGGGACAAGTGGTGGTTTGGTTTTTGGAGTTGTGAGGATATAAATTTTCGTCCTCTCCTCGTTGTAGATATAAATTTTGTTTTCTTCAATTCTGTACAGGTTATATTTTTTTGTTTTTCTTTAATTCCTTTAGCCTGATGTTCTTTACTGGTGCGGGATGAATTGTTTGGGGGGTGGGGGTTTCTTTGATTGGTGCGGGTTGAATTTGTTGGGGGGTAGAAGAAGGGTGCAGTCCGCACAACTCCATCCAGTCTTCAGTTAAAATATCGTCACAAATTGGAGCGATCGGAATGTCTTCAATTTGCGGCGTTGATGTTTCTGTAACTGGTGTGGGATTCTGAAATAATTGGGGTTGATCTTCATTAAGAGCATCAGCTATTATTTCGTTAATGGAGGAGGAGAGGACGGGAGAAGTTTGTTTTTTTTGAAGAAAATCAGTCGAAATAGAAGAAAGGTCAATAGATACCGGAATTGTAGTTGGTTTCTGCTGCAGAGGTTTCTGCAGCAGACTCAGGAGAATGGGGGTAGATGAAGAAGATGCAGAGGAGTTCATGTTGATATAAAAAGAATAATAAAATGGATAATATAATGAAATAGGAAAAATGGTTAAAAAACGTGGGAATGGATAGTAACAGCGATGGTGGCGAGTGGCAGAATAACACAAGGCGGGCGAATGGGGTTCTTATAGGCAGCAGACACAACAACCTTGTAGTCAAGGTAGTGAAAGCTGAGGCTAGCGACCAGGTCCAAGTAGGGCAGACGAAGTTGTGAGAGCGGTGGCTAGCGACCCGGCCAAGGCTACCGGCCCCGGCAGAGCGACACGTTGACCTACTAGTCAAGGCTCGCTAGCGAGGTCGAGTCTCGAGCTCGCTGATATAAGCAAGCGCGCAACGTTTCTCTTTGGCATTACGGTGAAGGTGTAACTGGTCCGCTTACGTGGAGGGTTATGCTGTAACGTAATGTTCGCCATGGTGTGTGGGATGGCTTATGTCAAGCACACACTGCGTTCGGCTATTGTGGGAGAGGCGCCCTCCTATAATAGTCGGTCGCAATGGCAATCCACCTACCTTTCCATTTCCTGCGTGGTTTAATTGTCAGGGTTAATATTACGGTGAGGTGTGTGAGTTCGCTTACGTGATGATCACACCGTAACTGTAATATTAAGTTAGGTGTAATATTATAGGGAGGTGTGTGAGTTCGCTTACGTGATGATCACACCGTAACTGTAATATTACATAGTATAAGATAGAATAGGGGGAACGTTAGGTAGGGGTTAAGATATGATAGGGCGGTGAGGTGTGTGAGTTCGCTTACGTGATGATCACACCGTAACCGCATGCATGATAGCATTTAAGGGGTAGCATAAGTTATAATAAAGTAGTATAGAAATAAAGTAGTAGAATAAGGTAGGGACCCCACGCTTCCCCACCCCCCTTTTTTTTATAATTTTTAAATGACCTTGACCTAGTTTTGATTGTTCTACTTTCGGACTTAGAATTATTTTAAATGACCTATTTTTTAGACTTAGATATTTTAATTTCAAAAGACTTACTTGTTTGACTTATATATTGATTGATTTTAAAACTCTACTTTTGAGACTTAAATATTTTGTTAAAGTTTTAAATAACCTAAGATTTTAGTTTTGTGTTGTATCTTTTATTAAATAATTATTATTTTTAACATTTGGGTTTTTGTAAATGTTTTAATTTCTGTTGATGGTGAGTTTAGTTTTCGCGTTGGTTATTAATATTTTTGAGTTTTTGCGTCATAACTTTTATACCGTTGGTTTAATCAAAAAATGTTACTGGACCTTTTTTGTTTGTCTTTTAATTCCGCTTAATTTGACTACCCGCACGATAGATTTGGAGCATTTTTTGTTATATCCCCCCCCTCCCCCCCCTCCCACCCCTCCCCTCCCTCCCCCCCTTCCCCCCCTCCCCCCCTTCCCCCCCTCCCCCCCTCCCCCCTCCCCCCCCTCCCCCCTCCCCCCCTCCCCCCCTCCCCCCCCTCCCCCCCCTCCCCCCCCTCCCCCCCCTCCCCCTTCCCCGCGGAAACCCCCCTCCCCCCTCCGGCAAAACCGGTTACTTGATTTCGTCGCCGTTCAACTTTAGAACTGCGTCGCCGTACACGATGGCAGTGGATATAACAAAAATGCTCCAAATCCATCGTGCGGGTAGTCAAATTAAGCGGAATTAAAAGACAAACAAAAAAGGTCCAGTAACATTTTTCGATATAACCAACGGTGTAAAAGTTATAACGCAAAAACTTAAAAAAATGTACATTTTCTATTATTTTTTACTTCGTATATTTCTTAACTATAAAAATTAGGTCAAGGTCATTTAATTTTAAGCGGAAAAAAGAGAGGAACAGTGTTATTAATTAACACTGTTCCTCTCTTTTTTCCTAAAAGGCAGGGAAAGAAGTTCCGTTAATGTCTATTTTTATGTGGCAGAATCATATCCATCATCATCATCTGTTTCGTTTTGAAAGTTGATGTAACTAACATCAACCCAAAGATAATGATATCCTTGTTCGAAAGCCATAGTATCAATATATGATTCCACTGTTGAAAACCAATTAGGATCTATTAAAGGGTTGATTGTAACCATGACAGTTTCTAATGTTAAATTTACCCATCTTTCTCCAGTAACAGAAATTGCAAAAAAATTTACATTTTGAAGAAAATGGATTAAATTTAACATAAAATGAACATGTTGTACAGGAGTGCAATGAACATTGTAAGACATCCGGAAAGTTTCCATGCTGATGAGGGAAATGTTGTCTTTTACTTAATCCACGGTTTATATATATGCATTTCCCCCCACCATAGAGTTCTTAAAAAGTGGGTCAAGGTCATCTGAAGATACCCTATGAACGGGGAACAGAGCAGTAAGTGGTTTAACCACAAACTGCTCTGTTCCCCGTCCCTATTTAATTTCTTTTATTGATATGTCTTTATAAACATATAATATATGTTTATAAACACATACATTTAACTTGATATTTAGCAAATGGGAAGAATCCACACAGCTGGCACAATTCTTGCGGTCTTGGTGTTTCCAGTTTGTATCCTATGATTCCAAATCGGTATATCATTTGCCTATGCAACGGTTCTCCCTCTTCGGCTGAAGGAAGAGCCTAAAAAAAAATAGTTTAATGATATTTAATAAAATAATATATTGTAAATAGAAAAGAACAATACTGTTAATGAAAACGTACCCAGTCACATAGGGCACATATTTTCTCGCCATCTGCCAATTGAAACCAAATTTTGGTTTTAAATATACAACGTTTCTTGTGCTCAGTAATGAGCTCGCTTTGCAAGATTTGCGGCAGCGGCTCTGACACCTCCCTAATTTGCCGAAGCATAGGGTTGTCTGAGCAGATCCGCTGCAAACATAACTCGTACAAGGAGCTCATTGTTATGGGCTGACTATGCTCACCTCACAGCCTTAAATACGTACCAATCACCTTGATGGCAAAGGACAACGCCCTCCATTGGGTTAACCAGGTCGCCATAGGAGGCCGCCACCTTGGACCGACAGTATATATAAGGTGTGCTGCAGTCTTGTGGTTATATTTGCCATGGAATCCCTCATGATCTTTGGTGCTGTGCACAACTTTGTTGAAGCCAAAAGAGTACTATGGTACATAAAAACGTATCATAGCAATCTGAATTGCATCAGTGGAGTACTTGAAGCTGTTAAAGCAGACGGTACAAAAATCTGTTGCACTTCGGATTCTATGGATTACGAAGGACTTGAATCATGGGTCCTTTATTATGTACAATTTTGTACAAAACTTTACATCAAAGTTGACACGGACTAAGGGGGTTTTCTAGGAGGAAAGAAAAGAATAGATACCAACAATGCATGTTGGTAGCTATTCTTTTCATTCTTCCGCTAAGATTTAAATGACCTTGACCTCGTTATGGACTTAGAAAATTTTTGTTAAGTTACAATAAACCTTCAAAATAACTAGGTCAAGGTCATCTGAACATACCCTATGAACGGGGAACAGAGCAGTAAGTGGTTAAACCACAAGCTGCTCTGTTCCCCGCTCCTATTTAATTTCTTCTATTGATATGTGTTTATAAACACATACATTTAATATCATATTGCTCCAGAGGAAACCAACCACAAAGATGACAATATTCTTGCGTTATTGGCGTCTTCAATTTGTATCCTACATTTTCAGATGCATGTTTCAGGTATCTGTACAGTTCTTGATCCGGATTCGCACCAGGAAGCCGCTAAAAAAAAATATTAATTTAAAGAAAATTAATAAAATAATATATTGTAAATAGAAAAAAACAATTCAGTTAATGAAAACGTACCATGTGACATAGGCCGCATATTTTTTTGCCAGCATTTGGCATTTCCCACCAAATTTTAGTTTTAGAAACACACCGTTTTTTGTGCTCATAGATGAGCTCGCCTTGCAAGATTTGCGGCAGCGGCTCTGACACCTCCCTAATTTGCCGAAGCATAGGGTTGTCTGAGCAGATACGCTGCAAACACAACTCGTACAAGGAGCTCATAGTTATGGTCTGGCTATGCAAACCTCAAAGCTTTAAATACGTACCAATCACCTTGATGGCGAAGGTGATTCCCCCTCCCCCGGGTTTCCACTATATATTGAGCGGATAGAATTAATAGTTTGCTACATTTTGAATCAACAAAACGTTATGGAATCTTTCCAAAAATACCCGATTGATCAAAGATTAAGTAGAAACCGAAGGGAACAAAGAAGACAACACAGATTAAAAAAAGCTTTTGAAAAATTAAAATTAGTTGTACCGGAAAGTCAAAAACAAAAAAAAATTAACAGACAATCTATAGTTCAAAATGCAATAGATTACATTAAAAAATTGGAAGAAGACTTGAAATCACCAACATTTAACTTAGAACAACAAGAATTTGAACAATCCGAACAGACATTTTTACAGGATATAGAAGAATTCCAACAATTCGAACAGAAATTTGTACAGGAAATAGAAGAATATCTTCAAACTTCGCAAAATTTAAATCAAGACATTTATGAAATTTTGTATCAACCTTTTGAAACTGTTTCCTTGCCAGTGTTAGAAAGCTTGGATGAATATTTTTTTGACGTCGAAAAGTAGAGGGGGTAAATGGGTGGGGAGCTGTTATAAAGGCAGGGTAAACAGAGTAATCTTTACTTTCTTAGGATCCGGCGCTATGGCAGGCACTTCGTCTTTGTCCAGGTCTTCTTCCTCGTCATCAAGAACATCATCATCATCATCTGTTGTTTCTATTGTGAAACAAAAATCTCCTTCTCCAAAAAAATCTTCACCGAAAAAATCTCCTTCTCCAAAAAAATGTTCACCAAAAAAATCTCCTAAGAAAATTTCTGAAAAACTTCAAAAACTTCAAAAATTAAGAAAATCCTGTTTTAAGAAAGAACAATGTGCTCATATTTTAAAAAAGGAGCGAACAAAGGTGAAAGGTGTGTGAAGTTGTGTAGTGTAGGTGAAAAATTGTGTAATTTGCATAACAAACGTGAACCTTCCGAAAAAGTCAAAATTCAACCTTCTAAAAAAGTCAAAATTGAACCTTCCAAAAGTGAATTGCCAGAAAAAATTGAAAACTATAAAAGAATTAAAATCAACAGATTGAAATTAAACCACAAATATGTTTTTGTAAAAAAGATCAGTAACAGGGATGTTGTTCTTAGATGTTGTGATGAACTCTACTTGCTCAAATTACCAGTAAATCTTCAAATTCCAAATATCAGTAATGTTCATTATTATTTAGTAAGAAAATCTCCATCTGATAAAGTTAAATGGTCAAATTAAACACAAGACAAAAAAAAATGGAGCGGGGGAATAGACCACTTTGTAATTCCAAAAGAATTACTTAGCGGTCTATTCCCCCGCTCATAGGGTATTTTTGAATGACCTTGACCTATTTTCAAAATTTACAATGGAGGGTTAATTTCTTATAAAAGCGAGATAACAAAATGACTTTTTACTTTTTACAATCTAGTCCTAAAAAGAACAATGTTCGTATATTATTAAAAAAGGGTAAAAGATGTGTTGTGTAAATCAAACATTATGCAGTGCGCACAACAAATACCTCATTTTGTTAAAACTGAGAGGTTAGTGTAAAAATGAAATAAAAAAAAATAGGAGCGGGGGAATAGACCACTTTGTAATTCTAAAAGAATTACTTAGCGGTCTATTCCCCCGTTCATAGGGTATTTTTTGGTGACCTTGACCTACTTTTTACACTTATAAATTTTCGCTAACTGCTATTGACCTTGAAAATAAATAGGTCAAGGTCATTCAATAATTAAAAAGAAAATGGAGGTGTACGGTTTTACAGAACCGTACACCTCAGAAACCTAACAGAAGAAAAGCTAAATCTACCTATATATAAATGACCTTGAGACTTAGAAATTTTCGCTAAGTCTTTTTGTTGACCTTGAAAATAACTAGGTCAAGGTCATTCGATAACTAAAAAGAAAATGGGGGTGTACGGTTTTACAGAACCGTACACCCCCGGAAACCTAAAAGAAGAAAAGCTAATTTACAATACAATCTGCCTAGAGTTTAAGAATTAATAAAAATAAAAAAATAAAGAAATAAAATTTAGTTTAAAAAAATAGCTAGACAGCCCAGCGCTGCACATCATGATTACAGTGTGATCATCACGTAAGCGAACTCACACACCTCACCATAAGCGCACAACGCTAAGCTAAAACAAAAATGTTATTTTGAAATAGCAAGTTGCTTAATTAAATTTAGGAAAAAATGTTATTCAAATATGTTTTTTATTTCCTAACACTAAAGGAGCCAGTGTCTCGCCATTAGCGACGCAGAACAACTGAGGTCTAGCGAAACTCCGGAGGTAGGCGAACTACCCATCCAGCACGTATAGAGGTTGTAAGTGACCCGCTTTGGTGAGCGTAATCACTACAAAAGCGGTAGCCGGTTTTACCATTATTGGTTTTACCATGCAAAAGATGGAAGGAAAAAAGGAAAGGAAATTGGAATTGAAAGGTGTCCCTAACTAAAAAGGAGTACAAGACAAGAGAGGGAATGCCCTCAACAAGCTTGTTGGAAAAAGGAAATTGGAATAGAAAGGTATTAAAAACATATCATATAACATTCCTAAAAACAAAAATTTTACTTTAAATTTAAACATTCCAGGCAGAAATATATTGTAAGTAAAAGAAAGATTTTAAAATAATACTAACTACCAAACCAGCAAATTAAAAACAAACTACAAACCCTAGGGTATCTACAAGCACAAACAACTACCATGCCTTAAAATTAATCAGTCCTACGTCAAGATGTTATTATACAAATAACACCAAGATATTTTCACCAAACAGCAAAAATGATAAAATGTTCAGGGCGCCTTCTGAACATGTTACCACCTCACTGTCTAGCGAGCAACTGATGCCGGACCACACGCGCAGATCCCGGACCCCAACTCGGCTTGAGGTCATCCCCCCTCCTCGCTTACCCCCTCCCAAACCACAGGACCCTTACTGCGGGTTTGGTTTCCATCATTCTTTTGCCATTGTTCCAACAGGCAACAACATTTCTTTCTTTACTTTACATTGGATTTGTAAATATTTTAAGTGTTAAAACTTCTCAATATTTAATATTTTAGGACTTTGAAAAATTTTCAAACCTATCATTCTTTTGCAACTGTTTAAACAGGCAACAACACTTCTTTCTTTATTTTTACTTTACATTGGACTTGTAAAACTTCCTAATAATTAATACTCTCGGACTTAGAAAATTTTCAAACATTTGCTTCAACATTTATTTTACAATATCAAGTTTCTTTTATAATGCCTCCAACAGACAACAATTTTCCTTTTGGATGTACAATTTGTGAAAAAATATATAAAATAGTTGAACCAGAAGACTTAACGGATGACGAAAGTATTTTTGAAAATAGTTTGATTCCAGTAGAAGATACATCTGATGCTACATCCGATGCTACATCCGATGCTACATCCGATGCTACGTCTGATGCTACAAGTGATGAAGAAAATATTTTGGAAGTACCAGTAGCAATAGGCGAAGAAACACCGTTAACACATGTTGTAACAATTAACTATGATCCAGTACAATATATACATGCTCTTGTTCGGCGACGTTTGTTTCCGGCATCGGACATGGAGGAAGATGAAAGCGATAACGATTTGGAAATAACATATTTAAACAACAGCAATGATGATCACACTTACGACGCATAATATATGTATTATTTTGAACTTAAATTATTTGACGTTGGCACTTAGATTTTTTTAAAACTTCCATTATTTGACCTTGAGACTTAGAATTTTTTTAAAACTTCCATTATTTGACCTTGAGACTTAGATTTTTTCTAAAACTTTCATTATTTGACCTTGACACTTAGATTTTTTTATATTTGCATTATTTGACACTTAGATGTTTTTTTAAACTTGCATTATTTGACCTTGACACTTAGGAGTTTTGAAATATAAGAAATTTAACTGTTATTAACACTTTTTGTGTTTAATACAGAAAAAGTGGTGGGGGTAGTCTATAAATAGGGGTAGTTTAAGAGTGGTTCTTATTATTACTGCAACTTTTGTGGAGAGCACACCTACGTCATGTATTACTGCATCAGTTGTGAAGAATCTTTTGAAAATGAAAACTTACTACAAATACACAAAGAAGTGTACCATAACAACGAAACAAGAAACAATGCAGAAGAAGAAGATTTAGAAGAATTAGATCAAATGCTGGCTACCCATCAACAACAACTAAATTCAAGACCAAGTGTTATTCAATACGCACCCGGACCATCTTTGGATGTGGAATTATACGCCCGAGCTTTACCAGGCAGTGTAGTAACTCATTTTAAGATTGACAATGCTCAATTGCAACTAGCACAATTTATATTGAAAGCAAAAACATTAGTAACAGAAACATTGAAGAATGAACTAAGAAGATTAAATTTTATAAAGTTTGGAATATTATTAGATACTGTATTTACAAATGTTCAGAATGAAACATCACCAAGAGGATTTTTAACTAAAAACAAAACCATCATGTTTGCATCGGATATAAGCTCAATTGTGGATGATTGTTTTGAAGAACTTTTAACAAAATTACAAGAACATGAAGGAAGAGGTTCTGGATGGAGTTTGTTAAGTATAACAAGCTTAGATGTGAGAGTTCATAAACATGGATATGGAATGAGAGGTAGTAGTTATATTGCTTTGCCAAGGAAGATTCGAGTAACCAAATCTTGTGTTAATGTACAAAATGAAAATGCTGAATGTTTCAAGTATGCAATGCTTGCAAAATATGTAGAAGATCATGTGGAACGACCGAGTAGAGCATACGATGAGGTTTCATATATGTATAACTTTCAAGGCATGACTTATCCTGTTTCAATTCAAGACATATCAAAATTTGAAAAGAAAAATCCTTTTGCATCTGTAAACATCTTTGGCTTAGATTCATCCAACAATGTCTATCCCTTACGTATAACACCCACCGAACGCAGAGATCATACCGATTTATTATTAATAACAAAAGGTGATATTTCACATTATGTATATATTAAAGATTTCGAAGCTCTAGTTTGCAAACAGTTATCAAAACATAAAGTAGAAAAAACCACTTGTAAAAGATGTTTTTGTTTTGTAAACAAACCATTAAGAAGAGGTGGTTCAGAATGGTTGATGGAACATCAAAAATTATGCAATGGAAACTATGAAGTAAGAATTAAATTACCACACCCTAGCAGATCACAAGTAAAATTTGATAAAGTTATCCAACAATACAGAATTCCCGTTGTAGTGTATGCAGATTTTGAATCTTCATTGCTTCCACTTGAACAAGAAGAAGGAGAGGAAATTACAAGCAGAACAAAGTATCAACTTCACAAACCAAACAGCTACTGTTTAATAGTAAAATCCACTCTGCCTGAAGAACATCTTCAAGAATATGGTTTGACATCTACACCAAAGATTTATCGTGGAGAAGAAGCAGCTCGATACTTTGTTGATGATTTATACGACATCGCTGGGAAAGTGGAAGCAATGTATAGCAATGTGGTTCCTATGTCACCTATGACACCGGAAGAAATTTATCTTTATGATTCGACAACAACATGCTATTTGTGTAACAATCAATTTACAGAAACTAAAGTTAAAGTTCGCGACCATGACCATCTGACAGGAGCCTACAGAGGTGCAGCTTGCAACGGATGTAACATCAACTACAAACTACCATCTTTTATTCCCGTGGTTTTTCACAATCTTAGCGGATACGATGGACATTTTATCATTCCCGAATTAGCAAGAGACAACGGTGAAATAGACGTTATAGCACAAACTATGGAAAAATTTATAAGCTTTTCAAAAAAGGTGGGCAAAATTAAACTTAGATTTGTTGATTCTTTTCGATTTATGCCTTCCAGTCTTATGAAACTTTCTGAAAATTTAAGAAGACAAAATTTAATAGAAACAAGCAAAATTGTACCTGCAGAAAAAATGGATTTGGTTCTTCGGAAAGGAGTTTTCCCGTATGATTACATCGATGGACTACATAAATTTCAAGAAACGTCACTTCCTCCACCAGAAGCTTTCAAAAGTAAACTTACCGATTTGGACATTTCACCTGAAGACTATCAACACGCATGCAGAGTTTGGGACGAATTGGAAATGAACACTCTGGGAGATTATTCTGACTTTTATGTAAAACTTGATGTGACCCTTCTCTGCGATGTGATGGAAGAATTTAGAAACACCTGCTTTGAAGCTTACGGATTAGACCCTCTTCATTCTTATACTTCTCCAGGACTAGCTTGGCAAGCTATGCTAAAAGAAACAAAGTGCAACCTTCAATTATTAACAGATATTGACATGGTGTTGATGATCGAATCGGGCGTTAGAGGTGGATTGACCCAAAGTGTTACTAGACATGTTAAAGCTAACAACAAATATCTTCCAAACTACGATAAAGAAAAACCATCAGTGTTCTTGGGATATTTCGATGCCAACAATTTATACGGATGGGCCATGTCTAATCCACTTCCTTTTGGAAACTTTGAATGGGTTAATCCAGACTCTATTGGTGATATTTCGCAAATTTCAAAAGACGGAGACACCGGATACATATTGGACTGTGACTTTGAATATCCAGAACACTTGCATGATTTTCATTACGATCTTCCGCTCCTTGCAAAAACAGAAGTTTCACCAATTGGCAAACATCCAAAATTAATGATGACTCTTGAAAATAAACAAAGATACGTAGCTCACTTTTGGGTTGTTCAACAAGCACTCCAATTGGGTTTACGTATAACCAAAATTCATAGAGTTTTAAAATTTTCCCAATCTTGCTGGTTAAAACCGTACATTGATTCAAACACCAGAAGAAGAGCAGCTGCAACATCAACATTTCTAAAGGACTTTTTTAAATTAATGAATAATGCGATATTTGGAAAAACATTGGAAAACAAAAGAAAACACAAAAATGTTAAATTAATTACAGATCCTATAAAACTAGAAAAACTTGTACAAAAACCAAACTTTGAAACATCCGTTATCATCAATGAAAACCTTGTGGCAGTATCTATGAAGAAGACAAGCGTGAAAATGGATCGTCCGTTGTACGTTGGAATGTCAATCTTGGATATTTCCAAAACCCACATGTACGATTTCCACTACAACAAAATGGTCGCCTTCTACGGTAGAGATAACATCGGAATCGCCTACATGGACACGGACGCTTTCATCTACTGGATTCTTACTGAAGATATGTATTTGGATCCTCGAACATTTGTTCACAAAAATGAATTTGATTTTAGTGACTATCCAAAAGATCATTTAAATTATGACAATGATCGGAACAAAAAGAAACTTGGAAAATTTAAAGACGAAGCAAATGGAATTTTACTGAAAGAACTTATTGCACTAATGTCAAAATTGTATTCACTACAATTGCATAAAGAAGAAAACAATATTATTAAAAAAGCTAAGGGAGTAAAAAGTTTGTATCTTAAGAAGAATGTAAATTTTGAACACTACAAGCAATGCTTATTTGAAGAAACGACTATAACTGCAAAATTCAACACCATCAGAAGTTTCAACCATCAACTGTACAGCGTAACAGAAGTGAAAAAAGCACTCTGCTCCAATGATGACAAACGACACATTCTTCCAGACAAAATTCACACTCTACCATTCGGCCACTACTCTCTCAATCCTATCAATGAGTAAAAAGAAAAAGAAAAAAAGAAAAAAAGAAAAAAAATAAAAAAAATAAAAAAAGAAAAAAGAAAAAAAGAAAAAAAGGGGAAATCACAGCATGCTCGCTGTGATTTCCCCTTTTTTTAAAATATGTTGAAATGACCTTGAACTATAAAAGCGGATGCAGAAAAAGAAACTCTAAATACTAACTTGACTTTGTTAGTAAAATCATCATGACAGACTTAAAGGAAAAGATTGTTAATGAACTTCATAAACCTGCAAGAATAAAGTTTCCACGACGAAATACTGTTGTAAAAGGAATAAATGATTTATATCAAGCAGATTTAATTGAAATGCAACCGCATAGTAAAATAAATAAAGGATTCAAATACATACTTACGATTATTAATTGTTTTACTAAAGTTGCTGATGCTTTGCCATTAAAAGACAAAACTGGTAACAGCATAACAAAAGCTATGGAAGTAGCTATATAAAGAGATAAAAATAAAATTAAACATTTACAAACTGATGATGGGAAAGAATTTTTTAATAAACATTTTGCCTTGTTAATGATAAAATATAACATAAATCATTATTCCACAAATTCTGAGAAAAAGGCAGCTATAATTGAAAGATTTAATAGAACCTTAAAAGGTGCAATGTATAAAATGTTTTCGAAAAGAGGTTCTTACGTATGGGTTGATATCTTACCAAAATTAATAAGCGATTACAACAACAAGTTTCATAGAACTATCGGTATGGCACCTAACAAAGTGAATAAGAAAAACGCTAAACTAGTTTTACAACGAATTAAAAAAAATACACAGCCAAAAGCGGAACAAAGAAAACCAAGAAAATTTAATGTAAATGATAAAGTTCGAATTAGTAAATACAAAGGAGTGTTTACTAAAAAATACCTGCCCAATTGGACAAACGAAGTTTTTACAGTGTATAAAGTACAACCTACTGTACCGGAAACTTATATTTTAAAAGATAACAAAGGAAATTTGTTACAAGGCGGTTTTTATGGACATGAATTGTTAAAGTCAACAGTAGGCGATGTTTATCTTATTGAAAAGGTGTTGCAAAGGAAAAAAGACCAAGTTAAAGTACGTTGGTTGGGGTTTGATAAAACTGAAGATTCGTGGATACCTATAAAAGATTTGATTTAGTTTTAAATCAACTTATTTACTCTTTTGCCTTTGAATAAGATGGAGATTGTTCACCATAAAGATAAATTTAATATTAATAACATTGATGATTTAACCGTAGATAACGTTAAAATTAACAATGGTAAACACGGCAGTTTATTTCCAAACACTGTACGATGTATAGTCAGCGGTCCTTCAAACTGTGGCAAAACTAACGTTGTGTTTAACTTAATTACAAACACAAAAGGATTGCGATTTAATAACCTATATATTTTTTCAAAGTCCTTACATCAACCAAAGTATCAATTGTTGGAAAAGATCCTGACTGATGTGCCCGATGTTAACTATTACAAATTTAATGCTAGTGACAGTGTTATGCAACCAGACCAGGCTAAGCCGTATTCTGTATTTGTATTTGATGATGTATCTAGTGAAAATCATGATACTATTAGAAACTATTTTGCCATGGGAAGACATAATAATATTGATAGCATATATATCGGACAAACATATAGCAAAATTCCAAAACAACTAATTAGAGACAATGCAAATATTTTAGTTTTATTCAAACAAGACGATACAAACCTAAAACATATATACAACGATCATGTAAATGCTGATATGTCATTTGATAAATTCAAAGAGCTTTGTGGAAAAGCTTGGGCGGAAAAATATGGATTTTTGGTAATTATGAAAGATAAAGCTATAACAGATGGTCGTTACCGCATAGGTTTCGATAAATTTGTTTTAATACATTAATTAACAACATTATCGTACAAGTCTTCATGGTGTAAACATGGTTAATCAGGAAAAGCTATTAAAAGAAATAAAATCACTTAGTGATTCTATTAGACATAAAAACAGAGCGTTAAGATTAGGAATAAGTGAAAGAGAGAAATTTCTGGAATCAACATTTAAACCTATTACTGAGCCATTAAAACAATTAGGACAAAATGTTAAACATTCAACATTTAATTTTTCCGGAGATGCTATTTTACCCATTTCAAAATTTGAACAAAAAGAAGAATATGAAAGTGATACAAGTTTTACACAACAAGGAGAAACAACTGAAGAAGAAAGCGAACTAGGTGAAGAAACGGATGTTTTAACAGAAAAAGAAGGTCTTTCTACAAGCGAAGAACAACAAGAAGAAGAAGAGCCTATTAATCCATCCAACTTGAGCAAATTGGGCTCGGATATTGCGTATAAAGGGCCGCTTGCAAGACAATTTGTATTAAAAATGTTACATTCTGCACAACCAACTCGAAAATATCATACTTTTGGTGCTAGAATAGAAGAAAATGGGCTAATGATTGGAGATAGCAAACTTGATGTAGACGAACATGACAATATTATTATAAATAATAAACAATACAAGGGTACGAAAGGATTGTTTGAACTTATTTTTAAGCCGAAACCTAATAAATATACTAAAAAGGATTTAAACATTTTTAAACAAATATTGGAGGATACAAATGCGCATAAGAAAAATTATTCTAAAAATTTCAATGTTCATAGAAATGCATCAGAAAAATATAAAACTATTATTGCTAAACTTTTCCCACCAAAAAGAAGGGAACCCATAAAAAGAAAATCATTATCTTCTGCTGAAATAAATATTTTACATAAAAGAAGAAAAACAAATCAATCAAGTTTATCAGGAAAAGGATTATTAAAAAACTTGTATGATACTAATATAATATACTACAACGATATAAACAAATTGGTTGACAGAATGAAGTTGATATATGAAGCTAAACAAGCCGGACATAGTGGTTTAGAAAATGAATGGGTAGCTTTGGTCGGCGAACTGCGAAATCGAGGAGTAATTGCGTAAAAAAATATGAGTATATATAATACAAGTATAACTGATTAAATATTCAGTATAACCATGAGTGTGGATAAGTTTGGACGGTATTCCGAAACTGGAAGCAAATCAGGATCTTATGGAAAAAGAGGTGGTTTACCACTAACATCCGATGGAGATTATGATATAAATAACAAACGGTTAAAGTTTGTAAATGATCCAAAAGATGATAATGATGCGGTAAATTTTAAAACTTTAAGAAGTGAAACATTACCTAGCTTAAAGCTTCAAAATGAAGTGTATAACGCTAATTTTTATAGAATTGTAAATCTTCCAAAACCAATAGATAAGAATGATTCGGTAAATAAAGAATATTTAATGTGGTACATAAACCAAACCTTACGATATGATCCTAGGAGTAATAATAAAGTATACGATGCAAAAGATCTTAGAATAGCCAATATAGCAGATCCTATTAATGATCAAGATTCAGTTACAAAAAAGTATTTACATTCAGTCATCCCTGAAAAAACAGATAAATTTTCCTTTTACAACTTTGTAATACATGATATTGGAGACCCTAAAGATATGAAAGATGCTGTAAACCTTCAATATCTTACAGATCATTGTATTACGCATGATATTAATACAATTGATTGCAAAAATAAAGTGTTAACTAACGTTAAGGAAGGAACTGCAAAATCACATGCAGCTACAATAAGTCAAATAATGAAATTAAAAGATAACAAATGGAATGCGGATGCAAAAATAATTACTAATGTTAAAAAAGGGTCGGATGAAATTGATGTTGCAACAATTGGACAAGTTCCTGTATTAAAAGTATATGAAGACGGTAGTCAACAGTTTGATTGCAAAGGGAAACCACTAGTCAATGTTGCAGAAGGAATAAGAGACAATGATGTAGTTACAGTAGCACAAATGCATCAGAAGGGACACATATACTATAATCTTTTTCTAAGAAAAGATTTTAATAAGCAGTCTTTTTTTTGTGAAGACTTGCGATTGACTAGCTTAAAAGACCCTATTAATTTTACTGATGCTGTTAATGTAAATTACATTGTAAGACTTTTAAGTGTAGTATTATATGATATTTATAACACAATAAAGCCCATAAAATCTGATCAAAAATTAAATTGGGTTAAAAAGAATGTTATGGAAAAATATTTTTTAAATAAGGAAAATGATACTTTAAGAACTTCTAAAGGTGATGATGATGAAGAAGATACAATCCTTCCACAAAACTGGAAAAAAATGTTTTACCCATAAACAAACATACTTATAAATAAACAATGTCAAAGGATAAGTGCATCATTCATTATAAAGCATTTATAAAATAAACAAGTATCGACATTTCCTTTCACTATAAAAGACCATGTTGAAAGTTCAACGCATCAGTCATAATCGACACGTTATAAAGAGAGGAAGAGGAATAGCATCAACAGCACTTTCTCTTATTACTAAGCCGGTTGGAGCTATAGTTAATAAAGCTATCGATTTATTACCTGTAGAACTACATTTACCAGGAGGTTATCAATATTGTGGTCCTGGAACAAAATTGAAAAAAAGACTCGCTAGAGGAGATCTTGGAATAAATAAACTTGATCAAGCCTGCAAACAACACGATATAGCATATTCAAAGTTTGCAGATACTAAAAATAGATCAATAGCGGATAGAGCACTTGCTGAAAAAGCTTGGCAAAGAGTAACATCCAGCGACGCTAGTATCGGTGAAAAAGCAGCAGCTTTAGCGGTATCAGCAGCAATGAAGGGTAAAACGATGTTTGGAGGTGGAAAGAAGAAAGGAGGTGGAAAAAGAAGAAGAATACCTGCAAAGAAACGTGGAGGAAATATAAGAAGAAAACGACGATCCACCGCAGGTAAAAATAAAAAGAAACAAACAATATGGTCAATGATAAAAAAAGGAGGAGGATTATACCTAAGACCGTATCGTGTGTATTAAACAGAAAAAAACAATTACTAATTCCAAATAAAGAATTAACAGATAAAGAATTAATTACTTATGTTTCTTGTTTAAAAATTCCATTTTTTAGAGGAGTGTTTATGAAAGATGCATTACCTGTTAAAATATGGAAAAATGAAACCGGAATAGTAAATTTAGATAATAGTAAAGGATCAGGCACTCATTGGGTATGTTATAAGAAACTAGGATCAACTATTTACTACTTTGATAGTTTTGGTAATCTTCCACCACCAAAAGAACTACAATATTACTTTAAAACAGCTAAAAATGTACTATACAATTATAAAAGAGAGCAACCTGATGATACGGTAATCTGTGGACATTTATGTTTAGATTTTTTAACAAAAAGTGTTAGTCAACTTTAAGATGTCTTCCTATACAGTATCATTAACTGGAACTTCATCTACTTTGCGAAGTGTTCTTTTCCCTGCGTTACGTTTGGAAAAAGATAAATTATGGGAAGCCGCATTATTAGATATAACAACTTATAATTCTATTCCCAACGTTACTGAAAATGTTAATGACAAAATACATTATTACAAAACAAAAGATAAAAATACAAACAAATATTCAGATATACAAGTATTTAGTTTACCCACTGGAGCATATGAAATTGATGATATAAATGAAGCGATACAAAATCATATGGGAAAAGATAATATAACAATAAAAGGAAATAACAATACTATGAAAGCTGAAATTAAATCTAAATATTATATAGATTTTAGCAAAGAACATTCAATTGGTAGTTTATTAGGATTTCCTAAAACAACAAAAATTTTAGAACCTAATATTAACCATTCAGGTGCTAGAACTGTAACAATAATGAAAGTTAACAGTATAGATATTACATGTAATATTATACATGGTTCTTATAGAGATGGTGAAAATACTCATATATTGCACACATTCTATCCAACGGTCGCTCCGGGTTTTAAAATTGTGGAAAAGCCACAAAACTTGGTGTACCTACCGTTAAACACCAGTTTTATTTCAGACATTGTGGTGAACATACTAGATCAAGACGGAAATCATATTGATTTTAGAGACGAACCTATAACTATACGAATACATATAAAATCAACCGTATAACAATGGGGTTATCATTTAAAAAGAAAGAGCTGACTGGTAAACAAGTCAGTAGCACTTCAGCTATAGAAGGATTAACAAGTGATAACATTCGTTTTCTAGAAGAAATTGGATTAAAACTTATTAATAATGGAAATATTGGATATAGCGCAGGGTCCGACATTCGACGAAACCTTATGGGAAAAGGAATATCATACGCACAACCCTTACGCTTCATCAAAATTAAATAATAATGATGAAATTAGAATTCCCATACAACAACAGGATATTTATACACTTCCATGTGAAAGTTATTTGTATATCGAAGGAAGAGTAACAAAAAAAGATGGAAGCACTGCAAGTACTGTTCCGTTCATAAATAACCCCATGGCATATTTGTTTGATGAAATAAGATATGAAATTTCCGGAGTTACAGTAGATTCAACAAAAAAGGTGGGAATTACAAGTACATTAAAAGGATTAGCATCTTTAACACCGAGTGAAAAAAATATGCTGGCCGCCGCAGGATGGGTAGCACCCGATTCCAGTACAATCACTCCAAACACTTCAGGCAATTTTGACTTTTACATTCCTTTAAGATTACTTTTAGGCTTTGCCGAAGATTACCGAAAAATAATAATAAACGTAAAACAAGAATTAGTTTTGTTAAGATCATCAAACGACAAAGATATTATTCAAGCAACTGATGGAACAACGGAAGCTACTTTAGAATGGAAAATGCAATTAGACAAAATTGTTTGGAGAGTACCGCATGTACGATGTACATGTATTCAAACGATCAGAATAGAATTTCATTATTAAGAACTTTAAAATCAGATCGTGATATCGTAATACCATTTAGAAGTTGGGAGTTTCATGAATATCCGGTTTTACCGGAAACACAACGTCATACATGGACTGTAAAAACTTCTACTCATTTGGAAAAGGCAAGATATGTAATATTTGGATTACAAACAAAAAGAAGAAACGAAATAACTAAACATGCTGGTGAATTTGATCATTGCAAACTTACAAATTTTAAGGTGTTTCTAAACTCACAATTCTTTCCATACGACAACTTCAACATAAACTTTACAAAAGACAGGTTTAGCGTTTTGTACGATATGTACGCAAGATTCCAAAATTCATATTATGGAAAAACAAACACACCTTTATTAACGCCAAACCAATTTAAATCTAACTATCCGATTGTTGTAGTTGATTGTTCAAAACAAAACGAATCTGTAAAATCTTCCAGTGTAGATATAAAAATAGAAATGGAATTTGAACAAAATGTACCCAAAGATACATCTGCTTATTGTTTAATTTTACATGATAAAATTGTTACATATACACCTTTAACAGGAATTGTAAAAGCAGTTTTGTAAAATGAAAAGGAAAAAAAATACCCCCACCACTCGGTTATAAAAGCAGGAGCGGGAACGAAAATTGTTTAGTTTACTGTCTACAGTTGTATGGGTAACATCGTCTACAGCATTATAAACAAAATGAGTTCTTTATCAGTTGTACAAGACGTTTCCGAAACAGCACCTTTATTGGAAAATGATGATAAACATTTTGAAGAAAATATTGTAAAGGAAATTGATGACTTTTTAAAGTTTGGAAAACAAAATAAAAAGTTGGAAAATAATAAAACAAACGTAAGAAAGAAAAGAAAACTTGAAGAAAATATTCCACCAAACATTTTAACTGAAGTTTTCCTTCGCATCTTTTATCCTATTTCATCTTGCATGAGTAAAAGTGTGTCGATAGGATTGGTAAAATCATTAGACTACTCTCCCGCAGTAATACTAAGCCATGGAACAAAGATGGTTTTATTTTCAGAAAATGCTTGGGATTCCTTTTTAAAACATCTACATCTTATTGAATGTTATTTAGCCAACAGTTTCTTTGGAAGAAAAACTAACATTCGACTTTTGGATTGTGACAATGAAATTGACATTATTAAACATCGTGGTCAACAACAAGTAAGAATTAGAGACTCGACACAATTTGAAAATAAAATTCTTCTAACACGTGAAGAATTTTACATTTTAAACTATGCAACATCACCTATTACCAGGTATATGAAACAACTAGTATTTTCAAGCTCTGTTATTAAGGAATATCTGGTAGATGCATGCGAAAAACAACCAGAAAGCACTTTACAATACGGACCAATAGATACATCCATCTTTAATAGAATACCTCACGAAGTGGAAATGTGGAGGCAGTTAAGAAACTTTGAACCTTTTACCGAAGTTGCAACGGAGGCTACAGAAGAAGAAACCAACAACAACAACAACAGTACAGAAGAAGAAACCACCAACAACAATAATACAGAAGAAGAAACTTTGCTAGGTTAAAACTACAATGTAATTTAACAAAAGAATAAACCGTGGGGTAGGCCTACTGGGGATGGTGCCCACGTTAAACATACACCAACGCGCCTACAACTGTACGGCCTGGTTTATATATATATCTAACCTACCGTGGTGTGGAAAACAGTTGATCAGCAGACACCATGATGAGCAGACAGGATGAAGAAATGGCAGCAAAACCTTGTGTAATTGAATTTCAAGCATTTCGCGGAAACGATGATAGATTTATCATAAAAGAATTGGTAATTTTGGATTTGCTTACACAAGTAGCATACCCGTTTTTATTTGAAGCACCGTGTTCTGTCCATGAACTAAAGTCAAAAGCTAAAATAACAAACAGATGGCTAACAAATAATTTTCATCATATCCATTGGTATGAAGGTTTCCTACCGTACAACAATGTACACAAAATTATGTTTCATTTTTGCAAACAATTTACACACATATATACCAGAGGATTGGAAAAAAAGAATTGGATACGACAGTACACAAACAAAGAAGTTTTAAACATAAAAGTGGACAAAACATTTCACTTTGATGCTAGAAATATTTGTGTTTCTACAATAAATCCGAAACACAACCAATCTCAATGCGCATTACAAAACGCGTATCACTTGGCTGCTTACTTACAACAACAAACGGAAGAATGTAGTGGGGGTTCCGAAGGTTATATAAACGAAGAGGCAACACACCCCGAGTATCAGTCTAACTCCATACTCCGAACAGACAACATCTCCTGTGAAGGATGACATCACAACAGTTTCTCCAATGTTTAGTTGAACAATTCAACTTGCATTCAAAATCAAATACTCTAATTATCAAGAAATGTTCAGAATTAAAAGAACAGAAACATTATATTGTTCATGAAATGAAGAAAATTGATACAACGCATGGAGACGCAGTCGTCGCATCTTTATCCGATGCACCATATACACCGGGTGATGAACCAAAGTTTCAAGTATATCTTCCAAAACGATTCGTCCAGTTGCTGCAAAATGAAGATCTGCGGGAAATTCAACCAGGATCATTATATTTGGTGTCACACGGAATGAGCGGAAACAACTCTACGGAACTAACTCTGCACATCGCACAAAAATAACATTGTAAAAAAAATGTTTTAAATAAAAAGATAAAAAACAACATATCAGTATATGTTTTTATATACTGATATGTTGTATTTTTTTAAAACCTCAAACGGATGACCTTGAACTTTTAATCGATAGTATTATTCGATTATTTTATTCGATAGTATTATTCGATTATTTTATTCGATAGTTTTATTCGAATACTTTACATAAATACGAAACTTTAACGTTGAGAGGCTCAGTTCTGTTTAAGACAAGCTACAACCAACATGTCATCCAAAAGAAATAATCTAACACTTATAACTTATTGTTGCAAAGAAAAATGTTTTAGAATACCTGAAGATCAAGTTGACGGAAAAGCTTGTACAAAATGTAATTCTTTCAGCTATTGTAAATGTAGTTGCAAAACATATCAAAAGAACCGGTTGGATAAACTAGAAGAATTGCAACATCGACTCGGTCTATTGTGGCAACGATTAAATTCAAAGTGATTAAACAAACACCTGCCATTACCCCCACCACTACCCCCACTACCATCGGAGGTACCTGCAGCACCGGCTTTGCAATAGTCATTCCTGCTACACCTCTCGTCGAGTAAACAACTCTAGTCATGTCTCTCAACATTCGCGGGATTCACTACAACACTATCAATCTTACAACCTACAAGGATTTGGAAATTTTTAGTGAAGAACTAAAACAACTTATAACCACTGGGTTTGGTTTATCTTTAGAACTTTATGCAACAAACAATCAAAACGAAAAAAATGTGTTTTTGCCAACTTACAACAACAAAAAGAATGAAAATAAACAAGAACTTTCAGCACCGACAACAACTTACTTTTCAAATTTGGGAGCAAACTTTACTAACTTGTAAAATAATACTTTTGTAAAAAAACAAATAAATAAAAAAGAAAATATCTTGCATTTTCGGATTTTCCGAAAATGCAAGATCTTTTTTAAAAACATCCCCAAACGACCTTGACACACTTCCGGCCATTTAAAATTTAAATACCCAGCACAGCAGGGCATTTAAACTTTAAATACCCACCCATACACGTCACAGCTGATGACGTCACAGCTGATGACGTCACTTCCGGTCACGTGACCGGAAGTAGCTGTCAAAAAATTGACTGCCTGTCAAAGTTTGATTGGGCCAGCAGCCCCACTATTGCACTACTAACACCTTAACATTAAATAACTTGCTTTTAAACCTACCAAATGTTAATTCAGTATCTTGCGCACGATTTTGAATTAAGCAATAGCAGGCAATCTAACAGGCGTATGGTAAATGCCATTACATTTTAATGCATGAGTAGGCCTAGTAATTTTTAATTTTTTTTGAATTGCTAAAGAAAGCAACGAATTCCAATTGAAGGGGTCCCCCCTGTAAGACGTTCTAAGCGACAACATTTCAAAACCAGAGAAATTCAGTAAAAAAGGTTCTAAAGGACACGAGCTACACCGTGGTATATTTTGTTTTAAAGATATTTGCGTTGGCAGCCCTGATTTCGTCCGTCAAAGTAGGCGTGCTTCGCGGGACTGCACGGACTTTTTGGGGAATAACGTTCTATTCGCTGAAAGATGAGTAGGGGGTTATTGGGGCTCCCATCCTGAGGAGGAGCTGAGGAGCCATGACGTCACAGGTCACGTGACCCCCCCCCCGAGACCACCCACGACGATCTCATTAATTATGCAAATGAGGTAATTAATATGCAAATGAGCTAATTAATATGTAATTAATATGCAAATGATCTAATTAATATGTAATTAATATGCAAATTAAGTCGAGCCCCCCCCCTATTGTGCAATAACTGTCTTTGATGTTGGGAGTCATTCATCAGTTTGACACGGGTTGACAAGGTTATTAAGAGAAGAAAGGCGGTATGTTGATTGTAAAGGAAGGGTGTTATTGTGTCGTGACATTGACGAGGGTTGAATAGGAACATTCGTGTCTCATTAAGTTGTGAATGACGGCTATTATCACGAACAATAAGCTTCTAGAAGGATCTAGAAAGATCTGGAAGGAACCTTTTCGAACATATAACAATAAGGAACGGCGCATTAGTTCTCGGAATTGACGGTTTCGCTCCCCACCCTTGTGGCGCACCGCTCTACCTTCAGTTTGGTTTGGGAGCTTGTCGACGACGGTCAAAAATCATGGACTGCTGGGACTGCACCATCAGCGACGAGGTGTTGGTTCGAGCCTGCGTCGAAGCTGAGAGGATGGAGGTGGAAGAACAACAACAACCGATAAATTACAACTGGATCAACTGGAAGAAAGAAGAGTCAATTTTCCCACCGGAATATTCAGACCTTGACTGTCGGTACTACATCCCGACATTGGCGACAAAACTGAATGAATTGGAATCCGAGATAATGTGGCGGAGCGAACGCATCCATTCCATCTGGCAGTCAGCACCAACGGACGACAACCTGGATTACTATTTTCAAGACATTAATTATCTGGACTTCGACTACCACATCGAGTACGAAGAAACCTGGCTACCCATTGAAGCTGAACAACAGTATTTCAACCAGGTTTTAGAGTATTACTTCCCCGACAATTTTCACTTCTGCAGACCCCGTCCACTCTGGTGGTGGCCAGAGGAGAACTACATGGCTTGGCTTCAGAAATTCAAAGAAGAACAAAATAATAAATAAAACATATTTTCACCTTTTTTATCCTTTACCTCCATCCTTACAGCGATAAAAAACGGCCTTTCTAAAGGCCACCCTAAACTTTTAGAGTAGTTAGAATCAAATTTAAATACCGTACACCCGCGCACGCTCGATTTCTTTCCACCTATGACGTCATCCCTTCCAGTTCTCCCTCGAACTTTCTAGAAACATCTAGATTCATTCGACTATGACAACCAAATATGCGAGGAAAATCATCGATATATCGTTTCAAAAAATCATTCATATCGAGTACAAACGGAGAAGTTTACGTGAAAGAGTACTGATTAATAGTGTGTTATGTGTGGCAAGACATTCGTTTACGAAAGTTATGCATTGTAGTTCAGAATTACACCGCGAGAATGCACAGGTGCTTGAATACGATTACACGCACTTAGAGGACAGTGCGTAACGTCAGTCGAGTGTGTGCAGTCAGTGCGTGCGGACGTGTTTCGTAAGTATTATGGCGGCTACTATTAATGAAGTGGATGAATCCATTCGTATGCTGATGAAAGAACTTGAAGTGATGAATCAGTCAAGTGTCGGTGATAGTGAAAACGATAATGCGGTATATTTTCCATTACAACAAAACAAGATAAGCAACGAGTTTCAAGAAAAAAGAAATCGAATGACGTAAGTGTACAAACCGACAACAGTACTTCAAATACAATAGAAGGCGGATGGATTGTGAGACCGACAAACGATTCACCAGCAATTACTTGGATCGATAGTGGGTTTCAATATACAGTACAGAATCCGGATAATTGTGGGAAAATGTTACTGAAATTACATTTATACGATGGAGGAGTTCCGACATACACATGCGGTATTTATTTCAACCCCGATGATGAGATTAACAACAATTTGAAACCGCTATTGTCATATTTACAAAATATGTGGGTTGATGGAAGTACAGGAGCCCCGAAAATTAACGGTTTAACACAAACAATGATGCCGTTAGCGGCTTGGCGTAAACCGCCAGAGGAACAATGTACAATTGTGTCCCAGCCGACTCCAGTGAAACGCAAAAGATCGTCGTCAACAGCGGTGAGACGAGAAACACGTAGAGACACTCAGCCACGGAACAAAAAGAGACAACAAAAGACCGAGGGTCGGGATTCCAAGAATTAACCACGCACACGTGTGAGAACAAAGAAGGCAGCGGAATGTTCTAGAAACTATTTCACAACAGGGGGAGACGGTTGGCGCCAAAACAATAACAATAGACCGAGGGTCAGAATTCCAGGAATTAGTCACGCACACGTGTGCGAACAAAAGGCGATGGAATGTTCTAGAAACTATTGCACCACAGGGGGGCGTTTGGCGCCAAAGCTATTTCACAATCCTCCCCCCACCAGCGTCGTCCCCACCACAGGGAGACGTGTAGCGCCAAAAACTATTTCACAATCCTTCCCCCACTACCACAATCCCGACCGCCACAGCACCATTCGCTGCTCAGTTCTCGTACCGTGTGGACGTGTTTCGTATTGACTCTCGTGTCTCGAACGCATTATGTCTTCCATACCGGTTGTGCTTAAACAAAGTATGGCTTCGAAAGTGGACTTGAAGTCGTGTTTGAACTCTTGCAAGCCGGGTGTGCCGTACACCAAAATTACCGATCTCCGCGAAGAGTGCCGTTATAAAATTGCACAACTCGAGCGCATCAACACTCAGTACGGCGAGACCATCTTGGCCACGTTGGAGGGACAGCTCGGTGAGGACTACTACTTGTACGTCTACCTTCCACGTCGCTACAACGATTCCATCACCGACAGCATGATGGAGCAGTACAATGCTACGGGGATCGCTTACACTTGGTGAGACGTGCAGCAGCACCCGGCAGTAAATATTCTCCATTGGAGTTTGTTTGAAGCAAGAAATAAATTCATGTTTGTAAAGCAAGAAAAAGAAGATATACTTTAAAAGATTATAAATTTTGATAGGTTTCGTAAGCAATATATATAGCCACCTTCATAGCATTAAAACCAGTCTTTTTATTTCACAAACCCTTACTCCCTCAATTAGTAATAAGAGTGAAGGTAAGTCGGTATTTGTGATCAGTCTTTACAATGGATCTGAGATGGCAACATCCATTTTCAGCCATAGTAGCCGGACCTTCGGGTTCGGGGAAATCATATTTTGTGTTGAGATTTATCAAGTACTTGAATGTGATGTGTGACACTGTGTTTGACAATATTTTCTGGTATCATAGTCCGGGGTTACAACCGGACATTGATGTAGGTATACAATACAGACAAGGGTTACCGAATATGGAAGATTTTGATGGTACACCAACATTAGTGATTGTGGACGATATGATGCGTGAGTCATCAGCCACTAGCGGATCTAATGTTATAGTAGATCTGTTTACTAAAGGGTCGCATCATAGAAATCTGAGTGTGTTCTTTATAACTCAGAATATTTTCCATCAAGGACGGGGACAAAGAGACATTTCTTTGAACGCACATTATATTGTGCTGTTTAAAAATCCTAGAGACAGGGCTCAGATAAAACATTTAGCTCGTCAGGTGTATCCGGAAAATACCAGGTTTATCGAAGAGGCCTATACAGACGCCACTCGTAGACCACACGGATATTTATTATTGGATTTGAAACAGTCTACACCGGACGAAATGCGAGTACTGACGGGTATATTACCCGACGAGAAACAACAGTACGTCTATCAACCGAAAAAAGTATAAATAAGTCCGGGTACACGATGATCGAACAGTCACTCGGTCATTATGTCGCAGTGTGTCAAGAGAGACGTTGCTCTATTGAGGGCGCTGATACACGCTAAGCCGAAAGAACGTAAAGCGTTGTTGAAAGCTTTTGACGCCAGTCGTATCAGAACAGTGTGCGAGTGCGCATACAACTTGTTACGCGGTAATATCCGGCTGTCGGATAAGCAAAAACGTCAATTGCGTAAACATAAAAAATCGCTTAGACGTCTGGTGAAGCGTGGAGAGAATTGGTCGAAGAAACGTCGATATCTCGTGCAAAAAGGCGGTGGATTTCTATTACCTTTACTATTGAGTACTGTATTGCAGTCTGTGTTACATAACGTGACTAATTAGAAGGGGGAAAAATGGATAGTTCGAATTTGGAACACTCGAAGAAAATGGTGGTCGTACCACAAGAACTGATCGATCGAATTCGTAATGAGCCGTCAATCACAAATACCGCTGTTGCACAATCAAAAACGTCGACTGCGGCCGCCGGCACTAACAGTTTGGATGCTGAAATGCATCGTATATTACAAGACAAAACGTTGAACGACACGGAGAAATGGAAACAATACCAGCAGGTGTTGCAGAGGTTTTTGTATTTTACTTCACAAAAACGTAATCCTATTTCTTTACCGGTGATACAAGAAGCGAACGACGAAGAAGATATTGTGCAAACATTTCCGGGTACATATCAAGTAGACGCACGTAACTTGGTGAGATTCATTAAACGTCATAGTAATGTTATTTCGTGGGATCCGGATGGCACGATTATTGTTCGAAATGCGAGAATACCCGGCTCGAATATTGTCGATGTGTTACACGCGATAGTGCGTGTACGTAGAATGGAAAATGTCCCTACGGGTTGGCACGAAGTTCTAAATGCACTGAACGAAATAAATGTACCGTCCGAGTACGTGAGCAATACGCTAGCTCGTCAGTATATAGGACGTGAACCGTATGCGGAGGAGGAAGGATTAGCAACACCACCAGCACCGTCACCGTATCGAGAACGCAGTTCATTATTATTTCGACCAAGAGCATCGTCTACGCCGCATGTTCGTCGCTCACTATTGTTACCACCGACACCGAGTCCGTTACCGATAGCCAAACGATTGAGATCGAAAACAACGGCCGGGGTAGAGGCAACAGCACCTCAAATAAGATCGCCTAGTAGGGTGACAAAAGGTCGATATATAAGTGAGGCTATACTTCAAAAGTGGGAGCCATTTAACCCGTAGACGTGATGGAAGAAAAGGTGTACTACGATCCCGCTAACCCGGGCTCGTTCGGCGGTATAAGCCCGCTTCATCGAGCGTTACGACCGACAAAACGTCGCGAAGTAGTCGAATGGTTACGTACACAAGATACGTATACGTTGCACAAACCCGTACGTAAACGCTTCTTACGTAACAGATACGTGGTGTACGGACCGAACGAATTGTGGCAAGCCGACTTGAATGATATGCGTGGGCTCAGTTCGCTCAATGACGGCTACAATTATCTGTTGACAGTGATCGATGTGTTCAGCAAACGATTGTTTGTCCAACCGTTGAGACGTAAAAGCGGCGAAGAAGTGGCTGCCGCGTTCGAACGGATTTTCAACAGTCCGCACACCGTACCACCGCGGTGTTTACAGACGGACAAAGGAACAGAGTTTATAGGCGAGAAAGTGAACCGCGTGTTCAGAGATTACAATGTAAAATACGTGACTACGCAAAACCCCGATGTTAAGGCGGCCGTAGTGGAACGAGTGAACCGTACATTGAAAACACGTATGTGGCGTTATTTGACGTATAAAAACACGTACAGATATATCGATGTATTGGACAAATTAGTCGACGCCTATAATAACAGTGTGCACAAAAGTCTAGGTGGTAGACTACGTCCTGTCGACGTGGCGAAAGGAGACAAAAGAACGGTGTATCGAGTGTGGCGTCACATGTACAAACCGAATACAATACCGAAACGAAGAAAACCCAGATTCAAGTCGGGTGACACGGTACGTATCGCTAAGGAAAAAGGTACATTCGCCAAAGGCTACGAGACGAATTGGAGTAAGGAATTGTTCACGGTCGATCGACAGTACGGTGCATTTCCACTACCACTGTATATATTGAAGGATTTGAACGGTAAACCGATAGTCGGTCGTTTTTACGAGCACGAACTGCAAAAGGTCACGATAGGCCCGAAGCGATTGTACCAGATCGATAAAATACTCGATACTAAAGGTCGAAGTCGCAGTAAGCGATACTTCGTCAAGTGGGTAGGTTACGGAGACGAATTCAATTCGTGGATACCCGCATCAGAAGTGAAACGAATATGAGACATCAACAGTTTTATCTGACACTACCGAGTAATAGTTCGATGAACTATTATCCGAATAATACGTTGACCAATTACCTGACACATTTTCCGTCGACTATCGAACTCGATGACGACGAGTGGGAAGTAGCGCTCGTCGAAGCGCATTATCCGTGTACGTTCGAAACACCGGAGAGTAATATAATTTTCTATACGACACCTGCGGAAGCTACGAAATATATGGAATCGACTATGGACGAAAATGTATACACCGAGACAGTAGTTACAATGGGATTGACATTGACAGCGATGCGAGTGAAAATAGTCGGCGGTCATTACGAGACCGTTGAAGACTTATTGAATACGATAAATTATACACGAGCGATAAACACATCCAGTATCGAGTTCGTATATAACTCGGAAACAAATTTAGTAAATGTCGACTTGACACAAGCGGTAGATAACTCGCATACCGTCGTCAATATGGTACTGAGTCCGACTTTAGCGTTACAATTGGGTTATTTACCGGATAGTAATTTGTCGACAACACCGTTCGCTAAACGCTCACCGAACATCAAGCTAGCGTTTCCGGCCGAGTTGTACGTGTATTGCGACTTGGTCGAACCGCAATACGTCGGTGATACGGTGGCACCGCTGTTGAAAATCGTCAATGTCGACACGTCCGACTACACGTTCGGCGTACAGAAAGTCGTACATTTCACCGATCCGCACTACCAATAAAAAAAAGCTCGTCCGATGCCGATTATAAAAAGCTCGTTCGAGAGCGCGGAAATAGATATAAGGGACAGCAAGGGTCGTCACGTGCCATTCCAGTTCGGCACTACGTGCATGAAACTACATCTACGACAACGACGAAGAGCAACAGCGACATCGTAATGAATACGAACGATCCCTACCTCAGATACTACCGCAATCAACAAGTGGGCGGCGGCGGCGGTATTACATCGGTGTACAGAGGTGCGGCGTATCAACGCGGTCACGGTATCGGAAGTTTTCTCGGCGGACTCGTGCGCACGGTGATGCCGCTACTAAGGTCATCGACGGTACCTGATTCAACTGAGTCATTATGCGGACATGATCGGACATCTGGATATCGATTTATGCAATCAAGAAAAGTTCTTGTTGAACGGTGTGGAGATGCGTTTACGTCTGATCAGATCGAGAAACTCATTCGCTATCATGTCGAAAACCGCGACCACTTATAAAGTACACATCAAAGAGGCGAATCTGTTTGTACGTCGATGTAAAATCAATCCGAGCGTGTTGTTGGCTCATAGTAAAACGCTCGAGACCGGTACCGCTAAGTATCCGATTACACGAGTCGAAGTGAAATCCATCACACTGCCCAGTGGTATACAGAGCAAAACATTGGACAGCGTATACTTGAGTCAGCTTCCGAAACGTGTTATTGTCGGCATGGTCACTAATCAAGCGTTCAACGGCGACTACAAGAAGAATCCGTTCATGAAATTTAAATATTTCAAGATGAACTATTTAGCGTTGTATTTGGACGGTGAACAAGTGCCGATGAAAGCGTTACAGCCCGTGTTCAACAACAACACGGATGACGCCTATGTACTCGCTTATCACACACTGTTCAGCGGTACCGGAATACATTTCGACAATATCGGTAACGATATCACAAGATACGATTTCGAAAAAGGTTATTGTCTGATGGCGTTCGATTTGACACCGGACTTGAGCGCTAACGAGTCCAGTCATTGGAATTTGGTACGTAACGGTAATCTACGTATCGAGATCGGGTTCAGTGAGGATTTAACTGAATCCGTCAATATGATCATCTATGCGGAACTGGACAACGTCATCGAGATCGATCGACAACGTAACGTGTCGGTGGATTTCGGCAGTTAAAAAGCTCAGTACGTCGGTGACAGTGAACGAGTAAACATGGATTGTACACCGCAGCAGCAGCATAAATTGATCCGTTCGTCTGTTGTCTTGGATTTACAATGTTTCAAAGACAACAGTAACGATTTCATAGTGAAAGAAGCCAGCGTTATAGACGTGTGTACCGGTACACTATTATTGCACCACATCGCACGTCCACCGTTCGATCGTAATTTTCTATCCGAAGAGAAACTTCGAGAACGCTACTGGTTGACTAAACACTGTCACGGTATCGATTGGAATCACGGTGATATACCGTACCACGTGATGATGGACAAACTACGTACATGTCTCAACAGTCAATCCGTAGTCTACGTAAAAGGATCGGAAAAGAAACAATACGCCACGAAACATCTTATCATAAACAACGGAAAAGTACTGGTAGTGGATTTGGCGGATATCGGATGCGGATCATTGGCCACCATCGGAAATCTACTATCCACCAACGCGCTACGTTGTGGTCAACATAAAAGCGTACAACACCGTTGTGCATTGAGCAACTGTATGCTGCTACGTGGTTGGTTACTGTTGACAGCCAAAGAACCACATTGCGGATCGTGTTATTGTTGTTGTCCTCGTCACAAAATTAGATCGTCGATGTTCAGCAGCTCTGACCTACCCGTCATCCCCGAACTGTGAACACAATCGTGTTCAGACATGTAACCGCAGAACAATAGGTCGAGGGTCAGAATTCCGAGAATTAATTAGTCGGGCACACGTGTTACAACAAAAGGTGATGGAATGTTCCGGTAACAATAGAGGGACGTTTGGCGCCAAACCATGAACACCACGGCCATAAGGAAACATTTAGCAAAGCTGAAAAACATACAACATGTCGGAGTGTTTGCATCGGACCGTCTACCCACATATATTGCTCCGTCGACTGCGTTAGTCGTCAACACCGAACCGCATACACAAAGCGGTGAACACTGGGTAGTATTCTACAGAGACAGTGAAGAAAGACAATTCAACAACAATACACAAATTATCGAATATTTCGACAGTTTCGGCCGACCTCCATATCAAGCCGACTTCCAACGTTTTCTGAGTTTTCTCGCAATAACTCCAACGATGTGATGTGTTTGTAGGGGAACACGCCTTTCCTCCGAAGCAGTTGGAATTCCTCTGGGTCGGTAAAACGGGCTCGCAAGACCTTTAGACGCTCTTCGGGCAGGAGTGAAGCGAGCGTCGCCAACGACTTTGCCAAGAATCGGTACGAGTCCACGAAACCCACTCGTAGCCTGTTGTGACGACCTGCGTTCGGGTACTCGAACCGTTTGGTGAAGGAAATGTATTTCTCTTCGTTGTTGGCGAGCACGTCTACATCTCCTTTGTCAATTTTCAATGCCCGCATAATGAAATGAGCGTCGTAATTACTCAGATTGTGGAGGTACACGTTCACCGTATCCTGCTCTTTGTACTGCAAATTGCATAACTGGTGAGCGGCACCTCGATACCTGTACGGTGGTGAGTGTTGGTGGTCGCGGACTTTGATGTCGGTCGGGGCGAAGTCCTTCCTACAGATGTAGCATGTAGTTGCCGTCTGGAACTCCGCCTCCTCCGCTGCCGTAAGGTCGGGGGATTCCCGGGTCGCCGTCGTCCGTAGAGGATCTGCCCGATGGTGTTGATGTCCTTACGGAGCGTTGCCATGAAGTGCTGGGCCGCGTTCTCACCACTGTACAGGCGAAATTTAGAAAAGGTCTCGCTAGTGGGGATGTCTCCATCGTCGACGTCATCATCGTCATCATCCCTGTGATCGTCTCTGATGTAGTAAGCGTACGAGTAAGGGACATGTACGTTTCGGGTGGTGACATGAGTAGATGAGGGTGATTCTCCGTGGTGGCGGTGGTGGGGGAGCCGGGGTCTCGAAGTTGCCGGGTCCCAGGCTGGAGGGGCCACTGTTGGGGTGGGGTTGAGTGGCCGTTCACCATCGTACGGTACTAACATACTCTCAAAGTCCGCATAGATGGTAAAACGGCTGCGTTGGGTCCGTTCGAAATGGCTAAACCTAATTTTCTTCTCTTCTGAAATGTCTGTACGGAGCGGTGCGTGTTCGTAACAGTACTCTTTATGTTGTTTGAGTCTATCCACACCGCTCAGGTTCAGCTTTGTAGGCTGGTTGTTAAAGAAGGCAAAGCACCTCTTACAAATGAAAACTTTCTCCTTGTGTTTAGTTAACTGAGATTTAACCAGCCTTTCGAAATCTGAAATGCAGGCATAGTGGCATCTCCCTACATCGGTTAAGTACAGCAGGTCGAAATGGTTATCGAGTTCCTGCTTGGCGACTCGCAGGGGGTACACGAGATATATGTATTTGTACTGGCCTGAAAATTCATCAAATACCTTCTCCAGTTCCAGGCCGTACACATTGACACTTACCCCCCGGTTCATCTCCTCGAACTTACCGATTTTGTCCAGCCTCACCGGAAACTCGAGACCTGAAAAGTCTAAATTTGCACGTGCACGAAGGTCAGGGGTGAAATCTGCTGCACGTAGTTGGTTATTGCTTTTTCGGATAATGTATTTGGTGAGGACAGCATACATGAAACATCGCTGATCCTCATTAACTACATTAATAACTGCTTTTTTGTTTTCTATGGGAGGCGGTAGCGTGATGTAGGAGCTACCTCTGAGCGGGCGCTAGACATTGACCCTGACCTCCATGTCTAACACCCGAACAAAGGTCCAGCCAGATCCTTTCATCTTGCACTGCTCTTTTTCAGTAACTAATTTGTGGAAAAAGTCCCCACAGATGTCCTCCATGTCATCAGTACGGAGGACGGGGACGTTTTTGGTTTTGAATGCACGGCGGCAGGTTTCTCCGTGCACGTCCTCAAACTCACATTCGACCCAGAGGTTTATTTTGACAGCGGTGACGAATTCTAATACTCGGTGCATGAGAGCAACGATGTCCTCGAAGATGGTCGTCAGGAACTGCGGCAACGTGAGGCCTTTGGAGTCCGGCTCCCGCAGGCAATAGGTTTTTAAACGTCCGCGGTAGCCAGACTCGACCTCGACGAAGTGTGAGGTCTCCGGTGGCAGGTTGTCGGGGATGGCCACCGGAACTTCGTCCTCGCTGCTGCTGCCGTTGCCTCCGCTTCCTGACGACGTCGACGGGGCGGAGGAGTCCAGCGCGATGTCCGTGGCAGGCGATGGTGCAGGCCCACTACCGCCCTGGGATCCCCGGTGTAGTCGACTGACATGACGCTCCAGGTTGTCACGTCTGGAGAAGCACCGGCGGCAGTGGGGACACACGAATCCTTAAACAGAACAACACAACATCTATTACTTAACTGATCAATTATTATTAAAATACAATTATTAAATTAAACAATGGGGATAAAGGGAAATAAATAGTACACATATAATCCGGCTTTATTTACATACATCATTATTCGATTATAATATTTTATTAATAAGTTTTAAAAGAAAATAATAATTCATTATTATTTCACACACCTGTCCGGTCGTCTGGAACGGATGACGGGCCAGGGGTGGGGGAATCCGCAGCATGACCTGCGATAGGCGAAGCACCTGACAACACACGATATAATTTTCAAACTCTATTTTCATATTAATAAATCCAGTTGTTGACACATTTTTTTATTTATTTATTTATTTTTATTTATTTATTTATTTATTTTTTATTTATTTATTTATTTTTTATTTATTTATTTTAATTAATTAAACTCTTAATAAAAAATAATAATAATAATAATAAAATAAACTTTTAATTAATTAAAAACATTGAAATTTAAATAGTGGAACTAATAAATTTTACACACAATAAAAATCCAGCTTTATTTTCATAAGACTTAGATGATTACCCACCTATCCGGTCGGCTGCGGCAGATGACGGGCCAGGGGCGGGGTCTGCCGAGGGGGTCGGGGCGTGGGCCGCGCGCTGATGTCGCAGTAAATTGTCCCGCCGGTTGAATGTGGCACCGCGGGCACCGGTGGTTCTCCTGCACGCCACGGTGGTCCTTCATATGCCGCAAGAGATTCCGCTTGGCGGTGAAGTCTGCGAAGCAGACCCCGCACACAAATCGACGCTGGCAATCCATAGTAGATCTAAACATTAATCATAAGGTAAAGTCGTACGTACCGTACAGAAGTCGATTTAAAAAAAATTTAATTAAAATTAAAATTTGATTAATTTAAAATTAATTAAATTTTTTTTTAATTTAATTAAATAAAATTAAAAATTAATTAAAAATAATAAAAAATTAATTAAAAATTAAAAAATAATTAAAAATTAAAAATTAATTAATAAAAAATTAATTTAAAAAAATTAAAAATTAAAATTAAAAAAATTAATTAAAAAAAATTAATTAAAAAATTAAAAATTAATTAGTTCAAAATTAATTAAAAGATTAAAATTAAAAATTAATTCGTTTAAAATTAAAAATTAATTAAAACAAATTACTTCTGTTTTAAACCAAGTTTCTAGTTGTAATATTTACTAACGAAATAATTTTAAAGACAAATTCTAGCCGAACCAAATTCAGTAGTTTCTAGTTGAAACATTTACTAACAAAATAATTTTTAAGATAGATTCTAGCCAAACCTAACACAGTTTAAATTTATAAAATATACACACAATATCCAGTGACTAACACACAATATCCAGTGGCTAAGAAAATTTATCACTGGTTGGCGTAGTCACTGGGCTAACACTTTATCCAGTGGATAATAATCCCTATTTTCTAAAATAAATTAGTTTTTAAATACACCTACTTTTAAAAAGTAATTTTTATAAAATGTTAAAACAAAGTTTCTATTTGTAATATTTACTAACGAAACAATTTCAAAGATAGATTCTAGCAGAACCTGACACGGATTAAATTTATAAAATTAAAAACCCGAAATAATTTTTAAAAAGTTGTTTTAAAATAATATTTTAGTTCTTTAAAACTCGAATGATTTCATTGAAAGACTTAACCTAGCTCATGGACGTAAGTGATGGTGCAATCAACTCGGTACTGTAAGAAAATAAAGATATTTTAGCATCAAAATACTAGAAACATGGTTTAATATATTTCATAAATACTTATTATCTATTTACTTACGGTTACACAATTTAATAATCACTTACACTAAATCACAAAGTATTTCACAACACTAGCACGAAGGAACGCAGGGACGACACGTCTGTTCACTTCGGACACCAAACCACTTCTGACCAGAGTCGAGCGAGAACGCTGCAGTACCGGCAGTGACGTCTCGGATTCCTGGAATTGGCGCGCAGTTCCTATTGTTCGGTGGGACCAGAACGTACTCAAACCTTCTGGAAGGTTCTGGAACCTTTTTGTTACCATTAATTGGAGGCCGTTAAAAGCCTGTCAACAGTGACGAGGGTCGTCAAAGGCATCTGTTTACAACACGCAGTGCTTTTGTGAAACGTCTCGTTGTTAGCGATAATTGAATACGAGACCCTTCATTCGTCAATGTCACGGCACAATAGTTTCCTTTCAGTGTTGTGTTCCCGCTAATGGGGTCCCATTGTGATAAGTGCGCAGCAGTCTGCGGCATTCTTTTGTTCAAACAACAACCTGTCAACCCCACATCAAGGGATAATTGGGACCCATTATTGCAAACACGCAGCCGAGTTCGGCGGTCTTTTTGTTCAGTTAATAGCCTGTCGACCCAACATCAAAGGGAACATAATGAGGTGTCATGTCACCAATCACCTGTCAATCACCTGTCAATCATCTATCAATCAAGGGGGGGGGTTTGCCGCCATTTTTTGGGGGGGGGGGGTTGGCCGCCATTTTGTCGGGGGGGGGGGGGGGTTGGCCGCCATTTTGTCGGGGGGGGGTCATCCACCTCCACAGGGTAGGAACCTCTACATCCACCTACTACTTGAAGAAATCGCGAGCGAGAGGATATATTATAATCAATATTTATTACAACTAATCTACAAGTTTAGGGTGGCCTTTAGAAAGGCCGTTTTACAGATGATAGGGGGGAGGTGATTTTAATTTATTAATTACAAACTGTAATGTAACTATTGCATGGATCAATGTTGAGTTTTTTCACGGAAACATGAGTTCAATATTGTCAAGAAAGAATTCCAACATTGGTTTTCTAATTTGATCTTCTAGGTATAAATCATAATACATTGTGACTTTTCTACCGGATAACCAATCATGATTTTCACGTTCTTCCAACTCATCCAGTTGTTCTTGAAAGTCTTTTCTTGCACGTTCTCTCACAACTAGCTTCACTAACAGAGGTGGTAGCAGATATTCAATTCCTTTTTCAACCTCTCCCCAGGAACTGAAGGCATCAGCGATGTATGCAGCAGATAGTTGTTGTAACGTCCTTATAGTTTGAGCTCCTGAACCAATCTGAGGAGGCACAACACACCGGTGGGTCGGTAAAAGTGTCCACATGACCAAAGAATCATAGTCTGGAAGTTTCGAGAGAGCCTAGTCTATTTCCCACAGCCAACGGGACCCTTCATTTGTCACAACATAATGGTTTCCTTTCAGTATTGTGTCCTCGCTAATGGGGTCCTATTGTGATGAGTGCGCAGTAGTCTGCGACACTCTTTTGTTCAAATAACAACCTGTCAACCCCACATCAAAGGATAATTGGGTCCCATTATTACAAACACGCAGCTGAGTTCGGCGGTCTTTTATTCAGTTAATAGCCTGTCGACCCAACATCAAAGGGAACATAATGAGGTGTCATGTCACCAATCACCTGTCAATCACCGGTCAATCATCCATCAGTCAAAGGGGGGGTTGGTCGCCATTTTGTCGGGGGGGGTTGGCCGCCATTTTGTCGGGGGGGGGTTGGCCGCCATTTTGTCGGGGGGGGGGGTTGGCCGCCATTTTGTCGGGGGGGGGTCATCCACCTCCACAGGGTAGGAGCCTCTACATCCACCTACTACTTGAAGAAATCGCGAGCGAGAGGATATGTTATAATCAATATTTATTACAACTAATCTACAAGTTTAGGGTGGCCTTTAGAAAGGCCGTTTTTTATCGCTGGCTGTTGACGAGGGTACTACTCTGATGGAGTATACAAGTAGACTTCTACCTCGACGACAGTATTGCTGTGACGGACAACACGATGAAGCCAGTTGACCAGCTTTCCAAGTCGCCATGTATTATAGTGCCGTGGGGGACGACATGTTGACAACCGTGGCACGTCGTGGACAGCGAACTGATGAACCTTAATCTTGATATGGTTCTCATCGTTCATAATTAATGGGAGTAAATTACGCTCCCATTCTTCAACACATTTAGAGCAGTCCAACGACGATCGCTGTGAATCCACGAGCCGCAGCACAGTCATGTTGTCTGTTCGCTGTTCTCCTTCCATCTGAAGCTAAAATGGAACGCCAGAGAAACTGCGACGCTAACGCAGGTGTGAGAAGAAAAGAGGGTTGGTCTATTCATTAGGTTTTCAAAGCCGACAAAGCTCTTCATTCGTCAATGTCTTGGTACAAAAGGATTCATTTAGAAACCCATCAACCTTTGTTAGTGGACCTTATTGTGAAACCATCATACAATGTGTTATGCATCAATCACCTGTCACCTGTCAATCACCTGTCAATCATCCATCAATCAAGGGGGGGGTTCGACTCCATTTTGTTGGGGGGGGGGTCGGGGGGGGGGTCGTCGTGGGTGGTCTCGGGGGGGGTCACGTGACCTGTGACGTCATGGCTCCTCAGCTCCTCCTCAGGATGGGAGCCCCAATAACCCCCTACTAAGATGGACTCTCCGCCGGTCGTCGCGTTGTCGTCCAGCAACCAAAATCGCGTAAATAAAAATCAAACACGAAAAGAAAATATTGGAAAGTGGAAGGGTAATTCCAGAAAGGAATATAGAAAAGTTGAATTGCCCTATATTTCAATAACTAAGAAGCCAAGGCCTGGAAAATTGCCCCCAAAATAAGTAGTAGAATAACGTTTTAAGCACCACATTTAGATAACTTTTTTGCAATATAACGTATCGCGTTATGTAACAACATTACGTTTTTGTACTTTTATTTAAATAAAATTGTTTTATATTAAGTTTTATTTGCGTTTATGTTGGTATTACTGCACTCCTGATATTTTCTTTCAAAGCAGAAGAGCATTCCGTCAGAGAACGTTTCAAACGGCAGTCATTTAGAACGTTACAACCCAAAAAAACACGTAAAATGATGTAAAATGCATAATTTCGAGTAACCATTTAATTTATGGCTACATTACGATGTAATAAATAGGTTATTAAAAAATTATACACGAATATAAGTTCTAACCTTGAAAAAAACACAAATTTTAGAATTCAACTTTCAACGCTTGATTACTCGAAAATAGGTTTTTGTTGCTTAGAACGTTTCAAGGGGGAACCCTTCAATTACGGATTTTGCGTAGCATAATTTGTGAACTCTTTGTAAGCTTTCTTTTGACACAGTTTTATAGAGAGGATCTTAATCTCAAGTTTTAATCAACCAACGGAGGAACGCCTCACAGGAAGTAGGTTGGGAGTTGTGTAAGTTTATCACAACCATTTGATTTCTCAAGGGACTCTTTGCACCAGGCGTGACAAAAGCTGGCTCCGTTTCCTTATACATAACTTTACAAATGAATAATTGATGTATCGACGTATTTCAGCCATAGTATCTTGGGAAGAAAACAACTATAAAATAAAAAGACATTTGACTCGTATGAAATTCATATTAAAAGTATAATAATTAATTGATAATAGTCTACGGAAAAAGAACTAGGATTATTACGACAGCAATAATTGCTTTATGTTTTCTTGGTTAAATATTAAAATTCAAATATTCTTTTACGAACTCAAAAAAGAAAGGATTTTATTTAGGAAAAAATTAACCAAGTTAATTTCCCACAGTTGCCAAAATTGATAACTTTTTATCAAATGCCCCTGGAAAAAATTAGATCTACGTTAGCTCGCGTGCTATATGAACGCAGTAGGTAAGGAAATGCGTTTTTTATATCCTACATGCTGGTACGTAAGTTTTGAAGTTGTGCACGAACAGCAAGCTTAAGTGGTATCCTGGTTACAAAGAAACAAAAAGGCTTGAAAATTCAAAAGACTTTGGTAACATAAGTTACTTTCAAACTACATCGAATTCACGAATTTATCTATTTGCCTCCTCAAAACCAAGCCTGTATTACATTATACAACATTTGTACTATTTGGGCATTGTACGTAAATACTGACTTACATTTCCTATTTTCCTTTAAAAAATTAATAAAAATAAACTGTCTTTGTCAATACAATAATTCCTTCCTATTGTATTGTTAGGAAACAAACATTGTAAATTGGATACGAAGCTCACAATAGAAGATTAAAAAAATGTATTTAAATTTTATCAACTAATGTCAATTTTCCAATGATAAAATATATTTAAAAGTTGAAAAACGCCAATCAATTATGTATTATTGATTTAAGTGTTTTTTTTTTTTTTTTAGATTTTAATCCTGACTTAAGGGTATTGAAGGAAGTTTTAACAGGAAAAACGTTCATAATTCCAGAAGTTTGACTGTAATACAATATTTCATTGAACAACTCCTGTGTTTTATATTTTACTGGTTCATATATCATTTTTCTAGTCTCTAATCTAGTAAATAAGGGATCCTATAAAGTATTTTTGAAACAGATCTTACTCAAAAACAATTTAATATAGGTAAAGTAGTGAAAACAATTTTTAAAATTTCTTCGTTTGTAGCCCAAGTTCGATCTAGATAAACATTCAGGAAAGTAATAAATTGTAAAATCCATACAAACTGGAAAATGTACGTAAAAAACAATAAAATACCGTTGTAGCAACTTGTTTTTTTTAGTTTTCTACTGGAAGGTTTAGCAGGTATAATGTGTTTTTATTTGCCTTACGGCATGTCGATCTGTGAATTGACGTACAAGGAAAATTTCTTTGTTAATAGAATACCTTTATTCTGGCAAATCGCCATAAGGTCTTACGATATCGATCTCTTGTAAGAGCAGGGTCTTCGCTATCCACGTTGTTTTGAACGTTTCTGATTGATTAAAATAAACTAACCAGAAACTCAAGATTCAATATACCGCCGGGACCAAAAGGATTCACCGATTTGATTTGATCGTGCTTTGGTTACGGATGTACCTGCCCGTCAACAGACGGATACAGTAACTGCAAACTAATTATGAAAAAGTAGACCCATTACTACTGTACTTGGAAATTTTCTTTATCATTCAATATGTTGGTTGCTTTCTATCTAAATTGATTAATGTATTCCTATACTATGAATGACAAACATTTTGAATGATAAGTGAAGTGAAGTAAGTGAAGTGATTATCTTTATTGCATAGGAAACTTATAAAGTGTTTTATTTACATCCACACCAGTTATTGAATAATTTATGAGCAAATGTTGCGAATTTGTTTACAATTTTACTTTTTTACAATGTTTTTACAAACAAACGGTACCTAATGTAACAAGGTATTTCAATTTGTATTTATCTGTCAACCAAGATCGTTATGCCAGTTCATTTAAGACAATAAAAGTCAAATACAACCATTGTTAACCTGGAAAATGTTAACATCTGTTCTCCTTTTTTTATTTTAACGTTCTTGGCATATGAACTTTGTCATGCAGCTTTGGTGCACCTTGACTTATTCATTTACAACAATTATTCATTCCTTCATCTAATCACAAGATGCAGCGTTATCAGTTGCTGGGTTAAAAAATACCCTATGTCTAGAACCACAATCATCATTAGCACATTTTCCGTCCTTTTCAAAATAAAAAAATTGTTTTTACTTTAAATGTATTTAAAGAATCTGACTTTAAAGTGTAATCCATTTTAATATAATATTTGCGATGACGCATTTCATGCTTTCCTTTGCTAATTTAATCTATCACTAAAAGATTGTAAATAATTGGCCTTGCATTTCTGAGATTTCATCACTATTGAGGGGAGGGGAAGGGGCAGACATGTCCCGTCTCATACACTTTAGACCTTATTGTCTCCAACTTTGTTGACCCTCTTAACTTGGCCAACCTGGCTGTGACGTCAAAACTGCAAGTAACTGCCCTCAACCCTTTTAAACTTACTTGTGAACCAGTGAAGCGTTTTGCTACGATTTGAGTTATCATACAGTCATAGATCTAAATGTATATATAATTAAATGGTCTATGATAAACAAGTAATATTGATTTACTTGTACAGTATATGACAATTATTTACTTCAGGGAAACCTCGTACTAGGCCTCAAGTAATTATTTGATATAAATCTTCTATATATTTTACTGTATATCTATGTACTTATTTAATACTCTAGGATTAACTGTGATTAAGACAACTCTTACATTTCTATTTTAATAATTTTTTGACATTGGAAAGAGCTCATCGGCGTAAAGCTTTGTAGGAAATTAGACTGAAGGAAAGTGCCACAGATGCCCTTTTTTATTTGTCCATAAGAATTGACATGGGAATAGAAATTTATTTAAAAAAACACCTAGGCTATTAGGAATAAACGTAGTGTTTCAATAAAATACTGGATCTTCAACCATTAAATGAGCCGGTTGGAATGAAAGTGACATATAAGTTCACAAAAGCTAGTTTTGAAAAATCAAAGGATTTCTCTTTGATGCTATACAAAATCAATCAAAAAAATATTTTTTCTCTTCGTTTAATTACTGATCGAGTATGTTAAAGTTTTTTGTAATATAACCATTGTCATAACCAGTTCCTTTTTATAAAAAAATTAACAAAATTTGACTTACTCCACTTTTAGTCTGGATATTTTTTAGGTTAGGTTAAAAAGACAAGTCCTTCAGAACACTTTTTTTATTTAATTTATAATAAGACAATATCGATATTACCATTATTAAATTGTGGCTTTTCAAATTTGGTCTTCAAACATTACAGTCACTAGGGTCTTTTAACTAATTTTTTTTTTCAAATTTTGGACTTACGCCACTTTTATTCCATCCGGCTCAAATATGTGTATACATTAAAAATACAGAGGAGCGCATGGTAAGCATGTTTACTAGTATCTACAAAAACAAAATTCCGATCAACATCAAGGCCAAACCATCGCTCCTAGAAGCACTAAATTAAAAGATCATTTTTGTATATTGTCTCTTATAGCGTGGACACCCACTAAGATATTTAATTATGATATAATTTTATGAATTCTAGTCGATACGTCTTAAACATAACCCATACATGGTCAAAATTGGCTTCTTGGAAAATTTGATCAAGCTAACTGATTTTTGGGATGCTGAATCTGAAAAGCCGTAAAACAAATCTTTAAGCGTTTCAAGGTATTTCAGAAAAAACTAAATTTTATGCTTAGTTTAGTTTCTTACAGATATTTTTATAAGTTCATCCAAAATTCTTTGGAATCCATTTTTTTAAGTGAGATAATATTAAATAAGGATTACTTTAGTAAGAGGGCTATGCCTGCTGCAAGGGTCAAAGTTTGTGTGTTTGTGCCTATAGAGAATATTTTGCTTTGAAATTGTCTTGAGGATTATTACAACATGCACTCCTTCCACCTCCCATAACACATGAACCCCCATAGTGGTAATGATAGGTCACAGTCTCACCCTTACACCAGAAAAAGTTATTTTAATCCAATATGGCAGATCAAGATGTTGACAAAACATGAGTATTCTGTAAATTGAAGTATTATCCAACTAAATATTATTGGTGGCGATCCCAACTCAGCATCTCAAAAACATTTAGGTAAATATAGGGTGGGATAGCTTTTTCACAATTTTTCTTGGTTTGAGAAAAGCAGCCATTTTGAAACTTAAATTTAGGAGGTTTTCCAAAATAAGATATTTTATGATTCTGGTTGTGCTGATATAAATGGCCTTAGGAATAACATTCAATAAATTCGACAGAGTGGATCAATTTTTAAGGTTGAGAGTTTTGTGCCTTTATTTAACTGGATTATTAATATTTTCTTTTCAAAATTTTGTTAGGTTCTAATATTTGCCGTTTTGTCATAAGTAATGCTGATCAAAAAAATTAATGGACATCATTTTGTTCTCTATCTATACTATTATAAAAAAGAGGTAGTTTCTGAATGTATGTATGTATGTATGTATGGGATAAGTGAACTCGAAAAATACTGAACCGACTGGGTTGAAATTTCACACAGAGGTAGATCTTGAACCTGGAAAACATATAGGCCTATTCACTTCCTTAAAATCCCTTCGGGCTACGCCCCATGAACGTCCTTAGCTTCTATGTTTACATTTTATAAGGATGTAAACATTCAAATACCGAAATGTAAACAGCTGAGAATACTAAAATTTGACAGTTCAAATAGCAGAAGTAAGATCAGCTGTAATTTTTATCGTGAGCGAAGCCACGGGCAACTGCTAGTAAAATTATACAAATTTGGGTAAAGAGGTACCTATTTATGCTAGAAAATATGATATTATGGTATAGGTAAAAATATTTCTAAATCCTTTAATTCGATCTAAAAGTTCCATTATGCAATACTGTGACAGTAATTCGCACTTGGGGATTTTCAATAGGCTAACACCATCTTACGCTTATATTACATAGGGAGGTAAAATTGGGATCAGTAATAGGATGATAATATTTTAGATATTAAAAACTGGTTTGTGAATATGTAAACAAAGCGCTCCAACAATGGATATGGCTGGATCCTTATTGAGTGTTGGACATTCTTACTTTAAAGTCATTAAAACCCGGAAATAACGAAGTAATAAATACCAACCACAATATTATCAGTATTCTTCATGGCACCTAAAGTAACTTAATTTTCTGTTCACTTTAAAACTTAGAGAGTAAACCCCCATTGAAACCACAAGCTAGGGAGTGAAATTCGATATCATCAGTTTTCAAGAGCAAACTTTTAATAATAACTTATATCTAACTGTTTTTTTTTAATTTTATATTGTTCATGAATATTGCAATCATTAAATTGGCTAAAGGTTATATCATAGAAAAGTAGTAAAAAGTAAGAATCGTTCAGGCGTTTCAATAAAAATAAAATATATATTATCAGCCTAATTTTTTTTTTTTTTTTTTTGGGTAGGAGGTGGAATGCGTTTACGCACACTGAGGGGCTCGTTGTCCCCTCAGTAGTGTCGGACTCCCACGAGCTCGATGTCCCGTGAACTACCGACTAAACCACCTCCCTCGGCACCGAGGACACTTGCCTGGAACTGTTTCACACATTACTTCGGGCTAGGCCTTTGATATTACGCCGCTGGGGCAACCTCCGTGGGGAAATGCTGAGGATTAAGGCCGATCGAGGTCGACCTTTTTCGCCCGAAGGCGAAAAAATAACATTATCAGCCTAATGTTATTTGTAACAATGCTAATAATAGTGCAGTAAGTTTTAAAAAATTGTAAAAATACTGCGAACGTGCTTATTTTCATTGTGTGTTTATCATCTGCAAAAAATCATAACGTTGTTTACATAACAAAACACAATGTTCACTATGAAATAGTTAAGTGTGTTGAGTGAACAAAGTACAATATTGTTTCAAGAGTGAAAATGTTGGCGCCCTTTCACGAGGAAAACAATGTGTTTTAATCACTTTAATCACTTTTAATAAGACAGGTACCTCATGGAGGACGTTACCCTGAATATGAGTGTTTTATAGGGCCGGACTTAAACGTAGGCGCCATAAGCGAGACTAGGGAACCGCGCCATAAAAAATATAATTGTTTTAATCCAGGAATTAACGTCGATCAATACTAAATAAACTCCGGCCAAGAATAAAAAGATAATAAATGATTGTTATTCCAATTGAACGTGAAACCTAAACAATGTAATTTCAGCCCGTAAATAGCAGACAGCTCAAAATAAAATCGACTGCCGATCAGCTGTTGCGCACGGCACCGCTTGGTCGGCCGCAAGTTTCTCGAAGTGGGCGCGGGGGTCAAAGTCTGTAGAGGAGAAGAGAAGAGAATAATAATAATTCAGGTTATCTATGTTGAAAATTTAAACAAATTGTGACTTATTTTGAAGCCCGGAAACTAGAACAAAAATTAATCTTGTCCAATCTTCCGAAGAATATCAATGACAACTCATTCAGGATAATTTTTACCCGACAGGCTAATAATGGAGCTTAGAAATCAGCGAAAAATACGTGGGCTGTGAAATTGCATACTCCGCGGGACGGCCGGCGAGACCGTCTTGTGACCTATACACTTCCTCCGCTTAAATTGCCGTTGCTTCATATATTCGGGGAACTCAAACGATGTGTTGAATGTCTTAATAAATATTGAAGGAAATGAAGGCACATCATTAGATTATTTCTTCAGGTTTTTAGCTTATACAGTTAGGTGTAAAAATGGCTTGGCGGTGAGGACATAGACCTACAGGCACATCTATGGTAAGCAGGTGGAGCAGGTGGAGAGGTGGATATACGACTTGTGATTGTAAGAGTCAGAGCAAAAACTATTTAAATTTAAAATATAAGTATGAATAATAATTCATATCTTTGTGACATTCTTTGTACATTAATGTTAGAGTAGAATGCTGAAAAATATTATCAATTAATTTATAGTGGATTTATAATGGCATTAATCATGAACAGCACTTAAAAATTATCAATTCCCTGTGACTCATTCGTAAAAAGTTAACAGAACAAAACATAAATATGCCAACTGAAGCAAATTTATCGATAGTAAATTAAAAGTGTTGCTTATCTTTTATGATAAGAGCCTTTGACATGTGGTTAACTCTCAAATAACTACTTTCATTCTGAATGTTGTTGCACTGTCGAAATTTCAAAGTGCAAAATGAATACATAACGAGACTTTTATGGTAGATAAAATGAGTGAACTTTTCAAATTCTGTGAGGAATTTCTTACCCATATTGGATTTTCAAGTCTAAAGTAATAAGTTTTTTTTTAAGTTTGCCCCGGTGAGAAGCTCGATTGCTGGGAATTTTATACCAGTGCTGTGACGCAAAGAATTAGTCTAGAAAATTAAATAAAATCACAATAATTCACAAACTCCCTCATTAAAAGGTATTTTACGCTGCAAAACTCCATACATAATCAGCATGAAACTAAAGCCTATTTTACCAAGTTGTTTTTAAGTCAGGAAGTAGCGCGGGCTGCTAGCCCTATTTATTTTTGAAATTTTAATTTGGTTCGGATATTGTGAGAATATTTTATAGGCCCTGGCCTACAAACATTATACAGTTTTAATACGCAATAAAATAATATATTCAATTTCAGGGGTGAATTGTAATGTCAAACAAAATTTCTATACTCTATTTATTTTTAAACAACAGAAAAGGACACATGAAAGGAGATACAACAAAGTACAGTCAATTTACTCTATGACCTTAAAAAAAATTGCAAGAGGACGTGGAATTCTACTGAGAAAAATGTGTATTTTAACATATCCAAAGTTTACCAAAATCGGATCACGGAAAACCCCCCTAAAATCACGTTTAGAAATGGCGGCTTTTCCCACCATACGAACATAATTTTTTTAAAGTCCCTCAACTGCATTTTTTGATAGTGTTTTTTTTCAAGGTAGGCCTATTGACTTCGGACCTCTATCAATCATTGTTGGGTGGTTGGTTCTTAATTTTGACAGGGTACTTACTTTTGGCCGCCATCTTGGATCCGCCATATTGGATATGAATATTTTTTTCGAATGTGAAGATGATGTTGTGACTCATCATTTTAGACTAGATTTTCACCCTGAACTCAATGCTGAAATCCGTTTAAAAAAATCTGGATTCGCTGAAAAGATATGCTCAAATAAAAATTCAGCCCTTTTACATTTCTTATGGACATTCCGTACTTTGAATATTATTCTGGATTATTTATCTCATATCTCCGGTTATAAATAAAATACGCCGCATTTTTGGGTCTTAAAATACTCAGTGAATTCACGGTTTTTATGTGAGCTATTGATCATTAAAATAGGACAAGTGTTGAACAAGCTATAACGCTAAAAGCAACATGAAAATTTATTTTTTCAAAATTTGGTTTTATTTAATGATTTATTTATATTATCCTAATTTTGTCCGATTTTAATTAGCAATAGCTCAAATGAAAGCTGACAGTTCAACGGTTGTCTTAAAAGCATTCCGACCTGGAGGCCACAGTTGGGGCTGGGGATACCAGTCTTTAAACAATTATGAACGTTAAAAAAATTGAATTTTATATTGGTTGGAGGTCCATACCTCACCTCAAACTCAACCGATTTAAATGATTAAGAGCTTAAATGAAGGCCAATAATATACTGAGTTAATTAAGACATAAAACTTAATCACAGGGCCGGCCCCATCAGGCAGGGGCAACCGGGGCAGCTGCCCAGGGCCCCGCGCTTTCGAGAACCCCGCACGAAAAATCTCTATGATCTAAACGTGGTATTTTATCTGTTTCAAAAAGTGATAACACGACAAGTGCAAATTCAGGTATAGTCTACGAAAATAATTGGATTAGCAATGATGGGTCCTTTCTTATGTTAGCACTTCGGTAGACGACGACGGGCTGTGCAAATCTCGGGAAACAACATATCAGTCGTCTGCTGCGGCTGAGCGCTGAGCGGAAGGTGGTTTGCGCTTGCGCACGATGTTATCGTCTGCCTGTTTTGATTTGACTATCAGTACGACGTACGCGCCGATGTGTTTTATCGTGAATAGGTAATGCTTTTAAAAAAGCGACAATGAATGTCCGGTTTAATAGTGATTTTCTCTTATTAAAATTCTCTTACGTATCTTTATTGGATCAGGTAGGTTCAGTCGGGGTCGGGGCCTAAAACTTTACCAATCTTGCCGGATTTACAAGGCCGTGGTCATGGGATAACGGGGATTAGGCCTAGAGGAGCTGAAAGGGATCAGAATTAGTCGTATTAGCATTACATTTTAAAGAGCTTAAAATTTAATTTTCGTTCAAAAATATAATCAAATCCAGATACAATAGGCGATTGTGCTAAATGATTTAGTTTAAATAATTTATTGAAATTGTCACCAAGTAAATTGTGTAAATATGTTGGAAATAACGCTCAATTTCCGGAAATGATAGTTGTACCGTCGGGAAACATTTAAAAATAATTAAAATCGCAAAAACAAAAAATATGCTTTTTAAGGAAATAGGTCACGATGGGTCTCAAATTGTCAGGGAGAGCAAGCTTAAGAAGAAAACGCAAAAATGTCAAGATTCGATCGATATTAACGGAAATACGCATTTCGTACTGTTCCTGTAGCAAGTCCAGAACGTCGTTTTTCACGTTTATAACTATTAAATCATAATTGAGAACGACTCTGTCTACAGATAGACTTATTATTAGCGATTCTGTTAACTGAACGTGCCATGGTTGTTGGAATGATCTTTTTGACCTCGTACGTATACGAGTTTGCTGAAAGAAAGGCAAGAAAAGTTTACTTTTATTAATTGGATTAAAATAAACAAATTATCATCAAAACAAGCACTTTCCTTTGATTCCCATTAAATATGACAATAGAACTGATTTTGCAATCAATAACATTGTTTTTGTACAATATTACAAAATACTGTATCACATTTCACAACAAGGGCCAAAAATGAGGTCCCTATAATACGTTTGTTTGTTGTTTTTTCGTCACAACCAAGTAAACAATAAGGCAGCCGAAGCAGCTCATAGTGCCCGATAACAATGAATGCCGATATTTTTTCTATATCATTTCAAATTTTTATTATTTTCTAGTTATTAGATTAATTATTGAAAAATAAAAGATTAGCACTAACGCAATAAAACAATCCATTAATGTAGACTGAAGCGCTAAGCGCTGTAGGCCTGCAACTTACGCAGTCGCCGACTCGCCTACACAACGGCTTCAAAAGGCCCCGCAACTCAGATCGGCCCAGGGCCCCGCAATTCAGATCGGGCCAGGGCCCCGCAACGGCTAGGGCCGGCCCTGCAATCATTAGTCTCCGTTAGATTTTTATGTATGAGTCATTAATTATACAGGGTGTCCGGAAATTATGGTAAAATATTTTAGTATATGATAGTAGAGGTAAAAATAAGAAAACAAGTTTATGTAATAAAGGTCCTAAAGTGCTTCGTTTTCCGTCTGTGTGTCTATTGTGATTTTTACATATTTAATGATATCTCACGAACCTCTCAACGTATAAACTTCAAACTTGGTAAGTGGATAACCACTATTACGAACTATTTTTGTGAGAAGTATAAAATTTCTACTTTGCAAAATACTTTCAAAATGGCGACTGTTTTTTGTTTTCAAGGCTAAATATCTTAAAAACCGCATATTTTAGAAAAATTATACAAGAGACAAATACCCCCGTCGCAGCAGACCTGCGTACTCAGCGAATTTCCAGAGGATTTATTTTGTATATGTGAGCATTCAACTTATTTGAAGGAAAGTATTGTTCGAATATGTTAAGTAAATAATATACTAAAAACGTATATTTAATCATTCATGAGCTTTAAACATGAGGAAATTAACAAGGAGACCACATTGAGTTTCATTAGTAATACATTTTTTTGTATTACTTTGTAGTAATTTTTGTATTTTTATATATTTCTTAGTCCTTTAATTTTTAATAGCTGTAATCTTGTTATATACTCAGTTCCACGTTCGCCTTTCAGTACAGGCCTTATGGGATACAGCTATTATATTACCTTTGTAGAGTATATTTGTTTACTAAATCCGTATCATGTTATTGTAAAAATCATCAGCTGATTATTATTTCATATGGCTAGTACAACCTGAATTGCCATTTGAAACACATGGCTTATGGAAATTCAATACTGAAAGGTGAATGTGGAATTGAGTATAGTACATAAATGTCAACAAACATATAATCAATGCATTCAAAATACTCAAACAAACAAATAACTCAAAATCATGAAAATATTAAATTCAATCATATGGTCAGTTCTATAATCAAAACATCCCTGTTGCAGCAGACCTACATCTCCAGCCAATTTCAATAAAACATTATCAATCCTCACCATTGTGAACATACCATATATTAATGCTACATTTTCAGGCAGTTTAGACCAAGACATACCCCCCCGTCCAAATGCTCACATTTTCTTTATTAAATTTAAAAATAATTTGTATTTTTTATATAGAGTATATTTTCTGTCAAATCTTTTGATCAATGAACTCTTAACTATTCAAAATAAACACATATAAAATATTCATCGAAAATTTAATCATATATGTTCAGAACTTATATTTTTTTAATATCTTAAATCGGGTAACTATACTTTTTGGAGGGAAAAATTAAAAATAATATTGGACAACGTACTGTGTTTAACACATCCAATATCTAAGCAATCGATTGACATAGAATAATAATTGAAAATGCTAAATTGTTTGTTTTTTTAAGCCGAATTCAATTTTTACAATTAAATTTAAAAATAACTAGTAAAAAGGTGTTAAATCTTGAAAATAAATTTTATTTTGTCAACAAAATTTTCTTAGAGTAAAACACTAATAACATATCACATATGAGCATTACACAATCATATATTTTATTAAAGATCTTAAACAAAAATATTCATGTTGTTTACAAGTTTTTTTATATCGTAATGAAAAATAATGTTCAATACTCGTCTTCAAAGTGCTATTGCGGGGCTCGATAGTTATTTCCACGCTCGGCGAATCTCTCCCTGCAAATAGGCCACTTCCGAGACTAGTAATGAAAACTACTATTGTATAAGCTAGAAGATGTTATATTGAAAGGGGGGGGGTTAGGATGGATCCTATGTTATAATTTGTGTTTCCAATGTTTATTTTTAGGTGGGTGAACCTATTTACGAAATATAATGTCAAATAATAGAGGAATAATTATTCTTGGGAAATTTACTTGGATTATCTTTTTATCTATTTCCTCCCTCTTGAAATGGGAAACAATTCCAACTTTATTTAATCAAGCAGATAAAATATGAATCATTATATTATCATCTAACATAGGCAGAGTCAATACCTAAGGCTAGTGTGTAGTTTAAGTACCCAGTCTATAAAAGTCATAACCAATTACCACTTTGGAGTGTTCGGTTTTAGCGGCGTCCCTTTATTGCTTCTTGGTTTTTTATTCCTTGGAACGACTTTGTTGCAGCTTGTCGCTAGACAGACTGTTTACAGCTGGTTTAATAACTCATACACTTTGTTATTTCCAGTTTAAGATGCTCTTTTATAGCCTCCCTGCATTAATCAATCTCAATGTCATGCAATAACAATTTACTGTCGTCGTCTGGAATATTACCAACTCGTAAACCAGTGGTATCGAAGAATGGATCTGTTCCAAAATAGAACAAACTGATTGTGGCATTGATAATAATAAAAAATTAAAAGCAAGTTGTGTTATTCGTGGGACACACTTGTCTGGACAACAGAATTGTTTGAGGAGCTGCTGCTCTAATTTTATATCACATCACCTGAAGCAGACATCAAGGGCGTAGCCAATGGGGTTGTTAGGGGGTGAAACCCCCCCCCCCCCCCCCGAAATAGTTGGAATAGCCTTGAAATTGTAGCCAACGGAGGGGTCAGGGGGTGAAACCCCCCCCCCCCCCCCCAAAATTGGTGAAGGGGCAAATGCATAGGAGTCCGGGCTCGTAGGGGGCCCGAGAACAGGCCAAAAAGGGCCCAAAATGACAATAAAGGGGTCGAAAAGCATACGTAAGAGCTAAAGAAAAAAAAGGTCACCGCAGATTTTAAGGTCCGAAAATCCTGCCGCCGGGCCTGCCCAAACCCCCTCAAAAAAGTTTGCTGGCTACGGCTTTGGCAGACATTAACTAAAAATGGGGTATGAAGTTTGCCAAATTATCAAGGACATAAACTTGCGCCTACAACAAGGTTATGATTTGTTTGATTTTGTTATAATCTTGTTTCCATACAGGCTAATAGAATTTATTTTGGAGAATTTTCTTTTTCTTTTTAATTAAATAATTAAAAATTTGAGCTATTCATAGAAATATATACACTCGGTTTGAGATTTCTAAAGTAAATTCAAAGAGTCAGCTTAGCATTTCATCATGCTACGATTGTGATGAAAATTTGAATATAATAATTAGTCGCTTAAATTATACACTTAAAAACATTGTGGCTAATTTTTCATTGATGAAAATGAGTTATTATGTAACAATAAAAATCTAATTTAATGTTCTTACAAAATGCCTAAAATTAAACTTAAAAGAGTCCTCCCTACCCACGGCAGTTTTTGTTTTTGTGGCGACTTTGGAACATCGGCACCATAAGAGCCCATGTTAAATCAGTTCACATTTTTCGATGTAAGGTTTTGCACGTACCCATTTAGCGCCCATATTTTTTAACATATCCATACTATCCGATATTATTTAAATAAATAATACTCTAAACCACTGGAATTGCTTTTTTTTAAAAAAATGTCATAAAACACTTTATATTAATGTCCAAAGTTGACTATTTTCAATTGATTATAGAAACAAAAACTATTTAAGTTATCAAAGTTCCAAAAAGCAATTCTAGTAGTTTGGACATTTCACGTTGCTTGCAACAATATTGAATTTAAAATAATTTTCCCTCACCTCATGGATGTCTATATGGGTCCGCGTGGTGTTTTTGAACATTTTTGGCTGGGTAGGGAGGACTCTTAAATTGACTCTATTATCCCGATTGCTCACAGAGTAAAAACTCTATCTAACCACTATATTAAACTGTATTTACCTTTGCCTCCTTATCAAGTTGTTAATTATTTTTTGTAATTAGTCAAATTTACTAAAGAAGCTGAAGATTTGTTCTTTATTAATATAGCATACTTCTAAAAGTTTAATTGGAAAGTGAGAGATTATGCTAGTTTCTCTGATAAAACAGTTAATCTATGAAAGAAAAACATCCTTAACCACTGCAAATGTAACTTCCGGGACTTCTTTTTTACTACTGAAATTTCTCCAAGTGGTGGTGGAGTTAAGCTGCCATCAATGGAGATTGAAAATGTGTCAACGTTCCCATAAATGCGGTGGATCCAAGAAGGGAAGGCGGCTGAAAATTATACCTGGTTAAAATGAAGTATTTACCAATCAGCAACTATCAGCAGTGTTTTCAAATCGATATTTGGGAAATATTTGTTTGGATACCATTTTTTCGATATATCTGTTTTCTGCATTTTTGGCCCTGTGAACTTCAATATTCAAAGTTGCCCAAGGATGCCAGTCTGGCATCCACCATATTCTTGTTCAATACATCAAATAGTACCAGAATCAATCATAAAATTTGAGTCAGACCCTACTTTAAGGTTCATGCCTGATTTCTTATTTATTTGGCGACTGGACTATATAGGCAAAAATTATTTCTAAACCCGTGAATTTGATCTAAAAGTTCCAATTCGGAATACTGGGTTCGATAACTCGCAACTGGGAATTTGAAATAACGCTTTTCATATAGAGCGGTAAAATTTGGTTCGATAATACGATGATATTTTTTTTTAATTTTCTTGGAGTTTTAATAAAACTCCTTTGTGAATACAGTATATGAATATATGAACATAGCGTTCTAACAATGAATATGACTGAAACCTTATTTAGAGCTGGACATTCTTATATTAATTCACTGAAGCCCAAAAATTACACAGTGATCAAATCAATCACGTTATTACCAGTGTTTCTTATGGCATCTAAGTAAATTATGTTCGACTCACTTTAAAACTTTGGTCCCAAGAGAAAGAAATCTCATTGAAACCACAAGCTAGGGATTGAAATCCAATATTATCAGTTTTCAAGAGCAAACTTTTTATAACACTTTATATCAAACTTGCTTTGTAATTCATATTTATCATAAATATTGCAAACATTAAATTTGCTAAGGGTTTAATTTTACAAAAGTATGAAAATGCAAGAACCATATGGGCCTTTTAATAAAAATAAAATATCCTTTACTCTTATATGAGCAATGTTATCGTCCGTTCTTGTTTGCTTGCTTGGTTGTTTGGGCAATTATCTCAAAAACAGCTTTGAGGATTTCCTTCAAAGTCTGGAAATAAGTAATTTATGACTCAAAAACGTGATCTGTGCAGATAACTCAGGCAGAGAAAATCTCATAACTTAATAAAACTAATTTTAAATTTGTAAAATGTTAACAATGGCCTTATAGGGTGGGTGCACCGGTAAATGACCACCCCATAGTGAATGACGGTTTTGCTTGAAAAGCCAGGTATTAAGCATATTCTTTGGGCCAGCTAATTAAAAGTAAGCGCAAAACCAGCCTTGGAATATTATTCAACAATAATCTACCATTGGTTAAAATTGTTAGAGTTGAAAATAATTTTTAAACATATTTAATATTTAGTGTCCCTCTATATTCGATTCTAATGCTTCCTGCTATAGTTTCTATTCCTGTAAGACTTCCCTGGATTTACATTCATTCTGTATTTCATGATTATTTCAAAAATGCATTGCAATTAAATAATATTTAACATACTATCCTACAATTTAAAATCTACTTTATTGCTGTGCATGTTATGATAAATTATTACTGTGGGCGGTCATAAATTGGAACGTAACTAGGACAAAAACCAGTGAATGACCGGGGAAAAACTTAGCGGTCATTCACTGGATCGAGATCGGTCATTTACCAGCTATGATCTATATACTCAGCTGAATTATTCTTATTCATTGTTGTCAGCTAGTTTTTCAATTTTTTGACAGTTATTCAGCCAAAAGAGACCGGTCATTCACTGGGGCAAGATCGGTCATTCACTGGTGCAGTCCCGGTCATTTATTGGAGCATTGACATAGTTGCCTTGTGATTAATATTACAACCAGTATTATCATTAAGTAATGCATTTAACTAATATTGATTAATCCTTAAAGAATAAATTAACTTTCTATAGTAAAATGAATAACTGTGACTGTGAAATAAGGGAGTGATGTCAAATTAACATGAGACATCGTCCCTAACCGGTCATTCACTGGTCAATCAATCAATCAATCAATCAATCACTGGTGCACTCACCCTATGAGTTGCCGTGACAGCACGAAATAAATAAGGAAAGTGTAAACAAATTAAGTAATCATAACAGCTGTTTGCAAACCACAGCCATCTAAGGAGAATACAGCGTATGGCATAAATATTGCATAGAGTAACAAAAAGATTTTTATTTATAAATTTAATGATGCTGAAATATTTGATAGTGATAAGATGAACTGATAAACATGAAAAAAATATCGAGCAAGGCTCAATCCACCAGGTACTATTATTAATGAAGTGTATTTAGTAACAGTGTTAATTACAATTAAGTTTAAAAAAATTGCTTCAAATTATTGTTTCATCAGCTGTGTACCTCAAAAATTAAGCTTTAAAAATCTTGTTCTTCACACATATGGTCTATGTATGACCTACTTTCCAGTCTTGTTATTATATATTATTAATTGCTTTGATGGCAATGTTTTATTAATTTAATATTGCACAAAGATATTCCTGATTACTTCTTAACTTTGCTAATCATAAAAGCTAAGTTACATATTATTTAACAAGTTGTGAAACTTGTTTTTACTAATGAGTTTTGACGAATGTCCATAGAAATCAAAACATATTATTTAGTTAGCAAATTAGTAGGAATAAATATACCGATATGGCAAACTACAAACACCAACACTACTAACTACTCCATCGTAGCTACTCCATTGTAGTTTCTCCACATTATCTCTTGACAATATACCATCCAGACTGCATTCGATACACTACTATCTTCAATGTTTGACATACTGATGCAAATATCACCACCGGTATATATTTAAGAATGGATTAAAATATTTGTTTTCACTGGACAAAAATACCTTCGGTAAGATTGCGGTAATTAATCAATTTGTTCATTATTATGATTTGCTATAACAATAAAAAAATCTCAGTAAATATACCATATGTATTGTTGTTATTTTTTATTTTGCTTGAAATAATGTTCACTTTATACTTAAGCATTGCCAGCCAGTAAAGGGCGCCACTTCAATCTGTCACTGGCACCCTAGGCCGGGAAAATGTTATTTTCTGTACTCGCACCTCACGTCAAAAGCAGCTGTTTTCCCTGCGGTGTGATGAAAATAATTTTGAAGCAAAAAAATTTAACATTGCATCATATGGATTCAAAGCCGTAGCCAGAAAATTTTTTCGGGGGGGGGGGTTTGGACAGGGCCGGCGGGTGAATTTCCGGCTCGGCAAAAGTGGTGACCTTTTTTTTTTACACGCGTGTGTGCTTTCCGGCGCCCTTATCGTCATTTTGGACCCTTTTAAACAGTTTCTGGGCCCCTCTACGTTTGCTCGGAGGGTTTTGGGGGGATTTCGGCTATTTCGGGGGGGGGGTTCACCCCCATTTACTACGTTTTCAATGCTATTTCTACTATTTCGGGGGGGGGGGGGGGGTTCTGACCCCCTAACCCCCCCCCCCTCTGGCTACGGCCTTGTATGGATTGCCATGTTAGCTAAGAAAATATTAAGAAAAATAGGCCAGTCATTCTACAAAAAGTAACATGGGGAACCTAAAAAATACTGCAAGAAAAAGTTTTTTGATGGAATTCTACTTTCAAAAATATAAATTTTAACATATCCAAAGTTTACCAAAATCGGACCATGGGAACCTCACTAAAATCATGTTTCAAAATGGCGGCTTTTCCCACCATACAACAATTTTTGAAAAAAAGACATTCATTGGTATCAATGTTTTTCGAGATATTGACTTTAGACCACCATCAATCATCGTTGGGTGATTGGTTCTAAATTTTGACAGAGTTTACATTTTCGGTCGCCATCTTGGATCCGCCATATTGGATATAAATATATTTTTTCAAATGTAAAGATGGTGTTGTGACGCATCATTATGGACTAGATTTTTACCCTGAACTCAATGCTGAAATCCGTTTTTGAAAATATACATTCGTTAAAAAGATATGCTCAAATAAAAATTTATCCTTACTCATTTCTTATGGACGTTTAATTTTTTTAAAGATTTTTTAAGAATCATCTCTTATATCTCCGGTTCTAATTAAGGTATGTAGTTCCTTTTGGCCTTAAAATATTCAGTCATTTAACGGCTTTTATATGAGCTATTGATCATTAAAATCGGACGACTGCTGGACGAGCTATAAGGCTAAAGTCGACACAAAAATCCATTTTTAGAAATTTGTTTTTGTCAAAGATGATATGAAAGAATATAACTCATCCTATTTTTGTCAGATTTCAATTATCAATATGTCAAATGAAAGCTAGTAGATCAGCGCGAGTTTCAAAACCAATCCAACTTGCAGGCCATGTTTGGGACTTGAGATACAAATCTTTAAATGATTATGAAATTTTGAAAAAATTGTTTTTTATGTTGGTGTGAGGTCTATATCTCACCTCAAACTCAACCGATTTAAATGATAAGAGCTTAAATGAAAGCCAATAATGTACTGAGTTAATTAAAACATAAAACTGTTTTGAATCTCTGTTAGTTTTCTTTGTATGAGTCATTAATTATATACAATTTACGAAATTGAACAGATTTTATGGTAAATGAAGGTTCATAACTCAAATTTAGTAAGTCCAATTTTAATGAACCATAGCTCATATGAAAGCCCAGAATCTTCTGAGTAATTTGAGGGGAGAACGAGCTTTTTGATCCATTTAGGACCTGCGCTATGAATCCTTGACAAAAAACAAATTCCTAAAAAATGGATTTTCGTGTCTATTTTAGCCTTATGGCTCGTCCAGCGGTCGTCCGATTTTAATGATCAATAGCTCATATAAGAGCCGTTAAATGATTGAGTATTTTAAGACCAAAACAAACTACATACCTTAATTAGAAATGGAGATATAAGAGATCATTCTTAAAAAATATTAAAAAAATAAACGTCAAAAGAAATGTATAGGGATGAATTTTTATTTGAGCATATCTTTTTAATAAATGTATATTTTCAAAAACAGATTTCAGCATTGTATTCAGGGTAAAATTCTTGTCCATAATGATGCGTCACAACACCACCTTTACTTTGAAAAAATATATGTATATCCAATATGGCGGATCCAAGATGGCGGCCAAAAATGTAAACTCTGTCAAAATTTAGAACCAATCACCCAATGATGATTGGCGGCGGTCCAAAGTCAATATTTCAAAAAACATTGATACAAAAGGCAGTTGAATGTCTTTTTTCAAAAATGTTTGTATGGTGGGAAAAGCCGCCATTTTGAAACGTGAAAGTGGTAAACACAGTACGTTGTCTCAATGTTAACCTTATGGGAAATAAGTAAAATTCTATATTTCGCTTATTTCTCAACATATCTTGATAAAACTTGGTAAATGGCTTCTTCTAGTTCAGATCTACTAAATATTGAATTAAAACCAACCAGTATAAACATACCTGTAGCAGCAAACCTGCATACTCATTCCCCATGTTATTCTTATGGAGCTTACAAAAACATGTCAAATCTCGCTATGTTGGATTGAAATATGTTGTTTTGCACTTGAAATTCGCTGAGTATGCAGGTCTGCTGCAACGGGGGTATTTCCTTGTCCTGATACCTCTGCATCTTCTGTTATCATGTCACTCTAACAACTCTTTGGAATGTTCGGAGCTCCCTTATTCATTCATTCTGACCGTGGATCAGGATTCATGTCTCAGGAATTGAAAACATGGCTTTTGGCCTATGGAGTGCGGACAAGTCAAACTACACCCTATAATTCTCAAGGAAACGGACAAGTGGAACTAGGGGAACGATTTCATGGCACAGTTTGGAAGAACATATTAACTTGCCCCCATTGATCATGGACTACAAATTTCTCGATGGGAAGATGTTTTGATAGATGCTCTTCACTCAATTCGATCCCTCCTGTGGACTGCTACAAACGCTACGCCGCATAAACGGATGTTTGCCTTTCCTAGACATTCTTCAAACGGACTATCTACTCCATCCTGGCTTTTGAACCGACGCACTGTTCTGCTTCGTCGCTTTGATTGTCGGTCTAAATTTGATCCATTAGGAAAAGAGGTAACACTCTTGGAAGGGAATCCAGAGTATGCTCACATTCGTTTTCCTGATGGGCGAGAAACAACTGTCTCCACTTGACACTTGGCTCCCTCCAGAACTGTGAATCAGGAATTTGAAGATAATGAGGAGGTTTTCACACCATCTGAGTCTACACACCAGGAATCTGACAGCTGCCCTGACTTTTCTAATGAATCTCAGCCTTGTGTAAATTAATCAACACTAGTCCAATTGATAAAGATACGGAAAACACAATCAGAAGGAGGGCCAGAGACCTCGAAAGCCCCCTGTCTACCTAAAGGACTACTTTAAACCTAAGGGAGAGGAGAGTGTTGTGATAATCACATGGTTTAAGTAGTTATGTTTGTAAATACAACTGTCATTCGTAATGTACAATTCTGTGAACTAAAGCCTTGTTATAGGTGGGTGCATGTCGCTGGCCCGGCCATGTTGGCATTTGAGAAAACCAATTGTGCCACGATTTAGTACCAAATTGGTACCAATTGGTACCACAAAGGAAAAAATAGGTACCTCAATATCTTTCGAGTTATTTCGTACTAAACTTCTCCGGGCCAGCGACATGCGAGCCCGGCACCTTTGACTTTTCAAATATAATACATACCACGATTTAGTACTAAATTGGTACTAATTGGTACCACCAATCAAAAAATAGGTACCTCAAAGATAACGCAGTTATAGCGTTTCTTATGTTGGGGTCAATGACCTCTCAGCCCGGCAAGTTTTGATAATCCTACATATACGCATATTAAAAGATAGAAAAAAATTGGTACTAATTAGTACCACCAAAGAAAAAATTTCTACTCCAAGTGTAACTGTGCTAATCGCTAAAAACGATTCTTCATTGTTGGCCGGGCTAGCGACATGCGAGCCCGGCACCTTTGACTTTTCAAATATAATACATACCACGATTTAGTACTAAATTGGTACTAATTGGTACCACCAATCAAAAAATAGGTACCTCAAAGATAACGCAGTTATAGCGCTTCTTATGTTGGGATCAATGACCTCTCAGCCCGGCAAGTTTTGATAATCCTACATATATGCAAATCAAAAGATAGGAAAAAATTGGTACTGATTAATAGGCTACCAACAAATGAAAAATTTCTACTCCGAGTGTAACTGTGCTGTTCGCTAAAAACAATTCTTCATTGTTGGCCGGGCCAGCGACATGTGAGCTAAGTTATTTATAAATATTTTGATTTATTACAAATATCCAAAGTAGCCCTCAATGGTGTAATACTAACAAAATTAACTTCAATATCACGCTTATTACTCTACATGTATCAATAAAACTTTGTATTTGGCCTTATCTAGTTATGCTATACTTAGTGTTACCCTGAAATCAAAATTTGTACATTTCCCTTGCAAAAATTATATACCGACCTCCCACGTTATACTTAAGGAGAATAATTTTGGATGATTATTTATATGTATACGTTGACAAATTTTGACGTGAAGCTTTTCTTAAATTATTTATTAAGCACTAGCTGATAATCCCGGCTTTGCCTGGGAGATTATTTTCTTCTTGTTGTTTCTAATTGCTGAATTCTGTCAGAAGCCCTAGTAGCTATTTCAAAAATGATAACCGTAGTAACTATTAAAAAGCTTCCAAAACCCTTGACAGTGTTCCCTTTCGGACGATCCTGTGCCTAAGTCCTTAAAGATATCAAAACCAAACCACCATAGTGCACACCATGATATTTCACGCTTTAATTTGACACCAAGATCAGGTATCTACGACGTGTAGTTTAGGCTGTAGCCCGAAATATACCAACACACAACTCTTTATATATTTATATAAGAAATGATTTAAATTAGCTGAACTACTGCAACGGGGGTTTTAAGCCCACAAAATATACATTTCAAGATGGACCTTTCCAAACTGAAAGTGGCCGCTATTTCAAATGTTATTATCTACCTTATTTTAGCTTTTGGAGAAAAAATTTTCTTTCTTAGTACGTATCTAGAGCCTATAATGAATATTTACGTCAAATTTCATCCCCTAAGGCCTTCTAGTTTTTAAGAAACTTTGATAAGTGAGTCAATCAGTGGGATTAGGGTTATATACGTCCGCGTGCGGCAAATTGATATCATTGATATCATTGATACATGGATTTGCCGCACGCAGACGTTGGTTCCACCAGCGCGGCGGCGTCTTTGAAGCCAACAAGACATTTAATGTTGTTAAAAACTTACTATTCAAAGATGTTGATCTTCCACTAAGGGCCGACCACTTTGTTACACGTCACATAACAGCACTTGAAGGCGAACTCAAGCTGTTTGCGAGTAAGTCTTTACCTAACCCAAAGGAAAGCCATGAAGCACATCATCCAGACATCGAAGATACAATAATTGTTGAAGTTTGTACAACTTGTAATAGCCGTACAAGAGGACATAAGACATGTGTAAACTGCAAATCTTATACTTGCGAATCAAAATTGTGTTCCAAAAATGTACCAGGAAGCGAAAAAGAAAAGGTATGCATTAAGAGTTTCGACAACGTCAAAGAAGAAGGGTATATCAGGGAAAATTGGAAGGGTGAAGACTACACACCCGAAAAGAAGAAAGTAAAGACAGACACAACAAAGACAGAGAAGACTAAGAAGACCCGGAACATTAAGTCGTACCTGGTAAGATTACCAGAGTTGGCACACATGGATACGTCTGGTAAAACAATTACCGAAGTGTCCATATTAAAAAATGGAAATCGTGCCGACGAACTCAAAGCCATAGCCAGCAAATTGGTCCCCGGGAAGAAATTGACCCTAACAAACACTTGCACGTTTGACGGGTTGTGTCAAATTCTAGCTTGTATGTACAACGACGCCACCGACGACAGTTTGAAAGATCTGTTCGGGTCTACCCAAACATAATCCATCAAAACTCGCCGGGCCGAGAGGTCATTGACCCCAACATAAGAAACGCTATAACTGCGTTATCTTTGAGGTACCTATTTTCTTATTGGTGGTACCAATTATTACTAATTATTTAGTACTAAATCATGGTATGTATTATATTTGCAAAGTCTAAGGTGCCGGGCTTGCATGTCGCTGGCCCAGCCAACAATGAAGACTCGATTTTTAGCGAACAGCACAGTTACACTTGGAGTAGAAATTTTTTCTTTGGTGGTGCTAATTAGTACCAATTTTTTCCTATCTTTTGATATGCATATATGTAGGATTATCAAAACTTGCCGGGCTGAGAGGTCATTGACCCCAACATAAGTAACGCTATAACTACGTTATCTTTGAGGTACCTATTTTTTGATTGGTGGTACCAATTAGTACCAAATTTAGTACTAAATCGTGATATGTATTATATTTGAAGAGTCAAAGGTGCTAAGCTCGCATGTCGCTGGCCCGGCCAACAATGAAGAATCGTTTTTAGCGATTAGCACAGTTACACTTGGAGTAGACATTTTTTCTTTGGTGGTACTATTTAGTACCAATTTTTTCCTATCTTTTGATATGCATACATGTAGGATTATCAAAACTTGCCAGGCTGAGAGGTCATTGACCCCAACATAAGAAACGCTATAACTGCATTATCTTTGAGGTACCTATTTTTTGATTGGTGGTACCAATTAGTACCAATTTAGTACTAAATCGTGGTATGTATTATATTTGAAAAGTCAAAGGTGCCGGGCTCGCATGTCGCTGGCCCGGAGAAGTTTAGTACAAAATAACTCGAAAGATATTGAGGTACCTATTTTTTCCTTTGTGGTACCAATTGGTACCAATCTGGTACTAAATCGTGGCACAATTGGTTTTCTCAAATGCCAACATGGCCGGGCCAGTGACATGCACCCGTTATAGGTTATCTTGTTTTCTTGTATTACAAGGTGAAAAGAAATCTTTATAAATCAAATGGTATATTAAATTTTTAAAAAAACTCTGACTTTTTCCTATTATTTTATTACAAATACCGTAACAAAAATAATCCTAGTTCACAATTAATTCGATTAATGCTTCTTTTAAGATAGATATCAACAAATTACACTATAGATCTTCCAAATTCAGCCTCAACTAGGTTGAATTATATTAAATTAAAATACTAAATAAAATCCTTCTTTATCCTTCATGCTGATCATAAGTTTAAATCAATGATTTTTTAACCAGAACATTCTTATTACAATTTCTGGTAATCAAATTAAACGTAGTTATCATGATGGTAGTAAAAAAAGTCTAAGGTGTAAGGTCTGAAATGTAACCATGGTCAGGAGACTGAAGATTTTTCTCCTTCTTCAAATTTTCTTGCTGTATTTTCCTGGAAAAAATGTCAGTTATATATTAGAATTTATGGAATCAAGAAGTAGGAGAGGGAAATTACACTTTTTGTCTGCCAGTGACAAAGGAAGACAAACAAAAGACCACAAGTAGGCCTATATTTCAGAAGGTCCTACCAAAGATATGTTTGCAAGAGAGATGGTATTATAATGTTTAAATTGGGATGGACATATTACTAAACATGTGTTTAATCATTGGCGGTAGGTTTTTTCATGGTGTAAAGAAAAAGAAAGGTATTTGAACGGTCAGCTGGTATGACGTAGTTGGGCTCGAGAAACTAGTGGACCTACCAGTTTAACTGCAGTACTCAAATCGTACACAAAATATTTGAACTGAGTTGCAGTGGCAGGTTTACCACTAGGCCGTGCGGCAATGGGCCGCGCCGGCCGTAAATCCACCACTGTTGAGTTGTGTTAACTGGATTGTATTGTAGTCGTTGTAAGCGCTAGTAGTGTGACCCCAACTACGTCATATCAGCTGACCTGCACGGAGCTTTCTTTTTCTCTTACACCATGGGTTTTTTTAGTTTACCGGTTCTATTTTCTTTTGGATGAATCATATGGCATGTTGTTTTTTCTTTTTGTAAAAGTTTATTCAGTCCCGATGTAGATAAATGTAGTTCATTACGGCTTTACTGCATACAGCTAAATTTCCTGAATTTTAACTGTGATATTTAAAAATTCATGTACAGGTATAGCCAACCAACTTACCCTCTCAATTCTTCTTTTACATCACAACAGAGAGATCTGAATTCAGTTAAATCATACTTTTGCACTTTATTTAATTAGTATAAAACATGCATTAAAACAATTACTTGATTTGGCTATTTTGACAACCCGCTTATTTATTTTAGGCAAAACTGTTCTGATATGGCTATATAAAATGTCTTTTTATCATGCTTTTTGCTTAAAAAATTATTTAACTAGTCCAGGAATTGTGAGATACAAAAAAAGATGTTGTCCATAGTTAAACTTAAAAAATACCAATATTTTGATCATCCAAAAACAACTTTCCAGAACACTCTCGCCCATTTTCAATCCAGCCAAGTGAGGTAGATTCTAACCCAAGTAGCAAAACAATATTCCTTAATATTGTTTAGAAAATATTGAGAGAATATTATTTCAATATTATTCATTATTGATTTAAATTGAGACAATGTTATGAAAAATGTATTGTCGCACAATACTGAAACAATATTCTTTCAATATTTATTTACATTTTTGGGAAAATATTGTTTGTTTGGATTGATTAATGTATTGTTGAAATATCGTTTTATACTGTGATAATATTAATTAGAAAATTTAAATGTTGTATTAAATTAAAATTGTATATTTTCTCTTACAACTGGTAAACAGGGCCACCACGAGGCGTTTGGGGGCCTGGGGCAAAAGTTCTGGGGGGTGGGGGCCCTTGCTTCCATGTCGAAAACCAATCACAGTTTCAATTGTGAATATTTACATCACTGAAACATATACTTGTGCTGTGCTCCGATGGTAATTTTTAAAATAACTATTGTACTCATTGCAATATTATTTACTCATTTTACTGTTAAAATGTAAAGCCTAAGATAGATAATTCATATGAAAGTTAATATAAACTAGAATAATTTGTGTATAGAAAGTTTTATTTTATAACCTTAACATAACATCATAATATACTATAATATTCATTGAATTTTGCTAAAATTAATCTCATATTAACGTGTAATCATATGATTCCATGAAAAGAACATGTCAAATACATTAGACCTGACCTATCTTTATAATATAATAAAGAAAGTTATGGTCTAAACTTCTAAATAATTCTTTTTCCGGCCTTAGCCATTACAAAATCATTGATTTCGTCATCAAAGTTGATTGATTTAACATAATAATGTTAATGCTCAATACTTAATAATACTGATTGAAATGATTTTTGCCTATTGCGGAACGTAGCTCATTTTTTATTATGGCCATCTTACTGCAAAGGCACGTTCCCTAGAGGCAACGGACACTGGCAAAACTATCATGAGTCTTAAGGCAACACAAATTTGGGAAAACCCAGGTTGAATTATTTTATCAAATATTTTATTAAGGATCTTTAAATCTAAGATCACATTGCATCTAGTTTCATCACACCACTATTAAGTTTTTTCGGTATATTTTTAATTCTTGGCTTGATTCAGCCTGGTCTAGATATTTTGGATTAGGTTTTTGCAAAGCTTCTGCAGTGCTGATAAAAAAGTCTTCATTCACTGTTCACTATTGTTTTACTGTGTATATCAAACCCAATTCTTGAATCGTGCAAAAAACCACATCATCCTCTATGTGAGCAGTATGTGGCAGTATCAAAATTAATAGCTACAATCAGGCGACACACGGTCCCAACACAACGCGAAGCGGCCAGACAAGAACGTGCAGGAGACACTGAGCTTTGTTATAAGGGCCGAGTCAGTTAGTGGTGCCGGTCACAACAAAACTAAAAAATTATTCCTCTGAGTAATCCACTAACTGAAGGCCAGCCCAGGAAGATGAGATCACTTGAATCTTCTTAAAGATAATTGATTTTTTTATTCTTTGTTTGAAATTCTTTGTTGGTGATGGTGATTTTATATTTTGATTAGGATTTTTGCGGACATTTGCCATCACTGATTAGTAAAAAACAAGTTTCACGACGTTTCGGGATCTGGAATCTGATCCCGTCTTCAGGTGGAAGAAAACCTAGAACATAACAAGATTAGTAACACAAAGCCAGGAAAACCTGGACAAAAACACAGCTAAACCAGAGAACTGTAAAAGCAGTCACGAAAACAATAAGCTGAAAAGAAAAACAATAACACAAAATAACACAGTAATTACAAGTGTCAAGAATCACCAGACAGGAGAGAGCACGTCCACACCCAATCAGAGCTGAGCTGAGACTGGTGGGAGGAAAGCAAATGGCGGCGGCGGCGGAAATGGCGGCGGTCACAGCCAACCAAATCACGGCGCGCTACCGGTGGCAAAAACCTGAAACAAAGACATGTGATATGCAAATTCCGTGTGTCTGTTTGTGTTTTTTAGTTAATTTTTAACCTGATTTTGCCCCTTGGCCTTGCTACGGGTTATCATGTTGTGAGAATTTTGAACAGAATTGTTAGTAATTACCCTATTTGCTGACACTTTATTTTCCCTGTCTTTCAATTCTTTGTTTAATATTGGTAGCTATACTGGCCTTATTTCAAGTGAAGATTGACTGATTGGTTGGTCTGCTAGTTTTATGTATGAAGCTTCAATTAGTTTTCTTTTGAAAAAATGAGGTTCGCGGTGTGCTATTTTTGCTTCGTCAAAATTCATCTGGTGATTTTCAGACCAGCAGTGTTGAGCAATTTTTGATTTATCAAATTTATCAAAATCAAAAATTGCTCAACACTGCTGGTCTGAAAATCACCAGATGAATTTTGACGAAGCAAAAATAGTACACCGTGAACCTCATTTTTTCAAAAGAAAACTAATTGAAGCTTCATACATAAAACTAGCAGACCAACCAATCAGTCAATCTTCACTTGAAATAAGGCCAGTATGGCTACCAATATTAAACAAAGAATTGAAAGACAGGGAAAATAAAGTGTCAGCAAATAGGGTAATTACTAACAATTCTGTTCAAAATTCTCACAACATGTTAACCCGTAGCAAGGCCAAGGGGCAAAATCAGGTTAAAAATTAACTAAAAAACACAAACAGACACACGGAATTTGCATATCACATGTCTCTGTTTCAGGTTTTTGCCACTGGTAGCGCGCCGTGATTTGGTTGGCTGTGACCGCCGCCATTTCCGCCGCCGCCGCCATTTGCTTTCCTCCCACCAGTCTCAGCTCAGCTCTGATTGGGTGTGGACGTGCTCTCTCCTGTCTGGTGATTCTTGACACTTGTGATTCCTGTATTATTTTGTGTTATTGTTTTTCTTTTCAGCTTATTGTTTTCGTGACTGCTTTTACAGTTCTCTGTTTTAGCTGTGTTTTTGTCCAGGTTTTCCTGGCTTTGTGTTACTAATCTTGTTATGTTCTAGGTTTTCTTCCACCTGAAGACGGGATCAGATTCCAGATCCCGAAACGTCGTGAAACTTGTTTTTTACTAATCAGTGATGGCAAATGTCCGCAAAAATCCTAATCAAAATATGATTTTTTTATATTTGTGCCTGAATATGAGATTGCTTTTTTCTTAACGGAACGGAAAAAATTAATATTTGTTACTACATTACATTACTATTAACCCTTTGATGAAGCAATTTTTTACATTTCTCAATTTTTAATGGTAATATTTTTATTTTGTCTGTATTTGGTCTATTATTTTGGTTATGGCCTTTGGTATTGCCAATATGTATTGACAATATGCTTAATTAATCAATAAAAAATAAAAAAACCGTGTCCTCCTCCTCTATACAAGGGTAGAATGAAGCAAAACCGGTGTCCATTGCAATTCCTGTGAAACCTACAAATGCCGTCAACTTCAACCCAAGCCAGTCACCATTTATTTTAGGTGGGCCCTCCCACCAGCTTTACCACACATTTGAAAGCCTATCAGGGAATTAAACCCGTGCCGCAGCGTATGTCTTCGACATTGACTCGTCAGTCAATGACTTAGACCACACGGCCGTGCAGTACCGTCAGACCAGTGCTTGTTTTAGTCTTAAAGCCTACGGCTCTAGCGGCGATTCATTGAACCGCTTGAGTAACCAGCCTGGTGGCAAATCAGTGAACTACGAGGCTAAGCCGTCAGTAACAGCACGAGACAGTTTTATCGCGGCGCTACAAGATAGTCTCGTATTCCTAGGCCAATGGATTAAACATTTTGAGCTTTTGCATTTGTGTTGTCTCTAGTTTTTATAAAAACTACTAACATTTATTTTATAAATACCTTTTGAATGTCGAAAATTTGATAATTGACGTTTGTAAACATAAGAGATTTTTTTATTCAACCTGTTAAAATAATCTAATTGTCTTCATTTGTGTTATTTCTGACAGTTGAGTGATACTTTTGGGAAAAAGTGTATGCCAAAATTTGTATGTTATTTGATATTTATTTAATGTTATATTTTTCTGCATCTAGAATTTTTTCTTTCCTGTAAATGCAAATTAGGCCAGTTACAAATTTTAATGTAAGTATAATAAATCATGTGAAATGTCTTGCATCATAACATTTCAGACAACAATTACACAATGAACAATATGCAAACTTTCTCATTTACGAAACTAAACAACTTGATTCAATGGAACAAATACAAGCACTCTATGAGCTTGAACAGGAATCAGAATGGCCGCGAGGGTTAAGGCCATTCAAAGCCCAACATCGCCAGTTCGTGTTCAGACCAACGATGTAATTTTTGCACGGAGAAATTTTATGTTTTAATTTCCTTTTACTGGTTTTTTCTCAATATTTCCAATATTTTCTGACAATATTGTGGCAATGTTGAACAATATTGCCCATATATTGTCTGGAAAATATATTTTGTAGCACAAAAACATTTAACAATATTGATAAAATATTATTCAATATTCCCCAAATATTTATCAATGTTGAGAAAATATTGTCGACCATATTAGGACAATATTGTTTTGCTACTTGGGAATGTAAACTGTTTAAGAAACAAAAATATTAGACTTAGCCCTCAAAGTGCTACAAATCGAAACTTTAAGTTTTAATTTGAATACTTTTATTTTCTCCGTATTTGGTATGTAATTGCCCAAATTTTTTTTATAAAATGCCAAATTCATGAATTAAAAACAAAATTAAAACCTGCTTCCTCCTGCAACCCTATGCAAGGATAAAAAGAAGCAAAACAGGTGTCCACTGCAATCTCTATGAACAGCAGTGGCGGTTCGTGCATAGGAGCACATGAGCACATGAAACCCCCTATGAAAGACCACAAATACTGTTATTTATTAAAATACTTCTATATAAATGCAGAATATTCCAAACAATTAAAAATGATAGGGATAAGCAACAGCGAAGAGCGTGCGTCGCACTCGACGTTGTCAGTAGAGCCAGAGAGGCGAGACTGAGCTTGGAACACAGCGCTCCGCGGCTATAGGCATAGGACGAGTCCATTTGTGGCAGTGGCGGGGGAGGAACCATGATTGCATGGTGCCTTATGGAGCTTCCCTCGGGAGCTGCTTCCTAGTGTGCCCATGTGCGTTTTAACGAGGCTTGACACTTTTTGTTTTTTTGGTTTGGATGATGTTAACGTTTAATTAATATAAATATTGTGTGTTTTAATGATGTTTTTAGTGATAAATATGTTTATTTCAGTGATGTAGTTTGGTGTTTTATGAGACTCTGATTATTGAAAGAAAACAATTGGAGTAGGGGCTGCACAATAGGGCTGCATTCCTGACTAATTGACTAAAAGCGTGTAGAATTATTTAAAACTTGCTAAAAAACTTGTATTATACTTTTTAAATGAATAAAATTTACTAATACTTGTAACAAAATATTTTAGTTCAACAGTATGAAATAGAAGGGGTCAGTTCTGATGCGTGGTAGTGGCCGCGTTTTCTTTCGGTAATCAACGTATAGTCGTAATTCATTGTAGGTTAATGATTTTTATTTTAAAGGATTAATCACGAAGAGCATTGATCAATGATGGAAGATAATAATTGCAGGCCTCAGTTCACGGTTGTTTATTTTTAAAAAAATTCCGTTTTCCGATTTATTTAATATCATATTAATGCGAAATATTAGCAAAATACGATTCATAATCGTCAAAGGTAGGGCGGTGCCTTATTAAATGTTAAAATACTTTAAGCATTACACTCATGTATAACAACAGGTAGGTATCTCAAGAAATGCAGGCGCTGCGGTCTTTTAAGCGTTTAACGTACTTAAATACCGATTAGTTTAAGACAGTAAATCTTAGGGGTGGGCGAGTACTCGACGGTCGAGTAATTACTCGAGTAGTTGCTACTACTCGAGGTCGAGTCGAGTTACTCCCGCCGTTTACGCGGCGGCCGAATTTACGAGCGATTTACGTTTGTGCGATCAAATTTTACAGCCGATCACGAGTTACGCAAACAGGGCCGCCCCGAGGCTAGTAGGCGCCCGGGGCAAGATTTTGATATGCGCCTCTTCAAAACTAATTGGTCTAAATACTATATTTATAAAAAAATAAATAATACAATGGACTTAAAGTTCTCACAATTATTTTATATATTTATGCTATTTTGTTGGTAGCAACAAATCAAGAAATGGATGATTAATTTTCATTGCTAGTTTATATTAACCTTATTTTATATCATCAATAAACTTGTAGACTATCATAGGTGGAACAAAACCTCTCGAATAAGAGTCCTTTGTATTTTTATAAATTGATTCCAGAGTAAAATTCATACAACAAATCATATCAAAAATCTGAATTATTTTGTCAGACAGATCAATCTGTAAACCTGGGCCTTATTTCGAAATGGGATCACTAGTACAAGTTATAAATCACTAACAGGGGTCTAAAGTTCTAAAGTCACTAAAGGGGTCTATGGAAATTATTTGTGATCGCCAATTTGACTAACTATAAAGTCAGTATAAACAGGTTCTTAGCCCCCATTCCAAAGATTACTAGTAGATTAAAAATGTTGACTTTGATCTTTTTAAAAGGGGCAGTCAGCAATTTTCACTACAGTGTTTACTAGTTACTGTTTAATGACTTGTTACTAGGTTTTCTTGTGAAGCCCGTTTTGAAACGGGGGCCTGATCTAACGTAAAGGCTTACATTTGCTATTGTAAATTATCACAACCTCTACGCCAAAAGCACTAAATGAATAGGCCTACTATATTTAAAAAATCTCAGTTTGTATCAAGAGGACGTTAGCCTTCATATTTAGCAAAACTCAATACTATCATGATTTGCGTGCTTATGTACTAGAATGACATTTTTTTACCATATAGGTACTTATCTAAGACATATTTTATGGAGTTTCAGTTATAGCTTATTGTGAATAGAAACAACTTATTTTTAATAACCATTTGATTAAATGTTTACGCTTCTTTCCCGCTGATTTTTTGTGCGTTATAACGCGTCAGCGATATTTTTCTCTTAAACAACTGCGGGACCCTTGGCCACGGCGCCCCCTTGGCCATGGCGCCCCCTTAGCCTTGGCGCCCGGGGCGATCGCCCCGGTCTCCCCGCCCTTGGGGCGGCCCTGTACGCAAAGCTACATTTGCCGTTTATCCGCAATTGGCAGATTGTTTATCGCGGCCCCTCGCTAGTTTCACAATAAGCAGCATTTTCTGTTCATTTGGGGCCGGCAAATACGCGTGACTGTTTTTTACGGCCGATCGCTAGTTTCGCAACGTTGCATTCCGTTTATTTACGATCGGCAAATACACGTGATCGTTTTTCGCGGCTGACCGCGACTTTTGCAAGGCTACATTTGCCGATTATCGGCGATCGGCAGATACGCGTGCTCGTAATTCTCGGCCGACCGCGACTTCAGCAACGCTTCATTTGCCGATTTTCGGCGATCGGCAAATACGCGCGATCGTATTTCGCGGCAGATCGCGAGTTTTGAAAAGCTACTCCTGCCGTTTATCCGCGACCGACAGATATGCGCTATCGTTTTTGCAGCCGTCAATGAGTTTTTCATGACAGTAACCTCGAAAATATTTTATTAACTCATAGAAGAATGGATTTTGACAGTTATCTAGAAATACCAGATTCTGAGAGATCTCTCAGAATTCGGAAATTGAAGACTTAACAGTTATATTTAGCTCTGACCTACACTCAACAACTTCAAATTTGTAATTATATGTTATCTTTTGAATGATACTCAGCCTTCATTTCTGTCTCATTTGATTTGTAAAAATGAGAAGAAAATTGTGGACTTCATAAAATAATTAGTTAAGGTTTTGTAATTTTTGTAGTGGGGGGATATCTTATTCTTATCTGGTCGCAGAAGCTGTGTCACTCGTGCTCAAGTGATTGGATGTCTTAAAACAATAGATCAGCAGTCAGGCAAGGGGGTGGGGTTGGGTTTTGAGAAGTAAACAAATAATTGGGCACAGCTCTCCTCCCTGATGTTCTTAATTCCTTCTTCCACAATTTCTTGGCTTAGGTTCTTGGCAAAAATTATTTTTAGGGAATATATAAACCTATTTTTGATTGTTAAAATAATAGGCTAATAATTAAATCTTATTACTACATAAATTTTACAACTATGCATATTCTACACAAATTTATTTTGTGATTTTGTTACATTAAGTTTTGAGAGATTTAGCATAGTCAACTTATTCATTTAAAAACAGGGTTTATGCAATGTAAGGGTATTATAATATGAGAGTTTTTTTTTCCAAGAAAAATATAAAAACGTAAGCTTCAATAAAGTAGACCAATTTTATAAGCAAAAATAAAGAAAGATTTTAGTTGAAAAAATTAAAATTTCATTACTTTTTACAAACAAACACTCGACTCGACTCGACTCGATACTCGAGTTTTTGGCTTAATACTCAACTCGACTTCAAAATCCACTACTCGCCCACCCCTAGTAACTCTAATATAATACATTGATATCATGTATATATTTTTTAACTGTGAACCCCCAGAACATAAACTCACGAGCCGCCACTGATTAAAAGTACAATAGCCAACAACTTCGGCCCAAGCTGGTCATTGTTTGTTTAAGGTCAGCTCTCTCACCAACTTTACCACACTATTGCAGGCCTAATAGAGATTACTCATGGGCGGGAATTGAACCTACGCCGCTTCTTATGTCTTCAACTTTGACTCGCCAATCAATGCCTTAGACCACATGACCATGTTAGCACCATCAGACGAATGCTTGTTTGTAGGGGTGGGTGAGTACTCGACGGTCGAGTAATTACTCGAGTAATTGCTACTACTCGAGGTCAAGTCCAGTAGTTAGTTACTCTCACCGTTTACGCGGTGGCCGACTTTACGTGCGATTTACGTTTGTGCGATCAAATTTTACAGCCAATCGCGAGTTACGCAAAGCTACGTCTGCCATTTATCCGCAATCAGCAGATTGTTTATCGCGGCCGCTCACTAGTTTCACAATAAGCAGCATTTTCTGTTCATTTGTGGCCGGCAAATACGCGCGACGTTTCACAAAGTTGCATTTCGTTTATTTACTGTTGGCAAATTCACGCGATCGTTTTTTGCAGATGACCGTAACTTTTGCAAGGCTACATTTATTTGCCAATTTTTGGCAATTGGCAAGTATGCGCACTCGTATTTTGCGGCCGACCGCGACTTAGGCAATGCTACATTTGCCGAATTTCAGCGATCGGCAAATACACGCGATCGTATTTCGCGGCAGATACGTATTTTTGAAAAGCTACGTCTGCCGTTTATCCGCGTTCGACAGATATGTGCTATCGTTTTTCGCAGCCGTCCACGAGTTTTTCATAACAATAACCTCGACAGTATTTCATTAACTCATAGAAGAATGGATTTTGACAGTTATCTAGAAATACCAGATTCTGAGAGATGTCTCAGAATTCGGAAATTGAAAACTTACAGCTATAATTAGCTCTGACCTTACACTAACCAACTTCAAATTTGATATCATATTTTATCTGCTGAATGATACACAGCCTTCATTTCTGTCTCATTTGATTTTTAAAATGAAAAGAAAATTGTGGACTTCATTGGTAAAGTGGACTTCATAAAACAGTTAAGGTTTTGTAATTTTTGTATGGGGGGATATCTTGAATGGGGGGGTATTCTTTTCTGGTCGCAGCAGTGTCACTCATGCTCAAGTGATTGGATGTCAAAAAACAATAGATCAGCAGTCAGGCAAGGGGGTGGGGTTGGGTTTAGAGAAGTAAACAATTAACTGGTCATAGCTCTCCTCCCTGATGTTTTTAATTCTTTCTTCCACAATATCTTGGCTAACGTTTTAATTAGGGCCAACAATTATTTTTTGGGGGAAATATAAACCTTTTTTTGATTGTTAAAATAATAGGCTAATAATTAAATCTTATTACTGCTTAAATTTTACAACTATGCATATTCTACATAAATTTATTTTGTGATCATGTTACATTAAGTGATTTGTTGTTTTGAGTGATTTAGCATCAAGATTTAGCCTTAAGATTTGGCACCAGTTATAAGCAAACATTTGACCCTCTCTTGGTTTATATGTTTCTTGCATTAGGACAAGATTTTTACTTTCCCAGCAGGTATGGGTCTACTGTCTATTTTTTATCAATTTGTCTGAATGAGTTTTGTAAAATCATTCCTCTGAATCCATGGGTAACTGGTTTAAAATTCAGTATGTGTAATAAACCTGTAATCTGTTTTCAAACAGATGTTGTCAAAAACTAAATACGCTTTTAACTTATTCATTTAAAAGTAGGGTTTATGCAATGTAGGGGTATTAGAATATCAGAGTTTTCCAAGAAAAATATAAAAACATAAGATTAAATAAAGTAGACCAATTTTATAAGTAAAATTGAAGAAAGATTAATTAACTGTAATTCACTGACCTAAATACTTTAAAAAAATGAAGATTTCATTACTTTTCACAAACAACTACTCGACTCGACTTGACTCGATACTCGAGTATTTGGCTTAATACTCGACTCGACTCGACTCGACTCGATTCGACTTCAAAATCCACTTCTCGCCCACCCCTACTTGTTTGACACTTAAAGCCTACAGCACTAGCGTCTGCAGTGGTGTCTTCACTACTCGCCACCAGGGTGGGTTAGCGGCCTTGCTAGTTTTGTTTCGCAAATGAATCATCGCGACGTGTAGTGCTTCTAGGGTTAAGATAGGAAGACAACTTAGTGGCAGGCAAGGTCAGTCAGTCACCTGAGCAACATGGTGGCACAAGGGAGGATGGTGCACTCGGTGTAACATGTGATCTCGGCCAGTACAGAGGTCCACGCGGGAGTGAGCCCCAGTCGCCGCCTGGTCACCAGCACACACGCGGCTGCCACCCTCGATGGAGGGAACGGAACAAAGCTAACCTCTGCAACAAACAACAAGATAACTGGACTCCTGAACGGTCTTTTATTTAATAGACTCCATGTTTAGATATTTATAACTGGTGCCAAATCTTAAGGCCCAGTTGGTCTGTAAGACTAATGTTAATTTTAGCATTGGGCTTATGGACGGTGTGGGCCTTAAGATTTGGCACCAGTTATAAGCAAACATTTGACCCTCTCTTGGTTTATATGTTTCTTGCATTAGGACAAGATTTTCACTTTACCAGCAGGTATGGGTCTACTGTCTATTTTTTATCAATTTGTCTGAATGAGTTTTGTAAAATCATTCCTCTGAATCCATGGGTAACTGGTTTAAAATTCAGTATGTGTAATAAACCTGTAATCTGTTTTCAAACAGATGTTGTCAAAAACTAATTTAAATTTGTATTCACATGTAAAAATAGACAAAATATTGTGACCGAAATATATAAGACTTAGTGATTTTGTACTGATGTCTTATTGGTTATTAATTAATATTTAGTTAATAATTTGCGAAAAAAACCATATAAATATCATTTAGCGCAAAACTTTAAGTTTCAATCCTTAGCTGTTTGAAATTGGTGGCTGCTGCAATTATTTTAGACTGTTAAAAAAATTAGAGGTTTTACAAAAGTTTACCAATATTAAGAGGGGGCTAAAGGCAATTCAGTGTCGCCCTCGCGGGTGAGATAGGTACTAACATTACTCCATAATGATAAACTGAAAAAATGGTGGGACATATTAAATAACTAGTTATTCTAAAATTATGGCCTTAACTAGCATATAAAGTACTCTTTTCCACTTTTATGTCCAAAATATAGCTTCAGAGGCTGATGTAACGTCGTCGCTAATTGATATAAACGTTCAAATAGTAATGAATGTAGTAAATATTCTTTCATGGTGTCGGCGATCAGCACGTGTAAAGGTTCACGCGGATGCATTTTCCTGCAATATATTTTAATTTAGAGAAAATCATTTTATTGCACCTTGAAGACAAATAAATTCAACACTAGGTTCGTGAAGTACATTTTTCATTTTATTTTTACATTCCGAGATGTTTTAGCTCAAAATATCAACTAGCTAAAACCCACTATTTGAACTTGAACGCCAATTACTCTTGTATTTCTCATGATATCGGAAAAGTAAAAAATGCATATTGTGAGGATTTTATTTCTTTTCATTTTGATACATAGCTTATTACATTGAAAAATAAAGTCCAGCTACGGTTTTGTGCTATGTTGTAACCCGTTCAAATCATGACAACACCCTAGTGTGTGGGAACATATTTCAACTATAATTTACTACTGAAAATCATAACGATATATATCAAATTTAATAGGAGAAAAAAACCTTTAAAATATCAACAGTTGCTTCTACAATTCTAAGAAAAGTAAAAGAGTTTTCAGAAAAGTAACACCTAAAGTTCAGCCGACGATTTTCAAGTGATTGTTAATTAGGTAAATTCGACTATGCAAATTCCTACACTCATCCTTCACTCATATTCCAGTTAAAATACGTAGCAAGTGCTGCGTCCTGAACTTAAGAGGTATTAAGGTATTAAGGTATTAAGCAGCTACCACTAGCAGGTATTATCGCGGCTGTGATAGGTCAAGCAGACCACTACCAGGTATTATCGCGGCTGTGATAGGTCTCTACTAACCACAAAAGCGCTTAATTTGTAAGATTTATTACTTAAAATGATTTACTCGGTTATTTTTAACGACCGATAAAGTTTGTCTGGTTCAAACATTGCAGTACATTTATCACATACTAAAATACTGATTTTTTACTCAATGTTTCAAATTGTTATTTGGTTTCAGACATATGCAGTGTACAATCACATTATAATTATTAACTCAAGTTAAAACATTGAATTATTTACCTTAATTAGTTATCATTTAATAGGCCTAACGAAATTAAACCATAACAACACAATATTAATAACATTAATACTATTAATGACTTAATACAATCATTGAATGATTGATAAAAATTCAATATGGGTGACCTCCAATTTTTTGCCCCCTTCGCGGGCCCCCAGCAGCTCGCCAGTTCCCATTTGGGCCCCCCGACTCCTGGCCGCCCCCCCGCATAGCAGGTCCAGTGGGCCATCGCGTCTCGTCCTAATTCGGCCGTGTATGCTCTCCAGAGCATGTGACGTGTATGTATAGTCCGAGGAGGTGGTGTTCATTCACCATTGGGGAATTGTTTAAAACCCTATTTCAGCACGCATCTAAGACCCAAGGGGAGCATATATGCCAATCTTTAGCTCTGAACGTTTAATAGTTTTGAAGATTTGCTGTCTGTTAGAAAACGCCTTCCGCTTTACATATGGTATAGTTAGATTGCTGAAGTCATAAATGACACACAACACACTACTCCCACACTGGCCTTTTTTAACAGCACACAAATTCATTCTAGAAACCCTTTTGAATGACACTTTTCTAATAATCTGGCACGAAAAATTAATCTAGACCTTACACACTGTAAATGTTGCCACAAATACATACCTTTCAAACAAATGTCCATCAGTTCAGCCAATATGCTGTAGGATGTCTCTGCTAATTGTCGTAATGAATAATTCAGATGCTTGAGATCTTGAGGTATAATAGTAAACATGGCATAGTACTCAGCAAAATGTGCAATGGTTGGTTGTGCTAGTCCAAAATCGAGAAAACTAAGAACCATTCCTTCTATTTTTATAAAATCTTTGTTGGTGTATCGGAACCCATCATACTTGTTCAGTTGTGAAATTTTTGGTATCTTGGTATCAACTTCTTCAAATTTTGCTACAAAATAAAAGTAAAAACTTAAATCGTTCTGTTGTTAAGTTGTAAAATTCTCAAAAATATATATGCCTTAAATACTTCGTGCACCCTAGACGTGAATATGTATCTTTATTTCTCGATACATATAAATTGTTCTTTTTTTTAACCCTGAAGCGGTAACGTGATTTTGCGGCTTCAACTGGTAACGTCGGTCTGTGGGGCCAAATTTTACATATTTATTTTTTACACATACTAAATATTGGAATTTTTTTATAAGAATTGTGTAATAACATTATAGTATTTGGAAGATTTGTAAAGGGTTATTATAAAGAAAACACGTTTTGAAGTGGAGAAAAAAAGTTTATTGCATTACATGTTTTTTTTCAAAACTTGTCAGAAGAAAATTCGACAATATTAAACTAAATATAAGAACCTAATATGTATACATTTTTTGTAATTATAAAGGGTTAATCTTGCAATTAAATTATAAAAATCAAAAACCTACCAGATTTTTTTAACGTGTTTTAAAAATTGACAAAAAAGGGTGATTTTAGTGAACATGCGAAGTCCCTATTTTGGTGACGTCGGTCTGAGGGACCATATATTAATTTTGGTGACGACGGTCTGTGGGACCTTCCATATATTATTAAATGTTCGTAGAATTAGTAAGACAATTTCCTACAGTAAAAAATGTTGTCTAAAACTTAATCTATTACATCAATAAAATTAAGTGTAATTGCTCTAAAAGATAACCACAAATCCCCAAAACCACACTTGCTAGAACAAGAGCACTTGCTAGACGTCGGTGCACCACACTGAAAATTACAATATTCAAAATGTGTATGGTGACGTCGGTGCACCAGACCACTTACACTTTCGGTGACGCCAGTGCAGTGGACCGTTGAACACTGCTGCGCAGTATCACCTAATCTTAAAATTACGCCCCAGCAGGTGGAAGCACACTGAAGGGTGCTTGTTACATAACTCAAGCGGCAGCGAACACAACCTATCGGTAAACTCGTGAACTACTGAAAATCGGATCGGTCTGCACTACAGGGTTAAAAGAAAATATATTACATATTTACAAATGATTTGCTTAAGTTATGCACTTTCATTCAAGCTAAATTTTAGGAAAACAAACTCTAAAAGTATAACATAATAGCACGCTTTCCAGAAAATACATGTCAAAACAGGAACACACGAGAAAAATGCACATGTAATTGAGAAATACTCCCTCAAAGGCAATGTATGTTTTTTGGGGTCTGAAACATTCATGAAAAATATATATATATAACCAACAATATATATATATATATATATATACAATATATATTTGTCAACAATTGCACATTAGTAATATTCAAATATTCACCTCACGTGACAAACTCTAATACAAACATTTAAGGAAACAAGAATAACAGCCATGCCCTGTGAATGACATCTGAGTTAAGGCCCTGATATGGGTCGATGAAGAGTTTATGTTGTCTAAGAAATTGAAACTTATCCATCCAAAGTTTTTAAAATATCTTTAACAATATCAATGTATAAACAAGTCCCAGGACTTTTAGATCATTATGTTTCAAAGCAAACAAATTTAAAAAAAGTCAAACCAACTGTTAAAGGTCAATCTACACTTTATAATCTCCATTAACCCTTGAGTGGGCGCTTCACCGGTAAAACAGCAGAGGGTGCATGTGTAGTTTTACCCCAAAACACTAAATCACACAGATTAAACCAATATTGCTTGTTTTATAACAGAGTATTGTACTTAAATATTGACAAACTTCATTAAAAATCATTTTGTTGTTGTTACTGTTGTTTAACTTAACAGGTAAAATATTTCAATAGATCATAGCAAGTAATTTTCTAGTATAAAATAGGAATCACTATCTGTATTGCGGCACAGGGTGCTCCGCAAACTGATACCGCATCACTGAATCGCAAATAACAAGGTAATAAAGGGGGGGGGGGGGGGTTATAAATAGCTTTAAGGGATTCCTGGAATGAGGCGCATGAGATCAGGACCGGGTAAGGACATGACCACCGACACCTGTCATGCCTGTTTATCTTTACAGAAACTACATGTGCGGATGGTTTTTTCAAATCTATTTAAAATTTAATAGATGTGAATACTCACCAGCTAGCATAAGACATACAAGGGCAACAAATCCAAGCCGATCTTTTTCAATGGAATGTCTATCCATAAACATGTCAAGTATAGACACAGCAAGATGAACTGTCCTATATGAAACTTTAATTTTTTCGGAAACATTTTTGAGCCACTCAACTAAGTGGCTTCGATATGAAAGCTGAAATCAAAAGTTCATTTTTTTAATTAACCTAGTAATTATTGAGAAATAACCTCATCCTTCTATTATATTATAGATGTGAAAGTTTGTGACCTTTGTTTGTTTGTCATCATCGATGTAAATAAATAAATTTTCTCATATTATGTAATTAAGTCAGGTGTAACAACGTATGCATCCAAGCAAACGAATGTAAACAAATAAACCCAATCTATATACAATAAGGTTTTTTTCTGTTAAATCCCTTTTTCAGGCGTCCTACTGAACCGATTTTCACGATTGAGGTGTCATTTTAAAGCTTATAATGTAGCGCACCTGCGACATATAGTTAAAATAGGCATTTCTTTTTCGGCTTCGACCCCCAAGCCTTTGATTTATTTGTAGAGGTCGCTTTCAACGCTCAAGCGCTTAACAACTTGCGTTAAAACAGTTTTAAAATGTGATTTTAATTTAACAGCTGATTACCTTCAGATGGATTTTTAACCTATAAGTCAGATTTTAAACAAAAATAAACAGTCTGCAACTAACTTTTAACAAGATTTGATACATTTGATGAAAAATAATTCTTAAATCAACATTAGTTTTTATCTAATTGAGGAGAGAGAGGCAAAGAGAAAACCGAGTCAATTAGATTACGGAAAAACATATACCTTCGACGAGAACCGAAAACTGCCGGGAGACGAGGGGCACTGCATCACCTATCTACTTGCAGCGACTTGCGATGATGTTAGGGTATATGAATAAGCGAAGAAAACTTCCGGTAAATTACTGGTGTGCCAGAAGACGAATTAAAGTACATAGTGTGATGAACAATGTGTGTGTTTTGTTCAGCTAAGCTTTTATTTATTTAGGTGAGACCTTTAAATTTCACTTGAAATGTTTACTTGATTAATAACGGCGAGTTAAAAAGTTATAAAATTTCTTCAAGTCGTAGGTGAGTTTCTCACAAACGGAAATAATATTAAAATGCGCAATTTGCGCATGGGGCCCCTAGTTCTAATTATTGACAGATACAAAAATAGAATGGGGAGGAATATGGGTTGTTTTTTTTCTTGCTTTAAGGGAGAATGTATGTGTCAGTTTGCTGACACCATTTATTATTAAGGCCATCTTACTGAAGGTACATTCCCCAGAGATAACGAACCCTGGCAAAACTATCTTGAGTCTTAATTAAGACAACACAAATTCAAAGAAACCTAGGATTAAGTCTTCAATCAAATATTTGATTAAGGATCTTTAAAGCTGAGTTCACACTTCCTAGTTTTACTACACCACCATTAACTGTTTCCTGATATATCCTTAATTCATCGCTTTATTCAGACTGGTCTAGATCCTTTGGATTAGGTTTTTGCAAAGCTTCTGTAGTGTTGATAAAAAATTCTTGATTCACTGTTCATGACTGTTTTACTGTATATAAAACACAATTATTCAATCATGCAAACAAAATATCTTCTACTTTAAGAAGCTATCAGTAGCCTAAATGGTGATAGCAACAAGCAGAGGACACACGATCTCGAAACAATGCGACACTGTGAGTCGAGAACATGTGGGAAACACTGAGCCTAGTGAAACCAAATCAGTTAGTGTTCCAGTCGAAATGAAACTAAATAAAAATCCCTCCGAATAATTTACGAACTGAAGGCTAGCCCTTGAATCTTCTTAAAAGTAATTGATTTTTAAAATATTTGTTTTCAAATTTGAGTATGCTTTTTTACTTCACAAATTTTTCAACTGCCAGCTGCACCGGTATTCCGGTATTTATCCAACATATATAGTTCTGCGGGGCTGGGGCCCCTATGGAGCCTCAAGGGGGCCTGGTGCAAACAGTCCCCCTTGCCTTCCCTTGTGGCGGCCCGCCCTGCAAACCATTAACAGTAAAGGACACCTCAATATTGCACATCAATAACAACACCCAAAATCCACCTCAAAATATGCCAGCAACACAAGCACAAAATTAAAACCCCACTGAAAAATAAGGCTCGCCGGGAACCCAAATCAGACGGTGCAACAAGTAGGCAAGGATATGTTTGAGCTAATAGCAACGTTCCAAGGCGTTCACTAGCCGCCAAGCAACTGCTTTTGAGTCAACTGACTTGGTGCCCAGGATCGGGACACGCGTCCGGCGGCCGCCGCACATGGCCCGACATCGGGACAACCACAGTGAATGAGTTTAGAGCATTCATTGTTGTTTTGCCACTTTCAGTTAGCTACATGCCATATATCACAGCATTAAAATATATCTTTAAGGAACAACAACAAACTCCTGATTGCCCTTTACAGTTAGAATATTTCGTAATAGAAAAATACTAGTAATTATTGCATAAAATATTCCTAGGGGGAAGGGGTTATTACTAAAAGTTAATGTAGAGTAAGGAATATAAACCATTTTATAAAACTTCTAAACGCTTTTACCTGCGGTGATGTGAAGAGGTATTCCCGTCTTTGTTTTTCTTTATTTTTCCAATGTGCTTCTATTTCTCTTGCATAGTTAGAAAAAATAGTAAGAGCATCATCACTCCCAACTGACATCTGAAATAGGTACTTTTGTCATTAATTGTTAATATAAATAGGAAAGTCAGAGTTTTCTATTGCTATAGATTGCTAACTGTGTCCATTGCCCCTTGGGCTTTAGCTAGCTTGGTTTAAAAACTAAAGAGGAAATGAAAATTAAGAAAGTTAATCAGCTGAGGATATGGCAAAGCTTTCAAACTTCCAAATATGGCACTGTTCACCAGCAGAACAACTGGCTTCTGTAATAGAAAAATAAACCTGAATATTAAATCAGTAAACTATTATTTTTCAGCTTTCTCTTAAGCTACTTTGCCGACCGTAAGTTGCTGTGATGAGTCATAGAATCTATATGCAATTCTGAAAACAATTTGTTTCATTTAATTTCAAACAGCAGAGCAACATTACCAAAAAATCTTGATAATAAAATATATATTACCGTATGTAAATAACCTGTTTAGTGCCAAGATTGCAGATTGTAACTTTTGAAAAATTCCATGAGAATTGCAACAATCAAGTAATTGGACACACACACACACACACACACACACACACACACACACACACACACACACACACACACACACATGGTTGAAAAAAGAACATTTAAGTTACACAAACCAGATGACAAAACCTCATTTGTCTATATGTTACTATATCGGTTAGAGCCAAGCCATTTTGTTCTCGATTCACTTAACCCGCGAGGACTGACTTACCTGTCTAAAAGACCGGGTTAGTAGTTTTTTTAATAAAAATTATATTTTTTGGGTGTCGGCAGGGCTGGCCGTCACTATACCTCTCGTATGTTTTTCCAGGAACATCATGACTCACTTCCCGCCATTCTCTAACCCTTACAGTCAGTTCAATGAAAGTTTCTTTAGAAGTCTACTGTTTTCAACCGTGAGTCAGCTGAGGCTTCATGTTACATATAAATATTTTGTGTGCACATATTTCTTATATAGGCTATAATATTCAAAACACTAATGTACAATACTTTTGTGGGTTTTTTGTCAGTATAAACACATTGTTGTACAACATACGGACGTTTTTAACGCAATAACAATAATTATTGAAGTACCTACTGCAATTCAAAATATATATTTTTTATATTACATAAATATTTTGTATGCAGATATATCCTAGTAAAGTAGTCACAAAACTAATGTAAAAGACTTTAGTGGAGTTTTTGTGCAAATAAACTCATCATTTTTCAATATAATAACTTTTATATAAAACCTGGTCCTAAAGACCCTGAGTCAGTCATCGCGTTTTTAAATCAAAGTCAGTTCTGCCGGGTTAAACTAAACTAATAACTCAAGAGATGAAAAATAATAAATAGGTCTATAAATTGTCTATAACTAAAAAAAAATATTTACAAAATGACAATTTGCACTTCCTTGCAAGCTAGCCAGCATACATAAAGAAGTGCATGCTGAGGAGATAACTATTAATTTTCAAAAATTCTAAGTTGTGATTCAATTTGCCTCTCAACGGTCTGTACAGTACAGCACTAAAATATCCTGTGAATTTACCCTAAAACCTAATCACAATGCCAATAATTAAATCAATTTTTTTTATAACTGAATTGATTGGTACCCACCAACATTAGATTTTTTACATTAAAAACTCAACAAAAATATTTTTGTTCTTTTCAAGGGAAAATCTACAATATTACTCTTAATTTAGCGCTTTACAACTCGGTAACCGTTAGGCGTTCAAGAATTCGTGTTGTAGGCCTATCATTTCTATAGGAAATTTAATGGCCTTTTTCCTCTAAACTGAAACATTTTACCAGATTTTAGTGAAAAAAGTGCCCTATTTCTGCTAACTGCCACCAGAGCTCGCCTCATATTCAAGGGGACTTTTGGAATAATCATCCATAAGTGCTTCTAAATAAGTGCAAAGTTACAAAATGAGTGAAATTTTTTCCACACTGGGTCAAGTTTTTGACTGGACTGTAACTGCAGATCAATGAACTGAGTGGCAACATCAAATTCACTACCATGCAAATTGATATAAAAGTTAACAGGGGCTTGCCAAACCAATAATTATTTGAAGATTTCAAAGGTCGAATGGTCTTTTTAGCGAATTTCCCCTATAGGGAAGAATTTATTACCATAGGTCTCATGGTAAGATCTAAGCCCGGGACCTCTATAACTTTTCGTTTTGGGGCCCCCAGAAGCCAAAAACACTATTCGTTCAAAATTGTGTATATATATATATCTATAGGTATATGTGTCTGTGAGCACGATAGCGCTCGCAAAAATGGTCCAATTGGAATGAAATTTGGCACAGACGTGTAAAGTAGTCATTATTCGGACGAGTTCGTAAACCAGCCCGATTGGACCATTGGAAGGGGGGGTAAATGGGGATAAACCCCCCCAAAAATGTGTTTTTTGAGTTTTTTACATAGAGAAATAAATTTTATCGAATTTTTGTTGGCACCATTGAATTCAGCTCGAAAAAACAAACAATTTAGTAATTTGAATCATTGCTCTATGTCCATTGGTTGTCGAGATATTGAAGGTGGTAAACACAGTACGTTGTCCCAATGTTAACCTTATGGGAAATAAGTACAATTCCATATCTCGTTTATTTGTCAACATATCTTGATAAAACTTGGTAAATAGCTTCTCCTAGTTCAGATCTACTAAATATTGAATTGAAACCAGCCAGTTTTAATATACCTGTAATAGCAAACCTGCATACTCATTCCCCATGTTATTCTTATGGAGCTTACCAAAACATGTCGAATCTCGCTATATTGGATTAAAATATGTTGTTTTGCATTTGAAATTCGCTGAGTATGCAGGTCTGCTGGAACGGGGGTATTAAAACCTTATCAAAAAATTGGGCCAACTCATGCTTTGGTAAGTACCCTATGTCAACAAAACATTAAGAGCAGTTTTTTTATGTAGGTAGCCTATATAATGCTTAATAATACAGTGAATATAACTCAAATAAATTAGCCCCAAATTATCCCACATACAAAGGACCTATTTTAAATTTTGCAGGGTTCAGACCAAATAAAAATGCTCATAATATATATTTTATAGCACGATTCACATAGCTCAACAAACCTAGGTACTATTTCAAAGCATTAAATTTGTATTACAAGTTAATCAGAATTGTTGAGTGGACATTTTTAATCGCTCGCTTTTAGGAAATTCAGTTTTGAAATTATTGTTTCTATTATTTCAAAGTTGTAGGCTAGTATTTAGGACAACCTATATGAAGATTCTTTGAACATGCAAGGAAACACATTATCATCAGTTTATTTTAATAACAGCTTCTTTTGAAAAAAAAAAACATAGTTTTGGTCACAACTGTAAGAAGCATTAAATATGAGTTTAAAAATTAGAGTTTTCATTGATACATTTTGACGTTAAATAGGTTTGGTTTGGAGCAATATTGCGTGATACCGCTCAATACACTAAGTGTTTTATTTGGTTTTCATATAAATTCAAAAACCCTCAATAAAAAATTCAGTAGACGTCCGATTATCCGAGGTAATTGGGATCGAGGGTACCTCGGATACGCAAAAAACTCAGATAGTACGGAGGTTATGTACTATGGTATAAAGAAATTTGAAAAAGGCGCATTATATCTGAAGTACTTATTTATATTACAATGAAAAACGTAAAGTTGACAGTTTGACATACCAGTAAACAAAATACAAAAGATATTTCGAACAAATGCACAGGATGTGAGACAGATGCGTGGGCAAGCGATTCCTAGAATTAGCCAAAATAATATTCCCGGAAATCAACTGCTCTACGAAACAACAGCTAGTAGAGATGCTTTACTCGACCAATCAACAGCCATAAATTTAATATTTTGCACGTGCTACGAAGATAATCCACATCTTGCCTTAATTTTTGTAATTTTATGAGTTTTCTTTTAATTTTAATTTTCGCAGGACTAGCTCGGATAACCCGGAGGCTTGGTTAACCGGGCCTTGGATAGTCGGGTGTCTACTGTACACCCAAAAATATATTCCAAGTTTTATCAAGATATGTTAAGAAATAAGTTAGATACTGGTATAAACATTTTTTTATTTCCCATGGTAACATGGGGAATGATTATGCAGGTTTGCTGCCATAAAAATGAAAACGTCGTGGATTTTATACTAGGCTAATATAAAGTAGATCTCATCTAGATGAAGCAACAAACCAAGTTTTATTAAGCGAGACAAATGAGATTAAGGTAATAAATAAGCGAGATAGGTATAGAATTTTACTCATTTCCCATGTGTTAAATATTGGAAAACATACTGTGTTTACCACTTTCAATTTCACGATAACCAATAGACATAGAGCAATGATTCAAGATACTTTTTAGCTCAATTCAATGATACAAACAAAAATCAATTTTTATAATTCTATGTAAAAAACTAAAAATAACCCACTTTTAAAGGGGTTCATCCCCCTTAACCCCCCTTATGGTGGTCTGATCAGGCTGGTTTACGATCTAATCCAAGTGATTACCACTTACCTAAGACACTTCAAGAGATTGGATCATATTTACTACCGCTATTGTGTTAACAGATCCTTTTTACATATATATATTATATAAATTCTACAGAATGATGTTTTTTGCTTTTAGGGGCCTAAAACAAGAAGTTATCATGGTGTCAGGCTTATTAGATGTCTTACCGTGAGTACTACTATATTAATTTAACTGCTTCTTCCCAATAAGGCCTGAAGGGAAAATTTGCTAGGCTAATTAACGTATATCTTCTCAACCTAATGACAACTTACGGTTCAGGACTTATCGATTCAAATTACCAAATCATAAACTTACCTGTACTGATCAAGTATTTCTTAAAAATAACACAAACACCTGCAAACTTATACTGCAGTACACTTACACAATGTCGTCACTTAAATGATGCCAGCACTACCAGTAACTTTTTGTTGCTCTCAAGCTTCAAATTGGCGGATTTTTCTCCCAAAAGTTGAGGCCCAAAACCCAGGGACAAACATATTTTGCCATGATGATTTGATCACAAGCATTAAAATTTATGAAATGCACGAGGCTATTTTTTTGCAAGCTAAATAAGTTAGATGGTGTCAATATAAAAACGCATCTTGACATATTAGAGCATGAAAAATTGGTCCTAAATCAGTGTGAAAGTTATGAAGAATAAACCCAATAAGGGTCATGACATTGGCTACTTTAAAAATATGTTACAACACATTTCAAACTCATACTAAATAATCAAATAGGTGCACTGTTACCTCCAACTATAATCCATGGACCATGGAGCAAGAACATGATTCATACGTTTAAAACAATTTTCACTCTGTTAAAAGATATAGGCCTGATGAACAGTTCATTACAGAACACAATTCGAAAGCTTAAAAATTTTCACTCTATTACCCTAAAAATGTAATCAAGGTTCAATAAGTACTTCACTTGCAACATTGTAGAAATCAAGCAATTAATTTAATAATTTATTTCTTCACTTTCTTTATTTTCCTTACTTTATAAATCTTTTCACTAACTATGGAAGGCTCAGTTAGTTTTTTAAACTTCAATTTTAGGCCTATTTCTTAAAACTTACCTCAAAATATAAATATCACAATCTATGTATTTTTTGGAAAGTAATGATTGCACAAAAAGTTTTTAACGAAAACATTTTTATTTGAAAATGCTTATCATTGTACAAGCATGGTACTTTTAAGCTCGGTCCTATCTTAAAGTACCAGTCCTAACCTAAGTAGTCACTAATTCAGGTTATATTTATTTCATGTTCCTGCTTGCAAAACCAAAACAAATCAAACCATCAGTTACTTGTAATCACTAATCAGGAAACATTGTTACCACTACCAGTGAATTGCAGGTCCAGGAGGCAGTGTTTCCACTGAGTAAAATATAAAATCCCTGCACGAGCGCCCAAAAATTCCCTTGTTATCCCTCTACATAGTGCGTCCGAAAAATCCCTTTTCATCCCTGAGTTTTATCCACTGAGTAAAATATAAAATCCCTGCACGAGCGCCCAAAAATTCCCTTGTTATCCCTCTACATAGTGCGTCCGAAAAATCCCTTTTTATCCCTGAGTTCAAAACTCTTATCCCTCAGTAACAAAACCATACAATTTTGTCATTTTGTATTTTTTGTGTTGTAATAGTGTGTAGGTGAAATTTTATTCATACTATATAAAAGTTCTATTCATTCGCAGCTGACATTTTGACTTTATTAGCGTGAAAAAATAAACCAAGCTGATTGCAGCATATGAAAAGGGAAGGAGTGTTAACATTTTTTTCTTGAAAATTGGGGCGATATGAGTAATCATAAATTTAAATGTGATCTAAGAGTTAACCTCAGCTATGGCCAGGAACACTGCAAAACACGAAATTAGTTTGATGACATTATTATGTAAAATTACTTCAACAATTTGAGAACAACATTATAAAATATTGCAAATAAATAACGTATGGTGGCGGGGCTAGGAATAAATTAAATCATGTTTCGTCTATTCAGTTATTTTATTTATTTCCCTAGTTATCCCTGGAAATCCCTCAATCCCGCTCTTATCCCTCGAGAAAATAAAATCCCTTAAAGTGGAAACACTGAGGAAGTCGTGTCTGAAACTCCATGTTAGGGAACATAAAAAAAAGTTATTAATTAGAAAAAAGAATACTCTCAAGTCCATGGATGTCCATACTATTGTCATACTATGCCCAAACCATAGATAAAGGGATACTAAGGAGATGTCTCACACAGTGCTTTCCGATGTCGATGGAACGACCGTGCTGCGCTCCATCGGATATCAGCAGAACTTCGCTCTGGTGAGTCACTTTTGACGCGGGCCGGTGGCGCTCATGTGGCAGAACTAGAAAGCTTGGACAATGTGGCTGAGGTGCACGAGAAATCCATCGGCTACTTCAATAGGAGGAAGAGAGAGGGTACTCGGCGCGAGGGAGAGGGAAACCATTTCGTCGTGGAACCGTTCCTTGCAACTGCTCCGTCCTTACCCGACTCGCTTACTCATATGGAGATTGAATTGATTGAAGTTCATTTTTTCCTTTTATCGAACACTATTTCATATTTTTATTAAATAGTTCTATTATATACACCTTACATTATATATATTATTCTATCAAATTATATTAATCATACGTAACACTGAGTTTCATAATCACTAAGTTTGTCATTTTAATCAATGGGAGAAGTGGAAATCTTTTTTACTATTTTTTTTACATAGCCACTTCTTATTAATACAATTTGAAATTAGTTAAATTTAATTCTGCACAACATACTTAATTTTCTGAATGGTTTTAACTTTATACACGTACACTTAGAAAATTATAATGAATGCGTGTAGGCCTACATGACGTGTATCTTCTGCCGTGAAGTAATGTAAATATTGAGGCTACTTTACATCTCATATTCTATATAATCAGATTTGATAGAGTTGTTTGATAAACTGATTATAACTGATCAAATTATATTAAATTTAAACTTCACGTTGCCCAGGAGACATGACGGCAGGGGCGGATCTAGGAATTTGTTCAGGGGGGGGCGCATTCCGGGGGGCCTGGGGGGTATTCCATACCCCCCAGACAAAAGGGGGGTCCGGGGGCCCTCCCCCGGGAAAATTTTAAAATTTAGACTTAAATGATATGGGTTTTTAAGCATTTAAGGCACTAAATTTAGAGTTTAGTTAATCATAATACAGTACGTTATTTTTTTTCAGCTTACAGTATTAGAAGCGTTTTAGTTCATCGCGATCGCGGGGGTTAGTGAGGTTCATTGTATGTGATGCGGAAAGTGAAAAGAGACATCAAGTCGAAATTTTCCAGTTTTGAGTTATTAACATCCTGAAATTCAGCATTAAATTACAAACAATTTGACATATAATTTATAGTGCTATAATTTTTCGCCTTTGAGTTGTTGGCATTTTAATTTTAACTAGTTAACGGGTATTTTAGGTAATAAGAGCCCGGAACTTCAAACGTTCACAGAATACTTATTATTAGTCTAGTATTTAAGAAATGAATTAGGTATCAAAATAAAGCTGAAAACTAGATCTTTAAAACTGAACAAAAAGAGACGTGATACACTTACAATTTCATTGTTTAAAAAACAAAAAAGTGAGAAGTTAGAAAATGGACCTCAACTCGGAAGGCAGAATACCGAGGAATAAAAGAGAAATACACTATCAAGACGGTGATTTTCGGACTTAGACAATATTCTTTTACAACGAAAAACTTGAAGTAGTTCACTTATCCGCCAATAGATGTCAGGAGAGACTAGTTCTGTAATGCCCCTGACGACTCTGTCAGTGCGGGCTTGCACATTTGGGAAATGGAACCTGAAGTCACCCGCCATGTTATTTCCCTTTTAAGCGACTTGAGGTTCCTTTCGTATGCTAAATAGACATAGACTGCTAAATCGATTATTTTTAATATTTATCGGTTTCTTATCGCTAAAATAACAGAACCGAACCGAACCGTACACAAAACAACTGCGTTGTGTTTCGTCAAATTGCCGATTAAAGGTAGAGCACGATGCCAGAACGAAATTACCCCTCCGCGCATTACCACGTTTAGCTCCACAATTTAGTAGGAATGCACACAGTTATTTAGTTAAAATATATAACCTCAATTAGACAATGTTGAAATGGGATGTTTGGATTGTATATTAAGAAATAACTCTAATACATTAATCTGAATAAGTGCAAGCCCTATGCATTTTTGTGTAAGTGAATCCCATTTCAGGCCCCAACTATTAAAACGTAAAACAAACTCTGGACCTGAGGGGGGGGCGATCGCCCCCCTCGCCCCCCTCTGGATCCGCCACTGCATGACGGGGACATAGATAAAAGTTACAAAACAGCAGGAAAGCGGTAAATGGCGCGGCGCGGCTGTGGCGGCGGCATTCTTTGATTGTATCTTATAGGCAGCGGGAGGGTTCACCCAGGACTACAGAATAGAAGGGCTGCGTCAATTCTTTGATCTCAGCCAAAAGCTGACGATGCCTTAACTCCCCTTAGCAGGGCCGCCCCGAAGCTAGTAGGCGCCCGGGGCGAGATTTTTATATGCGCCCCCTCAAAACTAATTGGCCTAAATACTATATTTATAAAAAATAAATAATACAATGAATGGACTTAAAGCTCTCAATGATTTAATATTCTTATACTATTTTGTTGGTAGCAATAATGGATCAGGCAAATGGATAATTAATTTTCATTGCTACTAGTTTATATTCGTTTTGTTATAAAAATCATCAATAAACTTGAAGACTATCATTGATGAAAAAAACTTCTCTATTAAGAGTCCTTTGTATATTTTTTACAACTTGATTACATAATAAAATTCATCCAACAAAACGTAGGAAACGTACGTAAGTCTTAATTCTTTTGTCAGACAGATCCATCTGTCAAGCAATCATATGGGCTTTATTTCGAAACGGGATCATAAGTTCCAAATCACTCATAGGGGTTTTAAAGTAACTCTATGGAAAATATTAACGATCGCCAAATTTTACTAATTATAATGCCAGTATAATCAGGCTCAAGCCCCCGTTTCAAAGAATACTGGTAGATTAAAAATTTTGACTGATTTTTAAAAAAGGGGCAGACACTAATTTTCCATAATATAGTGTTTACTTTAGTTGCTGCTAGGTTTTCTTGTGAAGCCCGTTTTGGAACGGGGCCTGATCTAACGTTCAGGCTCACATTTGCTATCATAATTATCACAACTTCTACGCCAAAAGCACTTTATGAATAGGCCTACTATATTTAAAAATCTCATTTTGTATCAAGAGGACGTTAGCCTGCATATTTAGCAAAGCTTAATATTATTATGATTTACGTGCTTATGTAGGCTACTAGGATAAATTTTTTTTTAAGTCACCATGAACAAGTCGATATAGGTACTTATCTGCGACTTATTTTATGGAGTTTCAGTTATAACTTATTACGAATAGAAACATTTTATTTTTAATAGCCGCTAAGCGGCTAGCCGCTTGATTAAATTTTTACGATTCTTTTCCGTGGATTTGTGCCTTATAACGCGTCAGCGACAATATTTTTTTCTCTCAAACAACCGCGGGCCCCTCCGGCCACGGCGCCCCCTTTGGCCGCGGCGCCCGGGGCGACTGCCCCGGTCGCCCCGCCCTTGGGGCGGCCCTGCCCCTTAGTGACATGGCGACGGTACACAGCTATTGGCGGCCGCAATACTTGTCTGACTGATACGCGCGGCTTTTCTATCACTGTTTATCTTTCCACAAGTGAGATATTTTGGTCGAACCATATATATTTATAATCTGCATAAATTGACGAATATAACAATGTAATTATGTTCTAGATAAGACTTATGGATAATTTTTACAACGAAAAACAACGTATTTTCATTATTGAGATTTGAAAAAGTTAGTCGGCTACTACTTTTATTATTTTTTGGTAAGTTTCGTCTGCACGAAAGATGTAGCTAATGAAGTGAACTTTACACTTTTTATTAAAACCTTTTCTCTAGCGCGTCTAGTTTTCCCACTTACTCAGGTTGAACAGACCTGGTTTACTGGAGCGCGCTAAAAACCCGGGCGAGCGCCTCGAAACTCGAGGACTGCTCACGTGTTTTTCTTTTCGGGGATTTTTATCCCAAATATGGAATATGGGATGGTACTTGAAGAAATGAGGGGGGAAATTGGGAATTCTTCTTAGAATGGGATAGTATTAATCGTAAATTGATACTGAACTACTCGCGCGCGCTTTTTTGCGCGCGCCTACACTCCTATAAACCATTGTTATTCGTGCCGATACAAGTGTAATTTATGCCTATTTAAGTATATATTTTTTAATAAGCTGCTAATAGTTTAAAATGTGTTTAAATAATGATGGCCTGTAGTGTAGCTTCTTGTAGAAACGATTCCCGCACTTCCACAAAAGCCTAAAAATAAAAATAACTTTTAGGCGTGAAATTCTCAAGAGGGTTACTACCTACGAGAACATAATTGAAACACACGCTGCGCAGTGTCAGGTAAAAAAAGAAAAAAAATTAATTTAATTTTATATAAAGATTAAGAGTTTAGAGTGTTTATTGCGATTACGGCGAAAGCGTTTATTTGAACACATTCTTAAGATACATTGCGGTAAATTTTTAAAAAGGACAGCAAAATTGCGTTATTTTGCTTAAAGAATAAATATATTTAATAAAATGAAGTAATTTTAAACACACAATTTTTGAAGTATTTTTTTTTGTATTTTGTGTATTTTTACGCCAGTGGCATTTTTTAACGTTTTGTTCGGGAACGGTCCAAACATGGGTCTTGTCACTATCAAACGGCGACCTTTTGTTAGATAGCATCATTAATTCATAGCCCAATGACAAATGGCAACTGGACCCAGTTTCGATCCGGCGACCCTCAGGTTATGAGGTGAGCGCTTTATCCACTCAGCTATCCAGTCAATTTGTATCTTATTGAAAAGCTATCAAGTACCGTCTGTATTCCCAAGTCAACCACTTAATACGTTTTTATTAAGAACTAGTGGATCCGAGCGCACGGAATCGTGCGCTACTCTAGCAGAGCGATAATTCAAATGGCGACAAATTTAAAACACAATCATGCTAACACGATCCGTCTTGAGGGTTATGTTTACACAAATTAAAAAATAACAGCAATTAAATTATCCAGCTGATCAAAATGTAAACAATTATGTTCTTCATAAGGATAACATGGGAACTTTAAAAGCCAATGGGGCAGAGCCCAAGGGACTTTTTCAAAAATGTAAGGCCAGTTTGCAAATATCTACGCGACACGCTCTTTCCAATGAGCCGTCAATGATCAAAATCGGTTAAGAAATGACGGAGGAGTTCATAAGACAAATTTCGTGTTGGCGTATTAATTATATAGATTCTTAGGGTGGAGCGAGTATAGCAGCCGCTCTAGGCCTTCCTTTAAAAAAATAATTTTTTATCTTCACTAAAAATTAAGTCATAGTTTTGGTTGAATGAAAATAATATTATTAATGTACAGATATTATTAAAATTATTAATAGTTTATGCCACATCATTAGCTAAAAAGAAAACCTAACATACCGGGCAAAGTAAGTATTGCGCGCGCCAAAATGTCACTCAATAAACGTTTAAATTTATGTGCGCTTTAAGAACCATATTGATTATGGTTTAAGCTTCGGTGTTCGTTGTAAATTTATGTTTGTGTCAATTGTCCAGTAATTTTTTGAGATATGCATTACAATTTCAATTATCTTCGTTATTTGCAATTGAATCGTCTTATTAAACGTGTAGTACTCTACATTTTATAAAAGAACGGTTAAACGCTACGGTTAAATTTTGCAACTTTTTTGTCTCTTGAAATTTTTTATTCAGTTTTAAAATGAAAATTCAATATTCAATAAGGTCTGGAGATTAGGTTTTTAGCTAAATTGTATTCTCGTAAATATAGAATCGTAAAAATTGTAGTAGTGTAAAATGTTACCTGATACTAAAGAACAAGTGTGTTGTCTTGAGAGAGGTGAACAAAGTTTGTAAAAAACAACTAACTTTATGACAACTAACACTATAATTGCACAATATTTACAGTTAACTGAAATAATAAATATCCATTAAAAATAACAGTAGACAACACCACAGTATCAGTATCTGAATAGCGGAGCGAGAGTAAGAGCTCTGACTGTATCTGTTAAACTATGCTCTGAAAATGGCGAATCACAGGCACAGGTGTGTGGATGTGAGAACCAATGAGGGGTGGTGAAGGGGGTAAATTTGGAGCGGGGTGTCAGGTTCACCACGTGTCCGCGGAGTTTCCACGAAAACGGCCGTATTTGGAGTAGTCATAGTCAAGGCAGCCAAGGTCACCAAACGCCCCCAAATGCCTCTCCCCTAAGAAGCACCGAAGATCTCGAGGTCTAGTCTAAATAATTGTAAGGAATAAAACATTTATGATATCGTACTATTATTTTAATTTTGGTTTATACAGTTGAATTCAGCTCGAAAAAACAAATAATTTAGTATTTTGAATCATTGCTCTATGTCCATTGGTTACCGAGATACTGAGAGTGGTAAACACAGTACGTTGTCCCAGCAATGTTAACCTTATGGGAAATAAATACAATTGTATATCTCCCTTATTTCTGAACATATCTCGATAAAATTTGGTATGTGGCTTCATCTAGTTAAGATCTACTTGATATAGCGTACAATCCACAAATTTATATATTTTTAGGCAGCAAACCTGCGTACTCACCTTCCCAATGTTAACCTTATGGGAAATCAATAAAATTGAACACCTTCCTTATCTCCCAATATATCTAAATAAAACTAGTTATGTAGCTTTATCTAGTTAAGGTCGACTTGATTACGGTCAAAAATCCCCAAGTTTATAGATTTCTGAGGCAGCAAACCTGCCCACTCATTTCCCCAATGTTGACCTTATGGAAAACAATAAATGTGTGCAGCTGGCTTATTTCTCAACTATCTCGTTGAAACTTGGTATGTTGCTTAGTAAGATAGATCTCAACTAGATGTTGCACAAACAAAGTTTTATCAAAATATTGAGAAATATGGTAGCTGTACAATTTTATTTATTTTCCATAAGGTTAACATTGGGAAGATGAGTACGCAGGTTTGCAGCCTAAAAAATATATATAAATTTATGGATTTTACGCTATATCAAGTAGATCTTAACTAGATGAAGCCACTTACCAAATTTTATCGAGATATGTTCAGAAATAAGGGAGATATACAATATTATTTATTTCCCATAAGGTTAACATTGCTGGGACAACGTACTGTGTTTACCACTCTTAGTATCTCGGTAACCAATGGACATAGAGCAGTGATTCAAAATACTAAATTATTTGTTTTTTCAAGCTGAATTCAACTGTATAAACCAAAATTAGAATATTTTAATTTTTCTACATGAAAAATTCAATAAACCCCATTTTTTGGGGTTTACCCCCCTCCCCCCCCCCTTTCCAATGGTCCGATCGGGCTGTTTTTCGATCATTTGTGAATAATTACTACTTTACACGTCCGTGCCAAATATTATTAAGATCGGACCATTTTTGCGAGGGTTATCGAGGAAACAAATACATAAGTATATATATTTATATACATCCATATTGATACATATATTATATTTATATAGATTTGAACGTATGGGTTTTTTGGCTTCTGAGGACCTGAAAACTAAAAGTTATCACTGTCTCGGGCTTAGGGATTACCATGAGACATACAGTAATAGCTCTTTCCCTAAAAGAGAAATTCGCCAAAACCCTTTATTTCACTTACCATAAATCAATTACTAATCAAAGTATATTTATCAGAGGGTACTCAATAAATGCAGAGTTTTGTCCTCTACAATTCTTGTATTTAAACTTGTTATGTAGAATAAACGGTTTTTTACTTATTTACAAAAGAATAAAAAATGACCCAAAACTCTGATGTTTTTGTGGTCCCAGGTCGAAAGCACACTAGGAAAAATGGGACAAACTTCAGATTCATATACTTGGATGTAAAACGGAAAGATTAAGACGATTGCCAGCTTTCCGGGAATTTTGTCCAGACATGACAAATTTTTTATCTAATTTTACTGTCCTACATGTGCAAATTGCGCATTTAAATATTTTTTCTGCATGATTTTTTAATTAGTCTGTGGCTCTCAGCAGTTTTCTGTTCTTGCCGAAGGTTGAAGGTTGCGCATATTTTTCCTAATCTCGTCGACTCGTTTTCCTCTACGCCTTTCTCTTTTTCTTTCTGTATCGCGGTTCAATTATTTCACTATATATGTTTACAATCTTTAGATCGTGGATCTTTACCATAAAGAATGATTTACCTCCCTCAATTTGGCTACAAATTGACAATAAAAGTAGTCCGAATTCATTTTCTTAAGCTGTATCGGATCTTGTTTACAGTTAGTTGCAGACAATCTATTTCTGTCTCTACAATGTGACTGGTTAAATATTCGTCTGAAGGTAATCAGCTGTTAAATTACAATTACATTTTAAAACCGTTATAACTCAAGTTGGTCAGCACTGGAGCGTTGAAAGCGCCCTCTAGAAACAAATCAAAGGCTTGGGGGTCGAAGCCGTAAAAGCAAAGGTCATTTATTTTAACTATCAGTCGCCGGTGCGCTAAGGGACATGTCGACCTTAGTAACAAGATTACAAGATCGCGTTACAATCATTCTTCACACATCTGTCATTCATACTTGGCTTAAAATACCCACCTGGGCAGGTCGCCATTTCAAATTAATGTAAATGTATCTACATTATAAGCTTTACAATGAGATATAAATCGTAAAAATCGGTTAAGTATGACGGCTGAAAAAGGGATGTAACAGAGAAACCCCTTATTGTATTAAGTATATAGATTTTATTTTAAGTAGAAACGGTTTTATAATTTTTATTCTAATCCAGTAAATTTGTAAATGATATTAGAACAAAAATTTCAAAATGTTTATTAAAAGCCTAAATGAACTGATCGAAAAAACTATGAATTTTATTCAGTGTGATTTACGTTTCTAGATAGAATTTAAATACGTAGAATGTCAACAATTATGATCCAAATAATTAGCTGTCAAAAGAGATCCGATAAATTCGGAAAACCGCCCGGCCTTGAGTTTCGGCGGGAAACTGCCATCATCAAGGCTACCGCCGCGCCGCGCTACCCAAAACTACTGCCGTTCTTTAGTTCTGGCTGCGGTCTCAAAGGAGCCGCCTCAGTGCCGTTGCCGCCGCTCCTCGCCTGTGGGCTGTGGTCGCCCACCCCCTGTTGATGGCGTGGGATTATGGAATTTCCTCACTGCTCTTTACTAATGTTTAACTGGGATAGATGGATGTACAACATAATTTAAGCCACGTTGCTTTATATGTTTTCACAATCATTTTTATGCTGATGTTTCCATGTATTTTTGCCCTTCAACAATAATATTAATATGCAATCATAAATATTCGGCATACACTGCTCTCTTTGAATGGCGTTCATCAACTTTCACTAGTCACTTTTCGCATAAACTAATAATGGCCAAGAAATTACATTTTAAATTGCTACTGTTTTTCAATCCTTATCAAAAGTATAAAGGCTCCCTTTCCAACACGGGCCTTTCCAATAATTGTGGCCTTGACCTTTCAGTGTATTATTACGATTTTATAAGAAATATGATTTCGTAGTTAAATAATGAAGAGATGCCTAATTTATAATGTGCTTAAGGGGTTTAAGTTCATTTGAACTAGGAACTAGGAACAATATTAGTGCCATCCGGGCAGTGGCCACATATTTAAACATTTAAACATTGTTGAGCTTGCTGGTGTATGTGAGTGGGCTCTGGGCTGAAAAAAGAATGAGCCGTTGTGAGGCAGGATATGACCATATCAAAATTTGGAAGATGTTCCGATAGATGGATTTTAAAATGTAACTGGTTTAAGCTGTAGTACAGTAACGGGACCGGCTCAAGAGTTTTAGGCGCCACGAGTTTCTACGAATACGTGGCATTAGGAGTGGAATGACCAAATTATTCCCAAATAAAAATGGGATACTCAAACAAAACTCACTCCCCCCCATCCCCAATACAACACACCACACACCAAGGCGTTTAATTATACGAGGTTCTTTAATTTAAAAATCTTGTAATTTGGAAGAATTGAAGTATCAAACTGTTTTTAGTCATTTATTTTATTTTCCATTTATTGAACTTATTACAGCGCACTATTTTTACAGTTTTTCTTTAAGAATACAATAAATGGCATGCAGCCAGCCATGAAACATAATTATTTTAATCGCCACATACTGAGGATTAAAAATAATCAAGTCTCATTTTTAAGTTCTCAACATTTTATTATAAAGGGAAAAAAGAATTCTAACAATAAATTACATTGTACTTCCCCAATTAGTCTACATTTCGATTTCAAACAGCTCCATTGAAACGGCCGCGCGGCGGCGTTGCGGTGGAATCTAAGTCGCACTTCAAGCAATGTAACAGATGCGTAGTGGTAACTAGTTTTCACATATCTGTTACGATAAAACAACTAGTACAAAATCACTGGAACAGCCTCAACAGCGCTGCGGCGGGAGCGTTGTCAACTACGTCGTCCAACGGCCTTAACGTTCTAGCAGACTGTGTTCACTTCCCGCTATCCAGTGAGACATCTCCTTTGTATCCCTTTATCTATGCCCAAACCATGCCATGAGGAAAATAATAATGTAGATAGTTAACTATAACAAAAAAATTAAACTTTTAACTTCTGTTGAGATTTTCTTTACAACCAAGGTGGAGGGAAAGAGTAAAGACAGATAAAAAATACCCCTGCTGGTATTTTTATAAGAGAATAACAGTGGTTATGCCAGGTTATCCAACTCAGAAAAGTAAACTAATCGTGACGTCTTTTATAGACCGGAAACCTATAACCTACAGCTGGGATCGTGATCGTGACGTCTTGTATAGACCGGAAACCAGTCTATTTTTTGTCCTCCCTTCACATCACAGCAGGATCAAATCAAATCAAATCAAATCACTTTTATTTCCACATAAAATTATAATTACAATTTTCTAAATATTTAAATTAATTGCTAACAATAACGGAAGCAAGGAAACGACTTAAAATTAATACATATCTAAAGGCCGATATAAAAAAAATACAAACTTCTTAGTTGAAAACCTTAGTCAAAACCATGCTAGATCAAGGATGCTAGACCTAGCCCGGAACTGTTTTACACATTACTTCAGGCTAGGCCTAGTGGGTCACGGCATTATCACATGGCATTAAGGTAACTAAATACCATTACAGAATTCAATAATTGATCCTGGGTGAATAATAGCGATATGAAATTGGTTGGGGGGTTTACCAAACGTTCGTCTGCCATCTGCCAGTGAGGGTACTTTCGTATTATAAGGTGGTTATAAATTGGCCTAACGAAGATAGTGAATCTGCTGTTAGCCCAACAGTGGAAATCGCGGGTATTTGTTAGTTACAATTTTAATTAATTGATTTTAATGAATAAATATGGCTACTTTTACGATAATGATTTTGGCATTGATTGCCCAATGGTGAGCCGAACAGACTCACACATTTCTTTAACAACCCCAACCAAATGTTTCGTCTTGCATGCAGGCAATAAAAATACGGTGTTGTCCTCTTAGCAATGATTTTAAATTACCAATTTTAATACAAAAAATTCCCAAGTCCATGAGGAGGAAGCTCTCCTGATCATATTAACTGTGTGGGTTAAGGCGTGTATTTGGTAAGGTGAGGGTTCTGGGTTCAAGCAATATCTATATATATAGTTTCATGTTTCGGTGGACACTTTTAGTTTACACTTTTAGTTTTAGTGGACACTTTTTAGTTCGGTGTCTTTTAGTTTATGAAAACCAAATTAAAAACCATACAATTATTTATTTTTGTATAGGTTTATTAAAAATTTTAGTATTATAAAAGTTAAACTTCAAAAATGCTAGTTGACAAATGGCTGGGAATTTGTTGGTTGAACCGATGGTTGAGAGGGTGGACATTCCCAACAAATACTAATTTAAAACGAGTTTATTTCAGTCCACTAGACTTATGAAAATACACTGTAAACGAGTTTGTTTCAGTCCACTTTAAATTATGAACATATATTACAAGCTAGAATATCTTAGTATAAAATCAATAGTAGGCTCTAGGAGAAAGGGATTTACTTGTGACAATTTTCGCTATTTTCTCGCTTTCACCCATTTCGGGGCGAGAAATTCATTGTGGCCATCGGCATCGGCATGCATCGGTGACGCTCCACGAACTACCTTTATATTTGCCGAGGGGCTTTTATCATCATAATTAAAAAAACCCTTTTGGACTCATATCAATTCGCTTATTGTCAATACAAATGCCTGGTATATACCATCTAAAACCCCCACTCTCGATATAGGGGGTAAAACCAATACTATTACTGATTGAAAAGGTGATGGCAAAAACCCCCTCCTCTCCCCCCATGAGATTGAGATGGGGGAGCCCCCATCTACCCCATTTTTACTCACTAGGGCCCTGTAATATCGTATGTCATACGCTCCGTAATTCGCAACACCACCCTCAAAGCCAGAAGCTTTCCAAAACACTTAACAATCACCCACGTGTTATATTTAAGAGCATTTCACTAGCAAACGAGTTGCATTAATGTATTACTGAACTATTGCGTTAAAATATACAATTTAGTTTTTACATGTAGTATGATTATGACTAACGACTTTATGTGCTAACACCCTGATCCCAAAAGAAACTCTACTCCTGGCCATAAAAGGTCGGCGGTCGGCTTGTCGTCTGTTCACCACTTTGCATCGTAGTGTCAATTTTTGAAGTGGGCGTGGGTTTTGGAAAAATTAGTGCAATAAAGTTACAATAAAATGTCTTATTCAAACCGTAAGTATAAGTTTGACTAATTTTTATACTCGTTTAGAAATTTTGCTCGCCAAAGTAGTATAAAACTAAGCATTATTCAGGTATTGTCCAATTTTATGCCCGTCATGGTGGTTAATAAACCGGCACCTCAGCACCACAGCCACCCAGCCATGAATTAATTGTGTTTTCCTCCTTGCTATGAACTTGTAATAAAAGAATCTAAAGTAATTATTTCCTTTTTTTTATTAAATTTCCAAGCAATGTATCTAACTTTCAAACCATAAGGCACTAATAGCAAACTGGCCTTAAAATTGCACACCAAATAAGGTTACTTTACCTACTTGCATAGACAAGCAAGGTCGAGGCTGATACTTTATGACTAATACACCTACTTTTCTTTGTATTAGTATGTGTCTTATTATTTTCATTTACCAATCAGACCAATTATCTTAATTTAATAATATTATCTAGCCTATAGCCTATCTGTTTTCTTCTTATATAAGTTATTTCACATCTCCTCAACTATAACTTAAATGTCCAAGAGTAATCAACAAGTTCAAGGATAGTAGATCAGTTGGTACGAAAGTCCAGTAAATGGGTCAGAAAATACAGGGTTTCCGTGCAAAAGGTAGGGAAACTTTAGATTTTGGATTAGGCTAGATGTTGTTAGTGTTGGGCTCACAACCTAATCCAAGTTTTCAACCTCAGGGTGCCATGGCGCACCAGGGGCGCTCCTTTTTCCATTATTTTTTAAAATTTCCATGTATTGGCTTATATTTTTAATTGTGCATCCTACACCCAGAAATAAATTAAATTAGAAATTTAAGTAAAGAAGACTTCGTACTATAAGTGCTTTTGCAGCTCCTTGGCTTTGATGAACCAGGAGATACAATCCTTTAAAGATAATTTCCATTTGAGTAAGATAGGTCCACTTCAAGGTGAATATAAAAAACAGATGGTCCCGTGAGTGATTTCTCTAGTGATGTGACAGTGACGAATTTATGTATAATTTTAGTTGTGATTTATGAACTAAAACAAATTGACCCTAGAATCTTAATCATATATTTTGGTGCCTGTGAATCATAATCATTCGTCTTTGAGACTACTCAAGTTTAAAAATTTGTAAAAAATACATTTTAAATTAAAACCTCTAGGCTTATGTTTCTTATCTGGAAGTAGGCCTAAATCAAATTTAATAAACTTTTGTAAAAGGGTTATTTAACTTAACAATAATTTTACACATTTTTCCCTAAAATGCTACACAAGGTGTATTTTTTATTTTGCGATGTAATTTTTAAAAAGCCATAATAAATGGATTTTTATCAAGAAATGTTTTGTCCTCACATCATTGTGAAGTAAATCAGTGTAGAATTACTATAGGCTACATAGGTCTTGACATTCAATTCCATTGGAAAAAAATATATGTTTGCAGAAGTTTGAAAACATGGAAAATTCATTGATTTTCCACACATATTTCTAATGACACTTATTAGTACGTTTGTAATCATTCGTCTAGGAGACAATAAATAAGTTCAAAAATTTGCAAAAAATACATTTCAAACAAAGTTGCAATGTTTCTTCCATAAATGTAAAGCAAAATTAATAATATCTTGTGTGGAGGCATTTTTTTTAAGTCTTGATTAATTTTACATCATTCTTACAGATTACCGAAAAAAGTACAAACACAAATCATAATGATTTGTCTCACAGACTACTATTGAAAAAACGGCATGAACACCAATCGTAATCATTTGTCTCCCAGATTACGATGCAAATTAAAAAATTTCCAACCTAAAAACTGCTGTCCTTTACGCACTGAAAGCTGCCGCAGGACTGTTAGGGGACCGAAAGAGACAACTAGAGGGAAGGATGGCATTCTGACTAATCTACAACCACCTGATCAGCTCATTTCGGCAATGTTGCGTCGTCTGTCAGACTAATGATTACGATTCTAGGGTTAAAGTGGAAGCAGCAAGTTGATGATGTAAATATGTCTAGCCTACATCAGGTTGTCAGTGATGATGGGTTAAAATGGATGCACTTGGTTCGGATCTGTTCTTCCGGGTCTATTTAGGCCTATTTAAGGTACCTCTAGGCTTAAGTTTAACATTGGAAATTTAAACAATTTCTAAGGCAGCTGAAGCAGAATTTAAGGGGAAACGGCCAAACTGTCTTTGAGCCAGTTAGCTTCAAACGGTAGCGTTTTAGTTTAGGAAGATTGAGTCTGTTTTGCCATCAAACTTGGTACACTTATTGAAACATCCATGAAAAATATTAGGCTTTTTCCTCCTAACTTTTTAAGGCTTTGCCCAAGTGATCTTCCAAATCTCCTATGTTAACCCATTAGCGCTGAGTCACTTAATAGTTACGTAGTGGCCGCGCAGGACTGAATGCTGACTCTCCACACTACTGTTAGTGAGGGCTTGGCCTAGGAGTTCACTGGTTTGCTGCTAGGGTGGAGTGTAGGCTTTACACGCCAATTGCTCTCCTGGTCGACGTGGTGCCGTAGCTCTGTCGATTAACACGCAGCATTGAAGCCGTTCAGAGGTGTGTGGGTTTGATTCCCAACCATGCTCATCCCTATTAGGCTTGCAAATGTGTGGTAAAGTTGGTGGGAGGGCCCACCTAAAATAAACGGTGACCGACTTGGGTGGAAGTTGACGGCATTTGTACGTTTATTAGGGATTGCAGTAGACACCGGTTTTTCTTCTTTTTACCCTCGCATAGAGAAGGAGGACACTTTTTTTATTTTTTATTAATTAATTCAGCACATTATTAAAACGTATGGACAATCTAAAAGGTCATAAACAAAATATTAGACCAAGTATAGAAAAAATAAATATATTAAACTTACAATTAAAAACTGATAAAAATTTAAAAAATTGCTACGTTAAAGGGTTGAATCAAATTGACCTAGGTAAGTTAAAAAAAGAATAATTTTGCTTATCTTTGTAAGACTATATTTTACAAATCCCTCAAAGCTATAACTTAGAGCAAATGAACTTTATCAGTAATTTTTTTATAAGCATGATTTTATTTGATCTGTATGACACATGGTTTTTTTACATAGACCCTGTTGTGGAAATTAAAAAAAAGTGCTATAAAGTGGCGCACCCTGTGGCACGCCATGGCGTCCGAAGGTGAAAACTTGGATTTCATGATAAATAAGTAGTTGCCCGTGGCTTAGCTCACGATAAAAATTACAGCTGATCTTATTTCTTCTCTTTGAACTGTCAATTTTAATACTCACACCTGTTTACATTTCGGTATTTGAATGTTTACATCCTTATAAAATGTAAACATTGAAGCTAAAGCCCTGTTTCCATTCAACAATTTCTGCTCAAAACATTGTTTTGAGCTAAGCTCTCAACATTGTTCTAGTAAAATGTTTAATGGAAACGTTTGTGAAGTGTTGGCCAACATTGTTGGCAGCAAAAAGTGTTGTAAGCCGATGCAGCTCACAATAAAGTTGTGAGGAGAGTTCAAAACATAATGGAAACGGTGTCCCAACTCCCAACACTGCTGCGAGCAGAATTTGCGCATGCGCTCTGAGCGGTTAATCGAACTTTTAAAAATCCGGAGAAGATACATGATACTGCTGTAACTGTCTCCTGTCGCTTGGTACCGTAAAGTAGCTGCTAACATGTCACCAGGTGAGATTGGGCTGCGCTGGCACTCACTTTTTGCAATGAACGGTGCAACAAGGTTCAAAAATACATCAAAATCACTCGTCATGCATACAAAGTTTTCAAATCCATAATGCAGTCTCAAAGCCCTCATAAGAGAATTGTATGCACCTTCAAATGCCCTTTCTGCAAAAAAAAAATCCTGACCCACCATCGCGATCGCTTCCTACGTTTTAACGACAATATTTGGTGATATGCACCAGCCGTAACCATAAAAGCTGCCGCTGCTGTTTTTTCACTCTCCATGCTGACAGACATGGAAGCTACTTTGTATTGCCCGGCAGGATTTGGCATTTTACCCACCAACTTCATTAAAAATTCCCGGTTTTACCCGCTTTTTCGGAAATAATCCCCACAAGTACCAAAAACCGGGTAATCACCCGGAAAACCACTCCATGACTTTCAAAACACCCAAAACCGCATAGTTTCCTAATATTTCTAGGTAATGAGGGATATCTTACATCAATACACTGCACACTATATACCAAAATATGTCTATTTACCCCGAGTATTATTCCCAAAACCATGAAAACAATTTATTTTTCTCATCTTATACGAACAGTGGATGTTTGAAAAAACATCATAATTCGAAAATCCCTGGCTTTACCTGTTTTTGGTCTTTTCGATGCCAGGTAAATTCCCGCAGCTGAAGTCTGAAATCCCCAGTTTTACCCGATATCTCTTAATCCTCTCAAAATCTCCGAACGGCCGTCAAGATACCCGAAAACCGGACAAATACCCGGTTTCTGGCAACACTGAAACCAATTAAACTATATCTAACACATATCTCCAACTAAAAATATCTAGTGTTTAAAAAAATCTATGTAGTTCGTTCAAAATACCCGGTTTCACCCGGTTTTTTCTTAATCCCCGCCAAATCCCCGAATGGCCTCCAAAATAAACCAAAACCGGGTAAAGACCCGGTTTTTGGCATTACTGAAGCTACTGGCTTTGGACGCTAGACGAGGTGATTTGGTAGGGAGTGGGAGCACGGAGGGGTCTTTCCGCGGGAAATGTTGGCGCGTGTTGAGCGAATGGAAACAGTGCCCCAACAATGTTTTCAGCTGTGCTCAAAGCTGCTTGGAGCACAGCTCACAACATTGTTGGAGAAAATGTTTAATGGAAACGAGGCTTAAGGAAGATCACGGGGCGTAGCCCAAGAGGATTTTAAGGAAGTGAATAGGCCTAAATGATTCCCAGGTTCAAGACCTACCTCTCTATGAAATTTCAACCCAGTCGGTTCAGTATTTTTCGAGTTCACTTGCCCCATACATACATACATACATACATACATACGTACATACATACATACATACATACATACATACATACATACACACATACATGCATACAGAAACCACCTCTTCTTTATAATAGTATAGATTATGAACCTAACATTAACAACATGCCCAAAACTGCCCTACCTTCTGCATACTGTATCACAATGTAGGCTATTTATTTTACTGGACTAAGTAAATCTTCGAGTTCTACAATTGAACTTCCGTCTTAAAGTAAATTTTAATATCCATTAGCATGCAGTTTTCAAGGCAGTGGTCTTGTCAGGTCACCTGACATGATGAGGTCGACATGCTAGATGTGGGAGGGCAGTTGAAGCTGTCGGTAGGAATAAATGAATTAGTTTGGTTGGTTGGGTGTTGGCCTAATCCCAGAAAGCTGTCTATGTCAGGATCTGTGTTAGTTAAAAAAAATTTGAATTTTGACTTGAAAAGACAAATTTTTGTGTGTGTTTTAATGTCACTCAGCAAGGCTTGATAAAGTTTCTTGGCAATGTATCCAGATTTTGTTCCGTATTTTGCAAATTGTCTTTTTAGGATTTTTTCCTCCTATATGATATGAGGAAAAGATGAATTTGTGTCTTTAATTTATTTTAGGTTACATATTTTCAGGGATTCTTGATGGTGGGGTTAGGTGTACTAGCCGATTTTTTATATTGAACAGTTTTTTATGATATTTTAACATGGGTTAAGATCAGTTTTGCTTAGATTTATAAGTGTATTTCACAAGTAAGTGTTCGCACAGTGTTTGCAAGCGTCCGCACATTCAAGGCAGAGGATGTGATAGTGAATCTGACCCTTACAGCAATTAGATATGCAGAGGTTATTGATTAGATATCAATCATCACCCTGCCATATCATCATTGTCCTTTCATTCATATCATCATTGTCATCATTGTCATTCATATTGTCCTTTAACCCTTGAGCGGGCGCTTTACTGGTAAAACGGCAGTGGGCGCATGCGGAGTTTTACTCCGCAACATTAAATTGCATAACTTTTACCCTTTTTCAATTAACTGTTCAAATTAATAGGTGTAATTATTCAATTGAACATAGATAGAAATTTTCTAGTATGGAATAGGTATCACTTTAAATATTGTATTTAAATTTTGACGAACTTAGGAATCACATTTCATTTTTGATCCAATTAATTGTTCAACTTAATAGGTGTAATAATGCAACTGAACGTACTAATTAATTTTCTAGTATAGATAGGTATCACTGTCTGTATTATAGGAGAGAGCACTCCGCAAAATGACACGACATCACTGAATTAAAAATAACAAGGTGTGGGAAGGTATAAATAGCTTTAAGGGCTTCCTGGAATGAGACATGTGGGGTACAAAGCCGGACACTACTGCCGAAACCCATTATGCTTGTTTATTTTAATAAGAAAAACACGCACGGAGGAAAACTCCGCATGTGCCCGCTCGAGGGTTAAAGGATTAACATTCCGACAACTAATTACATACCTCATACCCTCTTCGGTGACCAGTGAGACTAGATTGTAGGCGTCATAATTACTAATATTGAGAAAATATTAGGTCTTTTTATTTACATACTAGACAGATGGCGGCAGGCTGAGGGCTTATACACCTCTTTTGCTGGCTTAATATTCCCCAATCAAAAAAGGTGTATTTTAGAGCCTTTTATGATTTGTAGAGAGCTAAAGTAAAGATAGCCTAAAGGAAAAAAATAGACCCTCTCATATTTCTATTTAGGATAAGTGACTTATTGGAATACCTGACTGTCCATTGTCGTGGTAAATCATGACTACTATAGCTAGTAGGCCTATCCTTAATTCTTACCTGACTCTACGCAAAAATATGTATGGTTTTCTTTCCTTACCCTCATTACTGTTTAGGCTGTTAGAATTTTGTATTAAAGTCCTTATTGTTACCGTAATTGTTAGGTAGCTTAATATTATCTTATTATTTAAAAAAAACCTGACTTCATTCAATGTAGGTATCTATTTCAGTACATGTTCCGTTTTATATTCATTGTATGTAACTGTGTTTCAGAGTATATTTTTGCTACGTTACCCAGAACACAGCGAGGACAGCCAATCGTCTTAGGAGGAGACCCAAAAGGGAAAAACTTTCTTTACACTAATGGAAACAGTGTGATTATTCGCAATATTGATGTAAGTATCTTTAATTTTGGAAATATAATTTTAGTTTTCTCACGCCCAGTACCGTAGTCTATAGGTCTGAATCATTTTATTGGTATAAGGCCGGGGACACACAGGGTGTTTTTTTTTTACACTAGCTGCGTAACTGCCGCTTGCCTGTAGTGCATAAATTTAAATGGACTGCAGCAATATTATCGCGCGGTATTCCTACCCCGCCCCATGTGTTAAGTGTCCATTTAAATTTATACACTACGGGTGAGCGACAGTTTTGCTGCGGCGATAAAAAACGCACTGTGTGTCCCCAGCCTAAGGCCTTGTTTGCACGACGACCAGACAGTAGGACAGTGGAAAAAAATTCTTTTGTTCTCTTTTGTTTAAAGGTGTTACTGTCCACTGTACTGGGCGTCGTGCAAACAGGCCCTAAGGTTTGCTGAATAACTTAGTGGAAAGGACAGAATCAGGTGGATGGGTAGCCTATTTGAACAAGTATGAAATAAGAGCTGGGGTATTTTCCTAAAAGATGTTTTATTGATTCCATACCAGGTGTTTAAGAATTAATAGTAATAATTTCTCTCTACCAAGTTGTCCAGCAAGACTTTTAGACTTCATTTTTTTCTAAAATATATATATTTTTTAAATTTTCTATTTGCCAGTTCATGGAGTCCTACTAAGTAATATTTTTTTAAATTAATGTTTTCTCCGATACTTAAAACTAACTAATGGTTCTCTAGAAGAAATTTTAAGATCATTAGCCTTCTGTTATAAAGTTATAACAAAATATATTTTGCCATTAATTTTTATTTAGGCCAAGGCCTAATAACTTTTAAAATATCTCTTTTTACATCCACTAAAGTCTTTGACATGAACTCCTTTTCAATTAAAAACCATTCACAAGAATTAGGCCTAATTCTTCTGTATCATAATACCTTTTAAAATATCTCTTTTCACATCCACTAAAGACTTTGACATGAAATCCTTTTCAATTAAAAACCATTCACAAGAATTAGGCCTAATTCTTCTGTATCAATTTTTTTCAACCTTATTCCTAAATAGTCACCACCTTTAAACATGCACCATTTACACTTAATACTCTGTTTTAGAACCCAGCGATATCTGATGTTTACACCGAGCATTCTTGTGCTGTGAATGTTGCAAAATACTCTCCGAGTGGTTTTTACATAGCCTCCGGTGGTAAGTTTAATTTTGTTCTAAAACAGAATTTACCTAAGCTTAATAATTGTTACCTAATTGTTTTGATAATTGTTAATGTAACTTTATTACAGTACAATCCCGATTATTAGATACATTAGATACATTCCGAGGTTGTTGGGACCGAGGCTGCCTCGGATACCGAGAATCTCAGATAATATGGAGGCTGCTTATATTTTGAGGTTTGGGAGTTAAAGGACCACAATAGGAAGTTTATTGCTGGAAAAATACTTCTTGCTGTCATGGCAACTGTATACTGTCACTGTCACTGAGACAAGACAAGAACAAGTGAAAGCAAGTTTGTACACATTAACAGGCAAGACATCTCATCAAGAGTGTACACGCCTCAAGAGTGGAGAGACCAGGGTTTAAGCTGCGGTCGCATTTGTCACAAAATGCGACATGCTCCACGAAAATGCGACAATATTCGGACAGGCTGTCGCCTTTTTGCTACAAAGTAAAGAGTAGAAATTATTTAACTTTATTGCAGAAAATAAAGTTAACCAATACAAAATCTCAATAAAAGTCCATTTACTTCCACAAATCACTTTGTATGACTTTAAAATAAAAGAAGACTTAATTATAGAATGTAGTCTTCAACGTAACCCTCGATCAGATGCCGCGTCATTAAGATCCACAGTCAAAAAGAAGACTATAAATAGATACAGAGAACGTGTAGACGTTCTATACGTTCTCTGTGCTAAATAGCAGTTGGGGCGCATTCTGTAGTGGCCGAGTCACCAAATCTAGCCGAGTGGTGGCGAATGCGAGAATGTGGGGGGCTAGTTCGCCACCGCATGGAATGATATGGAGTCGAATAATCAATATAGTCATTCGATAATTTCAGTTTCAAGTCATGAATACCCTACTTAAGGGGCAAGAAACGGTACCGTGGATTATGTGGGGATTTTAAAGAAACTGCCGTGTAAAAGCGGGGATTTTCGAAACTCACGGTGGGTAAAATCTCATGGCCAGTCTGGCAACACTGGCGAAAACAGACGTCTCGAAAACGGTGATGCGAAATATAGTTAGAGGTTATGTTGTTCGATTAAGTTGTTTTGGTTTCATGACATGTGCTATAACTTAATGACATGCGATAAAAATGCTAAAAGGAAAATAATTTTGCTATAAGTCTCAAAGAGCTTGTAGCATTTTTGCTCAAAGAATTTTTTTCCCAGCTTAAACCCCGGGGGAGACGCCTCATCAAGAGTGTACTGTCATCATCACTGCAGCACTTCACTTATGTCTCAATCTGCTCATCTGCCTTGTCTGTTTAAGACACACTTTGGAGTTTGTGCTTGCAAGATACACTCAGAAACCACATTAGAAGGTTGTCAGTATTTGCTCAAACCCAAAGAGCACCTTGCAGATTATTTTGGCACTAGAGTATATAAGATGTCACACACTGTGATCTGGGTATTTCACTTAGTACAATGTCCAAACATAATGCGTAGTCTGCAATGTCGTATCTCAATCACGACATGAGTAAAACTTAAGAAATTGTCCGAATTGGGGGTTTGAGCTTAGCATATACAGTCATGAACCTTAGACACTTCAGTCCCTATTTCCAGTGATATTAGTGCTTGATGATAATGAGCTAGAAAATTCTTGGTGGAAAAAACTAAACTTCAATGTTTTCCACATTTTGTGAAAATAAGGGAACAAACTTTTGAAGATACAGTTGGCCACAAGATCATAAACATATTTATTTTGATATAAACTACTTTTATTTTAGTTGATCAGATTTAAATAATTTTATGCCTAAGTATGCTTATTTATTTAATTTGTACACTTTCAGATCAGTCAGGGAAAGTAAGAATCTGGGATACTGTTAATAAGGAGCACCTTTTGAAAAATGAATTCCAACCAATTGGAGGGCCGATTAAGGACATTTCATGGTCTATGGACAATCAGAGGATGGTTGTTGTTGGAGAGGGAAGGGAAAGGTAAGTGAATCAAGCAAACAGTCGTGTCATTTACAATTATGTCTAGTTAATTGAAGACAAGATGGATAGAAAAAATGGTTGGTCTTACTAGTGATTTCTCTTGTGATGTTGCAGTGATGTATCCACGACTTTTACGAATTGTGGATAGTTATAAGCAATGGCGTGTAGATGCGATATTCCCTAGTGGGCACTTAATCTCCAATAATAAATAATAGATTCATCCACAATACCATCCTCATAATTAGACATTTGGTTATTCATTGGTGAAATTGTGGTTTGAATTGTAAGTTAAAATGTAGGTCCCTTAGCCGCGAGAGTATGCATAGCTATCAAAATGACCAGTTCGGTACTTTTTTGCGTAAAATTTGTATTTGTTGGGTGTCGGCAGAGTCAGCCGTAACTGTACCTCACATACTTCATTCCAGGAACGCCGTGACCTTGAATGACCATGTGCGCCTCATCGCGTTTTCAACTCAGTGCGTCCTCTGACATTTTATGTTTTATTATCTTGAACATATTTAAAAGGTCAGATATTCAATATATTATAATGTTTTTACGATTTTATATAATAAGAATCAGAATATAATTCTTACTGAAATATGGCTGTTTTATTATACCCGGTCAGAATGACGTGCGCATCTCTTCGCGTTTTCAATTCAGTGCGACCTCTGCCGGGTTAATTAACAGTCCTGTATAAAGAACATGTCGGCCTTAGTTAGTAAATATCCCCGCTACAACAGACCTTTATACACAGTGAATTGAAAATGCCTAGAAACATATTTTAATGTAATATAGCAAGTCTTACCAAAAGATGTTAAGAAATAAATAAGGAAGAAATAGACTTTTTATTCCCCGTAGTGATAAAATTAGGAATGAGTATGCACGTTTGCTGCCAAAAAAAAAAAAAAAAAATATCAGGAATTTTAGACTAATATACATTAGATCTCATCTGTGGTTGGTTAAGCCACCAACCAAGTATTATTAAAATATGTTGAGAAATAAACGAGAGATAGAATTTTACTTATTTTCTTTAAGGATTATATAGGGTCAATGTACTTGTGTTTACCACTTTCCATATCTTGGTAACTAAAAGACATAGAGCAGTGATTATAAGTGTTATAGAATAGTTTAAATATCAGCTATCAGCTGATAATATAATCAGATTTGATTTGTTTACATGTTTGTTTTTGTTTTGATAAAAATTAGAATATGAAATACAAAATAATGTTCTTAATTAATTTTGGTGTAATTATTTAAATATGGCGCAGTCAATGAAATATACCATGGATAAAGTAAAATAATAACTATTTTAAAAGTCAATGGAAATATAACAGTATAGAAACAATATGGAGTTCAATAAACCTAATGTTCTCAGCCTAAGGGGAAATGTGGCTGAAAATTTTCAGCAATTTAAGGAAGAAATAAACATATATTTGACTGCAACAGAAACAAACAAGAAGCCTAGAGAGGTTCAGATAGCAAGATTAAAGAATTTGCTTGGTTCAGAAGGACTCAGCTTGTACAAAACCCTATACGATGGAGAGACAGTTGAAAGTGTTGAATATATATTGCAGTTATTGGGAAAAACACTGTATTCCAAAGCAAAATATCACAATGGATATTTATAAGCTTCTTACTAGAAAGCAGGACAAGCATGAACCATTTGAAAAATTTTATGCTGACCTAAAGAAAGTTATCAAGCCCTGTAACTTTCGTGATCAAGAGGAAAAACTTTTAAAAACATTAATAGTTTTAGGAATTAACTCAAAAGTCCTACAGGCACGTTTGCTACGAGAGGATGTTTCACTAGAAAAGATTGTCAACTTGTGCAAATCAACAGAACTAGCAGAAAAACACATGGAGATGATAAACCAACCTCATGAGGCAAACACAGTTGATGAAGTAAATACCCCCGTTGCAGCAGACCTGCATACTCAGCGAATTTCAAATGCAAAACAACGTATTTCCAGCAAACATAGCAAGATTTGACATGTTTTGTTAAGCTCCATAAGAATAACATGGGAAATGAGTATGCAGGTTTGCTGCTACAGGTATATTAAAACTGGATGGTTTTAATTCAATATTTAGTAGATCTGAACTAGAAAAAGCCATTTACCAAATTTTATCAAGATATGTTGAGAAATAAGCGAGATATAGAATTTTACTTATTTCCCATAAGGTTAACATTGGGACAACGTACTGTGTTTACCACTTTCAATATCTCGGTAACCAATGGGCATAGAGCAGTGATTCAAAATACTAAATTATTTGTTTTTTTGAGCTGAATTCAATGGTGCCAACAAAAATTTGATAAACTTTATTTTTCTATGTAAAAAACTCAAAAAACCCATTTTTCGGGGGGTTTAACCCCCTTTACCCCCCCCTTCCGGTGGTCCAATCGGGCTGGTTCACGAACTCGTCCAATTGATTACCACTTTACATGTCCGTACCAAATTTCATAAAGATCGGACCATTTTTGCGGCCACTATCGTGCTAACAGACACATAGATATATATATATAGATATATATATATATATAAAAATTCGAACGAATAGTGTTTTTTGCTTCTGGGGGCCCCAAAACGAAAAGTTATAGTGGTCCCGAGCTTAGGTCTTACCATGAGACCTACGGTAATAGCTTCTTCCCTATAGGGGAAATTCGCTAAAACGAAAACCAGCGCAGGTAACTACAAAGACAACATTCCTCTGAGAAAAGGTAAGAGTTGTTTACAAGGTGTGGAAGTATGCACTCTGGTAGATGCCCAGCAATGGGAAGGTTCTGCAGTAAATGTGGAAAACCTAATCATTTTTCTAAATGTTGTAAAATTTATGCAAATCAAAATTATAAATCGAAGGACTGCCATGATATGTTTTGCCGTGTTAATTCCCCAGATGAAGCCGTCTCTTTTAAGAATAATAATTGGGAGGAAAACTTGGATGGCAACATTGATAGCCTCAGTGCTATTAATGTAATTAATGAAAAGAGTGCTTGGTTTAAGAATATTTTAATAGAGGGTAAAAATATTAAATTCAAATTAGATAGTGGTGCAGATGTAAATGTATTGCCTTACTGCTATCTAGAGGGTCTCAACCTAAAACGTAATATAAGAAAATGTTGTATTACACTACAGTCATTTGGGGGATATACCATAAAACCAATTGGAATAGTGGAGGCTGAAGTTGAAACAGAGGGTAAAATTGCTGTAATCCCTTTTGTCATTGTTAAAAATCAAAACACATTGCCTATTTTAGGGTTAGATTCCTGCATAAAATTGAATCTGCTGAAGCGGGTGGATAGCATTGAACGAGATAACCTGGTTTCTGAAAAACAAAAGCTTTATGAAAATAATAAAGATGTTTTTGATGGTTTAGGATGTTTTCCGGATGTATGTCGTATTAGGTTGCATAAAGATGCAAAACCAACAATTAGTAGTGCTAGAAGAATACCTTTAAAAGTTAAAGATAGATTTCAAAGTACTCTTGATTCATTAGTTAGCAAAGGTATAATAAAGAGAGTAGAAGAACCTGTAGATTGGGTTAATAATATAGTTATTGTAGAGAAACCTATTGGCTCTCTAAGGATTTGTATTGATCCGACTGAATTAAATAAGTACATAATACCAGAAAAGTACACAATTCCAACTATCGCTGAAATTGCACCCAATTTATCAAACAAAACACATTTTAGTATATTGGATTTAAAAGATGGATTTTACCATGTTCCATTGGATGAGGACTCAAGTAAACTTTGTTCTTTTAGTACAGTTTTTGGTACATACCGCTTCTTAAGGGCACCATTCGGTTTATCTTGCATGCCTGAAATTTTTCAGAGGCTAGTTTTCAAATATTTTGGGGACATACAAGGTGTTTCAGTTTATTTTGACGATCTGTGTATATCTACTAATTCTAAAAAAGAAAATGATGAAGTTCTGGCAAAAGTTTTTGAAAGAGCTCGAAAACTTAATATCAAATTTAATTTTGATAAGTTTCAATATTGTGAACCCAAGGTAAAATATCTGGGTGTGATATTTTCAAAAGATGGGATGTCGGCAGATCCTGATAAACTTAAAGCAATTCAAATGATGAAAAATCCATCGAATAAAAATGAGCTCCAGAAACTATTAGGGATGATAAATTATCTTCGGAATTTCATTCCAAATTTGTCACAAAGAATCTCACCCCTGAGGGAGTTACTAAAAAAAGGTGTCTCATGGGAGTGGACAGACACGCACACAAAAACATTAACTGATTTAAAGAATATAATTTGCAGCCCTCAAGTATTATCATCATTTAATCCAGCACTACCAATTGATATTCAATGTGATTCTTCAAAAGATGCCCTTGGATTCTGTTTACTTCAAGCAGGAAAACCCGTGCACTTCGGTTCCAGATCTCTTAATAGTGCTGAGATTGAATATGCACAAGTAGAAAAAGAACTTCTCGCTATTTGTTTTGCTACTAGCAAATTACATAATTATATTTATGGGCATCAAGATGTAACAATACACACTGATCACCTTCCACTGGTGTCCATCGTAAGTAAACCTATGAATCGAATTGTAAATAATAGACTAAGACGATTAAAATTGAAACTGATTGATTATCATTTCAAGATCAAGTATTTACCAGGTAAGTTTATGTATATTGCAGATTATATGTCAAGATGTGGTGTTAAAACATCACAGACCAAAGACATTTTAATGGATGATTTCATTCATGCTATTGGAGCAAATGAAATTATTTTTGAAGAGCCTTGGCTCAATGAGTTTCAAGAAAAAACTAAGAGTGATGAAAATCTTAAATTAGTCATGGACTACATACAGAATGATTGTTGGCCTAATAATAAGTTAAATGGTGAGTTAAAACACTACTACAACATAAGAAATGACCTCGTCATAAATGATGGTCTGATTTATTTTATTGACAGACTTATTGTTCCTAAATCTTTAAGGAAACTCGTGTTGAACACGCTCCATGAAACCCATTTAGGGACTGACAAAATAGTAAAGAAAATGAAACAAAATTTCTACTGGCCTGGGATGGTATCTGACGTTTCAAACATGGTATCAGCATGTTTAGTGTGTCAAAAGTTTGCCAAATCTAAAATTAAATGTCCAATGATTAGTCATGATATTCCTGACTTACCATTCATGAAAATCGCTATTGACATTGCTGAGTTTAAAGGTGCAAACTATTTAGTTGTCATTGATTACTATTCAAGATGGATTGAAGCAATAAAAATCACAAGCAAAAACAGTCACTCAATTATAAATAAACTCAAAGAAGTGTTTGGTCGATTTGGGATACCAAAAACAGTTGTAGGGGACAATATGCCGCTAAGTAGTCAAGAATTCAAGCAATTTTCAGAAGAATGGGGGTTTGAAATTGTTACGTCAAGTCCTTACTACCCGAAATCAAATGGGTTAGCAGAAAAGGGAGTAGGAATAGTCAAAGATATGCTGAAAAAGTGCAGTGAAACCAAACAGGATTTTGACCTTTATTTGCTTAACTATCGTAATTCCCCTGCAGCAAATCTTGAATTTTCCCCATCACAGTTATTAAACAGTCGCCAATTGAGAAGCAGAATGCCTTTAAAAGAAGAATTACTTAAACCGAGTGTCGTTCCAAATAAAGAAGCTCAAGAAAAGATGACTGAAAACCAAGATAGACAACGCGCAAATTATAATCAAACATCAAGAAAGAAGGAGGAATCCTTTATTAAAGGTGATACCGTTTGGGTACAAGATAACTTGGCATGAGGGAATAATAGTGGAGAAATTACCACAACCAAGATCCTACTTAGTTAAATTGGCAGATGGTGGAGTAAAAAGAAGAAATGAAATACATATAAGAAAAAGAATAAAATCAAGATATGATCTTTGTACGCCTGCCGGTTCTTGTAAACCAACCAATTCAAATACTCCTCCTCCCCAAACTAGACCGACAAGAAAGATTCGTCCTCCTTCTAAGTTAAACTTAGAAATCAAAAAGAGGGAGATGTTATAGAATAGTTTAAATATCAGCTATCAGCTGATAATATAATCAGATTTGATTTGTTTACATGTTTGTTTTTGTTTTGATAAAAATTAGAATATGAAATACAAAATAATGTTCTTAATTAATTTTGGTGTAATTATTTAAATAATAAGTACACTCAGTTTTTTATTTTTTCAAGCTGAATTCAAAAGGAAACTTTGATTTTTTTTATTTTTCTTTGTAAAAAAATCCAAAAACATATCTTTGGGAGTTTATTCCTCCTCAACCCCTCTTCCGGTCGTCCAGTTGGGCTTGTTTACAAACTCGCCTGAGTGATTAGCTCTTTACATGTTTGTACCAAATGTCATTAAGATCGGACAATATTGCGGCCGTAACCATGCTAACAGACATATATATCTATATATATATAAATTCTAAAGAAAGGTGTTTTGTGCTTCTTGGGGTCCCAAAACAAAAAGTTATCATGGTCTCGGGCTTAGGTCTTACCAAGAGATCTACAGTAATAGCTTATGCCTCCAAGGAAATTCGCTAAAAAACTACAAAATCGTGCCACAATCATCCTGCACTCATCTCTCATTCGTACTTGGCTTGACCTACCTGGGTAAGTTGCCGTTTCAAGAAAAAGTATAACGTACAAGGTCTTTTTCTCATCAAAACCGGAATTCAAAGAGAGGCAATTTTAAGATATATCTACTTCTAAATCAGGTGCCCAGTTTTTACGGGTTGAATGGGAATAAGATAACCTTTTTTGTTCTATTCATCTCAAATTGAAGTGTTTTATATTTGAAATTTGTTTATTACGCGTACTATTCATAGAGCATGTTGATAATTAAGTATAACTTAGTTTTGATGGTCCAATATTTAAGTTTGATCCATGTTCCAGTTCAGTGGACCATGCCTTAATTGCCTTGCATGGGACTGGACCATAGGTCGGATATACAAAAGTTCATTTTTTTCCAACAAACATTTTGCACTTGTAAATAATGTCTCTAGAGAACAAATCAAAATGATGGCACAGTCTACACAGCATACTGTGTATATTTAATTCTACCGCATATAGTTGTCATCCATGGCACTGAACATAGTTTGTTTTTGGACAGTGGTTAACAGTGGTATCCTGGTATAATTTCCATTGGGCAGGGCCAGCGACAGGGGGGGGGGGGGCAGGGGGGCAAATGCACAAGGGTCTGGACTCAGGGGCCCCAGATCTACAAGAGATGAGTGGAAATGGGGGTCTGGAACCACACAAGATGAGAAAAAATGGGGGGGCATAACACGAGATTTGTAAAAATTCAGGTTCCAGAATCACATGAGATTAGTAAAAAAGAGATTGTCAGGGCAGGGGCCTGGGGTTCTCAATCGCACAGGGGCCCGAAAATCCTGTCGCCAGGCCTGCCAGTGGGGTAGCGCCAAACATACTGAATCAACATTTAGCAATAAATACATTATTTTCTTTGTTAAAAAAAAGTTGCCCGACACTGTTCCACATCTAATATTTATTACCCAGGTGGTTAATCCAATGGGCAGTTGTCCACGAACTTGTTAGCCCTGTCTCCCTAAAATAAGTATGTTAGCCTGTTCCTAGCAACAGTATCAAAGATGGGGTAATTGGGGTAAATTACCCAATCAGTCCTACTTAGACAGGATTATTTGTGTGGTTGCCTCCCTCCCTCCCCTCCCCTCGCTCCCCTCCCCCCAGTAAACGGGTGACAATAGATCAACCTAACTTGGCATACCTGACCTTTGTTCAGTACAAGAAAACTAATGCAAATTTTGTCAGTCATGACTCTTCTCTGCCCACTCTCCGCTGTTTATTTCAGACCTAGCAAAGAACTCAGACAACAGTTAAATTTTAATCAGCCAGCTGATATTTTAGAAAATTCAAGTACCAACTTAGCTCACGGAAGAATGTTTTGACCTGTCTATTTGTTCCCCTTCTTTTTGACTATTGTTATTCAAAGTATTATGCATTAATATTCAAGGAAACTTGTTTTGTATTGAGGATTTTTCTGAACGGATTTTTATTTAACTACTGGACAAACTGTTTGCAGATTTGGACATGTCTTCATGGCTGAGACTGGAACTTCTGTGGGTGAAATCTCTGGTCAATCAAAACCCATCAATTCATGTGACTTTCGACCTGCTAGACCGTTCAGAATCGTAACTGGAAGTGAAGATAACACAATTGGTGTGTTTGAAGGACCTCCTTTTAAGTTCAAAATGACCAAACAAGTGAGTTAACATTATACTTTAAAGTAATTCTTAAAGAGTTCAATTTAAATCTTAAACAATCTTTTGTGTGGAATTAATAACCTTCTGCCGGTCATAAACATCAGTAAGAACTAGGTCAAGTAAGCTATTTCTCTTCTTTCAGGAGTATTGTTATGAATAAAAATTAAAAACTAATGTACATTGCAGGAGCACACAAGATTTGTCCAAGCTGTCCGTTACTCTCCAAGTGGCAGCCATTTTGCTTCTGCAGGGTTCGATGGCAAAGTTTTCATTTATGATGGAACAACAGCAGATTTGGTTGGTGAAGTTGGAAACCCAGCACACAAAGGAGGGGTTTATGGTGTTAGTATAACTTTTTTTTGTTCTTTTAATAATAGTTTTATTAATGTATTTTAATTTGTTTGTGATTCCTGTATTTTTAATTCAGTAGCAGCAGTAATAAAATTGTTTCTTGTAGAATGCTTACCATCCATTCCATCCTATACTCATTTCATTCATATTTCCATTAAATTAAACTGAACAGCCATGGTGTTATCAGAGAAATTAAATCACTGCTCACATAAACACATTCTTGAACTTAACATTCGGGCTACTTAGCTTACATTTGACTACCGGTACTCTAAAAAATAGATAAAGAAACCTGAAATGAGTACAAACGTCAAAGGTTGTTGTAGATACTCAATATAATGATAAGCAATCTACCGATTTTTGCTTCGCCTAAATCTGTTGAAAAATATTACTGTGCAAGTCACATAGGTCGATTCAGTATGACTAATAGTACTACATGCTAAGTATTCTGCTTGTGTGCATGCTAATGTGCTGAAAATAGGTTATGTTTGGACTGAATTATCGTATAGTGTACAGCACAATGTAGGTGATAAGTATGCTGTATAAGTTTATGATCTTGTGACAGGTGGCGTGGAAGCCCGATGGTACACAGCTGTTGACAGTGTCCGGGGACAAGACGTGTAAACTGTGGGACGTGGAGACTCGCTCTGTCGTATCTGAGTTCGTGATGGGATCTCAAGTCGAGGATCAGCAGGTCAGTCCTATCTTAGAATTATTTTTTATTGTAGATGTAGATTCTTCCTCATTCCTTGTCAAATTTATCAGATGTCTGTCTAAAATGCCAAGTAAAATTATGTCTAATTGGTTTTCTGTTTTCACTCTAGGTCTCATGTCTGTGGCAAGGCCAGCACCTCCTAACAGTTTCTCTCAGTGGCTTTATTTCATACCTGGATGTCAACAACCCAGACAAACCTATTAGAGTGATTAAGGTGAGTACCGGTACTCTTGGAATTCTTAAACCTTTTCCATCAATATATAACGTTTGTTAATTTAGAAAAAAAAATTGTTCCAAACACTTTTAAAATTTTGGTGATGACCACAGCAATTTGGTAAATTGCAGAGTAAGGAAGAGCGGTCCAAACCTCTCTAATGATTGAGCATGCTGCGAATTGATCCCAATATATCTTGAGTACCATATACTTGATTTTTAGCATGCCGGGAACTGATCCCACAATGTCTTGAATACTCTTGACATTAGGAGAACATTTCATCCACCTTTATTGTTCTCTTGTTTTCCTTCAAGCTTTGAAATAACCGTCAGTCTAATCTTATCGAGGCACACTCATTTCATGATGTGAAAAATGTTATGGTTAGCGTACTTCTAAAACTAATTTTTATATTTATTTAATGTAGCAACAGAATTTTTTGTGAATATCAATATTTAGGTGGCTATTGCCTGTATCAATAATGACAGTAAATTACTCTAAAAATTAATCTATTTTGGTTTTACAAATTTTTCCATGTGCATTGATTTCATTATTTTTCTTGATAAGTTGTTGGCTTTGATTCCAGCTGTAGTCAGGATCACTTGTACTGGTAATTCTTCACAATACCAACTATCTGCTGTTGGTGCGTTCGCCTTTGTTTTGATTTTCAAAATATCAATGTTTGCAACAGTTTTTTCTCAAATCTTCCTTGTAGAAGAGAAGCATTCATCCAAATAACAGGATTATGACCCAAATATCTCTTAACAGCTTCCCTTTTCAAAAGACTTCAGTTGCTCTTTATCTTTCAACATGAAGTGTAATCTTGAGAGTTTAATGATTCATCCAAGTAATCGCTAAAATCATAATTAACCAGACCTTTTCCCCTATAAGAACGTAAAAATCTAACATTTCCATGAATGTGCAGGGACACAACAAGCCCATCACGGTTCTGACTCTCAGTCCGGACCGCAGCACGATCTACACCGGCTCTCACGATGGCTTCATCACTGCGTGGGATGCAAAGACAGGTGGGTGATGCCATAACTGACGTGTAAAAATTAAGAATTCCTCTTCATTTTCTTTGAAACCTCATAAAATATTCCTAATAAGAGTTAGTAGCTTAATGAACAATATTGTACTTACTTCAGGTAATTTTTTTCCTCTTTGAACTGAGAAAGTTTTAATTGTGCCGTCATAATGGTTTTCACAGTATTTTCAAGTTGCAGCTGATACAGATCATTGTTGATAAGACACTAAATGACAGCCAATGATATTTATGGGGAATCCATATCACAATTTTTGACACTGATACTGATACAATGGACTCACCTAAATTAATTTAAACTAATAATGGATGGGTCCAAACCTTTTGGAAAGGTTACAATTTGATTCATTTTAAAATTTTATCTTTGCTTGGGAAATTCATAAAACCAATTCAGGTCACTGATCTTGGGTAAAAGACGGTTATAACTTGGATGGAGATGCTAATGACATTGAATTTCAATTGCAGGTACCTTTTGATCAGGGGTAAACGAAAGGATTAACTTCTCAAAATACACGTTCAGATATTAACACTAGGCCTACCAACCATTGCCTAATTTTTGATGGTGCCAAGTGTCATCCCTAAAACTCAAAATAATACTAATAAGGTTTGAAGACTTAGAAATACCCCTCACATTTACAAAGGAACATTGTCATTCATAAGTACAAAATGAGGTGTTTTTCTAAAAAATGCAAAAAGACAATAAATCTGTAACACTATTGTTGATAACCGTTTTGTCTGCAAAATGTTTATCACTTCAGGTGAAACGGAACGAGTCACCGGAGTGGGCCACGGAAATCAGATAAACAGCATGAGAACGGTGGACGGACTGCTGTACACTTGCGGCATCGACGACAGCGTGAAGCAGGTGGACACGACACTCAAGGCCTACACCAATGTGAACGTGCAGCTGGGCTCCCAGCCGCGCGGGATGGACCTCAAGGGCGACGTCATCGTGGCAGCCACCATCAAGGAGGTGAGGCAGTGTGTATGTGTTGTTGCCCAAGAAGGGCGTGAGAGGAAAGAACCGTCATGAAGAAACATGCTTTATGAATAAACGAGTCTTTTTTGTATCTTTCAACGCCAGTGGCATTTTTTCTTGTGGCAAATGTCTTGATCAGCAACATTCCAAACCCGGGTCTTGTTGATATCTAACAGCAACGTTTTGTTAGTTAGTATCATTAATTCATAGCCCAGTGACAAATAGCAACTGGATCCTGTTTTGACCCGGGTCAGGATTTGAACTGGCGACCTTTCTGTGTGTGACTAATTCTGTAGAATAAACTGTAACTATGCAACCAAATAGATATAAAAAATCAATATACATAAAGGAATGTAAAGTAGAACAAAATCAAGTGGTATTAATTTTTTTTTGTCAAACAAATTATTTAAAAAGTAATAACATTTTCAAAAGTAATGTAAACCCAATAAATATTACAGCAAGCAATAGGCATATTGGGATTTCTGGAATCTGGGGTCTTGAGGAGTTGTTAGCATGATTGAGTTTACCTCTCATACTTATCTGATAGGAGGCCCAAAAATAGCACTGTGAAACATTAACTGGAAGTAAAAAGTCTTGGTTTTTTAAACCCAAGTTCATATCCATGATTACAGTCATATTCTGAGCAACTGAATGCTTCTGATGGTTTAAAGTTTTTCCGTTTCAGATTTGTGTGCTGCAAAACGAACGCAAGGTGTCGAGCATCCCTGTAGATTATGAGCCGTCCTGTGTCTCTATTGGTGGTGATGAATCTTATGTTGCTGTTGGAGGAACTGTTGATAACAAGGTGACTTAAAAATGGAAACTTAATGATCGTACTTGAAGCTTTAATTTAAGTACAAATGAAATGCTTGAGCACCTTTTTCATGCAAAAAAAGGTTCTCTTCTGTTGTACGAAGCTCAGCCGCGATTAATTACTGTCGCAACAACAATTTAATTTGAAATATGATTAATAAAATTTCAACCAAAAGAATAGCAAGTAAAGTGGTGTTGAGTTGTAATGTTGAGTTTATGGGCATCTGTGGCTCCCTTCCAGGGTTGGGGGCAGCCGGACTGCCGGGTGAATACTGAGCTTGCAGTCCAGTATTATATATTGTTGCTTCAGCTTTCACCATCATGGATGTCACTCAAAGACTATATTCTTCAAGTGTGCAATGACCATGTTGGAAATTAAAATACAGGACCAGGAAATAGATCGATAAATAAATACACTAGAACCTGAGTTACAATTACATCTTGCTTTTAGAAGGCACTCTTCACACATAAAACTAGCTAAAACCGTATTTTTGTTATTTTTATTTTACAAGTAGGCCTTTCTGGATAATCCAGGTTCCGTATAGTGTGAATCTTGGATAATCTGAATTGTACTGCATTTTATGGTAAATGGCCGGCATTAAATAAAGTAAACAAGTGTTGAATGTTCGTCAGTGTTAATTTTACTTTATTGCTGAAGAGTTCAATACGTTTTTTGTCAATGTTATCCACAAATTAAAATCCAATCTGGATACTTCAAATGCATTTATTGAAACTCAGTTTAATAATGCTTTTCAAATAAAACGTTTTATGCGTTCATTTTATTCTTGTGAAATAAACACCTCTGAAATCAAATCTATAATAAACTATTTGTCACAACCTGTGGAACTAGGAAGTCCACAGGCCGTTCATTTTTGTCTCTATGATGACCAATTATGTCACTGCACTTTTCAAGCACAACCGAGCTCATAATCACTGTCTAAATACCGATCTACCTCATAATAACGTAAATTTTCACGAACCATAATCAAAACATAAACCAAACAAACACTCGGTAAGCGGTGGGCGGTTTCGACTGCCGCCAAACGTCAAAACGAACAGATGACGCTTTACAATTATTGAAATAAGAAATCAACAGGTTGGTCAATAGAGCAAAACAATATATTATTCATCAGTTCAGACATTCGTGAGGGACATGGCAACACTATCTGTCGGAAAACGTTCTAACTACGTCAATAATTACGATGCAACACACACATCGAGTCGTACTCGTGTGTCGGCGTTCAGTCCACTCGGAGTGGCATCGAGTGAGACTCATGTGTCTTCCTCAATGGGTTAATATTACCATATGTATGACCACATCTAGTAAAAAAATCCTCAAAAAACTATAAATATATAAATATCATAAAGGCAGAATATCTAAGTTTTTAAAAATTTAAAAATTTACAACCACATTCCAAAATCTTTTAAAAACCTTTCAGTTACTAAATTTAATTCTAAATTAAAGGAGATTTTGTGTGAAAAGGCTTACTATTGTATTGATGAGTTTTTCAAAGATAGGATTTAAAGTGCATTATTTTGTTTTGTTTTTTCTGTCATCTACTATATATTTGTCAAATACCACTCAGTGGAAACATCGTACAGCCCAAACTACTTGACCTAGAACCTTGAAACTTTGCATGGATGTCCCTCTTAGGGCGTAGGCATCCGCTAAGAACGGATTTTACAAAATTCGTAGTATAAAGGGGTTTTTGGCGAGGCCGAAGTTTTCAAATTTTCCCATTTAAAAATACTGTTGGACGATTTTTGTTTACATTTTCAACGTTCATAAAACAATCAGCTGGTAGTTAGCTTCGGAAATGTATAAGTTGATACAGATGATAATAAATTGATTTCTTTGATCATGGCTTCATTGATTTTTGTTGATTTGTTTCAAGGACATAATTATGTACTATATAAAGGTTACATTTAGTTTAGATAAAATCCACCATTAATTAGTTAAGTGGCACCATCTATATTTCGGTAGCGGGAGTTATCGTTTTTCCTGGAGACGTTCGTAATAATTTTTTAATTACATCTATGCCTGTCCGATGATTTGATGTTTCGTATAATTCGCCGTACGCAGTTTTAAACGTGAAGAGCATACTGCATTTTGTACTTTCCTAAGTAGGCGGTGATAGATGTATGAATATAGACCGTGTAGATAAAATTAAATATCTGGGTATCTATGTAGATAAAAAATGCAGTTGGAGTGAACATATTAAACACTTAAACAAATATATGATATCAGCAATAAGAACTTTCTATTATTTAAAAAATATCTGTCCAGTTAAAGTAATGAGAATTATTTATTTTTCAATTGTACATAGTAAACGGCAGTATGGTATCACTTGTTGGGGAGGTTGCTACTTATCAAACATCAATTCATTGCTTGTAGCACAGAAGAAAGTTATAAGAATAATGGTAGGAATTCAGAGAACTGAGCACACTTTTTTAAATTTTAATAGACAATAGACAAATCTTTATTGTACATAAACGCCTGTTTAAGTTTTACATAAGTAAAATACAAGCAGATACATGGTCAAGTCTTCTCACTAGTCCTAGTTAAAATTACAATGTAATAGTTATATGTATAAAACAAATTATTAGTCTATTTTGTACTAGCAGAACCCGTGGCTTCGCTCACGATAAAAATTAAAGTCTAACCTTGATATGAAGAATCTAGAGGACTGAATAGAAAATATTTATATCAAGGAATATGTCATGTAGAGATACGTTTCTTTTATGGCGGAATGTAGGATAAAATGTAGATACCACAGTAGATAGTGAAGGTTTTCTTTTCACCGTTATAACTCGAAAACGGCCGGACTGATTTTAACACCAAATGTGTCGATTTTAAGGTACTTCTTTGTAGATTTACCATTACGTCCATGGATTGCCTAGTAGGGCATCAATTAAGTACAGTAAAGGGCTGAATGTTCGAAACAGTTATGGTGCTATCTGTGGGCAGTATTTCAAACTCGATTCACTTAGTTTTTAACTTAAAATATGGGCGGGGTAGTAATAATTTAAGATCAACCACTGATTGCAGCATTTATTTTTCCGTGAAAAGCCGGGACACCGTCGAATTAGATGAAAAAGGACTTTGCCAAATTATTGTAACTGGCATGATTGTAATTAAAAACATAAAGGCCGGCATAAGGAAATAACAACAGCTCCCGCTGCCTAAAAAGATGGTACCACATAATGAGCTTATGATTGAACGTATAAGGTACGAAACTAAACCAAATGTAACTTTTATATAGAACGAACAACCGAACAAAATCATCAAAACAACGATAAAACGATGATAAAAGGAATCAAATTATAAATCAGCTGTAACAACGTATCCGTTTGTGAAGCTAATATGCTTGATTTAATAAAATTTGAAATTTAAACAAAACATCATCCATTACATTAACATGGGGCATTTTCAAAGCTTCAGCTCCACCAAAAACCTCTAAAAACCTCGAAAATCCGTTCTAAAAAAACCCGTTCTTGGTGAATGCCATCACTCTGTAAGGAACGTCCATGCAAATTTTCAAGGTTCTAGGTTAAGTAGTTTTGGCTGTACAATGATAGGTCAGTGGTATTTGACAAAAATATAGTAGAAAAGATAGTATAAATATAACTTACAATCAGTGATTTGTATAATTTATAAATTTTTACATAAATAGATAAAAGAATCATATCATTTCAGCACATTCTGTTTGTGACTGAAAAACCACTGTTCTTTTCTCTTTCCATCTTACCGGATTTAGTCTCAAGACTCAGCCACAAAATGCAGTATATGCTCTTCACGTTTAAAACTGCGTACGGCGAATTATACGAAACATCAAATCATCGGACAGGCATAGATGTAATTAAAAAACTTTGGCCAATGTATGGCGAGAAATCGACCACCGATTTGATGTATGTCGTGCTACACAAGGGGCACAATCGAATGCATTACACCTCAGTAAAATAAACTTAAACTGTCCCTCTGATTGTTTGTATTTTTACATGTATATAATTAAATAAAGATTGTCTGTTATTAGAATATGAAATCGGCTCTTTCATTTTGAACCGCCCTGTATATAGTATATACTATATACTATATATATATATATATTATATACTATATACTATATACTACACACCCGAAAAAATGAAATGGCCGAAGCGAAAACTAAGCGCGCCAAAAACTGTGGAAGACTTCCCTAAAAGCGCGGGAAACAAACACAATCGTCCGCCACCGCGGCTAAGCTCACACTGAACGAAGGTTGTTGCTATGCCAACATGACGGGCGCGCCCGCCAAACGCCTGGTGAGCCAACTGCGTATGACGGGCGCGCCCGTCACTCGCGCGAGATGTGTTAAGCCAAATACTCGAGTATCGAGTCGAGTCGAGTCGAGTAGTTGTGAAAAGTAATGAAATCTTCATTTTTTTAAAGTATTTATGTCTTTGAATTACAGTTAAATAAAATCTTTCTTCAATTTTACTTATAAAATTTGTCTACTTTATTTAAGTTTATGTTTTTATTTTTTTCTTGGAAAAATCATAATCTCAAAATCTGTTAGGTAATGAAATATTCTCGAGGTTATAGTTATAAAAAACTCGTGGACGGCTGCGAAAAATGATATTGCATATCTATTGGTCGCGGATAGGCGGCAGATGTAGCTTTTCAAAACTCGCGATCTGCCGTTCGCCGAAAATCGGCAAATGTAGCGTTGCTATAGTCACGGTCGGCCGCAAAATACGAGCACGCGTATTGCCGATCGCCGAAAATCGGCAAATGTAGCCTTGAAAAAGTCGCGGTCAGCCGCGAAAAACGATCGCGTGTATTTGCCGATTGTAAATAGACGAAATGCAACTTTGCGAAACTAGCGATCGGCCATAAAAACAGTCGCACGTATTTGCCGGTCACAAATGAACAGAAAATACTGCTTATTGTGAAACTAGCGAGCGGCCACGATAAACAATCTACTGATTGCGGATAAACGGCAGATGTAGCTTTGCGTAGCTCGCGATTTGCTGTAAAATTTGATCGCACAAACGTAAATCGCACGTAAATTCGGCCGCCGCGTAAACGGCGGGAGTAACTAAATACTCAACTCGTTTGGGTCGAGTAGTAGGAACAGTCCCAAATCACAAGTGTTGAAATTTCGCTTGACACGCCTTTTTTGCAACAAATTGAATTTGTCCTCTCGACGAACGAATGTAGGGATAATTTACAGTATTATTAATTATTGTTTTACTGTCTATTTGTTTTGTATCTTTGAAATGTAATACAATGAAATTTTAAACTTTAAGAGTGTAACTAATATAGTGTAAGCTAATATTGTGTTTTTAACTATATTATGATCTCTTAAAGAAATTTGTTGGACAATTGATGTATCAAGCATACTGTGACATTATCAGATACAATGTATATTGTAGAAATGGTAATAAAGAAATTGATTTGATTTGATTCAGGTGCACATCTACAAGCTGGTCGGCACCAGTCTGAGCGAGCACAAGACGTGCGACCACCTCGGCGCTGTCACCGACTGCAGTTTCTCCCCCGACGGCCAGTACCTGGTGGCCTGCGACGCCAACCGCAAGGTCATCCTCTACAAGGTGCCCGAGTTCGAGGTCGGTGGTAACTCGACTTTTGCAGTTACATGATTTAAGATGAAAGTTTAGTAGGTCGACCTGAAAGTTGAAGTAAATTTTCCCTCAAATTTGTTGTAGTAGATCCTTAATGCACTGATTAAAGGTATCGGAAGATTTAAGAAACTGTATTTTAAGCAGTACTACATTTTTAGTATTACTATTCGTTTTTCACTGACTCATTGGGTATTAAGTAAATTGTTGCTCTATTGAGGCTTCCGAAAAATATGCCTAAAATATGCCTTTTTGTGTGTGTATTGGCTGTGATACTGTAAATGATTTGCTATAAGCCATCATCAATAGTTAGTTGTGTTCACATAACATAATAATTACCAATGTATATAAAAGGGAAGGTTGGTCTGTATAGTTTGTTGCTTACTCAGTTATAATTATTTCAATTTTAAATTGTATTCACATCGCTAGTTTCCCAGCTTTGCGGCTCTGTAGAGTACAATCGTACCTAAAGTTTTGGCTTATAGGTCAGTATAAAAAGGAATATTTTGAATTGCTTTTATTGATTAGTTACCTTTGTTGTGTAGTTATACTTGCTTTTCTAATCCTTATTTGGCTTTAAATTTGCTGCTCTGGATTTGCAGACTGTAAGTAGAAACTTGTTCTTATTTTAATTTCATGATAGCTTATGTGTTGTACAATAGCAAACAAGTATGCTTACTTTACGTTATTTTTCTCAGTTATAGAATAAATTATATATTAGAAAGTACATTTCAAAATATTACAAAATGTCCTGTTGGATAAAACCATGAGAGAATTTGGTAAAATGTCTTCTTTTTTGGTTTGGTGGATTTGGTAGTTTGGGTTATCCCAGCCCACAAGAAAATCCTGTGAGGGTACTTCAGTCAATACTTTGTCATTTGGTGTGGCCACCAGAAAGGAGATGAAGATGCCCCTATATATCCCTTAGGCCAAAGATCCTAAGCAGATTATACATGGGAAGCAAAAAGTAAAAGGAATAGGTAGATGGAATAGGTTCACCAGCCTAGCTTAAACTGGGGAGGGGGGTAGTAGTCCAGGCAACGAAAGGGTATAGAGGGAATTGCATGGATCACAATTTTTGGCTTTGTAACTTTGTTTGGACAAGTTAGGAGTAAAACATATCAAAAGTCCCCGCCCTTAGCCCTTGAGCCGGCTGGGCTGGAAGGGCCTAAAGGTACAATTTTTTGGTTTTTCCTAAATATCTTGAAAACTATCAACTTTTAGTATTCCCAATTAAATTTAAAAATTAAATAAAATTAAATTTCCTGTAAGAAAAATATGTAATATGTCTACTTTGGTCCAACCGTTTACAAGGAAAGCACTAATTTTATTAATATTTAAAAAATAACCCTTCCATAAGAAATACATGTAAATTTGTGGGTAACTTAGATGCCCAATTGGGCAACGCTGTTTTCACCTAAAGGAAAATGAACAGCATTCAGGAAATATTAACAAAATTTACAGTAATTTGACACCTCAATCATAAAAATTGGTCTAAAATTAAGGCGTTGGCGAGCTCACAAATAATGTTATTTTTCAAGAAATTATAACAAATTGAAATAATTCCTTGAAAAATAACATTTTTTGTGAGCTTGCCAACGCCTTAATTTTAGACCAATTTTTATGATTGAGGTGTCAAATTACTGGAAATCTTGTCAATATTTCCTGAATGCTGTTCATTTTCCTTTAGGCGAAAAACGCTTTGCCCAATTGGGCATCTAAGTTACCCTCAAATTTACATGTATTTCTTATGGAAGGGCTATTTTTTAAATATTAATAAAATTAGTGCTTACCTTGTAAACGGTTGGACCAAAGTAGATATTATGTATTTTTCTTATAGGAAATTTAATTTTCTTTAATTTTCAAATTTAATAGGGAATACTAAAAGTTGATAGTTTTCAAGATATTTAGGAAAAACCAAAAAATTGTACCTTTAGGCCCTTCCAGCCCAGCCGGCTCAAGCGCTAAGGGCGGGGACTTTTGATATGTTTTACTCCTAACTAGTCCAAACAAAGTTACAAAGTCAAAAATTGTGATCCATGCAATTCCCTCTATACCTTTTTTTGAGCATTCATTGCCTGGACTATAGGCAAATACATACCTTTATCCAATAGATGAAAGGATAGGGTCTCAAGGTATCAGTGGCCCTTATATTGGCCCCTTATCTTGGTTGGTTGTCATTTCACCCCCACCCATCCTGTCGTAAAGGCCAGCCTCCCTAGATTGGGAACTGAAGACAATGAAAGACAGCTACAACACTAACTCCAGTCATTAGAACTACCGTTACTGAAGCCAATAATGGTACCTAAATTGGCAAAGGCCAGTCAGGATCCCACTAGTGAAAACTGTCTCTTAGTGAGAATATACAACAAGAGAGGATTGCATTCACCCAACTTCAGATCTGCAAATACTAAAGATAAAGTGAGATCATGACTGAATCAGTGACATATAGTTTTACGATTTCATGTGTAGTTCGTAAATAGCTGTTACTGTTATGTGCAGAAAAATCTTATCTTGGAGGTCTCGGAACAATATATCTTGACAGGTTTGATCTAAGACTTTTATTGATCAAATCTCAGATCTAAATCTTCTCTGATGAACACCATTATCACTGTGCGTTGGTTGTTGCAGCTGGCTCACAACAAGGAGTGGGGGTTCCACAACGCGAGGGTGAACTGTGTCGCGTGGTCGCCCAACTCTCAGCAGGTGGCTAGCGGAAGTCTGGACACCACCATCATCATCTGGAGCGTGGCCTTCCCCAACAAGCACACCATCATCAAAAGTAAGAGTTAAAAATTTTCTCTTGTTTACTGTGAAACATCTGCCTGTATTAGTAAAAACTAGAGGTGTGCGGATAGTGAATTTTTGGATTGTATCCGATTTGGATCGGATAGCTTATGTTCAGATCGGAATACAACAGGTTCGGATCGGATGATACCGAATTCGGATATTTACGGCGCGGCGTGATGAGCAGATTTAAGTTTTCTCATAAGCCTAAGGTAATTGAATGGAACTACCATATTATCCTAATGTGTAAGGTAAGGTTTGCCTTGATAGGCTTGAGTAGTTGTTGATTGTTGTGATATATTGTTTCCAATATAGGCCAAATGACAATTATTAAAGTATGCAAAGATACAACTTATTATCTGATAAGAATTTAGAAATTCATTGATTCCCCTTAAGCATAGGTAAGTTAGTATATAATTGAATAAGCTTATTAGGCCTAAATCAATTTCAGGATTTGCAACTTAAAAATTCCTTTTTCAATGCAACCTGAATTTCTTCACTATTAAGACTCTGTGTTTTTTGTTCTTTTCCTTATCTGATCAGTGAATAGGCCTAAGTGATTAGACAAAAGAATTAAATATAAAACTTGATTTACCAATCACTTCATATTTGGAGAAAGCTTTACAGTTTTATTTAAATGCACTAATGCCTGACAACCAAGATTTTGATTCACTACAATAATATTATGAAAACAAAATAATAAGTCTGATCAGTAAACATAACCTAAATTTCAAGATAAGTTTCAAATGTTGTAGGTTTTAGTATTAAAGCTTGGTCATTTAATTAGAACAAAGCTCTATTTGTTGTAGAGATAACAAACAACAAGCAAACTCACTAATTATTTTCGTAGGCGTAGGTTTGTCAAGTGTTATTTAAGAATGTCCATTTAAATCACGTATTGAAAATACGGTCGGCCGGCTTTGACTCGGCTTAATTCGTCAAAAGATTAATATTTCAGCAAAATAAAAACTTATTTTTGATTGATCAACTTTCTATTTCTAGGTAGGTAATTGCTTAATTGAAAAAAAAGTAATTTGGAGATTGAAAGAAAGACGTTCTTTAGTTAATTAAGTTTTAAAGCAGACGACAACATTCAAAAACAAAGTGAGATGAAAAGACAAACAATGAAATGAACAGGTTCGCCAACTCTTTGGCAGGACAAAATTATTGTAGGCTTTTTATTTTATCGTATCAACAGGCCACTTAAGATATTTATACGGCCTGAAATAGTCGTACAAAACATCAACACAACTATTTATTTATGGGGTATTTATGGGATATTTCGTTTTGCAATTGAAGACGACTGTTGGACACTTTTGGTCATTGGCCAACTGTGATTTATCTTGATTGCGATTCTCTCTCATACCAATCGATGTTTCGTCGATAAGTGATACTGATCGAGATACTTTAGATACATCACTTGAAATGGCGACCTATCCACAGAATTAATAAAGTATGTACTATTATTTGTCAATTAATTTAATGCTATGATACAACAATTTATCTTAAGAAAATGTTTGTTATCGCGTCAGGTATTGTGCAGTACTCTGATCGTATACAACGATCTCGATCTAATCACAAGTCGCAATATCAGCAACCGAAATACATCACTTGATGCATACCACTACATAATCGCATCGTGTTGAGGCGTTGTTCTAGCCGCTATCGCAACCGTCACATTTCAAAACGTTGTATTTGCTCCGCGATGTTTTCTGTCACTACTGTACTTTGTCGGCAGTGACTTCTTTGTTTGGAAGACTTTCCAAACTTGAAAATTTGGTCCCTCTTTAAAATTTACCACAAAATATGCACTCTCTTCGATAAAGTCGGATATCTAGTCAGTCTTACCGGATAGTTATAAAACCCTCGGATCGGATTCGGATATCCGATCCGATCCGAATCCGATCAGAGTTTTCGGATATCCACACACCTCTAGTAAAAACGTGTTTTGAGCTATAGTTTTAGAAACATTTTTTTACTCACCCAAATGATTTAGCCAAAATTGATAACTAGTTTCGATGCTATCAAAAATTTTACGTAAATAATACCTTTTAATATGTTGTTAAAATTACTGAAAGCATAAATAACTGATTGACCCTGATTAAAGTCAATGGTGCAATACTTGACTGACATAAGATGTCTTATGTATGAAAAATAACTCTAAAAGCTTCTTGCTATTTTTTACCTTTCTGTGATGTGCTGTTAGTAAATCATAGTCGTTAAAAAAAATTATCTCGTCAGTCTTTGAATTTTTTTTAGGAATATTATATGGTTGTCTACCTTCAAAGTTCTTAATTTTCACTTAGCAATAATCTTTTTTTACTACTCTATCCGTACCTCTTTATGTACTATGCCCTTCACACAACTTGTAAATTATTTGGTTTCCTCTTTGCAGATGCCCATCCTCAGAGCCAGATCACTCGGCTCGCGTGGGTGGATGACGAGACTCTCGTCTCTGTAGGCCAAGACTGCAACACCAAAATTTGGAAAATTACCCCTATCGCTGGATAATTTGACAAACAAACAGTAAGTGCCCACTGTAATAATATTGAGTGTTGATTTTCTTTTTATATACCTTAACTGTATAGAATGTATACAAAACAAGGATGCTTATCAGATGTGAGTAATTTGGTGGGCTTTTTCAATGTGGATTTGGTCTTTTTGAAGAGAAATGTAACAATGTTTAAGCACTGTATTGGTTTTTCCTGGCCACTCAACCATAAACTCCATTGATTTATGGAAAACTGTACCAACTTTTTGAAATTTGTGTAATACATAGTATTACCATGAAACAAGCTATTGATAAGTATTAGTCTGCCCATTCAGTTGACCCTCGATAAAGACGACACTTGTAGGACTGGGAGGGATGAGATTAGTCAGTTGAATAACATTTAAGTACAGTCCTTATAATGAAGCTGTAAACATTTCTGTACAATCTAACTTAAACTGTTTGGCCTACCTGTATTACACATGTAGAAATGGGAAATAAGTCTGTGGTTCTCTTTATTTATTTTTAACAGTCCATCATGGCCTTTTCATAATTGGATTTTAGCATCAAAATCTTATGGCAATCAAATCACGCTCTTTGCATCAGTGAATCAAAGTACTAGCATTTGTCATTTTTATTCTTCCTTTTTGGTGATTTGACAATAAAAGATCTTTGCCTTTTCCTTTTAAATATATCCAGAAATTGAGGCAAGAATGTTTCTTTGCAGCTTGAACCAGGCTTACAAGGCTCCCTTAACTTGAGGATACTCGCTCATTTGAAATGTTTTTCTTTTGGAATCATCCTTGATAGATTTTACAAAATGTTTATATTTTTTTTTCAAAATGTTATATACAGTAGGTTTCCCAATGCCATAAACTTTATAAATAATTATAGGTGTTTCAGCACAGTCATATCACTTAATAATTTCCCATTTTTCTGGTAGAGTTGAAGTTTTATGCTTAGTTTTAGCTTGCCACCACTCAAAACTGAGTACCGCATTAAAGCACAAACACTAGGTGCACTAAAACAAAAGTTAAACTACGAAGTTAAGTAACGAAGCAAAGCAGTGTGTACTAATCACTTCTAAATATTTCATATTGTCGGTGAAGAAACAATACCGCCTATCTAACAAATCACAAACTTTACAGGAGAGAAGAAAATCTGTTTTAGCAACACCGCGGCTATCTGCTTCAAAACCACTTGTCACATCAAAAGTTAAAACTTATACGAATAACAAAGCAGATGGGCGGTTTTTTCCATTCCTATCTCTTGGGTGGTATTAAAACAGTGCTATACTAATGCTATCACTCGGATTTTTGGTGAACCACGACTGCCATTACGTGCAGAATTATACTTACAGTTGCTAGGATACCAAAAACTCAATTTCCCAAAATTTGTCAGATAGGCCGTATTGTTTCTTCACCGACGATATGACACCTGTCTCCCACACCCTCATTGTTTCTGGACATGGTCAGAAACACAGTCACCATGGTCAGACCCGGAGCAGGAACATGGAACCGGATTAGAAACTGCTACTGGAAAATTGCAACATTGCAACACTACTATTTCGACACAAATCAAAATATTACTGTATAGATGTCGGCTGATAAATCTTTTCGCACTGTGGCTAATTACCGAGTGTGTGAAACTATTAAGTTTCGCATTATAATATCAAGGGTCAATTTTAATTTAGTGTTTTGAAAAAATAACCAAGTTTCTTGATATTCCTTCACAAAACTTAAGTAGTAATTTGATTTTTTCTTTCAGGAAAGGGTGAAATTTTGATTGCCTAAAAGAAAAATGTGTTCATGATGGTTAACTTGACAAGCACCATCCAGTTAGTTTTCATGAATCATCTACACTACTTAGAAGCTGAACACTCAACTGATTTTCAAAAATTTTATTAATATCAACGCAATTCTAGGAGGTGGAAAATGTTATAAAAAAACTCACACAAGGTTTTTCATCATACCAAATGTGTTTCCTATTTAATCTAAGCATTATCTACTATTAGTAGAAGTGCAATTAGTTCTTCAAACTTTGAATCAGAACAAAAGTGAATCTGTGATAACATTTATTCATCTAATAACAGTGCTTGAGTGCTCTCAACTTATAGTTTACATAATAATCTATTACCTTACCATAGTATGTATATTTCCTCTTCTTAGCAGTCATTAGCTATATGAAAACTAGTTTCTGTTAGCTTTAAGGAAACGTTACTGTTACAAATTGTTTAGAATATTGTTTTCAATTAAATGTTCGAAACTGGTTTTTGTGCCAAGATTGTTGGATTGGGGTAAACAAATTTTATTCCTCAGATATGTTGGAAATTATAACTTAATAATTCAATTTGACAAATTTTTTAATTTCTCAACTTTAGAGAAATGAAATTTCTACTTGTTGTTTTGCTATATGAAAAAGTATATTTTTTCACAAAAAGTTTACTCATTAAATGTTCCATCTTGCCTTGTTTTGGTGAATTTCCCCTATAGGGAATTATTTGTTTTTTTTCCTATTCTATAAAAGTTATTTTTAAAGCATATCTGGCTGCTGTTCAGATAAATTTTAGTAAAGTTCAACGTTGAAAACTAAAACTTCAGTACTCATTGTTTACATACACCCATATATGTTTTTCGCCAACATATATTTTAGAACTTTGTGCTGTATTAATAACTTCACCTATCATATTTTTATTTTTATTATATTTATAATGATTAAGATAATAGAGATTACTTCTTGCCTGCTATTGTCATTGTTACCTATGCTTAAAATTAAAATAAAAGTGTGAGGTATGCTAGAATTGAAAAAAAAAACAATTTCAGTCCAAATGAGATTTTATATTCCTATTTTATTTTTATACTTTTGTAATAACATCAACTTTTTAGCTGTAGAGTTTTGTTTATCTGCAATGCTCATATTTCATACATTGATTAAAATTTAAAACAATTATTAATCAAACATAGTATTCTATTTGACATCTGTAAATAAGATTAGATATTTTATAAAAATATGTTTTGTATAACTTTTTTTATAAACAATGCTAAATATATTTAAATATATGTAATACAAAGTCTTATTTAGCTCTAGTGAGACATTGTAAGAGTGTGATTTGGTTTATATTAAGTTGCATTTATCATTTTTGCTTTTATTTATTTATATATTCTGTAATCAAGTAATTAACTTGTTTGCGTTCATCATTTTGTGTATTTAAACATACTAAATGGCTCATTTGTAAATAATCATAATCAATGTGTTCTATTGCTTTATTGTTTTACAAATGTTTGTAAAATAATAAATGGTTTTGGAATGTCTATAAGTTTTTATTTTGATTCCTGGTTGTAGACATTTTTTTATTAAAATTCTCAACACATCATAAACATAGTTGTTACTCTTCACAAACCTGGTGTTTTCAGTGTTCTTAACCCTTGAGCGGGCGCTTCACCGGTAAAACGCGAGCGGGCGCATGCGGAGTTTTACTCCGCAACACTAGATTGCACAAATTTAACCCATTTTACTTGTTTTATAAAGAAATATTGTATTTAAATGTTGACAAACTTCATTAGGAATCACATTTCATAGTCGATTCAATTAACTGTTCAACTTAATAGGTGTAATATTTCAATTAAAAATATTAAGTAATTTTCTAGTATAAAATATGTATTAATTATTATTTACATTTTTGGACTTTTCCTTTCGCTTCTTTTTTTCGAAAGCAAAAGAAAAAGTCCAAAAATTAATAATAATTACAAATCCATTGCTATTATGAATTTTAAAAATAGGTATCAGTGTCTGTGTAACGGGAGAGGGCGCTCCGCAAACTGAGATGGCATCTCTGAATTGCATATAACGAGGTACCAAGGGGGGGGTGGGGGGTATAAATAGCTTTAAAAATTCCTGGAATGAGGGGCATAAAGTACAGAGCCGGACACGACCGTCGACACCCATTATGTCTGTTTATTTTAACATAAAAAACACGTGCGGAGGAAAACTCCGTGTGCGCCCGCTCGAGGGTTAAAATGGCACTGGCCTAGAAACACCAAAAAATAAACACTCACTTTTTATTGTGTTTTTATAATTTAATCCTCTATAATTCAAAATATTCTTTTATTCAAATATTTCTTTCGGTCTCCAGTATTTTATGCATTAACAATGCTGAAAAGCCCACTGGGGTAGTTTTAAAAATTTGTGATTCTAATTTTTTTCAGGCTCAAATATTGTTATTGTTAAACGTTGTCCCAGTAACTTAGTACATTGTCCCAATAAATCGAAAACTTGAGAAATAAATGAAATTTTTATAATAAATTGCTTTTTTATTAACATAATCAAATAAAACTTGGTATGTGATTTCTTATGGTTGATCTATAGCATTATGACATAAAATCACGCATTCATAAATTTCAGTGGCAGTAAACCTGCATACTCCCTTCCCTTTGTTAACCTTTATAGGAAATAAATAAAATTGTATATTTCTCATATTTCTTGACACACTTCAATAAAACTTGTGACTTCATCCAGTTGAGGCCTACTGGGTTATTGCCAAAAACCTCTCAATTTTATATCTCCTAGCAGCAAACCAGCATACTCATGAGTCATACATGACCTGTGTTATTCTTATTGAGAACATTGTTGGGTGCTAATTTTGGGATGTAAGTTAAATAATTTGACTTGATTTGAGGGTCTGTATCAATAATTTATTTTAGCATATGAAATTCGCTGAGTATGCAGGTCTGCTGCAATCACCCGCACACAAGGTAAGGTAAGTTAAATAAATCACAGATAAACTCACAGATATACTCTTAAAATTTCATGTAAGATATAATCTTAACATGTCTGGAGGATACTTAAAGCATTAAAAGTTTTAAACCTATGTACTGTAATGCAAATTTTTGGATTCTTCGAGTTTTTTCATTGGTCACTGAGGTTCGAATTATTCAACTTCCAGTGTCATTGAAAATTAAATAATTTCTTGACTAGCATGATACGTGTTGTTATATTCACTAGATGTAAATAAAATTAAAAAAAATACCTTACAACACTTAAAAAGTGCTGCAAGACATTTTTATTGACATCCATTGACAATTACCAAAACAATTTTTATCTTGTTGTTGAAGAATGATTTGCAGTATTTACAAAATGTAATAAAGGAGGAGCCCAGGAGCTCACACAACTCTCTCAGCAGGAGCGGCCCACAACTTACTGCATTGATATTGATGAGGCTACCCCCAGTTTGCGAGTGAACTGTTCATTTTAAACATGTTTTTAAAATGTTTAAAATGAAGGACAGGATAGTAAAAATATTCCATTTTAATCATTGTTTTAGCAAATTTTCCCCATAGGGAAGAAGCTATTACCGTAGGTCTCATGGTAAGACCTATAAGCCCGAGACCATCATTACTTTTCGTTTTGGGGCACCCAGAAGCAAAAAACACCAGCCGTCAAAATTATATATATACATATGTCTGTGAGCACGATAGCGGCTGTACAAATGGTCCGATTTTCAATGAAATTTGGTACAGACATGTAAAGTGGTAATGAAATGGATGAGTTTGTAACCTAGCCCGATCGGACCACTGGAAAAAATGGGCTTTTTGAGTTTTTTACATGCAAAAATTAAAGTAATATAATTTTTATTGGCACCATTGAATTCAGCAAAAAAAAAACAAACAATTTAGTAGGCCTACAGTGAATCATTGCTCTATGTCCATTGGTTACAGAGATATTGAAAGTGGCAAACACAGTACATTGACCCAATGTTAACCTTATGGAAACTAGGTAAAATTTTATTACTCGCTTATTTCTCAACGTATCTTAGAAAACTTTGGTTTGCGGCTTCATCTAGATGAGATCTAGGGTGTTTTAGTCTAAAATCCCTGAAGTTTCCATTTTCATAACAGCAAACCTGCGTAATCGTTCCCATGTTACCCTTATGCGAAAATTTAAAAAATCTACATACTCCTTATTTTTTTAACATCTATATAATTAATACGCCAACACGAAATTTGTCTTATGAACTCCTCCGTCATTTCTTAACCGATTTTGATCATTGACGGCTCATTGGAAAGAGCGTGTCGCGTAGATTTGCAAAACTGGCCTTACATTTTTGAAAAAGTCCCTTGGGCTCTGCCCCATTGGCTTTTAAAGTTCCCATGTTATCCTTATGAAGAACATAATCGTTTACATTTTGATCAGCTGGATAATTTAATTGCTGTTATTTTTTAATTTGTGTAAACATAACCCTCAAGACGGATCGTGTTAGCATGATTGTGTTTTAAATTTGTCGCCATTTGAATTATCGCTCTGCTAGAGTAGCGCACGATTCCGTGCGCTCGGATCCACTAGTATCTTAATTAATAAAACTTGGTATAAAGGATTACCAAGAAGAAGGAACGTTTTCTTGTTAAGATCTACTAAATATTGAATTAAAACCAACCAGTTTTAACAAACCTATTGCAGCAAACCTGCATACTCATTCCCCTTGTTATTCTTACATGGTGATTACAAATACATGTCATATCTTGCTATGTTGGTTGGAAATACATTTTTTTGCATTTGAAATTTGCGGAGTGTTGAGGTCTGCTGCAACTGGTGATATTTTTTATTGTTTTTTTCAACACTACAACCTACAAAGTTAACTCTTTCAAATAAGAGAACTAAGACAGGGAACTATCTAAATAAATTTAAGTTTAAATCTCAATAATTTAAAATTAATCATCTATAAAACATATATCAATTAACATATTACAAATAAAATTAATTTATTAATTTTTAATAAATTAACAATATATTTTTTAATCAACAGTTTTTATCACCAACCAAAATTGGAACAGAACTTTATCTGGCACTACAGGAAAATTAATATATGTCTATATTTTGGAGTCTATAAAGGCAATTTAAAATGTGGGTGCATGTAAGAAAAGGAACCTTGTTTGTGTTTAGTTTACAGTAGTTAATGTTAGGGATATTTTTTATGAAGGCAAAAACCCGGGAATTTTTTCAATTAATAAATCAGTGAAATTTTTCAATATTGTAGAAAACTATTCTTGTTTTAGGTAATCCTTGAAAAAAAAACAAACAATTTTTTACTACAACCTCTAAAATGGCTAATTTATACAACTGCAACAAAGTTTGCTTGACTCCAGTAGTCGTTGATTCCCAATTAATTCATCACAACTTATTCACGGGCTATGTATAGCTTTCACTCCAGCATGGGAGACAAACTTTGCCAATCTTGTTCTGCCACTTTGTGATGCAAATTGAGTTATGTCAGACTCCAGAGAATGTATGTTTGTTGATTCTTCTTTGCCTAACACAGTTTGTTACAAGTTACATTGGTTGGACCAGTCTTTTGGGTATTTGTTAGTCCTGTAACGTAATGTTGGTGAACGAAAGATATAACATTAGTGCAGCATTATGAGTCTAGACTTCTCTTGATTTCAAAAGAATGTGGTGGTAAAATTAGACTGTTGTTATTGAAGAACATTTTTAATTTTAGAAAAGGATACATTTTACTCAAAGATACAAAAGATACCGATGTTTTATAACTATTTATAAATTATGATATGTTGTGCAATAATGTTCTGCTGAGCCTATAATTTAAATTTAACAAAACTGACTTTTCATTAAAAATCAAAACTATAAACTATGTAAACTTTTTAAATATTGGAAGTAAAACCATAGACTTTAAATACAAAAGTCATTATTAAATAAAGACAATAGTAAAACTAAAAAACACTGTCTACAGTAATGAAGTAAGACAACAATAGTAGTTTTCATCATAAGAAGCAAAAGTGGTACGTTTTGGGTACAATCATGTTTGAAAGTGAGGCCCAGCTGAGCTTTAAAGAATGATTAAGCACTAAAAAATCACTTTTCCTCCATGTGTTAAACAATGTTTTTTATATTACGTGGAAATAAGTTTTTAATCATTGAAATTTGTACTTTAAGTTGATTTTTGTGGTTACAACACAATTTACAATGTTAACATTTCTGTTGTTTACAAACAAAACTTTTCACCTTGCAAAAAGCGATTTCAGTATGTAGTATGTATAAATGAATGAAACAATAACAATGTTTGGGGTTATAGCGTACAAAAAGAATCACAGCTCACCTTTTTGTACTAAAAATTGTTAGAGATAGAAAAACGGCTGATTTTATTACAGAATGATAAAATATTATGATCGGGATTAGGAAGGAGGCCTCCAAATCAATAATGAGTCTGTTGACCTGAGATGCTTGATCTGTAGAGCTGCACTGGTTTTGTTAAAAAAAGTAATCTTAATGATGTGGTTATTTCATTGCTAAAATGCTTTCTTTAAAAGTTATGTAATGTTACTGAAGTGATTATTTCATCTACCAAATTAAAGTATATTCAACCATAAATCTATGTCACAATGCAATATAGATCATATAAAAACTGACAGTTGAATACAGAAGTTCAACACCTAAATTTATAAACTCTACACGATATAAAGCTTATATAAATGTATGTTTGGAGTGATTTTTGTTTCAGATAAAATGAAATGTGAAATATTAAATTCAAATACAAAATTGTATTACAGACTTTGTTGTGTCTTGAAAAGATGTTTGTGTAGCTATTTGTTCTAATTTCCTAAGTACCTTCCTCCTGTCGTTTGGGCCTCATTGTTCGCTTGTTTTACCAGCTTTTCAATCTGTCCATAGCTCTCCCTTATGTAATTCAATATCTTCTTAAAGTTGTGATATGTAAATTAAAAATAAATAACTCGATTTTGACACAATGATACTATAAAAAAGTTAGGAATAAACAACAACTTGTATGTCCATCAACATTTATCCTCTTTTCTCTCCTTTATCCTATTCGGTCTCTATTTTTTATTGATATACTAAAACCGAACTGCGGAAACCAAAAAAATATAATACGAGTGTTAAAAATTTTACAGTAGAAATTCTGTATAAATTGATTTATTGTATTGAGTCAAACATTAACTAACCTAATACAGATTATTTCACTAAATAAAGCAGTGGAAAATATAATTTCAAAACTGTTGTTGGTGTGTGGATTAATTTATGCAAAATATGCAAAACTCCCTGATTATTTTATGCAAGGTTTTATGTTCAAGCTCACTAAAACTTATGATCTATAAACTTTGAGTTATGCTTAGTCATCAGGAATAAATGCAGTAGGGCCCATGTATCTGGTTAGGTGTATTATGAATTCTGTATTATAGATTCTGGTGAGGTGGAACCTGAAACTGTATTGGCAGTTACTTTCAGTTACTTATCTTGTAATTTTTTGGTTGGTATATAACCAATAATACAAACTTATATTGTATTTAATACATTTTTATCTATAACAATTTTGCCTGGAATCGGCTTCTTTTCAACTGAGTTGGTTCAACAGAGTCCAACTTCACATAAGTTTGAAGCTTAAGTTTTTAATCAGTGGGTGGCTTGAGCACCTATCTCATTTAGCAATGTTGTTATAATTTTAAATTTTCACGATACTTTATTTAATTAAGGGGCTACTAAGATTTTAGGAGATTTATTGATGTTAAAACACTTTAAAATTAGTTCTAAAAATGTTATCATTGTAGTAGTGCTGGAACTATTCTGAAAATACAGGGTGTCCAGAAATTATGGTAAAATATTTTAGCATATGTAGAGGTAAAAATAAGAAAAATGTTTATGTAAACATAAGTCCTAAAGAGCTTTGTTTCCCGTCTGTGTGTCTGATTGTGTTTTTTACATATATTTAATTATCTCACAAACCTCTTAATGTAAACACTTCGAAGTTGGTATGTGGATGCCCACTATCAAGAACCATTTTTGCAAGAAGTATCATGTTTCTAACTTGTACCATTCCAAAATGGTAATTGTGTTTTTGTTTTCAAAGATAAATACCTTAAAAACAACAAATTAAAAAAAACTAAAAGAGACAAAAAAGTTGCAAAAATTAATCCAATTAATGCTGATATTACAATTATAATGATCGGACCACTAATAATGGAGAAAGTATAACTTTTCCAGATTAAAACATGGTTCTTTAGTATGTACTGTCTGAAATTTGCATGTTTTTATTTGTAAAACTTACAATTTCTCCATTATTTGCTGTCCGATCTTTATACTCTTAATATCGCCGTTGATTGGATTAATTTTCGTAAAGTTTTTGTCTCATGTATAAGTTTACTAAAATTTTCGGTTTTTAAGATATTTAGCTTTGAAAATAAAAAACAGTTGCTATTTTGAAATGTTAAAGAGTAGACTTTTGATACTTCTTACAAAAATTGTTCTTCATAGTGGTCATCCATGTACCAAGTTTGAAATTTATACGTTTAGAGGTTTGTGATAGGTATATAATTAAATATATAAAAAATCACAGACACACAAACGGAAAATGAGGCATTTTAGAACCCATTTGTTTTGTGGTGGCTATTTATATATTATGTAGTTCATATTTTAATAATTTGATTCCAAATACAAAGAAGAAAATATTTATTATGTAAAGGAATATAAAACTGGTTTTACAAGTTAGGAAAGAATGAAAAAGTAAAAAGTAAACAAACAAGAGAAACATGTGATAAAATATTTTTGAATTAAAAATAAATAACACATGTAATGGTTACAGGCTACAGCCACATACTCTCCTCCCAGTGGCAACGAGAGGAATCAAGTTTAAAATCGTGCAGGAATTCTTAAAACACGTCCGAATCGAGTCCGTCTTGGTGTCTTATTGGGATGTGGAGGTTTTATCGGGACGTCATTTTGAAGTGTGGGGGAAGTTTTCTCTTCGTTCGTTGGCTTCAACTTTGATTGGTACGTGTGGTATCCTTCAGACTGTTCTTGCAGAAGGAATGCTGGTTTAAGTCTGTCGATCGAAACCGAGTCTTCACCTGTCGGAAGTTCCAGCTTAAAGACTTTTTCATTTCGTGATACCACTTCAAAGGGTCCGTTGTAAGTAGGTTGAAGTGGTTTCTTTGAAGCATCTTGTCGGACGAAAACATGAGATGAAGTCATGAGATCAGGATGAATAAAAATATATTTTTTATGACGGTGTTGAAACGGGACTGGACGGATTGACCTTGCGTATTCACGGAGTTGTGAAACTAATGTAGGTAGGGGAAAGTCGTCTGATATCGGACAGCGGCCGGTATCGGACAGAACCAGTTTCAGGAAAATTACGCTAGGGGCAGCAGCTGTCAAGCCGTCAGTACAACCACCTAAATGAGCAAGTCGGCCCATCGCCATATTGGACAGTTACTGTTCACGGCTTTTGTTGTGGTTAGAGTTTTTTTGTATTTGAGTTGGGACACGTGCACGGATATAGTTTTCCCAAGCTGCTGCATCGATTGAAGTAAATGATATTGGTCATAGTTGAGTTTAAAATACTTAGTATACTTTATACTAAGTAAAAACGACGTTTAGGTCCAGTCGCATTGTGGACTGCGGCTTGACAGCCATTATAAACTGTGTTGTCTGGCGGCTGGTATCGGACAAGCTGCAATCGGGTGGTATCGGACAATGTAATGACCACTTAAATTCGCGGATTTTTTTTGGATTCTTTGTTTTTTTGGGGAACATGGGGAAATAAGAGGGAATTATGATGTAGTGTCCATTAAATTGGCAATAGACTAGGTTTTGTCTAAGGAAATAATAATACGGACTGCAAGTGAGAGGTTTGGTGTGCCGAGGAGCAATCGTTTAGGAAATAAAGAAATCATCGGAGAAAGATCATTTAGGAAATAAATACATTATAAATTTATTCAATTGTATGATTTAATATCCACCAAACCTAAATTTAGTACTATTTTTAGGTCTGTCCGATACCACCCTCCAAAAATTTGAGGTCGCATTTTGTAAACAGGTAAACTTTTTCAAAAAATAGTATGTTGTTATTGTCATTATTATAAATAATTTAAACCAATTGCACATGAAATACTGAAGTATTATTTGACGCATGAGGTAGTTACTTATCGTAATCCTTAAACCGAGTAGTCAAAAAAAAGCTAAGGTGTCCGATACCTGCCGACCTTCCCCTACGTCACAAGAAAGTTCAGAGTCTTCAAATAAGTCGGCTGGAAGTGTGATCGGTTCCCCATAGACAATTTGTGCGGGCGAAACTCCAGTTTCAGGCATTATTTGTGAATGAAGACCAAGTAAAACCAATGGGAGTTTTAGAACCCAGTCTGCAGATAATTGTGATTTAAGAGCCGATTTCAAAGATCGATGCCACCTTTCTATGGCTCCGTTAGCAGCAGGGTGGTAAGCTGTTGTCTTTATATGTTTCACACCTAGTGTAGATGTTAAACAAGAAAATAACTCACAGTCGAATTGTCTACCTCTATCAGTTGTGATGAAGCGAGGGACTCCAAAACGGGATATCCAGGATTGAAGAATAGTATTGGCCACTTCTTCCGCAGTTATACAAGTGATGGGAATCGCTTCAGTCCACTTGGAAAACCTGTCGATTATTGTCAGGAGGTACCGATATCCTCTTGAGGGAGGTAATGGTCCTACTATGTCCACGTTGATGTGTGAGAAACGTTTTTGGGCAGATGGGTAGGAACCTAAATGACTGGAGGTGTGTCGCCATGTTTTGCAACTTTGACACGGAATGCAAGTTTTGGCCCATAACGCGACATCACGCTTCAATGATGGCCAACAGAACCTCTCTTGGAGCATTTTCACTGATGCGGCTATACCAGGATGGGATAAGTTGTGGATTGAATCGTATGTAGCTCTACGATATTGACGAGGGATGAAAGGGCGAAGTTTCCCGGTCGAAGAGTCACAAATAAGTTCAAGCCCATTATCAAGAGTCATGGTTTTAAATGAGTATGTTTCTTGATTCGAATTCAGTAAGTGTTGTAATTCCTCGCATTTGCATTGGGCATTAGATAAATCACTGAGAGATACTGCAGAAGAGATGGTAATCTCGGATATTCGTGAACAAGCATCTGCAGAGTAGTTCTGCTTACCCGGTATGTACCGGATGTCAGTAGTGAATTGACCTATGTAGTCAAGGTGTCGAAGCTGTCTAGGAGTTGTTTTGTCCGGTCGTTGTTCAAAGGCATAACTGAGAGGCTTATGGTCAGTTAAAATAGTGAAATGACGACCTTCTAAATAGTGTTTGAAGTAACGAACAGCTTCGTAAGCAGCCAGAAGTTCACGATCGTAAGTACTATAGTTTTGTTGAGTTTTATTGAGGATTTTGGAAAAGAAACCTATGGGTTCAGGTATATTCCCTCTCAACTGTTGGAGCGAGGCACCAATTCCAAAATTCGATGCATCGACCATAAGAATCAAAGGAAGATCACTAGAAGGATGGAAAATTAAGGTAGCGTTCGCTAGTTCATTCTTTAATTTATTGAAGGAATCCTTTGCGACCTCATTCCAAACTATATTACTTTTGTCTTTCTTTTTTGGATCAGGACATAGGTCATAGAGAGCTTTTTGAGTTGCAGCCGTATTGGGTAAGGATCTCCTGTAGAAGTTGACAATACCTAAGAAACGTCTGAGTTGATTAATTGTTACCGGTAGTGGGTATTCAAGAATTGCTTTCATTCGTTCTGGTAGTGGAAATATTCCAAGTTTGTTGATGCGGTACCCTAAGAACGAAATTTCAGGAACAGCAAATTCACATTTAGCCGCATTAATGCAAAGACCGTGTTCAGAAAGGCAATCGAAAAGTAAACGAATATGTTGTTCGTGTTCCTTTTCCGATTGAGAAGCGATTAAGATATCGTCAAGATAGGAATATGCAAATGGGAGATCACGTAATACGTGGTGGATAAAACGTTGGAAGGTCTGGCCAGCGTTTTTAAATCCAAATGGCATGCGTATGAACTCAAATAAACCAAATGGGGTGATAACAGCAGTTTTAGGAACGTCATCCGGGTGGACAGGTATATGATGATAAGCTTTAACCAAATCTATTTTGGAAAATATATTCTTACCTTCAAGTTGCGAATTGAAGTCTTGTAAATTGGGTATCGGATATTTATCTGGAACGGTAATCTTATTAAGAGCGCGGTAGTCACCGCAAGGGCGCCAGGAGCCGTCCTTCTTTGGTACCATATGCAGTGGACTAGACCATGGACTTTTAGAGGGTCTACAAATGCCCATATCGATCATTTTCTGGAATTCCAATTTAGCTTGAGTAAATTTGTCCGGAGCTAAGCGTCTGGCTTTAGCGGTAACGGGTGGTCCGTTGGTGCTAATTGTATGAAAGAAATCTATATCTGGCGTCTTGTGACCAGGAATATCTCTTAAAAGTTCTGGATAATGTTGTAATATGTGACAATACTTATTATTAGGATCTACAAGGTGGATGTCAGAGCGCATTGCTGTAGAAGGTGTGGAACCAAGTCTAAAAAGTAGTGTTTTACTGTCTATCAACCTTTTATTTTTAATATCGATTAGTAGACCGAATTCGGATAAAAAGTCTGCTCCTATTATTGGTTGTTGAACATCGGCAATGGTAAAAGGCCAACAAAACGACCTTCGTAGACCAAGATCGAGTTCCAGTAATTTTTCGCGGTAAGTTGCAATACTGGAACCATTGGCAGCATAAAGAAGTCTTAAAGATGACTTTGGTTTACTTTTAGTTTGAGGGGGGATTACAGAAATGTCGGCTCCCGAATCAATCAAAAATTTGGTGTTAGTTAGACGGTCGTATACAAAGAGACGGCGAGGTTGTGTTTTCGCGCTGTCTTCCGCCGTATCAAGACAGTGCTTAATTAGTTTTCCGAATCTTTGTTTGTGGAATGATAACTGCACAGTTTTACGCACCTTTGAGCATTATCCCCGAATTTACTGTGGTACCAGCAGAAAGGATTTTTGGAATTTAAGGAGCCTGTGTTGTTCGGTCGCCAAGGTTGACGAGATCGAGAGTGGGATCTTGATCTTAAACGCAAAGACGAAATTTCGTTGGTCAATTTCGAAATTTGGTCTTCCAGTCTTGATAACCTTTCAGGTTCTGAGCTATTTGATGGTTGGCATTTCAATGAATTTACGTGAGATTGAAAGGGGGAATATTCCACAATTTTGTCCGCCATTGTTGCTAATTTGTCTAGAGAATCAGAACTAGATGCTAATACTGAACTTACATGGGTAGGGAGACGTTTCAAAAAAATTGTTCTGAGGAAATCGTCTTTAATATGGTCACCGGCAAGATTACGCATTTCCCTGAGGAACTGGGTAGGTTTTTTGGAACCTAGCTCCAGTTCGTCCATCAGTTTAGTAAGTTTTCTACTTTCAGATTCTTCAAACTCTGAGATTAAGCGTTGGCATAAGTCCTGATAAGGAGTTTGACTTAATGGTTTTTCAAGTAAATCCGAAATTAACTCTGCTACATCGGTATCAAGGTTACCAAGAACGTAATAATATTTTGTATGTTCTTTTGTGATACCGTTAATAATAAACTGTGCGTCAACTTGATGTAACCAGACTCTTACATTTTTTCTCCAAAATGGAGGAATTTTTACCGACAATTTTGAGACTTGGCCGAAATCAGTTGGGTTATTCGTAACAAGGTTATTTTCATCAGTATCAGACATGTTGTGAACTCACCTTTTTGCCGTTTACAGTTGGTTGTAAAAATAATTCAGTTTTTACCAAATTGACGAGATGATCTAGGTAGCTTGTTATGTTGGGTCCAATGGTGCTCAGTCGTAGGTAACTTGGAAGAGCTACGATAAGATGTGAAGCATATGAACGATGAACCACGATATGAAGTGCAAATTTGAGTCTTTTAAAAATTGACAATTTAACACGTTACTTTAATATCACGTCGGGGTCACCACTGTTGTGGTGGCTATTTATATATTATGTAGTTCATATTTTAATAATTTGATTCCAAATACAAAGAAGAAAATATTTATTATGTAAAGGAATATAAAACTGGTTTTACAAGTTAGGAAAGAATGAAAAAGTAAAAAGTAAACAAACAAGAGAAACATGTGATAAAATATTTTTGAATTAAAAATAAATAACACATGTAATGGTTACAGGCTACAGCCACAGTTTATATAAACTTTTTTTCTTATTTTTACCTCTGCTATCCAATACTAAAGTATTTACCATAATTTTCGGACACACTGTATATTCAAATCTTCTGGAAATTTTCCATCTTAAATTTTGTATGTTTGAACTAACATGGATTTTTCCCATCCGGTAAATATTTCAGAAGCATAAAAACAGGAAAATTATCATTATAATATGACAGAACCTCATAGAGGTTGCAACCATCATGCAATCAATTCTAATTAAGACATTTTTAATGTACAGAAAATTAAAGGATACAATTTTGCCAATTTTCTTCTTTGTTGATGGATTGATTAAATGTAAAAAAGATTTTTGCAGCTTCGCTTGTAATGTTTACTATGGTCAGCTAAAAAGGTTAGTCTACCATAAGAATTTTACTGGCCCAACTGTTGGCAGTAGGCATAGTCCTTAGAATAACATAAGTGCTATGCACTATCCCATATTATTTCAGAAATAAATCTTGAACAAGTTCAGTAATCACTGAGAACTCAGACTTTCAACTAACTGAGTATTAATTAGTATAGGATTAATACATTAAGACCATTGGACACAATCCCCTAAATTGCCTCAAAAATTGGCTGCTGTTAATTTATATAAGAAAATAAACCTGTGCTGTACTAAATAAACAGGGAGGAATAAAATAGGGGTACTTCTAGTATTTGTAGATTTAATATTTGATATGATAATTCTGCAGGGGTAAAAAGCACTATAACTTCAGTTCTGAGTTTAGGGTAGGTACTGATGAGTCAGGTATTCAGTTTACTGCCTCGAAATTTTATAGCCATGCTTCATCCACAAATTTGTAACTGAAATACCAGCTTTAAAATCTTATGCTCAGGGCTTACTTCTCAATCTAACCCCTAAAGGCAAAATACGTACGTTATGAAAGGTTAAAAGTATTATTTTATTACAATCCTCTAACGCATCTATTAAAAACATCCTATTGTACCCACTAATTAAACACACTACTATATTATCAAATAAGGTTATCTCAAAACAAAAAAGTTATCATCTTTCTTATTAATATAAACTATAAATTCATATTCCAAATTTAATTTGGAAATTCATAACCCATAATGAGTTAGTTATTAGTGTTTAATTATAATATAAAACTTTATTATTATACAGTATTACATTAATATTTAATGCTATATATACTACATATATAATAATATAACACCATGTCAAAATATTTTTGGACCTTTTTAAAAATATTCAATTGCCGTAGTGGACCTATTTTTATTGAAAAGTTTACAATATATGAAAAAAGTACTGAAAAAATATCATTTCCCCAGCACGAAAAAAACGATAAACCTAAAGTACACCCTGTAAAGAACTTATTTAATCCAATGATAAAGAACAAAATTCTTAACCAATCATTTAAAATGTGTTTAGATTTAAAACCTATTTCAACAATCTAATCCTGATTTTACAGTAATACTATATAGATTGATAAGTAAAAATAACTATAAATATACAGTGAAATAATAGTCCTCTTTAAAAGGTGGAAATAAAAATAAAAAAGTTATTTCAAATTCTTCCCTATTATTTTTTTTTTGACAAATAGTAAAAGAAAATTTTCATTACCACATAGGGTGGGTGCACCAGTGAATGACCGGTTAAGGACGATGTCTCATGTTAATTTAACATTACTCCCTTATTTTATGGTCACAACTATATGTTTTGCTGTAGAAAGTTAATTTATTCTTTAAGGATTAAGCAATATTAGTTAAATATGTCACTTAATGAGAATACTGGTTGTAATATTAATTAAAATACAACTATGTCAATGCTCCAATAAATGACCGGGACTGCACCAGTGAATGACCGATCTTGCACCAGTGAATGACCGGTCTGTTTTGACTGAATAATTGTCAAAAAATTTGAAAATCAGCTGACAACAATGATTAAGAATAATTCAGCTGAGAATATAGATCATAGCTAGTAAATGACCGATCTCGTTCCAGTGAATGACCGCTAAGTTTTTCCCCGGTCATTCACTGTTTTTTTGCCCTAGTTACGTTCCAGTTTATGACCACCCTCAGTAATAATTAATCTTAACTTGCACAGCAATAACATTTATTTTAAATTGCAGGATAGTATGTTGAATATCATTTAATTGCAACACAATTTTGAAACAATTATCAAATACAGAATGAATGTAAATCCAGCAAAGCCTTGCAGAGGTAATCACTATAGCAGAAAACATCAAAATCGAAGATAGTGGGACACTCAATATTAAATATGTTTAAAAAGTATTTTCGACTCCAGCCATTTTAACCAATGAAAGATTATTGTTGAATAATATTCCAAGGCTGGTTGTATGCTTATTTTTAATTAGCTAGCCCAAAGAATATGCTTAAAAACGGGCTTTTTAAACAAAACGGTCATTCACTGGGGGGTGGTCATTCACTGGTGCACCCACCCTATACGATTTTCTTTTTAAAAAACAAAAAAAAGAAAGACATTTTTGTAGTGTAAAAACAACACAGACATTGTTTACATCACAAATGGGACTAAGGTTTAATTTGTGTATATATTCAGATTGTTTAATCTGGTGAAAAGATAAGCAAAACAAATGTGCAGTCGCTATCGTATGGTTGGACAGGTATTAATTGCATTTTGTTTTTTTTAAGCACAGCTATGTCTCTAAAGTGAGGTCTGCAAGAGACTCTTTTCAATTTTTTAACAGCTTTTGGATAGAAATTACTGAAAAGTCAATTAATTGAATTTAAAAAAGGCTTTGATTCTTAGAGATCAATTTATTCTTAAATCAGTAATCGTAGACTATAATATTACATTCTGACAAATTTAGATCACTTAAATTTGTTGTTTATACATTGTTTTTATGACAAATGTTTTAATGCATTAAAAATATTTGCCGAAAATTCGTTTGTGAAATCGTTAGTGAAAATTCTAATTTAATTTAGCGTCAAGAACAAAACAATTTGCACAAATTTTACACTAATCATTGATTGCCTTTTTGAGTACATAATATAGTTTTTTTTGAGCTTTTTGTAATGGTTTAGGGCCTCTGACAAAATGTGACAAAATATTTTTTATTTCAAAGTACATTTTTTAAATTTATTAGTCTCAAGCTTTCTTTTTATTTACACCAACTATGATGATACCTTTATTGTTTTAATTTTCTGTGCCCTTTATCATGTTAATATGTTTTAGTTTTAATTTCCTTTCTGTATAAGTATGTTTAATGTGTTCTGTATGGAATTTTGTGTGAGTGAGATTTCTGTTGAATGTTGGATGAATGTAATTGTATGTCAAAAAAACAAAAGAAACCCAAAAAAGTAGGTTAAATAAACATAAGTAGGTTAATGTAACTTTAAGTAGGGTCACTTGAAAACGAGAGGAGTTTTAATACCTCTCGAAACGTAGTGTAGTAAACACTAGAAGCGATAGGAAATTCCAACAAATTAAATAATAAATACCTTTATTCTCAAAGAAAATTTTTAATCTGATTATGTTCACTATTTTGTGAATGGAGAAAATCATTTGCTTAACCATACTAGTTAAAAAAAAACTGTTTGCTATGGAGTAAATTAACTTTTTTAGTTTATTAACACCTAAAAAATTACTAGCAAATGCAAGGCAATTTACGCTAAATCAGACTCTCTTAACAGTTTGTATGATACACAAGAAAAATGTGGGTGAGCTCAATTTTGTAACAAATATGTAATATTTGCGATTGAACATGTGCACTTTGACCTGTGCGCTGTGGTTGACGTGTAACCGAACATGGCCCGGGCGCCAGCGGTACACAGCGGGGAGTTCGCGGCGGCCGCCAGGTCTCAATGCACATGTCTCGGGATAATTGATCGTTTGTAACATTATTTTGAATGAAAATATGATTTACTTGATGTTTCGATACCGATCACATCAGCAAACAATAAAATTTCGCATGGAAGAAAATTTGAATCGAAGTTCCATCTTTGTTTTTTTTAAACTAATTGTAATTTCGAAAACTGAATAAATTACCTGGGTACAGAGCCAAGTGACCCATTCTGTTGGTGTGAAATATACCAATTGGTTTTCATTGATTTTGTTTTAAGTCATGGTTAAATTTTCAAAGCTAAAATATTCTCCTTCAATGTAGTTTAAGAAACGTCAGACATAATAAAATTACACGAAAACAATAAACATTGAGTCAAACAGACGGGAGCAAGAACAGTTATTAAAACGGAAAATTGGACAGTATGGGTTGCAAATGTTTCACCGGCGAAAGTTTAGTCATGGTGGACATTAATAGACTGGATCACTTGGCTCTATACCCTGTGACCCTGATAATTTACACATTTTATTTTCTGGATGTAAATAAATTTTGTTCATTTTTTTATTTTATTTTGTTCAGTGATTCCGAGGCCATGCAACAATGACATGAATTATTTTATGTAGTAATATTGTTCTATGATTTTTTAATGTACTTTAATGCATTTATTTGATTTATTCGAAGCCTTTCGTTCTGGCAGTTGTAATAAAATCTTATTTTTTCTAAAGATAATAATTAAAACTTTATTTTTTTATAATCAATGATAAAATCCATTGGAATTGACTGGCCAAAGACAAGCGGTTTGACTTCAACGCTTCGTATTTTTTAGTAAACGACACCGACGCTGATGCTTTTTGATCGTTTCACGGACAAAAGGAAGGTGTAGGCGCCGCTCTTGCTTTGTGATTGTCACTGATAGTTACAGGTCAGCAATTCTATTTACAGAGTTCAGTTGTTTGTTAAACAAATTTAACATTAGTTATAATGCTAAACCACTCAGTTTTCTAAGTGACAGCCTTTTACTGCTACAAGTTAGCTTGCCTGTAATTTTTACATTAATATTATTTTTTAATTTAGTTTAAAAATTACTCTGTTACGATTAAGGTAGTTTATATTCTGCATCTTTATACATTTCACTTAATATAGAACTGTAAAAATAAATGTATAATATCGTACATTTAAGAAATTGTATTTCATTTAGGTTTTTGAGTTAAAGGTTAGAGATAAACAATACGTTTTAAGGTCAAATTGAACTCATTTTATAAGGCTGGCTCCATCACACTGGCTACAATGATGTCCTTTTGCAGGTTCATATCAACCGAGTTGAAAGTAAACTTGTTGGGTAACATGACTCATTGTAATTTTTATGTATAATGTAACAATCTAGATTTTAAATGCAATCCATATGGAAAGGAGTCCAACCATTTGGAAAAGCATGCGGATAGTATTTTGAGCTATCTGCTCTCTTCCTCCCTATCCTGCCTGTGTCGGAGTTCCCGGCGGAGGGACATGACGAAGGGACCTGTATGAGAACAACCGAAGCAATCACACGAGTGTCTCGGGTCTCGGTGATTTGTCATCTAGCGCTGATTGGGGATTCATATTGCCCCTACCTTTACAGTCGATACTTCCTGGTTATCTGCAGTGTGTTAAGTTAATTTGTGCTTATTGATCCTATAGTTGTTATGTAAGTTATACTTGGCGTTTTATTTTAGTTTATCGTATCGTTAGAGAGAACAGTTTTACTTTACAGTAATCAAAAGTAATTTTTGTTAGTACAAATCCTGTGTTTTATGCAATCCTTCCTTCGCACAGGTCAGAAGATTTTGACATGGCCGAATTTTGATCTGAAATTAAATGTATTCAATGCTTCTGCACTGCTATACATGCTTGTGCAATTTTTTTGTTTTAATACTCACACAACTACCCACATTTTAAATTTGTTTACATATATATTCTTCCATGAGGCTTGAACCTTTAGAAGCCCAGTTGATTGAGCCCCAAGAAATTTCAGAAACGGGAATAGGACAGAAACCTTCCCAGGCGTTTATAAAACAACTTCCTTAATTTTCATGTTGATCGGTTGGACGATTTGGTGATGCGTGGGCAGACATACAAACGTCGTTCTTCTGCGCTTACTTCTACGTAGTTACTGACGTAGATTAGTAAACTATCCATATTTATAGCCGTTCGTAATAAAAGGTAAAAGAAAAGCAGGGAATATTCAAAGCTTAAAAAACCCTACTGGACGAGATCACCTCTTCACTGTATATCTTTAAGAAACAGACACTAATATTTTGTATAACACATTGATTAATTACATGTATTAATAGTAACTTAGAAAATAAAGGATGAATATTTTACTAAAGACCTGAATATTGCTACAGCATTTATGAAAATATTTGCATTCGAAATAAAGTAAAACGAGAGAAATAATCTAAGTAAGGGCATATATATAGCTGTAATACAACCGTTATAGTTGTGGTCCGATATAAAACTTCACTGTTATGTTTGGCATTACCGTAGAGCATCTGTAATGTGTTTTTAATGTTAGGGTGAATCGTGACAAGATGTAACTGGTATAGTGTTTTTATTATTGGCCCAGTACTAATGCAAAACCCCGTCGCAGTGAGACAACGTACCTTGTCAGCGCTTTATATTACCATTTTTTGGTTCAAACCACAACATTACTTGTACATAACATGCACGAATGTATAAGCATATAGCATATCTTAGCACGTTTGAAAAGAAATAAACTGGAAGCTAATATTCATTCATCTTATTGAAAAAAAAATGGACTTGGTTGACGATATTTACTCTAAGGATACATTGGACTAGGGACCAAAAAAGGTTGTTTCATAAAAATTTCCGAGACAGGTTAAGTTAAAAAATAAATATATTAAAAATATATAAATATGCCTATCGCGAAAAACGTTTACACTTCTTTACGACAGTGCGTCTTCAACCCACAGCTATTATTGGCACAACTAAAATTAACTTGCTGAGGCCTCATACAAAGTTTCTCGAGGCACAATGATTTGAGTTGTTTTATCATAACAACGAAATCCCCGCTGAGCTTTTCCATATTTTGTATATTTTCTAAAACTCTTTTTTTACTAAAACTTAAAAATAAATTTAATTCAAAAATAAATACAAGTTGGTGTTTAACTCATGTAATATTTTTTTAAACTATAAGTTATTTTGAGATGATCGTTTAACATTGAAACTGCCTATATATTTTTAAAATTCATAATAGGGAAGGATTTGTAATTATTATTTAATTTGTTGGACTTTCCATTTCGCTTCTAGTGTTTAAACAGTAGAAGTGAAAGGAAAAGTCCAACAAATTAAATAATAACGCCTATATATATTTCAGCTTATGCTTAATATAGGTACTCATAGAAGCTTTTAGACTCTCATCGTATTCGTTGAATGGTGGAATGTATAAAAATAAGATTTTAAATAATACTTCAAAAGTATAAAACTGCTACGGGAACCAAACGTGCTTCATAACACAACAAAAAATTAAATAGTGTTCCAAAATAAATCTGATTTATAATATAAACATAAATTATACACAGTCAAATAAAATCTATAGACTCGGCTGGAATGAAGTGCACGGAATTTAATTACCTTCTCCAATTCTTTTCCCATCCTTCAGGCGACATTATGCCAGGAACGTCTCTACTCTGGGTAATTACCTGCAGGACGTGAGTCAACTTCCAACCGCTCTCATGTCAACTGCGTCTGTTGTACCTCACGCTGCTATCAACATTTTGTCATCAAGCAAAAGAAAACTGTGTTTGTTTGGTATAGATTAAATTTTATAATTCTAAGAAACTACATTTCCGTTGTGATTAAGATTATTGGACAATTTTTGAAGAAACATAATTTTTCTATGTATCCACTTTTAGTTTTGATACGAAAGGTGCTGAAGAAGGATGTTAATATCTTCTATTGATCTTACAGATGTTTATTTGGTAAGTGACTTGTGGTAAAAACATAAAAGTATAGAGTAGATTCAACAATTTAATTGATATATTGTTTTTTTTAAATTTAATGATCTATACCTTTGTTTTCAAGGTGGAATATGATCTAATTAATCGGAAAATCCCATTTTTGTACTACATCAATGATTCAAAAACACTGTTAAACCGTTTTTATTTTTAAATTTCTGAAAGTTGTACATATAGTTAACCTTAGAATTACGTAAAAATGTGTGTTTGTTTATAAATGCAAAATACTTTGATTTGAGTACTCACTTCCTGTCTCATAAAACCTGAAAATAAAAAGGTATTATTTCCTAATCAATCGTTCTATAGTTTCGTAGCTATTATACATCTGGCAGGTTCTGCACGAGAAAATGTTCGATTTAGAGGGAGGGACACAGTCGCCCTTTAACCCACATAATAGGACGTTAATATATAAATAGTACAACATTAAAAAATATATTATGAATTTGATTTTGTTTCTTATTTTCGTAAGCCACTTGTAGCTTTGTTATATTCAGCCTGTCAAACAGACTGCGTGATTTACCATCGGCTGATATCGTGCATCATGCAAGGATTGCTCTCCCGCAACCTACCGCCTGAATAGCCTCTACCCAGGCCGCGCTTGACTGACAGCGTGAAATACCAACACCTGGTATCGTGACGCATGCACGAGGCTACTTCTCGCCGATACCACTGCGAGGGTCTCACTTCTGGCGTAGGAATTAGTGTTCCGGAATTTTGTTGTCTCTTTTAAAATAAAAAGAGAATATGGATAACAAAATCTCATAAAGCCATTCTTCATCTAAAATTAGGGATCATTCAGTTCATTTGCCACCACTATTGTATTACTTACCGATAACCATACCAGATGATTGTTGATTGATCACCTGAGTAAAAATCAGTCAAGTACGAATGTTTTAACTACATTTATCATCTAACCTCATCTAGCTTAACCTGACTTGATTAAACCAATCCTGAAAGCTGTGCGCCTTTAAGTTTGACCAATGTTAAGATGTGTAAGTTTGTGATTTGTTGTTATCATAATTTTAATTACAGCCTACCATTGTTAAAATAAATATCAAAATATTGAAAACAAACAAAAATGTAAACACAGGCTACTTTAAGTTTAAACAGTACTGGTGGTGAAGTAAAATAATTCAAAGCCAAAACAATATTTTTGGAGAATTAACGGAGAAGGTCCAATATGAGGTTTCATAATATCCTCTGCATCTAAAGTCCTCCCTAGTTAATTATGTTCAAAGAGAATATAACACGGGACAGGTAAACGCAGCATACGCAACTAATAGCGGGCAACATGAGTTGTTCGATGATTAGGTTCCACACACCACCATTGTATCCAAATCCACTTTTTTCTCTAGCGTGTGTAATTTACAGTCAGCTCGCTGACCTCACCCATCCAAACTGTCGGATTGTGCTCAACCGGTAAAGACAGAAGTCACCTGCAAGACTATGAAGTTCTTTAAATGCCCACATTCTGCTGAAAATCGATTGTTGGATCTCTCATTAAAGGAAATATTCTCATGTTCTAAGACTTGAATGAATGGGAATACTCAAAGCACTTGAATCGCAAGAGTGATAAGGGAGATGAGATTCTACTACGAAAGTTAAAGTGAAAACGGGCCGTGAGGATTACTTCTGGGCTCGAAACTGGATAAGTATAAGGGACTATTTCCAAGACTGCCTTTTTGATTCTGGATATATTGCACACACAACACAAAGACACGTTTCAAAATTCTACTAACATAATATCTACATCCATTTAAACATGATTAGTTTCAAAAGAATGAGAAAACCCTTTTCTCTGTCACTGCTGCCATGGAATCTATTCCAGACATTTCAGACTGACAACAGAAGTATCGAGTGGTCTGTAAATATCATATATGAATAGTTTACAATCTAAAATATCTTTTCAGAGGTCCTCTAGCCCAGGCAAAGACGCATCTTTGTGATGGCTCCAGAAAAAAAAAACAGCTGTCAGTAACAAGGCTGTCATCTAATCTATACTTCACTCTTCACTCATATAAAGGTTAAAATACACAGCTAGTGCAGAACGTTTGTGTATTCATTGGTGCTAGGTCCCGGACTCAAACAGATGTTCTCCATAACTAAACAGAAAAAATACATCAACAAATCCACATTTGTTGAGCAATTTTTACCAATTAATTTACTGATACAACAAATAGTTTTGTCGGAACTACCAAAACTATTCTGTTGGATTTACTAATATTACTTTGTTAAAAACACATTTGCTATAGATACCAATGTGCATTGTATTTATAACAAACACATTGGTATTAACAGCAAAATGTTCCATACATTATTTGCTATTTTAACACTAATTTTATTTGGTATAATCACCAATGTTATGTTATTCCTACAAACTAAATTTGCTACCCCATCCAGTGTGTTTCAACCAAATGACATTGGTAAACCGAACAAAAACATTGTATTTACTGGAATATCCCGCAAATGCCTTTTGCTCGGTTTACCAATGTTTTTGTTCTTCCAACAAATCCAAGTTTTTTCTGTGTATAAACCAAAGCAAATCCAGGCGATTGGAAGCGTGATGTACTGGTGCGTTCGGCTTGGCACGGTCCACGACTGCGGCAAATTGCTCGCTGGATTCTAACGCCAGTCGGATTCGCCTTGATTTGGCGATAGTGACCTGGAGCCATGAAATTAATTATAATAGAGAGAGTACTTATGAAACTATTTAAAATAATTCTGATTAAATTTAGGCCTGGTACATGATGGTATTTGCACGTGTATTTGAAGTTTAAGGCACTTAAGGTAGATTATTTTAAACATTCAACGAAAATTGTAGTTTGAAACGTTAGAGCTGAAAAATCCAAAATGTTATATTATCCTGTGTTCTAAGCTGGATGTTTTTATGATTAAGCATTTCTAACTTTATTGCCCACAAACTTTACGTTGCTTGATTAGCAAATTCGTTTCATAAAAGAAACAACACACAGTCACATTTTTAATTTTTGGATTCGTTCTTTATTAAAAACTTGTTTCGGTTCTTAAATTTACTAATTATTAAAATTTTTTTAATTCAAAATGAATCGCTTGAAACAATATCTAAGAAATTTACTGCATGCAAGAGACATTTCTCTGTTATGTTCAAACCATTGTTCTTTGACATTTTACATATCCAACAAAGTGAGTTTTTTGTGCATAATCAGTGGTTTTATTCTCTTTCGAAACAATACATACAAATTTTCTGAATTTAAGATGAATCGCTTGAAACCATATCTAAGAAATTTTCTGCATGCAAGAAACTTTTCTCTGTTCTGTTCAAAACATTGTTCTTTGACATTTTACATATCCAACAAAGTGAGTTTTATTCTCTTACGAGACAATACATACAAATTGCTCAGCAACTCAAAACCAAACCTCGAGGGTGTTCTTTACGAGGAAAGTATATATCGGGAAAAGAAACCCTTGAATCATATTTTTGATCGTGTATATTTTTACTAAATCATTGTGCTGTTATACATTAAGGCCACATACATAATTTAAAGTTATACTTTAAAATAGTAAATAATTTCTTCTTCCTATTTATCCGACCAATGAGTAAAAGGTACGTAGTAGGCACTAAATTAACACACAGGAAGTATATATTTTAAAATATATAATTTTAATGCATTGACCATATATTTTGATTTACGAAAACTACAGTCACCGTGCTATTTTTATAATCGGACTAACTTAAGATCCCAACAGTTGTCGAATTATAAAATATTATTCCAACATTATTTAATCGGTACAATCGATACGGATTGTTTGTGTTTTTTTCTCTTACACAAACAATCTGTAGGAGAAAAATACGGATGAGTAAAGTGTTCACATTTCATTCAATTTTCCACTATCGACGCTATAAAAGAACATAATGTTAAAGATTATTATTTGCCATGAATAAATTCATTTAAGTTTAAGGTAATATTACGTTCAATAATATAAAACTTAATGAAATAGGTTTCTTGTATTTCTTCAATATTTTTACTTTTTATAGGTTTATTGTCTTTGGTCGATTAATTTCAAATCCAAATAAATAGTGTCTTATAAAACTTGGCATTAAAATACTAGAGGTTAACAGCTTGGAAATAGTTTTTAGTAAAATAATATGCTTGAGTATGATCACGTTTCATAACTATTCTCAGGAGTTGGAACAAGTGATAAGGTACTTTGAGATTATAAAAAATGAATTCAACCTTATGTTTAAAAAAGTTTAGATTTGTATTCAGTTTTCATTGGAAAAAAGAGGAAAACGTACTTTGAACCTGGGACTTGGTCTGAATAAGTATTCAGACACATTCTCGTTCGGAGCGTGGCGCTGCAACCACTCCTGTGGCTTGGTCTGATGTATTTTAAATCAAATGTTTCATGTTAGATTGTAGCTCTTACAACACAGCTCTGCACTTCTTACATGAATAAGCTATGAATTGATTTGAAAATCCCTGCAGAGTGTTACAAATATTCCGTTTGATTATTTACTGAATACGGAAAGAAACAACTAATATATGAAATTTAGTGTTACATTTTAGACTACATCTCAAAACAAAAATGTAATGGTTGTTTTATTACAATTTCTGCAGTTTTTATAATTTTTATATTTAGATTAGATTTCTCTAATCACTGTTTACAGAATAACCAACAAGGAATCCTAGAAGATTTTGTTTTGGTTTTAAGTATTATCTGTATACTTAAAAAAACTGAATTTTACAACTGTCTTAGCAATAAAACTTAAAAATACAAGAATATATTTTATATTTTGTTAAATACAGTGAATGTGACCAGAGGTATTTTGTCGCAGCAAATTAATTTATTCTGAACGTTTTAAAAGGTGTCTTCAACTGATAAGGTTGGGTTTGGACTAATGATTCTGATACGCTTGTAAATTACCTTAAATTATGTTGGTTCCATCTTCTTTCATCTTCTACACGACTTCACAGTAAAAAACGGTTCCATATTAAAGTGGTTGGTTAGAGATACTACTAACTTTACATTAAGTAAAAAGTCACAATTAAGAAATAACTAAAAGAAAAAACAAAATTGTTATCAAAAACTTCTCGAAGCATTTTGATCATTCCCATGTATGATCAAATTAATCTTATGGGGATTAATCTTATCGTGCCGTGGTTAACACATTCAACGGCGGCAGTAAACTGGCGGGCGATTGATTCAATATTAATCTCTTTCTGGTCACTAAATAAATCAGGAAAACATATGTGATCTTACATTAAAACCTTTCTTGTATGGTTCTAGAATCAAGACCGTAGGCTATGAATATTATCAAAATAAAATTATCATGATCATTTTTGAAATTATTTTTTGTGTTATTGAGGTTACTTTGGAAAGTTTTGTTTGATAAATTGAATGCTACACAACCTCAGGCGCCACTGGAATTTCCAATAATTTGAATAAAAAATTTAATATGAATTGTTTATATTTTAGGATATAAAATTACTGGATATTAAGGTAAATCTAAAAGGGGCATGATATAATATCGGTAGTAGGACAAGGTATATAATTTATAAAGGAGGAATAAGCTTTGATACAACTGTACAGTTGTACCATACAAGCTAGAAAAAGATTGCAGAACATGACAACAATATAGATCTCAAACTGTATTGTATAGACCGGGAACTGGGAGGCAAAAAATTACGTGATAAGGCGCACAATTAAAAGCTATGCCATTTTGAAGAGGCATCCGGGGGTTTAAAAAATGGGTTGGTGAGCCCTCACTCTGAGGTTTCAAAAAGGTGTAGAAACTTGGCTGTGACTTTTTTGTACTCTCCATAAGAATAAGCGAGCTGTACAATATTACTTATTTCCCATAAGATTAACATTGGCCTACCAAATTGTTTTTTTTAAGCTGAAATCAATGGCGTGAATCGAAATTTTATTATTTTAATTTTTCTACATATAAATTGCAAAAAAACCCATTTTTGGGTTATTTTTAAGTTTGTCCACCTTGGGGAAAGCCTCCAGATTGACGGCTCACAAAACCAATTTTTGAGTAACCCCCAGAAGAGCTCTTCAAAACGGCATAGCTTTTACTTGAGCACCTCATGACGTAAGTTTTTACCTCCAAGCTCCCGTGGCACATAACAAATAGGTGGACACGATGGGCGTGAGAGAAAACTTTCTAAGGATAAAAGTATTTCTAGTGTAACATGACATAGATAGTTTTCAATCTAATTTACTCACTATGAAAAGGGTTGAGGTAGAAGACCCGAGGAGTAAGTAGGGAAAAAACACATCTTTACTGATGCTGATTAAAATATCGTATTTTCCTTCATTGTCGTAACAAAAGTTTTGCTGTGGACAAGTTCTATTCCTTAAAGGCGGTATTATGCTAGGAACGTCTCTACTCTGGGGTAATTACCCTTCTTAAGGACGTGAGTCAACTTCTAAGACTCTCCTACGTCAACTGTGACTGGCTATAGCAGACGGTACCGATGTATGTAAAATGTTTCTCCTTAAATACCTGTTGTTAGTTAGATCAATATTTTTTTCATAAATATTTTTTTCGTTCTTCTAAGCTTTGGAACAATTACTCCACTTTAAGGCCCCAGAGAAAAATATAAACTAAACCATGAATGAATTCGAAGTAGATGCGGTATCTTTAAGGCTAAAAAATACAATGAGTGCATTATACGCTTATTTCATTCTTCAGAGTAATCAAGCAAATAATTTTCTTGAGTAAAGAGTCATAAAAGTAAGCTTTTTATTTTTATTTTAATTTTATTTCCAGCAGCACGGTCTCTATACCGTTAATTAATCTCATACTGTCACGTGGTATTATATGCGAGCAATTGTCTCGATCTCTGCCACAATCATGTTTCGTTTGGCTGTCACCTGCTGCCACAGGGGCTATGGTCAAAGCACCTCACGTGTTAATTATATACTATTCTGGTTAGAACATCGTTTTGTGCTTTGTTACTTGCTTACATAATAGAAAACTACAAGTGACTCAAGCGTTTCAATTTAGTATTGCTGATGAACTTTAACTAGATGTATAGGATATAAGAATAACAATAAAATTTTTCCTAAATAGGTATTTCAGTTTAAAAAAATGTTTCGGAAATTGAACAAAAAATTAATAAAAGGTGAATCATTATTTAATTCAGTATAGACATATCAAAGCTTGAATATAATACTTTCTTAACAAATTATTTAGGTTAGAAACAAACTTTACAAAACAAGTCATTTATAATAGTGGTTTACTATTTTTAATTGAATTGTATTATTGATAATAATTGTTACAAATGTAGTATGAGAGTTTGCTGTTTTACGTACTGTTTGAGTAAAGTACGTTGTCTGATACACTTCTTTCGTGAAAGGAAGCTAGAAAGCTGTGGGGCAAGGTAGGGGATCTAGAATAGGTTGTTGCCCTTAAACGTAAAGGAAATAAACCGATAAAATAATGCAAATTTAATAATAAATTTTGGAGCGACCTTAAAGCAAAAACCGATCCAGCAGGTATCCTAAAATCAAACCCACAAAACTGCTATGTTTTCAAAGAAAGAGTGTTTGAAAATAAAATGCTTGGTGCGTCCACTAAGATTCTCATCGCCCAGAGAGTTTCTTAGGCTGGCGTTTATTTCAGTCACAATAAACACAAGAGTTTGACAAAATCTAATATAATGCTTACACGAATATTGAAAAGATAATAATCTAGATAAATAACATTCAACGGTTTCAAAGCCTGTACTCTGTACGCAAAAAAGTACCTAAATTAAGTAAAGTATTAAGTGAAATTAAGTTACTGAATACAAATAGAAGTCGTCTTACAACACTTAAAATATATTCACAATTATACTGTATTCACACACAAGACGGGTAGGCCTATACTAGTACAGTAAAATAAGTTTTGACCCAAAAACAATTAGCACAAGCAAGGAATTTGGTACAGATGTTGGGTATATCTTCCTTTTGAACATACTAAAATTCCCCTAAAATTGGAGCTGTGCTACGGCCGCCATCTTGGAAAATGGCGGCAAATATCTGTATTTTTGCCTTTAGCTCCTTTATTATTGGAGATACAGAAAAAAGTTTCAAATACAAATTGTAGCCCATTAAAAAATACACATTTTTGATTATTATCATTTTGTCTATAAACCCAACGGTTTTTGAATTATTTGCGATTAAGTATAATTAAATCGTGGCTTTTCCCATTATACAAAAATTTCAGAAAAGAGTCACTCAACTGCAGTTTTTAACAATGTTTTTTTTCAGGCTATTGACTTTGAACCGCTATCCATTATTGTTGAATGATTGGTTCTTAATTTTCATAGGGTTCTAATTTTTGGCCGCCATCTTGGATCCGCCATATTGGATATAAATTATTTTTCTCAAAAGTAAAGATAGTATTATGATACATCATTATAGACTAGATTTTTGCCCTTAACTCAATGCTGAAATCCGTTTTTTTTTAAATTTGGATTCGCTAAAAAGATATGCTCAAATACAAATTCAGCCATATAAATTTCTTATGGATATTTCGTACTTAGAATGTTATTTTGGATTATTTATCTTGAATCTCCGGTTCTAAATAAGATACCCTGCAAGTATCGATCAATAGCTCCCTCAAAAGCCGTTAAATCACTGAGTATATTAGGTCCAAAACCTGCAGCATATCTTTTTTAGAACCAGAGATATAAGATAAATAATCAGAATATAATATTCATAGTACGGAATATCCATAAGAAATGTATAGGGCTGAATTTTTATTTGAGCATATCTTGTTAGCGAATCCAAATTTTGAAAAACGGATTTCAGAATTGAGTTTAGGCCAAAAATCTAGTCTACAATGATGTATCACAACACCATCTATACTTTTAAGAAAAATAATTTATATCCAATATGGCGGATCCAAGATGGCGGTCGAAAATGAGAACTGTGCCAAAATTAAGAACCAATCACACAACAACAATGGGTAGCGATTTAAAGTCAATAGCCTGAACAAAAACATTTATAAAACGCGCAGTTGAGTGACTTGTTTAAGAAATTTTTGTATAATGGGAAAAGCCAAGATTTAACTATACTTAATCGGAAATAACTCAAAAACCGTTGGGTTTAGAGAAAAAATTATAATAGCCAAAAATGTGTATTTTTTAATGGGCTACAATTTTTATTTGAATTCTTTTTCTGTATCTCCAATAATAAAGGAGCTAAAGGCAAAAATACAGAAATTTGCCGCCATTTTCCAAGATGGTGGCCGTAGCACAGCTCCAATTTTAGGGGACTTTTAGTAGGTTCAAAAGGAAGGTATACCCAACATCTGTACCAAATTCCTTGCTTGTGCTAATTCTTTTTGGGTTTATGGAATTTTTCACTTGTTTTTACTGTACTATACATAAAAGATGGGAAATAGCGATCGGTTTCGATTGGTCACACCAATCATCATCAGGCCCAATGAGAGACTAGGAGGATCAAGATGGCGGCCTTCCTTATATCCTATTGGTCGCCGGAAGTTAGACCGAAAACAGGTTTCTGTAAGTTGCACTTGAGTCGAAGTTAACTTGTTTGGGTCCTTCTTTTATGTGACTAACTGAACAATTAACCAACCAAAACATACAGCCTGAAAGTAACATATATGAAAAATCATTACAAAGTGAAAAAGAGGCATCATGTCATTTAGTCCTGCCTGCGAAAGCAAATAAGAAAGAAAGAAAGAAGTTAACTTGTTCGTTCATTCATTTCCTCTTTCCTTACATTTTTCTTTAAAAATATATAACTCTTTCGAGGCATTCATAATATTACCTTTCGTACAATTCTTGAGAATATCGAGTGATTTTTCTATTTTCCTATCGAGTGGCCATTTTCAAATAGGTGTTTTGCGACATTCGATCTTTCTGGTTTGATGTTTTCCCAAGCTAATTTGTGGTTCTTGTCTCTCTTGTCAAAATTAACAGAATTAAGAAAACCATTGCTTATCAATCAATAATTGCAATGCCTTTAAAGTAGACATATCGTAATAAGTTCTATAAACAGTGATTATAATTGTCAAATGAAAACAACCTTCATTCCAGAACCGCCGAGGGTTGAAGTAATCTACCGTATAAAACATGGAACGCTTGCACCTAAATTAAATGATCGCTTCAGAATATTAGCCGGGTGTTTCACCGTCCAAACCACTGAATCATAACATGTTCCAAACCATAAGTGCAGACAGGAAGACATCGGCTCCGCCCTCCATGATCGATCACGGCCCCTGGGGCAGAGCCGCCGGGAAACACATTTCCGGATAACAAACCTAATAACAACAAATGGAAAACTCGTGTCTTAACTAGCAGCCCTCCTGATCCTCGCCTGGGGCGATCCGTCTCTCGGCGGACAGCTGGGGGGGGGGGGGCGTGGGGGGCGACTTGGGGAATTGAATCCCCAGAATTGCACAGTTCACAGAAGCTTGGAAAAGAGAGCATCGGTTCATTTATCTACACTCTATTCTATATCAATGAACAGTGAATGTCCAAAGATTAAATTAGTATAAATTAGTATTTATACTCCCCTTGGGCCGTGGATGTCTACCAGGGAACGGGTTTACAAAACTCTCTTACGGTTACGCCCTTTGGCACTAAAAAGTTTCAATATTAAACTATAGAGACGCTTATGAATGCCATGGTAACCTTGAAAAATAATCAGTTGAATAAAATCCATGACAATTTTTCCATGGATGAAGCACAGTTTAGAATCTAAAAATAGAACAACTTGGATACTATTAAAAGTGTTTTCGTAGTACTATTTGAATCAGCTAATCTAAAATTTATCTTAAATCTGTTTTGTTTTTGCTCTGTTTGTTTGTTGTTTATCAAAATGTAGAATACTGTTTTGTATCAATCCAAATCTAAAAAAAAACATAATTTACTTGTTTAAGAACCAGTTACTCAGAATTTTTTATTATCAAAACATTAGCGGTCCATCCCAGTTCTTGCAGCTTAAATTATCCGGCTCGAAGAGTCACTGATGTTTTGATAATAACAGGTAACTGGTTCTTAAACAAGTAAATTATTTTAAGATTCCGATTGATACAAAACTTTATTCTACATTTTAATAAACTACAAACAAACAGAGTAAAAACAAAACAAATTTATGAACAGTTTTAGATCAGCTGATTCACATAGTACAAATAAAATACTTTAAACAGATAGCCTACTCTAAACTAATAAATGGGTAAAAGTGTGTTTTTTGCAAGACAAATAGCTATAATACATAAGACTCCATTTTTATTTATAATATTTGCTTTGGTTCGATTAATATTCGAAATACACGACTCAGTGGAAGGAGAATCACATACTAGTGCGACCAAATTTTACAGTTAATTATCTAAGTATGAAGTTACATCGGAATCCTTACCCAATTGGAAAGTTTGATTACCAATCAGTCATAGTAACAACTGGCTGAATCGTTTCAATTGTGACAGACGTAGCACTTAGGAACTAATCAACACTTGTGCATTACTCTGTCGAAATGCATTTGCTTTGATCAAGGAAAACACAAATTTTGAACTTTGATTTAGATCTGATATTATACTGTATGTTAAAATAATAGTATTGTTACCATTCAGGAAAGTAAAGCCTGTGTCTCTACTGCAAGGGAAATCACGAATACAAAGACAATTAAAGCTCAAACTAATATGATTATTTTCAAAACACGTTTAGAATAACGCACGAGGATAACCCTTTAAGATCATCACTAAGAAAACTTCATTAATTAAATTATTTATATAAAACTTTTTTTTCAATACATAAATGTTTTCGTGATTGAAAATTGTAAAAAAATTTCTAACATTAACATTTTTGTAGAACCGTTTTTATTTAAAAACAAGAATTAAGACCCTAATAATTAAGCCTGTTAGGCTGATTGCAGGGGTTAGCGGTAAGGCACTGAGAAAGGTACCGAATTAACTGATACAACCACATTGTTAATATTGATATTGCCTAGAAAACTCTGTATATGATAAATTAATGAATTGATGAATTATCGAATGTAAAGCATTGCCTTAATTTTTTTTACTACTTAAATAATGTTTACAAAACTTATTTATGCACACATTGAAAGTGTTTCTTATATTTATTTTGTAAGTAAAGAAGTTACAAGAAGTAAGTAAGGAAAATTAAAATTCACACCGAAGAAAATACTAAAACTTGTACTTGTACTTCTATTCTAGAGGCGTTTAATAGAGTTTTAATAATGAATCAAGAGGAATCAACATTTGTAATTATCTGTCATTACACCTTGTCAAGAAACTTTCAATTAATTAACTAACGGAAATCTAGAACTTTCATTTAACTTGCTAATGACATAGCTCAAATCTATATCGAGAAAGCTAACAGTCTTTGAACAGAGGGGCTAACGGTACCGCTAGTTACCCTGACTCCCGCGTGAGCCCCCAGCAATGCCGTGGCTGTGGCAACGTTCGCCCCACGCAACATCACCGCGCTCGGGCCGAAATTACCTCGTTACATTCCGTCGCGATGTGTCATGACGTACTTTCATACTTTCATACTTCTCCTCTTCGTCTGTGACCAGTGGTTACTGGATTGACAGCGTCACTATCACTACACTACTAAAACTAACATATGCTAAAACTGTACAATATTTACAAACATGCATGGCGGCAGGTCTTTATTCGATAGGCCTAAATTTCCTCCAGATCGGCTTGAAAGTACTCCTCATTGGAGTAAAAAGGAGTTTTTCTTAGCCAGTCCTCAACCTGTTTGCTAAATTTTTTGCAATCTAGGTTTCTTATCTTAACAGGCAGCCGGTTAAACATCTTCATGGCCAAAACCGGGAAACAATCTTTTTTCTTGCTTAGCCTACAGAAGGTAACGTCAACTTTCTCTTTCCCACGGGTATTGTAGGGGTGTTGGTCTCCCCTCCTAGAAAGTGACAACTAGTTCTCCTTAATATGAAGAAGACTAAGCAAGATATATTGGCTGTATATAGTGAAGATTCCTAGCCTGATGAAGATAGGCCTGCAGTGGTCACGGAACCCGGCCGAGTCAATAATACGCAGGGCTTTCTTTTACTGGAGGAGGATGTTCTTACACCCCGCGGCATGTCCCCACAACTGGAGGCCATAGGTAACATGGCTGTGGAACGTTATACTCTCTAATGACGCTTATATCAAAATCTACAATAAGACATAAAGTTAGGTTGGTTGGACTTTTTGGGATCTTTAAATTTAATCCTCATCAATCCGTAATATGTGATTTGACGAAGAACTTTACAATTTAAGTAAACGGACGGGTCTGATTGTAAATTATTAGAAACAATTCAAGCTGTTTTGTTGTGTTTGTAAACAACAAAACAGCATATACATTTATAAATATACATTGTACATTTTATAAATTAAATTGGGTATAAGAGAGGAGAAGGTGTACAAAGTGCAGTAAGCCTTTTTACGAAAGGTTTTCTGTTATATATTTCCCGTGGGAATCGTTGATATCGTTCCTCGATCACTCAAACACTAACTCATTGTACTTGTAATTTGCACAGAGCGTAGTATTTACACACGTCATTACTGCTCTCAAGTATTTTTACCCACAATAATCGTAAAATACCGTCCATTTCCTGACGATCACGCCCGGTCAAACCGATGTTTTAACAAAATTGTCTGTTCAAAATATGTGACCTAAATAAATAAGTAATTAAAATAGTCTTTATTTGGAGCGTTTTTTCGTGGCAAAATGTAAAAAAAAACTCAAGTAAAAACTTCAAAATATATATACAACAAAATAAACATTCCTTTTTTTGACTAAACAAGGACATTGTTTTATCTTCGTCAAATTAATAAGTCATTCTGTGACTTTTTTAAAAAGCCTCATACTTCCCAGCTCAAGCATGACTCATCCCAAACAGTTCAGGAACTTTGGAACAAAATAAGTGAACCCACCCCTGACGGACTCGCCACACGAGGCATCTCCAGCCTGTCGTCCCGCCTAGTGCAGCGGGAACGCACCTCAGAGCGGGTTTTCAGCCTCTCTCTCAGATACTCCGCACTTCTGCCAAGAGAAGTCCTGTTAAACCGATGTCCGGTTAAAAGGTGTCCGGGTAATAGGGAGTCTACTGTAATATTTGTCTATGTTTCACTTGTGGAAATCATGCTTTTTTCAGTTAATTTTCACCTAATATTTATTGGACAGTCTACGCAGGCTTTTGAGGGTTGTATGTCTTTTAGTCTTTGCTAGATAGGCCGAGGCCCAGAAGTAGAGTATGTTGTTCACATAACACAGGCACAAAATTGAATCTACTGTTTGGTGGTAAACATAAATTATTGGTCAGTTTCGTTAGACAAGAGAAACCATTTAGAAGGCCAACCCTATGAGTTAGTCACAAAATTAAATATTAGTTTGGTATCTTCACATTGATGATTAAGTGTTAGCACAGAGTCACAAAATCTAAGGATGAATTAATCTAAGGGTGTTTTTTTTTTAGCGCAACCCATTTTTAAGATTGAATAATGCACATATGAATATGAAATGAGTATTATTTTATTGATCTTTACATTTTATAGAACCTATTATTTAAGTTTTATCACATTTGGTTTACATTATTTGCTCAAACAGTCCGCCATTGGTATTTGTATAAAGTTATGCTCATTCAATCAAATTCCCGAACACGTGTTGCAAGGTGCCTCTTTGAATTTCTTGCATTAAATTTGTTATGTTTGTTTTAAGGTGCTGAATATCCTGTAAACTGTTTTCGTAGACCTTACTTTTTATATATCCCCAAATAAAATAATATAGTGGGGTCAAATCCGGGGATCTTGGGAGTAAATAATCCTTCACCGATAAAATCAAGTTTTGCGTTGCATTTTTAATGTGTGTGTCATTAAGCACGATAACTCGCGTAAAAATAGTCAGATCTGAATGAAATTTGCCACAGACATGTAAAGTAGTAATTATCCTACGAAAACAATTCACAAGATATTCAGCACCTCAAAAAACATAAAAAATTTAATGAAAAAATTTAAAGAGGCACCTTACAACACGTGTTCGGGAATTTGATTGAAAGAGCATAACTTCATTCAAATGAAAATGGCGGACTGTTTGAGCACATAATGTAAATAAATTAAATGTGATCAAATTTAAATAATAGGTTGTATAAAATGTAAAGATCAATAAAACAACACTCATTTCATATTTATTTGTGCATTATTCAATCTTAAAAATGGGTTGCGTTTAAATAAAAACACCCTGTAATAGGGTTATTTTCCTGTTTCAATCTAATATGATTTTGTTCAAAATAAGGCAAAAATTATTTCTGGTTCTTTGCTTTCAAATGATAGACATGACGAATTTCATTTCAAGACGTAACTTGTTGATACAACTCAAACTTTCAATTTCATTCTTTTCCTTTTTGACTCGACTTGGATGTTCTTTTCTGCAGTTGCAGTTGTTTTTATGCAGTTTGGAGCAGGGATGGCACACGCTTAACTGTACATTTTTTAATATTTGCTTATTAATATTATGAGAACTTTTTTGAGGCATACCTCATGCCACATAAAATATAATTTTTCGTCATACTGTTTCAAAAACAGCTGCTTTTGACACATGAGTTGGGATTCAAAAGTTGTTCTTTTTAGTCCTTGGATAATAACATATGATTTTATGATTATTATTGTCCTAGGACCAAAAGGATCATTGTTGATGATACTTTTGATTCGAGGTAAATTATCGAACAATATTCATTCTGTTACAAATGATTAATCGTTATTATTAGTAGCGTATGATTAAAGATTATAAATATCGAAATCTCGAACGTTTGTTTTGAAGAACAACCGATTGATTCGAACAACAATGATCGGTTTGGAGTTATCGAATCAACAATCGATAGTTAGGAATGAACCTGCGCATGCGCATTAGCTGTTCTGATCGTTTCAATATCCAGAGACAAGTGGAAAGAAACATTGAGGTTACGAAGGTACAGTATGTAACTTTTTTGTTTTGATTCAAAATTTAAGGTCTTTTGCAGTATGACGAAAAATATAGTTCGTCACTAAGATCAAAAGTGTCTCAAAGGTTCACCTTTGATCCAGTGACGAAAAACACTATTTTTTTAGTACTTAGCTTATATTAGCATTATAAAAATAAATGTTATACATTATCATTCATTTATAATAAGTTAATATAGGTTCGATAAGTTTGTATGCTTATTGAGGCCATATCAAACATGTATTGTTATAAATAAATAAATAAATACAAATACATTATGTCGAGATATAGAAATTTATCTTTTTAGCGAATTTCCCCTATAGGGAAGAAGCTATTACCGTAGGTCTCATGGTAAGACCTAAGCCCGGGACCATGATAGCTTTTCGTTTTGGGGCCACCAGAAGCAGAAAACACTATTCGGTCCAATTTTATATATATATATATATATATATATATATATATATATATATATATGTGTCTGTGAGCACGATAGCGGCCGCAAAAATGGTCCGATCTTAATGAAATTTGGTAGAGACATGTAAAGTGGTAATCCCTCGGACGAGTTCGTAAACCAGCCCGATCGGACCACCGGAAGGGGGGGTAAAGGGGGATAAACCCCCCCAAAAATGGGTTTTTTGAGTTTTTTACATAGGAAAATAAAATTTATCGAATTTTTGTTGGCATCATCGAATTCAGCTCAAAAAAACAAACAATTTAGTATTTTGAATCACTGCTCTATGTCCATTGGTTACCGAGATATTGAAAGTGGTAAACACAGTACGTTGTCCCAATGTTAACCTTATGGGAAATAAGTAAAATTCTACCTCTCGGTTATTTCTCAACATATCTTGATAAAACTTGGTAAATGGCCTTTTCTAGTTCATATCTACTAAATATTGAATTAAAACCACCCAGTTTTAACATACCCGTAGCAGCAAACCTGCATACTCATTCCCCATGTTATTCTTATGGAGCTTACCAAAACATGTCAAATCTCGCTATGTTTGATTGAAATATGTTGTTTTGCATTTGAAATTCGCTGAGTATGCAGGTCTGCTGCAACGGGGGTATTTTACAAATATAACAGTTACATCGTGAAAAGCAATGGACGGAAAACGTAAAATATTTTACAGGTGTAGTGAAGTTAAATAACTTCCATAAAGCTTTAATGCTACCAATTCTCTTAGTATACCAAATATATGTTTTTATGGTAAAGAGGAACGTGCAGATGAAAATTTGATCATAATACTACGACATTACAGAGCCAATGGATAGCGCCTAACAGAATAGCGTTTTTCATTCTTTACGAGCTATGTTTTAGAAATAATTGTTATATATAAAGATATTTTATTTATCGTCTTATCATCAACATGATTTGCTTATTAACAAAGAATACTAAAGAACATAAATTTTGATTAATTGAAAATTGTAAATCTTTCATTATTTAGCTGATAGTTTTATATTGAAGAAAAGAGTGTAAGAACTCAGCTTTTGCCTTTAACATTTTCAGAGTAATAACTATTCTTAAATGCTTCACTGGACTATTATATGATTAAATATACATAACGAATTGATTATAATATGTCAATTGGAAATTATTAACAACATTAACTGACACTACTACAATAACACTTACCGGTATATCCTCCGTCTTAGTTAAATGTAGGAGGTGTTATTTCTTATTATGTAAATTTAAATTGTTTGATTATTCATACAATTGTTTGTTCGTAACCTACTACCGAAATTTGCAATTAAAATTTATCATCATCAAACAGAAAAGACCCTATGATCATGAGCTAGCAATAAAAAGAAAAGACCCTGCTAGTTAGCTAGCTATAAGTTATTAATTTACTCTAGGCAGATCTAAAAAATCATATAATAACTAAGAAATAATGTGGGAGTCTTTAGTTTAGAGGCAATAGATACTGAAACATTTTTTATTGGCTGTGAATTAGGATTAATTTTTTTGTGTCAAAATGTTAGTTTTGTTTCGGACTTTGCTGGAACTTCGTTTGAACCTCTCTCTTTTCAAAAACCGTTAGTCTTTCTGAAATGGACCACCTAAGCTGTTTATTTTTCTCAAACTAACCAAGGAATTTTTGGTTAAATAGTTGGGAACCCTTATGAAAAAAACAACTACCGGTATGACTTCAATGATACTGATTTTAATGTTTTTATTTCCAAGTATTCCTATCACCTAGGTCTTCATGCCATCGATCGGATCGTATTGAATTTTATTTGATTTCTTTACTAGAACATAACTACACTATATCTTTAATGTAAAAATTTCACATGAAAATATTTGTTTCGTTCTTACACTGAAACAATAAAGAATCAACAACAAACGAAGACCGCTGGACCTTGGTGTCTGAAACACCGGGATCCTAAATATTAAAACAATAAAATAATAGAACCGGGGGTAAGTCTAAATATTAAAACAATTAAACATGTTAAAAGCCATCATATTTCAAATGTTGCCAATGCCTACTACAGTGTACACAGGTCCTTGAATTGGAAAAATAAATGCATCGAAAATTAATGTTTGTTGCACAGTTACCAAAAAGAATGATTGTAAAAAATGATACCACAATTTTTATTTGGAATGAGTCGACTAATATTTCGCTTTATCATGTTATGTTGACTTAAAAAAATTATCTATTTCTGACAGTTACAGTGTGAAACAGAATATAGGACGTTTAACGCCATCGTCGTTTTTCAGAGGTATCTCGACAGGACACAGGAGGAATTATTGAGTACAATATAATAACATCATACTTACCCGCCCGGGGCGAGACGCGGCGTCGGCTGCGGCTGTGGCATTTCAGGTGGCGGAATGTGCTTGTTACCAACCACAATAGCATGTAGCATTGCCATACACATAGTTGTTCTATTTCTAATTCGGCACGCCATCGCTGGTGTAGATAAATTTAGAAGGATTTGTACTACTATACACTCGGAATATTGCAATTTCCGCCTTACAACAGAATTTAGCGCAATATTTTTGTATCTGAAATTTAATAAATATTAAGAACCAAAATAGAGGTTTAAACTTGATTAAATAACCTGTAAAGTAAATAGATACTCTATTATTTATTTTTAGTATTCAATTCGTATTGACAACTTTACATTGGAAAATGAAGAACAGTATATATATTACATCCAAAAATTTAGGACAAACATGAAACCAAATGAAGCAATCACAAAAGCCTCGTTTTACCTTCCACAGAACTTTATTTAGCTCAATTATTAATCAAGGTGATTTACAAACATGACTAACAACCTTATTTGTAATAAGAGCTCTGATTTTGTGTATTAATCTCACAGGTCAGTTGTTTGCAAACGAACCTCGGCCCTTCTGGGCTGACAAGGTAAGGGCGTTAAGAATTAACTTTTCAAACGGTTGTCTTACGTTATGCACAGTAATTTATATTTAATAAGTCAGTTAACCAATTAGGATTGCCGTCAGTCTCTGTATCATTTTAAATATACTGATTTAACACAATTTATTATGTGGGTTTGTTTAAACGTGTGATTTAGAGCATTCATACACAATAAACTTTGCAAGAATGAATAAGTTTAGAAGCGGCCCTAAAAACCTTTTTTACCTCCAATCTTAGGCTGGATTGGCACTTTTTTACCTTCAATGCGCTATGTCATTCGTACATATTGAAGGGAAAATATCTCTTTGGAACCCTTGAAATAGCATAACAATAGGTAAGAACTTTTCTTTGAAAGCTCAAGATTTTAACGGCTTTTTAAACAACTGTTGAAATCAATTTTGAATCATCAGTGGCAGAGCCTGATTTGAATTTTAACAGTTTTGAGATCCAGCCCAGAACTGAAATGTATATTTAGCTCTGATTGGTCCCCTTGTATCACCAAACGCTATACATTTGCCTTTTTATTTATTCTTTATTTTAGGTCTAAACATCAGCAAACTAATCTGCACTTTTTAATTGATTCCACTTTGATCTTCACTACCCATAATATTAAACACCCTGTGGTTGGTTACAAATACAATTCAAAACACATTCATGTGTGTGGTTAGTCTAATGAAATCTATTAACCTTTATTCTGTTAGGTTCACCTTGAAATTAAGGGTCTGGTAATATACAGTTACTTTGGATGTATTTTAAAACCACATTCTACTTAGGATTAACAATATCAAGCTTTAACGTAATTACTAACAGCAATGTTGGTACATTAACAATAATTATTAATACATTTTAATTAGGTAAAGAATGCATTCAAGAACGATGTTAAAAATATGTACATATTATACAGTAATTTAAATCTATTTTCCTAAATTACATTACCCAAGGCTTATTCGATTGGCCCAAACCAGTATTAGAGTAATTAGTTTATTATTTCATTTAAAATAGCCAAAGTTCAAAAGAGTTTTTGAGATACAAACTTTTACTTTTAAACATTTTATTTCGATAAAAAATTTAAAACAACATTTAATTGATCTAAAAACTTTTAAAATAAAATTTACATTCTCATTGATTAAGCTTCTATGAAATGGCCAAATCGCTTAAAACACGATTATACTTATTGAAAAATCTAATTAAAACGCTGAATACAAAAATTCTCCTACCTTCATACCAATGGATGGTGTGAGAAGTGATGCTGGTGTATTTTCATTTAACCTGTGGGCAAAGAGATAAAAGAAGCGTTGGCATTGCACTGATAACATCTGCTATCTTTTCCCTCATTGAAAAAAAACACCTGCTTAAGGGGATCTGAAATATTCATTGCTTAGTTTGGGTTGTAAGTACGTTGCAAAACCTAATCTTCCCATTTTTAATAGTATTATTACCTATAATCTAACAAAATAAGCGATCTGCATACTAAGCGAATTTCTTAAGCTTCGAATCATATTAACACAAAGTAAGCGGTACATGACCTTCTTTTGTTTTCCATAAGAATTACATGAGGAATGGGCATGCAGGTCTGCTGCAACAAAAATGCCAACATTTGGTGGTTTTAAATCAATATCAAGTGAACTGCAAGTTACCAAGTTTTATTAGGATATATTGACAAATAAGCGTGACATAAGATTTTTCTTTTTCCCTAAAAGGATAACATAGGGACAATGTACCGTGTTTACCGCTTTCAGTATCTCGGTAACCAATGGACACAGATCAATGATTCATTCATTATACTAATTTTGTTTCGCTTAGGACTTGCCATGAAACTTACGGAAATAGCTTATTCCTAGAAGGAAATTCGCTAATACGAAATAAAAACTGCTTTAACATAAGATTATTTTTTTGTTTACCACGTATTGCTGACGATAGCGACTTAATGTTACAATTTATATTTTGCAGATTTTTTTTCACTAATATCAAAATAATCAAGTTTTTTTACTCCCGAACTGGAAGCCTCGTTTTATTGATCAATGATGGAAAATGTCTACAATATTTAAATTTTATGCCGGGGTCGCACAATATTAAGTAAAGACTTTTATGTAAGGTGTAATGATTGTTGTTTGATAACCAGGTTGTTTACCAAAATGTTATTTACACTCGTTTTCGCTCTCGTTTGGAGTCATGAGTTTGTTACTAACTATGCTCTGTTGTTTTGCATGTAAAATAGCTTATCTCAGCTACCATGTTGATGCCGTTACTCGCACAGGAACGACCGGCTTGGTCTAAGATAAGACTTCACTGCGTTGCCAACTCGCTTAATTAATAAGTGACACATTAGCTCAACAACCTGATCCAAATTTATTCCAAAAAGATGTATTCCCAATCCTTTGAAAATAAGCAATAACAAATTCCCAATAAAAAATGAGTTTAAGAAACTATTATCATCTAACGAAATAAAATATTGTACCCTATTGTTAAAAAATACTGGAATGAAAATGCTATTCAGATTCGTTAAAAAAAATTATGTTGATTCCATTGACACAATTTCTGGAAGACCTGAACCATGATATCCGAACCATGTGTTTATTTACCGTATTTACATTTAAAATCAACTTTGAGTACAATCTCCAAAAGCTTTGACATAAAAACAAACGAAAATTGCAATTTTATTTGATGTCGTAGTAAAAAAAAGCCTTCGAATTATGTAAATTCTTAAGAACAATATCTGTGGTGTAGCGTTAATCCAATTTATTATATTCAAAGGCTTATTTTAATCCAAAATTAAAGGCCTTTAAATAATATACAAGTCTCATGATGTACGTTATCCCTAATTCAAATAGCACCTCCATTTGAAATATCAATCCCTCGCTAACAAACGGAATACCGTAATATGTGCAATAACTTTTAGGTTAGATAGTACTAGTGTTCTCTTGTCGGCTGAAAAGGGACAAAGCTATGTGCTAGGACAGTAGGAGGAATGAAGTCCATTTACTGCTGTTTTATTTAATTTAATACCATCCATCATTAGACCGTTTGCAGCGCACGGTTAAAAATATTATTTAAAAAGACTCAATATTTTAATTTAAAAGAGCTCAAAACCTTACTGTTAACTGAAACTACATTTTTACTTTAGCTATTATTTTTCGACATTATTTTCCCAACAGTTTTTATTTAATTTCCATATTTTTTTTTTAATTAACTTAGTTTTTATGATCTAATCAGACCAGAGGGTTTTAAGCAACCAAGTCAAGCGTCGCCAATATGTATACAAGAGTGCAGATATTTTAATTACGAGTCAAACCAAGCCTTTAGTCTTCTATGTCTCTCACCAATAATCGCAGCAATGGAAGATGTAGCTGTTCCTGGGATACATCACAATTCTAATGTCGTAACTTCCCAATAGATGTTACAAATAAATTAAATAAATTGAAATGTATTAATAATACAATTTCTTAAACGTTGTTCAAATTTTCCTAATGATATCATCCCTCAATTAAGGTTCATTGATATTATAAAATGTCAAAAAGCTGTATAATAGTCTGATGTATATGTATATCTGATGACATCTGAGTAAAATATTTCATTTCATTTTTGTCTTGTATAAACATTTTATTTTTGATTAATACACTACACACCAACAATTTATGAAACCAAAAAGATGAAAAAATTGTTTAAATAGGAGGTTTGTGGCACTTTTTAAGGACATATGACAGAGGATGTCCGATGTGAATCAAGGGATTTTGTTTTTTCTCACCATAATCTTTAGAGACAAGGCTATCAGTTCTCAAGCCCTTTGAGACATGCCCCATTTCGAATGATGTACTTTAGTTTGTCTTTCAGGGCAGTTAAAATTCCTTGGAGCTTTCCTTCAAAATTGTATAGCATCATATTTGGCATGTGGAAATAACAGAAAATGAACACAAACATTTATTTTCATATCTTTTTACTGTATATAGCATCTTTAGTTAAAATGAAGGACCTTTTCCGTTAATTCACCACCACTACTTTTTTGGGTTCCGTTAATTCACTACCACTTGAAAAATGCGCTGTTGGGTATAAAAACTAGGCTATTCCCAATCATTTTTATGTCTACCGTGGTGTTCCTTATCTCCTGGAAACCCGTTATCGCTGGCATTATCTCTTATATGGTAATTGTTTTATGTCTGCCCCAACGATCAAACGTTTTTTTATATCATTCAGTAAAATTTGAAATGGAAACTATTATAATCGTACATAGGGAAACATTATTTATAAATAAACAGTCGTAATTCTGGTTAAGTTTGGTTAGGTTAGATTACGTTAGGTCAGTTTAAAATCACGATAAAAACACAAGGATCACTGTGATGAGGATCTGGTAACGACATATTTCTTATCTAAATCCAACCTTACCTAACCTAACCTAACCGCAAGGCCTACTTTTATTTTTAATGTTTTCCTACTATTTCAAGTTAAACTGTACGAGATAAAAATGTTAGATTGTGGGAGGAGATATTAAACTATTTGTTTGCATAAACAAAGAGTAAGATTTATTTGTGTTATATTTAATTTTAATCTAATATTTTCCTCTCAATACAATATGTATTCTGATCCTACCTGTCATAACTGAATGGAAAATTAAGTTCTGGTAGTGAATAAACAGAATTTCAATAAAAATAGCAGTGGTAGTAAATTAACAGAAAAGGCCCAAAATTGAATGTTACAGGGCATACAAGGACTGAAAAGTTGTATTAGATGATGTGAAAGTGTTGTGCTCGTTTATGATACTTAAGATGTATTGACATATTTGTTATTTATTTTAATAAAAGAAAAAATTTAAAGACAGATTCCTAATGGAATCTGATGTGATGGACTGGTAAATAGAATCGACCCCCGGGCCGCCGAGTCCTGCCTGACTGACGTGCCTGACGGAGGGCTGGATGCTGGGGGGCTGTCGATGGTCTGTCCGGGGAGGAAGTATTGACCGAGAATCCGGATAAATTATTTATATAGCTTAAACCCCAACCATAATATCTTTAAAGTTTACCAAAATCAGTTTGTCTAGAATGTGAGTTTAATATACTTTTTCTTTAATAGTTTTTATTTGTTATTTAGTGGTTTTCTGACATCTTTGCAGGAATTCCAATTTCCTTAACATCCGATTAGATTAAGATAAATTACGACACCAAGAAAAGCCTCCATAGATGATCAAGCTTAATTTCTCTGCAGATCCCTATTTGAGGTGAACTGTCCTGTACATCTAGAGGTCTCTAAAACACGTTGCGTATTCCTCTTTACGGACGGGTTGATAAACCAACATGTTAATACAAGAGGATATAGAATCTAAAGTGGGTAATAGATTCCTAATAACTGGTGATGGTACCGGTAACTTAAACTTATCAAAATCAACCGTAAGATGTTTCTGTCAAAATAATTTATTTTAAATAATATAGACTGATAAAAACAGTTTTGCACCATGATCCAGTAATAAAAGAGTAAATTTACAAAAGAAAAATATTGTCTTATTCTTTCAAATGACTCATTAATTTCTCATTCATATATTAAAATCAGACCAAATAAATTCGCAGGTGCATTTATTTTATTTTGTTTGATTACGATTAGGTGTTAGCCTCCTTGGGTAGGATAGTATTCATTGACGGCTGTTTGCGGAAAGAGCTGATTTGCATGTAGATATTCTATCCTGTATCATGTTGATGGTCCGATTCGTACCACGAGAGATATTCCAGGAAGACTAGAGATTTAAATAAGAACTGTGGGTAAAAGAGTGGTTTTGTTTTTTCCTTTTGAAATTCTCACTTATCAACCCATTGCCATTGTTGTGTTTTATAATGTATTGTAAACAGCTTAGACAAGAGTAGTGGGTCAAAACAATGGTTTGTTTGACAGTTGCATGTAAGGTCTAATAGTCATCCGTCAAATGTTAAAATCCTATTGCATTGATCGACAAGTTTAACAACTCACTTTTAAATTAGCAAGCTCAACAGGTCTTCCTAAGTTTCTGTATGAGATTTCCCCCTCTTAATAACCATCCAAATTTCTAGGAGCTGCCTAAAAGGTGGCTAACGAGTTCATTATGGCGTCGTCGAGTTGTAGAGGTTTTCGATAAACTCCGTCAGGACGGGGTCATTACCTGCCTTCATTCAGCGGTCGGTGAACAACTTTCGATAATTATTCATCGGATGAATAGTCGTGGTTAAGGTTTGAACAACAAAATCGAACTCTAATTACAAATGAAGTGAACCATTATAAACCTTTTCTTTGTTCCCTTTGTCAGTGCGACGAGTTGTATTTGTGATTCGTAATTTATTTTCTTTTTTATAATACACTAGAATAAAAAAAGAAATTTTATGTCCGAATGCGTAGAAAGATAGTTTCATGTTATCTGAGGTTGACTAAAGTGAATTATCGATATCCAAACATATTTGGCAATCCTCCTTCAATACATTCAATCTAGCTCCAAATTGCATCAGCTATCATCGACATAATGAAGAATACCGTTAACTCTGGCTCAGTCAGGCCTTTGGTATATTTACCCGCCAGATTTTCTACTCGGTAAAATATAATAACCGTTTGATATTGACATGTGGAATCTAGGTCTCCATTAGGATCTACTTTTTTGTGAAGTTCTTTTCTTCTATATATACTTTTGCAGTCTTGCAGATACTTTGTAGCTCAACTAATCTTTTCATTTTCATTTTTATTTTACCACTATCTTTCAGATTTAAAGACTTTCACTTGTTTATTAAAAATGGTCAATACAATCGCAATCAATTATACTATAATTTCAGACAGAATCAAATTAATAATCGCCAAATAGTAAATAATAGGGAAAAAAATTTATCCTCTTGTTACTCCATTTATAGTGTACATCAAAAAACAACAAATAAAATTACCTTCAAATAATTACTGTTGATATTATATGATCAAAATATTATTGTTGATATGGTACCCAGAAAGGAGAATAAATCAATTATGTTCACATGTTGGCCTAAATAAATATTTCATTGTCAATGGTTGTGACTTAAATTCATATTAACCGTCCCTAATACTAACACCGCGTCTTATATTACTTCTCCCAAGCAATATATGATGTTAAAATGAATGCAAAGTATGTAACACATTAAACCACCTTGAATTAGCCTATTGTTAGTCAATGTTTTTGAGCACACGAGCAATTCTCTCGTGTACATATAATAACATTGTAAATACAAAAATCAATCGCCAAATGCTCTATGTTAGCCTTTAAATTATTTATCCTTTTTTGTAGTAATAATGTATCCTGTAGAACAAGTTTTGATTCATAGCAATAAATAACTTGTAAAATGTTTCCCACCATATATAAGATCAGACTATCACTAAATAACCAGTTATTACTGCATTCTACGGCTCTGAAAATTACATCCAGCCGGTGGCGAGGAGTGTGATGACACATTTGTGACACGTGACAGTCGTGTGTCACGCCGCCGCGGCCTCTGGCTGTGACACCAGTTACATGGTGACAAGCGCCAGCATTCGTCAAGCTGCTTAAATGAAATTACGATTGCAGATAGTGGGGTTTTATTTTGTTTTTAAATAAGCCTTTTAAAATTAAAATGAAGGTTTCTATAGGTATAATACAATTTATGTTGTTAAAAAAATGTGTATACAAACTTTTTTGCTTTAAAATCAAATTTAATTTATATTAAGGAATCTTGTTGTCCTTTAAACCTTTGAGAGAAACAACTCAAATCTGTTTAAATGTGTAAACAGTTAAACATTAGGCCTAATGGACATGGTTCTGCATATCATGGTTCAAGCCGTCTACTTCCAGTGTATCGAGAGTAATGGAATTATCTTTCTTGAATGTAATATGCATTTTCATTTCACTAAATTGTCCTCAGAAGTTCCCTTAAACACTAAAATGTTAATAGTTTGTATAAATTCAATTATTTCGTTAGCTTTTGTAGAGATGCGTTATTGGTTTTTCAAAAGAATAGGAATATTCGCATTCGAAATTAATTTTCGTTGGTTATACAGTTGAACTAATGTACCATTTATTAATTATGCACGTCGGCAAAGCAGTGAAATCTAATCATATACCAAGCCGGTCGTTCCTGTACGAGTACCGGCATCAACATGGTAACCGGGATAAGCTAATTTACATGCAAAACAACCGCGCATAGTTGGCAACAAACTCAAGACGAGAGTGCATACGAGCGTCAATAACATGTTGGTAAAATAACCTGATTATCAAATAAGAATCAGTATACATTAATTTTAAAGCTTAAGTACAGTGGTGGCGCCAATACTTCACCATAAATATTGAAAATAGCTTTCGATATTAATGGTACCGTCTATTAATATTGAATAGACGGCTTAATTTATTTTTTTGCTGTCTTATGTGACCATTGATCACTAAATCTATTTCCATGAGATTTCCTTGCCTGACGTAAAAATTCCGTCAATTTTTTATAATTGATTACAGAACTCATTAATGATTAATTTCCAAAAAAAATCACAATATCATAAAGTAGCTATACCAGCAATAAGATTAATACAGGGTGTTTTTTTTTAACGCAACCCATTTTTAAGTTTGAATAATGCACAAATAAATATGAAATGAGTGTTGTTTTATTGATCTTTACATTTTATACAACCTATTATTTAAATTTGATCACATTTAATTTATTTACATTATGTGCTCAAACAGTCCGCCATTTTCATTTGAATGAAGTTATGCTCTTTCAATCAAATTCCCCGAACACGTGTTGTAAGGTGCCTCTTTGAATTTCTTGCATTAAATTTGTTATGTTTGTTTTGAGGTGTTGAATATCCTGTGAATTGTTTTCGTAGGCCTTACTTTTTATGTATCCCCAAATAAAATAATATAGTGGGGTCAAATCCGGGGATCTTGGAGGGAAATAATCCTTCACCGATAAAATCAAGTTTAGGGTTGCGTTTTTAATGTGTGTGTCTTTAAGCACGATAACTCGCGTAAATATGGTCCGATCTGAATGAAATTTGCCACACACATGTAAAATAGTGATTATCCTACGAAAACAATTCACAAGATATTGAGCACCTCAAAACAAACATAGAAAATCTAATGCAAGAAATTTTTGTTTACCTTGCAACATGTGTCTGGGAATTTGATGGAGAGAGCATAAACTTTTACAAATGCTAATGGCGGGACTGTTTAAGCACATAATGTAAACTAAATGTGATCAAACTTAAATAATAGTCTGTATATAATGTAACGATAAATAAAACAAGACTCATTACACATTCATATGTGGATTATTCAATCTTAAAAATGGGTTGCGTTAAAAAAAACACCCTGTATAATTAAATTACTTTAAGGACAATTAATTTTTAAACATATTCTGTTAGAGTTTGCTATTTCGGAAACAAATTATACATAACTAATACAAATGGACTGACTAGGTTTTAGAACCTGCTTATTACCCAGTCCAAGCAATGCATATTTCAGATCCCCGAAAATAGCTGTTTTATCAGTGTGGGAGATGATAGCAGATCTTATCAGTTCCCACGCTTCTTTTACCTCTCTGCTTTCAGGTTAAATGAAGATACACCACCATCAATTCTCTTGCCATCCTGTGGTATGCATGTAGAGACGATTTTCGAACTCGGTGAATCAAATTAAGTTTTTATTAATTATAATCATGATTTTAACGTTTTGGCAAACTGATGATAGCTTGTTCAGTAAGAATGCCAATCACTTTGTTAAACGTCTCGTAAGTTTTCATTAAAATTCAATATTATTTTTAATTTTCAAAGAAACCTTTTAAGCTTTTGCTATTTTTTTAAAGAAATCATGAACTGATTGCGAACAATCTTTTGTATCAACAAATTAATAATTGTTTTCTGAGCAATGCTAGATAGCAAAATATTTTTTAATATATTTGAAAATATGTCAAAATGTTAACATTGCTCTTGACTTTATTATCTTTACTCTTTCATAATTGTGAAAACCTCATATCCCGGCTTATTTCCGACATATGTAATGTTGGTAATTCTTTCTCAGAGATCCCGTGGACTAACGACGAAGATTGAACCCCCACAATACCGAGGACTCTAGGCTGGAACTGTTACGCACGTTACTTGGGGCTAGGCCTTAGATATTATGCCTCTAGTGAAACGTCCGTGGGAAGAGCTGAGGATTAAGGCCGACTGAGGTTGATCTTTTTCGCCCGAAGAATGACCCGGACAAAATTCCCGGCATTGTTCTAGTTGCCCTCTCCCTGGAGCTTAGCTCCGACGATGATATGTGGGCTGACGACCATGTCGATCCTAGATTAAACATGGCGGATGGGGCGTGTCAACTCGGCAGGCGTGCCAACGGTCGCACTGAAAGAACGTGTGTTCGAACGTGTCTGAGATGCCCGGGCTATACAAACAGTCCAGGCTGGCGACTCTATCCAACTGATGCAGGCAGGTTAAAAAGCTTATGTCTACTTTAAACCTTCAATTATTTAAAATCGTGTTTTAGGTTGATGTACTTAATGCACTCTCGTAAACTCGTAAACTTGCATCAACTATTTATTTGAACTATTTTTCGTTAAAAAAATATTTAATCGTATGATGGATGAAATTATATATCAAATAGGTAAAAAAAATAAATATGAAAATACCTTTAATTTCTACCATATATTTCAACCATGTTTCAGTTGCTGCCACTGTTTAAGAAAACTCTCCTCTTTTCTACGGCCAGAGCAACATAATTTAACATAGATGGATGTAAGCTTTAAGGTTCCTTAAAGGTACAGTGATCCAAGCATAAATTAGTTCATTCACTCTTAAATAATTAACAAGTTGCATGATATACGTTATCCCTGCTCCTAATGACACCTTCATTTAAAATATGAATCCCTTGCTACCAAACGGAATCCATAATAGGTGTAATAATTAGGTCAGTTATTGTTAGCGTACTCTTGTCAGCTGGAAATGAACAAAACAATAATTTAGCTCTGTAGTGCTGAACGAAGCAACATCCCAATATTTAAATATTTAATACTATCTATCCCCTGTCCCTTTGCTATGCTAGGTCATATTGTGTGACTCATTTAGAAAATAGGTTTTTTTCTAAATGAGTCATTATTTGACCTAGAACGTGCTAAAAATATCCTGTTAACTCTTTACCTTAACTATTATGAGGTGAACAGGTATTAACTCCACAGTTTTTTTACAGTTTTAGCAAATTTCCTTCTATAGGGAAGACGGTATTACCGTCGGTGCGGCGGCGGTGACCCTTAAGCCCCGTCCATGTTATTTTTTTGTTAGAGGTCCCTGGACCCCCAAAACAACAATCGGTCGTTTCATAAGTATATTTTATAGATACAGAATACATATACCTGAACTTAGGTGTGGTGGATTCGCAAAAAAAGTCCTATCCTATACTCTTATATGAATAATGTTATCTTGCTTGCTTGCACAATTATCTCAAAAACGGCTCTGAGGATTTCGTTCAAAGTCTGGAAATAGGCTAAGTAATTAACTAGGGGGCCCATGCGCAAATTGCGCATTTGAATATTATTTCTGTTTTTGGAAAATTCACCTACAGTTAGGATACATTGTCTGGCTTTAACTCACCTCTACAAAATAATAACTTAATAAAATTAACCTTTTCAATTGAAATTTAAATATCTCACCTAAATAAACAAAGGCCTAACTGAACAAAACACACACACTACTCATCACCTAAGCACTATATATATTTTTTATTTGGTCGTCTTTCCGCACATAAGTAGGATATTGGAATTTTTTCTATGGGGCCCATTTTTAAACTGCGCATTTTAATGTATTTTTTCTGATTTTCAATTAGTTTTTGTCTCTCCAGCAGTTCTCTGATCTTGCCGAAGATAACGCATATTTTCCTCTAATCTCGTCGACTCGTTTTTCTCCAAGCCTTCTTTTTCTCTGTTTCAGGGTTCAATTTATAATATATTTATTATGCGTGGGCCGTGGATCTTTACCATAAAGAATGATTATTATTACCTGCCTAATAAATTTTGCTACAATTACCGACAAAAGTAGCCAAAATTCATTTTCTTAAGCTAGATCGGATCTGTTTTACAGTTGCGGGCAATCTATTTTTGTTTACAATATGACTTAATACCTAGGGGGCCCATGCGCAAATTGCGCATTTTAATATTATTTCCGTTTGTGAAAAACTCGCCTACGATTAGAAGAAATTGTAAGCTTTATTATTTAAACTCGCCGCTATTAATCAAGTTAACATTTTAAGTGAAATTTAAGGGTCTCGCGCCTAAATAAATAAAAGCTTAGCTTAACAAAACACTGTTCATCACCCCATCACTATGAATTTTAATTTGCCTTCTGGCACAGCAGTAGTATACAGTAAGTCTTTCTTCTCCTACTCATCTTGCCCTCACATCATCTTTTAGTCGCGGCAAGTAGATAGGTGGTGCAGTTTCCCTCGGATGTTCTATCAGTCTATGTCTCTCGGACGTTCTCTGATCTTGTCGAACGTTACAGTACGTATGTTTTTTCCCTAATCTCATCGACTCGGTGTTCTCTTTGCCTCCTACTTCTTTCTGTACCATAAAGAATGATTTTCCTTCCTCAATTAAGCTACAATTTCAAAAAAAATGATATTCAAGAATTAATATTCATGAAATATAGACTATCAATTTAGTTTACAACCTGACTTAGGTTAAAAATCCATCTGAAGTTAATCAGCTGTTAAATTACAATCGCATTTTAAAACCGTTAGGGTGGGTGCACCAGTGAATGACCACCCCCCCAGTGAATGACCGTTTTGTTTAAAAAGCCCATTATTAAGCACATTCTTTGGGCTAGCTAGTTAAAAATAAGTATAAAACCAGCCTTGGAATATTATTCAACAATAATCATTCATTGGTTAAAATTGCTGGAGTCGAAAATACTTTTTAAACATATTTAATATTGAGTGTCCCACTATCTTCGATTTTGATGTTTCCTGCTATAGTGATTATCCCTGCAAGGCTTTCCTGGGTTTACATTCATTCTGTATTTGATGATTGTTTCAAAATTGTGTTGCAATTAAATTATATTTAACATACTATCCTGCAATTTAAAATCAATTTTATTGCTGTGCATGTTGAGATTAATTATTACTGAGGGTGGTCATAAATTGGAACGTAACTAGGGCAAAAACCAGTGAATGACCGGGGAAAAACTTAGCGGTCATTCACTGGAACGAGATCGGTCATTTACTAGCTATGATCTATATTCTCAGCTGAATTAATCTTAATCATTGTTGTCAGCTGATTTTCAAATTTTTTGACAGTTATTCAGTCAAAACAGACCGGTCATTCACTGGTGCAAGATCGGTCATTCACTGGTGCAGTCCCGGTCATTTATTGGAGCATTGACATAGTTGTATTTTAATTAATATTACAATCGGTATTCTCTTTAAGTGACATATTTAACTAATATTGCTTAATCCTTAAAGAATAAATGAACTTTCAGTAAAATATATAGCTGTGACCATAAAATAAGGGAGTAATGTTAAATTAACATGAGACATCGTCCTTAACCGGTCATTCACTGGTGCACCCACCCTATAACGCAAGTTTTTCAGCACAGGAGCGTTGAAAGCGCCCTCTATAAATAAATTAAAGCCTTGGGGGTCGAAGCCGAAAAAGAAATGCCTATTTTAATTATCTGTTGCAGGTGCGCTACATTATAAGCTTTAAAATGACACCTCAATCGTAAAAATCGGTTCAGTAGATCGCCTGAAAAAGGGATCTAACAGAAAAAACCTTATTGTATTAAGTATATAGATTTATGATTCAAAAACGTCTTTTATGCAGATTACTTGGCCAGAGAAAATCTAATAGCGTAATAAATCAAATTTTAAAGTTGTAAAATTGTAACATTGGCCTAATGGGTTGCCGTGATGGCAACGAAAATAAACAAGGAAAGTGTAAACAAATGAAGTAATCATAACAGCTGTTTGAAATCTACATCCATCAAGGGAAAATACAGCAAGTGGGATGAAGAGTCCATGGAGCAATAAAATAATTTTCTATTTATCAATTTTATAACATTGAAATATTTTATAGTAACTGCATGAACTCGTAAACATGAAATAGCACCGACCAAGGCTCGGTCCACCAGGTACTATGAATTTATTAAAAATAGAGTAGAATGATATAAAATAAATATGCGTAAATTAATGTGATAAAAAACCAATGTGATCCCCTAGTTACTTTTCCAAATAAATAAATATCATGAATGATAAAACATACTTTTTTAATGTTTAGTTTTCAAAAAATAGGCCTATTTAGAACAATACTTTCCCTTACGTATGTTAAACATTCTCACATATAACAAATAAATCCTTTGGGAATTCGCTGAGTACGCAGGTCTGCTGTGACGGGGTATTTATTTCATAAACAGTCTTTATACTGATTAACAAGGTTAATATGGTGTAATTAGTCCAGGTTTTAACCCAGTAATGCTGCGCCAATGTGTATTCAAGAGTGCAGATGTTATAACTGCGAGTCAGACAGAGCCATTAGTCTTCTGTTCTTCTCGCCAATATTCGCAACAATGGGAGATGTAGCTGTTCCCGTTGGGATGAACACTAATTTTGATGTAACTTCCCGGTAACTAATGAATATTATATAGACATAATCTCATAATGTATTGTTGTGCTTCTTAAGACGTATTAAATACATGTTATAAATTAAAGTTATTTATTTAATAATACTAAATTTTAAATATTACACCAATGTTTCTCAATAATTTTAAATAATAATTAACAGTCTCTATGAAGTGCATTGACATTATAAAGTTTCAATGGGCTGTAAAATAGCTCAATCATAATTATGGTGGGATCAGAGTAACATTTTTTTGTTTACTTCTGTTTAGTCAAAAAATTAAATATTTTATTACAGTACTATGCTCCAACAATTAAGAACATAGTACTGTAACAAAATATTTACAGGAATTTAAATATACACAGGCACAGTCACAGAAAAAGAGCACAGTTTGAAAAAGAGCCTTTTGGTTTATTGTTAGGGCGTATGACATAGTATATCCGATGTGTATCAAGGGATTTTGTTTTGTCGCATCTTAATCTTTGGAGACAGGACTATCAGTTCTTCGATCCCTTCGAGACATGTCCCGCTACAGATGATGTACATCGATTTTTCTTTCCGGGTAGTTAAATATTTAAGGGCTTTACTTACTTACTTTACTTTACTCTACTAGAAATGATATCCAATATACACAAACTTTCATTTTCTAATTTCCACTCTATCCCCCCTATACATAGTATATGGAGAAAGTATTGTTTTCGTCAACATTTTCGAATTTGAGTTGTTAGTGGATATATTTGTTTTAGTACTCCCTGAATCAAAAAGGTGGTTTTCGGAGAGGTGTCTGTATGTCCGTGTGTATGTGTGGATGTAATTAAGGGTAGAGAAGTTACCTGAGGTCTAATTTTCATGAAATTTGGCATATAGGTATAAAACTATGACATCTCCAGGTGTTTTTTTTCATTTTTTGGAATTTTTGGTTTTGAAGGGTATTTACCCCTTAAAAACCCATGAAAACAACAACAATCTAAATTTCTCCAAAATAACTCTAAAGATTTTTATTAAGATGCCATGGTTTTTAGTTCTTAAGATGACAAAAAAAAACAAAAAAAACACCACCCGCATGTCTGTAAAAAGTCAGGTTCAAAAGTTAGAAAGGCTTAAGTGTTTAAAAATTTATATTTTTCTAATTTCACAAAATCTGTAACTTAAAAAAAATAAACTTGTAACCATTGAATTTGGTTTGAAAAACAAATAATCTAGTATTTTTAATTATTAGTCTACGTCAATTGATTGTGAAGAATATTGATATTTTGGTTTGGCGGTAAACGCAGTACGTTGTCCAATGTTATTCTTATGGCAAATTTTAAAAAATCGATATCTCCGTTAATTTCATACCGATTATGATAAAATTTGGCATGTATTTGTGAGATAATTAATTGTTAATTTGTTTTATTTCATTGAATAAGTTTTCTGGTTTTACAAAACTTTACCGGAGAAAGTATTTGTCAGTCTCCTGATACCATTTATTTACTGTATATACCGTCATTAGATAAAATGTATCTTGGTATATGCCCTCAACTGAGATATTGCATATTTTAGTGATATTAACGATGTAGATACAGATTTTTTATTTATCTGAGTAAAAAACATGTTTAAAAGACAGATATTTAATGGAATATGATGTGATGGCTGGTAAATAGAATCAACCCCTGCGACCGCCGAGTGCTGCCTGACAGACGTGCCTGACGGAGGGCTGGAGGCTGGAGGGCTGTCTGTCCGGGGAGGAAGAATTGATCAAGGATCCAGATAAATAATTTACTAGGCTTAAATCCCAACCAATCAAATCTTGAATGTTGACAAAAACCAGGTTTTATTCAATGCGATTGTAATATTTAACTTCATTAATAGTTTCTATTTGGTATTCAGTAAATATATTTGTTTGACAAGACCAAATTATGTAACATTAGATTATATTAGATTACATTAGATTAAGAGAAGTTACGATTTGGAAAACAGCCCCCAAAGATGAACAATCTCTACTTATTTGCATATTCCCTACTTGAATAGCGTTTGAGGTCAATCGTCCTGCCCATTAACAGATCGCCACTACGTCGAACATTCCTCTTTACGTATGCAGATGGTATGACGAGTAGATCACCAAACATAGTACATGAGGAGACAATCTACGGTGTTAATAGATTACCAATAATTGGACCTGGTAACTTCATACAAACAATAACATATTTGAATTAATATCAATTATTTTATATACATCAAAATCAACTATATATATAACATCAGTTTTTTATCAGGCTGAGAATACATTTATATAAGAAAAAAGTAAACTTATACTTTTTAAAAGACAGTATAATTTTGCAACAACAAAATTGAACCAAATAATTCGAACGAATCAAATACGCATTTACTTTCTTTTGTTATATTACAAAAAATCAACCTCCTTAACAGTATTCATTGACGGCTGTTTGCGGAAGGAGCTGGATTGCATGTAGATTGTCCTATCCAGTATCATGTTGATGGTCTGATTCGTATCACGAGGGAGTAAGGATTATCGATATGAAACCTGTTTTATTTGATTCCTTAAAAATCTAAATTCTCTTCTACTGAACAATTTTTTTTACAAGTACTAATGAGCTAGAACAAGGGTATTGGGGGATGAACAATTAATTGAACTGACAGTGACTTGAAGGGATTGTAATATTTATTTGTCATCCGTCAAATAATAAAATCCAATTTCATTATCCGAAAAGTTTAAAAAATCATTTAAAAATTCACATGCTCAACAGGTCTTCTAAAGTAACTGCACGAGGTTTTCCCCTCTTTTGTCATAAAAAATGTCCAGCCACTGCCTAAAAAGTGGCTTATGAGTTCAATAAGTCGTCGAGTTGTAGAGGTTTTCGATAAACTTTGCCAGGCCGGGGTCATTACCTGCCTTCATTCAGCGGTCGGTCAACTTTCGATAATTATTCATGGGATGAATAGACCTGAATAAGGTTTGGTCAACAAAATCTAACTATAAATATAAATAAAGAAAACCGTTATAAGCTTACCCTTTGGTTTTTTTATTTGAATTATGTAATAGGCTATTAGTAGGCTCAGTGTGACAGTGATTTTCTTTTTTAATAAAAAATCGTAAATGTATTAAACATTTTTTTTATTTCTGAACGCATTGAAATAGAGTTTTATGAAACCAGTTATTTTTAATTTACCGGAGTGCATTATCAATATCCAAACATGCGGTAATCCTCCTTCAACACATTCCATCTAGCCACAAATTGCTACAGTTATCGTCGACATAATGAAGGACATCGGCTTAACTCTGACTAAGCCGGGCCTGAAGGACATCTATAAAAAATTATATAATTTTAAAATCATATTATTTAATTTAACATGAATAAGTTCACAAGAGGTGTTCTGATAAAAAGTTTAACTTATTAACATTCTACTTCCATAAACATTAAAAGCTACATTTAAACTATCTAAAACAATTAAATACATTCTCATTGATTAAGCTTCCATAAACTGGTCGATTCGCTTAAATCTCGATTATACTTGATGAGAAATTTAAATTAAAACGCCGAATTCAATAATTACCCTACCATCATACCAAAGGATGACGTGAAAAGTAATGTTGGCGTATTTCATTTAACCTGAAGAGAGAGGTAAAAGAAGCGTTGGCACTGATAAGATCTGCTACCATCTCCCACATTGATAAAAAACATCTATTTACCGGGATCTGAAATATTCATTGCTTGTACTTCATTTTTAATAGCTTGCTTATGTATTGTTTGTTCTGAAATATCCAAAACCTAACGGAATATTTTGTAACAATTGTCCCGCCAGTCGTTTAACAAAAGTTGTTTCTAGGGATAGTGACTTTATGGTATCATCATATTTTTTGTAAATATTTTCCCTCAAACAAGTTCTGGAAAAGTTTATTTAAATTCAAGAGTTTTTTCGACTTCAGACCTGGAAATTTCAAGAAAATTTATTATTTATTAATCAATGATGGCAGACATACGCATTAATACAATTAATGCCGGTTATTCCCTATTCGTATATATTTTAGACTTTAAATGTAAGGTACCTATACCGATTTTTGTTTGAAATCAGGTTATTTTAACAAAATGATATTAACGCTCGTTTGCGCTCTCGTCTGAAGTCATGAGTTTGTTGCCAACTATGCGCGGTTGTTTTGCATGTAAATTAGCTTATCCTAGTTACCAAGTTGATGCCGTTACTTGTATAGGAACGACCGGCTCGGTATAAGATTAGATTTCACTGCGTTGCCGACTTGCATAAATAATAAACGGTACATTACTTCTGCAATACAACCAAAGAAAACTTATTCATAAAATGAGAATTCCTATTCCTCTGTAAAACCAGTTGGAAATTACATTTTTACAGTTGGAAAAATTGGTAAAAGATACAGTTTAAGAAATTATTAAATTTAAACGAAATAAAATGTTATAACTCATATATTGTCTGAAGACAATTGTCATATATTGTTGAATATTGTCTGAAGACAATTCAGCTGAATATGAAAAAGCGTATTGCATTCAGGATACAAAATTGCATTGATCCTGGCAAACGGAAGGCCTGAACTTTGACATAAAAAACATTGCCCATTACGTATAATATTTATTTTGTTCACATATTAAACAGCTTGTAGTAGGTTGTTCTGGTTGTTATGTTAATTTATTCACTGTTTTTCTTGTAAACGTTATGGTAGAGTACGTGTAGCTGCAAGTAACTCAATACTGTTATATCATAAAATATGTTTTCATTTGTATGCATGATATGTATAAATTGGGAAACCCTTAAAATAAATTAATTAAACTTTGAGTGCTTCCTCCAAAATGTTTAAATGAAAAAATGCTTAAGTATTAATTGAATTTGATTTCATTTGAAAAAAAGACTTTAAAATCCTATTTTATTATCTATTTTAACTAAAAATAAATGTGTTACAGATGTACTTAAATTTGTATATACCAGGGGGCCTATGCATAAAATGCGCATTTTAATTTTTTTTCTCATATTCAATCAGTCCTCGTCTCTGGTCAGTTCTCAGTTCATGTCTAAGGTTACGTATATTTTCGTTAATCCCATCCACTAGTTTTTCTTTATACCTTCTCCTTCTTCCTGTTTTGGGGTTAAATTTACAATATTTATAATCTGTTGATTGTGAGTCTGTCTTTACCATACAGAATGATTTATTTACTTCAATTACGCTACAAATGCCAAAAAAGTAGCCCATTTCCCTTCTCATAAGCTGTATCGGATCTTGTTGGATCTTGTTTACAGTAACAGATGATCCATTTTTGTTTAAAATGTGACTGGTTACAAATTCGTCTTAAGGTAATCAGCTGTTAATTTACAATAACATTTTAAACACGTCATAACGCAAGTTGGTCAGCCCTGAAACGCTGAAAGCGCCAGCTAGAAATCGATCAGTGGCTTAGGGATCGAAGCCATAAAAGAAATGCACATTTTAAATATCAGTCAACGGTGTGCTATATTACAAGCTTCAAAACGACACCTCAATCATAAAAATCGGTTTAGTAGGACGGTTGAAAAAGGGATGTAACAGAGAAACCACTTATTGAATTAAGTTTATAGATTCAAAGGCTTATTTTAACCCTTAAATTAGAACTCCACCGCTGTCTGCAATCGTATATAATCTAAGCAGCTTGACGAATGCTAGCACTCGTCACCATTCAAAAAATGTTGAATGTGTGGATGAGAGATGTGCATATGAGTTCAACACGTTTACCGGAGATAGTTCAATTGTTAACCGTTTTCATGTGAATTTAAAATTTTAACTTTACTTGGGAGAAGTAATAAAATAAGACGCAGTGATAGTATTACGAACGGTTATTGAGAATTAAAGTCTTAACCATTAACAAATATTCATCATTTATGCCTTCGTGTGAACATAGTTAATTTTTCCTAAATCAACGCGTAAACTGCCAATTTACGCTCTGAAAACCAATCGAAAAACAGCAGTTTATTGAGGAGCGAGCGATAAAGACTTAAAACGCTCGCCAGCTAATTACTTTATAGCTCGCGAGCTGACTATTTTATCGCTCGCCAGCTGATAGCATTGCATTGTCACTCTACGCGCTTCAGCTATCAGTCCTTCGTACTCTTCCATTTTGATTTGACTGAGTTCGGCAAGTTTGTAACGTCAACATCATAATGGGGCATTCAGCTACAATCCACAAGAGTAACTGAGACTTAATTTGTAGTTTGGGAATCCAAAAATGCAGCTGTAGGAAAAACTTTATATGTATTCCGCGTGTAAAGTGTCTTTCCCGCGTTCTCTAAAATCACTAAGTCTTCAGCTAAACCGAGAAAACCCCACTTTACGCTCCTATTACATCAATAGCTATTTTCTCCGTTCTAGGAAAGATATCAAAAATAATATTCTTGTGGAATATTAATCAGCAGGTTTTGAAGTTTCCCCCGTTGATAATATACACTAGAAGTGGAGTAACACGAGAATAAAAACCCTATTCATACAAATATTACTATTTTGCGAATATTAATTTGATTCATTATAACGATTTAAAAGATGAAACACGAAACACAGAAAGAAAAGGGAAATTAAAAAGTTGAACATTAAATGAGAGAGTACTTTACCCAACTAGAAATGCATTTGAAAAAAGGGGGAAAATCATTAAACTAGTAAATTGTAACGGTAACTTACATAGCACATATAAATTTAAAGCGGATATTATATTTTTCAGAGTAGAAAATCTGGTAGATAAACATCCCCCAGGCCTGGCTGAGCCAGAGTTAAGCCGATATTCCTCATTATGTCGATGATAACTGATGCAATTTGTAGCTAGATTGAATGTATTAAAGGAGGATTGCCAAATACGTTTGGATATTGATAATTCACTCCGGTCAATTACAGGTAACTGCTCTCATAAATTTCTCTTGCAACGGGTTTGGAAGTAATATTTCTATTGACATTTAAATTACTTATGTGTCATTGATGAAAGTACATGAAATAAGCTCTGTCACAAGAATAAAGTAAAATTATAAATGATTTTATAAATATCAAATATATTTAAACAAAGATCATATTATGAATGTTTAAACCATGAAAGAACTTTACAATAAGGAATGTATGCATCTTTCCTGAACATGTAAGCTCATTAATGGTTGAACAATCTAAAAATTTAGGACCATTGTAAAATGGGTTATTCAACATTCAGTTAGCTATATATTTTTAAAAAGTATAGAGTATCGGGCTGAATTTAGAAGTTTGTTGAAATATTTAAAATAATTTACGTGGTGTTAAATGCCGATTTTCGCCAGTATGTGCTGTGGAATATCAATTTTCAATCTGTGTCTGGTTTGATGTAAAAGTATCTTGCATGGTGAAAAAAGTATAGGCTAGGTTTATTATACTCTAAACCTAGCCTACACTATTTTTTTACGTAGCCCACCTTCTAATATAATATCAGAAGGTGGATTACGTAAAGATTAAAACTAGTGTATTTTTACTCTTATAGACAAAGGTCTGCATTGGTCTAAACTGAAACGATTATCTCTCTTCATTAATATTGGGTTATTTTTTTATTCGTCCTACAAACAAATCAATCATTTGGTGAATCTTTTCTATTTTCAATTCTTCAATTTCCCTTGCTTTCATTTTTTGGTTTCTTTCCATCAATCTTTTTTTGGAATTTGGTGTTTATTTTTTTAACTTCTACAACAGAAAATTGCAGTTATGCTGAGTTCATTGATAAGGCTATTAAATAATTCAAATAAAAAAAGCGAAAAAGGGTAGATTTGTAAGTTTTTTTTATTTATAATCAGAGTTCAATTTTGTTGATCTTAACCACGACTATTCATCCAATGAATAACTACCGATAGTTGTTCACCGACCGCTGACTGAAGGCAGGTAATTGAGAGTTTCAAAGGATCAAATAATACTGATTTCTCAAGTATAATCTCTAACTATACATCCAGACTTTCTGGAGTATATATTGTGATAGGAATTAGACCATCAACGTGATATGAGTTAGAACAGTCTATATGAAAACCAACTCCTTCCGCAATCAGCAGGCAGTGAACCCTCCCTCTCCTTTTCTAAGGAGGTTTAAACTTATTTTTTGTAATCAAACAAAAGAGAGTAAATGCACTTGCGTAATTGATTTGGTCTAAATTTGTGTATGAATGAAAAATTAAATGGATTTTTGAATAGTATGAGGATTAGTGGTAATATATTAGCACTGTACATTTTCTCCTCAAGTACTAAGTTTGGTTATCTGCTCGTCATTCCGTCTGCATCCGTAAAAAGGAATCTGCGACGTAGTGGAGATTGCTTGATTGTCAGGACAGTTCACCTCAAATACTATTCAAGTAGGGAATCTGCAGAAATGTAGAGTTTGGTTACTTATCGAGGCTATTTTGGATATCGTAATTTCTCTCAATCAATCAAATGTTATGTAATTTGGAAAAACATTGGCAATGAAAATGATTTTAGAGTATTTGCCATTATTTAAAAAGCCCCCGGAAGCAAAGTAAGGTCTCAAGGAAATTTTCCAACTGCCCTGAAACACAAATTGATGTACATGTTCCGGAGCATGTCTCGAAGGGCTTGAGAACTGATCGTCTTGTCTCTAAAGATTATGTGAGACAAAACAAAATCCCCTGATACTTTTCGGATATCCTCTATCATATGTCCTTACAAAGTGTTACAAGTCTCTTTTTAACAGTTTTTTGCTCCGTGAATTGTAAGAGTATAGTATAGTTGTAAATTAAAATTAAAAATTTTAACTTAACAGAAATAAAGACAAATAGCTTACCTTGATTCCACCAGAAATATGATTAGACAATTACACAGCATATTTACATTGTATAGTACTAACTCGCCTTACGGCTCGCTGGGGGCTCCGCCCCCAGGCCCCCAGTGATGTGTCCCTTATTGGGATGTGATGGTTTGTGCAAAGACATAGAAACATAATTAATTTAATTGTTAGGTTCAAAAAACTCCGTACAAGGTATCTTTGGTATTGTTTTAGGGCAGTGTAGTTAGTGGGAAGTGAGTTTCCTCTTAGGGGAAAATTTGTTAAGAAGAGAGAATTAGAGTAAATATCTAAAGTTTAATATTATAAAATACGTAACTTTAATACAAGCACAACAGAGCAAATTGAAATTATATTTAGGGACACAATATTAATTATAACACTTATTAGGAAGTTACATTAAATATTCATCCCGACGGGAACAGCTATCTTCCATTGTTGCGAATATCGGTGAGAAGAACAGAAGACTAATGGCGCGGTCTGACTTACCGTTTAAGAAACAAAACATACGCCACGGTAGAAATATACGTGATGTCAAAGTAAAAAGATTGAGTTATATCAATTTTAACAACAATAACTGTGTTATGAATTTAATGACTTTATTTTTGTATGAACGGGCTTTTTAAGTAATAAAACCCACCTTTTTCCGCAATCGTATGTCATTTAAAAACCTTGACGAATGCTGGTGCTCGTCACCATGCCACGGGTGTTATAGCCAGAGGCCGCGGCGGCGGCGTGACACACGGCTGTCACTGTCACAGCGGCAGTCACAATGTGTCATCACACGTCTCGCCACCGGCTGGATGTTACTGTCAGAGCCGTGAAATAAAGTGGTGTATGGAGTGATCGTCTAAAGCGGTATGATGATTTCCATTGAATGAGGCATGCCGTCTCATTATGGCAAACGTTTTACAGGTTATTTCCTGATATAAAACGAATATGTTTATATTAATTATATCATAGAGCATTTCGAGTTTGATGTTTACGTTTATTTTAAACCCCAGGGCTCCATCCTCGGTCCTACTCTTTTCCTGATCTTTATCAACGATCTCCCGGTAGGCAATGATTCGGCTAGGGCCGTCCTTTACGCCGATGATACATCTCTTTTACTATCCAGCCCCACAGCAGAGTCTCTTGAACAATTGACTTTTGTTGAAGCCAATTCCTTGGTACAATGGTTTGACAGTACTCAGCTCACAGTAAATTCACTTAAAACCCAGTTTCTTAATTTTCACCTTTCTGAGAAGCCCGGCACTGATTTTAGTTTTTATCTCGATGAAATTCCTATCCACCCGATCAAGAACGCAAAATTTCTTGGACTGACCTTGGATGACAATCTAAAATTTCACAGCCATATCCAAAATGTATCCTGCAAAGTGAGCTCAGGAATATTTGCCATCCGCACTTTAGCAAAATCTTCCAACTCGGACGTTCTTCTTTCTACCTATTACGGGCTCATTTACCCACATCTCGTCTATGCTCTGCCCATATGGGGTTGTGAGAACAAAAGAACATTGTTTCTGTTTCGCCTACAAAAAAGAGCAATCAGATTAATTTTTTCATTGAGCAGGCGTCAATCTTGTAAACCGTTTTTTAAGTCTTCTAATATATTAACTTTTCCATGTCTTTATATTTACGAGACATTATCTTTTTTAACTAAATCCATTGAACATTTCAAAATTATTCGTAACCATCAGTAAAATTTAAGAATCTCTAATAATCTTCAAGTCCCAGCCCATCACACATCTTTCTTCCAAAAAAATCTCCGTTTCAATGCAATTAATCTGTTTAACAAACTTCCTATGCACCTCAGAGCAGTGTCAAACCATTTAAAATTTAGAAAGAGGCTTAAGTTATTCCTCCTTGACAAATGCTTTTACAGCGTCCGTGAATTCCTGACTGACGGATGATTAAAAACCTGGCGTTTTATTTTTATTTTTATATCATATTAAGAATTTATGTTATTTTAGTTATTTTATTGACAGTATGTTATTCTTTGTAAGAAACTTTCTTATCTGACATGACCAATGCATGTAATCTTGTTACTTTGGTTGAATAAATGAGTTATTGAGTTTTATATTCAAAATATTTCATTTGCAAATAAATATCTCAATATTTCATTTTTATGAAGTGTATACAAGCCCAAAAAAACACCATTCATATAATTCAAATCGTGTCCGTGTAGATAATTGTCATCTAATTAAACATCATAATATAATGCTTGGGAATAGTCATATCAGACGCGGTGATGGTATCAAGAACGGTTATTAGGAATCAAAGTCTCAGATGTTAATACTAAGTTAACATTTATGCCTACATAGACTATGAACGTAATATATTCTCCTCTTTGGATAATATATCAACAATGATATTTTGATATGAAAAATAATCATTTGAAGCTTTTTTCTATTGCCTGTCAATAATACAGTATAAGAATGGAGTTACCGGAGATTACTAGTTATTAGTGTGTTGAGTGAGTAAAAATACAACATTGCCTCACGAGTGAAAACTCACCTGCAGATATAAATATTCTGACCATACAAATTTATTTTTTAATCAGTAAGTAATGAAAATGTCCATTTTGATCCGTTCTGCTAATAGCACCTGCATCCGGGTAGCGCCACGGGTAGCCTGATTATTCGTGCCACTAAATCAGCTGTTAGCGGCTGCATTCATTGAGCTGCAACATATTTGCATGTGCGCATGGAAACTTGAAGTCACTCTATTTTTTTTAATGACTTTAATGTTATTCTTATGTGTCTCCCAATGGGGGACAAAGTAATCCCTTTACTACCGCTAGGAGACAAATTATTATTTTAATCACCAATTACAAGGAGTAATACCCCCGTTGCAGCAGACCTGCATACTCAGCGAATTTCAAATGCAAAACAACATATTTCAAACCAACATAGCGAGATTTGACATGTCTTTGTAAACTCCATACGAATAACATGGGGAATGAGTATGCAGGTTTGCTGCTACAGGTATATTAAAACTGGGTGGTTTTAATTCAATATTTAGTAGATCTGAACTAGAAGAGGCCATTTACCAAGTTTTATCAAGATATGTTGAGAAATAAGCGAGATATAGAATTTTACTTATTTCCCATAAGGTATTTCCCATAAGGTCCCATTAGGACAACGTACTAAGTTTACCAGTTTCAATATCTCGGTAACCAATGGACATAGAGCTATGATTAAAAATACTAAATCGTTTGTTTCTTCAAGCTGAATTCAATGGTGAAATCCAAAATTGGATTATTTTAATTTTTTCATATGAAAAACGCAAAACCCATTTTTGGGGTCCTCCCCTTTACCCCCCTTCCGGTGATCCGATCGGGATGGTTTACGAGCTCGTCCAATTGATTACCACTTTACACGTCTGTACCAAATTTCATAAAGATCGGACCATTTTTACGGCCGCTATCGTGCTAACACACACACACACACACACACACACACACACATATATATATATATATATATAAATTCGAACGAATAGTGTTTTTTGCTTCAACTAGAAAAGTATAAATAATCATGTCAATATCAAACATTTTAAGGAGTAGAAAATCTTTTAGATAAATATCCTCCAGGCCTGCCTAAGCAAGAGTTGAGCCGATGTTCCTCATTATGTCGATGATAACTGATGCAATTTGGAGCTAGATTGAATGTATTGAAGGTGGATTGCCAAATATGTTTGGATATTGATAATTCACTCTGATAAATTACAGATAACTGGTTTCTTAAACTATCTTTTCAATGCATTCGGAAACAAAATTTTTATATATTTATCTACTAGTGTATTACAAAACAGAAAGTAAATTACAAATTACAAAACAACTTGTCGCAATGAGCCTACTAGTAAGATCATTGAATAATTAGATTACAAAAGGGAAAGAAGAAAAGGTTAGTAATGGTTATCTTCATTTGTAATTAGAGTTCGATTTTGTTGATCAAACCCTAACCACGACTATTCATCCGATGAATAATTATCCACAGTTGTTCGTCGACCGCTGAATGAGACAGGTAAATGATCCCGGCCTGAAGTTTATCGAAAACCTCTACAACTTGACGAAGCCCTTATTAACTCATTAGCTACCTTTTAGGTAGTTCCTAGATTTTTTATTTTATTTTTATTTTATTTTATTTTTTTTTAGCGAATTTCCCCTATAGGGAAGAAGCTATTACCCTATAGGGTCTCATGGTAAGACCTAAGCCCGAGACCATGATAACTTTTCGTTTTGGGGCCCCCAGAAGCAAAAAACACCATTCGTTCAAATTTCTAGATAAATATATATATGTGTGTGTCTGTAAGCACGATAGCGCTCGCAAAAATGGTCCGATCGGAATGAAACTTGGCACAGGTGTGTAAAGTAGTAATTATTCGGATGAGTTCGAAAACCAGCCCGATCGGACCACTGGAAGGGGTGGTAAAGGGGGGTAAACCCCCCAAAAATGGGTTTTTTGGGTTTTTCACATAGAAAAATAAAAATAATCCAATTTTGTTTGGCACCATTGAATTCAGCTTGAAAAAACACACGATTTAGTATTTTGAATCATTGCTCTATGTCCATTGGTTACCGAGATATTCAAAGTGGTAAACACAGTACGTTGTCCCAATGTTAACCTGATGGGAAATAAGTAAAATTCTATATCTCGCTTATTTCATAACATATGTTAATAAAACTTGGTTTCTAGCTTCATTTAGATGAGATATAATTCATTTTAATCTAAAATCCCCAATATTTCCATTTTTATGGCAGCAAACCTGCATACTCATTTCCCATGTTATCCTTATGGGAAATAAAAAATTCTATACCTTCCTTTTTTCTTAACGTATCTTGATAAAACTTTATATGTGGCTTCATTTAGTTGAAATATACTGGATTATGGCCTAAAATACCCTATTTTTACATTTTCATGGCAGCAAACCTGCATACTCATTCTCCATGTTAACCTTATGGGTAATTAAAAAAAAGTTGTGTAGTTTGCTTATTTCTCAAAATATCCTTATAAGAACTGGCATGGTGCTTCATACAGTTAATATCTACTTGATTATGGCTTAAAATATCCAAATCATCAAATTCCTGAGGCAGCAAACCTGTGTACTCTCTTTCCCAATTTTAACCTTATGAGAGGTAAATAAAATTGGATAGCTTTCTTATTCCTCAACATACCTTGATAAAACATGTTATGCGGCTTCATATAGTACATTGGATTGTAGCCCATGATACCTCATTTTCAAATTTCTGTGGCAGCAAACCTGCATTTTTCCATACTTATCTTATGGAGAATAATTTATTTTTGAATAGCAATTGTGGGCATTAGGCAAGTCACAGGATGAGGGAAAAGGGCTCAAATTAAAATTTTTAATGTCAGGGACTCAGGAAACGTAATTTCTTAAAGTTTGCTAGAAAACAAAAAATAATATAAAATAACTGCAATTTAAGTAGCATTGGGATCTAAAACTTCTGCTTTGTTTACATTAAAACATGTGAGCTGATGTTTGATTCAAAGCTATATGTTGGATACAGACACATATGGCTTATTTAAAGGCCAGATAACTAAATATGTCAAATAAATGTACTATAGCGAATACAGATTTTTACTGATGATGTTTATGAAATTTTTTACTCAAACTTAAACAGCTGGTCATTTCTCCACATGATTAAATTGGAAAAGCCAGCTGTTTTGAAGTTTTGAACATTGCATTTTCGTGCCAAGTATAGGCTATTATTTTTTTATAGCCTTTTGCTCCTAAAAGCCACTAGGAGAGTATTTTTGCACGCTTTCTTTTGAATGTATATTGATTTTACTTGATGTGAGACTTCATTTAAATTATTTCTTTATGCACTTGAAATTCGCTGAGTATGCAGGACTGCTGCAACGGGGGTATTTATCTTATATTTGTTTATGATAAAAGAGGGGAACCCTCATACAGAAACTCAAAAATATCCATTGGGCACCCTAATTTTATAATTAATTTTTGAACCTGTCTGGTCATGCAATTTAGTATTTTGTCATTTGACCTACGACTCGTAGTTGTTGAAAACCACTTCTCGATACTGTCAGAAAAACAAATTGTTTATCACCCTCTACCATTATTTTAGCTAAATACTACTTATTATTAAAAAATGGTGCATTGTTTGAGAATTAAGATTTTAAGGGATCAAACAAAAGAGCTGTCTTACAGAGAAGATTTTAATGTCTCAAGTCTTGCTGGAGTATCTCTCATGATACGAATTAGACCATCAACATGATACGGGATAGAACAATCTACATGCAAACCAGCTCCCTCCGCAAACAGCCGTCAATGAATGAATTGTCTCATCTCCTAAGGAGGTCAACACTTGTTTTTTAATCAAACAAAAGAAAACAATTGCACAATTATATTTTGCTTTGGTCTAGTTTCAATATTATATGAATGAAAAATTGATAGTCGTTCAAAGAGTACAAGAAAAAACTAGTTTTTTTCTTATGTAAAATTATTCTTTTACCATGGAAGAATGACTGCAAACTGATGCAAAACTGTCGTTATTAGTGTACACACACACACACACGCACGCACACACACACACACACACACACACACACACACACACACACACACACACACACACACACATATATATATATATATATATATATATATATGAAATACATTATTCAGGCTCAAGTATCTTATAGTTGGCATGAAGTTTCCGTGACCAGTTGTCGATAACCAATTTGTACTGTAGATTCATGCAACTAATAATCTTTATAGAGGTATGAGCAACGTATTATGGAGACCTCCTCATGGGCAGGACAATTTAGCTAAAATGCTTTTAAATAGGGGATCTGGAGCAAGTAGAGCCTGGCCATCTGTAGAGGCAATTTTTTAATTTTGCTTAATATTATCAAATGTTATATAATTTTGTCTTGTCGAAAAAATACAGCATTGAACACAGATCAATTTCTAATAATGAACTAAAATTACTACAATCATATTGAATACTGACTAATTTGGTCTACGTTAAAGATTTTATGGTTGGGATTTAAGCTAAATTAATTAATTTTTTTGTATCCTTGATCAATCTCACCTCCTCCCCCGCTCAGCCCCCCAGCCCTCCCAGACACGTCAACAGCGCAGCCACTCGGCAGTCCATCACATCAGCAGTTCTATTTAGCAGTCCATCACATCAGCTTTCATTGTGAATCTGTCTTTGAAAAACTATTTTTTTACTTAGATAAATAAAAAGTAGGTGATTACATCGTTAATGTCATTAGCGTGTACAACATCATTAAATCACTTCATGTATTTGCCAGACCGTGTAGGGTATATACCCTACACGAAGGATGTTATAAACAAAAAACAACATGAAAGAGGAAGTGTGTATATTTGCTATTATTAAAAAAAAGATTCAAATATGATGCTATAAACTATTAAAGTAAAACTCAAAGAAATTTTTAACCACCCTGAAAGACAAACCGATGTACATCATCTGTACGGGGCACGTCTCGAAGGGCTTGAGAACTGATAGTCTTGTCTCTAAAGATTACGGTGAGACAAAACAAAATCCCTTGATACACATTAAACATCCTTTGTCATATGTTGTTAAAATGTGCCACAAGTCTCTTTTATATCCAGGTTTTTCACATTTTTGGCTTCTTAAAATGTTGGAGCATAGTACAGTAGTTTAAAAATAAAATGTTTAGACTAAACAAAAATTAAATTAAATATACCATATAAAACAACAAATATTTATTTTAAAATAATGATGAATAATAGAATAAAGAATAAAAGTTCCACCAGAAAAATATGATTAGACAATATTTTGTATTTTATAATATCAATCCATTTCAATAAGATGGTTAATAATAATCAAATATCATTTGAAAAACTATTTAAATATTAGAAATTTACCATCATTACTTTCATAGCTCATATGCATCATATAGTTTAAGCATAACAGGTCATTGCGAAATTATATTCATACGGTTTTAGTTGTAACAATTATTGGGAAGTTATATTAGTATTGCTATTCATCTCGGCAGGGACAGCTACATCTCCCATTGTTGTGAATATTGGCGAGAGCAACAGAAGACTAATGGCTTAGTCTGAATCACAATTATTAAAACACCTGCACTCTTGAATACATATTGGCTCTTGAATACAAATTGATCCCTGTGTTGAAACCTGAACCTATTACATCATATAAACTAAGTCAATCAATATAAAAATATGAATTAAATCAAAACTATCCAGAAACTTCCCTTGCATAAATTAATAGTAAATGTGCTCATTTAATATGCCTATTAACAGTAAAAAACTTTTTGGCTCTTTATAATAAAAATAGAGACTCATATTTAAAAAAATAACTGTTTTAAACATGCACTGTAAAAGGTCTTATAATAGATAAGAGACTTCATACTCCTTGTTGGGTTAGCACTACAGAGCTAGAGTATAGCTTTGTCCCTTTCCACTTGACAAGAGAACTGACAAATAATAACTAGTAATAATTGACATAATTATTGTACATACTACGGTATTCCGTTTGGTAGCGAGGGATTCATATTTCAAATGAACATGCCATTTGGAACAGAGATAACATATGTCATGGAACTTGTACATTATTTAAGTGTGAATGGAGTAATTGAGCCTGGATTATTCTGCTACTAGGGACCTTTGAAATTTACAACTAGGCCTCTCTATTTTAAATTAGGTTGCTCTGGCCAAAGAAAAGAGGGGAGTTTTACTTAACAGTGCCAGATACTGAAACATGATTGAAATCTATCGCAAGAGCCTAGAAGGTATTTTCATACATTTTTTTAATATTTGTATTTGATTTCATCCATCATTTGATTAAATATTATTTCTTTTAAAACTTAAATTTAAAATTTTCAATTCAAAAGAACTACGAAATTTTATTAGTTTACGAGATTGCACTATACACATTAATCTTAAATACTATGAAAAACGGAACGTTTTAGAAATTCTTAGCAATGTAAAATTTGTCTGCGAAGCGTTACATAGAAAAAGACAAAATTCAGCCTACTTAAATATTTGTCTTTATAGTCCAGTCAAGGAATGGGTTGTAGAGTGCGTGAGCAGGTAACTAAGCGATTCCTTCAGAAATTTGTTCAGGGGGCTTAGGGTGTTAAAATACCAAAAGTCCTGACACCTAGGTGGCGAGCCAAGGGTGGGAGGGGGGGTAAAGGAGCGCATTTTGGGTTTTTTGCTTAAAACTCAAAAACGTTGCATAACTATCGAAAAAATGGTCCGATTTTACTGAAATTCGGCACAGACAGGTAAAGTGGTAAGTATTCGGACGAGTTCAAAAACCAGCCCGATCAGACCACCGAAAGGGGGGGATAAAGGGGGATAAACCCCCCCAAATATGGGGTTTTTTGGGTTTCTTTTTGGGCTTTTAGGTTTTTTACATAGAAAAATAAAAATAATCCAATTTTAGATAGCACCGTTGAATTCAGCTCGAAAAAACAAACAATTTAGTATATTGAATCATTGCTCTATGTCCATTGGTTACCGAGATATTGAAAGTGGTAAACACAGTACGTTGTCCCAATGTTAACCTTATAGGAAATAATTAAAATTCTATATCTCGCTTGTTTCTCAACATATCTTAATAAACCTTGGTTTGAGGCTTTTTATAGATAAGATTTAATATGTTTTAGTCTAAAATAACCAAAACTTCCATTTTTGTGTCCTGCATACTCATTCCCCATGTTATCCTTATGGGAAAATAAACAAAAATTCTATATCCTCCTTATTTCTTAACATATACTGATAAAACTTGGTTTATGGCTTCTTTTAGTTCGGATCTACTAAAAGTTGAATTGAAACCACTTAGTTTAACATACCCGTTGCAGCAAACCTACATACTCATTGCCCATAATATTCTTATGGAGAACACAACAAATTTCATATCTTGCTATGTTGGATAAAAATTCTTTTTTTAATTGAAATTCGCTGAGTATGCAGGTCTGCTGCAACGGGGGTATTTATTCTTATTTAATCCTTGGCCGATACACTATCAGACCTTTTCAATATATCTTCCCAGCCAAGAGAGCATAAAAGATTTTGAAAATTAATAATATTGTCTGAAGAAAATTTTCTATAAAATTTCACTTTCGGTCTATCAGTATTTTGAGCTAAGCCTATTTTAAATTCAAATTGAAGCGCTTTATGGTCAGATAAATTTGCTTGTGTCACAGTCACTTAGTTGTACGTCTGTCATGATATTATCCAGACAGGCCAGGCCTCGTGTCGATTGAAAATTTTTGCAGTATAGATTATATTGCCTTAAAAGATTCATAAGATGAACTACACTAGGCTTTTTGTGGTTACATCAAATTCTGCGTTCACGTTCCCACAAATTATTATCCTGTATTTGAAAAGTGTTAAAAACCTTAACATGTTATCTAACAGTTTCAGGAATAAATTTATCTTACCATTGGGAGATCTGTATAATTCAACAATTATGATATTACAACTGAACAACTTAATAGTTGAAACTTCGAAGTTTATTTCATCAATTCAATTAATACTTCTTAACATCAATTTCTGCAATCAATATTGGTTTGGCTATAAACACACTAACTGCAAAAACACTATGCTCCTTTCTAAAAAAACTAGTTGCTAAGTAGTAACCTTCAGGAACATGAAAGTTGATTTCCTCGGTGTTACACCAATGTTCACTGAAACATAACACTGAGAAATATTTGTCCTTCAATAAAACTTCGAACTCCATTACTTTTTATCTTAAACCTTCTATTCATATAAAATATATTTAAAGTCTATAGGCCTACAGCTGGTTTAGCATTATTTACAACTTGTAATCTTAGCCTATTTGGATCCTCCGGCACTAACCTCAGCCGACTGGTTCTGTCATCCGACTCCAAGTTTCCAAGTTTTTGACACAGTGACTTTTAGAAATTTAGCTTTGTTTACTTAAGGTGTAGAAAATCCCTCAAATTCAGTAACGCCTGTATCCAAGTCCAAGATAGTATTTCTTTCATCGTCATTTGCCATTGTGGGACATTCTGGATCTTGAATAGGCCTAGTCACCTTATTTGCATATAAGGCGAATATATGCACAAACCGGCCCGACAACATGTGTTCAGAGAGGGCCACTCAACACTCAGCGCCATCTCGGAGGTCGCAGCTTCGGTGACACGAGCGGATCAGGCGTGCCACGCGGCTCGTCCGATCGTGCTGCTGGTCACGCTTGACGTCAAGAACGCGTTCAACTCGCACGGTGGTGCGACATTCTGGTCGCGCTGGAAAGAACATTCAGGTTACATGGGTACCTCCTCGCCATGGTGAGAGATTACCTGAGAGACCGGCGGCTGATGTACGAGACGGACCGGGGTTTCGTAACCAGGGCCGTTACCTCTGGGGCAGCCCAGGGATCGGTGCTGGGGCCGGATCTCTGGAATGTCTCGTATGACAGCTTGCTCCGCACTGAGATGCCATACGGAACGTTCCTCGTGGGATACGCCGACGACGTGGCGGCGGTCATCACCGAACGAAACGCGGAGTTGGCCCAATTGAGGCTGAATCAGGTCATGCGCCTGGTGGAAGGCTGGATGCGTGATCACGGCCTTCAGCTGGCTCGCTCCAAAACGGAGATAATTATGCTGACGAGGAAGCGGATACCCACGATCATTCCGATGCGGGTGGGTACCGAAGTGATCGAGATGCAGAGAACGGCCAGGTACCTGGGGGTGGTGCTGGACAACAAGCTCACCTACTGGGACCACATCAGAAGCGTGTGCGACAAGGCGGCCGAAGTGACGTCCTGCCTCGGAAGACTGATGGCCAACATCGGAGGACCGAGTCAGGGGAAACGGAGGCTGTTGCTGTCGACGGCACAGGCCATCATGCTCTACGGAGCGGAGATCTGGGCAGATGCGACGAAGGTGAAGAAATACCGGACTTGCATGCTGGCGGTGCAGAGATGCGGCGCGCTCAGGGTCGCGTCCTCGTACCGCACGGTCTCGCAGGCGTCGGTGCTGGTCATTGCAGGAGTCATCCCAATCGACCTGCTGGCGCAAGAGAAGAAGACCATCTGGGGGCGTGCTCCCGAGATGGATCGGGAAGAGGCTGCCGAGCTGGCCAGTGGCCAAACAATGGCCGCCTGACAGCGTCGATGGGACGAAGCCATAACCGGAAGGTGGACATGGCGATTCATCAGGAACCTGGAGCCGTGGGTTTGCCGCGGGGAGGTGAACTTACCTCACCCAGTTCCTGTCAGGTCATGGCTACTTCCGTTTGTACCTCCACCGAATGGGCAAGGTCGACTCGCCCAAGTGCAAGTACTGCGGACACGACGGACACGACGTGCATCACACTTTTTCGTGAGCCTTTGACGACGAACGGACTGCCCTCGCCGACTCGGTCGGCGGTCATCTGACCCCGGACAACATCGTGGGGAAGATGCTGCAGGGCAGTGTCAGCTGGAATGCAGTGGCTGACTTTGTCTTGTCCGTCCTGCGCCAGAAGAGGACAGACGGGTGTCTCGAGTGACCCCAGAACTGAGGACAGCAGAAGAACGGTTGAACACCAACTGAGGAGTCCCGAAAGGGACAGCAGCGCGGAGTCCTGAAGGGACAGAGGCCACGCATTGCGATGTCGCAATGAGCAGACGCTCGGGTCGATCGCAATGATGTGGTGACAGCACGCGAGGGTTTTTTTTAGCAGGTATGCCCAAGGAGACGTACAGAGAACTGTACGCTCCAAGCCGCCTCGAGCCTCGAGGCGGGGCCTCTGACATTGATGCTGTCTGTCAGAGGCTGGAGACCCCTGCTCGTCGCTTTGCTCTCTTGGGCGAGCGGCGTAGAGGGCCCGCATTTCGGTGCGGGTAAGGGCTATTTTTAACCTCCCTTCCAGCGTGGATAACAAAAAAATAGTACTTACCTTATCATTGTCCTTTCAAAAGCTATTTTATGAAGCGTATCCGTGGATCGAGTTTTTGCTTAATATGTTTTAATTGAAAATACTCTTATTTACAACTACTTTACTGCTTTACTTTTGCAATTTAAAATACGTTTTTGTGTTAACGAATGACAAAATAGAAATGTGCCGCCCCAAAAACGGATTTTCGTAAAGTAACTGATAAAATAATACTAGTTGACAAAATTCTTTGCTCCCAGAAATCTGTTGCCTTGGGACACCACTTACTTTGCCTATTTATAAAATGAGCTCTAAATATGATAGATTGTTTGACGAAAATTTTCGCAAAATGTTATAAAAGTTTTAATGTAGTTGTAATTTTGGGCGGGTTGAAGACAAGTTATCAAATGTATAAAAATTCTAAAGGGGAATTTAAACCTCTACAACTTAGACTTATGAATATGATGAAACGTTCATCAATATTTTGAGGAAGAATAATTCTTTTTTCTTATCCTAAATTTAAACTTGTTTCGAGGGTAACACTTTAAATGGTTGTAATAGTTTTAAATAATGTTATGTACCCTACTTTATTACTAACAAAATTTCTCCCAATACACTGTTTTCGGGATATAAGCGAAACAACCCCGTTGTAGCAGATAAGCAAACAAAAACAGAATAATTTCAAATTTCAAAATTTCGGCAAATTTCAAAAACAGAATAACATATTTTAATCCATCATATGTCATGTTTTTGTAAGCTCCATAAGAATAACATGGGGAATGAGTATGTAGGTTTGCTGCAACGGGTACGTTAAACTAAGTGGTTTCAATTAACTTTTAGTAGATCCGAACTAAAAGAAGCCATAAACCAAGTTTTATCAGTATATGTAAAGAAATAAGGAGGATATAGAATTTTTTTATTTCCCGTAAGGATATCATGGGGAATGAGTATGCAGGTTTGCTGCCACAGTAATGGAAATAATGGTAATTTTAGACTAAAACACATTAAATCTTATCTATAAACAGCCTCAAACCAAGTTTTATTAAGATATGTCGAGAAACAAGCGAGATATAGAATTTTACTTATTTCCATAAGGTTAACATTGGGACAACGTACTGTGTTTACCACTTTCAATATCTCGGTAACCAATGGACATAGAGCAATGATTCAATATACTAAATTGTTTGTTTTTTCGAGCTGAATTCAACGGTGCTATCTAAAATTGGATTATTTTTATTTTTCTATGTGAAAAACCTAAAAGCCCAAAAAGAAACCCAAAAAACCCCATTTTTGGGGGGGTTTATCCCCCTTTAACCCCCCTTTCGGTGGTCTGATCGGGCTGGTTTTTTAACTAGTCCAAAAACTTACCACTTTACCTGTCTGTGCCGAATTTCAGTAAAATCGGACCATTTTTTCGATAGTTATGCAACGTTTTTGAGTTTTAAGAAAAAAACCCAAAATGCGCACCTTTACCCCCTCTCCCACCCTTGGCTCACCACCTAGGTGTCAGGACTTTAGGTATTTTAACACCCTAAGCCCCCTGAACAAATTTCTGAAGGAATCGCTTAGTTACCTGCTCACGCACTCTACACCTACTTTTGGGTCATTCATTGACTGGACTATTACCATTCTTGTTACCTTGATTAAAAATTAATTTTTATATTTACAAAATTGTATTAATTAACAAATTTTATATGCATTTATTTTAGTCTATTTTACACTACTAGGCTAACATGTTATTTTGTTATTTCATGTACAATTGGATAGTGGAAGCAGAAGATTAGAGAGAAGTACTACAACGTATGCCTGTTGTCTTTTTGAGGCAGAAGGAAGCTCTCGAAAAATGGACCGACTGAGATTCATTCTCGTTTGAGAATTTAACGACTTTGTTGTGTATACTAATTATCTTAGACAATGTATGTTTCTGGTTTACGTCTTCTGCCAAAATGTAATGTTTAAAACATTTTTGAAAGAAATAGATTTATTAATTAAAATTTGATTAGTAAAATTCATTATTTTGATCATATCTATAGTTGAGGTTATCGCAATTTTACTATCTTTTATTATCGTCCCTATAACTGGTAAATCCTTACTTGCCTATTTTCCCCTTTCATATTGCATTTCCAGTCCAGCAGCTCGGCCCCGTGTGCGAGGTGCGTGCAGGCGCCCCCAACGCTGGGCAAAGACTCAATTTGAGCTCCCTACGGAAATTAAAATTTTGGTTATTTGTTGTCCACATTTAGATGTAAGTGGGAGGGTAGCTACAACGATAGCGTTAATTTCCGGAATTACGGAGAAAGAATGACCAAATTTACTTGGCTCGGAAACGAGCCGGGAATATGATGTTTTCACAATAATGAATGTAGCAGAACAACACACATTCGAGATAAAATGGTTAAATAACTTCTTGATTAGCATGATACGTGTTGTTTTATTCACTGTATGTAAGTGAAAAAACGCCTTACAACACTTAAAAATATATTCAGATACATTAGATACATTACTTGAAATGGCGACCTACCCAGGTAGGTATTTTAAGCCAAGTATGAATGACAGATGAGTGAAGGATGATTGTGGCGCGATCTTGTAGTCTTGTTACTGACTAAGGCCGACATGTTCCTTAGACAGGACTGTTAATAGCCAAACAGCCAATGGCAACTAAGGGACCTACATTTTAACGTGGAATCCGAACCACAATTTCCTCGGTTAACAGATTTACGGACTGGTCTAATTATGAGGACGGTCCTATGAACGTAGTATTCAAAAGTGCGGACGTTTATCCCCATTCAGGAACACGTCTTATTAGTTACACTTTTACTGAATTACACACAAGACGGTAAATAAACACTAGTGTTGGAAAACAGCGATCGATTGGTTGGTTTGACCAATCGAAATCGATCGCTACTTTCCACCATTTGTGTATTTTTACGTCTTGTATATAAATACGGTATAAATGTAAATATTTTTTAAAGACTTTATTTAAATCCAATTTATAGTTACGAACTTTTCCCTTCAAAACCCTTTTAAATTATAAACAAAATTATGATGGATCAAAGTGGTTTTAATAGTTATTTATGTATTAAGAGCGTCGAGTAACAATGCAATCAGCTGGCGAGCGTTAAAGTAATCTTGGGCGAGCGTTAAAGACTTTAACGCTCGCTCCAAAGATTTCAAAGACATTATCGCTCGCTCCCTAGTAAACAGCTATTTTACGATTGGTTTTCGGTGCGTAAACTGACACTTTACGCGGTTGTAGGAAAAATACCTTATGTGTCCTCTAGAATCTTAATACACAATTCGGCGGGAAATCAATTTGGTTTATGTAAATTTATTTACAGTTCAAACTGTTATCCCACAAAAAACGAAGTCTTTCTAAAAAGACAGCCTGCTGTCATACATGAACATGAAGTTTTCAACGTGCACTCAATGGTACTTATTTTCTAAATAAAAATTGTTTCTTAATAAAACATTTAGTTACACTAACACTTTTTATGATTTTAATTACATTTTAATAACAATTATAACTGGAACTATAAAACTTAGACATTCTACTTCATTTACCAAGCAAACTAATTGAAGTGACACATGTGACATGTTAACAAAAGACTCCTAACTCCTGTTCTAGAAAGTTTAATCATGTTTACTCTGTCTTTAGTTTACCGTCACTGTGTGGGACGAATAAAAAATGTTTCGTTATAATTCGAAATAATAAACTAACGTATAAATTCACAATGATTCTTTGTTAGTTACAAGCAAAATAATTATCATCTGTTTAAGCCTAATTATGTAACAAAAAGTTTAAACTGTAACATCAAGATCAAACGATTGGCAATGACTAATTAATTAATGGGGTAAATAGTTGTTAAGGGCACACGTAATTGTGTTTGTTGACTGTTTCCAAGTTTTCTGTTAAAATTTCAAATTTTGAACCCTCATTTGTCGTCCCATAATACACGTCTATAAATAAAGGGGGAAATGATATTATAGAATCAATCATACTCTTTCTGCTACAAAAAGTCAAATAAATGATATAAAAACCGACAACACGTGTTGACCGCTTTCAAACTACTATTTCATTGAAAAAAAACAAATTTATGGAATCAAAAGTTTCATTTCTCATCAAAAGGATTAAATTACTTACTCGGTTGGATAGTTTTAAGACTAATGGTAAAGATGAATAATTTTTATCTGCGATTTGGAAGATAAATGATTCATACAAGCATTAATTGAAGAAAATCCGTTTTGTTTCTTAAGAATACCCGCCACTACCCAAATTTTTTTTTAATTTAGCTTCTTGGTGTTTTTAATGGATTATTTTTTAAATAATCAGTCAAATTTAAATATTTAAATATACAAACATGTTTTTTTAAGTCGATAATATTGGGCGACATTTGAGTTTTTAACAAATTTTTTATATCTATTTCCTTAAATAGTTTTTTTGATGGGCAACCACGTGTGAAAACCAGGTTACTGTTTTAATTCCGATAACATAAGGAAGGTGTGTACTTGGAATAGATTTTAACTCATAACAAAGATTTTGGAGGTATTCTTGTCAAAATACACGTTTTGTTATGATAAAAAAAATTCAAAGTAAAATATCAAAGGTGCATTAATAATGCACCTTCTGTTATGCGTATTTTCACAAAGCTTTTACAAATAACCAAGATCATAAAAGTAAAAATTCATTAAAATAGGTGCAGCCCTTATTAGTCCAAGTTATTCAAAATTACGCACGAAAATTAGGCTCATACATAAATTTGAGAAAACGGCTTTGCAAAGCCTTGAATGTCTTGTTTGTTGCTCACTTCAAATTGGGTTTTCCTGTTATGTCTTGTTTTATCTAAACATTCTCACATTATATTACAATTGCACAGATATGTTCATGATTAAATGGTAAATCCGAAAATTTAACATTCCAAAAAAGTCAATATTTTTGAAAAGTAACTCCCAAAATAGTAGCAATTTCCCTCTAACAGTTTCACCACCTAGTGATCGAGCTATTTTATTTATGAGGTGTATTATGCTCTAAATACTTCCTGACTCATTCTGTACAATTATTAATTTTGTTTATTTTATTAATTATTATCGATAAATAATACAAGAGTTGGGCGAGTAAATGACTAGTATTCTCCTAACGATCATTATTTACGCCCGTTTAATTAAGAACCAATAAAGATACTTCAATTAACATCACAAAGAGGTAGGCCCCTCGCATAAATAAACAAACTACAAACCAGTTGCATAATAGTATATTTCATTACAAGGACCTAAAGTAAAGCTTTTCGTACAAGGTCAAGTTTTACAACCGAGGCTGTAAGCCGAGGTTGAAAAATGACCGAGTAACGAAAAGCAGCTTTAGGTCCGTGTGATGAACTATATTTTTCGTTATATTGCTCAATACAATACGTAAACTACTTAAGAAAACCAAAATGTCACAGCTTGTTTACCTTTAAAGATGCCTTCAAAAGATGCCACCGTCTTCTTCTTGCTATTTGAAGCAATCAGCTGATTGTCTGTTTCATTTGTGTTAGGGTAGACTGACAACAATGAACAACTGTCGACGTATCGAACGCATGTAATAATCGATTGGTGAAATGAGCGAGTTTCACAAATTGATTAAACTGACAACAATGAATGTTTCGATAATAACGATGAATGTTTCGATTATTTGTAATCGAATGAATATTGTTCGATTATTACGACGTACTCGGCACTTTTTGACTTTTATAGTCCTAGGACTATAAAGAGTCAGCTGGTATCGAGTACAGAAGCTTTTAATTCCTAGGAATAAAAAGAGTGTATTTAGGCCCGGAAAACATGCATTAAAAACATCTGTTTTTGAAGCAGTATAACGAAAAATAAACTTTATAATAAAGGTGTCACTCTATGATTCTGTTTCTAGACCGATGAGAGCTCGCCATCTGACGAAAGTACAAGGGAGTTTTTGCTATCTACGATAAAATAATACGATAAACGTTAAACGGCTTTTTATAACATTGTGCTCCTGAGCGAAGGAAATCATTTGACTTTATTCAGCGTATTGGTTTACCGTAGGTGGTAAAAACTCCCTAGTGTTATAATAGTAGATAATTGCGGAACACCAACAGCTTATCGTTCCACCATGATGCATCTATTCGTTTTCTTGTGTGCCTCACCTCGAATTTGAGTTGACTTATTCCTTCATGAGTGAAAGTAGTGAGTTTTTATTTTATACCAACATATCCCCAAATTTAATTAATTACCTCACTAAATATTTACTTTACCTCCTTTAATATTGATATCGCAGGTAAAGGGAAAATGGATTTGCCTCCTGTTTATAAAGTTTCATATTTAATATTAAAATACAAACTTCTTATTTTCGGACGCCCTGTATATTGTTGGTCTCAGATAAAGTGGTGTATGCAACGATTGAATTCAGCATTCAAGCCACTCTTAAAATGTTTGTAGCTGTTCGCTTCGCTTTGGCTTTAAGTTACATGTCACTTGAGTGTCCAAAATACAAATGATGCATCAACTACTTATAAAAAACCACCCGGAGAATGTAATCATTTAACCAAAAATGCTGTAAGACAAATGATTAAAAGTTAAAAATGTTTACGAGTTTTCCATGATAAGTCTTTCAAGGATATAATATAAAATATAATGTATAGGATATTTGTGATAAATCGTACTAGACTATCAATATTAGTAGAATTGTACAAAGTGTATCCGCCAGTTAATGTTCCTAGAGTTAAACATATGAAAGCGTTATCAATGTTATAGGAACTTCAGCAATATACAAAGTTCGGGAAATCGAAGCAAATTGTATCGAGTCACGCGAATATTAACTTTTCGGCCTTTTTGGGATTGGCCTTGGTTTGGAATTGGGTTTGTATTTGTTTTGTTTCAAAAGTGTGTTTGATATTCTTGTTTCCCATCAAAAGAGTCGAGGATCGAATATTTTATTCATCTTAAGGAATAAAAATATCATAATAATCTTTATTAAGAAGGGAAAATGTTGCGAACTTTTTGATTTGATAGAACTAACTTTCTAATGAGTGAAAATGTCTTTGAATTTACATAGTTTAGGTATACTGCAGGAAGAACTTTCTTATTAGACATTTACGTATCAGCTTATTTTTTATATGAAAAATACATTTTATTACAATAATTAATATAGAAATTATATGAAATGGAATTCCTCACAAAGACCATTCGTCTGAGAGTTGGGAGAGTCTTGAAGTGCATTCACTCCGATTTAGGAAAAAAAAAACAAAATCCTAACAGTAAGCTAAACATAAGATTCTCTGAAAAAGAAATTATCAGGTAGAAAAAGCAATACCAGACTGTTCGAAGACACGTAAGAACGTATTGACTTTTGAGTAAGTGTAATGAATGCATTAGTGCTTTAGATCTCATTCCCTAAGCACTGTCAACAGTCTATAAAATATAAGTATAGTCAACGATAATACGAGGGTCCTCATTTGTCTATTATGAATTGATTTCTCTGTTAAATCATATTAATAGGTTTTTAAAACCTCAAGTTTAATTTTCTCAAACGTTTTCGATCATTAATATAATAATTTTGACATCACAGGTACTTCAATAAACCGTTAAGTTTATTGAAGTTAAGTTTATTGGTGCATAACACCAAGTAAGTTTGTGTTGCAGCCATAACCTCTAAGGCGGTATTTACTTCAAATCAGATCCAGATCCATCCACAGAAGATGATATTTTAAACTAATTCAATATAGGTCTACGTTTCATGCAAAGTTACTTTTGCGCACTCAATCATTAAAATAAGCTAAACATAATTAATTGTAAAAATTATAATTTTTATAAACATTAATAATTCAGTTAAATCACAGAGAAGAAATAAGCAGAGGTCGCATTCATATGGCAGTAGTGTTTTGGGTAACTGCGTAACACCAGGAAGTAAAACAATAGGGAGACAATAGACTTCGGGCACCCCCCCTACCCCCCGCGCCCACTCTATGGCACTGTGTGACACATATTTAGCGCAACATTAGATGCGACCTCTGTCTCATTTCTTCTCTGTGGTTAAATACAAAAAAGCAGGAACTCGTTTTTGTTAAAATATATCTAAAAATCATTTAACTTGCAGTTAATCATCTTCGTGCAACAAACAATAATAATTTTTATTGGTGACGCTTTCCTTGGTATTATAAATTAAATAAATTCAGTAATTATGGAGCATTTGTAATAGGATTAGGATCAACAGTTTATGTACATAACCGTCCTTAATTTCTTACTGTCGGCTGGTAAAACTTTTTCTTATCTGGCATTTTAGATGGTTGCTGATTATTATCATATGAAAATATTTAAACCTCAAAATTTGAATTGCTCCATAAGAATATCTGCTGTTCATACACAATATAGCTCATAACCATGTTAACTTATTAACTAATTGTATGTGTAACTTGAGCTCAAGCTATATGTCCCTTTAGTTCAATACCTTTAATGTATTGCTCAGTATAATGAACTGTAACAGTTTAATTTCCATTTTGATAGTGATAAAATGTTCGATTCTTCATATGAATTAGGCAAAATATCAAGTGCGTAATAGAGCTACGGTAATGAGATTTCTCTTCAACTAAACATTTTTTAATTTCGACATAAAAATTTAAAATATGTAGGCCTAGTTTAAGTAAGTACATTTTTATATTTTAGTACATTTTGGATAGTATACAACCTTTACAGTCCATTGCAATAAATAGAGAAAGAGATGAAAACTAAATATCGGCTTAGTTTTGAAATAATGTTAACTGTGAAACCAACTAAAAAGCAATCGATCCCGTTATAATTCACTAAAATATTATCCAAATTGATTGGTTTATTAGGAATTTCGCTAGGTTAGGTTACCTTAGTTACGAAATGTTATTTTAGTTACGAAATCCATGTTTAAAACCTAGTTATACAACTGTTAATTCATTATAATTAATTGGAATACAAATATTTTATCATACTTTTCATTTATAATAAAAACATTAAATAATTTAAATATGCACTCACAATCGAACTTATATGTGGATGCATTAAAAGGTTTGTGTTTTTTTCAGGTCTAAATTGATGGCACTAAACTTATTTTCGGTTCTTAAACCCTTTCTATGAATTGTTTGCCTTTGAACGATCAGAATAGGATCTGAACGTGATTAGAATAGGACGTAAACATGAGAAAACTGAAATAAATAACATTTCTTAATCATGAAATATATTCTTTCTAAAATTAAATATGATCTATTACAACTTGTTGTTTGTTAATTTTGCAAGCAGTTACATTAACGTTTGTTACTTGTAGAAGAGAATCAAACTTTGACTAAATCAAACAAAGCTTAACTCATACAGCAAAGCCAAACACGAAACATAGCTTTACCCTATAGTTCAGAGCTGGATCATAGCCGCAGGAAGTTATAAGTAACTGCGTTTATTAACTTATATTTTTTCTTTGACCTTGGTGTAGTTCAAGGTTATAAAGTAAAATTTCATTGTTTTCACTGATTGAACTAAAATATTAATTTTGTTTGTAAATTTAAAGCTATACAAACAATAAAGTTAGTTCTTATTTGGCCTAACTGTTATTATATGCCAATCATAAAATCATTTAAAGTTAAGCAATATTCAGCCTCCCTTCTACAACTTTAAGCCCCTTTTTGAGGGGTGGAATTCGGGGTGCACAACCCCTAACACCCTTCCAATTGATGTCCCCTCCAACAATTTAGTTTAAAGTGTCATTCCCGCAATAAAACTGATTTGTGATCTGTAATAGGCTACTGAGAGAATTTAATACAGGATTCAGTTTATATGGCATATAGATAGGGAATTTAAAATTTATGCTTAGGGTGTCATCATTTACACATGCACTCTAGAATACTCCCCTCCCCTGAATTGTTTGTATGCGGACTCTGAAACAATTAAACAATTATTGATGAAATAGCAAACAATTAAAAGTAGTCTTAATATTATAAATACCTCCCTACAAATTTGTATTTTCGATGTTTTAGTAATAAAGTTTTCCATTGATTGAATAAAACATGGCTTTGGTTTAATAGAACCTCTAGAAAAAATGACCAATTTACTTATTGACATAAGAGGTCATCCGGAAAGTAAAGAACGTTTGGTCACCCTTTGCCCCACCTCTGCGACTGAGTGTGAAGTCTTAAGATTCTCTCCTGGTCTCAATTTCAGTCAAGTCTTGTTCAAACCGATCACGCATTGGCGTTTCAAAATAGCGGTGTCCATTAAAAAAACGCTAAGTATATATGACCTGCTAATGTTACTTCTTTTAGTTACCCTTTATTTACAGACATGTGTTCCTTCCTTAAAGTTCCCTTAACATTGAAATCACCGTGAGATACGATAAGACTCCTGGAAAAAATAGAATAACTTTGAATCAAATATAACCTTCCTGATATCACAAAATAATACACCTTATTTTTTTGTGAATTTTTTGGAAAAACTCTTACTGGATCAACGAATAGCAATTCTCTAGTATAAATTATGCCAAATCTTAAGGCCCAGTCCGTCCGTAAGACTAATGTTCATTTTAGCATTGGGCTTATGGACGGCGAGGGCCTCAAGATTTGGCACCAACTATACTTATTCTATTACACAGACCCATAAGTAGCACCCCCCCCCCCCCAAGTATTATACGTTCAGTTGTAGGGTGCAATGTGAGCTACGTGTCTGGGAAACATTGGGCTTGTTCTTGATAATTTATTACGCAATAAAGTTGAGGGGAACTCATATTCATCTAGTGGGGAGTGAGAAATCGTGCGAGAATGCAATCAACCTTGCATCTCACTTGACCAGGGAAGCAGCAACTCTCCCTCACCGAGGGGTTGGGATTGCAGTGGGAATATATTTTTATATGGGGTGGATTCAAAAATTTGACTCAATTCGATTCGATTTGGCACGGTTTGCGAATTGTCACTGTCCTTATAATATGCTACTTTAAATCTCATTTAAGGGGATACGGCATACAAAAATGGGTAAAAAACTATAAATTTTGGAAATTTCAGTTTTTGTCGTATAAGACAAAAACTGAAACATTATTTTCATTATTTTTTTCTTGTGGATTAAGGCCTATAGGCCTTAATCCACAAGAAAAAAATGAAAAAATACATGTTTCAGCATTATCTTGGCTAAATAAATAATATTATATCACACTGGGATGGAGCACTCGTTTTCTGTTGAATCGCAGTTTTCTGAAAGTTAATTTTTCATGTTTTTCTATACAAAAATGGATTTATCAATTAAGGTAAGAAATAAAGGTACATTATTCAAACTTTTAAACTGTGTTCATCTAGTTAATAATAATCTAGCGTACTTTATTATTAACTAGATTTTAAGCTGTAAGTACATTAAAAGAAATAGACAACTTTTAAAATAGTGCTTTTTTTATAAATAATCTTCAAAAATAATTATAATTTAAATGAAAAACTATAGGATATTATTGTATAGTTTTCCATAAATTTGAAGATTAATTTTAATTATTTTCCTTCAACATAGTGTTAAGTATAAAAAATCTAAACAGTAGTTTTCGTGAAATTTCACTTTCATCGTCAAATTCGTGAAAAACGTATAAAAATAATTTTTCTAGCTTAATGAAAATAAATAAAAATTGTATTTTTTGCTACACTATTCTTCACTGAAAAAATTGGTGCGTCAATTTTTTTAACTCCAAATTTCACCCTTTTCAGTACCGTATCCCCTTAAGATGATTACGCTAATTCACGCCGCATGTAATTCTGAAATAAACATTTATTAAGAGATAATTAATTTAGCTTTTGACTGGATCTGTTTATGTGTAAAAGCCATAAGTTTGAATTAAAATTCATTGTAAAGTATGTCGCGACCTGAGAGGAGTAGTTGTGTGGACATAACTTGTTTACAATGGCAGTGGATTGAAAGGCAAGCTAACGGCAGAATTCACTGACTTCTCTATACTGTCCGATACGTGACAATCGTAGCAAATCGAAATTCTCTCTCCATCTGTACTTTTACACTTAATATTCTATAAATAAACTTTATGATAATTTTCGTTTATTAAATTTTGAGATATGGCGGAGACTACTTGCTAGTAAAATTTAAACCGTAAAAGATGAGTAAAAATCATGAATTCATAGATGTCTTGATAACATGAATTTACCTTCCTAATCCAGACCTTGTAAATATTCAGTCATTTTAATCTTAGACTATAATAAAGCTCTTGATGGGAGCTCACTATTGCGCTAATATTTTCCATAACTTTCTTTGTTGATCTGACTTAACTAGAGCTTTCATAAGAAACAGAAACTAGGATATTTAATAGCTTATATTTTAAATATTAATGTCATATTCCAACGGCATTAAAAGAATCCGTGTTGAATGGAGTAATTCCATGTGGTATTTAAATTCCACAATTTAAAAAAATTTAATTAAGACTGTTGGCCAATAGAAAAGGAAATATTTCCAAGAGGGTGATCCTGCTCAAGCTGCAATCAAATAACATTTAAACTAATCTTTACTTTGAACCTCGAACCTAAGCAATAAATCTGCCCCTTCGAATAGAAAGCCTCTTAAGTTCCCTAAATTGTTTGTAGGTTTATTTTGAATCAATATGTACTTCCTTGGAGAGAATAGCACTACATAATGCATGAAGTGCAACATCATTAGTTGTGAGGGTGGCCACTAGACAGCGCCATCCATCACGGCCTGCGAGCCGATACATGGATCATCTTGTGGCGACTGGCGCATGGCGTCACAGACATTGACATTTCAACTATACATGTGTTAGTATGTTAGTATTAATCTGTTGTTACATTATTTACATCATGAATAGTAATAAAGTATGAATTTAGAGTAGGGGAACCCTAATTTCTAACGCCTTATATAGCAAGATATATTCCTCAGCATCCAGCCCACATCTTTGTGTCAACTATGAACAGTTTCTCGGATAGTTTTCAAACTTAAATTTATAAACTCAGGACTGAAAATTTTTGTTTTCGACGTTCGAAAATGGAAAAGCCACTCTCGGTTTCAGTTGAGTTATACAGCGCAAGAAAAAAAGCTGTAAAAAGATGCGATTTATATAAAAATTTAAAAAGTTGCAACCCAAAAGAAAAAATGCAAATCCCTTTTCTATAAATAGCTTTCTTTCAAAATGTGCACTTCTTATGTGATTGGGCCAATAAAAAATACGTATTCACCCAATGCAATTTCTCTATCTACAGTAAAGGAAATGTTTGCATGAAACTTGAATGACTAAGTTGAACAATATTTGGCCTTAACAAAATATAGTATAACAAAAGTTAGTAGTTATTCAATATAAATGAGTATGAGGGTAAATTGGCAGTACAAGTTATGTAGATTGACAGTCAATCTACTGAACTAGTACTTTCAATTTACTCTCACATGTCCATTTAACATGCACCTATCATATTGAATAACTATACTAACGTTTGTCTACTTTCCGGATAAATACACTGTAAATTGAATTTATTTATTCAGACATGTATTTACAACTTTTGGGTGAAAGTGCAGCGTAGTAGGCAGCTTGTGGTACGAGACCAAACCCAGCGTGAACTTAATCCGAATGATCATTATCTCGGCTGTTGAGGGGCAGCGAGGAAACCGGGCGGAAAACTCGATGGACCAGTGATAACCATGATAGGGGAAATGAGAGGAAACTTGAATCCTATTAACTGATCTAGACAATTTTTCTAAAATATTTAATTTAACATTCCGTTCTAAAAATTACTATTATTTCGAACAAACCTCATAATCCTTATTGACTAAATTACAAATCACGATACATTTCTATAATATATATAAACAAACGAATAGCAGTCGAAATTTCCTTTTTTAGCAATCAAAGTAACTTGCAATTTATTTTGAAAAAAATTATAAGCTTTCAAAAAAAATTACCAATATTCTTTGTAAACCTCGCTTTTCATAATGTTTCTCATTAAAAATATTCTGTACGCTTGTAAGAGAATAAACTCTTATCGTACTGGTCAAAGACCAAGGGAACAATCTGCCCGCCCTATTGTATCGACATTGCTCGGTCAGTTATCGATGTTGCCATTGTCCTGCAGTCTCGTGTAATCCAGATATCAACCGCCGCCACAGCGTGGCTCGCCGGCGTGTGGGACATTCCGTCATTTGTGCTGTACAATACAAGTAACACATAAGTAGTACAAGTACAATGTACAAGTTATTTAATCAAAAATTGTATTCTTTTTTACCAGCTTCAAGTCTATGCTAAATAGCGTAAGGAGGAAAGAATTTACTTTTGCAATTCTGACCAGTGTAACCAGGACTCCTTCTAGAATTCTGAACAGATTTCAATAATTTAGTTGTCGTTTGAGAAAGATTAGTGAGATGTTTTGCAGGAATAAAACACAAGGCATGTAGACGAAAGGGAAGAGTCCTAGACGCCCTTAAAAACTTTTCAATATATACATATAATAACTTTTCAATATAACGGAAATATAAATTTCAAGGTGCTGATTATAATATACATTTTTCTACTAGTAGGCTACAGACAAATTTAAAGCCGCTGAGCAGCGAGTGTCCACTAGTACGTCAATAAACTCTAAAGTATTTAATAAACAAATTATTTTATTTACTCTCACAGGTTGTGTCGGTTTGTCCGCAGCCTCCGGAGTGGCCGCTTCTTCGGTCTGCGAATCTCCACGAGCTGTAGGAAGGTGGCCTTCTCACCCGGCGTCAGTCTGGGCCACATGTCAGCCATCATCCGCAGCACGTACATGGCTTGGCCTGGAGTCCCGCTGTAGCTGTGGCGCACCACGCGTGCCAGAGCCGTGGCCACGGGGCAGGACGCCGTGCCGCTGGTGGAGGGAGACTCTGTGGCTCCGGGTGAAGTCTCTGTGGTGCTGGGGCGCACAGCTGTTCTCTGAGCCTTCGAGGCAGGACAAGACTCTGCACTACTGGTCGAGGCTGAACCGTCGGGAGACTCTGGGGATCCGTGTGAAGTCTCTGTGGTGCTGGTGCGCACAGCTGTTCTCTGAGTCTTCGAGGCAAGACAAGACTCCCCATTACTGGTTGAGGCTGAAGGTACGTCCATGAATGCGAAATAAGTTACAAGATATTGACGGATTTTTTGTTTAAAGACTTTTTAATTATGCAATTCAGGATGGAGAATTTAAATGAAGTTATTATTAAGTAACCCAGCAACAGACTATATAGGTAAGAGAAGTTGGTAAAAAAATCAATTGAGTTTTGTTCATTTGTTTTCGTTGTTTTTATCGAAAAGTAAAAAATCTTCAAAATTAATGAAGAAGGCTGGTTAACGTTGGAAAACAGTCTATGGTAGTGATACAGAGGAAGTGTTTTTAGAATATACAGTGACGAAAAAATTTGATTTGTCAACTACAATTATTTTAGTGTCACTGTCACTCACAAAATACACTTCTTAATGAAAATAAAATTCAAGATGACCTAAATTAAATGTTCATGATCTATTAGGAATGTAGAGTAATTCAACTTAATAATAAAGAAACCGAACGCCAGTCAACGGTACTGGGCGCACTGACGTGAACAGAAGCTCAGCCATTTTCCGCTCGTCGTCGACGTCGTCATTATCGCCGGTAGTTGAACAACGCGTCAACGAGAGGCTGTTAGTTTACTGCAGGGTCTGTCAAGCGATAGAATTTACCAGGTCATTGGGTCAAATCCCACCAGTGGAATGAAATTTAAAAACTTTCCAACTAGAATCTTGAGGAAGATAACGTTTTGATAAATGAAGTTTTATTTGTGGTTACCTGGTTCGTAGTTGACAAACTCATAAATCAGAGATGACAGAACGGACGGGACTTTATTTGTTTCCTGATTAAGTTCCTGTTAACTTCCAAACATAAAATCTAGACTCGAACGAAGAAATTAGATTTTTATAATCTTCTTAACTGGACTAACAGAAGCTTTCTTCCTCTCGTTTTCAACATAAGGGAACAAGTCTAGTTTTAATGGATCGTTTAATTTTCAGGTAAAGTATTAAACACACCCTTATCATATCTAAATATAATAATAACATCTTTTGAGGGTACCTTGCACAATTATTGGGGAGGTCACGGCGCACTGTATTTAATTCTTTCGCAGAACGATTCGTTAACAGGTGTAAGCGTGTTTGCCGAGTGTGGCCGTCAGTCGACATGTCCCTACAGAAGTGGTCTGCAAACACCAATCACTCACACGGCGACCTGGCGACTGGGCGAGTGAAGCAATGTATATCTTGTGGCATATCCGGTAAAGGAATGTGGAAGCATTTAGAATTGAAGTTTGTATCAGACTCAGAATTTTGAGAACCACGCCATATAGAATTGGTAATTGGTAAGGTATATTAAAAATATTTTCCTTATATGAGGAACTAAATGGTGGTTAAGTTGTGATACGCGGAAAGTCCTTACTCCAAATCGTTCACTGCAAGTACTCCTCAGAATAACCGGTTGAAGGTGACGGAGTATCGACATAGACAGCAAAAAATCCGGGTAATCTGACGTACAACAGTGCATATTACAGTATGCAAATAGCGATCGCGGAACTATCGTCTCCGATATTGCCGGCGTCGTCGTCGTCGTCGCTGGAGACGACTCTAGTCGTGACTCTATGTCGCGTAAAATATCTCCCTTAATATCGTAGATCTGTGACTTGGGAACAATATTTCCTTCTCCACATTGCACTATTCAGGGCACAACACAAAATGCCGGCCGATCTAGAAGCAATACTGCAACATTCTTCTGTGAACAGACGAATTTCCCTACTTCGTGCGAAACCGGGGCTCGCGCGCCGCCATGTGTGCAGCAGATAGCAGATTTTACATTCGGCTTAAAGATCGAACCTATTTCGAAGGTTTGGGCTTAACGCACGACTACTACGTTTCAAGAGGTTCCATGTTACATAATATATAACGATAATTTGTGAGCATGTTATGAGATTTCGGTTGAAATTGAGGTGATGAAAACGCTATACTCAAGAATGTTATCCTCGTTCGGATAATTTTGGTCTGGAATATCAGAGATATGCTATTGAATGGCCTCAAATTTCTTCACTGCGGTGTGGCTCTGTACACATTGAGTAACGATTAATTATCAGAAAGGAACACTTTAGGAAAGTAAAAGGGTGCTAGCAAGAATAAAGGTGTATCGTTCATCTACACAACTTCAATAGATAATATCGTATTAGAAAAGCAAAGGGTGGATACTCATATGAAATTCAAGGTAATGTACTTAATTATTAAGCCCAATAAATTTAACTTCAATACATAATACGAATCCAAACTAATTTTCAAAGTTAAAAACTGTTTGAGTCAATGCTACGAGGTTAAATGCTCAGCTAGAATCATTTACTAAAACCTATTTGCAAAAACAATAACGTTATTATTTTATGTAATTTTTTTCATTTTAATTAAATAAATTTCAACTCTTCGAACCGAGAGACCCGTTGTTCATTTGTACGCCCACATGTGGTTTCACTGCTGTCACTGCACAAGATGTGGGCGTTACACGCAGCTAATCTAGCAGCAATTCTCCCCACCGCACGCCGCGCCGTGTGTCCATCCCTGCTGCTAGCCCGGGATCAAGGGCGGCAGGGCGTTGTAACGGTAATTAGTTGCTGCACAAAGTTAGTGCAAATTCCCCACTTCATAATGGGTAATTTTTCATGACCATGGATTCGATCACTCAAACTTTTAATACGACGTATGCTAACATTAGGAAGCAAATTTTAATTTCGAAGGACTTAGATTACCCATTTTTATCTCTGAATAGTATATTTATCGTATATTAATTAGTATATTTAATATTCAAATACTATTACTGTTAAGAATAATTTTTTAAAAACCTCTCTAGAGATATTTAAATTACAAAAGACTTAAATTACCTTTTTTAGACTCAAACCCCCAAATTTTGAGCCTTAAGTCCTCCACAATGTCCCACTGATTTATTCTCCCAACTAACTTGCTTATCAGAACGAAGAAAATAACATCTCTACAAAAGTCTGATGAAGGCAGATGATACGTTATGGCCGCTTGAGCGAAAAGTACAATTGAAACAACGCACTGTGTTTAGTAACTTTATATTTTTTAATAAATCATTTACATTTTACATTTTAGTTGATAGACCAAGCGGTTTAAACGTAAAATGGTTTGATATAGTATATCAAACCGGAACACTTCATGCTAATGGAAAATTGAGTTAAAACTGGTATTTATATTGAGACATAAGAAATATATAAATTTTTACTATACGGACCTCTTTCTCAGATGCTCTTGTAGCATAGAAAAATAGTCTTCATAACGTTATTTCTAAAGGGGCTTCAGTCCATCACTGAGGCCCTTATAGCCTGACATCATCATCTTTCGTTTCATCGTAAAAGATTCAAAGTCCTAGAAGTCCCGCGACTTTTATTGAAGTGTGACATATAAGTCAGGAATGTATTCGTGCCAAAATGCCCACAAACATTCTAAACATAAATACCCCCGTTGCAGCAGACATGCATACTCAGCGAATTTCAAATGCAAAACAACATATTTCAATCCAACATAGCGAGATTTGACATGTTTTTGTAAGCTCCATAAGAATAACATGGGGAATGAGTATGCAGGTTTGCCGCTACAGGTATATTAAAACTGGGTGGTTTTAACTCAATACTTAGTAGATCTGAACTATAAGAAGCTATTTACCAAGTTTTATCAAGATATGTTGAAAAATAACGGAGATATAGAATTTTGCTTATTTCCCATAAGGTTAACATTGGGACAACGTACTGTGTTTACCACTTTCAATATCTCGGTAACTTATGGACATAGAGCAGTAATTCAGGATACAAAATTGTTTGTTTTTTTGAGCTGAATTCAATGGTACCAGCAAACATTCGTCAAATTTTATTTTTCTATGTAAAAAACTTAAAAACCCATTTTTGGAGGGGTTTAACCCCTTTTACCCCCCTTCTGGTTGGTCCGATCAGGCTGGTTCACGAACTCATCCGAGTGATTACCACTTTACACGTCTATACCAATTTTTCATTAAGATTGGACCGTTTTTACGGCCGATTGGGCCATTTACATATGTATGTATAGATAATAGATATATATGTATATACAAATTCGAATGAATGGTGTTTTTGCTTCTGGTGGCCCCAAAACGAAAAGTTATCATGGTCTCGGGCTTATGTCTTACCATGAGACCTACGGTAATAGCTTCTTCCCTATAGGGGAAATTCGCTAAAACGCAAGGATTTTGAAGTAGTATTATGGCAATTTGTTGTTTGAAATTTGATGTTGATGTTTGAAGTTGTATCTACTATATTTGGGTTTATTAGTTAGTTCAGAGGTCTGCACCTAACTTCATGTACATTTTTTTGTACAGAAAATGTGCAATCAGCATAGGTTTACTTTGTAATATTTATATGATTAATTAACCGTCATTAATTTTTCTACATGTTATTTTTTGCCGTTGAATGCTTTTCTATTTTTTAATTTTTTTTAATGAATTACCACATGTCGTGTTTAATAATAATAAAAATATAATATATTTCCGGGAAAGAAGAATGAGGTAAAACTAAACGGTAGGAAATGTAATACAGGAAGACAAAATAACAACGTAGAAACTCTTGAAAATAATGAAGGAACAAAACGTGTACTCAGAACCTCTTCTTACAACAATTCGCTCTTCTGCGGTTTCAACCCACAGATAGCACGACAATCCTACAGAGAAGATAAACTCAACACACAACATAAAGAACATTTCACAGGGTTTAAAATACTAATTTTATAACAAATATCTGCTGTTAAACTTAGGTTGCAGGAGTTCTGTGGTCTAGAGACTTCCTCCTCTCAAATTTTACAATTACACTACGAAGAACTTACGATAAACCAATGTATCATATATACGGAATAATCAGAGATTGAGAAAATACGCTTTGTTATTTGTAAGGTATTTTAATTTCCCCACAGTGCCTATTTCTTTGATTTTCAAAGTAAACATTTTCATGATAAATAGTAAAAATAGCTATTATTATCAATGTTATTTTAGTTTTAAATCATGCAGTATTGTTTTGATTCAATTTTTAATATCTTGGTAAATAAACGTTCTTGCTTTCTTGAATTTGGCCACTCTAAAGGTAAAGTATACAGATGATTCCATTGAAACGTATTCATAATGGGTGAAAGATAGACCATTAGTTATAATACGATCGCTAGAGAGGGCCAACTCATTTATCACTTCATGTTTTGTGATACTAATTTAATGTTATAATAAACTAGGGAAAATTTATCTCGGGTGACATAAGTTTTTTTCATGACGGTAATACAAGGGATCTTTAAAAAAAATAAATATCGGTTTTAAATTTTGGTATTTTCCATTTGCCAATTGGTTTTCAGTTGCGATAAATATATGAAAGATAAACATTTAGTTATTTTTTCAATAACTAAAATCAAATTTGCTTTTAATCTGAGGTAGGAAGAAAATAGTCCTCATTGATTACTATACATAGAGAAACATTTAGAGAAGTAGTATAAACAGTATATCTTACATATGGTAATAAAAATGTAAGAAAGCCGGTTTATGCATAGATAAACAAAAGTTATAAGTGTTTGTATCACAACAAATCCGTTCTTAATAAATTATTGGAGAACATGATGTTTATTTGTGAAACTTCGAATTTGATGATGAGAAACATAAGTTGTATGTAATGTTTGAAGGACGGTTAAAGGCAAAGAGGAAGGATAGATATACTCTTGTGTGGCTTCTTATAACTAAAGATAAACCTTTAGATAAAATCTGTCAGCCTTGGATGTTTACATTTTCCTTTTAAATGATGCATAAATCACTTATCGTTGAGAACTCGTACTTCTTCATGTACCTTTTCCTCTATAGACTCTATATTCATAAAACTTGTTTGACACTAATTGCCAATAGTGTATATGTAATTTTAAACCTTAAAAAGAAAAAATATTGGTATGGATCCAAATAGAAAATCTACATTCAGTATTAAAGTACATTCAGATATTTTAAAGGAACGCAAATATTGTTATTCAATTCACTATTTTCACGATCGGCACATCCCTTTCTTTGCTTCGATCCAGTCTGAAGTATTTAGTGAAGGACGGAACGGTACTGAAAACCCCTTGCTGGCCTCCGATTAAAAACCTTCCCTATAGTCCTTCCCTTGAGGAATGTACGCCTGCATACTTGCTTATAAGGTTGCATAATCATTATTTTAAAAAGGGCTTTAGAGATTATTTTTGCATCCAGGAAATAAGTTATTTTTGGCTCAAAAGTTTCTTCTGTGCAGATTATTTAGCAAAAAAAATCTAATAAGTTAAAAACGTTTTTTATCAAAAAATTAACATTGATCTTCTTGGGTTCATGTCAGCAACGAAATAAAGAACGGAAACGTAAAAAATAAAGTAATCATAAAAGGATTGGTAGTAAGTACTTCATTTTGAGTGGGTGGCCATATTGGATTCGCCATGTTTGATAAAAAATATTTTTTCAAAGGTAAAGGTGTTGATCATTTTAAACTAGATTTTTACATCGGCTCCAATGCCGCAAATATTGACCCTTTTTTAAGTTTGTGTTCAAGTAAATCCTATAGCTCTCTGATAGGAAAAATTCTATTCCAGTTCGTGGGAAGAGGATTGCATGGAGTAATAAGAAATATGACTCAACTAATTAGATGAAATGGTAAACATGAAATATTACCGAGTGCGGCTAGGCCCACTACTTACTACTTTTTGGGAAAACAAACCACTAAGGCAACAGATACGTTATCTCAATGTTTTAAAGGGCAATATTGGAAATAGGTTATTTTTCCTATAATTGTCAATGTAATACAATACAATTACAATACGAGCAGATCGTAATGGATATAATCATTCCCGGCAGATGCTTCGTCCGTGTATTAGGTTAATACTGATTACTTTGTCATTAAAATAGATAACTGCCCCGGGATGTTCGAGGGTGTGATTTCCCCTGGCGATGGAAAACTAATGTTTACAGCAGGATGAAAAAATTGAAATTTTTGCTCTAGTTATTGTAAGCTTTTTAGTTATACTCCTAAGATTATAAAAACACTAAAAATATTTGAATAAGCTAAATTATTTGAATTATGAAAATCAACATACCTAATTTAGATGCACAAAAGTAACACCATATTTATAAAAGACATATTTTCATTTTTTTGTGTTAAATAGTGAAGAAAAATAAGCAACTATAAAGTAATTTCAATTTGTATACAACTCTTATTTATTTCCCACCAAAGTTGAAATAAATGTTTAATTAATATTTTCATTGTAATTTGTATGTAAATAATAACGTGTTGACAGATTGCAGACTAATAATTTTTTTAAATAATAGGAATAAGTATTTGTGCATCATTTAATATTTTGTGTTTGTAACTTTATTAAAATTACTCAGTTACCTCAAATACTACCATATAATTCAATCAGTTTAAGTGTAAAGTTTAAACTTAAGTAGTATTAATCATTTTTGCTTAAGTTTTTCATTCGAACTGAGGACAACCAAAGTTTTATCGAGCTGCCTGTTCACCAATTTATAGATTAATCAATTTTCTACTTTATTAAACTAATATTTTCGTAAATAAAAATAATTTCGTTACAGGAATATATTTCGTCAATCAGCATTAGGCCTACTAGACTTACACTTAGCAATCTAGATCTCAGCGATGCAATCCATAATGATTTGTATCGGACCTTATTGATGCGCCGCGCCGCCCAGTAGAGGCTGACGCTCATCGTCAGAGTATTATTACATACATTTCATTAGCTCTTGTTCCTTTCATTTGCTCTGATAGTTAAAATACTTCAATGGCATACTTTTGTACTGTTATTACTATTGTTAGATAAAGAAAATTAGTGATATAAGAGACCTAAGCCTTTGAAAAAGTTAATTAGGTGGAAATATCATGCAGAAGCGGATATCACATATCCTAATTTTAACCAGGAGCTGTTGGTTTAGCTTTCACATAAACTTTCTGCTTCAGTGGTTACATTTCAGTTTGTGGGAAGAATGAAAGTTGTTTATTGTAGGAAGGATACATATTAATACATATAAATCAGTTAATATTTAAAAATGTTAATGGTATTTTTGCGGGATCACATTTTGATTTCCTGCGTGCTGTTTAACTTACAATTATTGTTGTAATGAGCCTAATTTGCACAGGGGTAAGAATTGGCTCATTAGGCCTAGTCATGGGACCAGTAGGCCACATGAGCCTATGTCTAGCCTATGGAGGGAGTGTTGGCAATCAGTATAAACACTGCTATTTCCCTAACTTAACCCCTTTGAGTGATTAGGTAACTCACGGTGTTGGGGTGGATGGTTATAACCCTAATTATCACCATCGGAAGGCTAACCTAGTCGGTCCCATAACTGCTGACTCCGATCGCCGGTTTTGATGTGGAAAGCAAAGTGTTGAGGCGTATAACGGCGACTATAATCTAATATAAACACTTAGTTGGACACGTAATTAGATCTTTTCCTTGGGAAACGTAATATTTACGAACGGAACTACGGTTGTTGTTGTTGTAAACAACGTACATAACCTCGAAAGACATCATCACGACTGCGTTATGCAGACGACGATAGAGCCTGCGCTGCTTCTTCTTCTTTTCGCTGAGCGCGCCAATCTGTTTTCTGGCAGACGCTCGGGAAAAAAAGGGCAACCGAATGAACCTTTTTTCGATCCTGTAACCAGCTTCACGTCGACAGCTGGTGGGTTTTCCCAGCGGAAAGTGAGCTCCACGAGGTCCTGATAAGAGCTTCACTCTGGTCGGTGCTACGTTAGTGTTCGGATTGTTAGTCGTTTCGTGCGTCGCTTCCCCGTCCACTACTTCAACCACCTTCGAGAGCTGACTTCGTTGTCTTCCAATACCTTGTGGTATTAAAGGTACGACAGCGTTCTGTTCTCAAAGTCTTTCGATTTTATTTTAAACGCCAGTTTTCAGACTTAGCGTTGAAACTGTCGCAGGATAGGGTTCCGAGACCTATCCTGCTCATCTCTTGGCTGTAACCAAGACTAATTAAATTAATTATCTTGGTGCCGATTATCCTTTAGTTTTCCTTTTGGGATATTTTCCGAATTCTTTAAACCAATTTAGAGTAATTGGTGATTTTTATCATTGGTTTAATTCCTAGATTTTCCTGCTGTTGTAACAGGCTTAGTCTTGTCCAAACCTGCTGTGTAACAGGAGTGTAAGGTCTGTCCTGCCCCTGTAATTACTGGTCACTAGTGAAATAGTTTAATGTTGTTTCTTGATTAGGGTAAACATTAACTATGGGTAACTAGTGTTAACTCTGAACATCTCACAGGCTAGGGAAAACAGCAGAGGGCATTTTACTTAGAAGGTGTTTCCAGATTTAGTCTGTCCTAAGTTGAATGTCATCTAGGTTGAATATAACTGAGCTCTCATATTTGAATATCTGATAACTACTGTGATTTCGATCCTCGACCCCTGGAATTATCCCAGCGACCGAGCTGAGCGATTCCAAGGCCTCTGACAACCCGTGACGTGATTTCCTGCGGTTCGGTGTACTAGTGTAACCGATCATCTTTTCTCTTACCAGGAAATATCCGTCACAAACATGGCGCCCGAAGGCAGGGACTAGTGATTGATATCTAGTCGTATCATAACAGTAGTGTGTGTTAGATTGAGAGCTCGGTGACAGGTACAGTAACCGATTTTTATAACGGTGTTATCGTATACCTGCTCATTGAATATTTCAACTAGTTATAATACTGGAGTGGCCTTTTTGAGTTTTCATTGATAAATTGTGGTTTTATTTAGTACAAAAAAATAAATAAAACAGTCTGGATTTATTTTGAATTCATTGGGGATTCTGAATTTTTGTGATTTGGCTGGAGTTTGACGTCATGCCGAACGACCCGCCAGCCACAACCGTCGCTGCACTGCAGCATGCTGCTATGCAGGCACTGTCGACAACATCTCTGGGTTTAGCTACCACAGCGCCTGTAGTGACTTGTTCGAGTGCACTGACAACCACCACCACGACTCTGGCTTTCACAACCGCTGTGACTTCAACAGCGGTGATGATGCCCAGAACTCAAGTTGACGTTACGACCTGTCAACCATTTGACATGGTGTACTCTGGTGGTCATGCTCATCGACTGCCTTCCTCGATGACGTACAGTCACTTAGGCCATCAACCTTCAACCGCTTATGGTGACTTGCAACCATTTGCGGTGACAGGTGCCTGGGGCCCTCCGATCCATCAACCAGGGTTAACCATGCTCCCTGGTGCAATGTCAGCCCAGCTGCCGCCCCGAAGACAGGATTATTCGACTGTTAACCCGTATGCGGGTGAATCCAGTCAGTTGCGGGAGTTACTTGGCTTGGCTCCAGATGCGGACTCCGAACTTGTCCGACACTCGTTGACTTCGCTGGTGAGGACCTTGAGGCAACTCGAGGGTAACCAGTACCTTGTTCAACCTGCGCCTGCGACTCAGCCAAGCCAATATGGAGCTGCTGAGGACTTCAACACTCGACATGACCGGGTTCCGGACTTTAACTATGCGCCTCAGCGCTTGGTGACTGACCCGGTCAGCGTTGTCGATTACAGCATGCCCCGACATGCTGCCTCAGTCTTCGATACGCGCCCTCCGTACGTTTTCAAAACGTCTTCCACCCTTTGTGATATGGTGCGGAAGTGGAACCTGAGGTTCGATGGGAAGCGTGATGCCGTCTCCTTCCTCGAACGACTCGAGGAACTGCGTGAGGCATACTCGCTGACGCCTGACGAAATATTGAAGGCGATGCCTCAGCTTCTCCACGGCCAGGCTTTGCTCTGGTACCGCAACAACCGGGACGTATGGACTTCATTCCCGGAGTTCCAGCGTATGTTCGAGTCGCAATTCTTTCCCCAAGGTTACCGCCGGAACTTGGATGAAGAAATTCGCAAACGGACGCAGGGTGAGACCGAGGCATTCCGAGACTTTGTGACCTCGCTTACAACCCTGATCCGTAGGAGTGGGGAGTTCGGTAACCAGCAGAAGTTGAACCTGGTGTACAAGAACATGCGCCCCGAATACAAGTTTGTGATTCGGCGTCAGGACTTCTCCTCCATGGCTGAGCTCCTCGAACGAGCCGAGGAGTTTGAAGAAGTCGTGCGTGAGCGGAAGACTTTCCGTCCCCCTCCTCCAGTCTCACAGGCGCTGGTACCTGAGACCGCCTACGTGGGTCGTCGAAAGAGCGACCATTCCCTGGACATTGCTGTGGTGAACGACTTGACGCCCTTCATGGGGCAGCCTCAACCACAGCCTCCGGTCCAATCGCCTCGGAGTACTATCACAGGCTCACGTGGTGTGACGAACCCACGAGGCCAGGGGAAACAGGTCGCTCAGACCAATCGACAGCGGGGACATGACGGGTCTCCAAGTCCACGCGGGGTGGCAAGGCAAACCCCTGCTCCTGGACCTCAGAGCGAGCGTTCTCGCTCGAAGCAGTGGAAGTGTTGGAACTGCCAAGCCGAAGGACATGGCTTCCGTCAGTGCCAGCAACCGAAGGGAGTGTGGTGCGCACGGTGCAAACGAGCAGGTGTCTCAACCTCTCGTTGTGATTGCCAGTCGGGAAACGCCATGCGGACTCAGGCGCCCGGAGGTCCCCTGAGCCCGGAGCGTCCCAACGCCGAACAACCTCCGAGGAGTGGTCGAAGTGGCTCAAGACGATAGTCACTTTCGACTTTGGTACGACCGAGCAGCGTGGAGTCTCCGACATACGTCCTTTCATCGACGTGAGGCTGCTCGATCGGAACTTCCGAGCCCTGTTGGACACTGGGGCTGTTGTAAACCTCATTGGGGACGAGGTTGAACAGTATCTCCGCGAATGTGGTGTCAAACCTGAGGAGGCGAATGCGGAGCTGAAAATGGTGGATGGTACTCGCTGTCGAGTCCGAGCGAGGTACTTCCTACCAGCTGCCATCTTGGGTGAGGACTGTATACTGGGAGTATACTATGTCCCGAACCTGAGCACGGATGTTGTTTTGGGTATGAGGTGTATCACTGACCATAACCTCATACAAATAAACATCAATCGTGATGTCGAGGCAGATTGTTTGGAGCCGATGGCCTGTGCTTCTGGCACCTTGAAACCCTTGTCTAGCGAGGAGGACCGACGCCTCCAGTCCTTCCTTCAGGAGGAGCTTCCTCTGTTTGACGCTGTTGACGGGCGGACTGCGTTGGTCGAACATGTGATTCGACTGAAAGAAAACGCAGTCCCAATCAAACAGCGGCATTATCCCCGTAACCCTGCGACGCAAGCGATCATCAACGAGGAGGTAGCTACGATGCTTCGGGATGGTGTGATAGAACCATCGGAGAGCCCTTGGAGCTCTCCCATCGTACTCATCAAGAAATCGACCGGAAAGTATCGCTTCTGCATCGACATGCGCAGGGTGAATGACTCGTCGATCAAGGATGCGTATCCTCTCCCCAGGATCAATGCCATCCTTGAGAAACTCAGGCAAGCCAAGTACATCAGTACCTTGGACCTCAAGCAAGGTTATTGGCAAGTACCTCTGGCTAAGGAGAGTCGCCCAATCACGGCCTTTACGGTCCCCGGCATGGGCCTCTTCCAGTTCAAGGTCATGCCGTTTGGCTTGCACTCGGCTGGTGCGACCTTCCAGCGTCTGCTTGACCGTGTCATTGGGCCTGAGTTGGAGCCGAAAGCTTTCGCTTACCTCGACGACTTGGTGATAGTATCCTCTACATTTGAGGAGCACCTCGAGCTTCTCAGGGTTGTGTTCCGCCGGCTGCGAGACGCCGGGCTTCGTTTAAACCCTGAGAAATGCCACTTCGCTCGGAGAGAGCTCAAGTACCTCGGCCACGTTGTCAGCGCCGAGGGAATCTCGACTGACCCGGAGAAGGTCAGAGCGATCCAGGACTTCCCCGTTCCTACGAATGTCAAGGCACTTCGTAGCTTCCTCGGACTTGCCTCCTGGTATCGGCGCTTCGTCGAGAGGTTCGCTTCTGTCTCTGCTCCACTGCGTGGCTTGCTCAAGAAGAACGCCAAGTGGGTTTGGGGTGAGGAACAAACCAAGGCGTTTGACGATCTCAAGCGTGCCTTGAGCACCGCACCTGTTCTCGCCTGTCCGGACTTTGCTGAAACGTTCGTGCTGCAGGTCGATGCGTCAAACACAGGCCTTGGTGCGGCTCTCACTCAGCGTCAAAACGACCGGGAAGTGGTCGTTGCCTACGCTAGTCGTCTTCTGTCTGACGCAGAGCAGAACTACACGACGACAGAGAAGGAGTGTCTCGCCCTTGTGTTCGCTGTTCGAAAGTTCAAGGCGTACCTTGAGGGGTACCATTTCGTGGCAATAACCGACCACGTCGCGCTTAAGTGGCTCCTGAAACTTCATGAGCCCAGCGGACGTTTGGCTCGGTGGGTCATGGAACTTCAACAGTTCGACTTCGAGGTCAGATACCGCAAGGGGACCTTGAACCGTGTAGCGGATGCTCTTTCACGGCAACCTGTCCCTGACGTCCCTCAGGATTCTCCTGTAAACCTGAATACGTTCGAGGTTGGAGTCCTGACGAGACAAGGTGCGAGAGAGCAGCTACGACGGCAGAATGAAACCGTTGAGGAGGTGATCCCTGAACCTCACGACGGTGATCTTGGTGAGGCAGTCGGTGATGATACCGAACGAGAATTGCCGGGAACCAACGACGCTTGGTACGGTCGAATGCGGGAGTTGGTCAGTAAACACCCGCGTCGATATCCTCGATACCAGGTCCGATCAGGCACTTTGTATCGGGCCCTGGTGAAGAAGAATCGACCGACGACCTGGCGTATGTGCGTGCCGAGCGATAAGATCTCGGAGGTGCTGCACGAGAACCACGACACGGCGACGGCCGGTCACCTTGGGGTGAAGAAAACTCTGGCGAGAGTTGGTGCGGAATACTTTTGGCCGAACTGGCGACGAGACGTAAAGTCGTATGTAAGGTCCTGTGCTCAGTGCCAGGCTTACAAAGTCTCCCAAGCCAAACCGGCAGGTAAAATGTATTTCCGGCAACCCCAAGGCCCTTGGTACGTGGTGTCAGCTGACCTCATAGGTCCGTTGCCTCGCTCCCAGCGTTCCCAGCGATTCCTCTTGGTTGTGCAGGATACGTTTAGCAAGTGGACCGAACTTGCTGCGCTTCCCTCTGCAACCGCTCATAATGTGGTGACGAGGCTGAAGTCCATCCTGCTGCGCCATGGGGCTCCCGATGTGCTCATCACCGACAATGGCACGCAGTTTGTCTCAAACCTGGTTCGCAACCTGGCGGCGGAATGGGGAGTCACTCTGCAGACGACCGCCCCCTACAGCCCGCAATCGAACCCGGTGGAAAGGCAGAACCGAGTGGTGAAGACTATGATTGCCCAGTTCGTGAAGGACAATCATAAGTCTTGGGATAACCACTTGGGCGAGTTCATGTACGCGCTCAACACTGCGGTACATGACTCGACGGGATTCACTCCAGCGATGCTCTGTTTTGGTCGAGAGCTGAGACCCCCTCGCGCCCTCCGTGGCCTAACCGTTGAGGCTTCTGTTACGCCTGATGACCTCCCGTTGACCGAAGTCCAGCGTAAACGGGAGGCGGAATTCAAACGGTTGATCGAGGACGCTCGGAAAAACCTGAAGACGGCCTATCAGAGACAGGCCAGATACTATAACCTCCGCCGAAGGGAGGTGACGTATCGGGCTGGCGATCAGGTTATGCGGAGACTTCACATCTTGTCCTCTGCTGCTGATGCCATCGCTGGAAAATTAGCTCCAAAGTATCATGGACCCTGCAACGTGATCAGGAGCAAAGGTTGTAACCTTTATGAGGTGAGGGATGAGGATTCCCAACAGTGTCACACAGTCCACGTCAAGGACTTGAAACCCTTCTGTCCGCGACGGTGATATTTCTGTAAACTGCTAGATGGTAGTTGAAGCGAAGTGTGCCACTTTCTGATTCCCTGGTGCTTTCTGTAAACTGCGGCTGCAGTTGATGCCAGACGAGTTTTATTTTATTTCCTACGAGGAACTTCGAGACCTTTTTTTTACTGTTTTTTTTTTCGCTCCGATGTGTGAAGGGGGTGTAATGAGCCTAATTTGCACAGGGGTAAGAATTGGCTCATTAGGCCTAGTCATGGGACCAGTAGGCCACATGAGCCTATGTCTAGCCTATGGAGGGAGTGTTGGCAATCAGTATAAACACTGCTATTTCCCTAACTTAACCCCTTTGAGTGATTAGGTAACTCACGGTGTTGGGGTGGATGGTTATAACCCTAATTATCACCATCGGAAGGCTAACCTAGTCGGTCCCATAACTGCTGACTCCGATCGCCGGTTTTGATGTGGAAAGCAAAGTGTTGAGGCGTATAACGGCGACTATAATCTAATATAAACACTTAGTTGGACACGTAATTAGATCTTTTCCTTGGGAAACGTAATATTTACGAACGGAACTACGGTTGTTGTTGTTGTAAACAACGTACATAACCTCGAAAGACATCATCACGACTGCGTTATGCAGACGACGATAGAGCCTGCGCTGCTTCTTCTTCTTTTCGCTGAGCGCGCCAATCTGTTTTCTGGCAGACGCTCGGGAAAAAAAGGGCAACCGAATGAACCTTTTTTCGATCCTGTAACCAGCTTCACGTCGACAGCTGGTGGGTTTTCCCAGCGGAAAGTGAGCTCCACGAGGTCCTGATAAGAGCTTCACTCTGGTCGGTGCTACGTTAGTGTTCGGATTGTTAGTCGTTTCGTGCGTCGCTTCCCCGTCCACTACTTCAACCACCTTCGAGAGCTGACTTCGTTGTCTTCCAATACCTTGTGGTATTAAAGGTACGACAGCGTTCTGTTCTCAAAGTCTTTCGATTTTATTTTAAACGCCAGTTTTCAGACTTAGCGTTGAAACTGTCGCAGGATAGGGTTCCGAGACCTATCCTGCTCATCTCTTGGCTGTAACCAAGACTAATTAAATTAATTATCTTGGTGCCGATTATCCTTTAGTTTTCCTTTTGGGATATTTTCCGAATTCTTTAAACCAATTTAGAGTAATTGGTGATTTTTATCATTGGTTTAATTCCTAGATTTTCCTGCTGTTGTAACAGGCTTAGTCTTGTCCAAACCTGCTGTGTAACAGGAGTGTAAGGTCTGTCCTGCCCCTGTAATTACTGGTCACTAGTGAAATAGTTTAATGTTGTTTCTTGATTAGGGTAAACATTAACTATGGGTAACTAGTGTTAACTCTGAACATCTCACAGGCTAGGGAAAACAGCAGAGGGCATTTTACTTAGAAGGTGTTTCCAGATTTAGTCTGTCCTAAGTTGAATGTCATCTAGGTTGAATATAACTGAGCTCTCATATTTGAATATCTGATAACTACTGTGATTTCGATCCTCGACCCCTGGAATTATCCCAGCGACCGAGCTGAGCGATTCCAAGGCCTCTGACAACCCGTGACGTGATTTCCTGCGGTTCGGTGTACTAGTGTAACCGATCATCTTTTCTCTTACCAGGAAATATCCGTCACATTGTTTTATGCGTAGTAAATTTTATGACTGAAGCCGCGGTAAAAGTTAAGCTCTGCCAGTGTTTCCCTAGCATGTACGAGCTCTTTAGCCGTGGGTGGGTTGCGGCGAGCACCAAATCGTCAGTGGCAGCGGTCACCCATCCAGCCACAGCGCCACTGTTGTTGACTGATTGTTGGTTACTCTTGATTAATACTAGTCAAAGCTTTGTCTGCCTACACGTAGTACAACTAACCTCTCCCTGGACCCTAAGGTACATTGAGTGACCGCTTCAAAGTGGCCGGATATTAGGAAATTCGACCTGTTACTATCTAGAAACTTCGCACTTAAGTAAACTTCACTTGTTAAACTTTCAAAAATCATTGCTGTGATTCAGCCACCGTTTCGAAAAATATATATTTCCAGCTATGCATTTTGAGCACATTATTTAAACTAACATTGAATCGAGAATTTCTAAAAATTTGTTAGCTTGATTCAAATTTTTATTCCTAAAAATCTAGGCCTATAATTTATATTGTTATGTTTTTCGATCGGAACTAATGTGCAAAATATCTTAGACCAATATTATTTAGTTTAAAACTTACTAACTCTTCTGGGTCTTTTGGGGCCCATGATATGATATGAACCATGACTTAAGTAAAAAAAATTGTTATATTGGTTGTATGACTTATGTAGTTCATTAAAAAATAAGATAAGAAAGTTTTAGTTTTTTCACAATGCTTGATTGATGTAAAACATGAAAAGTAATGCTGATTTTCATTATCGGCTTTCATTGTATTTAGTCCGCATCGAATTGCATTTTGACTAAAGACATTGACATATCCATAAATAAAACCTGAACTCTACACCCTTCATAAAAAAAGCTTAAATCAAAAATAATGATGGGCTGAGTGGTTGAGTTAGTTTCAGTAAAAAAATACATTTAACGATTTTAATTTTTTATCCTTCAAGTCTTCGTTAAAAGATTTAATATATGATTACGGCTCGGGGTTGCCAACAGGTCAACATATATTTATAGTTATAGTTAGTCAAACATTATAGTTTGATTTTCATAGATTTTCTCGGGTCAAGTCCTCTTTTTTCTTTTTATGGACGAGGATCTTAACCTGAACACAAACTGTTCTACATTCGATGAAACTGACATTGCTGTGAAAGTGTAAAAAAACATCATCACGCTGCGCAGGCTGATTTCCCAGGATATCGCAGATTGAATGTAAATCCGTGGCCAGTTAAATCTACCAGTATCACCAAACTATCAAAATTAGGATTTTGTTTATCTAGTTCTACCGGATTTTTCAACATTAACATGTAAAGTGCACTACCATTGATTATAAATCAAACAACGTTTTGGTATAAAGTTAATGGTACCTACTTATTTCAATTTAATATTATTTAATCTATATACAATACAGAATATTTTGAAAGTAGTTGGTCAATGGCTGAAATCGAAGTATTGGCTTAAGATTATTTTTTACCCATAAGTCGCTCTTAAAATATCTGTCATTACATTACGAACTTTCTTTCAAACGATGGTATATGTTTTAGGCATATAAGCATTTACAGTAATTCTAATTAAAATAAAGTAATATTTTAGGTAAAATATGGTTTAATATTATAATATCCGATTCAACCGTCTGAGTTCATAGGTAAAATGAAATTATAAACTATCGAAAAAGTAATAATTAATAATAATTATAAATGTATATGAACGGATTTGTGCTAATAAATGGACATGTGTCGAAACGTTTTATAGTTTTATCAATGCATATTTTTGCTGATTGCTGAAAGTAAAATATACAGTACGATATTATAAGATTGGATTGAGCTTCACTGTGCACCGTCTTCCAAATATAATATTATACAGATTAACATATTTAGATTCTTACGTTTTAATAACGAGCGTTGACAAAACGCTTTTAAAAATTTAGTACGTAATAACAAAAAGGTCATATTTTAATAACAAAAATTAACCTTTTTATATCCTTAAACGTTTTTCTCATGAATGGAATGATCCAAAATGATTAATTTTTATCGTGCTTAGAAATTTATTAAATAAATTACAGCATCTATTGACTGCTTAGGGTCAGTTTAAAAATCGTTAGTACCATTGCGGCTAAACCGCTATTCCGAGCGTTTATACAGTAACCACAAAATAGATTCTTCTCTACTACATCTAAAATGAAACTTTTCTAATTAAGTGTCAACACATTCAAAGTTATACATATTTTTGTTTTTTCATAACCTTTTTACGTATTATAATTTGTAATTTTTATTAAAATGTCAATTTCATTTTTTTTGGATATCAAAACAACATAAAGGCATCGCATATAAATATACGTTTATAAACATACAGTATATCGCACTATCACCCATCACTATTCGCTAGCTTGTTTAAAAGGTCCAATTTTATATTAATTTGTGTGTCATTACTAAAATTCATTTCTAATTATAGGAAAATGTTTGGGTTTACAGCATATATTGATATTGTAAATGTAAATTTACTTCGTTTTTATAGCTAACAAAATTAAAAAATACCCCCGTTGCTGCATACTCAGCGAATTTCAAATGCAAAACAACATATTTCGATCCAACATAGCGAGATTTGACATGTTTTTGTAAGCCCCATAAGAATAACATGGGAATGGGTATGCAGGTTTGCTGCTACGGGTATATTAAAACTGGGTGGTTTTAATTCAATATTTAGTAGATATGACCTAGAAGAAGCCATTTACCAAGTTTTACCAAGATATGTTGAGAAATAAGCGAGATATCGAATTTTTCTTATTTTCCCATAAGGTTAACATTGGGACAACGTACTGTGTTTACCACTTTCAATATCTCAGTAACCAATGGACATAGAGCAGTGATTCAAAATACTAAATTGTTTGTTTTTTTTAGCTGAATTCAATGGTGCTAACAAAAATTTGATAATTTTTATTTTTATATGTAAAAAAACTCAAAAAACCCATTTTTGGGGGGGTTTACCCCCCTTTACCCCCCCTTTCGGTAGTCCGATCGGGCTGGTTTACGAACTCGTCCGAATAATTACTACTTTACACGTCCATGCCAAATTTCATTAAGGTCGGACCATTTTTACGCGAGTTATCGTGCTTAAAGACACACACACACACACACACACACACACACACACACACATATATATATATATATATATATATATATATATATGAAAATGGACGAATAGTGTTTTTGGCATCTGGGGACCTCAAAAAGAAAAGTTATGATGGTCTCGGGCTTAGGTCTTACCATGAGACCTACGGTAACAGCTTCTTCCCTATAGGGGAAATTCGCTAAAAACTATATTTTTGTACGATTTCTCATTTATTAACTTATTCCTCAACATATTTCTCAGTTTTTATAAGGAAGGTTTAGTTGTGATAGGTATTTCTCTCTGTGATCCACGAGTTCAATATAAGGGGCTTCACTACCCTAAGCTTATTTTCTCGGGTGGTTAATAATATTAACCGCTTCGGGACCAACCCCAATAGTCCGTCATTCAAACAAGGTGTATTTTTGTGGGCCATCTGTGAAACCCAGAACAATGGTGTGAGGGTTGGGGCAGATAGGGCTAGGGGCGGCATTCAGGGGCTACTAGAAAATGGCGATGATTTGAATCACAGCAAATTGTATTCATATGGCTAAATGCGTGATGTGAAATAATGTATCACTTTTCTAACCGTGAATCGATGAACGCTCGCCAAGGGTTCGCCCTAGTTGCGACTTGGCTAGAAGTAGCGATGCATTAGTTTTATTCACGATAAAATATTTTACACCTGTGACTCTATATATTTGTTAATGGTTCTGTAGTTTCGAAACTGTAAACACCTTTGTTCTAACTGGTGTTACTGTCATAGATTTTGTTTCCTTATAGCTTTTCCACATTCGCTTGCCTGTTAAATATGAATCTCTAAAATGATCATTGCAACTGTTTTAAGAATTTCAAATGTACGAGGGGAAGGGAAAACAAAAAAACTCCATTGGAGCAGCCCTGCATACTTAGTGAATTTCAAATGCTTGAATTAATCATTTAGACAGATTTCAAAATCAAGGAAAATTAAATTAAAATCCTAAATTGAGCACATAACAAGTTTATCCGTAAGAAGATAACGTGGGAAATGATGTAGGTTTGCTGCATTCCGAAATCTGCCCACAACTGCAAAACTTTTTCCTATTGGCTGTATACTTTTTATGGCTAAGTCTTTTGGTTACTGGATAGTTTGCCAAGCTTTTCGGAATCATTTTTTAGTGATTCAGTCGGTATTGTTGTCGTTCTTACCTTATGTGTCAAACATACAGATAATAAACGGTATCAGGAAACTGACACATACTTTTTCCCTTCAAGTCATTTAAAACCAGAAAACATATTATTTAGTGAAATAAAACAAATTAACAATTAATTATCACACGAATATATACCAAATGTTATCAAAATCGGTTAGTATATAACGGAGATATCGGTTTTTAAATATTTGCCATAAGAATAACATTGGACAACGTACTGCGTTTACCGCCGAACTAAAATATAAATTATCTCCGCAACCAGTTGACGTAAACTAATGATTCAAAATACTAGATTATTTAGTTCTTCAAGTCAAATTTAATGGTTGCAAGTATATATTTTCTTTATTTACTTTATTTTCTTTCTTTATTTTAACAAATCCCCCATCAAAAAGAGTTGTCCTCAACCCTTTGCTTCAAAACGCAAGGGATGATCTGCTCCATCTTTATAGCCTGACTAAGGATATGGATTCTTCTCATCCTATGAAACAGAGGTACATCAGTCAAAAGAAAATATTCAGAAATCTGGTTCAGTCTTATAAAGCAGAAATTGTTCTAAAAACATTTCAGTATCACAAAACAAGCAAAAGTTTGGAATATTGTTAACGAGCACATCCCTGGCAAGGCTCCAAAACCCTTCAGAAAGTTCGTTGTTGAAGACAGCGATGGCAGGCTGCTTGATGATCCAAAGGTTGTTTCTAGTTATCTCAACAATTACTTCTCCGAGGTCGGACTTGGAGTCGGAGGAGGTGGATCGATTTCAAAAGCTTCTTCTTTAGAGAATCACACCGTAGGGTCTAGCCTTTTCTTATCTCCAACGAATGAAGAAGAGGTTCTATCAGCAATAAAGTCGCTTAAGTCAAGTAATTCATCTGGAAATGACGGTATTTCATCGAAAATCTTGAAGTCATGTGCTAATAGTTTATCAGCACCTCTTGTTCACATTATTAACTCATCTTTCCAGAATGGACAGTTTCCAACATTGCTGAAGACTGCATCTATCAAACCCTTGCCCAAAATAAAAAATGCTCGAATTCCTGAACATTTCAGGCCAATTTCAATTTTGTCAACCTTTTCAAAGATAATTGAAAAGGTATTTCTCAACCGTTTATCTTCATTTTTGACTGATCATGATATCCTTTTCAAAAACCAGTTTGGATTCCGGAAGAATACTTCGACCGTAGATGCCTTATTTAACTTTGTTTCCTCTTTGTCTTCCTCACTTGACCTGAAAGAATATTCATTAGGTTTGTTTCTCGACTTAAGCAAAGCTTTTGATGTTGTGAATCATTCCATTTTGCTTGAAAAGATGGAAAAAATAGGCTTCAGAGGAAATGCTTATGACTGGATATCATCATACCTACAGACCAGATCGCAAGTTGTTTCAGTCCCATATATAGATGAGATAGGTTTTCTTAAAATGAGAGACTCTGAAAAACTGACAGTGCGGTCTGGAGTACCGCAGGGCAGTGTCTTAGGCCCGGTTTTGTTTCTTATTTTCATTAATGATATTGCTAGAAGTGTTTCTAAAGCTAATCTTTGTTTGTTTGCGGACGACACTTCTCTTGCTCTTTCCAACAAGAATCTTGAAAAACTAGAGGTGGAAATGTTTATTGAAGCTAATTCAATCTTGCAATGGTTATCCGAAAATGGTCTTGGTATAAATGCAGAGAAGACAAAGGTTGTAAATTTTTTCCTAAGGAAAAGGGAAGGTTCCGAGATTAACCAATTGATAATAGGTGACTTTGAAGTTATGACGTCTTCTAGTACTAACTTTTTAGGAGTAACTATAGATTCTAATCTAAACTTTCATGAGCATATTGACGGTGTATCCAAAAAACTAAGTCGTGTTCTCTTCCTTCTTCGCAGGCTTGCTTATTTCTCAAACCGTGAAATCCTTCTCACGGCTTACTATGGATGTTTTTTCCCTATCCTTGCTTATGGTGTTGCAATTTGGGGCCACGATAGCTCAAAAACCAAAACAGTTTTTAATGCCCAGAAGAATGCCTTAAGAATTATACTTGGGCTTCGTAGATTGACATCATGCAGGGGCAGGTTTAGGGATAACAATATCCTGACGTTCCCATCACTTTATATTTTCAGTTGTTTGACATTTTTGAGAAATAACTTTGGTCTGTTCCCTCATCAACCTCCATCTCAACGTAATCTCCGAAAAACAAATTGCCTACCAATACCTCAGCACAGAACAACATTTTACCAGCACCAGACATATTATTCATCCATAAAGCTTTTCAACCACCTCCCATCATCCCTAAAAATGAAACAAACACCATCAGATTTAAAAACAAATTAAAAGAGTTTCTCATTGTTAAGGTATGTTACAGCTTGGAGGAATATTACTCCTAGAAAATGTTTTTATTATAAGGAAATTTATTACATTGTGTATTGATTGTGTGTATAAATATATATACTATTGACGATTGTAATGCACATTTGTGTCTTTAACAATAAAATTATTTGACTTTGACTTTGACTTTAGACGTCACAGATTTTGTGAAATTTGAAAAATATGAATTTTTAACACTTAAACCCCCATAACTTCTGAACCTGAATTTTTACAGACATGCGGGTGGTGTCATTTTGTTTGTCATCTTAAGCACTAAAAACCATAAAATTTTTATCAAAATCGTTAGAACCGTTTTTGAGAAATTTGGATTTTTGTCATTTTTATGGGTTTTTATGGGGTAAATACCCTTAAAAAAAATTCAAAAAAATGAAAAATACGCCTGGAGATACCACGGCTTTATACCTAAATGCCAAATTTCATGAGAATCGGACACACACACACACACACACACACACACACACACACACACACACACACACACACACACACACACACACACACACACACACACACACACACACACACACACACACACACACACACACACACACACACACACACACACACACACACACACACACACACAGACACAGACACACACACACACACACACACAAACACACACACACACAAACACACACACACACACACACACACACACACTCACACACGCACACACTCACACACACACACACACACTCACACACCCACACACACACACACACACACACACACACACACACACACACACACACACACACACACACACACACACACACACACACACACACACACACACACACACACACACACACACACACACAGGCAGACAGACAGACACCACGCCAAAAACCACTTTTGGATCCATGGAGCACTAAAACGAATATATCCACTAACAACTCAAATTCGAAAATTTTGACGAAAACAATACTTTCTCCATATACTATGTATAGGGGGGAGAAAGTAATAGTATATTACGTTACTAGGCCGGGAAGTACTGTTTTGCCGGACGAGCATGATAGTTCCCGCGCGAGCGAGAGCGAGTGCGGGATTGTCATGCGAGAACGGCAAAACTTCCCGGCCGTGTAACGTACGATATTTTTCATCATACTACGCAGAAAAAACATACCTTCAATCATAACGTAGTCCTTGCATAAACATATGTTTCTCTAACCCGTTTATTTGCTACGGACAGAGGAACATTTGCTACGGATGCAGTGCTGCCACTACATTCCTCTAAAAAGAAACCACTAATAAAGAAGCATTAAACGTCGGTTTTCTGCAATCAGCTGATTGTTTACTTCCGTTCTTTCCGGCCTAGGTTGGATAAGAGTTTATTCGGCCTAGGCCGGCAATGGGTAACTTTCGAGCCAACAAAAAGGAACTGAAAACATAGGTTTCTGTGTTAGTATGATGAAAAAATAGTATCAACGGCGCATCACCGCGCCGGCCGCTGCGCTGGTAGGGTTGGGTTAGGTTAGGTTAGTTTAATTTAGTTAGTATTCAATATTAAATTAGATTTGATCCTAACCTAACCTAATCCAACCTAACCTAACCTCTCCTCTTGTGATGCCACCACTGCAGTAACGGCGACATGAGATTAGATATCCTAGATACGGCCTATAAGATAACTCTCGAGTATAAAATCAGGCCGGGTATGAATGAAGTTTGTTTCTATAACTTGTCTTTTACATCTCCAATTATCTCTTCACATCCTATTTATTTGTTATACTACTGCCAAATGTTAAATTACCTCGTTATATTGGAAAATTGCGGTTTTGGGCAGATAACGGAATTTGACCGAAATGGGAAATTAAGATATATTTTGCAACAATCCAGTATTTATCAACAAGATGAAGCCATTTACCGACTTTTATTGTGATATGTTGAGAAATAAGCGTGATATAGATTTTTATTTATTTCCCATAACATTGGGAACATAGGCCCCTATTAGTTAACATTCGGACAACGTTCTGTTTTCAAATTTTAAGAATTCCAAAAATATGAGCGGAAGGCAAAACAAAAATAAACCCCACTGGAGCAGCCCTGTATACTTAGCGAATTTCAAATGCTTGAATTAATTATTTAGACTGATCTCAAAATCAAGGAAAATTAAATTAAATTCCTAAATTGAGCACATAACAAGTTTCTCCTTAAGAATATAACATGGGAAATGAGTATGTAGGTTTGCTGCAATGGAAATGTGCAATTGAGATATATTTTACAACAATCGAGTAGATATCAACAAGATGAAGCCATTTACCGAGTTTTATTGAGATATGTTGAATAATAAGCGTGATATGGATTTTTATTTATTTCCCATAACATTTGGAACATATTAGGTAACATTCCGACAACGTTCTGTATTTATCACGAGCGATATCTGGATCACCAGTAGACGTAGAGCAGACATTCCAATCACCAAATAATTTTGTTCAAGTTAACATCAGTGGTTTCAACTAGAATGTCATAAATTTTACTTTTCCATGTAAAAATTCCAAAAACCCATTTTTGGAGGAATTTATCCCCTTTTACCCCCTTTCGATGTTTGGATCGGGCTGATTTTCGAACTCGTCCGAAAAATTAATACCTTACATATTTGTGCCAAATTTATTTCTGTTCGGATAGTTTTTAAGTGATATATTTAATACTGTAAATATAATGAAAACTAACAATCGGTGTTTTTGGCATCTAGGGTCCTAAAAAAAAGTTATGATGGTCTTGGGCACATAACTTAATACAAAACATTACCACACCTCACCACCCACCCGGGCACTTGGGGGGTGTGGTGGTCTTACCACATGTTCTACGTTAACAGCTTCTTCCCTAAAGGGGAAATTCGCTAAAATAAACACGTTTTCATGTATTTACTAACTTAAAATATATTAAAACATGTACGCTACTCTCACATTTAATTTTTAATAAGACCAACGCTATTTATTGATCGATTACCAAGGCGCTATGTTTACGTTCATCCTAGCAAACTATATATGCAGCGTAAAGCGGATTGCGGAGACACAGTAAAAACTAAAACTCTTCTATTAAATAAAACTTAAGCAATTATGTAGGTAATTATGACTACATTATGAACTTTGCTTTTTCGATATGAAGTTATACTGTTTTAATTACAAATGCTTCATAAGGCGCTACCATTTCATACGTCATTGCATTTTTTTAGACCCATCTGAAACTACCAATGTTATAAATTTACTTCTGTTTAATTTTGTTCAATTGTCCAACTACTTCTGTGGAAAAAAATTAACCGTCCCATTACAAAGCACCGAGTCAGATGTGATCCGGGCTGAGGTTTTCACTCTGCGACCGCTTCCTAATCACTCAGAGCTCCCGGTCCCCGTAACTCAATCCTCGCCGGTAATTACTCCACATTAACTCGCTCTCTCCTTACATCAGATCAGGGACTGATTGTGTGACTCCGCTCCGTCTCTGTTTACTACTTTGATCTCGTGTGCAATCTGTATTTACTCCTCGCCGCGCCGATCTACTTGACTGCACATCTACCAATCTTTGCGAATAAAATTGGCATCGTTATTCAAGTGAACGTAGGTAATGTAAGTTGATTGTGAAAGAATTTTCTCTTTTTAATTCATAGTTCGATAGTTCAATCCAGCCGAGGCTTCATACTTACGGTTCACGTTTTTAGAGGCGGCTTTGAGGATGATAAACTTAAAGTCAGACGACTACATTGAACAATGATTCTACGTATTATAGATGTTGGACAAAATACGTTTTCAAACTCAAATCCAAAGGGAAGTTTGCCTACTGAATGTTAAATAAGCATTCGTGTTTTCCATTACAAAAGAAGTAGGGAGCACTCTAAATACATCAGACACATTCACCTAAATCCCTTTATTCATTGGTCTGTATGTAAGCTAATTTTTGTCCACCCCTCGCTATTGAATTTGTCCCGACCGTAGGGTAGTTCGCTCCCTCGGGCTAATAACTGGTAGCCTCCTGAATATCTCCCGGTCAGAAAATTAAATTTTGTAATCTTTTTCCATCAAATGTTTTTAAATAGCTTGGACGTTTGGATTTTAGAATACGTTAATGTCTTAAATACGTCTATTCCAATGATAATATCTCTACAGCTATCAAGGTTTGTATTATCTTTCATTAAACTGTCTCATGAGATCGTAAAGTTCGCTGCAGCCGGCGCCGGTGGTCTTGCAACATGCAACCGAGAGGCCGAGCGAGTGACAGACTGGCGCCCCTCACACACCCGCGGTGTCGGGGCTTGTTATTCTAATGCGGGCCGCTATAACTTGACACAAACCGTGATCTGAGGTAATCAACTTAGTTCTATTGCAAGGACTTGTCAAGATTAACTTTGCTTTAATTTAGTCTGTATCGATTTCAGTGACATTACTAAAGTGTAACGGTCTAATCCCTGATCTCATAGCTAAAATACTTAGGACACGTAACTAACTAGAATGACCAAAACAAGACTTCAAAACGTTTTCTCAGGTTTTTCGAAACTGATTTTCAGACACTTAGCTCCACAATAATCAGTTAACAACTAAATACAGTCCTGCTTCTATTTTATACAGCGTTTCTTTTTAAACGCAGCTCATGTTTAAGATGAATAATGCTATATATAGATTAAATGAGTATTGTTTTTGAATCTTTACATTTCGTACTATCTATTATTTAAATTTAATCACGTTTAGCTTACATTATGTTTTCAAACAATTGTCATTGACATTTATACGAAGTTATTGCTCTCTCCATAAAATTCTTGAACACGTTTTGTAAAGTACCTCTTTCAATTTCTTGTATTAAATTTGTTATGTTTGTCTTGAGCTGCTAAATATCACGTGAATTGGTTTCGTAGGTGTTACTTTTTGTGTATCTCTAAAGAAAATAATCTCGCGAGGTCAAATCTGTGGTTCTTGAGGGATATAATCCGTCACTGATAAAATTAAATTTGGGTTGCGTTTAAAAGAATACCCAGTATTTACCTAATTAAAAACGCATTTTAAAATTTCTTATTAGTAGTACGATTTTATATTATAAATTTGTTAATTTATAACGCCTTGCAGATAATTGGATGATAAGCAGCTTAAAATATATAAAATATATATGCTGTTTGCTCATATAAAATATAACACATGCAAGAAATATCTGACATGTATCCAATAAATCATCATTTATGTACTCAAACTGCGCTCCTTTTTACTACGGGTCGTCAGATGTCAAATTACTAGCCATGTTTCGGCGGAGTTGACATTTGATTGATATTGTTTGCCCCACCGGTGGGTTGTAGTTAAAAGCGAATCAACTTAATACTGTTTCTCTAAGTTAGAATCAGTATGTAATAATTGTAATTACAATTATTCAAAGCAACTCGTTTGATTAAACTCTTTACAATACTTTTTTGTGCTAGCTGGGATGACCATCAGATATATTATAGGAATTCATTATGTCAAACAGCTAATTTTTGTGAATTTAGTTTTTGGACAGAAGTGGTTGTAATATCCACTGAAAACATCTCATAAAGAATTTACAGACCACAATTAGATTTGATAGTTCATGATCATACATTTATTAAACAGTGATCAAGCCACTTTATGCTAATCAACTCAAACCTGGTGGACAAGTCTCTGACGTGTTATTGACAGATATAATCACGATGATTTTGATAGTGTCAAACCATTGTTTACAAGTCAAGTACTGCAGTATTAAATTGGCATTGACAGTATTAATGAGAATGAATTAAACACTTTTGCCGATGAGACTAGGACCATTTCATGATTGAGAACCCTAAACACGGATTTTTATACAGCTTTTTCCTACTGGTAGTATTATTTAGTGTTTTAAGTGTTCGGTTTTGTAATATGTAAAAATGTATCTCTTAAAATAATAACTATTTAGATTATTGGTAGATAATTTTACTATTTCATAGATAAAATAATAATGTAATGTAATGGATGACAGGGAAAAATTATTAGAATTGATACTCAATTTAAAGAAATATTTTTAAAAACTGAGAACATATTTGTGTTTTATTAACTGTCGAATAATTTTCTTCTTTTACCCTCTTTGGAAAACTATATATTCTCTGTTGCTAATATTACATTGATATTTATTTTAGAACCAGCGGTGGTATGATAAGATATTATTGACGTGAGTAGTGTATTAAAAATATTAGAGTGTAAAAAATCACAAATTTGAGATTAAAAATTGTTACTAGCAGCCTTACGTAATAGCATTGGTTTAACCATTATCTGCCTTTTATTCAAAACAAGATTTCATACGAATTATAAAGGTTAAATTACGTGCTTGTCAGCCTCGTGATCCTGTTAATCTAGTCATAGATTATGCATTTCGACAATTTAGCTTGTCACCTCCAGATCTACAAAACTTGAAATTTTCACACATTGGTTTTGTCACAGTTTAAAAATCACACTGAAACACTTAACATAAAAAAATCAGTACATGAACGCTTAAAATACATGTAGGCCCACTTTTTAAAAAACTTTCTCTACCAATCTGAACAAGGTGGTGCATGCACATTGGATCACGAGGCTGACAAGCAGGCATCCTCGACACCTATAATTCACCTTATAAGAAATAAGGTGCCTATAGCAGGCACCTTTATAATTCGTCAAAAAACGTGATTCAGAAAACAACACCAAAAATGAAAATATTTCATACATGATAAAGACAAATTTCAGTTACTGGAAGTTAATAGTTTATATTCAATATCAGTTTGTATCAAACGCAGTTCCGGTACTTACTGCATAAAGTGTGCCTGATTGATTACTGCAGGACTATCCACATGTATTACTCACTGTCAGAAGGGCTAGTTGCTGTCATGCCGAACATCTGTAGTGCAGCCTGTATATTAGTGCATGATTAGGCCCAACTCTCTCATTGTCACCTCGATGACTGAGACTAATGTAGTTGTTGTTAATCGTGTCAAGAGAGTCGTGGGTTTACCTAAAAAGTAGACGTGTTTACTTCATCAGAAGAAACTGTCTTGTGTCTAGTCGACACTAATTTAAATCAAACATAAACAACTATAAACTATGTATTTTTTTAAATCAATTGTGTGATTGAGGAACCTGTATCATTCCGTTAAGGTTCGGCTGTAAATCTTGAGGTGTAATTTCATGAAACCAAACCGAATAAATTAAGCGAAAGCCATGATTTTCTTCTTGTACATTTTTAACTCAAGATGGAGATCGACTCATAGAGTATTTTCTTACACTTGAAATATTTATTGCATTATACCTCCGTCAAGTTTTCATCTCCCGTTAAAAATAATAGGTTATATGATAAAACTTAAGAGGAAAACATTTTCTTGAACCATAGAACAATAACGACAAAATTATATATAGAATGAAAGTAAATTTAAGTTTTAATAATTATTAACTCTCAGCAAGGATAAAATAATATTAGAATTTATTCTACTCTATTTGTTTATTTATTCCCAATCCCAAAACAACATAAGAAATAGTTTTAAATGTGTTGTACATACCACACAATACATATTTATTGTACGCGTATAATTTCCCCTAAACCTTTTTATACTAGTAACATAAAATGATAAATATCAGCTCATATGGACAGAAAAACACGTTTGTTTTTTATAAGGTTTCCCTTAAGGGCAATCCAAAATAAGTAGTCGCTGTTAAAGTGTTGTCTTTGGGAAGGAGAGTGAAATAATCTGAGAGAATTAAGTTAACTACAGAACCATGAGCACTACCGACGAGTGATTAGAGAGCATTAAAACAATTTCCGACTTCGTTTCCCTTAAGGTCGAACGTCAAAGGAACCACTTATTGTAATTGTTTTATTTAAGTAGCATATCAAATGATGGTTATGCTTAGATGGTAAAGTTATCTTATTCAGAATCAGGTAATTAAAGAAGTTATTATATATATATATATATTTGTGTGTGTGTGTGTGTGTGTATGTGTGTGTGTGTGTGTGTGTGTGTGAACGTTGCAGCAGACCTGCATACTCAGCGAATTTCAAATGCAAAAGAGAGCATATTTCAATCCAACATAGCGAGATTTGACATTTTTTGTAAGCTCCATCCTATACTCTTATATGAGCTTTATTATCTTGTATGTTTGCTTGCTTCCTTGCACAATTATCACAAAAACGGCTCCGAGGAATTCCTTCTAAGTCTGTAAATAAGTCATTTGTGAGTAACAAACGTCTTTTTCATCACTCTGTATACGAAAATGGCCCGTTACCGTACAGCTGAGATCTACGAAAACTCTCGATTTCCTTACGTCAAAACAAGTAATGATCAGCTGCTTTTTCGGTACCCAAACATTTCATTCCCGTACCCAAACAAACCATTTCTATACCAAAACAAAATTTTGCCGTACCCAAACAAACGAATTCCTTAATTTGACAGTTCAACCAGCTGACTTTATAAACTAAAATAGACAGTTCAGCCGTATTGTGTTTACTTATAGAAAAATGACTAAATTATGAAATGTTGGATAATTTTTTATACGTTTGGTCACTTATTTGCATCGTGATGAAAAGTACTGTTCACAACTCGTCACAAAAGTACCATTTCGGGACTCGATAGTGTTTTACTTACTCGGCTTACGCCTCGCAAGTAAAACACTATCTTGCCCCGAAATGGGCTACTTTCGTGACTCTAGTGAAATATACTATTATGCAGATTACTTGGCCAGAGAAAATCTTATAGTGTAATAAAACGAATTTTAAAGTTGTCAAATTTTAACATTGGCCTTATGAGTCGCCATGATAGCAACGAAAATAAACAAGGAAAAAGTAAACAAATGAAGTAATCATAACAGCTGTTTGCAATCTACAGCCATCAAGGAAAAATACAGTGGGTGGGATAAAGAGTTCATGGAGCAATAAAAAAGGTTTCTATTTATTATTTTATGACATTGAAATATTTTAGTAACTGGATGAACTGGTAAACATGGTATAACACCGAGTAAGGCTCGGTCTACCAGGTACTAAGAGTAACATGAGAAATGAGTATGCAGGTTTGTTGCAACAGGTATGTTAAAACCGGGTAGTTTTAATTCAATATTTAGTAGATCTGAACAAGAAGAAGCGATATACCAAGTTTTATTGAGATATGTTGAAGAAGGAATAAGCGAGATATGGAATTTTAGTTATTTCCCATAAGGATAACATTGAGACAACGTACTGTGTTTACCACTTTCAATATCCCGGTAACCAATGGACAAAGAGCAGTGACTCGAAATTCTAAAATGTTTGTTTTTTTAGCTGAATTCAATGGTGCTGATAAAAATTGGATTATTTTTATTTATCTGTGTAAAAAACTCATAAGCCCCATTTTTGGGGGGATTATCCCCCTTTACCCCCCCTTACGGTGGTCCGAATGGGCTGGTTTGCGAACTCGTCCGAACTACTTTACACGTCTATGCCAAATTTCAGTAACATCAGACCATTTTTGCCCGAGTTATTGTGCTTAAAGTGTGTGTGTGTGTGTGTGTGTGTGTGTGTGTGTGTGTGTGTGTGTGTGTGTGTGTGTGTGTGTGTGTGTGTGTGTGTGTGTGTGTGTGTGTGTGTGTGTGTGTGTGTGTGTGTGTGTGTGTGTGTGTGTGTGTGGGCGCGTGTGTTAAAAAGAACGAATGGTGTTTTTTTGCTTCTGGGGGCCCCAAAACGAAAAGTTATCATGGCCTCGGGCTTAGGTCTTACCATGAGTACTGCGGTAACAGATTCTTCCATGTAGGGGAAATTCGCTAGTATATATCAAATGGCTCTATATATTGATAAGATTAGTTTTCATGATAAGAACCCTTTTTTTATTTAAAAAATTATTTTATTTATAAGATGACATGTTTCGAAACTAAGTTCATTTTCAAATCTTATTCATAACCTCTTTTAAAATTATATAAAACATCTGTAAAATGTAAACAAATAAATTAATGGTAATATGTTATCTTAATTTTAAATATCTGTTCATTTTTTATCCTGATTGTTATATGTAATAAAATTTTTCTTATCTTCTCTTAGTTTTTCTATTTTGTCATATATTGGGTGGTTTTGTTTGGGGATCATTGTATTTAATATGATTAATATGGGTCTTTTTTATTGTGTATATAAATATTCATCTCTTCTTTTACATTTAGTTTCATGTGATCCTTTTCGTATTCTAATATTTTAAGGTTTTCTTTTATATTTTTATAACTGTGATCAGAGTTCATTATGTGTTCTGCAAAGTTGGACTTCATTGTGGTCTTGTTTTTAGATTTTAACGCTTGAATATGTTCTTTAAATCTGGTATTGAAGCATCTTGATGTCTGTCCTATATAGTAGTTGTTACAGTCACTACATATTATTTTATATATGCCTGGTTTGTTATATTTGTCATTTTGCAGAGTGTTTTGTTTAATTGATATTTCTTTATTGATTAGATGGAAAATGTTGTTTTTTGTCCTGTAACTTATTTTAATATTTGAGTTTTTGAATGTATTTCGTACTGCTTTATTCATAGATCTGTTGTAAGGAATACACATGAACATATAATCTCCTTTATCTTCAATGTTTCTTGATGATTATTGAAAAAACCAACCAAACAAAACCACCCAATATATGACAAAATAGAAAAACTAAGAGAAGATAAGAAAAATTTTATTACATATAACAATCAGAATAAAAAATGAACAGATATTTAAAATTAAGATAACATATTACCAATAATTTATTTGTTTACATTTTACAGATGTTTTATATAATTTTAAAAGAGGTTATGAATAACATTTGAAAATGAACTTAGTTTCGAAACATGTCATCTTATAAATAAAATAATTTTTTTAATAAAAAAAAGGGTACTTGTTATGAAAACTAATCTTATCACTATATTAGTAGCCCTAATCATCCACAATGGCTCTATATATATATATATATATATACAAGGTTGAAAAAGAAACTAGCAAGAAGGCCGTGCATTTTTATTTTAATCTAACACACATGACGCTAAGAATAAAATCTTAAAACTGTAGTATCAAAATATCTGAGGTGTTGTGAGCTAGGACCCTACATAATATGTGGTCTACTATTAAGTTTAGTGTATAAGTACTTCATGCATTTCTCTATAGTATTATAATAAACACAATCGATTGGAATCTAAATCTATCGGATCTAAGCAGTTTTGCTTCCACCGTATTAAAAATAAATAAAATTCTGTTTGTGATAATAACGTTTCCAATTTCTGCATTAATTTTTTATTTGAAGTGTAAATTTTTAATATTGCTGAGAGAACGAATAGACTTTCATATTGAAATGTCTAATGTTGTTAAAGAATGAATATTTAAAGAAAATATAACAGTAATTAGTTTGAAGTTAAAACCCGATTATCATACCGTAAAAAAAGATTAGACTTTTATACTTTAGAGTAGAATGCACGTTTTAGTTTAACTTTTCTTACTTCAAAGCTTTTAATTTAATGAGTTTTGAATTATTCATTGGCACTTAGATCTTCATTTTACTTTAAAGTAGTTTCCTAAGAAATGCTTAACATTGTTATTGACCTTTTTAATTTAATTTAATATACAAACAAGGATGTTTAATGAAATAAATAACAATGAAGAGTTATAAAAATATACTAATCAAGTTAACTATCAATTTTCGTTCCGATGAAGCGTACATTTAGGCTACGTAAGCCGTTATCTTGGTCCAAAATAGGTGATATTGTAAATGGCATTTGTATGAGGAAATCTGCTCTGTGCAATCAATATTACGTGATTAGTTTGCGAGTGTTCGCCCAATTAAAGCTGCCTCTATCCATCAATGCTGCCTCTTAGCGCACCTAAATCTATGTTACAGAAAGGAGGAAACAAGAAGGTTTAAACATACCTTACTTATATGTTCTGTTCAAGAAGTAAACTCGATCGCCGCTTATAAGCAAACTCCAGCACATCTATTTTTTGTTTGACAATGTTTAATAGATATAAAATTTGTTAAATATAAGGCTGTAAAACCAAAAAGTATCTCCAAATTAAATTGGAATCCAATACTCCGGGCCAAAATTGTTACAACATTTTGAACTTGCAAACTTTTTTACCCAAAGTTTAATGTTTGGAAGTTGAATCTGAAATACTTTAAAAATCTCGTTAAATCGTGTGAAAAGACGAAGAGAAAGACAGCCTCTAAGTATATTTAAATTTCACAAAATATTATGTTACATTTTCGATACTTTTTTGGGTGATCAACCCGGTTCTGCAAAGTGTTGCTAATGTTTGAAACATCAAATGGATATTTTGTTTGGAAACCAATCTTTTATTCCGTCCTTAAAATCTTAATTATTGTGAGATTTAAGTAAAAAAGGAATTTCCTAAAGGCTGATCGAAACCCTAATTCGATTACGGTTTGAAAGACATGCAATTACCCCGCGAGCGACTGACAGGAGAGTCGGCACCAGACGGTCGCTCGCGGCGCGGCGGCGGCTGGGAGGATCTGCCCGAGTCTCTGTATGAGCACCCCCTTTACGGTAGAGCACTAGAGGTAAGTTATGTAATAGTGAACATCAGCTAGCCGTTTACATGCCAACGCGCTGAAATCGCGAAAAAATAATTTGAGTACGAATACTTCAAATACACAGATGTTTTTAACTTTTGTATTACTCATGTAGCACGGTCTTTTTACATCCTGCGAGATTATGGCAAGAAACGTTTCAAAATTTATGATTTATACAACTTAATTCGTAGTTAAAAATTATTTTTTAAAGTAGGACTTTCATCTAAATTTAAATCATGTTATGACAAAGCAACTCAATTTTTCTAGGTCAGAGAAAAATAAAAGAATGAAAGTTTTAGTCAACTAACTACATTTTACTATAAATATATTTTTAATTGGCTCAGGTTGGTTAATTTTACAGCATGTTTAAGTATGAGTAAGTGAACGCAAAACTAGCACGATAAGCTTCGCTGCCCACCTTATTGTAGCTGATTTTAAGAGATTGCTTTATGGTTTTAATTATTATTTTCAATAACTTTCCGTAAATTACCAATCAGTCATTATATTTGAGATTGTAACAGTAAGTAATACTACTTAATTTTAATCAAAAATAGTCTGAATAATCAATAAATTTTAGAAATATTAAAAAATAGATTATGTCGCAATTTGTACTGTAATATGTTTGTAGAAGAAAAAAGTATTTCCTTATAGGAAAACATTATCCCGGTTTTCCTAGTGACATTGCTAATCCAGTCTTTGCATCGTTTTTGAAAATAGAATCTAAAGTTATCTTAATTAAATTGTACGTATTTATACATATGAATATAGCTCAGAAAAAGAATATGTAAAAGAAATGAATTTATTTGTAAAAGAAATGAATTTATACAGTATTTAACAGATGCATTTATGTTTAAGCTTCTTATAACCTAAAACTTGTCCTCCTTTAACCATAAATGAACCCAAAAAGGATGAATAAGACCACCGTATTTTTAGTAACAGATTTATAATGTGTTTTAATATTCGTCCGGTTTTGGTAGGCAGCACTAAAGTGTCAAAATATGTACAAGTATCAATACTTAAAATTACTCCCCGTTTAAAGCCATCTTATATTTAAATTTAGTTTTCGTCCTATTCAATAAATTTAATTTAATAATAGTGGAGCCCCAACAGTATACGGCAATCGTAATTTAATCTTGTATAAATTATTGCTTGTTAATTGTATTAGATCTGTCTTGTACGTCAATGTTCTTAAAACTAACCTTTCACCTTTAAATGGAGCCTTATATATGACACATGGAGGCATTATAGGTAACACAATAAGATGTACTTTTTTCCTCGGTGGTACCTCTAAAATACATGAAGTTTATCTTTAAAAACTTCTGGTATTGGTATTTAATCGAATTATGATAGAGAAAAAACTTAAAAAGCCAATATTTCTGAATCGGTCAGGCCTTTTGCATTATAGTCTAAGACCTTTAAATTTATATTAAAGTCAAACTATGCTTACAGATAAGATTTTCTTCCAAATCCTTGTATGCGGTCCCCTAGAGAAAACCTACGTTTGCTTAATCATTATGATAAGTATCTGAGCACATAGTAATATTACCTTCATTATTAGGTTGGGGAAAAATCAAAACATTCCGAGATTTTCTTAAGTTGCGGTATATTGTCCAATTAAAATTAAATATAGACATGCTAACTGCAAAAGAAGTGTGAATATGTATTAAAACATATTTTTAAATGCCCAATCTCAAATTTGAATACAGTAAAAATATTCATATTTATCAGCACAATTAAGTTAGCGCAATAATCATAGTCAGGAACAATAGATGTCCTAGATTCGAATATGTTAATGAGTATGACCTGTCTATGGCGTTATTTCCGCAAATCATGAACAGATGAAGCCACAGATCGTGTTCTATTATCACGTTTTAATCAAAAAGCTAAAATAAACATTTTACATGGCCTTCCTGCAAAAGCTATCTTCATAATCGTTTACTTAACTGTGATGTTAAATTCTCTTATACCAGTTTATTTTAACTAGGAGTTTATGACGTTGTTGATTTCATCCCAACGACCCCGATCAGATCAACCGTTTAATCTCACCATTTTCATTAATGTATATTTATGACGTTCGCTTAGACTAAAGCATATTTTTGTATTCCTTGCATGTATCAATTGTATATTTACATGGAATAAATTTTTAATTCATTCATTCATTCATCTTATAGTATGTATTTATATGGTTTCTTAAGAATTATTTTTGTTCGGTCTGTTGGGTACAGTAAAAATATAATTTTAACTAGGATTTTTTTTGTCTATGTTTGCTAACCTTGTTGTAGTTATTAGATATATTAATTTGCAATAGTAATAAAAATATTTATTTATTTACAAACTATTTGGAGCTATTTTTTTAATATATATATTAAATGAAAGCATTTTCTAGGTTCATGTAATTGAAGAGCTAAAGATATTGTACCACTTATAGAATGCTGCTTATTTTTTCTAGTAATAAAATTGAAATATAATTCACGATCTTTGTTGAGTAACATAAACTAAGAAGGTTCTATTAGCAAAATCTAGATTATTATAAAAAGATGTAAAAAGCGAATGTATGTTGCTGTAGTTTTTAAATACTTAGTTATTTCCAATGTTCACTTGCTGAAAAACATATTGTACGTGTTACTATAGCATTATTCTATCAACTGTCACATTAATATGTAATCAGATTGTTGATGACTGTATTTAATGACTGTATTTTTTGAGATAAGTGTCAACGACTAAAATTATTCTGACACCGGGACCTTAAGGGTAATACACCATCAAAGTAATAATTTAATCTATTTCTTGTTAAGAAACTGTAAAAGAAATAGTTGGAACGTGATTTATCCTCTAAGACACTTATAAATGAGATACATTTTTTGTATGGTAATTTACTTATTCCAAAGAAAACTAAGTCTAGAGCTAGGCTTTAATTCCTTGAACATACATCTGAAGGCGTCCAAAAATTACCAAGACCTAGACTGATTGGTCATTACATTGACTAATAGATATTTTTTGCAAGTATAACCGCACTTACGTTTTTAGTGCCCATACAAGGCAATTAAGTTCAACCTACGAAATTCAATTAAAAATCTGTTTCTCTAGAAATGAAAAATGTTATTCAAACAAACTAATTTGATGTTAATTTATCAAAGACCTGAAATAATTAAAGCCGTCTTGTTCCAATGACGTAATGAAATGAATTACGAATTCATACAATTTTTACAAACTTGTACATTACCAAACAGAGTTAAAGAGTGAGATTCCTTAAACGCTGTAGAGGAGTAGGAGAGGTTAATGTTTCTTAATCACTTAGTGGTGGCACCCTAGTCCCCGGTTAACTTGATTCTTGTAGGTAATTCCTCAGTAGCTTCACTTGATTCCCTTTAACCAGCTCTTAGATGGATTACACAGACTTGATCAATTAGATGTTTTGTTACCCACATAATTGTATTTGAGCCGAGGAAATGAACTACTGATTACGTTACGCGATATATACCGTGTGCCCAATCCTGGCACACTTTATCGTCATCACCTTTACTGTAGATGATCGAAACATGTATGAGGAAGATACATGCTGTTAAAATTTTGACGTCAAACGTAAAGTGGGTTCATTAACGTAGTTTATTAAACGTATCAATGGTTTATTAAGATACGTAAGCACAGAAGTGTGCGTTTCAAAGATCATGTCATTGCGTGGTGGGGAAGGTCATATGATTGCAGTGCATTTTGTGCATCAGGGAATTTTCAATGTGAATCCACCACCTCAAAAGAACCTACCGATGGGAAAAAGGTTTACAGATAATTTAAATTGTAGAGTATACCCGATCTGTCATCTAACCCATGTGACAATGTTTATAACAAAGAATGGTTCCGTCTTGTGATCCATAGCAGTAACACTATATATGCTACCATGTGGTTTCGGGGCTCCATTATCAGACTAGTACGACGAACGTAGTCGCTCTATTGAGGTCAAAAATTAAAATTGAGTTTAAAATATTTGAATGAACATAATGTATTTAAACACCCGCGTTGCAGCAGAGCTGCATACATACTCAGTGAATTTAAAATGCATAAAACATAATTCAATCTAACATAGCATGACCAGAATATGACATGATTTTGTAAGCTCTCCCTAAGAACAGCATGGGGAGTGAGTATGCAGATTTGCTGCAACAGGTTAATAGAACTGGGTTAACCTTTCTTTATAATTTAAGTTTGTGATTCTGGGCCAAAAACAACCAAAATGAATGTCTACTACGCGAATAATGTTTTTTCATCATACTGTCCCGAAAACAGCCGTTTTTAGTTCTCAAAATCGTATGCAAAATTATCGTTTTTGGATCACTTCGAATAGGAGTACTGAAAAAACATATGGTAAATTTTGCCGTACTCTAATGTCAAAATTTGTTTATGTTACGTTTGAAAGGTTGAACGATTTCTTAACTTGTGTTTGTATACTACTAACAGATGTGTAAATGACGATGACTATTTTGAATAACCTCAAAATTATGTAGTCTAATTTTTTCAACGATTAAATGGTTATTTATTCATAATGATGAAAATAGTTGTTCATCACACGGAGCAAAAGTGTCTCCTTGGTACTCGATCGCATTTCCAAGCTCGGCTGCGCCTCGCCTGTAAATTACAATCTCGTACCAAAAAGAGCCACTTTCGCTCTTAGTAATGAAAACTACTATTGTTTCTTTCGTTGACGGGAGACTATCTCTCTTATTTGTCAAATTAAAATATTGTTTTCGAAGTGCAGACAAAGAATGAAATTATTGCTGTGGTGCATGACTTTAACAATGGGACAGCGGCAAAGCCGTCGTTGCCCGTGTAATCCCGCTATCTGTCGGCGCCACTGGCGATCGCACATGCAGATTGCCGACCCTTGCTGGTACCGAGCGACACATTCCACCACTCATAGACAATATTAGATTGTTTATTTATCATTTGAAAATTTGGCCTCAATCAGATTAACATTTCAAACAATTTTAATTAGGATTTCATCTGGTTTTTTACTTAAATACGTTTTTTAGTAATTTTAAATATAGGAAATCTTCCGCTTGAACAAGTGCCATCAGTACAATTTTGGGTTGATATTCAGTAAATTTGATGAATTAAACTACTTGAATCCCTAACTAAAAAATGGAAAGCGGAATATGGTTGTTTGAGGAACGTGAAGTCTAAAAACTTTAATACTGAATCAAATAATTTAAATTTATTTTCAAATAAAATAATACGTTAAATCAAACAAACCACTGTTGGAGAAACTACTTTTTTACATGTACAACAAAATGCATGATATATCCATTTCTTTTGACAACTTAAAATGTCCCAATAATTAAAAGAAAAGCAAACAAGTATATATCAATATTATCGTAGATGTGAGTGAATAAATTTGGATTCAAGTGACAATGCTGTCACAGGAACTGAATTTTAAAATATAAAAATAATAGCGTGATTTAAAAGTTTTGCATTCCAAACCAATTATTCGAAAATTATTTAAAAATAAATATATAATAAGACGCATTAAATTAATTTTTTTAAATATGTTTTTAGTGACTTAAAGTTTTGTGGGAATCAGAGTGGATCCCTTTGGTCAACATTTTCGACCGACTCTTTTTCTCACAATTCCCCCTGACTGTCAACTGCTTGCAACGGACAATTTTTCATTGCTGCCAAACTTGCTTCGTTAATGCAAAACTACCCCAGCAGTAACAATCTTCAACATTTGTCATCGCCACCCCAGGCGTGAAGTATCTTTTCTATAGCTGCAAAAAAATATGAAATCAAATGAATTCGAGGAAATTTGTATTCATCTGTAAACTAGTTGCTCCTTATGGAAAACGAAAAACCCAAGCTTAGCTTGCTGACTGCTTGGCTAACCGCTTTGTTTTGTAGAAGTAATCTTTAATCCTGCAAATACTTCTAATAAATAACTAATACATCTAAAAACTAATTCTCTAGAAATAACGCAGTAAGTTCTCACCAACTGTAATCATAATATCGTAGATGAATTACTAAGTAGTAAATCGTCTTTGGTTGAATCATTAATCACGCATTATTTAGGATATCACTGGAACCCAAATATTAAATACTAATTTGCTCATGACGGATATAAGTTCGCTCTATAACGTGATAATCAATGAACAAAAACATATTATGCACTAATATTGAATTTATATATTTTTAAAATTTACAGTTTATGTTGATTTTTCATTTTATACAGATTTATGTACCACACGCTACATTATGGTGGCATCTAAAGAAGATTTAATTAGGACTGTTAAGTCCTAATTGTAGGAATCGAATGGCGAAAACTGACACACGCTGCCAGGTCGTTCTCTGATCTGATCACTGAATGTCTGTATGTACCAGGAAACTTCAGTGCCGTGTGTTCTTCGCAGTGAATTTCCGTAACAAGTCACATATATCCGACTAATATATCATAACATACCACACCATCACAGGGCAAGGAATTATTAGCAACTTGATTTGATTCGCTTGATAAATAAAAATGATTTTTATATTAGTAAACAAAAATTTCAATTTCATTTCTATTGGTTTAGCCTCCGGATTACCATGAAATATTAAAAATTGTTTAAATACCTGCAGGTACTTAAACCATTTTAAAAAATTTCTAATTATATTTTGTTACATCTTTTTACCTGGTTAACTTTAGGAAGAAAATTATCACTTTCAACTGCTTATGCTTACTTATGAGTAAAGTATATTTTTAACGTTCTATACAAATATTAATAATTAATTAAACACATTTGTAAATACATCAGGGGAAAGGAAAGTAATGTTCAAAAGTAAAACTTCTGAAGTTTTGTTTGCTTCAAGTTTGGTTTGCTAGAAGTTGGTATCATTTTATGATACCATCAACGTTCCTATCGCACTTGGAAAGGAATCCCTACATCCCCCCCCCCCCTAAGAACTCAGGTGTTATGGTTTGGTCAGCTGTATCGCTTCCGCTCCAACGTCAATCTGCGCCGCAGTGACAGCCACATCAGTGCCCATCCATTGTGCCCAGTACATCATTGGTCATACTTCATCAGGCCTGTCACTGACCAACGTCACTCGCTGCCATTGATGAACCTATGACTCACTGAGTAATTGGTTCCATTCCTTGGGCAGATTGATTAGATTGTCTTCTCAGCATAGGCGAGAAGTGGGAAAACCATCCATTTAATATTTTATGGTGCTATTAAAAGCATAGATTGAACATTGACAAAAAAATCAAAGTGAACTTCCCATTGAATTTGACAATGAAATATTAAGTCAATGAATCTTCAGTCAATGACATTGCAGAATAATTCACAAGAATTTTCAGTCCAAAGGTGTCTAAAGAGAATCTTCATCTTATAAAAAAATTTCGAAACAAGTTGGGGTTTTAAATCTACTATAAAATACGAGAGTGCTATTAGATTACGAATTTGCACACAAGGTGTTGTGGTGTAGGCTTTTTTGTAATATTTGTTTTTATAAGGTTACAAAAGGCACAACCTCAAATGTGCCACATCAGGATTAAGATAATGGAAAGTAATCATCAAAAGATTAAGTTAAAACATTTTTTGTCAATACTTTAAGTCTCACGAAATGTATCGTACTTATTGTATGACTCATAAATTAAAATTCCGGTCACAATGTGTACAATAAATTATAATTTATTGAAGCTTCAGTAACGTACATGGTAAATTAAAAAACTGATATTGAAATCAGTACAGCGTACAAATGGACCCTATACAATTATTGTGAATTGAGAGGCAAGCAAACGAAAGATTTCACCGAAATTCTCTTCAAATCGAGACGTGACGGATTTATCATGTTTTGCCACTTAGTTTTTGGATGGAACTTTATTATTATCTATCATCGATTATTTACAATCCTATCCTGGTTTATGTCGTCGTATTTTTTAAATAGGTATATCAAAGAAACCTTAAACAAGAAAGTCCTAAACTTGAGGTTATACTGATTTCGACCTAAAATCTGAAGTAAGACTTTTTGTAAGGCTTTTTTTACCATCAGGGGAAGTATTGTAGCTGGTTTAATTGCATACCACATTCAGTCATTTCTGAAAGTTCGAGGAAAATTCTGCGACTGGTCAGTTTGGTTTCAATTTGAAACTACACCATGGACGTAGTGCTCGTTTTATCAACATACATGCAATGCTATATCATTAGAAGTAACGTCTGGCGGATCATTGCTAGAAAACTAATAGAGTAAAACTAGGAAAGAGGATGTCCGATATAGAGCCCTGATAACTCCTGGAGTTACTTTACGGAAGCTACTCTCGGTGATAGAGCAAAACCTGCGATAACTTAGCTCCTCAAATTACTAAACAATTTTGATGTTGTTTGTTGGATATATGTCCGATAGTATAGGACTTTTAGGAAAATCGACCAGACAAATCTTGGTCAAGTTGGAACTTAGTGCAAATGTTAAGGCATCCTTGATTAATAATTTTGTATACCTCCTTAATTAAAAGCCCTAAATTCCCAGAAAATCCCTGCCGTGCTCCAGCCACCTCCTTAAAAAAAGAAACACTTCCGGTTCGTATTCCTCTATACAATTTTTTTTTAGAGGTATTAGTCTATACTAGTTTTTTTTTACGAAGACCATGAGAGATACCAAAAAAGTGTAAAGGCGTTCTCGTGGAGGATAAAATTTCCATATCAACGTGAACTTTTTAAAATAATTGAGGATTTTAATTAGGGAGGATTACTTACATCCGTGTGAAGTATCAACTTGGTCAGGATTTGTTGGGTCGATTCACTTTTTTGCCTAAAATTTCTGGACTATGTTGCGTCGGGCTGATTACAAATCGCCCCAACAGCGCACCGCTATCCATTATCGCACCCGGAACAAGTTCCACATTCTCAAAACTGGCATCTGTACTTTTTTTAGGGTGTAATGAAACCGAGTTTGCCCAGACCAGCACACAAAAATCTTGTTAGGGCAATTTAGGATTTTTTTGTCGGATTTTACGTAAAATACCCCAGGAAAATGCTACCTTTTCCTGATTTTTTACCAGACACCGAAACGAAAACGAATAAGACAAATAAATGGATATGGTTTGGCCGAGCTAAGACTGTATGGGCAAAGAAATCACCTTGGTTCCCGGCAGGATATGCTTTCTCTGAGGAACTTGCGCCCCTCGTCTTGACAACAGTGCATGCACTCCTAACCCTCCTGCAAGAACCCGGCTACCTCAATTGGGGCATGAAATTGTTCACTAAAACAGCTAAAACACTGCCTCCAATCGACAAAAGCGAGTTACCTCCGAGGGTGTCTCTACCTTACAAAGTCGACAAGAAAAAAACAAGTTCATTATTTCAGAAATTACTAAAGATTTCAAAATTCAACTAGTTGTTCTTTAAAAAACAATGACAGGAATGTATGGATTGTTTGAAGGGTATTTTTATGAAGTCTTAGCGAAAGTCAATCGGTTGATCGGAGATTTCAAGAGATTTTTGACATCAAAAACAGAAGTGTGTAAAAATCATGTAGCCGTTTAAATCTAAATCATATTTTTACGCCAAAATTTGTTATTACAGTAAACTTAGTGTATTTTAAGTACGCATAACAAAACCAAAAAAGTTCACTGACAAAAGAAATACAGTAATGTTAACTTAAATTATCAAACTGTCAATATATTTGCTACACAAAGATTTATGTAAAATAAAATAATGTAAAATAAACTAATGTAAATATATTCTGGTATATAATGTAAATATATAATAATTTATATGAACATTAGTCAAGATGATTTGCACAATTTTTCTAATGACCACGGCTGGGGGCCAACCTGCGGGGCGGCGAGGCGTGCAGGAGTGCGCGGTTTTCTGCTCATTTCGCCGCCATCGACATCGAGCCTCGCCTGGCTGGCATCTCCACCTCACTTCATCCCGTAACTGCTCCCATTGTTGAATGCCAACCATTCTGAATACGAAGATTTAAAATCAATCCTACAATTTATTTAAATTTACGCTTCTTTGCGGAATTTATTCTTAAAGTCCCATTAATAAAATACATTTGAAGTCATTATATACAAATAATGACACTACACTCTTAAATAAAATAACTGAAAAGCGTTTTTTGTAAATATTTAAAACAAAGATGTGGTTTCTGTACGACGACGCCTGTCTGTATTGTGTAATAGATAAACGCAAAATCTAAAGAACTAACCGGGCTAAAATTTGTCACAAACCTCATAGACCTATTTACGTACTTAAACTCCCTCGGATTTGTCTTTTTATGTATGCAGTAGCTGTTGGTAACCCGCTTCGATGGGTTGAAAAATCTTATTAAGTTTTATACGTAATATGGAGGCAAGCATTAAAACGTCTAATGTAATGTATAAATTCAATATATTTTTATGTTTCTCCATATATGTATTTGAGAAAGCCGGGGGTAGCATGGTGGTAGCAGTCTTGTTTGCCCTTTCAAACCACATCATTTGCGTTTCCACTTTAAATTAATTTCTTTGCTATGCTATAACTACATGCTATGGACTACTTTTGTCCATCTTGCAAATTATTCGGGTACTCAATCAATATAATCTATATTTGATTGGAATAATGAGTCCTTCATGGTCCAAATCATAGTTCCCTGTCCTTTTGCAAACAGCTTGCTTGTAAAGTTGTTTAATTTAAATCAGCTTCTTCTGTTTGATCCCTTTTTCGAAGGTTCTCCGTTATCTCTGATCTGATTATTTCTTTCATCACCTTGTGTGTCTGTCTCTCATTCTGTTCCAATCTGTTACAATAGTGTTTCTTGATGTTGCTGTGAATTTTCCTATAATACCCTTAGATGTGTTTCTTTTTTTTCGTTGTTTCATTTTTTTGTGCAATCTATCGTCTATGTGATAAGATACGGAAATGCATACATTTTCTCGTACATTTTGGCAACTTCTCATCTTATTTTTACTACCAACTTTGAATTTTAAACCAAAATTATGTAACTCTAAATTTTAGTGCACTTTATGTCTTTAATAGATAGCGTAACAGTAAAAAATTGAAAACGTAAATAATAACATATTTACTAAATAAGACGGTATTCACCTGATGTACAAAAACAAATTGTAGGTGCTGTATTCTGTTGGCAACCACTGTAACCACGATAACTATTTCAAATTAAACCATATTTATTGATGTAACCAAATAAAACCTAAAGTTTTCACAAAATCCTTGGCATAGGTCCCTTTAGGACGAACCTGTGACTAAACCCTAAAAGATATCGAAACCCAACCACCTTAGTGCACATCATGAGATTCCAAGCTTTAATTTGATACCATGGGTGTACGACACGTAGTTTTAGCTGTAGCACTAAATATACCAACACACAACTCTTTATATATATATTGATTATATAATGTTCATATTTTTGGGATTTTTGCAATTTTATTTGGGTTTCATGGGAATTATATTGTAATTTTCTAGTTTAACCGTGCGAAGAACGGGTAAAAATATACTTTGAATAATCTTAAACATACGTTATGTTTTTTTTACTTTCATTTTGGTTTTATTATTGGGTCTGTAGGCTCCTGTTCTTGAGATTTAAAATAGGATCATCAGTCAATAATATTTTATATCAGATAAACAACAACAAAATAAAACTATTTAAAAACTACTACTTTTTAGAAATCATTTTCAAATACTCTATAGATAAATTATTTATTCAGTACTATGATTATGAAGGACATTATCACGATCCTACAATGATCAGGACTTAAGAGAACATTTCAAGAGTGAGAAAAGAGTTGGGCTACCATGGAACGTTTATGAACCAATGACATAAAATAATTGCACCAAGCGAATTTCCTAATTTACAAGCACAAGCCTAAAACTCGCTTTTAGATTACAGTTGACGGTTCTTTGTCCGTTAAAAAACACTTCTTCTCTTTTATACCATGGATTCTTCCCGGAACGAGTTGGCATTTTGCACATAGAAACGCCGTTAAATCGATCGCTAGGTAAAACATGTGTGGAACGAGGTTAAATACAGAAATAATTATATTGATATACATAATCAATGATGTGTATATAGCTCAGTAATTAAAAGAATATAAATAAAAAGCTCTGTTGAAATAAAGTATGATCTAATTGCCGTTGTACATCAATGGTGAATCCAGACTGTAATGATTACATTGACAACAGGAACACGTCCACCAGAGTAGCGTCTCTTTCAACTTTATTAGATTTCCCTTGGAGAAATAACTTGAAGATAAAGCTCAGTGTTTTTTGTAAATTTAAATTCACTTATAATTTAAAACGTGATCTTAAGCTTCATATAATCAATAAAAACATTTGCAAGGTTATATTTTGCGATTCTATTTTTCATATCATCAATTTCCTTTAAAAATACTGTAAGAATCAATAAAAATAGGAATAATTTCAGCATCTAGCTATATAGTGTTATGGGTACCATCATTTGTTGAAACATCATTACCTTCCCATGTGGAATGAATAAATGTAAGTTTTCAATAAAATATTTGTTGTATATAATACCTAGCTACTAACTCAAACTTTGTAATTTTTTAGGATATGCCCATTTTACGGAATGTCATAAAGCAGGGCTTTCCTTAGGTGTTTTTGCACCGTTGACAACTTGTGTACAAAATTTCATAATGATTGGAAGAGTGATCAAGGCTTATCAAAGCACATTTTCATTGCAAAACTAATTGGTCTATTACATTTTTTCTTCCCATCACATCTAGAAAAATTGATTTTGCTCAGATCTGTTTCACAAAAACCCGGGTCAGGTCAAATGGGTCGTGGCATTACCGCCTTGTGAAAAGCCATTGGTGGTTGGAAGGATTTGATCCCGGAACCCAAACCGAGTTCACACATTACACCAACCACCACACCAGCTTAGCGTGACTGCGTAGGAATAAACGACTTCTACAGAATAATGAAAAGACTTTCAGAAGAATTATCCGTCAGACTTTAAGTAAAGTTTGAAATCACGAGTTACTAACTCGGAAGAGGTGGAACATTTGTTGTAGTGATAAAGCAGCATTAGTGGTGTGTTCAGTGTTCAGTATTCAGTCAACTGGGCTTTGACAAACTGGGCGCTCATTTTAGTCACTGAATTAATTTAACGATAATTTAATGAGATTTGTAAAATAGAAATAAAAATCTGTACCGGTAGCTACTTTTGCAATTGAAATAAAATACTATGAGGTACATTTTTTTTTTTTGGGTAGGAGGTGGAATGCATTTACGCACACTGAGGGGCTCATTGTCCCCTCAGTAGTGTCGGACTCCCACGAACGTGATGTCCCGTGAACTACCGACTAAACCACCCCCGTCGGCACCGAGGACACTAGCCTGGAACTGTTTCGCACATTACTTCGGGCTAGGCCTTGTGCTTATGCCACTAAGGCTTTCCTCTGTGGGGATAGGAAAGGATCAAGGCCGGTCAAGATCGACCTTTTTCGCCCGAAGAATGGCCTGGACAAAATGCCTAACGCAGTTCCAGTTGCCCTCTCCCTGGAGCATTGCTCCAACGATGTTCTGTGGAGTTGCGACGACGCCGATCTCATCAATGAGCGAACCTCGATGAGCGTGCCATTGGTCGCAGTCAAAAAATGTATGCTCGGCCGTGTCTGAAATGCCAGGGCAATACAGGCAGTCCGAGCTGGCGACTTTTCCCATCCTGTGCAAATAAGCTCGGAAGTATCCATGACCCGAAAGGAACTGGGTCACGAAATAGTCAACCTCGCCGTGCTGCCGTTCCACCCATGGTCGGATGGTGGGAATGAGCCTAAAGGTCCAACGTCCTCTCGACTCAGCTTCCCAGTTGCGCTGCCAGCAGTCGAAGCTGCGGTCGCGCTCTTCAGTTGCGGCTGTTTCCCTGCCCACCTCAGGCCTCCTGTGGTAAATCGCCTGTCTCTCCCTCGCTAGGAAGTAGACGGGAATAACTCCCGCGATCACCATCACAGCTGGCTCGGAAACCGTGCGGTAGGCAGATGCGACCCGTAAGGCAGCTCGACGCTGAACTCGAGTAAGGCGGTCTCGGTAGACACCTAACTCGAGTGCGTGGGCCCATACCTCCGCACCGTAAAGCAAAACTGATTGAACGGCAGACATAAGCAGACGGCGCTTGCAAGAACGAGGGCCACCGACGTTGGGCATAAGCCTACTAAGGGCAGCGACACCCTTGGCGGCTTTGTCGGCGGTGCGCTGTATCTGCTCGCCGAAAGACAGTTTGCTATCGACCATAACACCAAGGTATTTGGCAGCAGGCTTGGTCTCAAGAAGGACGTCGCCTATTTGCACAGGAATAACTATGGGAATCCTCTTCTTAGTGAGGACCACGATTTCGGTTTTCTCAATAGCTAAAGACAAGCCGTGAACTCGCATCCACTCGCTGACTCGGTCCATTACTGTTCTGAGTTTGAGCTTCGCCAACTCGACGTCTCTCGCTGCAACCAGAGCAGCAACGTCATCGGCGTAGCCAACGAGCTGGGTCTCATCGGGCATGTCTAGCGTCAGCAAGCTGTTATAGGACACGTTCCAAAGATCGGGTCCAAGAATAGACCCCTGCGCAGCCCCAGAAGTGATGGGTATGCGCTTCTGACCTTCAGTAGTGTCGTAAAGCAGTACCCTATCCGAAAGATACGCCTCGATCATGCGCAGGAGGTAGAGGGGGACGTGGAACGTATGCTCAAGCGCCCACAGCATATCGCTCCACCTGGCGGAGTTGAAAGCGTTTCTTACGTCAAGTGTAACGAGGAGAACCACGCGGCGCGACCAGTGGTTGTGGTCCTCCGCCCTCCGCACTGCCTCAACTACCTCCTGGATGGCGTCAATGGTGGAATGGCCGGTTCTGAAACCGTGCTGCTGTGGAGACAAATCACCCGCAGAAACGATTGCTTCGGTCAATCTAGCGCGCAGGAGTTTTTCCATCACTTTGCCGGCCGTGTCGAGCATGCAGAGGGGACGAAAAGATGGGGGAGTCCCTTGCGTGGTCTTCGCCTTAGGGATCAGGACGAGACGAGCTGTTTTCCAAGCCGAGAAGAACACGCCCTTAGCCAGACATGCGTTGTACATGTCTAAGAGAAGCCTTGGGTTGACCTCCACGACGAGCTTGATCACCTCCGCCGGGATACCATCGGGACCGGGTGCTCTTCTGGTTCTCAGGGATCGGACGGCAGCGATAAGTTCCTCTTCCCGAAAGGCCGGGAAGGCGCCTACCTCTCCAAGGTCCCTAACAGGCCTCACAGGATGACTGGGGAACAATGTGTCGACGACGGCGGTCATGGCTTGTGGTTCCATGACCACAGGTGGTGAGCGAGCCCCTAGCTTCTGGGTTACAAGTTTGTAGCCCGTCCCCCAGGGGTCGTTGTCAATATCCTGACACAGTTGTCTCCAGCACCTGACCTTGCTCCGGTTGATGGCACCCCGGAGCTCACGCCGAAGAGCCCTGTGCTCTGCCGATCTGACAATAGCATCAGGGCGATTCCTGGCTCGCTGCGCTGCTCGTCGGAGACCAAGGCATCTCCTCCGGAGTTCCGCGATTTCGGGCGTCCACCAATAGACTGGTTTCTTACCGTGACAGCGAGAAACTCCGGGCATCGACTGCTCACACGCGGTGGTGATGAGGCTCATCGTCGATGTGGCCAGATGTTCGGCGCTTGTGTTGTTTGGGATACTCTTGTCCCGGACGATTTCTTCAAATATTCTTTTATTCAGACGACTGGTGTTCCAGCGTCGAGAGAGAGGAGCAGGATTAGCACGAATGCGCGCACGCTCGGGAAGGACCTTGAAAAGGATACCCTGGTGATCGCTAGCGGAATAATCCTCGGAGACTCGCCAGTCAGAGATGCGATCCGCAACCCCCTCAGAGGCGAGGGAAATGTCGGGAATCGTCTCTCCATACCCTGGACGACGGAAGGTAGAAACGCCGCCCGTGTTAAGGATATGGAGACCCAACCTAGCGATCATCTCCAGGACGTACCGGCCTCGAGTGTTGGTCTCGGGCATGCCCCATTCCACCGCTCTGGCGTTAAAATCGCCGCAAATGATGACACCGCCAGGGATGTTCATGGCCTCATCCTCAATGGAGTCAACCATGCGGCGGTAGTCAGCAATGGGCTGGTTCGGTGTAAGGTAGCAGGAGAAAAATGTGACATTCCTGCTCCTCACCCAAACGAAACCGTTGCCCGAACCAGTAGCAAGAACGGGCACCTTCCCAAGGTCCAAGATCCAAATGGCAGCAGTGCCAGAAGGGTCGGAATACCACTGCGGAGAGCTTCGATTCCGGTATTGCTCACTAAGAAGCAGTATATCGGAACATTGCTCTGTGGCATATCGGTACAACAGATCGTCTGCTGTCCTGCTCCTCTGCATGTTTAGTTGTAGAACTTGGGTCATTTTTTGTTTGTGGAAAGCAGCTTCTGCAGAGCTTGCTTGTGCGCCCCACATCGACTCGACCCGGCAGCATGCCTGACCTGACCGTTCTTCAAGCCGGCTTCAGTGCACAGGATGCAGGACAGTGCAGCGGTGCATGCACTGGCCTTATGGTCCTGGCCACCGCACTTGAAGCAGAGCTTGCTTCGGTCGGGGCCGTCGCAGCGATTGGCTACGTGGCCACACCCCAGACATTTAAAGCATCTAGGAACCACGAGCTTCTCGCGTACCCGACAGCTCATCCAGCCGATCTTCAAGTGACCCTCAGCGAGCAGTTTTGCCGCGTCTCTTGCGCCCAGTGTCAGGATCGCCATCCTCTGCCCCCGTGAGTTCGCCTTTGTCAAGAAGACCTTGACTTCAGGGTTCCCGCCGAGGGCAGATTTGACGACAGCAATCACGTCGTCCTCGGTTGTCACCTCATCGATGTCCCTGACTTCCATGGTGGACTTAGGCTCCAAAACTCGCACCGTCGCATTCGCGCCCAAAATATTTTGAAGGTCGTCACCGAAGGCGGACTTGCTACCCGTGGACTCGCCGAGCTCGACCAAAAGGTCGCCGGCACGGGTTTTACGCAGGCCCTTGATGACGGCCCCCTTTTCCTCTGGCTTTGCCTTTCGGCGGATCTCACCCAGCACGTCGGAATAGGTCTTCCCCTCCGACGGCCTGATTAGAAGGGCGTCCAAGCGCTTCTTCAGAGGCTTCTTCTTCGGCGGCTTCTTCTGGTCCTGTCTACCGGCCTGAGTCGCAACCTGCTTGGGCGGATCCCTCTTCTTGGCCCTTCTCCCGAGGACCTCTGTCCACGAACCGGAGTCAGGCGCCTCCTTTGCCCCGTCGGACTTCTGAGATTTCTCAGCCTCCGGCTCCGCAGGGCTAGTAACAGCACCTTTGGGGCCGCAGGACTGAGGCTGCTTGTGCAGAGAGGGAGTCGTCTGCGTAGTACAGGAAACGACCTCGCAGGATTGCCACGATCTCCTCAGATGGATAATACGCTGAAGATTGGACTCAAGAGTTTGAATTCCAGTCTTCACGTCCGCACTCATGTTTCTCTGACGACCCGTCGCCGCCTTCATGACTTTGAGGGTGTCGAGACATGCTTTGAAGAGATCCTCCTCCTCCTGCCTAGCCAAGGCTACAACAGCTTGGTAGGGCGACTGCGTTGGAGTAACCCCCTCAATCAGTTTATCTATGACCGGTGTTGTTCCGGTCACCACAGTTGAGGAATTACCCGTGGTCGCCGCCTCGGGGGTGTTGTTCCGAGTGGGCGATCTCGGGATCCTGGGTCTGCGATCGAAGGGGCTTTCAACCCCATCGACGTTCCCGCTTAGAGAGGAGAGTTGAGACGTCTCTTCTCTTTGATTTTTTTATGTTTGGGGTTAGGGTTCCCCGATCAGATTCTGGCACCTTTTGAGTCTTATTTTTAATGTTTGAAGCCATGATGTCTGGATTGGCCCCCAAGACTGGGCGTTTTTGACCCCCCAAAACAGTGCCCCAATGTGATTATCAAACCGACCCATCACCAGAGCAACTATATCCATGTTCGACCGCCTCCAAAACACCGGCGGTCCTAGACGAGCAGTGGCCTCGGCAGAGCCCCCCCGTGACCGCAGCAGGGCCCTATCCGGTCGCCAACCGGCACCACCACGGCCAAGGGGATTTTCGCCGGCTGATAGGGCAGCCAGGTCAGTTGGCTGAGCTGACCCGGGCCCCTGTACTATCCGGCAGCCTGGGAGGTGCAAAACCCAGTTTTTAAGCTGTACCCTCTGCTCGTCCTAGACCTCCAGCGCAACGGAGGCTGAGGAACACAGAGTCACCCCGGCGAGTAGGCCGGAATGATTTAGAAAAAAAAAAACAACCGGGCTATTGAAATGAAACGGAGAATTGACTTGTGAAAAGGAGACGCGAAAAAGGACCAGTGCGCCCCCCTCCCCTTTTAGTCGGCTCTTACGACAAGCAGGGGATACTGTTGGACATTCTGTCCCGGCCCAACACGGGCAACTATGAGGTACATTATCACAACGTAAGATAATAATAATAAATATAACGTAAGATAAAAAATATCACGCTTTACAATAACACTTTAAATAGTAGCATTAAAAATAACACAGCTAAAAAGCACCAATAAAATTTAAAAGACTCTTTTCATGAATGATATATGATGCCATTACTTAAAGGAGGCATTGCACAAATATGTAAATGTATTCAAAGAAAAAACTAATTTAGGACATTGACCAAACATTCGACATAATCCTACCATAATATTATACATTTTGAAGTTTGTAGCTTTGTTTGTCATTCTACTAATATTTTAAGTGTGAGAGTTTGTGACTTTGTTTGTTTGTCCTACTAATATTATAAGTGGGAAAGTTAAGTGAAATTGTTTGTTTGTCATATTGTTATGTAAGTCAGCTTTAACAACGTTTCCATTTGTTAAGCTAATCAGCTGCTTGAATTTATCAGATCTAAATTATTTCTTTGTCAAAAATATTAAGAATATTTTACATGTACACATAACCAAATAAAATTCTAAATAGAATCTTATTATGAAAATGTCTTACTATCGTTCTTAATGTAGGCGAAGCCAAGCGTAAATCAGTTTGAGTATAAGTTACTCGTAAAATCGTAAAATCGTGTCAATCGTAAAAATTTGATTTTTTAAATTCAGTTGCCAAAATATAGGAAATAACTAATTATATCAATCCTCAATTTTCAGATTAATTGAACATTTTTAACCACGTTATTTTTATCATAAATATTAGCTAAGCATAGTTAAATCTTGAGACTTATGGTCGAAATATAGTAAATCTTGTAACACTTAACCGATGTGAAACTTAGGATTAAATACTTACTTGCTAATAAATAAAACTGTGGTTGATGGATTTAAGCATTTCAGAAAAACGAGTCATCAGTGTTACACTAAATTGTTTTCGTGTGTAAAGTAATTAATTAATCAATTAATCATTGATTTGTTTTATTTGTTTTGTACGTATATTACTAGGAATTGATAGTGTTTTATTAGTAACTAATGAAGCTTTATGAAAGATTCTATAACATTAATATCAAACTGTTATGAAAACGATTGTTTTACAAATTATATCAAATTATGTTTTGACCTTTTGAGTTTGGTGAGTTGTATTTTACCATGGTCATAAAATAATCAATCAAGACACTATTAATGAAGTGATCTGCTTCAAACCTACCCCTTTTAGGTTTAATACGTGTTTTTGAGTTGAATCTACACATTCTTATCATCTGTTAAATGACGATCATTTCTAAAATTGCTGTAAGTGGAAAAACGAGCGTCTATTTTTTTTAATTTATTGAACAAAGAGATTTATCACCGGTACTCTACTTTTGGCTTTCAGTGAAATAAAGCTACCTCTTATTCCCAAGGAGTGAAAACCGAATACTAATGTAAATGTCATTCGGTTGACTTCAAATTTGGTATGGTGCATTCATTAATGAGCTTGATAGGTTAGTTGAAGGGCGAAATCGAAAACCCTCAATCCCCATTGTGTGCATGAGGCCCAAAAGGGGACTTACAAAAAGGGGAGTACAAAATGAGCAATTATATTATTTAAATCTGCATGGTACATTTGTCAGAAGTTGAGTTAAAAGGAACCTAAGGAAAATGGTCTTGATGGACGACTACATATGAAATCATTTTAATAGTAATAATAATGATTATTTTAAACATATCCAACAATTGATAATTTATTAGTATAATGTAGAGATTTTCATTAGTAATCAATCAATATAGTGAACATTAACTGACCATCCATTATCCCAGTATATCCACCACTATTGGATATGGATAAGCCATAATTAGTTGTGAGATCCGCCCACTGAGAGCCTCGTGTTATCGTGCAAGCTCCAGAATTACAACGGCTTCCTCGCCGAGCTTTGTTGTATCAGCCACACACAATCAGGATAAGAGCTACTTAATTAGCCTGATTGTTAAGTTTTAAAGAAAATTTTCCTCATGCCTTGCAAAAGATAAAACTAATACAAACTTGATTTGCACTGACGGACCTTTTCCAGCGTTCAAATGAACACTAACTACATAAGAACACACAAACTCCAATTCAATGTAGTTTATAATAAATACGGTTGTATGCCTAAAGAATGTCCTCATTGTTATCCTTTTAGCGAATTTCCTTAAAGAAATAAGCGATTACCGTAATGGAACGCTGAAATCTGCGTATGCTATTGTACAGTTAAAGCTTAAATCTGCTGTCTGTCTGTACCTGATAAGACGAAATATGTCGAAACAGCAAGTCAGAATCCACCAGAGCTCGGAGCGTCTGCTGCTTCTGCCCTCAGCGCTTTCGCGCGAGGCCGCAGCCTAGCAGTGCAGGTGGTGCCTATATAACGGTGCTAAGGGGCGCCATTGCTTTTGTTAACGCAGAGCAACCCCTTAGGAATACTGCTTGTTGCGACTGAAGAAATGTTGGCCCGATCAATGGCATTTAGTTCACCCGCATTATGGGGGTCTTAATATGTTCTTTTGCATTTGAATTCGCAGAGTATGCAGGCCTGCTGCAACGGGAGTATACATTTTGTCGTCATTCCACTCTAATAAGCTTTTAATTGTCGAAATTAGTTTTTTACTATCAAGAAGGACGTAGTAAAAAGTTTACAAAAAAGTAATACGAACTTTATGATTTCGGTCAGCAAAGATTTGTAACAGTTAACCGAGTGCGGGCGTTGAGTAAACAGGTTGGGGTTGAACCAACAAACTACGAGTGTTTAATAGAAAGGTCAACTGTTTTATCATTTGCTAACAAAGCTGAAGTGGAACAGAACTTAATAAAACAGCTTTCACCGTTTGCTGAAACTGTTCTAGCAACCGTCTTTTAAAAATTGACAAGGTGTTTACGTGGAAATCAAGGATTTTTATGTAAATATAAAAAATCTGTTATTTATACTTTGCTATTTAATTAATTTAATTATTTATTTAATTGTTATCGATAAAATGGGTAAAATAATTTCTTATTTTTAATAAAAAGAAAACGGTAACAAATCAAATTACAGTTAAAAAATATATATTTTTGTTTTCAGATAAATAATATTGTGCTTGAATTTTAATTTAATATTTTCTCATGTCAAGAATAGAAATTTCCTTCCCGGGAAATTTATTGATATATTAACAAGTTTTGTAAAATTATTTGAAATGCGTAAAGTAACTCACGATACGAGATAAGCAGCTTAGATTTACTCACCATCAGAAGTCGATCCTCAAAAGGGTTAGAACCAGAACTTTTATGACGAAAGAAGATATATTTTGAGCTTTGTATATTACACAGAGGATTTTACTCACACTTAAGGTGTTGCTTTCTTACTTACTGGAAACATATTTTTCGAATATGATCAACTGTATGAACAACAAACGTACAAATTGAAATATGATGACAATTTGTTTTAACAATAATAGTTTATATTGCCTTGAAAAGATGAAAACGTATGACTTAACTATGATTTTGACAAATAAAACGGTTTTAATCGGTGGATGATGTAAACTGGGTATCGGAAAAACATCAGAGACCGTTGATCCTCCCAGAGCAGGTCATGACCGTGAATAGTCTGCGACTCAACTTAACAATCATAGTGTTTTATAGGAAAACAAACCAGTCGATTGGTTATGTCTCAGTTATACACCGCGTACGGATAGTTTATGTGTGTGTTATAAAAAACACACGGGACCGAGTTTATATTTTGTAATAAATAGACTTATAATTCATATGATTAAAAGTACATAATTTTACAATGAATGAAAGATTAGTTACAAGTTATTAAAATGTTGCATTTTTGACATAGAGAAACAATTATATCTTTTTTGGACTTTACAGTAAAAATGCCTACACCATACACTTCAATATGCGATGCTGTGTTTTATTTTAAATCAACAGTTGTAATTTTAACTAACTCAGTAGTTTTCAATAACTTAACTTGTACTCTCTTTAGCTAAGCCGATTTGTGTGGCCACAAAATATTTTATTATATCGGGTTTTCATTGTGCTCTGGTCGTCTGGATAATGTTGCTCACATACACATACAACGTTTAGTATAAACTTTTTTATCATTAAAGTTAAATTGATTTGCTGCAAAATTGGTGTATGGTTTTTTAATTTTTTTTTATTTGGTATGGCTACAATACGAGCGTTTATTTTTAAGGCTTCTACCAAAATGAAATATCACAGGAATCAGTACCAATGTCTGAAATTTAGTGTTGGAATTCGGAGCGATTTCTGTTAATGAATCTCCGTAATCTCTGAAAGCAGTAAAGAAGGATCTCTTGGGCACTGCTACAGTGTAATTAATTACTTCCTTGCCTTGCCTTGGATAGGGGCAAAGGGCATTTTATCCGTTTAGTGAATAACTTAAGACATTTTATTCAGAAAATATAGATTGATTTACGATCCAGTAAATTAAATTCTACTTATATTTTTACTTGTTTATAGCAAGTTTTATCTCGGGTTCTATAAATGATTTACTCAACAATAAATTTTATAACTGTATTACTATCTAGCATAAAATTACACTTTTTTGAAAGATTTATTTTCTGAAAGTGTGATCTATAAAAAAATAGATTATAGGCTTTAGACATTTGATTTCCAGATGAATCTCTAATTAAATTAGCTGTATAAAAATTTGGTGCTACAAAAAAACCTTAGAGAGAAAAAAACTAATATCAATAATAATGAGATTGCAATAATTTGTTTTGTTATACCAATAATTTGACTAAAGTATAATACTTTTACGCTTTAACTAAATTTACCTATATGTTGTTTTTTAATAATCCATCTTGATCATGCACAACTATTTTATGTTACTTATATGAAACGTTTCACTTAGCAAATACTAATACACGAAACCTAAATATGTTTTTACTCCACTGAATAGAATACTCTACAAAGCTGCTAAACGCGTTGCAACTCGGATATTGGAACTAAACTTTTTTTTTAATTTTAAATCATGTATATTATCAATTCTTTGATCAGGTTTGATCAGTACTAAACTAAGAACATACACTTTTTAGCTTATATACCTTGAAGTTTAAATAGTGTATCGCTGGAGGTAATGGGCAATAGTATTTCTATGGCCCTCTGAGTAAAAGGGTCGATTTTTCTCTAACAAATGCAATGCCGTAAAACCTGCGGTAATATACTCTAACCTCCTTGATATGTACGATGATGATGTATCACGTAAAAAGTAACTTATATTTCCCAAACAATCCAACAAATAATCGTTACTCTTTTGTTTTGTTTTTGGTACAAAACTGGGTTGTCATGTGTCAAATTACTGCCTTGCTCGGTGGGGAATAGACGTTTGATTGATGGTAATTGGTCTCCCTCGTGATTACGTGTCCACTGGCAAATAAAGTACTAATTGCTAGGGACTCTGGTCCCCATGGCAACTGATGTTCGATAAATATGTTATTTGTTTACTTACTCATTAATACTTTAATCTTGTGATGGTTGAGCTTATTTTTCAATCTTTATAAGAACTTTACCTAATAATAAATAACGTCACTTTCATATTAAAGTTAATGCTCCTTTTTCAGTATTACAACTAACACAGAAACATTTAAGTTTTAAAGGGCTAAGCCTAAAGTATTTGATTATAAAACCGTTTGTTAATCAATAATGACGACAAAGCAAAAATATATATTAAAGTAATACTCGTAGCTCTTTGATTGGTGTTTGGGTTTCCCTTAATTATCAACATAAAAAATGGATACATTTTAAAACAAATTATACGATTATTCCTCATTCCCACGACATAATTATTTGTAGGAAAAACTTCGATAAAATGTATCAATGAAATCGTTGACATAACCGAGAATTAGAAAATAAATTATATGACCGAGAATTATTTAGTATGATCCGATAGACCAATTAAGGGAAAATGTATCAATTAAATAGTTACATGACTGATAAATTTAGAAATTATAATTATCTAGAATGTTTCAACACACCAGCCAAGAAAAACGTATAAATTAAATCGATACATGACCAATAAATTTTGGATATTATAATTAATTATAGTGTTTCCACGGACAGCTAATCAGGTCACTCGCGCCGTGACGTGGAGAGCTGTAATGAACCCACAGTAACGACCCGCACACATCGTTAATGTCGTACTGTTGCGGGATTACTGTTTTTTTTTGTTTGTTAAGCGTAATGACTTTGATTAAATGAGGTTTTTTGGCCTCGAAATAATTTTTAGTCCGAAACAACTTAATACATGTTTATACCCGAAATACATTGCGGGACACGATATGGTAAAACAAAAACGTTTTAAACTATGTTTTGATTTCCTTTACAACTGTTATTTCGAACTTGCCTCTTGTTGTATTTTGGTTTACCTTACGAGGCAAAATTTGTAATGTTGGAGAACCAGGTTTCAGCTTCGACGAGCTGTCGTCCCATCGTTGGGGGTTAGGTCGTTAGGTCGCGACTATGACCGAATGCTGTATAGTCACTTTGATTTGTGTCAGGGACAATACAATTTTCCGAGTAAAAAATAAGTTTTTAATCGACTTGACATCGATAGATGGCAAAATAAAATTTAGCCGCGACATGGCTAGAGATAATAATAGTACGAAGCTAAATTCAGTATGGGTATAAAAAACTACAAAAACAGGTTCTCAAGAGAAGCTCTAAAACAACAAATGACGCTGAATATCGATTCAGAGGCTATAATCAAAGCTATAACCCTAGTTGAGAACTTCTTTTATGCTTCCTGGAATGGCATGTCACGTGTATATTATCTAGGAAGTATAAGGAAAGAAAGGGGGCACTCGTTAGGATATAACACTTAGTTTACTCGAAATAATATCGGTAATCATAAACATGAAGTTGTACATTTCAATCAAAAGCATATCAAAAGCATTAATAAATTCAATTATCAAAGCATTATTATCAATTGAATCAAAAGAATCATGTTTTTTTATTTCTTACGTTTAATTCAAAACCTAATTAATAACATAGTTGCCATCTTGAATTCCTCTTTTTTTATGAAGAATGTCAGCACTCTGCAGCTAGCTCTATGGCCAATGCCGCTGTTTTAACGGATCTGTCACCCGGCTACATCCAACAATATTTCATGGCTGTCCAACTGCCTTCGTTTTAGCGGGTAATTGTTGTAACACTTTCTTGCTTCTTTTTTACTGTGAAATATTACCGACAAATATTTCTGTAAAAATATTTTTTGCGGGGTTAGTGAATATTAGTTTTTTTAATTAATAATTTTTCAAGGTTGCTATCACATGTTACTTAGTTAACGTAAAAGCTTAGTTAACATAGCTAAACACTAAATTATTCATATAAGTTATTAATGGGCACATATGTAATTTTATTGGTTGAGTAAATTTTTCTTTGGTGTTCAAGTATATGTTCTATTAAATTGCGCAATTGGAGAGGGCACAAAAGTTAATATAATTTAATGTTTTGTTTTATAAAACTCATTTAGCTTAAGTTTTTTTTTATTTATTTCACTGATATGATTTATGTGTTAACTTATTTAACTAACAAATCTGTATCATGAGATGGAAATAGGAAGTCATTATTACTTTACATAATATAGGTTTCAGTAAAGTATTCTGAAGGGACTGAATGAAAATATTTAATATCGCCGTGGATTTGTTCTTTATGGTAGGTGATCATCTAGTATATTTAAAAAAAATTATACAAGGGTTTTTTATGACGATTTTGTTTTATTGAGGCTGGACAAATAAAAGAACCCTCGTGAATTATAAAATAATTAAAAAAATAGTAGATGCTTTATTTATTTTGAAGCAAACGTAACAAACATCCTTTATTATAATTATATCAGGATTCTGTAAAATTTACCAAGTTAAATTTAATACTACGCATAAAAATAGCTTTGTACCTGTCACAATATTCGTTCATTTTCATGATTGTACCAGCCGAATTTCAAACCTTTTAAAATTTATTGAACAAGCGTTTTGTAATATTTACGCAATAAACTTCAACAAAAACTCACCGAATTGAATTTAAATCTTCAAATTCAGAACGGGTGATCGGTTGCATCCAAGGACGGTGCCAGTTACAGGGCGCGGTGAGGTGGAGTCAGCCGGGCGGGCTGGGTAACGATGACGGCGAAACGAGCAGAAAACCGCGCACTCTGTCCGCATCGCCGCGCCGCTGGGTGGCCCTCCGGCCGTGGTCCTTAGAAAGTTTGGCGAAAGATTAGATTATTTTAACGGATCAGAAGCTGGTCTTTCCATGGATTAGAATACAAATCAGGTAGGTATAAGCTTTTGAAACAACTTCCCATCTCGAATTTATCATAAAAATAGTGGAGCATTTTTTTATAGGCTTTTATAATTTGATCAGCGATATAATTCACTATAGTATAGTGTATTTTAAGAAATTTTTCAATAATAGGGTGTTTTTACAATTGTAATATATGTATGATTTAAAAATATTTTACGTAAATGTTTTCCAAACTACTACCAAATTCAACTTTTCCCAGTACTATGTAATGAATAAAATGGTATATACTTAATAAAACATTTGGCATTAGAATATTGTATACGCATATACAACGAACAAAATAAGTAAAATAATTAGTGAACTAACAAAAAAATCACTACCTTTAAGGTTGCAGATATCGATTTTACCCGATGATGAAACAATAAATTGTAACGTTTACCTCTTATATTTTTCGGTTTCCCTTAAAACGCGTAAATGGCAGTCTAAGATTTTGCTACCGTTTGCAAATAAGTTTTACTTTGCAATTACGTTAAAATACAATACCGGAAAACCGGACAATATCCCAATACCGGGCAGTATCAGAAATTTCTATATCAATCCTATAAAACTTAAAAAATGGTAGTTTATTCGTGTTTGAATAGAAAAAATACCAATGCCACTTTTTAATGTAACATTTTTATCACACACCCCGTGTATTAATTAATAACCGCTACTGTATATTAGAATTAAAACCTAGAAACTGGAACCGTGTAGAATTGAAATACATTTCAGTAAATATATCAATGAACATGGATACTCCACAAATACTTGATTCTCGTTGAAAATGTCCGTCTTATACTAATAATTATTATTTTATTACGGGTAAATAATAATAAACAAATACTAATAATACATAAATAAAAAAAACATAAATAAATACCATAAATAAAAAAACATGAAGAGACGTTATACTTGATAAAACCGTCACGTCCCGATCTGAAGGGAAAGTCGGTGAATTCTGTCGTTTGCTTGCCTTTCAATCCACGACCATTGTATACGGGCTATGTGTACTGATTTTAATGTTACTACATTGAAGATTTATTTACTTTAGCCAACAGATTCAAAATGCATTGCAAAGATTAATGTATAGGTTTCAACAAAATAAAAATAGATACCATTAACGAAAAAAACGTATTTTTATTACAGAATTTGTCTAGCCGAATTTTCTTAGATCATGGTCGATTGCCTAAGTTTGCTTTTATATTCCAAGCAGAAAAATAATCTTGATGAGAGTTATCTAGTTATTATGGTTATATGAAAAACCATAATCTTCCTGTTCCTTGAAAACAAGAGCCATGTAAATGATTGCTCACATAAATAATTCTGACATAAGTTAATAAGTCAAAACCCAGTAAGTAAATAAGTTAAAACCCATCACTGTCATACAATTTTATTTAAGGAAAACTTTACCTTATCAAGCTCAAGTTGTAATTTATAAATCAATGTTCGAATCGGTTATAATCACTACCCTATAACCGATAGTGTTGAAGTCTGGGGCACAGCATCTAAATGTTACCTAGGACGGATAGAGGCATTACAAAGAAAAGCTTTAGTTATGATATCAAGCTAAAATTCCCAAAATACCTATGAGTATGTTATCAACTATGTTTAATAAATATAGCACAATGTATCCAAACGATCTCTACAAATACAAAATTCTCAAAATATTCTCTGATAAACACAATTTCAAAATTCATAATTTGAAATAAAATTACACATTTAGAAGATTAGAAAAATATAAATTACCAAGATTTTGTAATACGTATGGTTGTTCCGAGACTATTTAATGAGCTGCCATCTAATTTAAAAAACGCCAACAACTTTAATGTAATAAAAGTAGAATTAATATATTGGTTAGTAATCAATAATTTTAAATCATCAATTATACAAGAGAAAACTGTGTGTGTGTGTGTGAGTGTGTGTGTGTGTGTGTGTGTGTGTGTGTGTGTGTGTGTGTGTGTGTCTCTGCGTGTGAGTGTTTGTGATTGATATTTTTCTTTAATAACTTTTTTAAGACTTACTAATATTATATTTCAAGTATGTTCGATAGAAACGTATTAATTATCAGGTATTAATTTACTTCTTTTCTTATTGTATTGATTAAATTTCATTATAGTTTGCATATTTGATTTTATCCATAATTAAAATTAATCAGCCCCATCCATTAAATTAGTCAGCCCAGCCAGACATGACTTCCGCTTGGAGCCTGTCACCGACGGCCAGATTCTCAGGTGTGTGCAGGAAATGCGTGACGGCTCATCTCCTGGCATCGACAACCTTTCACCCTCTTTAATAAAGAATAACATAACAACTCTTCTCCTGCCTATTAAACACATAATTAATTTAAGTATCAGTTCCGGAATCTTTCCATCTGCTTTTAAAACTGCTAAAGTCATACCGCTGTTTAAGTCAGGCCGAAAAAATGATAAGAACAACTACAGACCAATTTCTTTACTAAGTGTGATATCTAAAATATTAGAGAAATGTGTAAAGCTTCAACTGCAAACTTTTCTTGAAAATAATAACATGTTATCAGATAGACAATTTGGATTCAGAGAGGACAAAAATACTTCAGACTCACTTTTTCTCATTAGTAAAAGTATTATTGAAGCAGCTAATAATAATAAAAAAATTCTAACTGTTTTTGTTGACCTAGCTAAGGCATTCGATTCAATAGATAGGAATATTCTCTTTGCAAAATTGGAATGTATGGGAATTCGGGGTGTTGCTCTTGCGTGGTTTAAAAGTTATTTAACAGATAGAAAGCAAGTCGTATCAATCAATAACAAATTAAGTAACGTATCAGCAGTTGACTATGGTATCGTGCAAGGTAGCACACTTGGGCCCCTTTTATTCTTAATATACATTAATAATATCCATAAGCTAAACATTACAGGACAAATCTTCCTATTTGCAGATGATACCGCTATAATATTTAAAGCCAGTACTTGGAATGAGGTTTTTCGTGTTGCTTCATTTGAAATGCAGCTGTTGAGAAAATGGTTCAATCAAAATGTTTTGACAATGAACATCAGCAAAACCAAATGCTTGCCAATTGCACTGCGAGCCGCGAGTGAGCCGCCCGCAGACCTCAGATTGGTGCTACATACTTGTGGCACAGTACCCTCCACCTCTTGTGACTGCAGAGAAATTGAACGTGTTGACCACTACATATATCTCGGGGTGATTATAGATTCCAGACTAAAATGGGACTCTCATATAAATTACCTTAAATCTAAACTCAGAAAATTTATATTTGATTTTAACCAACTTAGTGAAATCTTAAATGAAACCGAAATTAAAACAATATACTTTGCTTATGTTCAATCACTCTTACAATATGGAATTATTGCTTGGGGAGGGGTCGGAATGTCTATCTTAAATTCTTTAGAGGTGGTGCAAAAGTCAATCATAAAAGCTGGGTTTAAAAAACATAAACGATTCCCTTCTAATTTATTGTTTAGAGAAACTAAGTTATTTTCTATTAGACAACTATTCATAAAAAATCTTTTGGTTTACATACATTCGCATATGGATGCGATAATTACACCTACAACGCATAATTATCGAACAAGGAATGCCGTTAACATAGGCTCGCAGGTCCCACGAGCAGTTAGGGCTATCAGTCATTCAAATCCATTTTTTATTGCAAACTTTCTCTTCAGAAACATCCCCCCTGAGTTAAGGAATGCCCAGGCATCTACTGATGTCTATAAAAAGCGCATCTCTGACTGGCTGTTGGAGGCAGGTCCTGAGAGTGCTGAGTCCCTCATACGATCTGAATACTTGATTTAACATCAACTGTACTACTACTCAAGAACATACTTGATGACCTAACCATGCCTCCGCTTGTCTGCCCTTATTTGGCTTCCCCATAGTTCTGCTTGTAGTTATTATTTATTTTTTTATTATATTTTTCGTTCCATCATTTAAAAAATACATCCTTTTATTTATTTTTATTTGTGAATATGACTATCTCCAGATATTTTTGCAAGGCAATTCCTCTTAGTTAAAACTAAAAGATTAAAACTAAAAGAAACTAAAAGTTTGCTTGATAAAGTGTTGAGTACTTTTTTTTAAGTAGCTGTCTATCCTATTTAATTTAATCTTTTTAATTATAGTATATTCTTTATTTTTTTTTCATTTTTCTAGTCAAATTTATTTTCTACTTTGTGTAAGACACTATTTTCTTTGAGATAAGAACACTCTCACGCACAGGTCTTTTATATGACCTATGTGAGAATTTTTTTTCCTGTGATGTATAAGTGTATTTTTTGTTAGTATTTTCTTGGAAATAAATTTGATTTTGATTTGATTTTGATTTGATTTGAATCAAAATCGAAACTTTTACTCATTTAACCAAAATACTAAAAGATTTGTACTACTGCTGCTGTTAATGTAATTAATGTATTAAATTTCGTTCATTATATATTAAAATGGTATGTTTAAATTTTTAGGTAGTTATAATAAGTGACTTTTACTTGTGCACCGTTATCTAAAGCGCTATACCTATCTGTATGTTTAGTTTATCATGTAATAATGTAACATATTGTAATAAAGGGCACCCAACGACAAATCATAAGATTTGTTGGGACTCATTGATGAAAATATTATGGAAATAAAGATTCTGATTTCTGATTTCTGACACCTAAACTTACTTGAGTAGGGAAAATCAGGGTTTCTTCTAAAAAGATATACATTACGTTTTTACTGAAAATAAAAATGATCTACTTGTTGCCAACTCAAGGGTAATCTGCATATAGTTTAACTAGATCTCTAGTCCGTTCACTTACAGTTTAAGTATGATCTGACTACTATTATACATAGTTCCATTACCTTATTTATTAATTCTGTCAAGATGACAAATGGTTCTTACTGTACCGCAGACAGGACCCTATATTCCGGTGAATCACAGGCCCATCAGCGGCGGCCAGTGACAGGCGGGTCTGATGAACAGTACCACCACCATGGACTGGGCACTGAGGTGACTGCCACTGCAGCCCTGATTGGCATTGGAGTGGGGAGCTTATACAACTGCCTTAAGTGTTTCTACTGTTTTTACGGTTTTTTTACACCAGTAGTTTTTTGCGGATTTGTTAGCTTTTAAATTACACATATTTAGGCTACTTGAGTTGTATATGCAAAGTGCATCATTTCAAATAAAAAAAATTTGCTATCTATTTTGATTTATTCTTGTATCTGTTCTAAGAATATCCAAGCGTTTAATTTTCCCCTAAAGGATATTCCTCCAAAAACACCAGACTTAATTGGTTTTTTATTAATTTGTCGGGTAAAATAGATCAAGGACATTTTATTTAAAACATGACCGGTTTATTTCATTAACATTCTTAAAATTGTTATGTTTAACTTTTATAAATAAGTATCATGGCTGATTCGGCTTCTCATGTATTACACTTCCTTTTATTTAATAATAAAGTCTTAATATTACATTTATTAAAGCCGAAGATAATTAACTTATGTTTTCAATTTCATATAAAACTCCTTCTCTAAAAAATTTGCCTGATGGAAATTTAAAAGTAGATGTTCGGTAAATTTTTAGGGCGACTTCCGCAATGTATTATGTAAGGATTGCAAGGGTGCCGGGGGATTGGAGCAGCTAACGCGACGTGTGATGCCGGGTGGCGTACATTATTGCGCGGGAACAACTAACATGTCTGCCGTCTGTGTATAATTAACTGATGTGTCAATTAAACACCCTATTAACAATAAGGCCTGGATTACTTTGTCATCACACAGGCTTACTGTTGTCCCCGTAATTAAAAGCGTAAATGGCTTGATAGGTTTATCCAGAATTTAAACCTATCATTAAAATAAAAACTATTGTTGATGTAGGTATCCCCCTAAAACTTCGCAAACCTTTTAAAGTTTTGTGGGCTTGCTGGCCTACTGGTTACCGTCTTAGACTTCGGTTTAAATCCAAGAATGACCACTGATAGGAAATTACCTGCTTTTCCATGTATGGCCAAGAATTAATTATCCCCAATAAAAAAGAAAATGGTGGGAAAATTCCCTCTCACCCTCCCCCCCCACGAAAAAATCTCCGTCGAATGCCATAAATAATACTCATCGTTGAGGTGTCACGTCCCTTAGCTTTCGATCATAATACAATAACATATAAAAAATCCAACGCTGCCAACAAGACTTCGCCTCAAGGATTGAAACCAGAGTTATGATGAAAAAATAATCTTTGTTATTAGTCTGATGGATCCATAAAAGTTTATAAGTTTTTGAATTTGAAAAAAAAACTAATACTATTATTAATATTTTACAAGACTAAAAATAGTTATCTTCTTACGTGGTGGAGTTTTTTACCATAGATTTAAGTGGACTAGTCATGTCAATCAAATTAGGGTTAAATTGCGGAAATTCGTTTTCATTTTTGCAAATCTGAGGAAGGTTCTACCATTTAAACTCTTAAAAAATATTTATTACGCGTATATTCAGTCTATTTTGCAATATGGGAATTTGGCTTGGGGCGGAGGTTATAAAAGCATTCTTGCACCTATAGAAATAATGCAAAAAACTATATTAAAAGTTGCTCTACGCAAACCTCTTCGCTATCCAACGAATCTTCTTTTTGATGAATTTAAAGTTTTGAATATTTCACAGATTTATGTAAGGTCGCTAATAGTTTACATTTTTAAGAATACATTATCTATTTTCGACCATCCCGCCCATAATTATCCGACTAGATCAGTTATAAATACAGGAATTCAGTTCCCGAAAGTCATGAAAACTATTAACAAAACCTCTTCTCATTATATTGCTAGCATTATTTTTTCAAAACTTCCTGATGAATTAAAATATCCTGAGCCGTGCAGTTATCTTAAATATAAGCGTCTGGTAAATAAGTGGATTGTTAGAGTCGGCCGTGAACAAATAAATCGTTTCCTCATATCAATTTACGCATAGTTTCCCTGGATAGAGATAAGGGTTTTTTGTGAGCGAGCGCGCGTCTGTGATTTGTATGTGCGTGTGCGGGCGTGCGTGCGTGCGTGTGAGTGTGTGTGTGTGTGTGTGTGTGTGTGTGTGTGTGTGAGAGAGAGAGTTGGTCCAGGTCTCTGTTGACTCATCATCCTACATATTTTTGCAGGTGTTTTTTTTCCTTTGGCTTTCGGCGTGAATGCTTTATGCTTGCATGCATCTTGATATTTTTAGTTTAATTAATCTATTTTTAAGTCAATTATTTTTTTTAAATTTACATAGTTTTAGTTCTTTTATGAAAGTGATGAAGTGCTTGTGGAAGACTCAACTGATAATGAACTCATTTCCCACGCACAGGTTTACCTTTGTGGGAAATATTTCCAATATAATACTGTATATATTTTCTATGTCTTCTGTATATTCAAGAAAATAAAAACAATTCATTCATTCAGTTATGAATAACACACCTCAAAAAGAGTTCCTAAAAGATCTCTTAAGTTCTTAATAGTGATCCTTATAAAATGGTATTAACTTTTTGTAAATAACAAGAAATTATATTTCCTGCCTTCTATGATTGTCTCAGAATATTACTTGGATTATAAATCTATATACTTAATTCAATAAGGGTTTTCTCTGTTAGATCCATCTTTCAGCCGTCCTACTTAACCGATTGTTATGATTGGGGTGTCATTTTAAAGCTTATAATGTAGCGTACCGGCGACTGATAATTAAAATAAACAATTCTTTAACGGCTTCGACCCCCAAGCCTTTGATTTATTTCTAGAGGGCGCTTTCAACGGTCCAGTGCAAAAATAGCAACTTGCTAAGTGTAAATTATAATTTAACAGCTGATTATCTTCAGACGTATTGTCAACCATTGACATTGTGAATAAAAATAGATAATCTGAAAATGTAAATAAGAGACAAAACCACTTATGAACAGTGAACAGTCATTTTTAGATATGATACTTTTATTGATTTGGAAGGTAAATCACTCTTTGATGTGTATATCGACATTTTTAAAATATTGTAAATTATCAATTTTATTAATGTACACAATTTCAAACGAACATTCACATTATTTTTATTTTCATATGAGGATGTTTTTCTTGAATGTTCAAAGTTTTTTTCCAGGTAGGAAGTAAATTTATAACTGTAAAAGGAAATCGTTACATTATTCGTTAGGTCTAGGTGACGATTTATGAATCCCGAAATAGAAAAAAGAAGAATCCAAAAAGAAAATAGAGAAGACAAGATTAGAGAGATCAGGGAAAACATGCGTAACGTTCGGCAAGAACAGATAACTGCTAGGAGACAAAGATTGAACAGCAGAGCAAAATTGTACCTCCTATATACTTCCAGCGACTTAAAGATTATGTAAGGGCAAACATAAAAAACACAAGCGTTACCCTACTGTTGAGCGAAGTTATTTCCAGAGGACAATCAAATTTAAATACATAGTGTTGGGACGATGGACAATGTATGAGTATGTTTTTTACTTTCTCCCCCCTATACATAGTATATGGAGAAAGTATTGTTTTCGTCAAAATTTTCGAATTTGAGTTGTTAGTGGATATATTCGTTTTAGTGCTCCCTGGATCCAAAAAAGTGGTTTTTGGCGTGGTGTCTGTCTGTCTGTGTGTGTGTGTGTGTGTGTGTGTGTGTGTGTGTGTGTGTGTGTGTGTGTGTGTGTGTGTGTGTGTGTGTGTGTGTGTGTGTGTGTGTGTGTGTGGATGTGTGTGTGTGTGTGCGTGTGGATGTAAACAAAGCTAGAGACGACACCAGTGGTCCGATTTTCATGAAATTCGGCATGTAGGTTTAAAGCCGTGGTATCTCCAGGCGTATTTTTCATTTTTTTGAATTTTTGGTTTTTAAGGGCATTTACCCCATAAAAACCCATAAAAAATGACAAAAATCCAAATTTCTCAAAAACGGCTCTAACGATTTTGATACAAATTTCTGGTTTTTAGTGCTTAGGATGACAAACAAAATGACACCACCCGCATGTCTGTAAAAATTCAGGTTCAGAAGTTATGGGGGTTTAAGTGTTAAAAATTCATATTTTTCAAATTTCTCAAAATCTGTGACCTCTAAAGAAAATATACTTGCAACCATTAAATTTGACTTGAAAAACTAAATAATCTAGTGTTTTGAATCATTAGTTTACGTCAACTGGTTGCGAAGATAATTGATATTTTAGTTCGGCGGTAAACGCAGTACGTTGTCCAATGTTATTCTTATGGCAAATATTTAAAAACCGATATCTCCATTATTTACTGACCGATTTTGATAACATTTGGTATATATTCGTGTGATAATTAATTGTTAATTTATTTGTTTTATTTCACTAAGTATTCTGGTTTTAAATGACTTGAAGGGAGAAAGTATGTGTCAGTTTCCTGATACCGTTTATTTCAGTTAAGCTTCTTAAAAATTTCAACATTTAAATTTTCAGTTAAGCTTCTTAAACATTTCAACATTTCAATTTCAAGTTTAAACAGGTTAACTTTTTAATTATTTTTGAATTTAAAGAGGGTAATGATGGATTTTTTCGAATTTTTGGTTATAGATTCTCAAAACAAACACAATATTTTAAAATGTGAAATTTGCGCATGGGACCCCTAGTAATATATACAGGGTGAGTTTTAATTGACCCCCCTCTTACGTTTTTTTACATTTCTAAAAATAACTATCCCAGACCCCACCCAAACATTATTGGGTAGTAAGTACCTCGTTTTGAGGGGGTACTCATTTTCGGCCGCCATCTTGGATCCACCATATTGGATCCAAAATATTTTTTTTCAAATGTAAAAGTGGTGTTGTGGCCCATCATTTCAAGCTAGATTTTTTCATTGATTACAATGCTGCAATCCGTTTTTTAATATCTCGATTAGTTCTCAAGATATGAGTACTTTTAATTTATTTATTTTGAATCAATTTAAACATTACAAATTCATAAAATAGGCCCATAACCACAAAATAATGCTAGATAGTTATGAATAACCACCATCAGTCATTGTTGAGCGATTTACACTTAACTTTCAACAATGTAAATTTTTTGGCCGCCATCTTGGATCCGCCATTTTGAAATGAGGTAAATTATTTCAAATCAGAAGATGGTATTGGAACCCATCATTTCAAACTAACTTTTTACGCAGAATTCAATGCCGCAACCCATTTTCAGTTGTCGTGTTTAGTCTTCAAGATATTGACAAATTTCTAATAAAGATTTTTAAAAATATGAATTTTTCAAAAACTAAATTTTATTGCTAAAAACAGGTTGCGGCATTGAATTCTGCGTAAAAATTTAGTTTGAAATGATGGGTCACAATACCATCTTCTGATTTGAAATAACTTACCTCATTTCAAAATGGCGGATCCAAGATGACGGCCAAAAATTTACATTGTTGAAAGTTAAGTATAAATCACTCAACAATGACTGATGGTGGTTAGTCATCACTATCTAGCGTATATTTCTAATGTTAAAATTGGTGGAAAATAAATAAATTAAAAGAACGAATTATCTTAAGAACGAATCGAGATATTTAAAACGGATTGCGGCATTGTAATCAGTGAAAAAATATAGCTTGAAATGATGGGTCACAACACCACTTTTACTTTTGAAAAAAATATTTTGGATCCAATATGGCGGATCCAAGATGGCGGCCGAAAATGAGTACCCCCTCAAAACGAGGTACTTACTACCCAATAATGTTTTGGCGGGGTCTGGGATAGTTATTTTTAGAAATGTAAAAAAAAGTAGGGGGGGGACAATTAAAACTCATTCTGTTTAATCTTATATTATAAGAGATCTTATATCGATAAGCCCTTACAGCGAGGCTACTGATCTAATCAATAAGTAGCTCATAACTGAAGCTACATTCACTGATAGATTCATACAATTATGGATTGGGCCTTAAAGCTCTGAAAGTGATTATATGTGAAAATCAATCCATCATAATTATGATATCCCTGACAATGAAAAGGAAGTTGAATATAAGAGTACCAATTAATTCCGGGACTTTTATACTACTCAAGATGTTTGCAAAAACATACAATTATTTATTGCCGTTGGAAAACGCACAAAGTATTTGCTAAAATCATAACATCAATAAAAAATGTAAGAATAAGAATAAGAAGAAGAAGAATTTAATTTTCTCCATAATTAAATTATATTAGTACTACTGCATTAACAGATTTTCCCTCTATATATACTTTAAGTAAAATATTTTCTAAACCAAAGAGCAAATTTTATAAAATCACTTTTTAAAAATTGTATTTGTATATTTTATGTTGGCTATGAAAGCTATGAAACAAAGTTCTTCTATTTCTATTTATATACCGTATTATTGATATTTCTTTGATGATTGCTATTAAAACTTTTAGATCGTATGAATTTTCAAACCTGCTTCCGAAATTTGGGTTTGAGATAATTGCCTCCTTTTAGCCGTGATACGACTACAATATTAACGATCACCTCTCGTCGTTTTCACTGTTCACTTTAATGGATGTGCATAGACTGTCCAGAGAAAGCTGTTGTAAAATTTAAATGGCAGATTGAGTGCCCTAAATAATTATCTTTATAAATTAAGCCTGCATAAAATGCAATGCTTCAAAATTCTTAAATAGGGTCGTTATAAAAGTAATGAAGGGTATAAAGAAGTGTTAACAGATTATTTATAAAGATTCAAAGTTTATATTGATAATTGCTGCTTTCGATTAGTTGGTTATGTTAATAGTAAATAATGACTTCTGGGCTCCACACTATTATGTAGTTATTATGATTTTGTGTAAGGAATAATATCAATAAAAGTAGGGAGGTATAATGTATCGGGTAAAGATATCAATCATGATAAATTTCATCGTAACAAATAGCGGTACATTCTATTTAAAATTAAAGATTTTTCTTGCCTTGTATAGATTTTGTTTAAACGTAAGGCTATACTCGTACTATTTCTTCAAACCGTAATAATATTGAAATAATGGTTCTTTCATGAGTTGGTACAAGAAGGAAGTAAACACGAAAATCATAAATTTGCTTTATAACTACTGTCCAGTAAAACTATCTACTTTTTCTGAGAAATACATCATAAAACGTTTTAATAAATAGTTAAAATAATTAATAAGCTATTGAATGTATGGTATCCTCTAAAGGTTGTGTTTGCTTAGCTTTTAGTTTTAACCACCATTGCATTATTCCTGGCCTAATGGAAAGGGCCTGTATGGAGTTAGATAATTATAAAAGCAATTCTCGAGCCATCCATTTTACAGAGCTTTTAAGTGTGGACACTTGTGACACATACGTTTAAAAACGACCCGTGAAGACAGAAAATGTTGGAGTCTTGTCAGCGGTTTACACTGGAAAGCAATTTCCACTGACAATAACAAAATTATTTTCTTTTCTTTTGTTTGAAAATACATGTTTATAAATGAAAAATTCCAACAATGTTTACATCTATAAAATCTACTCTTTTTTGATTATTCTAGATTATACAGTAATTTCAACTTCACTTTCATTGTTTGCTTCACCCAGTTAAAACTAACTGTACTGAATTTGTATCTTTCTTTTCATGTGGAGTCGTAACCAGTCGTTCGGCTCGGTTGCGGGTATCCAGAGCTTCTCAAGGTCTCCCTTACTAGATAACGGGAAATGTTTTTATGGTTTCCCGAAACGTCGTTTGTATATTTTGGCGTGTTATGTTTCGTGTCGTGTTTTGTGTGCTATGTTCAATATTTTTTAGGTGTTTGATAAGAGGATTTCTTCAAAAAATCATCGCTAACTAATGGAACAGACTTATTGCCATAAACCTGGAGGTGGGTTGAAGCCCAATAGTTAGCAAATGTGAATTTGTATAGACAAATGTATTTTTTGTTTATGAAATATACTTTGAGAAAATTCGTTTTGCTTGTATTTATACTCTCTTTTAAAATATGATTCATTACATCAGCTGATCTCTTGGCTTTGATTGATCAGAAAGAAGGTAACTGAAAATCAAAATGGCTGCCCTAGGCTTACCTAAAATTACACAAATTAAAACTCAGGGTTTGTAAATACAAAAGTGCCTACTTATTAAATTTAAAATAGTTATCAGTTTCTTGAGGGGCTAACAAAATTTAGTTACAAAGGCTATGGGAATATTAACCAACAAAATACAATATTATTAAATGTCTTAAATAAGCCAAAGACCGGCGACAGAAGACCGCCGGGGGGGGACGCCGGGGGGGCGTGTGGCCTTGGGCCATGTCTTTAGGTTCTTTTCAAAACATGAGACTATTTGATTTTCAGGGGTGATTTCGTACCGGGGAGTGAATGTCGAGGCTTTTATTTTTCCAGAATAAATTTAGTTTAATTATGATTGAAATGTAATATTTGATGACTTAAATCCAGTCCAAAGATATTGATATGATCTCACAATGGTTAAGCTGAAAAGTTAATGTCCCTCAACAATGAGGAATTCACATGTTTTATATAAACTTGAAAATGATCTTAAAATGTTCTCGAGGAAAAATTACTGTTCAAAATCATTTTTGACTTTAAAATTTGGTCTTGATTAAATATTTATACAATTTTCTTGAAATGGTTATTGTCGATAGTTTTTATTACTCTTGAGAAATCATATGGGCATGGTTCAGGTCTTACCAACTTGTAGTTTTCTGTATGGAGAGTTATCTATACAATAAAAATGGACCTTATTCTTCCCATACTCCGGTGACTGAGGAAAGGTTCAGGTAGTTTGACCCTGAAAATACTAATTAGAAGGGATTCACAAAAAGGACGTGACTTTTTTTTATTTAATTTCAGTAATTTAACACTCCCTAAATTTATATTAGATCATTTATTTCTGTTTGAGGCTTCTCTCCCACTGCTGTTCATTGTTGGAATTTAATCACTTCATAGATGAGGTTTTATTTTAATTTAAACAGCTTGATTATACTTTGGCACTTGTAAGCCAACACATTTTTCACATATATGTATACATGCAATCGATTTAGTTTTTTCAATAAATTTTATATTGGTTGTTTGAAACAACTTGGTAATTTGAGTTAACTTTGCAGGTGGGCTTTCTGTTGTTTTTAAATTATTAATTGGGCTATCGTTTTGAAAAATAAGCTATTGTAAATAAATATGTTAAGGTTATTAGGTTGATAAATGATAAACTAAAAATGATAATTCATGTAATATTAGAACTTTTTATCTTAGTTTGCTTCTTCGCCCTTAAAAACCGCTTATGCTTACCGCTATGTGTTTTTCATTCTGAAAATAATCATTATGCTGTCGGTATTCATTTACATGAATACGGAATCCGCCGCATAACGCTTCACAAACAACACGTAGCTGCAGTAATCAGATGGACATGTGGACAAACACGCTGATTCATAGGCCTAGATATAAGCCAGGTGTTTAATATACAAACCGATTAAACGTTTGATCAGCTGCAGCCTGTGCAAACAGCGCCTGATCCGAACAGCGCGAGTGCCAAAGCCACCCTGAAGGGTTCAAAGGCACCCCTGCCCTAAAATGTTCACCGAACAAATAGTATAACTTTGTTTGTATTGATCAAACATAGGTATTATTCGATATTTATTTCTTTGCATTAGGCTTATTTATTATATTTTTGACTTAATGCTGTGTAAACAAGATTATAAGAGGTCATTGTTTACATCACAATGCTGGAGACTCGCAAAGTAGTTGTATTGGGGGCCAGGGCCTAGATTTTAGTCGAGTGAAAAAGAACTACATTAAAAAATTAGGATGAATGTTTGGACCAAAATCATAACCTTTGACCTCACCTTTGATCGCTGTTTTGGAGCACTGTAATCCGGTTTGCTGAGAAAGGTTTGTGCGACAAAAACTTCTTGTTTTTAGCGAATTTCCTTAAAGGAATAAGCTATTACGGTAGTACTCATGGTAAGACCTAAGTCCGAGACCATGTTAACTTTTCATTTTGGGGTCACCAGAAGCAAAAAAACACCATTCGTTCGAATATATATGTATATATATATATATATATATATATATATATATTTATATGTGTGTGTGTGTGTGTGTGTGTGTGTGTGTGTGTGTGTGTGTGTGTGTGTGTGTGTGTGTGTGTCTGTTAGCACGATAGCGGCCGCAAAAATGGTCCGATCTTTATGAAATTTGGTACGGACATGTAAAGTGGTAATCAATTGGACGAGTTCAAGAACCAGCCCGATAAGACCACCGGAAGGGGGGTAAAGGGGAATAAACCCCCCCCAAAAATGGGTTTTTTGAGTTTTTACATAGAAAAAATAAAATTTATCGAATTTTTGTGGGCACCATTGAATTCAGCTCAAAAAAACAAACAATTTAGTATTTGAATCACTGCTCTATGTCCATTGGTTACCAAGATATTGAAACGTGGTAAACACAGTACGTTGTCCCCAATGTTAACCTTATGGGAAATAAGTAAAATTTATATATTTCGGTTATTTCTCAACATATCTTGTTAAACTTGGTAAATAGCTTCTTCTAGTTTAGATCTACTAAATATTGAATTAAAACCACCCAGTTTTAATATACCTGTAGCAGCAAACCTGCATACTCATTCCCCATGATATTCTTATGGAGCTTACCAAAACAGTCAAATCTTGCTATGTTTGATTGAACTATGTTGTTTTGCATTTGAAATTCGCTGAGTATGCAGGTCTGCTGCAAGGGGGGTATTAAGATTTAATACGGTGTTAAATGTTAAAAATGTTGAGGCACTCCTTAGAATATGTTTCTATAATAATAATAGCACATCTGAAGCATTTATTTATTGTATTAGACAAACGTTGTTTTTATTTTACAATTGCATCTAAACCTTTTCGTTCTCTGGAAATTCTTACACTATGTACTTTCTTGTTATTAACGTCCTCTCAAATCCTTTGTAGTAGTTTAGCTTTCGCTAGGTAAATTCAATGTGTTATGTTTCTACAATCCCAAAAATCGACGTTCATTCACTCCTTAAGATCTCAAAATTCAAAACTGTAAAAATATCATAACTTTTAATTTGATTTTACTAATCAATGTAGAAAAAAACTTTGATCGGACCTGAGTTAGAAGTAATACCGAGGTTTGTGGTTTTCAAAGACACTCAATAACCGTTCCAGAGAATTAGTGTAAATTATTATTATTGCAGGACCGATGTTGACTCGGGTCTCAGATCGGTTCAAGCTAATAGTCTTCGAAGTATCAGAGATGAAATAAGAAAGTTTTTTTCACGATAGTTTTAGTGAATTTCCCCTATAGGGAAGAAGCTATTACCGTAGGTCTCATGGTAAGACCTAAGCCCGAGACTATGATAACGATTCGTTTTGGAGCCCCTAGAAACAAAAAAACAACATCGTTCAAATTTTTAGACATAAATATACAGGGTGTTTACGAAAAACCCTTACGGACTTCGGGATATGGTTACTTACATGTAAACATGGGTCCTAAAATGCTCGGTTATCAGTGTCGGTCTGTATGTGTTTTTAACATGATTTTGCATAACTTTGGAATTACTAAAGATATCACCTTCAAACTTGGTACGTATATGCTGACTAATAGGGTATATTTTTGTGCGGAGTATCAAGTTTCTATTTTCTACCATTTCAAAGTGGCAGCCATTTTTATATTTTTAAACTTATTATCGTAAAAACCGTAAATTTTACAGAAATTGTACAGGAGAAAAAAAAGTTGAGTAATTTTATTTCCTACAAATTCACTGAAAGATCATGAAGATCGAACCACAATTAACGGAGTTATTAAAATTTTCATCCAAAAATTTGCTATACCTGCCATAAACAAGCATGTATTCTGTTAGAAAAATTGCAATAAATCCGTGAATTGTAGTTCGATCTTTATGATCTTCATGTGGTTTTGTAAGAAATAAAATCATACAAATTGTTATTTCTTGTACAATTTCTTTACAATTTATGGTTTTTAAGATATTAAGTTTTAAAATATAAAAATGGCTGCCATTTTGAAATGGTACAAAGTAGAAACTTGATACTCCGCACCAAAATTGGTCCTATCAGTGAACATAAACGTACCAAGTTTGAATTTGATATATTTAGTAGTTCCAAAGTTATGCAGAATCATGTTAAAAACACATACAGACCGACAGACGGATAACCGAGCATTTTAGGACCCATTTTTATAGGAACTTTATTCTTATTTTTGATGTAGGTAACCATATCCCGAAGTCTGTAAGGATTTTTCGTAAACACCCTGTATATGTCTGTTAGCACGAAAGCGGCCGTAAAAAAGGTCCGATATTTATGAAATATGGTACAGTCATGTAAAGTGGTAATCTATTGGGCGAGTTCATAAATCAGCCCGATCGAACTAAAGGAAGAGGGGGGGGGGGTAAAGGGGGTAAGCCCCCCTTTTTTTGAGTTTTTGGGTTTTCCACATAAAAAAATAAACCAATTTTGTTGCTTAAACCATTGAATTAAGCTTGAAAAAAACAAACAATGTAGTAATTTAAATCATTGCTCTATGTCCATTGGTCGCCAAGATAATGAAAGTGGTAAACACAGTAGGTTGTCCCAACGTTAACCTTATGGGAATAAGTAAAATTCTATATCTCGCTTAATTTTTAATATATCTGAATAGAACTTGGTTTGTGGCTTCATATATAGATGAGATCGAATGTATATTAATCTAAAACCCCCAATATTTAATTTTTATGGCAGCAAACCTGCATACTCATTTAGCATTTTATCCTTATGGGAAATAAAATAATGCTTTAGCTTCCTTATTTCTTAATAACCCACTTTTAACATACCTGTTGCAGCAAACCTGCATACTCTTTCCCCATATGCACGTTATTCTTATGGACCTTAAAAAACATGTCAAATCTTGCTATGTTGGATTGAAATATGCTCTTTTGCATTTTAAATTTGGTGGGGAATGCCGGTCTGCTGCAAGGGGGGTATTATCTTTACTAGGCTAGTGAATTTTGATATTATACTTTTGGTGAGTTTTTAGCCTCTAGAGAAATGCATTAAAATATTTTCTAATAACTATAGTTAAAAGAAATCCAGAAACATTGTTCATCTCTCAAAGGGTATATCCGAAAAAACAAAACAATAGCCTTTCAGGCTAGAAGTCTAATGTAGGATTTATCCTATTCTTGTACGATTTACTGAGAATTCCATTCCGGTGAGAGATAAATACGTTTTGATCTTTCAAAAACATAAGCTGATTTTGTGATTTCTCTAGAAGCTTTCAAGTCGTTTGACACCAAATTTTATGTTTATAATGCCTAATTGTAATACAACTCATTGGCAATTAAATCATTTTTACAATATTTCAGAATTCATATTCTTTTCAAAAAACTTGAATAAAAAACAAAATGAAAAAATATACAGGATGAATAAAAAATATACACGTGAATCTTCTAAGCCGTCCACAAGTAATTAAAGAAGAACGGCTTGACATAAAAAGACGAAACAAAACCTTTCCCGACTAACTCATACTGAAGAAACAACTTAAAAATATTTTTAACCTTTTTAAAATACAGGGTCTTCCAAAAACTGGAGGTCATGGGTTCGAATCTCATAATTTTTAAATGTAAACGCATTATTTTAAGGCTCTAAACAAGACGAACAATTTGGTTGTAGCAGAATTCACGTATCACTATTCATTTAAAAATGGCGGCCATTTTTGTAAAAAATACTGATATTTAAGGAATACCATGTATCACAAGAACCAAAAAATATATTTTTGTTCTGTTTACAAATTAGTACCTGGTGGACCGAGCCTTGCTCGGTGTTATTTCATGTTTACCAGTTCATCCAGTTACTATAAAATATTTCAATGTCATAAAATTGATAAATAGAAACCTTTTTTATTGCTCCATGGACTCTTCATCCCACTTGCTGTATTTTCCCTTAATGGCTGTAGATTCCAAACAGCTGTTATGATTACTTCATTTGTTTACACTTTCCTTGTTTATTTTCGTTGCTATCACGGCAACCCATAAGGCCAATGTTAAAATTTTACAACTTTAAAATTCGATTTATTACGATATTAGATTTTCTCTGGCCAAGTAATCTGCATAAAAGACGTTTTTGAGTCATAAATTACTTATTTCCAGACTTTGAAGAAAATCCTCGGAGCCGTTTTTGAGATCGTTGTGCAAGCAAGCAAGCATACATACATACAAGATAACACTGCTCGTATAAGAGTATAGGATAGGATTCATCCTCATAAACTCAGCCTTAATTTTATATATGACATGCCAACATTAAAAAGGTTGTTGGTAATACGTTTCATTTTGTTACAATATTGGTAGCCCTGAAAATCGAAAATTTGAAATGACAGCATATGTCAAATAGAACATCATTTTACAGTTCATGCAAAGACCAACAACTTGGTGGTTTTGTAGTTACTAGTGGCTTGTAGGGACAAAAGCCCCTAAAAATGAATTATCAATGCTGAATATTTAATAATCTGTAGTATTTATTAAACGTTTGATGCGTAATGTTAAAGGTATTTTGACATTTGCTAGTACGTTTCAGACTTTTAAGGACACAACTTCAGTATAGTAAAGGGCTGAATACCTGGAAAAGTGGCACCATCCGTCGATTTCAAAACAAACCCAGTTCACTTTGTTTTTAATTAAACATATGAAAATGGTTTTAAGAACTTCTTAAGGAAAGTCATGAGTTTGAACACAAAAATGCAAACAAATTGTGACGTCGTCAAAAGATCGTCATCAAGCTCGTATGTTGACTCTAGCTGCTCAAAAGTATATATTGGACGGTTAAAGGGTACTTATTATGAAAACTTCCAATTAAAGCTACATTTTTTACCCAATAGGCATATAGGTAAGAACGAAATCTCTCATTGACGATTCCACGCTCCTCGTTAGAGCCTCTGGCTCCACCCCATATGGAAGTTAGGTTTTGAGACCACCAGCCTAGTGAATAGCATAGAGTGGTGAATAGTCAATATTGAGTATTTTACCTTACGTCACACACGATTTATGGTTACCCGGGAGTAAATGCTGCTTTGTGTTTGTATATTCAAGATTCAATGTACTTTTATTGACCAAATTTAAAGTCGATGTTGCACTCAATCAAAGCCGCACTACACTCAATCGCTGTTACTGCAACACACTCTTGTTGCTTGGCCAAAAGTATGACGATTCCCGACCTCACATAAAACTGGCAGAGCTTTAAAATGCTAAGTTTCTCTATACCTGTAGTCCGCGCTTATCAATTGTGTTAATATTACAAATCACTTGGCTTTAAATCAGCATCTACGACTGCTAATGTAAACAAAATAGATGTATGTAATTCTTAATGTTTTTAAAATAGTGATTATGTTAAAACTCCTAAATTATAAAATGAGAAAATTCAAAAGTAAAAAACAGTTATTTCTTATAGTAGGTTCACATGGGTTCAACCTACATTCAACGCTAAATTTTAAATAAACATATCACATATCCACATCAATCATGTGGTTTTAAACCAAGTATAAGGATCACATGTTTTATGTAAACAAAGCAAATTCTTAGATCCCAATGCTATTTAAATGACAGATATTTTACGTTATTTCTCGTTTTCTGGTGAATTTCAAGCAATTTCAGTATTTTTCCCGCCATCACGGAATAGAGGCCACTTAATTTGAGCCCTCTCCCATCTTTCTACGACTTGCCAGACGCCCACAATTTTGACGCAAAGAATCGCCTTACGAAATTAAATATATGATAAGCATAAAGCTCCATTTTACCGAATAAAGCCCATGTTAAAAGTACTTAAGTTAAATGGATGCAATTTTAAATGACTTAAGCATTTCAACATATAAAGACCATGTTAAGTGTCCAGTCTGACATTTAACATGGTATTTATATGTTGAAATGGAGTTTTTTGCTGTTAACTACATAACTACTCAAGATAGGAGGTTGGTGTGGATTGCAAAATAGTTGGTTTTTGCAAGACCTGTAAAATGTGCTATTTGACATGCTGCAATTTGAATTTTTTATTTTCATGGCTACCAAGACTAAAACAAAAGAAAGTGATCCATCGAAAACGTTTATTTCCTAAATGTTGGCATGTCGTATATGAGAATAAAGCTGAGTTTACGAGGATATATACAATACGAGGGGTTTACGAGGAGTATATGAGGAATAATTTTTTAACACAACAAAATATGATTTGTGGTTCTTGAGATACAGCCTATTCCGTAAACACTAATATTTTTCACGAAAATGGCCGCCATTTTGAACTGAATAGAGATAAGTGAATTATATTTTCACCAAATTGTTTGTCTTGTTTGGAGCTTTAAAATTATGCATAGCATGACATATGTCTACGTTTAAAAATTCTGAGATTCGAACCCAAAACCTCCGGTTTTTGGAATACGCTGTGTTTTGAAAAGGATAAACATATTTTTACGTTGTTCCTTATGGGTATGAATTAGTGGGGAAAGATTTTGTTTTGTCTTTGAATGTCAAGCCGTTCGTCTACAATCTGTAGTGGACGGCTTAGAAGATTCACCCTGTGTAAGACGATACCTGTCAATTACTTATACTGTTAACACAATTGACAGTAATATTTTTAAACTCTATGGGCAGTTAAAGATTTTAAATTACATTATTTGTAAAAATACAAAACAATGTAGATTGAAACTAAGTGCAGCTTTAAATAAGTGCGGAGTTATTTTGAAACGTTTCTTGTAGCTGAGTCGTAAATCTGTTCCACTAGTTGCGCCCTAGCGCGAACATTACTGCTAAGAGTGCCATAATAAGAAACTATATCTAGCGGGAATGGTGTTATAAGGTACGTACCTAATAGTGTTAAAATAAATTTCTACATTTTAAATTCAGTCAAGCGTCGATTTATATTAGGTAATTTAAAAACCAATTTCTTATTAATGATAATAATAATTTCTATAACATGAATTCATTTTCACACTAATGATTATCTTTATCTATCTTATGAAGGGACGCTATAAGACGCTATGTTGAAGTCTTGTAATTGCACATGTTATTTGATTAGGAAAAAATATCAAAATACATTTTATGCTTTGAATTCTGTTTAGAGGCATCTTCTATTAGAGCAGTAAGGAGAAGTTGATATTTCTTTGAGAGCGAACGGCGGCTGCTCATGTTTATGGACGAAGACTGACGATCTAGCGCATCAATCAGCTGCTAGAGGGGGATTGACAGACGTATCGACTGAAAATCTGGCCTCAGCACATTTGATTTGCACATTTTTAACGATAAACATGTTTTCACAATAAAGCTCGTATGTAAAAATAAGTTTGAAAAAAATAACTTATGCGACACTAAAAAAATACCCGATATATGAAAAACAATAGTATACCCGAATCTTAGCCTACTTTAGACTTCCACTCTCATTTACAATCTGTATCATAATCTAACAGAAATCGTGGAAAAAGGGGTTACATCGATATTGAGTTTTAAAATTCGACATCGTTTTTACCTTTAAAGAGCGTAGTCAGAGATTAAAACCCATTGAATATGCCAGATACTCAAGATTGCATCTCTCCAATAAATTTAAGTGTTGTAACATTTGATGTGTTAATTTAACAGTCTTTGGTCAACCTGTATTGGTATAATGACAATGTTCTAAGTGTGTTCAAGTGACAACACTGCTATATGCTAGTGTAAACTTAGCTTAAAGCTCCATTTGATAACATTGGTTGGTTTTCGAGTGGCATGTCACGGACAAGGAAAATGTTAGCGCCATCGTGTCCGCGACACTGGTGTGTAAGGATCCTTAATCTTCACAGTTTTTGGGGGAGGACCTCCAACCTCCAGCAGCTCTGTATGGCTGGCTGGAAATTCCAGCTGTCCCAAAAATACCTTAGGCTTTTGGTCTGACCCACCCCCCCCCCCCAGGGACAAAATCCTGAGCATACCATTGTGCCAACTGCAGGTGCACTGGATATTGCCTGGGTATCTGTGCTGACTGTCGGTAGTGTTAAAAACTATAACAAATTCAAAATTGATTGCATTTGAAAAAAATCAATGAATCCATGTCCAGTATTGTCTATCCCGGGGGGGGGGGGAGGGTATTGTCTGGGTGGAATGTACATCCCGGGTCCAGCAAGGGTCGGCAATCTGCATGTGCGATCGCCAGTGGCGCCGACAGATAGCGGGATTACACGGGCAACGACGGCTTTGCCGCTGTCCCATTGTTGCATTCAATTAGCTATTTGATGGTTAGGTTCTAATTTTTTACTACAGGAAATTTCACTCTGAGATAGTTTTAGAAATCCACTAAAATGGAAAACGGCTTCTGTTTAGAAAAAGCCTAGTGGTGCGATTACTAATTTAAGACAAAAGAGATTTTCTCACGTGAATGTCTAAACCGGTGTTTCTGCTCAATTAACTTACATGGCCCATTATCAGTGATGAAGTTAGTTTTAAAACTATATACAATTAACGATACAGTTGTTTATATAGTTATTTTAAACTGCTACATTAAACAGTTATTTTAATAATTATATAAAGTTTTTACATTTTTATTGTTTACAAAGGCTTTTAGCTAATGTATCATTTTTTGGCGAGTTTAGTTTATAAATTAACGTAAGATGATAATGATATATAATTCATTTTAGATTCAGTAAGAACCTGGATGGTTATTGAATGGATGTTATGATTTTTGTGCTTTGTTACTGGCAATATAATACAAATGTCCTGTAATCCAGCTACTTGGAGGTCACCAATTAATTGTCGACAGTTATGAGCGATGGCTTGTGGACACGGTAGTCCCTAGTGAGGATTAACGTTCGTACTACGTTCATAAGACCATTCTCAAAATTAGACAAGTCGGTAAATTGTAAACCAGGCGGGATTGTTGTTCAGACCCCACGTTAAATTGTAGGTCCCTTAGTTGCCATTGGCTGTTGGGCTATAATTAACAGTCCTGTCTAAAGTACATGTAGGCCTTACTCAGTATCAAGACTACAAGATCGCGCCACAATCATCCTATACTCATCCTTCACTCATACTCGCCTTAAAATACCCCTTATTGGTGACCGGCAGCGTAATGCTATTGTAGTGACCAGCTGGTTATTACCCAGGTTCACCATTCATTGGTTTGAGCCTACAGATCAGAGCCTCAGAGACAACTTATAAAAAAAAAACTGGGAATTCCGCAGTTGTAGACGGGTATATCGACTATCACACCACCTAACTAGTTTTTTATATCCTTGAAATAAGCAACATAGTTATTAAGTCTTTTGATTAAAACCTTGTAGTTTTTATCTTTTTTTACTTAATTGATTAAAAGAATAGTTAATCGAGCAAGGCCTTGAAAGCTATTTCAGAATTGGTTTAAGTGAATCAGAATAGGTTGGTGAGAAATTACCTGCAATAATTAAGTTGACTAGGTGTTAGGATAGACCACTAATACCTAAAGGAAATCGCGTTTTCAATTAGGACTATTAACCTATACAATGTTCATTTATAGTATTAATATGCCAACATTTTTGACTAGGAAAAATCAAATTTAAAGCAATTTCTTAAACAATCCCGCTAGTAATCTCAAATATTTTGAATGTTATAGGCTTAATGCTTAATCATTATGTTTTGACTAAAAGTAAATTAACTATGTAATTAACCTGATTAAGAATTTTTTCAGGAAATTTCATGCAAATAAAGTGTGTAAGTTTAAATATGTATTAAGTGTCCTTGTTGATGCAGACCGATGTCTAGCATTAGTTCATGAAACACGACCATGTTAGGGAATAACTAAAGATGTTTATTATCTACACGAGTTAATTTCCTGACCTTAACTTATGTTTTTGGGTCAAGGGGAGTTTCATGTTATCAATAGACATTCCAGCTTCAGCGACTTAGCAAAATGGTGATTGTTCATGTTGTGTTTAACTATATACAAGTAGTAAAAAGAAAATAATTAATGTTCAAAACATGGACATTATGCTTGCATTTAAAATATAAATATTTTATTCATGAGATGTAAATTCTTCATCAACACTTACCTCCTATTCTTACTTTAAACGCCATAAAGTGAAATAATATACAAATCTCTGATATCATTAAACCTAACATTCATTATTTTACATTGCTTTTATTAGGTTCACGGTTAATTGAAGTAGAGTTGGGCTGTAGCTTTTCGCATTGATTAGAAGCTCAGCATATTAAAATTTGATTTTAAAAATATTCTTCTACACATACATTTGTTATGGATTGTGTGAATTATACGAGGTGTTTTTTACGCAACCCAAAACTTTATTTTTATCAGTGAAGGATTATCCTCCCCCCATATCACCGGATTTGACCAACTATTTAATTTTCTTTGGGGATACACAAAAAGTAAGGTCTAAGAAAACAATTCATAGGATATTTAGCTCCTCAAAACAACTTAACAAATTTAATGCAAAAAATTCAAAGACTTACCTTGCAACACGTGTTTAGGGATTTAGTGGAGAGAGCACAATTTTGTACAAATGCCAATGGCGGATCGTTTGAACACATAATGTAAACTAAATGTGATCAAACTTAAGTAAGGTTGTATAAAATGTAAAGATTAACAAATAATACTCATTTCATACTTATATTTGCATTATTCAATCTTAAAAATGGGTTGCGTTTTAAAAAACACCCTGTACTCAAATCTGTACAAACACCCTGTACTGTCAAAATTACAATACAAATGTGTGTGTAGTAAAATAAATTTTAAGGTAACACAGTATAATCAGCCTAATATCTTGTTATTTAGGTAGGAAAAAAGAAAACGTTTCACCCATATTTCCAAGATTGAACTTTAAAGTTTTAAAAAGCAACCTTAACAAGGGTTACTGAGAGAATATTGTTTAATATTAAACAATAGCTGTCCATTACTATTGAAATAACATTTCACTTCAATAAAGATGAATTTTCAATATACATATTCAATATATTATGCTTACATAACCTAAAAACTAAAGAAGAACAGAAATTCACGAAAAGAAAAAAATAGCAAAAAGAATGAGAGGAAGCCATTCCTTCCACGCAAATAACTTACATACATTACAAATATAACACCATCATATGCACAATTACTACAATAGACGTTGTATATGTTTACTGCTTTCAACAAACTAGTGGCTTGTAGGGGCGTGAGCCCCTAATAAGGGAAAATTTAAATTAAAACAATTGTTATGTAATATATTAAGAGTTACCGGTAAAACTTAAATAGTAGGGCACCACCTAATTCCCTACTATCTAGGGGACAAGAGTGGGAATCCGGGGTTTTGGGTGGGGAACTATCTAAAATTACCCTCAAAAAGGGAATTTACCCTTTTGTCCCATATCTCAACTATCTAGGGGATACAGTGGGAATTCGGGGTTTTGGGTGGGGAACTATCTAAAATTACCCTCACCAGAGGTAAATGTCACAACGAGAGGGTAATTTCAGAAAGTTCCACAACCAAATCCCCAAATTCCCACTGTTCCCCACAGGTAGCAGAGGTACAGGACAAAGGGTAATTTTCCTAAATCAAGGATAACCTAGAATAGCTCCCCACCCAATTTCCCAGTTCCACACCAAGTCCCCTAGACAGTAGGGAATTATCTGTGAAATGTAACCCTAGACAGGGAAAATTCCCTAAAGCAGGGTAAAACTACAACCAAAATTACCCGACAGTAGGGAATAAATCCCTGTGAGAGGGAAAACTTCCCACACCATATAACAAAATATAAATTAGTTCAAGAGAATAAAAAATCCAAAAATAACCAAAAGCAAAAGAACAACATATATTATCTGTAAATAAACACATAAGATAATTGGTGGTATCGGGGCTGGTGACGCCCAGGGTGGCGCCTTCGGCGCCACCGGCGCCGTTCGGCGCCGGGGGCGTCACCAGTGGCCGACTGCTGCAGCCCGCAGTGGCGCCTCCGGCGCCGCGGCTGCAGCAGCGGCCAAGCTCTTAGGTATAGGAAATTTGTTGTCGGGCCAAATTCCAATGCTTGAAAATTTCAACCAGTCCAAATTGCTTTTTCGTAAAGTATTATTTCCCTACCCAACAAACCCGATCCCCACCAAACTCCAACAATAATTGGTGTTATTATCTGAAAATAAACACATAAGATAATTGGTGGTATCGGGGCTGGTGACGCCCAGGGTGGCGCCTTCGGCGCCACCGGCGCCGTTCGGCGCCGGGGGCGTCACCAGTGGCCGACTGCTGCAGCCCGCAGTGGCGCCTTCGGCGCCACGGCGCCTCCGGCGCCGCGGCTGCAGCAGCGGCCAAGCTCTTAGGTATAGGAAATTTGTTGTCGGGCCAAATTCCAATGCTTGAAAATATCAACCAGTCCAAATTGCTTTTTCGTAAAGTATTATTTCCCTACCCAACAAACCCGATCCCCACCAAACTCCAACAATAATTGGTGTTTATTAAATGTTGTTGTTAACGGCAGCCAGTCTTAATTAGAAATGTCCAACTGTCGTCAACCGTATTCCCCGGAAAAAAGTGATACAACCTCAAGTAATACAATAAAGAACAAACAGGTACTCAATGTTAACCATGTAAAAAAGACAATGCAATCCTTAAATTCCAAAAAAAACAACGGTTCCCCCTTCGAAATGAAAGAAACTTACCCTTCAGTAGGTCGGCCTGTATAATTCAGCAGCGGCCTTGAAGAAATGGTGGAGGCGAGAACTGTGGTCGGGGTACCTAGCCTTAAACAGGAACTCGGCAAGGTACCCGACGAAATGGTCCTGCCGCACACCAAACCGGGGGATCGTTGCACGCACCTCACGCCAATGTCTTTCTATTGTATTAGTATGTGCGCCAGTGGTACTGTCTACAAACTCTATTGAGTGGTTCACGGTAAGGTGGCGAATACCCTCTTCACTAAGACACTTGTAAGCTGACCAACAATCACTTATTATAGTTGTTCCCGGCCTGATCCATTTCTTAATTATGGCCACTAGGGTGTCGCTGTCTCTGCACTCCACTGGTTCCAAAAAGGAACGCCCCGTGTCTCGTTGTATCCCCCCAAAAACCCACTGACCCCTCACTCGCCTACCACGATTGAATTTCCGCTTGCCAAACTTGGCCTCATCAATCTCAACCACCGTCAAAGGCCCCCCCAGAGGTTCAGAAGATTTAACAATGTAGTCGACAAAAACCTCTCGGCAAAAGCTGTACCAATCGACTACCGTGGTCTCACTAACCCCAAACTCCCTTGAAATAAAGTCATGCCTGGGAGGCTTCAAATGCAGCAAAGTACTAATTAAATAAAAATAAATGTCTAATTCTAACCTAGTCTGCGAAAAGAATGATCCTACCCTAGCTGATGCCTTAAACTCGCACCGTTTAGTAACCTTCTTCTTTGAACTAACTCTATTACGCCTATTGCACCTAAATAACAACTTATCCTTATCAATTAACACTATACTACCACAATTTTTACACCTAGTTTCCGAATTGATTACACCGTGTCTACACAAAAAGTCAACAATATCCACCTTGTTCATACGATAACTAATAAACAGAGATACAGAACAATTGATTGCACAATGACCAACAACACTCGAACTCGGCCCGGCAACATCATCCATCTCGATACATTTCTCCCACGCAACTGAAGCACGTAGAAATTTCGACGCAAACAAAACTACTGCGCAGACATAAGCGCACGATGCCTACGTGACCGATAACACGCACTTTGCAACAACCAATCACAAGTTGGTAAACAAGTAAACAATAACAACTCCAACCAATAGGAGAACTCGAAACAAAGATTGCACAACCAGCGCATGCGCAAAAGGGTTGATGGCAGAATTATAATACCAGTTACCCGCGAGACAGCAATATTTCCCCAAAAATGGCAAAAAACACCCTAAAAATTGGCAAATGCAATCCCTTTTTATCCCCGAATTACCCTTTTAATCCCTACTTCCAAAACAATATCCCAAATACGGGTAATTTTAGAACGTTATTTCCCCCACCCAAAACCCCGAATTCCCACCGTGTCCCCTAGATAGTAGAGGTATTAAAAAAGGGTAAAATTCCCAATTTGAGGGTAATTTTAGATAGTTCCCCACCCAAAACCCCGGATTCCCACTCTCTCCCCAAGTTAGTAAGGGTTATCCAGTTTTAGGGTTATATCTAGAGAAGTATATATTTCCCCCATATAAAACCTAGTATATTCTAAGTTAGAAAGTTAAAATACATCCATTAATAACGTTAAAGATACTCAAGTAAGTGGTGCCCTACTATTTAAGTAGTACCGAGTTACCTTTTAAAACTGGCCTTTAGATCTACCATCTGTTATTATCTAGAACATAGTTTAGAATGAAATAACAATACCACAAGTTTTAGGTAAACAAATCAGATTTTATTAGCTCTCAATACTTTTTAAATGGCAGATATTTTACGTTATTCCTCATGTTCTAGTAAACTTCAAGCAATATCAGTATTTTTCCCGCCATCACAGAATAGAGACCTTTAATTTGAGCCTTCTCCCATCTTTCTACGACTTGCAAGGCGCCCACAATTTTGACGGAATGAATCGCCTTACGAAATGAAATATATGACGATAGCTTACGTTAAAATTATTTATCCTATTATTAAAATCAAGATAATCAAACAATTGGTTAAAATACTTTTTTATGCAGTACGGAAAGATACGATTAGGCCTACATACAAATAAAAACTCATGTGTGAAGTACTATTAAAAAAATTGACAATGTTCACCTATATTATATTATATAGCATTAATATACTTTTATTAATTAGATTTTAATGCAGGTGAGTACAGTTTTACAAACAATCATTCTGAATAAACCTTTCAAGAAGACCAGATTAACTGGCAGGGATTCACAAATCAACGGGGCGGCCCGGCTGATAAGGGTAGGCTACGAGGTCTATGGATTAAAAGTGTAACTGATGATTAGTTCTCTCACTCTAATGCCCATGTTTACTAAAGGATATTTTGAGAACCTATATTTTTGACATTGATGCTTTTAGATCATATACTTATTTTGAAATGTAGTTACTACAAAACTTTTTATTTCTTCGTTGAATTACTTTAATTACTTAATTTAACTATTAATAATGAAATTTCAGCAAAGAGGGAGTATTAAAATTTACCTTTAATTCCTGCCATTTAATGTTTATGTTGTAGTTCACTGATTCCGAGCTATCCCTATGTTTTGAATGCATAATAACGCAAGTTGTAATAAAAATGCAAGAGATAATAAAATTGAGAACAATGAGATTCGCAATATTTGTACGTAAACATCAGATTGTACTTACTTGGCGATTAGTTCATAAGTAAACATGAGCAATGTTATATCATTCATTTCATTAGCAATGGATATGAAACTGAATAAATTTAACCTCCTAAAGGTATATAGATATAAAAATTCAGAGAATTAATAAAATTTTAAATGTTATTTATACTTATTGAAAGAATAACATGTACAATACACATCACAGTTTCATACATTTTCCATAGTAAAAGGTTTTTTTTCTTCAGTTCTCTAGGTTGCAAATTTACAATATTTTTTTGAAACTGTAGTTAAAGTATCAAAAGGTAATTTATACAGTAAAATTTAAGCATTTAAACAGTAAGTATTTAAAAGCTGAGATGCACAAATGCAATATATCCTGAATTTCTAGACAAGTGATTTAATGTGGATTTATACATCACTCTTTTGAACCATAAGCTTTTGTTAAGCAATAAGCTTTTTAAAATACCAACTTAATCAAAGTAATTACGATCAGTAACAAAATAAACAGTAAGTCTGCGACGAAGACCGCATCAGCGACGTGCAGGCCGTGATCGTAAGCTCATTACACTCATGTGTCACTGGTGAGTGACCAGATTGGCTGGATTATATGAAGGATTTAAAATCATGTTTTTTATCACCTATATTTTTCCCTGATCTTGTATCATTTTCTTGTTTCAACAAATAATTCTGTCGTCCAATAAACATGAAAATATAATGAGAAATATTTGGGATGTTTTTAGATAAATTACAATTTCATTTTTTATTTTATTTAATAATATAAATAGAGATTGAAACAAATCCAAGTAAACGATATACTTATATAATTAAACGTGATACAGATTTGAAATTTGTTTTTGCTTTCCTTGGTCGAAGGGACTAATTAAAAAACGGGTGTGGAATATTTCGTAAGGGGTTTACTCTTTAGAGCACCAATATATCCGTGACGATTATTCAAACGGGAAATTATCAGTACATTTAAGCTATAAAGATACTATAGCTATGAAATAGTTTAAACAATTAAAAATTACATGATTTTTATTTGCTAAACCGAACAACAGGAAAATTATATTAATATTATTCCTATACTGTGCATGAGGCCTATATATTCTGAAAATAATAGTCTCAATTAAATTATTTGGTTATTTAGGGATGTATTTTATTTTTAATATAAAAATTATTTGTTTAAAAAACCCTTTCAAAATTATAAATTTTATTAAACATACACATTGAAAAGGATATCTTGGTTTTATGAAGATATTTATATGTTAACAATAAAGTAATATTAATGTAAAATAAACATAATATTTACCGAACGTCAGTTGCCATGGAAACCTAAGGTCCTTAGCAATTAGTATTTTTATTTGCCAGTGGACACGTAATCACGAGGGAGACCAATTACCATCAATCAAACGTCTATTCCCCACCGAGCAAGGCAGTAATTTGACACATGACAACCCAATTTTATACTAAAAACAGAAAGACAACAGTTAAACGTTAAAGGATTATTTAAACATTAAATGATTATTTATAGATTAAGAGGGGTAAAAGAGGACTATTCTTAGTGTTTGCTCATTAGTCATTTATGATACTCTATATGAGTATATTTTTTATATGAGTTATATTAAATATTATACTCTATATGAGTATCGAAAAAAATTATGATACTCTATTAACAATGGCATATTTATAGTATATTTTATTTTTCAAATAATAAGTAATTTATATCTTTACGAACATCAAATAATCGAAATTTAGCGTATTAAATTTTTTGATAAGCCAAGCGAGAAAACCGCTTTCGGTTATAGTTAAAAAAATTAATAAATGTTATGGCTCACTTTTCGTAGGTGGTTCATGATTGTATATGATGGTGACTAATCCTGAAACTGCCTAAAAATGCTAAATAAAATACTTGGCTGGGCTGTAAAAAGCCTTTTACGATCGGATGGTTCACGTTTATTTATTTTTAGACAAGTGTTAAATAGCAGTAGCTTAAAGCGAAAATTTACAATAGATTCAATTAAATGGCATAGTTATTGCTTTACCTACATGTCACTATGAACAACATAACATAAGACATGCTCACAAACAGGTCATTTGCAATTTTTATCATGTTTGATGCCTTAAATCAGAATAAATTTGTTATATTTCAAAAGTTTGGCATCACTTGTAATACTGTAAAAACTGTAGAACTATTTTTCGTTGTACCGCTGTAAAAAGAGCAGTTTTCATTACATGTGATGCGGACCTAAAGAAGCTCTTTTTCACCCTAGGGAGAAAAAGAATCAGCTGATGTTGAGATCGTCATCTGCCTTATAATGTACTAAGACTGCAAACGTGTGTACGTCAGCGTCGGTAGTGAGTTATCGATTGCATCGAGATGGTTATCGGTTTTTATTATCAGTTGTAATTCATTTCTGCATTGTCGGTTTAATCGATTTGCGAAACTCGCTCATTTCACCAATCGATAGTTCAATGCGCTCGACACATCGATAGTTGTTCGTTGTTATCGGTCTAACCTAATACTTATGAAACAGACAATCAGCTGATTGTTTTAAATAGCAAGTAGAAGATGAAAGCCTCTTTGGGAGGTATGTTTAAAGGTAATATTTTGGTTTTCTTAAGTAGTTAGACTGTTGTAATGAGCTGCGGCCCTAAAGCTGCTTTTCGTTACTCGGTCACTTTTCGTGAAACTTGACCTCGTACGAAAAGCGTCACTTTAGGCCCTAGTAACAAAATATACTATTACATCCCCCATCCTCTTTCACCATCCCACCTGTTATAATTTCTCCACCCCTACCCACTATCATAGCAACGAATCCATTGAATAATGATTTTTTGACTGTTAAATAGATGAGTCCGGAGACTTTTCACTATCCTTTTCACTACTTCCTTGGGGCGAAGCTCCTCAAGAGGGCCAAGGGTGTAAAAAGCTCTAAGCTGAATGTAGAGGGACGGATGTCTTAATTTATGTTCGAAGTAGACTAATTAAATATATGTGTAACTAAGGGTTGTATGATTGTTTAAACAAAGCTGCAAAGTAATTTACTTACAAGGTTTTGTTTCTGAGACAGTAATTCAATTTTTATTGAGCGGTAACTAATAAAACTACAGAAAGATGTAATAAAAAATTCCGAAATTATGAGGCTGGTGATCCTTATAAAATTGTGTTTCTGGCATTTACACACTTGTAGGGGTTTTAAGTAACATCTTTAACAGATTGCTTTATAATCACTAAATTCCTTCATTAATAACCAAATTAATGAGGAATGGCAGATAGTATTTTTTTCTTATGAGAGATAAATAGATGAATTTCATTAATAGATATTCGAGACCAAAGTATTTACCACACCAATTAAACCATATATGTTCTTTACAGCATCATCAGCAACTAAGCTAAAACAGTAACAAGTAAAAAAATAACAAGTAAGTAAAACAGTTGACTTTTAAAATAAACACTCGTAGTTTGTTGGTTCGATGCTAACTTGTTTACTCGACGGCCCGCGGTCGGCCAACTGTTACTTAGCTGACCAGGAATTATTATGAATTTCATATGTTTAACGCCCTTTATGATCTTTTCTAGTATGTCCTCGCATTTTGAATTTCTTCAAAATACTTATTGTCGTTCATTACTATTAAATTATTTCTGAATCTGATTATGATTGGTATACATTGAGCCAGGTAAAATGTTTTATAGAAGACCTCACAACGAGATCGGCTGCGAGGGTATTCAAAAGATTAGACCGGCCGTAATTAACTCAGCATTCCACATCTATCTTTGTTTACATAATTATCAGATCTGATACCGCCTGACCAGACCTGACCTAACATAACCAACTCAACATAAAATAGTTCTGTCCACTAGAACAATAAGTTTCCCTTTAAAGACCCGGAATTAGATGCATTAAATAGTGAATCGACCTAACAACTCTAGACCAAGTCGAAACTTCGCTTAGATGTTAAGTAAACCTTCCTAATCAAAACGACAAAAGTCCACGGAAATATCTACTGTGCTCCAGCCGCCATCTTGATTAAAACCATTCCCGGTCCGTGTTTCTCTAAACACTTTTTCAATTAGCAAGAAAACCATAAGAGATTAAAAAAGTGTATCTGGCGTTTTTTGTGATAAACAAAATTTTCAATAAAATGAGTGTAAGTATGAAAAATAAATGTTAATGATAAGTGTTGATATTAATTCTCTTAACTTTTGTAATCATAATACCCCTGCCCTAGGGAATACAAATAAACTTTTGTGTAAAACACATTCCCAAGGGGGCGAATCCCTTTGGCCCTAATGAATAAGAAATTATGGGATCCTGATGAAAATTCTAGTTATTTGACAACTCAGTCATCAAAATTGGTTCACAATAAAAGTGTGGGTGAGCTCAAAAAATATTCTTTACGGTAATATATGAACAAATTCCTTAAGGTATATTTTTTAAGCTTATCTAAGCTTTTATTGTGAATCAAATTTGATGATTGAAGTGTCAAATAACTGGGTTTTAATCACGATTCTATGGAAAAAATTTATTATTCATAAGGGTCAAAGGGATTCGCCCCCTTGGGAGTGTATTTTGCATGAACTTTACGTGTATTCCTTATGGTAGCGGTATTAGAATGACAACAGTTTAGAAAATTAATAATATCAACAGTTATAATTAATATTTTTTGTACATATTTACACTCATTTTATTGAAAATGTCATCCTCTACAAAAACACCATTATTTACACTTTTCGTATCTCTTATGCTATGTTCTTTTGCTAGTTGAAAAAATGCTTAGAAACACGGACCGGAAGGTTAAGATCAAATCAGTTGTTTAAAATTTCAATAGCATATTTTCTTCATCCATAACTGTAAAACATAAGCTTTCTTGGCCTGAAAAGGCTGTAAAATTTCTGCTCAATGAATGACAGAGGTTGCCTTCAATAATAATTCATGGCTTAGTTAATTATGACAGATCAATATTCGATATTTAGTTGATGTCGATCACAATATTAGTTTTCCTTTAAGATCATGATCACTTAAAAAGAAATCATGAATGATGATGAATCGGTCAAGTTAATTAAATTGCTGTAAAACTAGTTTTAAAGTAAAATGTTTACTACTTTTATAAAATTAATTTTTTTTACATTTCTTTTCATGATAAATGGACGAAGGAGCAAAATTTGTAACTTTTATTTTTTTATCTGGAATGGGAGTTTAGTTGAGTAAATATCATGAATGTCGTACACTAGTGATCTCGCTTATATCAGGTCCAAAATGTTGGATATTTTTTTATGACTCCGTTTTCCTTACATTAATATTCGCTATATCACTGTTACATGCTTGCTAATGTAGCTTTCCCGAAGGAGCCCAAGGCAGAGCCACTGAGTATACCTCATGATGTATCACTGTTACATGTCGGCTAATGTTATGTTTTTCCAATGTAACCATACATCGGTGCCTATAATCGCATTATTATTCCTTAGAATGATTATCATTTTCTTATTTGCTTAATTAATTTTCATGTTTAGATGACAATTTATAATTTTCATTGTATTATTTCAGTAAATGATTATCAAGGTTTGAATAAAGGATGTATGGTTAAGAATAACTCAATGAGATTATTAGTTCCAATTAATAACCCAGAAAATATTTACTCTAACATGCTCAGTGCATTCATGCTTCATCTTTTAGCTCTGCAAGTAGTGTCCGCAATGCAAGCAATTAAAAGGCGTATTTTATGCCACTCAGTTATGTTTTTAGGTTTTTCAATACAACATGATTTTAAAGCCCGGCTTTAACTCCGTTAATATATTTGATGGGACCATAGTAGGGGCAAATAATATTCCAGAAACTCTCCTCATTCAAAAATATAAAATTGAAAAACGTCGTATTATCATATAAAAAAAGTTTGATTTTGCAAAGTGGACTAATATACGAAACATAAACATCTGCCATTCAGTATCGCAACTGCAATGTTATAATAATATATACATATACCAGAGATACATCGTCAATGCATATAGAAATCCAAACAGTGCACCCTTCATGTTCGTGGAATGAAAATACGCGCTTTCCACTACATTACCGGCAAACAATATGTTTATGATTTCCCTGACGATAAGAATGTGTCCCGCGATTGCAATGCTACAACACTTATTTCCTCGGGGTGCGAGACAATGTAGATCGCTTCACTGAGTGTGTATTGGTTGAGGTTCCTGAAGCCAATCGATCATTAAGGCATACAAATGTCTTATCAAATTCAAAATTGATTTTATTCGTTAAGTCATCTTCTTTTACATTGTGATGCAATTAAAAATAAATTTCGTGAAAAGAAAATCATGGCATTACTAAACTTTTAATAAGGTACTTTAAATTAAGATTATACTATTGACTTATTTACGTTTTTGTCAATTAAATGTGTTAAGACACAATATTATGAATTCAAAAGTAGTATTTTTGAGAGGTTAAATTTATATTACTACGATAGACTTTCCACATTTTATGGATTCAAATTTTTATTTCAATGGTTTTTACTAATTAGCATTAATAAAGTAAAATAGCATTATGTCGAAATACTGAATTTAAATCACAAAAACGCATCGAAAAAAATGGGCTTGACGGCTACATTATCAGTAGATTAATTTTTAACCAAGTGAACATTTTTAACAAATTGCAACTGGCCATATTTCATGTGACAAAATAATGTCTTTTACCTCATACAAAAAATATATATTTTTGTATGTTTTAAAAAAATAAAATGTAAGTTCAATATAAAGTATGGATAAAGTTTTACTTACTGCTTATTAGTTAGTTGTTGCTAAATCTTGGATCCGTTTTACCAGATTGTATGACTGGTAATAAGGTTATTATTATTCTCCCCGTTAGATTTAATACATCAAATAAGAATAAGCATTCTTAAAAAATAAACGAATCCGGACGGAATGTTATGAAACCTTTACGATGTTCAATTGACCTACTTCAACAGTTTTCAACAAACGATAAAACAAGCCATAATTAATCTTTGTAAAAAATTATCTCGAATCACTAAAGTTGAATGTTTATACAGTATCGAAAACTGGTATATTAGTAAATTCTGACTTTTTAGTTCGTATATATACCCTCCTCCCTAAATTAAATGATACAACCTTTTAGGACCAAATAAATAAGATTGTTTTAATTTGATGATTTTAGATGTATAACACGTCTTCTATTAAAACGTATGTAAAATAATAAATCAGGGATCATAGCACACATTTGTTGTCTTTTTGCTTCACTGACTTCCCAGATGGCGCCAACATTATAAATAAAGAAGTTCCTTAAGATTAGCCATGGGATTTGTTATACGTCCATGGTCTCAAAAATATTTTAAGAACATTTTTAAACCGTTAATACCAAGTAAAAAATCAATTTAAATAATAATATTTTATCACTGCCTTTTTAAATGGATATTCTTAATATTTTTTTGCACTAAGCCTAGTGAAAATTATATTTGAAGAGTAGATGAATACTTATATGCAGACCGCAACTATAGTTTATCTAGAATAATAATCTTACCGAGCTTATATTTTGAATACCCCCATTACAGCAGACCTGCACACTCAGCAGCGTATTTAAAGTGCATAAGATTAATTTTAATCTAGCATAACAAAATATGACATGTTTTTGAAAGCTCTATAAGTCAAGTATAACATGAGGAATGTGTGTGCTAGTTTGATGCAACAGGTACGTTAAACCTGGGTGGTTTTGACTCAATATTTAGTAGATGTGATCTAGAAATGGCATTTACCAATTTTCATCAAGATATGTTAAGAAATAAGGAAGGATTTTTGTTTTATTCCCCATATGGATAACACGGGGAATGAGAATGCAGGTTTGCTACCACAAAAATGAAAATATTGGGGGTTTTAGACTCATATACATTAGGACTTATCTAGATGAAGCCACAAGCCAAGTTTCATAAAGGTATGTTAAAAAATAATGGAGATATAAAGTTTTATTTATTTTCCATAACGTTAACATTGAGACAACGTACTGTTTAGCACTTTCAATATCTCGATAACCAATGGACATAAGAGCAATGATTCAAAGTACTACATTGTTTGTTTTCGAGCTTAATTCTATGGTGCTAACAAACATTTGATTATTTAAATTTTTCTATGTAAAAATTAAAAAGAAAATTTGGGGGGTTTATCCCCCTTTACCCCCCATTCCGGTGTCCGATCGGGCTGGTTTACGAACTCGACCGAGTGATTACCACTTTACATGTCTGTACCAAATTGCATTAAGATCAGACCATATTTACGGCCGCTATCGTGTTAGACAGGCAGGCATACACACACACACACACACACACACACACACACACACATATATATATTTTAACTAACATCCATTTTATTCAAAACATTCAGTTTTATAAAGAGGTGACCATAAAGTGGTACATGATCGTTACAACTAATAGAGGAGTAGTCTTAAAGAAGACTTCGTTGCATTTTATATGGGTGATAACAAGGTTTTTGCAGATGCGTGGCTAACAGATTACATATGGCTAATGAGAATTCGGGTTTTCAAAGCCCAGTTTACTGAATACTGTAGCAGCTTCATCACTGTAACAAATATTTTCATTTGTACTGAACTAGTCGCTTGGGACTTCAAACTAGTAGTGGTTAAAATGTTATGGAAAATCACCTGTTTGAAAGTTGAATGAGGTATTGCGGCTGCTCAAAATTTTCCATCTGGTATTTTGCACAGCAGTACTGCATCTAACCTATTACAAGTTTAAACAATCATACTTTATTACAGTATTGCCTATTATGTCACCGCACCGGTCAGTGGTTCACTAAATTATTACTTTGACAAAAAATGTAATGTCTTTTAGCGCAAATATTTGTTTTGCAAGGTTTAAATCCATTAATACAACTTTAAATACGACGACCTTAAGTTGGTTGACTGAACTTAAGTATTGGCTTGAAGATATTGGTTTGATTGAGCTCCTTGGTGACAAACTAGTCTCTAGATCAGAGAGCAAGAATAAGGTAATTTAACTTTTGTTTACATTTCAAAGTTTGTGATTCTGAGCCGCTGCCGACAGCATCATCAACAACAAATAACACAACAGATTTTTAGACATAAACAAAATTTTTCAAATAAATAACTATCTTTCTAAGTTATGTTTTATTAAAGTAACATCTTTGATTGTCTTTATCTTAGATATACAAATTTACCACAGTGCAAAAACATTGTGCTTTATCTTCAAGTTATTTCTCCAAAGAAAATCTAATAACGTTGAAAGAGACGCTACTCTGGAGGACGTGTCCCCGTTGTCAATGTAATCATTATAGTTTGGATTCGCCATTGATGTACATCTGCCATTGGACCGAACAATTGTATATATTTAACACGAAAACTCTTATGGTACTTACTATCTTAACCCGAATTATAACTACATCATTTGAGTATAGTTTTAATCAGAATAGAATTAAGACTGTGTCTTTGAAAAGTACAATTGAAGAAAATTTTGAAACAAGTGAATTTAATTAATAGAAATATTTAATAGCGCAAAAGGTTCAATAGAAATGAATCCTACCTAGTATGTAATAAAATTTTTAAATTAAGATATTTTATTTTATGCATAGTATGTTTTGTATATTCAATGATAGTTATGTAAGGTATTTTAAGGTTACGCCATTAATAATAAGTAGTGTTAACCTTTACCAGACAGCCTACCGACTCAAGGTTGCCAATCTGTGGAGGGAAGGCCAGTCCAGAACCGGTCACACCTCAATTATCAAATTCGTGGCTAATGACCCTGTGCTTGACATGATCTCAGACGTCATGAGTACAGAGGTTATTTTCCACAAACCTTTTTCTGTTGATCTTCTTTCCAGGAATGACTGGGTGGCTGGAAAAATGACGTATTTAGGCAGAGGGAGACTCGTCTGGTACACAGACTGCTCCCTTTTTGGAGGCTCATCCGGTTTCGGGGTGTATGGTAAAGCTACTGGAACAGCGATTTCAGCAAGTCTGGGGGCTTACTGCACCATATTTCAAGCAGAAATCTTTGGCATTTTTACATGTGCCTCCAAAAGGCCTTCAAGGCAGATAGATACATTGTGATCCTGTCAGACAGTCAGGCTGCTTTCAAGGCGCTTGACTCAAATGAGATCACCTCAAAACTGGCGTGGGAGTGCTTCAATGCTCTCTGCGATCTGGGAAAACTAACCTTCGTGCTTCTCGGTTAGGTACCAGGCCACACAGGCATTGGGGGCAACGAGAACGCAGACAAACTTGCCAAAGCAGGAGCGGGAATGCCATTCTATGGCCCAGAGCCATGCTGTTGTATTAGCAGGGCTACCGCCCACAACGGCATCGATAACTGGGCTAAGGATCAGCACCGCCTTCGATGGTGCAACTACGCTGGCCAATCACTGGGTAAAAAGCTGCTTCCTGAAAGTTCTGCTCTGTTCGCCAGCTGGCTGCTGAGTCTGAGCAGGAATCAGGTTAAGCGGGTAATTGCCTTGATCACTGGACACGGCCATTTCAGGAAATATCTCTTCACTTTCGGTATCACTCATGATGATCCGGAGTGCACACTCTGCGGCAGCTCTGTCGAGACTGCAAGTCATATCATCCTGGAATGTGAAAATCTGGGGGTAAGGAGAAGAGCCCTCTTTGGTCTTCGACAACCAGGTGATGAAAAAGATGCTAGCATTGGAAAGAAGCTCTTAAGCCTCGTTGAGGGCACAGTCATAGGGCTGCCAATCTAGCAGATTAGGGGAGCACAATAAGCTTCGGTTGACGTGCTGGGACCTTTTGAGTCTATCCCCCACTACCCAATCAATCAATCAACCTTCACCAACAGAGTATTTCTCAACTTACTCTTACTAATTTTATGTAATAGTACTCAACGGTGAAAAGATTCAAATGAACCTAGTTTTTAGTACACCGGCTATTCTTAGATGCATTGTCTATTATTCGGATATATTTCTCTTTTCGAGAAATAAAATATGTATGTACAATTATTTAATATGTGTATATGTACTTAATATTAGTGAATGTAATACTCTCGCTAAATCTTATCTCCGTTACTGTATGACGTTTCAACTTCAAAATAGGCTAATGTCGAAAAATTGGAAATCAATGATTCGATCAACTAGGTGCCTAATTAAAATTTCTATTTTTTGGACCTGGGGAGAGAATAATCTCTTAAAAGGTGAGACTTCGGAAATACTAGGTGTAGTAGACTAAGGTTAGCACGAATAACCCACAGCAGAGACGTGGAGGGAGGCTATCAGACTACTCGAGAGGTCAGCAACTGGGGCTGAAGAGGTGCGGAACTGACTGCGACATTCCCCTCAGCGAAGCTCGGCGTACGTATCAGTAGACTCTGCAAGCACTTCAGTAAAGCAAAGGAAACAACTTTCATTCATAGGTAATGCAAACATTGATGTAGAAACTGGAGGAAGACAAGGCCATAGGATATGAATGAATGAATGAAAAAAGTGCTTTATTTTTCCAAATTTACATTACAGTACATATTGAGAAAAAATGACACTTAAGAACAATGAATATGCAATAACCGTCTGTCCGGTTGACAGAGCACTAAAACCATTTATAGAAATAAGTAAAATCCGTCCTTTTTTCTTATTTTTATATTTATGACTGTCTCATAATAAATATCAGAAAACATAATAGTTTAAGAAGATTAAATAAAAATAATCCTAACGTGTTCCTTTTTCTTAATTAAATACGCCCATCAATCATGGTTTCTAATTAAACGAGTTTCAAGTACAGAACATCGTATTTATAAGGCACAATTTTTGTAACTAGAATGAATATTCTGCATTTTGTTTTGCATGTATCACTTTACAATATGACATGGCCTATTGTACTTTATGTATTTAATGGCTTAATAAATGACTATTATTGACTATTAGTATTCACAAATTATTCTTTCAAAAATTAAATTCTTGTGTCATTCCCCTGCCATGCTTCCTTCAAATAATTGCTTAACGTACGCCAATTCTTCTCATGGAAAATTTCTAAATATTCTATTCTATTTCAAGGCCACAGCATAACTAATTTAATTGAAGTTTATTTGCTTTTACTTGATAACAACTACATCATTTTGATAGTTTTAATCTAATAAAAAGCCATGATTGTTTAACTCAAACCTATTTACGTTAGGTTTATTTTTTTTACTTCACGTAAGCTTAGTGGTAAAAATGAATTGAGTTTGTTTTGAACTGAAACTCACCTGTTCTAAATAAACTTCCTAGAAAAATGCCATTCAAGGCATTTAAGTTTTTTAGTATTCTTTAATTATTATTGAATCAATGCCTTTTGTAATCAAAGCCTAAAATGTTAGTAAAAATATGATTACAACAAACAAGTTTTACAAATCAATTACTTATGTGCTGCATTCCTTCTAGGGAAATGAAAACTGAAATTGCCAAAATGTAATTTTTATTATAAAGTATGTGGTATATGGTTGGTTTTAAGTTTAAGAATCCTGTTTAATTTTCTGCCGTCATGGAACTTAATATTAGATGGAATAAATACAATAAGAATGTTCAAATGAAAATGGGATTGGTTTAGAAACATAGGTTAAATATGCACTTAAATAGAATCTGCCAATATCTTACAAAGCACAAAAACCTACAGCTTGAAAGAGTTTTATAAATATCGATCTCTGCGTATTTGTAAAAATGTAACATCGGACCTCTTTGCTTCACCAGCTATATCATCAATAAAATAATAACTAATACACACTTCAGTTATTAACACCTCAGAGGGGCATGAACTTACCTGAAGAACGAATTGCTTCTCATTGTCTTTCTTTAATAGAAGCAATTATTTTTTCGTAAGCATAAATAACAAAATATACATCACCTTTGTTTGAATGTACCTAATGATCTAAATCTAAATTAATATAAGCTATGTAATAATGTAAAATCTTAAGTGATGTGTGAAACCATTTTTTAGTTATTTAACTATTTAAGTTTAATTACAAATATAATAAATTAATTCACTACCGTTCTAAAAAAGCAATAAATAAATTCTTATAAGTATAAGAACCGGTTATCCGTTTATTACATATTAAGTTTTATATAAACTTAACCATTGAGATTGAACTCTTTATCAATTAATTCAACTGGTTTAAACTGATTGAGATGAATATCGTAGGAATTCCGTTCCCATTTCAAAGAAGGGATCGGCGAGTGTTGTATCCAGCCCTGTTGGCCCGCGGGGTCGCTTTGAGAAGGTGCTGATGGGGGGTATTAAACAATGAAGGATAATGGATCCTTCGACTTCGTCCGTCCTCTCTGATAAAACGGGAACTTTCACTAAAAATCAATTTTAATTTAGAAACGAGATATTAAATCGCTCTATGTTACTCTCTCCAGCTATGTAAAATTGAATGTTTTTAATTTCTTACTATAGTTTTATTAAAGAAAGTATGAAACTGAGAGAAAGACAAACGTGTTTTTGTATTAAATTACAAGCGCACTTTTTAATACCAAAATGTTTTTTTTGGCTGAAGGTGTTAGTATAAAAAATAGCATCTTTGGGAAATGATTAAATTATAAAAACAATTTAAAGCTGTTCTTTTGACGTGGCTTATCCCCCCCACATGCAAAGTTTAGACGATTTTTACTCCTTGCAATGGGTGAGTAAAATAATAATTTTCCTACAGTTACCTGACAATGTACATGCTCTCTCACTGATTTGAGAAAGCAAAGTGGCCAATTCGCTCATCAGTGAGACAATGTTAACTTTGTCTCACTCAAATTACTTTGTCTCACTCCAGATTTGCAACGTGAAGGCACGAAATAGTGAGCGCGTAACATGCAGACAAGGTCTTATGCGCGCGAAATACGTTGGCAGCACTGGCTGGTCAGCTGTTGTACTGTTGTATTTGTCACAACACTTCCGGTCACGGCAGAAGCCACAATTTCATTGATTTGCCATTTGTAAACATTGAAGGTTAGTTTTGCTTGTGTTATTTGTCTTTACATAAGTAATTCTTTGGTTAACAATTCTTTTAGGGTGTTTGTGTTCATTTTAAGGAGATTATTTTTTGTTTCTGATTTATTAATGCTACTTTCACATTAAATGTCATATTAAAATTTCACTTCTGTGTAAAAATATGTTACGTCTCTTTACCAATTTATTTGTTTTATGGTCACTGTAGGAAAAATATAATGTGCAACTCGAGTGCAAAGTGCAATTGCTCACTAGATGCGCAAATAACTATTGTCTCCCGGCGGGAATAAATGGATTACTTTGTCTCTCGCCTCGCTGAGAGACAAAGTACACCCATAAGAATAACATTAAAATAAATAATTAAAACATCAGAGCGTTTTCAATTTTCCACGCTTACATGAAAATATGTTGCAGCTCAACGAATGCAGGCGATAACATCTGATTCAGAGGCAGGAATAATCAAATAAACTTAACATTAACGGCAATCGGCTGTGAGAACGTTTAAGAATTAAGCATTTAAGTTCTCACAAGTTCTCAACGTGAGAACTTCAGAGCAACAATCAGCTGATCGCTAGCGCATGCATGGTTGCAGCTACCTGGATGCAGGCGCTACTAGCAGAACAAACTAAAATGGACATTTTTACTAAGTTAATAAAATAAATTTTTATGGTCAGGATATTTACTATTGCAGCTAAGGGAAAAATGTTGGGTGTATTTCGAGAGGAATGCTCATTGTCTCCCTCGTGAGGCAATGCTCTACCTTACTCACTCAACTAACAAATTACTATTGGGTTACCACAAAATGCATAACATTATAGAAAGTACGGTTTAAAACCTCTAAAGTTGAGTATGATCCTTTTTTAGAATGTATAATTAATAATTTATGTCCATGGAGCTCACGAAAAAACTGGCTCGAAGGTGGATTTTAAAGTCAATTAATAAACTTCGATTAGGAATGTATCAGTATTTCATCAGGGTTGAAGTGCTCCGGCTAACAACAGAGTGACAATAGCTGCAAAACAACAATGGACTTACTCCATCCTTATCTCTAGATATAAAACAATATACTTATCAATTTAAAATAACTCGGTTGAATGTTAATTTTGTCTCAGTTAAATACTAGCGCTTTATTCTACTTAGGGTTATTTCTTAAAAGCCTACAAATTCCCTAGTTGATTAAAGTCAATAATATTGTTTAAATTTGAAAAACTACCCAAGGTTTTTCAAATAAACCCTTATTATTCTCGTACTTTAGGAAGTGCTATTGATACAAAATTATTTTTACATGTGGATTTGGGGGACTAATCTTTTTTGTTGCTACTTAGCATTATTTTCATCCGAAACACATAATGGAAAATACAGGTACCCTAATTAATATTCAGTAAAACCCCTATGACATCAAGTCATTCTCCAGTCCGAAGTTAATTAAACAAGAGCTCTGTAAAAGAGTTTTGTAAAAAAAGAATATTGTTTAGTATGTTTATATTACTGTCTTCGAACCAAAAAACCTGACGTTTAAATGTTTTAACTCCTGTCCTGTCGTGATGAAACTCATATTTGATTAAAAATAATTAAGTCAATAGTTACAACATTATTCCGTATGTGAAGTTGGAATTATATCCTTTGTAATTAGTTACTTATTTTCATTAGCACGTTTTCAAAAGGTCGATACTGTACTTTTACTGTACGGTACTTTTACTGTTATTTGTGTCAACAAAGTTTTCTTTAAAAGTTGTAGAAATTCATTTGTGAACAAATTAAATGAATCAACGCAATTTTATCGTAAAAGCCCAAGCAATTATAGAACTGCAAATCTTATATTATATCATAACCTACTCTGTGGGTTTGTAATTTGTCACATAATTATTCCTTTGATCTAGCAGCATGGTGAACTTGGTTATGCGTTTGGCTGCTCACACAAATTAACTGTGGATAATTTAAGCGGAAAGCGGATTTTGATTTCCAAATGCCATCGATATCCTAGGTTTTTACATTAATTTAAAATACTGTAAGCTTTCTATTTTCAAGTATTATCTATTTCATTACTGTATATAAAGGTGAAAAGGTTTTATAACGGACAACGAAACTCCAAAACCATACAACCCACAGAGCTTAAATTTGGCATATACGTTCCCATTGGGTCACAGATGTGTACTAAGAAACGGTATTATGAAATTCTCAGAGGTTTTCGCTCTAGAAGACACAACAATTTCAATACAAATGTTATGACCGTTGGTTTTATATTATTGTTCATTAATCCAGAAAACTGAATAGGCATTCTAATTTCATGACCAGCTGCGGTAGTCATTGTAGTTCTTAATAAAATGTTAAGTGAGGACTGAATGATAAAAAATCTGCAATAAAAAACATTTCATGACAGCAAAATAATAGTAGAATAAAGAACAAAGTTTTTGATCAGTACCCTTTTATAAATTTTACTTTAAAGCCTCGGGTGAAGGAGCTCCTAAACGGAAATAGTATATTACGTTACTAGGCCGGGAAGTACTGTTTTGCCAACGAGCATGCGGAGTTTTCATGCGAGTACGGCCAAACTTCCCGGCCGTGTAACGTACGATATTTTTCATCATACTACGCAGAAAGAAAACATACTTTCAATCATAACGTAGTCCTTGCATAAACATACTTCTCAAACATTCAAACCTAACCTATAACAAACAGAACAAACATTTGCTACGGATGCAGTGCTGCCACTACATGGACTACATTCCTCTAAAAAGTAACCAATAAACAAGCATTAAACGTCGGTTTGCTGCAAGTCAGCTGATTGTTTACTTCCGTTCTTTCCGGCCTAGGTCGGATAAGAGTTTATTCGGGTAACTTTGGAGCCAACAAAAAGGAATCGAAAACAGATGTTTCTGTGTTAGTATGATGAAATAGTATATTACGCAACTAGTGCGGGAAGTAGGTGTTTACATGCGAGCATGAAAGTTCACGCGCGACGCTTGCGGAGCGCGGGGATGTCATGCGAGCAACGTAAACAACTTCCCGGATGAATTGCGTACGATAGTTTTCGCGACACTACCAGCAAAAAATATACAGGGTAAGTAAAAAACAACACTTCTATGAAAGTTAAAAGATTTAAAAAATATTAAATAAACTGTAGGGAGAAAACTATATTTATCTGTGCGGGGGAGATAACAAAAAGCGTTATCTCTGCTGTTCAGCGACCGAGAAAGCCTTTCTAGGAATCCGTCTTATCGTCACACAGACGGCAACAATTGATTAAATAATTCTGCTCTTTATTAACTTATCGCTATTAACTGTACGTAGTCGCAACCTGGGAAACCAGTTTAATTACAATTGAGATATGGTCGTCTTAGTTAAAATGTGTATGTTGTGTTTATGTATAATGTATGTAAATTGTGTGATATACTTTTTTTCTTGAGTTGGCAACATTGAATTACGTGGAATGCAAACTGTTTACCGCACTCCAGCTGATTTGTTACCTCACTACAGCTGATATTTGCCGTACTCTTTTGTAAACGGCGACTTCCCACACTGAAACGGAAGCGGAAATCGGCTACTTACTAGTGTAGTGTTGCGAAAACATTTGGCACATTACCCTCCCTCCCAACAAGAATAAATCTCAGAACGTAACTAATGACACAAAATAACAGAGAAATCTTTCTCAAGTCAATTCTTCTTCTTCATTCAAAGAAGGCCTAATAAAGTTGGAAGATACTGCTCGAGAGGACCGGCTGCAATGTCGGAGCTTTCGCCTCCCCGCTGTCGACACTAGACCTCAAACCACGTATGGCTCAAACACTGGTCTTGTATATATTTTATCTATTTTCGCATTAATTTTTCGATAACTTTAATTGCCTTATATTAGTTTTTAAGTGAATTACTTTATATATCAAACGTTATTGACCTGGCTGAAAATAATTATGGTTTAATTATAGCTGAATAATATGATTTTAAGAATATATGAAGGAAAATATTACTAAGGGAATATTGGAACTACAATATTGGAATACAAGGAACTGATTGATAATTCATGGTTGAATTTTTACTTTTTACTCTATAAATATTATATTTAAAAAATTGTTTTCCTCAAAAGTTTCGAATTTCATTTGATGCTGGATCTATATTTTTTCTAAGCTGCTATCTGGATTCAAAAATTATTTTCAGGGTGATGTATGCCCGTCCGTATTTGTGAATGAGTTGTGGAGGAAAACAGAGGTGAAGATGATAGCTATGGGCCGAGTTTTTCAGTAACTTCAAAAGTTTTACTTTGTTAGTTTTTTGTTAATCTATGATGCTACTTAACCCGTAAAAATATTTCTATTAAAATTTCATGGTTTATTGTAATTGAAATGCTACAAAAGTACAAACCTCCAATTAAAAATTAAAATACCTAAACTAAAAGTTCTCCAGGAGAAATAAGAGCAAGTCAAACAGCAAACCTCACGACATTGTAATCAGTAGAGTAACTAACAAGACGTTTCTAAACAACGTCGGTGGTTTGAAGGGAGGTTAACTAGAATCAAGCTGTATCTGTGACACACGACTTGTGTATATCGGGTTATGTATGTAGAAAATGCGTAAGCGAATCTATACACAAATATGCTTACCATTTATTTGGTTGATTGTAATGACTAGAACAGAAAGGATAAGTGTCCTTAGGCACTTCAGGAAAATAATTGGCCCAAAACTTGAATCATCTTTGCTTAGAACATTTCTATGTTTTTGAAGAGGCCTAAGTAGAATATAGCAATAGTAATTATTTCACTAAGCTGGTTAGGTTCAATAGAGACATTTTAAATTAAAAATGCTATATTTCATGAAAAGGTTTCTTAGAGGTATGGAGTGGAAGGGTTCAAACATTTTATTTTTACAGAAATGTTTTCATTTATGTTGACTGGAGCGCATTAACTTATTCATAATCATAATTTATCAACTGCATTAGAACTCATATTGGAACCAGTTTTATTGTAAGATCTATGTCGTGAAATTATTATTTTTACATTGTAAAAAGGATTGTATCCAACTTTGGCAAGTCAGTCTTTAAACCGCACTTCCTAGAACGTTATGCCAATATTATGTTTAAGTCATTAGGTTACTAAAACTTGAAAACAATGCCACCCTTAAAAACAAACTCTAAAACGCATTTTATAATTTAGTTATACCCTTTGGTTGACATGTCCTTTATCAATACCTAGAGCCAATGAAAATTTTGCTATCAACTACGTGTATGATCGCGCTCGTTAGTTGATTTTACTTTACGAAAACAAATTTTGCTTAATTTCTTATTTCACTTAAATACGGCTTAATTTTAAATTTAACTAATACAATTTAATATAATTTGATAAAAGAACTTAAGCTATTTAATTCCTCCTTTAAAAAAATACTAATTGATTTTTAAGGGAAATTCCACGTTTTACCAGAGAGGACGGACGAAGTCGAAGGATCCATTATCCTTTATTGTTTAATACTCCCCATCAGCGCCTTCACAAAGCGACCCCCCGGGCCAACAGGGCCTGGATACAACACTCGCCGACCCCTTCTTTGAAACGGGAACGGAATTCCTACGATATTCATCTCCAATAAATTAAACCAGTTTAATCACATTGATGAATAATTTGATATTATTCATAGTGGAAAAGTTAATATATAAATTGTGTACTTTCGTAATATGAATGACTACACTTACGATTTTACCGTAATAACCTACATTAACTTGGCTTTTCAACGTTAAGTATATTAAAACAATGTTGACGTTTATTATGAATAGCAAAAAATGATTACCTCTTTAAAAGGCATTTGGTAAGTAACATTTATTTTATTTCCCCAAGTAAGCTCAGTGTCACTCAGGTCCAGTATTAATAATCAAATAATATAAATAGCTTGAAAATATAATAGATTATTAAAACAATTACACTATAGTAAATATATTGTGTATTAGGGTTAAACTAGAAGATTTATATCTATTTTAATGACCTTGTGGTTTGCCATGTAGTGTATATGGTTATTAATCTATTGATGACACAGATAGTAAACTGAAGAGGTCCGTTCTTACATTCCCGTATGTTCGAACCATTATTTGAAAAAATTGGCAGAGATCTCAAAATATAATGTGCTTTGCAAGATATTGCCTGATTTTATTTGATTAGGTTGATATTTAATTACCGCTCCCAAACCAAAACAATTTTCATTTAAGCATACTTTTATATTTATTCTACTTACTTGAATCAGTTACCTGATAGAAGAAAAACAAACAAAGGATTCTTAATCATCAAATTATTCTTAAACCACATACCACAGAGAAAGAAACGGACATTCCTCTGTCCGTTCCTTTCTCCGTGCTCATACTTTAAACTTGAAATTAATTTTTGGCACCTTCAGGTTTAACTTTCCGGACATTAAAAGGAATACTGCAGATTATGTATATAAGTAATTGATTTGCTCAACTTGCTTTTTGTTATAATATTTTTATGTAAGTATTACATTTTTTTGTAGGGGTATTAGCTTATAACAATTCATTAATAGATTAAGACTATTCAAAACGATAACTGCCTTGAAAGACATGTTTCCTGCAAGTTAATTTCCTTCAGATGATTTTCAATTGGAAACATACTAAATCTACTTTTCATCACACTACGACGTAATCACCTGTTTTACAAACGTCATGCTGGAGCTGGAGGCCGAAACCAGCTCTTTTCCACTATAGGGCTGAACATTTTCTATTTGCTAAAATAGACAATTTGCTTAAAACACCGTGTGAACATTAAATAATTATACAGCATCTAATAGGTTTCAATGACGGACTAGTTGCGATCATATGGTTTTCATTGCTGTTTTTGCTTAGTAACCATAATAAAGAAGTTGTATCACATCTCCTAAAAGTTTTGATTCCAAGTTAGTCAAATAAATAATCAGATTTTGGTTTTTAAAGGGTTTATTTTAATGTAAAGTGTGGTGAAAAATAGCGTTCGCAACTCGGCCGAAATGGTTTTGCAGCTCTCGATCATTTCAAATTTCGGACTTCGTATTGAATTTGAAAAGCGATCTCAAACGCGTCCCTAAATGCGTCTCAAACGCGATCTCATTTTCGGCCCTAAATGCAAAATATACTATTTTACCACTAAACTTAAAGAATGTATAGCTTTTACCAAAAATAAATAGGGTTTAGTCAAAAACAATGTTCTAATCTAAACTGTGAATACGACATAGTTAGTTAGTTGTCAAGTAAAAGTAGATATGCTTCAATTAAATTAGATTTTTTTACAACAAAAAGGCTATAGCCTTGCCTTCCTCTAATTTTTAGACATAAATGTTTGCATTACCTATTATTAATCAAAGTTGTTTTCTCTGCTGTACTGAAGTGCTTGCAGAGTCTATTGATGCGTACGCCGGGTTTGGACTGAGGGGATTGTCGCAGTCAGTTCCGCACCTCTTCACCCAGTTGCTGACCCCTCGAGAAGTCTGATAGCCAATCTCCAGTCTGACGCTGCTTTGGCAATTCGTGATTTCTATCCTATACCTAGTATTTTTGAAGTCTTACTTTTTAAGGAGGTGATTATCTCCCTTAAATAACAAAAGAATAGTTTTAAGTAAGCACTTAGTTTGTCCTACTGTTTTTAGACTTATGAAAGCATTTTTAAGTTGAAACATCATAAAGTAAAAGTTTAACGACAGAGCAACGAGCATGAAATCCAGCAACAGTATTACATTCTCTATGATCGATAGTAAATGATATAAAAATATTTTTCACCAAACAACAACATAATTTAATAGGTTACAAAGACAGGATGGTTGCGATCATATGATTTTCATAAACGATGACAAAGAACTTTATCATTACTCATAACTTCAACATTTTATTATCAAGTGTATCAAATAAATAATTAGATTTTTAATGTTATAATGTTATTCTCGACTTCGTCTCAAATTTGAAACACGATCTCGCGCCCATAAAACCTCATTTTCAGCCCTATTTGTGAAATGTATTATTGTTTTTATATACTTTTTATTTCCTCAGTTCAAAAAGCTACACAAAACCTTCCATAACAAAAAATTCTTAAAAACCGATAAGTTTTTTACTGATAATTAATACCGCAGCCTGTCAATTTATTTCAAAAAAGATAAGTAGGATTCATTCCTATTGGCCTATCTTGTGCCTATCTGCACACTAAACGGAAACATTTCTACGTATTACATTCACTTGTTTTAAAATATTCAGCTTAACCTTAGACGTAGTTTTAATGCTATTGTAATGGTTACACGATGACATATTTTACAAGTTCGTAATAGAACTTTTCTTATCAAATAAAAAAAAGTGTTTGGTGCAATGGCAGATGTACATCAATGGCGAATTCAGACTGTAATGATTACATTGGCATCAGAAACACGTTCTTCTGAGTAGCGTCTCTTACAACTTTATTAGATTTTCTTGGGAGAAATAACTTAGAGAAAAGGTTCAATGTTTTTGCACTGTTGTTTGTATAAATATCATAACAACGATGAAAACTACCATATAATACTTAGAATTTAGTAATATTGTGATATTTAATTTGTATTTATTTGAGTATTTCATGACTTACTTGTCGCTGTTGGAAAAGAACCACAAACTTAAACTATAAATAAAATTTTGATTAAATTGTTGTCGTCCTCTTATTCAGGCCCTATAGTAGCACGTGGTTTCGACACCCGAACCTCCATCTTTAAACCAATCCTTTTATTGAGTCAATCAACTTCAGATCGTTGTACTGAAACATTTAAACTTTGCAATATTAATTTGCACACGAACACTCGTGCACACTGACAGATGTGGGCGAGATTGTAGTCAGGACTGTAATGAAATATTATTATTGAAATTTTTAATAGTTTGGTTGCAATCCTGCTATGAAAAATCATCGATGGAAACTTTTGAGCAATTGTACTACCTCTTATTCAACTTTCACATAGGTAATTTCCCACAAATTTTGAACCATTAATAGTTTTGAAACCCCGAACGACTAGATCAGTACAAATGGAAGCATTTGCTACAGTGATGAAGCTGCAGCAGTATTCAGTCAACTGGGCTTTGACAAACCGAGTGTTCATTAGTCATATGTGATCTATTTACCGCACAGCTTGAAAAACTCTTGTTAACACCTACATAAAGCAAACGACACCGTTTTAAAGTATACCCACTATTATTTGTAGAGAGCAAGAACGATTTAACGGACACTTCCTAAAACTGAATATTGTGACAACAAATGTAAAGATTGTTAATTTAACCTCATTAAAAAAATTACCTCAGTATTTTTTTTAATGATCGGTAGTGTCGATATGGATATTACTACAATAATTAATCATCTACTCCCCAAATTTTATTCTGTTTTTTTATATTTTTATTTTATTTGTGTATTTTAACGCCAGTGGCATTTTTTAACGTTTTGATCGGGAACGGTCCAAACCCGGGTCTTGTTACTATCTAACGGCGACCTTTTGTTAGATAGAATTCATAGCCCAATGACAAATGACAACTGGACCCAGTTTCGATCCTCGCAGGAATCGAACCGGCGACCCTCAGGTTATGAGGTGAGCGCTTTATCCACTCGGCTATCCAGTCAACTATCCAATCAACTGTTAAGACCTAATACAAAACAAAACCTATCAGGAATGTGCTTTCACAAAAACAGTGATAAAATATAAATTGTTTTACTTGTTTCTTAGTTTCTTACTAAGTTTGGTCTCAATGTTGTGTAAAAATATTTTTAAAATATCTACTGAAGCCAGAATTTGGTGTATGCCCAGCATATACCAAATCCCATGGCTAATCTTAAGGACCCTCTTCATTTATAATGGTGGCGCCATCTGGGAAATCGGTGGAACAAAAAGACAACAAATGAGTGCAGTGCTCCCTAATGTATTGTTTTACATCCGTTCCAATACAAGATACGTGTAAAATCAACCGATAAAACCAAAATCAAACAATCCCATTTATTGGTTACCAATAAATCTACTCTCTCAATTGAGAGAGTAGGGTAAAGTTACCAAAAAGAAAATTCTGTAATTCGTTAATATATTAGTTTTTAGTAAAAACATTCACCCTAAACTTTTTGAAACAATAATGATGGTATAAACCAATACTTAAAGCGGAAAATTAATTGTCTGTTGTATCATTTGTTAAAACAGTTGTAGTATAGCTTCATGTAAAGATTATTTCGGTTACCTCACAGTATTTTGTCTAAATTGGTTGCTTTTCAGGATTGTGTAACATTATTATATTCTGATACTGAACGGTACCAATAATAAGAACCTTATTACTCATTCATTCAATCTAATGAAAAATATTTAAGATAAACATTTAGCAAATATGAAATTTTCAGTAAGTGGAATATTATTTTGAATAAATATTGGAAGTATAATTTATATTTTAACCATTTTATTTTTATTTTTAATGAGTTAAATGGCAACAGTGTGTAACATGGGAAATGACCTATTGTGGTTTGATTGAAGCTTTTACGAGGTTAGAACCTGGTGATGGTGTATCCGTCTCATCTAATGGTAATGTATTATCCGTCAAAACCAATTTACATATCGATGAGTTTATATTGTTATGAAAAATCTCAGTATTAAGACATTATGGTTGGGATAAAATATTTTATCATATTAGTGCTAATATGTAAACACGCTATCGAAATTAAAATTCAAGTTCTTTAGTTTGCAAAACATTTAAATGTGGATAGTCAATATGTTAATTATGTACTGTATCTTAAGAATTCATGATACTGAAGGATTGTTATTAGCAATTTTATTAAGTTTTACTCTCGTTTCTAATGTTTAAACTACACCAAGTTTTGAGAGGTAATGAAGCTCGTCTCGTTTCCAAATGACCTTACTGAAAGGTGAAAACGAGATGAGTTTTATTACCTCTCGAAACTTATGTGGTTTAAACACTAGAAAAAAAAGGAAAGTCCAAAGAATAAAGTAATCACTAACAATGTACATTTTACGCCTTAAATAATTCTTCTTTAGCAATAAATATTGTATCCAACATATTTAAGTGAGAAAAACGTAAACAAGCCAATTAAATTAAGGCATTATTATAACCTTAATTTGAACTACCTTAGTCCATGATTTTCTTTTCACTAAATTACTATTTTATTGCATCAAAATGAAAAAGGATGAAGAATCAATAAATAAAATAGATTGTGAGAATTTGTTTGGCAAGATATTTGAATGCCTCGATGACCAATAGGCTCTAAGAGCCTATTATTTTGCTGAGAATACAGCAAAGATACGCACAATGAAGAAATGTGCATTAAGCTTCGCACCCCAAGGAAATAAGGGCTGTTGCGATGCAATTTCAGTATGCACTCGTAACGTCTGGGAAATCATGAACATATTATCTTCCGGTAACGAAGAGAAAAGAGTGTGTTTTTGTTCCACGAATATGAAGGGTGCATTGTTTGGATTTGAACGCATTGACGATGTAGCTCACGTATATGTAGGCCGTAAAATAAAAATACAGTTGCAGATTTAAATGTCATATTTTAGATTTAATGGTTTGTATATTAGTACAATTTGTAAACAATATTTTTGTTAAAATAAATATTTTTCAATCGTATATAATTTTTCCTAGGACTATTATTTGTTCACATTAACCACTGAGATCAAATAACCTTTAATTTTCCTTTTTATTGCTTCAATTCCAGACATTATTTGCAGGCCTAATCATATTAGAAAAAAGCTTTGTAGTTACTCATCGGAACAAATCATTTCATTGAGCTACTGTCAACTTTACAGCTTTTATACAAACCTTACTAATTATTTATAAAAAAACATATAATTAGGATGTAAATACTTATCCAAGTATATAAACCTATGATTCTATTTACAAGACAATAACAAATAATAATCCTAAGTAATATAAAATGTAGTTGAAATAGTTTAGTGATTCAAATGTTTTAACCTGTGGTACATTACATAACGCTAAATAAGGTAATGTTAATCGTAATTGACACCGAGGTACTTACAAGGATAGGCTACATTGGATAAGCTGCATTAGCCGACATGTAACGGTGATACATCGCGAGGTAGACAGAAGACTCGTGGCTCTGCCTGGGGCCTCCAATAGAGGAAGGTTGCATTAGCAAGCATGTAACTGTGATATATCCAGTATAGGAAATATTGAGTCATAAACAATATCCGAAATTTTGGGCCTGATGTAAGTTAATAATCACCAGTATACGTTAAGTGATGTCACTAACTGATCTAAACTTACGTTACAGATATCATAGAACGTTAAAAATTACAATTTTCACTCAATTAGTGCATCCATCACTACGAATAAACAAGAAAATAATGCACTTTAACTCTATAAAGGAAACAAATATTTTACATCACTAATAACTTTACTGCAATTTAATTAATTTATCAGTTTTTCTATTTAAAAAATCACCTTAAACGGTAACAATTTATATGACCAACATTGACTAAATACCTAATACCGCAAAGATCTGTCATGATTAACTAAGCCATAATTTTCTTGTTGAATCCAACAGCGGTCATCAATGTATTTAGTAGAAACATTACAGCCTTTTCTTACGAAGCAAGCTTAGTATTTCTACTGTTATAGCTTGAGAAAACATCCTGTTGATAAGTTCAATAACAACTGATTTGATCTTAGCAAGTAACTCACTCTGTATACATAAACTTAATGAAAAACTTGGAGCGATCGGCGGCCTAATTACGCCTTTACCGCCTGACATCCCCCGCCAGAGAGGCAGTGTTCCAAGTGTTGCCCCGGGGCCGACAAGCAGACTTCTCTTAACTCACTTTTCAATGCACCTCTATGAACACAAATTAAATTGTATTTTATTTTGTTTTTTCAAGCGTACAATAAATATTTAAGGGGGCGGTCTACCTTGACAGAAAAATCTGCGTCACAGAGCGAAATAATATTGTAGAGATAGGGCTAAAGCGCGCTGAAGTACGCTTGCAGACGTTTCGTATCTGGACGACAAAAGCTTTATTTGTTAAGATTTAATATAAATGAGAGTGGGTTCACGTTCTTCAGAATACTTTATAGGTCTCTACATTTTTTATTTTTCTATAAGACGTTTCTGTCGTTAGTTATGAGACTTTAAAATCTAACAAAAAACTACGGTACCTCTTTTTGAAAGATTTACGCAATTCCTGTAAATTAACGGGGATAAAATCAAAAATTCTAAGAATTTAGCGACCTACAAAAACATTTCCTTTTTAAAATGACACCAAAATGTTGGAAATCATATGAAGATCCAGCGATCAATGAATAAGATACAAAACCCTGCTTTAGCGCTCGGAACTTGAGGTAGACCGCCCCCTTAACACAAAAACTCATTAATGCGGATCTTATAAAGCTGTTTTTCCAAGTATTGAAAACACAAAAACTGATTGTCTATCGCATTTTTGCGATTAAAATATGAAAGACATTCTTAAATAATTTAAATTATAAATTTTATCTACCAAAAATCTGCCCACATTGAAATGATCCATAACAAAACTAACTCAACTGAGTTGTTCATAAACGATCACCAGTTAATCTCTGTAAGAGGCTTTACTATAATCAAGAGCAAGCTCATACTCTACATCAAAGGCGTAATCATGTGACAAATTTACTATAATCCTAAACTGTATCGACATATTTAATTACAACCTTTCAGTGAATAAAATATGTACATTTTCATATTCTATATAGGTTTTATTTAAAAAAATAAAGATTGTATGCTGTATATTCCATACTACCCGATTGTCAATATCGCTATATACAATTAAAAACGAACTGTTTTAAGCTTTGAAAGATTTTTTCGTTAAGACGTTTTAATATATATCGCTTTGATTTCTTTTGCCCCTTGGGGTCTTTCGTCACCCATAAATCGCTTGCTCCCTCGGTTTGATAACACTCGTAAATTAGCTTCTTCATTGGGCCCCCAAATGCCTATTGTTAAATCATAACTTAAAGGGGGTAAAGTTCTTTAATCTTTGATTTATAATCCATTAATTGTAAAATCAAAATAATTTTTGATTGTGGCCTTTAAATCTTCACGATTTGAGAATATTTTTTATACACATATAATCGCTCTTTGTTTGATAAAATTGGTAATTATAGATGTATATAATCTAAACATAGCTTCACTGTTTAACATTTAACGTATAAAGTTTAATTTTATAAAAACACGATTATCCCGGACTAGACGTCACAATAGACTATAAAGAATGGATATATATACGATCATACGAAAAGAAAACAATATCCTTGATATTTTTCTTCCGAATAAATTTAAACGATTTTGTTAATAAATACGTTCTCATCTTATTATTATATTAGGATAGTGAATTGAATACTGGGTTTTATTTATAATTTAAAATGTATTTTACTCATAAGGTAAGCATTAAATAAGTCTCTTATTAGCTTGGAGAGAATGTTTCTATATTATTTTGAAACTTTTCGTTTGAATATCATAACCATTCGAGAACAAAGAATGTAATATTGAGAGTCTTTCCTAATGTTTCTTTTTTGTTCGAAAAGTGAATATTATTTCGTAGCTTTTAGTTTAGCAGTGTAACTAATCCATCACGATATTATATATATGAGTATTTACATATTTGGGTAAATTGCGACATTTTAGGAAAAAATTACAAGTTTTAACAGAATACATGGTATAATAGATATAGTGTTTGAGGTGGAAAAATAGGGAAAAAATATTCTTGTTGTAAATGTTAGATAATATGCTCCTAATCGACATACTAAAAACATACATCCGTATCACCACGGGAAATGTATTACTTTGGCAGCTATCTTGAAAATGATGTCAGAAGCATTAGACATTCACGATATTATTGCCATAGGCGATATATGATGGAATATTGTGGCGTTATATCACTGCCGATACTGACCTTTGGTAAGAACTTCACTTTGACCGGGTGCAAATTTTTCGCTGCCATCTTTTATCCGCCGTGTTGAATGTATTTATTTTTTATCTAAACATAATGCTGTGACACATCATTACAGACTATATTTTCACGTTGATTGCAATGCCAAAATCCGTTTCTGAAAAACTTTATTCGTTTTCAAGATATACCCAAACAAATAACTTTCCCTATGCAATCCTTGTGTATTAAAAGCTTTGAATATTTTACAGAGTTAAGATTGATAGTCAAACACCATATTCATATTTGAAATATTTTATTTTATTTCTAAGTAGCAGATACGAAATTACGACCCAAAATAACATCCGTCAAATTTACTGAAAATGAGTCAACAATGACCGGTGGTGGTCAGTTGCCATTATCTAGCACAGCCTTATTTTAACAACTCATTTTGAAAACGCTTCATTAATCAAGTATTTAAATGTTTCATATCTTAAAGTACAACTAATATTTTGCTAAACAAATTGCGACATTGTACCTAATCAGTGAGAAAACTCCAGTTTAAAATGATGGGTCCCAACTCAATCTTTGCATTTGAAAAAATCATGTTTTATCCAATAAGGTGGGTGCAAGGTGGTCGCTGACAATGAGTATACCCACTCAAAATAGAGAAACTAATCGCCCAATTAGGTTTAGGGGTGTTCTGGGATTAATGTATGAAAGAGTACAGAAAAATGTTACGAGTGAGGCTATAATGGGACCCAGTATAGTAATTACACGGATTAAAACTACAAAAAAAAATTACAATACAATAATGATACGTTTGCTACAAAATTAAATAGTAAAATGGAATGTTTGCATACCAAACTTGTCATGAAAGGAAACCAACCGTCGAAGGAAACCTTCAATAACTCTTGAGACCCCGAGGGCAAACATGAGAAATGATCTTTCTTGTGACACGTGCGAGTTCACAATCTCATCTTGTATCGTTCAGTCTATCTGATGTGGTAATAACATGGTTTCTACGTAAACTTATTTCAACGATCGATTTGCCTACAAATATTGACTTCGAGGGTTTTTAAACTCGAAAAGTGGAGTATAGTTTAATTGATAAATCTAAGTGATTATGTGTTTGATTAAATTGTGTCTAATGTTTGTTTTAACAAAATATAGTAAGAATATGAACTCCTGATGATAATAAAACTAAAAAGAACAAATTCAAAGGTGTTAACAATTGAATCGCTTGATGAAGATACCTTTTAACTACTGATTAAAAAATGTTTAATCAGCAGAGAAGAACAACATAAGAAGAACATGGTTTTTCTTTCGGGAAACATTGTCCAACTCGTCCATTACGTTTTTATGGCAATGCATTTATTTCCTTTACAACTGTATGGGGTTTAATTAATCCCTTTTTACAGTATTTTTAACCCTGGGCTAGGTTAGCATTGGAAAAAAACTCCATTCAGAGGGGTTCTGCAATCAACTGTTAAGTTAAGGTTCTTGCAATAAAAACCTAAAATAAAACCTTTAATTATTTACAATTCATACTGCCAAAATATATTTCTTCGCAACATGAAATACCCAAATATTTATTGCAGAAATCCAACTATTTGCGACAAGGTGAAAGATACACGAATGTTTCTGATCTCCCGTTTTTCAACACAGGTACTTTAGGGGCATGTAAGATGAGGAGTTTCTACACTTTATACTCTAAGAAATCAGTTTCTCATTATAATATTTAAATTTAAATATAACGAAAATTATTTAAATTGTCTATGAACAAGTCAATCCAACCAAATATCAGTTACATGGTTTCTTCAATGAAAGATTCGATTGATTAGTAAATATGATGTGATAATTAAAGGGTTCCAATGATTATAAAATACCCCCGTTGCAGCAGACCTGCATACTCAGCGAATTTCAAAGGCAAAAGAACATATTTCAATCCAAGGTAGTGAGATTTAACATGTTTTTGTAAGCTCTATAAGAATAACATAGAGAATGAGTGTGCAGGTTTGCTGCAACAGGTCCGTTAAAACTGGGTGGTTTTAATTCAATATTTCGTAGATCTGAACTAGGAGAAACCATATAGCAACTTTTATCAAGATTTGTCAAAAAATAAGGAAGATATAGAATTTTTTATTTCCCATAAGGATAACATGGGGAATGAGTATGCAGGTTTGCTGCCACAAAAATGGAAATTTCGGGGGTTTTAGACTAAAATACAATTGATCTTATCTAGATGAAGCCACAAACCAAGTTTTATTAAGATATTTTGAGAAATAAGCGAGATATAGAATTTTACTCATTTCCCATAAGGTTAACATTGGGACAACGTACTATGTTTACCACTTACAATATCTCGGTAACCAATCGACATAGAGAAATGATTCAAAGTACTAAATTGTTTGTTTTTCGAGTTGAATTCAATGGTGCTAATTAAAATTGGGTTATTTTGATTTTTATATGTGAAAACCCCAAAAACCCATTTTTGGGGGGGTTTATCGCCCTTAACCCCCCCTTCCAGTGGTCCGATCGGGCTGGTTTTCGAACTCATCCGAATAATTGCTACTTTACACGCCTATGCCAAATTTCATTCCGGTCAGACCATTTTTGCGAGCGCTATCGTGCTTAAAGACACATATATATACCACTTTGAACGAATGGTGTTTTTGGTATCTGGGGGCACCAAAACGAAAAGTTATGATGGTCCCGCGCTTAGGTCTTACCATGAGACCTACGGTAATAGCTTCTTCCCTATAGGGGAAATTCGCTAAAAGCTATGTACTAAGCAAATACATGCTTGCTTAGTTATGTAGTTATGTTTTCGAATTAAAGCCAAGTTTGGTAACTTCTTGTGTTTATTAAGTGTTAAATTTCTAACTAGACTGCCTAGAATGAAATTAAAACATTTAACTCTTCCTCCAAAACAAGCTATCAATACTCAAAGCATTATCTACTTGCTCAACTACGATACTTTTATTTTGTCGAACATTTTAACTTGTTTTACGTTACACAAAAATAATTTGGTATGATTTGTTCTGGAAGATTACTTTGAATGTTATTTTCTAAAAATGTATTTTAGTTAATTTTTGATAAAAATTTTACTAGTTAATAATTTTATAACATAGCAATAAAATTACTTACATACTAAAAGTTATACGTATTATGAATACTAGACGAAAAATAAGAACCAGTTCCCAGAACACCAGACTGTGAACATAAAGCGATCGTTTGCTGATGATGGTTCTAGAAAATGGCAATGCTCTTTCTCAGTTACATTTATCCAGAAAACAAACCGCTCAGTAGATAAAATGTTGATGGAAATTAAATTTTATCTCTTCCGGAATGGTCCTAGACTGTAAATATTGATAAAATACTGGAAAATTCCACTTTCAATTGAACAGATAATCTTTATGAAATATATTTGTGAAGGCATTGATTCGTTGTGTTTCCTAAACCATTTATGAACCTGCTGTAGGTCTTCTGAGACTCAAAGACCATGCCCCAGTAGCCCATGTCGGCTCAAGTAGAGTCATGTAAAATAATGACAACAAATCTGAAACATCATTTTGTTATTTCTCAATTTTTAAATAAGTAAAATCACAATTTTATTCCTGGCCTTTATACGGGCTGAAATAAAAACACATAAATGAAATAAAACTTGACGGAGCGAAGCGTGTTGTCATTCATTATCAAAGAATAATGAAGGTGCGGCGTGAACAGGCTCGAACCCTCACGCAAGATCCCAGTTAGTGATAACCGACCACGCACGTCAGTTTCATTTAGATAATACGCTATTTTATTCAAATAAAGCGCGATATATATTGCCGTATTTGGAATGTGCATCTCGGTATGACCCAGTCACAAAATATCAAATTATGTAATGTGTTAGATACTTTCAGAAAAACTGTACAACTTTCATTAAAGAGAAATATTCAAAAGTGCCTCACTAATCTGTTATACGTATACGTAATTAAGACACACGAATTAAAACATATTGGATGACGCAACATTCCTGACTTAGTTCAAGCTAACTGAACCTATTATATTAATAAGACGTTACAAAGTGGTCAAACACATACAATGAGTTATAACTGACATGATGTCAAACGTTGCGTGAAAAAAGTAAACTCTAATTAATTGTGTTAGATTGGTTTGGTCAATATTATAACATTTAATCTGCACACAGTATTAAAGTCTTGATGAATGAAGACCTTCAAATTATTATCAAGACATAAATGGTTTCTTAGATATTTAGATTTAACAAATTAATTACGAATCGTCAAATTCACTTACCAATATTTACCAGCAAATAGATGTTTGAATTTACGAGTACTGAAATCCTCGTAATTCGTGACACCCTCCTCTGGACAAGAAGTTAATCTAGTAGCATACGTAAGTAATATTAAAATAAAGTATTTTTTATTATAATTGTCCTATGTACTCTTCTATGTAGAAGTGATAGACATAATTAAATTCAGAAAAAATAACAGGTTTCAAACGTTTGATCTTTTTATACGACTATATTTGCTTTATTTTTAATACATACGATGAATTGTACATACATAATTATCAAAATATGTCAGTTTTACTGTTTTACCCATGAAAAGTCGATTTCTACTAGTTTTTTTTTAACATCAAAACAAAATTATTGTTGAAACGTCCTTACGAATAGTCTCTAAAAACAAATATTTCTGAGAAGAAAGTTTAAAGAACTGCAAAGTCCTCAGAGATACTCTTTACTTCCTACAACACTTTTCACTTAATTCCGATCTTACGGAGAAAATATTCAATTCATTTTCTTTTTACTCTTTCTTTGAAATTAATTGTATAAAAGAATCCCAAGAAGTTATTCAGATAACCAAATGAATACGCTATTTTCGGAAGTATATGATACCTTAGCAGTATTCCTGTATTTTTCGCGGCAACTCCAGTGTGCGCGAGATTACGTAATTTTACACATAGTTCGCATGTGGCTTCTATGCTGGCCCGTGAATTATTAAATCGCCATCGAACTAAGCATCAGTGTTCATCTTTTTGTTTCCGTACGGTTTTAACGCATTCTCATCGTAATCCACTTAAGTGTAAATTTATATCAAAAGAACTTTTTAACTTGTATGCAAGATAGGCTACATCAAGTATTCCAGTAAGAGTCCCAAAGTAATAGTTTGTAGCGAAATAGTAAATTTATAATTTTTTCCAAATTTTACCTTTGGATAAGAGTTAAAGAGCATGTCTGGTAATGAAAACTACTTAATTATTTATCACAAGCTCCAAGTGATAGCACATCAAAAGTAATTGCTCTTTAGAATATTAATAGTAAAGCAATTTGATTTCTGTACTTCTTCATATTTACAACAAGTATACAGTATATCAATCAACACATCGATTCCCTAAGACGGCGCTTCTATCCGCTGCTTCTATCCCACAGCAGAAAGGCCCTAAGCTACAGCTGCCTTACCCCTTCGTCATCGAGGTAATTGAGCTCCACTCTACTATTGGAGCTCTCTGGAGCTCCAGTTCCAGTCAACACGGTATTACTGTTGAAAATCAGGTACTCTCATCGGTTTATTTGTTAATGTCATATTTCATCAATTTCTCAATGAGGGTTTAACGAGTTTTCATTTGAGAGTTTCAACATTTAACTCGTCATTTCACGATAGGCTGCAATTCCGGCATTCGTGGAGTAGCTGAACACTCTGACTCGCTCCTCGCGACACTATTCTGTAGCTAAAATGGTTTCATCCGTTCTTATGAAATGAAAGCACCGAATAAGGTATCGCTCAAAACTGAATAAATACTTTACATCAAACAATATTAATAAACTTGAAGTGAGCAACATCAAAGAGACTTCTTTGTAAACGAAAAATTGCGTTTACAATCAAAGAGGGCCTCCTTAATTGGCAACTGTTTATGGAAAATTCCAGGACTCGCGAGCATCTAAGCTAGATAAGACGAACAATTTTGAAATTAATATTTCCTTGATATTATCCTTCGTCTCGAAGACATTTTACAGTTAACGTTTAAACAAAGAGGTAAAGATAGGGTTTCGAAACTTAATTTGTTTTTGTAATATCAGTACGATTTCAATCCATTCTCTGTATACAGTTCAATATCCCTTCATTACAAAGATATTTCAGTACCCTATCAACAATCTTCACTCGATATACAATAGAAAACACTTATAAAGGAAAAAATTTGTAGGCGCTCGTTTTTTGAAGCATTGATTTCTATGTTTATTGTGTATTGTCACCAATCGGAAGACAGTGTAATGACTTTACTCCCGATGGGAGACAAAATATTATTTTACTCTCTCATTAAAAGGAGTAAAAAGTGACCAGTAGATAGGGCAAATAGAATATGGAGTAAAATTTATTTAATAAATATATTACAAAAGCAACAAATTGGAATACTACATTTTGTTTTGAAAATTTAAATGATTTCTCAGAAAACTCCATGTGTGTAAACTACATATCTGCTACTAAAATAACAACAGAATATAAACATAGTAACATTATGTAGTTTTTAAACTACTCAGGAACACAAATGCTTTTAGCGAATTTCCCCTATAGGGAAGAAGCTATTACCATAGGTCTCATGGTAAGACCTAAGCCCGAGACCATGATTACTTTTCGTTTTGGGGCCCCCAGAAGCAAAAACCACCATTCGTTCGAATATATATATATATATATATATATATATATATATATATATATATGTGTGTGTGTGTGTGTGTGTTCATAAACCAGCCCGATCGGCCTACTGTAAGGGGGGGGTAATGGGGGGTAAACCTCCCCAAAAATGGGTTTTTTAGTTTTTTACATAGAAAAACAAAAATAATCCAATTTTTGTTATCACCGTTGAATTCAGCTCAAAAAAAAAAAACAATTTAGTATTTTTAATCATTGCTCTATGTCCTTTGGTTACCGAGATACTGAAAGTGGTAAACACGGTATGTTGTCCCAGTGCTAACCTTATGGGGAATAAGTAAAATTCTATATCTCGCTTATTTCTCAACATATCTTGATAAAACTTGGTAAATGGCTTCTTCTAGTTCAAATATACTAAATGTTGAATTAAAACCACCCAGTTTTAATATACCTGTTAAGAATAACATGTAACTCATTCCCCATGTTATTCTTATGGAGCTTACCATAACATGTCAAATGTCGCTATGTTGGATTGAAATATACTGTTTTGCATTTGAAATTCGCTGAGTCTGCAGGTTTGCTGCAACGGGGGTATTTAAGTTGTCAAATGCCCCAGAAGACACAGCGCAGTTTGGTTTGTAACCTTTGTTTGGATTTATACACACCTAAGCTTGTTATTGTTACAGACTACAGACCCATTAGTTCAGAAATGTATGTTGCTTTTTTATTGTAAGATATTCTCAACAATATCATCCTTTAAATGTTGGGATGAATACGTCAATCAATCTTGATTTCCCCTTTATAGTCTGCCTCAAACTTACCACAAGATAAACTGGGTGTAATACATCATCAATAATGAAATATTCTAATCTGACAACGAACGGCTTGAAACTCTGATACTCCGCTGATTTTCTTTAACTATTCATATAGTCTCTATAAAACATGTACCAAATTATGCTCGCTTGGAAACCAAACTTTGATAACATTTTGTGTATTTTCTACTAAATCACTCAAAACTGTTTAAGTAGACATGAGGGTTTGCATGAGAATGAGTCATGAACATTGTCAACCAAGCTATTACAGATTATTCATATTTTAAGCGACAGTCATATTTTGATTTTACCTCCGAATGAAAATATTTGTTCTCTCTTTCTTTCTTTTGGTTTATTACTCATATTCTTGGAGAACAGATTAAAAGTCAAAAGAATTGAAATTTACTTATGAATATACCTATTCGTATTCTTTATACTGTACTTATCGATTTCTAGGCTTTAAACCACCTAAATAAAACCTACTATCAGGCCCCAAAGTCAATCCATGTATATACACTTAAAAATTCAAACACTAAGCTATATACTTATATGTATATACACTTAAAACGATCCGAAGCACTAAGCGAAATATTTAGTAAATAATGATAATTTTTATCTATCGTTATGAAATAATTGCTGTGCGTGAATGGTTTTGGGTCCGTTCTCAGTATAGATCATACGGCAAAATATCAGTAAATAAGTGAGAGCGTGTTGGCATATAAATAACTTTAATGGTATTAGAAGCGTCAAATGACAGGTGCGTGTTAATTTACCACTAAACTATTTAAAGTCCGTGTACATGGAATAAACGGAGCGGAGGCTGAATGATTATCGGTCACTCGCATGCAAACCAACTCCAACTTTTTATTAATGCAGCACATCATTAATAACAACACATCAGGTGTTCCTTAGTGGGGATTAACGTTCGCACTATTGAGTACTATATTCATAGGACCGTCCTCATAATTACACCAGTTCGTAACATTGTTAACCGGGGAAATTATGGTTGTTTGGATCCCACGTTAAAATGTAGGTCCGTTAGTTGCCATTGGCTGTTGGGCTATTAATTAACAGAACAGTCCTGTCTAAGGAACATGTGGGCCTTAGTCAGTAACAAGACTACAAGATCGCGCCATAATCACCCTTCATATGCCACTCATATGCCACTTTATACTTGGCTTAAAATACCTACCTGGGAAGGTCGCCATTTCAAGTAATGTATCTCATTTATTAACTCATTGCATAAAAAATTAAACTGTCCTTGATGTTCCAGTTAGTGAGAGCCGAAAACGTTTACCTGCTGTTTTGTATATTGAGAAAATGAAACGCTTAATTTTAATACAAACAATAATTAATTTATGAAAGATAAATGAATCATGTGAGAATAATATTTTAAATTGTATCATATTTCAAGAAAAGGATCCAAGCTTAGTTTAACAGTAACAACTTCCTTACATCTTGGTAAAAAAGTTGTGAACTTAGGATGCTACTCTCTAGCGCTTATGTTCGGCTATAAAAATTTATACCTCATTCATTCATATTTTAGCACTGATTTTATCAAACTAAAGTGTTGTGAATGCTTTCTTTCCTCTTGAAATCATCTGGATACCTGCAAGGAAATTAGTTTGGGTCACTTTATGATATTCATTAGTTTTATTTCTGGAGATACAACTTGTAAACTTTGGCTATTCAGAGATACCAGCTAAAATTCTTTCTATATGTTTTAAGTTGTTGAAAATTTAGGGATATTTTTCATAAGACTACAGTATTTATTGTGTTGATATCAGATGGTTTTTAAATAACCATCTGAGATGAAAAACAATAACAAACACATTGTATGTTTACCTCTTCTAGCTTGTGATTACGATTACTGTTTCTTGTTATCCAAATAAAGTTTCCTTGAAATACATACATATATTTTCTTTTAACAACACATGGTGTCTAGTAAGTGGTTTGAAAAGTACCCATAATTAAAATTCAAAATGAGTGACAATGAATCAGTAGCAAGCACACTTAAGTGCAATCAAATGGATGTTTATCAGCTACATCTACAACCGCCAGAACAGTTCAACATCAGGACTCCAGAGAAATTGTCAACGTGGTTTCGGAGATTTGAAAGGTACCGTAAGGCTAGTGGCTTGGCTCAAAAGAGTGAAGATGTCCAAGTAAGTACATTAATATACGTGATGGGAGCAGAATCAGAAGAAATTGTAAATTCTTTCAAATTAACTGAAACAGAACTAGCATCCTACAATACAGTTACCAGTAAACTAAATTCTCATTTTATTCCAAAGAGAAATTTAATATATGAAAGGGCTAAGTTTAACCTGAGAGTCCAGCAACCAAATGAGACAGTTGATTGTTTTGTCACAGCACTACATACTCTAGCTGATCTTTGTGACTATAAGGGCCTAAGAGATGACCTTATTAGAGACAGGTTGGTTGTTGGCCTTTCGGATAAAAAACTTTCAGAAGTTTTACAGCTAGACTCTAACTTAACTTTAGATACAGCAGTTCAAAAAGCTAGGCAGAGTGAATCCGTACGAAACCAACAGTCAGTTTTAAATCAGTTTGCTGATAATTCATTGAATGTTGATAAGGTCTATAAGACAAATGTGAGTCCTGGTAGTTCTAGTAGTTACTCAAAGAGTTTTTCTAGGGAAGCCCTTAACACCAGTACACCTAGAAATAGTTCCAAATCTAATACCTGCATTCGTTGTGGATAATTTTTCGAAAGAGGTCATATGAAATTCTGTCCTGCTTTAAATGCCAACTGTAGATTCTGTTCGACTAAAGGTCATTTTGCTATAGTCTGTAAGAAAGCTGAAAATACACAAAAGTCGAATGTCAGTGAGGTGTTTCAAAATAATGAGTGCGCTGAAAGGTTGAATAATGTTTTTATTTGAGCAGTTAACGGTCAAGAAACTTCAAGTAAGCCCTGGAAAATTTTTGTTACGGTAGGCAATAAAAACATTCAATTCAAGGCAGACCCTGGTGCCGATGTTACAGTAATTCCTGAGGAAATGTATTACAGGTACTTTTCAGAAATTACATTAGAAATTCCTAAGTCCAAACTTTTTGGTGCATGTGAAAATGTGTTACAAATTAAAGGAGTGTTCAAAGGGGAACTGAAATGGAGAAATAATACAAGTGTACAGGAAATATTTGTACTTCGAAATTTAAAGGAACCACTTTTAGGAAGACCTGCTATTGAGAAGCTAAATATATTACATTGGATTCATCAGGTGAGTTCTAACTGTAATTTAAGTTTTGAACCAAGGGAAAAGTATCCAGAATTATTTTTGGGTCTTGGGAAAATGAAGATGGAATACGACATACAACTTAAGCCCGGGGCTCAGCCGTACATATTGTCATGTCCAAGACGAGTAGCATTGCCGTTAAGACCAAAGCTTAAGGAGGAACTGGACAGGATGGAAACATTGGGTGTCATATCTCCTGTTGAAACTCCAACTGAATGGTGTTCAGGTATTGTTATTGTGCCAAAACCAAATGGTAAGATCAGAATTTGTGTCGATCTGACTAAGCTGAATAATAATGTGAGAAGGGAGCATATTATACTACCAACAGTTGAGGAGTCACTTGCGAATCTTAGGGATGCAAAGGTTTTTTCTAAACTTGATGCTAATTGTGGTTATTGGCAGATTCCTCTTTCAGAATCTTCTAGGTTGTTGACTACATTCATAACTCCGTGTGGTCGTTATTGCTTCAATCGTCTCCCGTTTGGGATCTCCAGTGCGCCAGAGTTTTACTCTAGAGAGATGATGAGAATTCTTGAAGGTATTCCCGGGGTTGTTTGTCACATGCATGATGTCCTTATTTTCGGGAAAAATGAAGAGGAGCACTTCAAAGTCCTGGATATAGTGCTTAAAAAGTTATCTGCAGCTGGAGTCACCCTTAATGACAAATGTGTCTTCAATACAAGAAGAGTGAAGTTTCTAGGACATATTGTTTCATCTGAAGGAATTGAAGTTGATCCTACAAAGTGTGAGGCTATTACAAAGATGCCAAATCCACAGTCAAAGGGTGATGTTCGCCGTCTATTAGGGATGGTTACTTATGTTGGGAAGTTTTTGCCAAATCTAGCTCAACGGACAGAACCTCTACGCCGATTATTAAAGAACGAGCATGATTTTTACTGGGGGGAAGATCAAAAGAGAGCTTTTGAGGAGATTAAGATTGCTATTACAAGTCCACCTGTACTATGCCACTATGATGCCAATAAACCTATAAGAGTTTGTGCAGATGCTTCCAGCTTCGGTGCTGGTGCAGTTCTCGAAATACTTTCGGATGAACAATGGAGACCAGTTTTATACGCATCGCGAGCTTTTAATCCAGCTGAAATGCGTCAAGCGCAGATAGAAAAAGAAGCTTTGGCGTTGACCTGGGCATGCGATCGATTTGCTACATACATTATAGGAAAGGAGATCACACTTTTAACCGATCATCGTCCTTTAGTGTCTATACTAGGTCAGAAATGCATGGATGAATTACCTCCAAGACTACAGAGATACAGGATGAGACTAATGAAATACTCATACAAAGTACAACATGTTTCAGGAAAAGCATTTTACACACCAGATACTCTAAGCCGAGCTCCAATCCAAACACATGAAGATCCTGACAACGTTTTCCAAGATGAAGAAATAGAAGAATTAGAAAGAAATGTTATTAATTCTATTTCGGCCACAGACACAAGAATGAAAGAGGTTCTAGAATCACAGAATAACGACATTATTTGCAGTTTACTAAGAAACTTGATTTCGGAAGGATGGCCAAGGAAAGCTACTCAAGTGCCATTAGTTTGTCGGGCGTTTTGGAGTGTAAGAGGTGAATTAGCCATTGTACAAAATTTAATAATGAAAGGAAATGCACTTTATATCCCGTCAAAACTGAGAAGTGATATTCTTCAGCGCATTCATGATGGTCACATGGGCATTCACAAATCGATACAACGTGCTAGAGACGTGGTTTGGTGGCCAGGATTTACGAATGACATAAAAATGTATGTTTCACGATGCGCTGCTTGTCTAGAGCAAAGGCGAAACCATCCTGAACCACTGATTTCTACTCCTTTACCTCAGCTACCATGGCAAGTTGTTGGCACAGACTTGCCCGAAAGAAATGGGAAAAACTATCTTGTTCTAATTGACTACTATTCAAGGTTTCCAGAAGTCTTTTTGTTACCTACAACAACTTCAACCTGTATAATTGAAAGAATGAAGTCTGCTTTTGCGAGACATGGTATACCTCAGGAAGTGCGTTCCGACAATGGACCTCAATATACATCAAATGAATTCAAGGTTTTCTCAAAAGAATATGGATTCCACCACATTACAAGTAGTCCTCGATTTCCTCAAAGCAATGGACAAGTTGAAGGAGCTGTAAAAATAGTCAAAAATATAATTTCAAGATCTGCTGATCCTTATCTAGGATTACTTAGCTACAGAAATACACCGTTGGCAGAATTAAAGTATAGCCCAGCTCAACTACTGATGGGAAGGAAACTGAGAGACACTCTTCCCATAAACGAAGAGAAATTGAAGCCTAGTAATGTTAACATGGAAGAATTCAAGAAGCTGAACGAAACGTCTAAAAACCGTCAGAAAAGAGACTATGATCGTCATCATCGTGTAACGGAAAGATTAGAGTTTAATCCCTTCCAAAATGTGTGGATTACTGATTGTCAAAAATATGGAGTCGTTAAAAAGAAAGCAGAAACGCCAAGATCATATTACGTTGAATCAAATGGAAGTTTGCTAAGAAGAAATTCGTATCATTTGAAAGAAGCCCCTTCAAAACCTAACTCAAACGCGGAGAAAGAGGAAAATAATGGTCATTTAGTACTCCAACAACAAGCAAATGAAAGTCAAATTGAAGGATACCATACACGAAGTGGACGTGGTGTAAGAAAGCCTTCAAGACTTGATTTGTAGTTGAACATTATTTATTTATTTTCAAGAAGGGAAGATGTGTTGATATCAGATGGTTTTTAAATAACCATCTGAGATGAAAAACAATAACAAACACATTGTATGTTTACCTCTTCTAGCTTGTGATTACGATTACTGTTTCTTGTTATCCAAATAAAGTTTCCTTGAAATACATACATATATTTTCTTTTAACAACACATTTATAAGACCCTTTTAATTAGTAAATTTGGTTCCTACTTCGTGTCTTTCATCGTACGTACTTTTGTCTGAACAAATCTTAATTCTTGATCTTATTTTTAGGGACATTGTGAGTGAGTAACTTTCCTTTGAGTAAAGTTTTATTTTACTGGGTAAAACAAACTTATCTAAGCCTATTTATTGCTAATGCCCCTTACTGTTAGGTTACTTCAAGAACGTACAAGGACTAGTGTTAACTTCATAGTCTTAAAAAACTTTATATTAGTTAAACAAGATTTATCTCAAAGAAAATAAAAATACATTTACCGCTTCTCATTTTACAAACGAGTTTGATGAGATTTTTAAGGTTTAGTTCTGTTATTTTTAATTAAAGGTAACAAGACTACTTCGTTGCTCAGACTTATAATTCCATTTTCTAGAGTGGTTGATGGAAACTGACACCAATTATTGCCGCCATAAAACCGCCAAGGTTTCTTTCCGGAATATTATTGTTTTACTTCTAAAGTTATCTTTCTTAATGCTGCCATAAATCCTTCGAGTAAAAAATGTAACCAGTTAAATATCATCAATATACATTCATTTTGGGGAATATAATTGCAAATAGAGGTTAATGTCTTAGGTAAAAGTTTAATTCATGAAACTATTCTGAGTAAAGTAAAAAGTATTCTTATAATTACGTGAAGTTTTATAGCTCGTTCTTGTGGCCTGTAAATCAACAGTATCTTACTCAGTTTTTTGTTATTTTCGAACGCAATGTAGGCTACGTGTGCATCCATCTCTCATGTCCTAAATGTTTTTGAACATAACAATTCCTAAAAGTATGAAAGGCTGTTCCCTATACACACAAGAAAAAATATTTCCCCTAACATTTGGACTCCCTTTCTTTGATACGCCCCAGGTCTTCGTTCGGTATAAACAAAAGATACATGAAGTTTAAAACTGAAGTCTTTCAGATTTAATCTGGAATACAATTTAAAGCTTTATTAGACTGTTGCTTAGGCCAACAAAGGTGCACGTAGTTCGGATAGTCAGTTCAAATACCTATAGGCATAGGTAAAACACTCCGTAAAAAACTATAGCATTACGTAATTTAATAAAAGCCTACAGTTCCCTTTCGAAACTGGCTAGATACAGCTCTAGAGTGTTGGAATAGGTCGTATGATGGGCAGGCATATAACCAATAGCATGATTTTAGTTTTGGCTTATTGCAAAGGACATGAGATGCGTGAATGGATTCTAATTTTGGTTGTGCGTATAACCCTTAAATTATTCACCTTTGGGTTATACTAGATAAAAAATATTTGGAGGGGAGATAATATCGTGATTTAAATCTTGCTGCTTCTATTCTGTAATTGGCCAGACTTGGTGCTGAATTTTTTCTTGGGGTATGTTTATGTCATAGACAATTATGCTATCAAATTCATCGACCTTACCTGAAATAATGAGGGACCTGTCTTATTAAGAATGATTAAGAATTACCTTTTAAAATTTCGGTCTCAAACGTTATTAGGTTGATTTTCTATGGAACAAATTAAAACTTTTATATTCAATTCGCCTTGTAAAGCTAACTATTTCGCCGATACAAAAAGCGAAATCGTGACCGGGGTTCATTGTCCACTCACAGCGGCTCGGCTCCAACAGCCCTGATTGGTATTCCGAAGTCAAATTAACCTTTTCAAACTCCACCTTTGCAGCAAATTGAATATAATGCAGTAAGCTGAAGGCAGTGATTATTATTTAAATTACTTTCGGGTTTACCAGTAAGGATTCTCATTCAAATAGGTGAAGGTAAACGAAGTGCTTTCAAAAATGTTTTTAATACTCTTTGCAAATAAATTTTAGAATGATTCGTGTTTAATCATTTACATTAACTTATTACGAATGTAATATTTCCTGATTTTTTTATAATTGAGCTCCAGAGTGTTAACTAGATCGTTTTCTGCAACAAACGTCTCCAGATCGATCATAAAATTCCATATTATCATATAATATTACATTTCAATACATTTGCTAAGATGGTCGGTGTTTTAAAAGGAAAATCGTCGTATCGTAAAATGAAACCAATTATGCAGAAAGTGTGACTCATGAATCAAGCAAGATAATCCTGCAAAGGGTAAGTACCGCATAGACTAGGAAAAGTACGTCTACAAACTCATATTTCTTGTTACAATCTTCTCCCTCCCTATAGGGGTTATCTTATCCCCATACAGGGGTCGATCCCCAATAATATGGCCATCAGACACGTGATAGGTAATCGCTCGACAGTCGCGTGGGTCTAAGGCTCGAGCGTGTAATCCGAGTATTGATTAATAAATGTCTGTCATCCTGACACTCCCCCGTGGACTGAAACATAATCAGCTTTTCTACTTTTTTAATATTACAGATATAAAAGCTGCGCGGTTATTAACATTTTGTCGTCACCGCCGGCACAGAATTCGTTATGGTGAAACGGTTATAACGATCAAACAATGAGTAACTGAATAATTTTTGTTTGAATTTTTTTATAACAAGAAAAATAAATTTCAAACTTCTTACTTCTTAACTCAAAATTTTAAAACAATATGCAGGGAATTGATCATTGAATATATTCTTTACTTTCCTCGCCTGCCTGCAATGTTTTTAAAAGTTAGAGAGCAACAACATTACTTTTTGGGGTGTTATTACTATTTAGTTGATTAATCCTAGATTTTTATCCTCAACTGAGTTCACGTATGACATCAATAAATCTGGATGAGACATCTTGCCATAGTTAAACGTGTGTTTCCAAATCGGACCATCGATGATATAGGATTATTTATTTTGTTTTATCGGTACGAAAATTTATCATATTTAGATATTAACGTGGATAAAACCGTAATATATAAATTGTCTAAATTTCCGTAAACAAATTAACGGTTCTCCTCTTTGTCTCAAAAAGTTGAAGCGACTGTCTGTCAAAGCACCACGAGCGGAAAAGCCTCTTTAAGTAATGAACTCAACTCTGCAGGTTCAATTAATATATAATTGCTCAACCAAGCTATTCTACTTTGTACAATATGGACAAGATCGCACTAATTTTCTCTTGAGAACTCAGGTTAACACTGCTGCATCGAAATTATTCCCAAGTACAAAAGATTTTGTTTTTAAGACTCTAAAAAATAAAAAAAAATAATTTTTGATGATCAAAATATTAAATATGGTCATGAGAAAACCATTAATTGTTTAACAAATATATAAAATTTTTACGTCACCTTATATTATTTCACTACTGACCTGGTAAGTTGGTAGTGAAATTTCCTTCCAGTCATCAGATAATAAGACTTTTCTGAGAAAAAAAAGTACTGGTGTATCTAAAGTTCATCTATTTACTGAAAAAAAATTATTTTTTCCGTTGACTCTTTTATTGTATGTTTGTTAAACACTGAACACTTTTATACACGTTTATTCATAATCAAGGGAAAAGGAATGAAACTAATAAAGACGAACCATCTATTCATGAAACCGACAATATACTACACCTTAAGTACTATTAACAATAAGGTATTTGTTAATATAAAAATTGTCATTACTTAATAACTTAATTTAATTTATACAAGCGGGACAAGCGTTTTGCTTACAGAGTTATGTTTTTAAGAAAAATTAGAAGGTTATTTTTAAGAATAAGTAGGAGGTTTAAACATTTAAGATGTATATATAATTTAATTAAGTAAAACATTTGAACTATTATCTACAAGAAGAGCGCGGAGGAACAGCAAGTTGCACTGCCTAGCCACCGACATGCATCCCCGTGTTCCACATACCTGGCCTGGGTTAACCTGAACACTACAGCTGCAACCCTGCAATTAATCACTGGCGCAGTCGAGGTATGCAACACACATCGCCGACTAGAGCGAAATATAGGTCTACCTTCATTATTCTATAATTCACCCAACACAACTTGTATATTTATTTAAATCTAGAGTAATCCGACGTTAGAAGTGTAAAAATGGTCCCTTGCTATCTATAAATTAATTAAATTATTTTTTAAACAATATAAAAATGATGATGATGACGACAACGACGGACGACGACGACGACGGCAATGATGCATAATTTCGCTTGTATTATTGATTATTATTATTATTATTATTATTATTTTATTCTTTTTATTGCTATTCAAAGTTTTAATAAGTCATATAGCTAACTGTCCATAGTTACTTTACATTGAATGCAAAAAATCCCTCATAATAAAACTCGAGTTAAAGTAGAATTAGGAATTACTTAAGGCATTTAACCACTTAGGTAACGAAAGCTAAAATGAAGTTTTAAAGTCGTTTCAAAGTTAGAGCTGCCCTTTCGCCAGAGGCGACATCTAACCCATAGAAGTTTGTCGTACAGCTCACTCCTCTTAAAAATTAGACAATACGAAAACCCTCTGTATTCAAAGACAAAAATTACAATCGTAAATTAAGTTTTTTCAATAAATCTACATCCAGAATGTCAATTATGAATCTATATTATCCTATTTTTATTTTAAATTTCCTTCGGATTCAAAATTAAAAAATACTTTCTGATAACTATCTTGAAAATACGTGTGTCCACATAAGACTCTAGTAGAATTCGGTCAATAAATTTCGCTTTTGAAATATTCAGAATAAGTGTTCTCTAACAGTTGAATTCTCCTTGATTGAATCGTAGAATTTAATTTAATTTGCAAAATTTATTTTAAACTATTACAGCTTTTAAGGGGATCCGCCACTATCTCCAACATTTTTTTTTATTAGCGAATTTCCTTAAAGGAATAAGCTATTACGGTAGTACTCATGGTAAGACCTAAGTCCGAGACCATGGTAAACTTTTCATTTTGGGGTCCCCAGAAGCAAAAAACACAATTCGTTCGAATTTTTATATACATATATATATATATCTATATATATATATATATATATATATATATATATATATATATATGTCTGTTAACACGATAGCGGCCGTAAATATGGTCCGATCTTAATGAAATTTGGTACAGACGTGTAAAGTGGTAATCACTCGGACGAGTTCGTGAACCAGCCCGATCGGACCACCGGAAGGGGGGGTAAAGGGGGGTAAACCCCCCCCAAAAATGGGGTTTTTTGAGTTTTTCACATAGAAAAATTAAATTTATCAATTTTTGTTGGCACCATGAATTCAGCTCAAAAAAACAAACAATTTAGTATTTTGAAACACTGCTCTATGTCCATTGGTTACCGAGATATTGAAAGTGGTAAACACAGTACGTTGTCTCAATGTTAACCTTGTGGGAAATAAGTAAATTCTATATCTCGCTTATTCCTCAACATATCTTGATAAAACTTGGTAAATGACTTCTTCTAATTCAGATCTACTAAATATTGAATTAAAACCAACCAGTTTAAACATCCCTGTAGCAGCAAACCTGCATACTCATTCCCCATGTTATTCTTACGGAGCTTACAAAAAACATGTCAAATCTCGCTATGTTGGATTAACATTTGTTGTTCTGCATTTGAAATTCGCTGAGTATGCAGGTCTGCTGCAACGGGGGTATTTTTGACTTTTTTATGGCTTTAGTATTTTTTTCTTATGAGTACTTGGCTAATTAGAAGATTTGATGTGAAATATAGGATATATTTTAATAAACTTTCATGGTTTTGGTCCTTTTTTAAGTTTTTTACCAATTTTTCGTATATTTTATTTCTTTGAATAACTTTTGTATTACTCAACTAATTGCAAAAACCAAGCTACCATTTTATTCCTTACATAAAAAGGAAAAAAACTGGTGTATAGAAACCATGGTAACTCAAAAAACAATAATGTGGTGAGCATATTTTCAATATCACATTTTTAAAACTGGGAAGAAACGTTTTTTTTTATAAATATTATTAAGTTTTATATTAAATCTGCTTGTATTGTGATTCTTATGTACCAGAATCTTTCAAATAGTATTAAGATGATGTGGTAAAAATTTATTACAATAGGCCTAGTACTTACATAGTTATTCAAACTTTTGTTGGACAAAACATGGAAAAACACAATTCCGAGAAAACGGCTCTCAAAGTTTTATAAGTATTTTCTTTCACACTAGAATTCGCCTGGACGATTCTCGCATTGTTTTACATTTATATAAATTTTATCATGAAAACATATTCCGATCGGCATAAAATTGTACACACATGTTCACTATTAAATGCTGAATCTAAGAACACATTTTTTTGAAAAATGAAAAAAAAATTAAATAAACGGTACAGTATCAGGAAACTGACACATACTTTCTCCCTTGCAGTCATTTATAACCAGAAAACATATATAGTGAAATAAAACAAATTAACAATTATCACACAAATATATACCAAATTTTATCAAAATCTGTTAGTAAATAACGGAGATATCGGTTTTTAAATATTTGCCATAAGAATAACATTGGACAACGTACTGCGTTTACTGCCGAACTAAAGTATCAATTATCTCCCCAACCAGTTGACGTAAACTAATGATTCAAAATACCGGATTATTTAATTTTTCAAGTCGAATGTAATGGTTGCAGGTATATTTTCTTTATAGGTTACAGATTTTGTAAAATTTGAAAAATATGAATTTTTTAACACTTAAACCCCCATAACTTCTGAACCTGAATTTTTACAGACACGCGGGTGGTTTCATTTTGTTTGTCATCGTAAGCATTAAAAACCATGCAATTTTTATCAAAATCGTTAGAGCCGTTTTTGAGAAATTTTGATTTTTGTCATTTTTATGGGTTTTTATGGGGGTAAATACCCTTAAAAATCAAAAATTCAAATAATCAAAAATACGCCTGGAGATACCATCGCTTTATACCTACATGCCAAATTTCATGAAAATCGGACCACTGGTGTCGTCTCTAGCTTTGTTTACATCCACACATACATCCACTCACACACACAGACAGACAGACACCACGCTGAAACCACTTTTTTGGATTCAGGAGCACTATAACGATATATCCACTAAAAACTCAAATTCGGAAATTTTGACGAAAACAATACTTTCTCCATATACTATGTATAGGGGGGAGAAAGTAAAAATCAATCGGAGATAGTGGCGGATCCCTCCTTAAACGAGTAGCAAAACAAAAATACCCCGTTGCAGCAGACCTCACCGAAATTCAAATGCAAAGAACATAGTTCAAGCCAACATAGCGAGATTTGACATGTTTTTGTAAGAATGACATAAGAATGACATTGGGAATGAGTATACAGGTTTGCTGCCATAAAAATGGAAATATCTGAGATTTTAGACTATTAAACCTTTACATCTCATCATCTAGATGAAACCATGAACCAATTTTTATCAAGATTGTTGAGACATAAGCAAGATATAGAATTTTACTTATTTCCCATTAGGTTAACATTGGGACAACGTACTGTGTTTACCAAATTCAACATTTCGGAAAACCAAGCGACATAAAGCAGTGATTCAGTATACTAAATTGTTTGTTTTTTTTTATCTAAATTCAATGGTGCCATCAAAATTTATATAAATTTCATTTTTCTATGTAAAAACCTCAAAAAATCCATATTGGAGGGGTTTACCCCCCTTTACACCCCTTACGGTGGTCCGATCGGGCTGGTTCACGAACTCGTCCGAGTGATTCCCACTTTACAGGTCTGCACCAAATTTCATAAAGATCGGACCATATTTACGGCCGCTATCGTGTTAACAGACTATATATATATATATATATATATATATATGAATTCGAACGAACGGTGTTTTTTTTTTTTTTTGCTTCTGGGGGCCCCAAAACAAAAAGTTAACATGGTCTGGGTCTTAGATCTTACTATGAGTATTACGGTAACAGCTTCTTCCCTATAGGGGGAATTCGCTAAAATTAAACCAAACTAATGCAAATGTAAGAAAAGTACAAATTTTACTGACAAATTGTTATGATTTATTTTTTAGGTCAGCTCATTGTTTTTAGGGAGGTTAACAGAGACATGATGTGGCCCTCTACTAATCCCATCTGCTAGAGTGCCTCGTGGAAAACCGACACCAATTATTGCCGACATAAAACACTGCCTTAACGGTTATTACTTCTCCAACAATTCAGTAATATTTTTTTACAAATGAGTTTGTTTATTACAGAAATACATTAAAAATCTCACTTGAAATTCTCGGTCGAATTAATAGTTTGAATACATTTTTCACAATACATTGATATGTAGAGTACTTTTTCTTAAAAAAATATGAGTTATAATTTTCAACTTTATTATTATGAACACGAGTAAATTACTAGCTGATTATATTTTAGCTAGATCAAAAAATCTATGGTCAAAAAATCTTTCGCAGAGCTGAGTTTTTAGATTGATCCAAGGAAGTATTAAGAATTATAACCAGTATTTAAATTTAATCCTGCAAAAAATGAAGGAATATCCCAAAAACTTTTCGATGTATAGGGGAATCGAGAACTAAGGGCTGTTTACCCGGCAAATTTCTGTGATCAAAATACATACTAAAGTTAACTCTACAGCGTTTTGTGGGTTTCTAATTATTGGGGGAGATTAATGAGTTGCCTAAGAATTACAAGTTCACGTAACTATGTTTTCAATCAGTTTTGGAGACAAAATCATTCAATAGAAATACGTCACTAGAAACAGCAAAAATTATCAGAAGAATTAAGAAACTTCTTCCTTTTAGGCATAAAAATAAAAGCTATTCACTAATATTAACTGGCAATTTTAACACCTAAAAGACTTTTTTCCAAAACCATCCCCTCTTCTTGCAACACATTCATCCTCATTCACTGGGACTACATGTCTAATTTACTCTAATTAAAGCCTTTTATAACATAGTCTCTTCAAACAACATTAGAAATTTTTCAGAGACATAAATTCTCATTAGTGTCTTACATGCATTATCTTATGACTCCAAACTTGACTCAAAATATTACCTCTTTTAAAATGGCCGAATAATTTCGGACATATATTTTATCACGACGACGTTTTGCCCCAGATAATTTTGAACAATTACATAATTTGTGACCACCGTTAACAGTTACGTACATGTTGAAAATAAATTGCCGTTCGCTTGAATGCCGAGCCACCACGTCGACACTCTACAGTAACGCCCCCGAGTATTTGGGACTTGGGCAATGTAATAATATTGGAAATAATAATAATAATATTGGAAATATTGTAACAATAATTTCATTCATTAAATTGTGGTAAGAGGCTGTTGAATTATTTTATGCTATCATTCAGGACTATTTCTAAACTAAATCACCAATAGCATATTCAATGAATGATTTATGGTTACCGATGGAACAAATATCATAAAATAGTCATTCTGTCGAATGTCGTCGACGAAATTGGTATTGGTATTAAGTCATCTTTATAAATTTTAATATGCCTAGGGATTTACATTAAAACTGGAAATAAAATGTTAAGTTTTTCGTTCATTGCTATATATATACATACAATCAATTGAAACCAGGTTATAATATTATGTCTTGTATTGAAATTAAATAAGTACCTTTACTTTATTACATTGTTTATTTATAATATCGAAAGAAAAAAAACATTTGTACATCATCCGTCTAAACATTGTTCATTTGTCAACTGTACGTAAAGTTCTTACAATAAAAGTTTGATTTCTTTAGGTTTTACTCTAAAAATTCGCTTATTACTATGTATCATACTAGATATCAGATAATAGAACACTGCATCTTTAAAAATACTACGAAGAAAACTTATGATCTCTTTATCGTCAATAATTGTTTCCAAATCTTTACTACGCGGTAGTTGGATTGTTATCTTTGTAAACTCCATAGCAGAAGTTTGTTTTAATATGAAGACTTTTTAACTGTATAAGTTATCTAGTGGATTTTAAGTGTTTTACTTATTATATTTTTTCATGCTCACTGTCTACATTTTTCAGGATTCGTGGCCAACTTATTTTCAACCGAATATTGTTCTGTTAGTTATGCAGTGGATGGAAATAAATAATGTATTCATATATTTCACAAAATTAAGTAACTAATTTAACGATTTTATTAGGTTAGGGTTGCTATACAATTTTCAATAATTTTGTTCATGGTAAAAAAATGTCGTAAATTAAAATATAATTTTAGTTTTTCGTTTGAATACCACAGGAAAAGATAGTTACAGAAAATATTATTCCTAAATTAAGAGTTAAACTAAGACTAAAATTCTACTAAACGCTAAGCGAGTGTTACAAACTAAGCATTTGAATTACTCTCTGATTAATGGAACAACTAGAACTAATATTTCTTCTCATATACCCACTTTAGTTATTAAATGTGTGTGCAGATATTTTTAAACTTTCTATTTCAAGAAGCCAGGTTTTTAGAAACATATTTGTTAACTTAATTTGTTAAACTATATTTTTTCAAAGGGCTCTACAACAAAGGAAAGCAAGAGGAACTTACCGCTCCTAACCTAGAAAAGGAAAGGCGCCTTCCAAAAGAGAAATACGCAGCAAACTGTGGTTCGTCCTATCAATGTAGCCTACATTGAAAGGGAAGGAGAAAATTAAATCTTGCACAATGCCTGGCATGAATTCCTGTTGTATTAGTTTATTGATTTACTTTTCCTCATATATCAAATCAGGTTTATTTGACATTTCAAATTATATATTTTGCTTACTGAGTGTATTTTCGGATATTCACTGTAGGCTTAATCTTCTTTTATATCATTTTACATTTTCATAGCTGATTTAAAATAAGCGATTTTTTTCGCCGCGAATCATATTTTTTATTTGATATTGCAAATTATCTGCTATTTCATTTGCATGGCATTTATTTATGATTTTTATGGATCACATAATAAAGAAATCAAGTTATTTATTATTCATGTGTAAGAATAAAACTAGTGAAAAAATTTTACTTTTGCCAACCACATAAAAGCAGTGGGTCTTTATAGTAAAGTGAATGTTATAAAAAATAAAGTTTATTTTAGGCTGAAGGTGAAATATTAATTTTACTAGAAATACTAAATTTTTATTTTGCGATTTTCATATTATTAGCTTTTGTTTTATTGTGTTAGTTTGGTAGGTTTCTTATATTTGATTGTCCATTAATATCAAAAATATTAGTTTTTACCATTGAAATTTCTCAAAGATTTTCTCTTAGACCTTCTTGGAATATTGAAAAAACTGCCTAAAAATAAGGAGGGAATCAAAAGTGTACATCATAAGGGCATATTTAATTTTAATTTCTTTGACTTGTCGAGAAGTTATCTACCGGGATAGAAAGCTTTAAAAGTACACATCATTATTAATGTACTATTGTTTTGTTGTTTGGAACTATCACCTGGTAATAATTTACCTCAGGTGATAAATAGTAATATAAGCGGTAAAATATTAATAAACTAGCTATATAATACTGTAGTTTATCACTAATGTAGCAGTTATACATTTGACCTTGAAACAAGTATAGGAAGACAGTTTCTAAAGCTAGTTGTCGTTTCATGGCAATAAATCGCAAGAAGTTGGAGCTTCGAGCGTTAAATACATGTTTAATTGCTTCCAAAGTAATTTGTGTACTTGAGTCTCGCAATATTAAAGTTGCCCCTCCCTTCCCCTCACATGCCGCGAGAACTTGTTCCATTTTCAACACTGATCACATATTTTCAAGAGTGTTCTTGCTTTCCTCATCGTAGCAGCTACTGCGTAGTTTCAGGAAATGATAGCGTGAGCAATGAATTGCTTCATGACTAGTACCACTTGGAATAGAACTGGTATTAGCGGCATAACGAGAACTTTTGATCTTCTATCTAGTTTATCTACCACATAATAATTGGATATTCATAAGCCTAGATTAGTTGAGCTGCTTGAACTGTAAAATTAAGCTTTTGGTTGCATTGATATGGTCGAATTGCGTGTAATTTCAGAACGTAGTCAATTAACATTTAAAACTATTATTTTTCTTCCAAATTTTTTTGCTAGCCTTTTTTAGACGGTTGTCTGAAATGAATAAACAACTCCCAGTGCTGTTGGGGAAATGAAACAATAAATAAATATTAAGGATTGGGGATGTTAATAAACAATCATACGATTGCAGCTTTCGTCCGCTGCATTATCTGAAGTGAAAATAAATCAAATAATGTTAGTTGAATGAGTATTTGTTGTTTATAGGATTTCAACGTGAATATATTTATATGGGCCGAAAAGACACTTCTTCTTTGGAAACAAATTAGAAAACAAGAATAATTTGATGGTTAAAGAACAACGTTACAATAATTAGTAACCCAATGAGAGAATTCAAGTAGAGGTTTGACAGCAGGTGCTGCATTCTGGCGGTGGTTTTGCCAACTGTGACGTCACAGCCGCGCTACAGACAACAGCTCATCTTGCTAGACACTCAGTTTGTTTAGAACTGATTGTTGAAAGTGAAATAATAATCATTTATTTTAGGAAGAGGCATTGTATATTAGGTAACCCTGTTTTTTAATTTTTAAGTATAATTTAATGGGAGTATATGCTACTTAAATATGCGGAAACATATTATTATAATTTGTGTATAATAAGCGGAAATTGCCTGGTATAAACTTTGCTTGGGCCATTTTATGACGTATGGTGTTTAGTGTATTGAACTTATAGTATTATTAATAAATACATAACAAAGATTGTCAATATGATGAAGAACAATAAATGTTAAAAATAATAATATAGATTTTTTGTTTATATAAAACTTGTTTATAAGTCTATACTCTGGAAGGTATTAAAACTATATTTTCAGAAATAATTTACAACAATTTTGTTCATCCTTCTCTAAATTCGCTGATGTCGCTGTCGGATCGTAATAAAGACTACTCAAATACCATTAAAACAGTGTAATTTTAATGTCCTCTTCACTTAGTCCAGTTCTCTCAATCTGCGCAATACAATAACAGCGGACAGTTTCCCGAGGACTAGTGTCAGCAGACCGGACTATCCTGCCACCTCACCACGGTCACCGACTGTACCTGGCAGTGCGCGAGTGTGCGGCGCGACCGGCAGCGTTGCACCCATTGTTGCCCCCCCCCCCTGAACCTCCCCCACCCCCACTTCCATCCAACTGTTGAACGCGCTCGCTCAGTCTCGAGCCGACCTCGGTGATGTTAGGGGTTTACTTCGATCGTCGGCCGTCTCTCTCTTGTCAGACGTTAGTTTCTAGTTAATCAAGGTTGAAAGTGCAGTGAAAATGTGGAGTGCCGGTGATATACTGTCTGTGACGCTGGTCTGCGCTGTTGTGTGTGCTCTAGTGGGTGGATCCGAACACTCGGAGAGGACTAATGACTTCGTCGCTGCCGACAACTCGTTGGATAACCTAGATAAAGGTAACGCATCGTTTATTAACATGATTTTATAAGAAATAGTCAATATTAGTGTACAAAAAAGTTCTATAACAATGTTATGAGAAACTTTATGTCTATGTGCTACATTTAGCCAGGTCCAAAAGACTGCATTTTCAGTTAATTTTTTTGTACTATCTTACTGTTGCCGGTACTCATTATTTACGACTCAGCTCGGGACATTTTGGAATGTGCAATATATTTTGGGAATTACATTTAAATAAATATGTACTATATTATGGGCATCTCAATCGCCTTGAAAATTCTTATCGAATGGTTTCATTTTTATTTTTGTCATATGCCTTGCGTAAAGTTTATACAGGCCTAACACATATAGGCTATGTAGCATATAGGCCTAACACATAATGTATGTCTCAAGTTTTTTTCTAAGTTAAAATACAACCCCTCTCTGCGTGAAAAGAGGAGGGTAGTATATAAATTTTAATCTTATTGTATTACCGCTATAGTCCTTAGGGTATTGCTTACGCACATGTTATTTTAAATGAACAGAAATACGACAGATAAAAGCATTGACATTGAAATCATAGATGTAATAATATTTTCAAAGAGCAATGATACAGGTAATACAGGATATTGTCCCGAAGCAGTACAAGCTCGTGCATCGCGTTTTAACTTCCCTCGCCATTGCATTAGGCTGTTTTTCAATTAGATAATGTAATATGTGTTCAGTGCTTATGGAGTTTTATTTATAACGTAGTTTTCATTTGGTAACTGTAATAATTCCTCAAATAGGCTATTTACTTTGATTTAAAAATGTCTAACTTGAACGTGCTTAAGTCCATTTGTTATAACTTAAACAAACCCCTTTTTTAACAAGCTCATTACTTACTGCATATTAGCCTACGTAGGTCTATTTGAATTTGTACAGAAATGTGCAAACTGCTCAACAGTTTAAATATTTATTTATCTTGCGTTATTATAAACACAGATGATTGGATATGCATTTTAATTTTAGTTCTTATAAAGTTTCCGATAAATAAGCTATTAAATTTATCATCTTCCGTGAAAATTGCTAAGGGCACATTATTGTGTTTCTGATAATAATGTATAATGTGACTAGTCAAGTAACACCGCACTTTATTTGAATCTATAAATGTACTAATATTAGTTAAAACGTCATTTTGCGATGGTTAAATTAGCCTATTTAATTTAACCGCAAGGTAAACGTTTTTGTTTATTTTTATAAAAAACAATTACTGCATGTGAATGTATTTTAGTTCTCTGTCAGGATTTAATTATTTATGATTCTCATTATTTAGTCACTGGCACTGGCAACAATATGAACACTAACCATTACCATTCTTGGACAAATCAATCGCGAATTAATGCTATGAGTTTTTAGCTTGTGTAAAATCAGTCATGTAATTTACAGTAGCGTACTAACTGATACGCATGGCTTCGCTCACTTTAAAAAAATGGCACAATTTTAACCAGTAACTACTTCTTCCACAATAGTAACCAGTAACTACTCGTGAGATATTTAGAACACTCGCTTCGCTCGTGTTCTAACTTACATCTCACTCGTGGCTTAAAGGCAATCATTATACAATCGTTGCATAAACTACTAATTTAATGTAAAATTTAACAATTAAAACGTTTAGGCAAAAATTACTATGAACAAGTTTTAAAAACAAAAAATGTTCCTTTGGAAATAAGTGCCTTGCTAACATGGTGATTTCCCCCCTATGTTGATCCGTACGGTATTCTGTTGTTAATTTTGGAGTAAAAAAGTATAAACCCAAAATTGCCTATTGTTTTGCTAAAGGTATAAACCCAACTACATAACGACGAAGGCGCCAAGAGAACATATAACACAGGAACGGGTGATAATGTTGGTATAAGTAGTACCTAAATTAAAGGGCAGGTTGGGAGTTTTCACCACTGGTGATAAGTTTTGAAGTGGTTTTTAAAACTACACGACCAGAGAATGCAAAAGCTATTCCTGAATTATAACCTCATAGTTTAAACCTAGAATTAAGCCTATCATTGCGTTCATGTTTATTATTTTATTTTTGCGCCCTGTTATTTTTACAAACGCGACCACCCAGCGCCCCCTTGGTACTCTTCAGGCCCTGGCGCCCTAGGCGGTCGCCTAGTTCACCTATATGGTAGAGCCGGCCCTGGAGACTTTTATGGAATGAAATCGTTCGGAATCAAAATATTGGCCAGGAAGTGTTTATTCGTCAAAGAACAATATTGTTTGGAATCCTGCTTCGTATGCGTAAGTACGTATTGTACTCCAGTCAGACTTCAGCTATAACAATTAGTACAAAATAGGCTTGCTTGCACTCGAGAGAATTCCCTACCTACACCACAATAAATTCTGAAAAAAAGTCTCCTTGCTGTGTCATTTAGAGCCTCCAATTTTCTTAATAAAATACACTTTTGAATATACAAATGTTAAGGTCATGAGTTTAGGTGTGTTAACTGCGATCCAAAATCGTTTTTGCTAACGCATTTTAATGATACATTGCGTCAAAGTCGGAAAAATGTTAACCCCATGTATCTCCCATTCGTCGTCGCTAATATCTCCTAAATGAGTACATTAACGATTTCGGAATCGCAATAAACACTCTACAAATTTACTACACATTGGTTTCACGAATTCAGTTTATAAAATTTGAGACTTTAAATGTCACTTCTTTTACCCTTGCGCCACCTTAACGCTGCGAAGAATGCACAAATGGCCTCTTCGGAGCCCCGGCTCATGAAGTCGCCGTAGTGAGTGCCATAGAAAAACTAAGACTGGCCAAGGTAGGAACCGTTCTAAAAACAGAAATATAATATATTTTCATTGAGTAAGGTAGTAAAAGCACGTTTCTGCCTCCGCCTAACATTGTTTCATCGTATAGTTCATCCCAAGCGTGGCAGTTCACACTAGGACTCTCTCTCATTGAACTATTCCCAGCGAACACTTAATGATTAACTTTTCACCTGTCACCTGTGAGTATTAGAAAATTACCCTTTAATAACATCCTCTTTGCTATAAATGAACACTTACTTCTTTGTTGGCATGAACTCGTTTACCACTTACGACAGTAAAGTTTAACCAGTTGTTTATCTGAAAACTCCTTTGAAAGCGCGTGATGACATCATGGTTTTCACGGACCAGTGTGTACAGTTGAACACCGTTGATAGAAACGAGAACAATAGAGCGGCGCGCCACCGACAAGCCCGATAAACTCGCCGTGCGATCGCGCTCCACTTCTGCTTTATTTATTTTTAAGTGCTGTACAAAGGATTGTTTAGTACGAAACAGTTTTCGTGTTCGATTCTATTAGTTTTACATTACTGGCAAGGCTTGAAGTGGTACTATGAACACCTCGATTGTATCAGACCACAGAGGAAGAGCATTTCTTCTTTCTCTGTGATGAGACTCAATAACGATCAGTGACTAAAATTAGTAACTTAATTACGTTTTTATCAAACAACAATTTTCTCTTTATATTAATTGAGAGCAGTGTATGTCTTGTCTGAAGACTTCAATTGAATATTGAAATTTTTTGTATGAATTACTTTTTATGGTAAAATAAATCTACCGCAGTAAGATCAAAAATCCATAACGTAAAAACTGCAGAAAACCCTTTTCTGCAGACAACGACCAACAGAAGAGTGTTTCTTTATAATTTTTTTCAAATCTCGGTTTTTTTAACAAAATTTACTCCAATTCAGAGAGGTTATACCAATATCTAACTCAATATCACCTTGAAACCGGTTAAGGTTTTTGTTCTTATGATTATAGTCGGCTTTGGGCAGGGCCAAGAAGAGTAAACAAGTCTGAAACATTATCCAGCTACCGATATCATCTTACAAGTCGGTCCAATGTGTTGAATTCAAGGGAAATACAGTACCATAAACTATTGGATCATTTGATTATTACCTATATAATTTTAAAATAGTTTTAAAACTTTATTTTAAGTCAAAACAAATTAAGGGTGTTCTTAAATATTTAACATTTTTTCACCTTTATTTAATGTAGCATGCAAAACTGTTGAACTGTTGACAGTTTAGCGTGGTTCATTTTAAAAAATCATTAAGAAAAACAAGACGGCCAGGATTAGTAATCAAGCAAGAAAAACACATTTGCCAATTATACTGAAAGGTCGCTAATGTTTAAGTATTTGCAGAGCTGTGATAATAATTTCTTATATAGTGATCATTATAAACTTTCTTTATTTCTGGTTTAAATAAATATATTTTGTGTTGCATGCATGGATGTAAACTTTTAATTATATGGTTAAAATATTATTGAAAATTAATATATTTTGAAATTATTTACTAAAACCCTGTTTTGAAGCACGTATTAACTTATTTTACTGTACACTCAAACAACGCCCGAATCATATTTATGTAATGAAATCAATACAAACGCTCTGCAGTCCCATACTGTTATTATAATAATATATCTCACCTCTTATTATGCAGGTTTAAATAAGGCTCTTTTTCACGTGTTATCTTAAATTTGTACACTTTACCTTTAACCTTTATACTTTAATTATGACATTTAATAATCAAAATACCCCCGTTGCAGCAGACCTGCATACTCAGCGAATTTCAAACGCAAAACAAATTTTAATCCAACATAGCGAGATTTGACATGTTTTTTGTAAGCTCCATAAGAATAACATGGGGAATGAGTATGCAGGTGTGCTGCTACAGGTATATCAAAACTGGGTGGTTTAAATTCAATATTTAGTAGATCTGAACTAGAAGAAGCTATTTACCAAGTTTTATTGAGATATGTTGAGAAATAAGCGAGATATAGAATTTTAGTTATTTCCCATAAGGTTAACATTGGGACAACGTACTGTGTTTACCACTTTCAATATCTCGGTAACCAATGGACATAGAGCAGTGTTTCAAAATACTAAATTGTTTGTTTTTTTGAGCTGAATTCAATGGTGCCCACAAAAATTCGATAAATTTTATTTTTCTATATAAAAAACTCTAAAAACCCATTTTTGGGGGGGTTTATCCCCCTTTACCCCCCCTTCCGGTGGTCCGATCGGGCTGGTTCACGAACTCGTCCAATTGATTACCACTTTACATGTCCATACCAAATTTCATGAAGATCGGACCATTTTTGCGGCCGCTATCGTGCTAACAGACACATAGATATATATATATATAGATATATATATATATATATATATATATATAAAAATTCGAACGAATAGTGTTTTTTGCTTCTGGGGGCCCCAAAACGAAAAGTTATAGTGGTCCCAAGCTTAGGTCTTACCATGAGACCTACGGTAATAGCTTCTTCCCTATAGGGGAAATTCGCTAAAACTAGAGTTATTAAGCCCTCGCTTTATTTATAAAACTTATTTCATCGATTATGAACTACTATTTATACTGTAGATACATATTTACAGAAGAGACACGGATAGAAGATTTCATAACCCTTTATACAAAATTTCGCCTTAGTCCTTTACCATGATAGTTATTCCTAAAGGTTTTTATCACCTCCTTCTCTTCCAAGTTAATTTTTTTTACCAATTCTTGGTTGCACCAGTGTCACCCGAAACGCGGGACTCAGCTGCTGTATAAAGAGATATTTGTTTTATCCTCGGTGAAACCTCCAAACAACTAATTAGGTAGACAGAATTCGTTACATAACTCCCACCTGACCCGCATCTGCTGTACATTTTCGCTCTCAAGGGCACAATTTACCGAGATACCTTCAAGAAAGAAAAAAAAACCTCCCAACAAGTATTCCGTAGATTGATATCGAGACTGGACCATTGGATCCCACGTAGCCATATAAGGAGATCCGGACTGCAGGTGGGGTGGAATGTCCGGTCCATTTCTTGGATGTCTGCAAGTCCGTTGCTTGTCGACTGGCCAAAGATGCCCGACTGCACTGCGCCTAACCTTAGCCCCCAGTGAACCCCCTCTACTCCTTCTATCGCTAAGTGTGTTAATTCTCACGTAATTAGTCCACATGCTCGGCCCGTTAGTCACATCGACAGTTGCGACATTGCACACTGGACAATGGGAACGCCGCGACCGCCACGCTGGTGGACTCAGCATTATTTTCCTCTGTTGTTTTATAAATTCAAGTGATGCCCTCGTATTTCCAACCATTGTCCTACAATTCCAAATGTTTAAGCGTTTTGCATATTCAGGCAGTTCATTGGCTTCATCGCCAGTTCTGTTCAGAAGCGGTTAAAAAAACTAAGCGAGTTTTGTTATCGATTGTTTGACCTTTACATAGCAACCTCTGATCCAACTATCGGAGTAAATTAACTTTTTATCAGTCGTTGCGGAAGTGTGTTATCAAACATGAGCAACCGTTTACTACTCTAAAGACTAATATTTGAGAGGACAATATCGGCACTTAATTGTGCTTTTGGAAAATAACTACTTACACATTTTTAAAAGTTGATATGGATGTTTTAAACTCTTAGGGCTTATGATTAAAATTCTTTGTGGACATAAAAGTACAATTTAACTCCAATTTAAACTACGAGGAAGCTAGTAACTAGTAGTCTTAACTACGATATCAGGCTAGTTTTATTAAAACTAATGTGAACCGCACACGACCACACATCAGTTTTTAAACTAATTCGAAGCACATATTATTAATCTTAATTAGTCATTAATAAATTATTGTGAAATGTTTACTGTATAAAACAAGATAAAAAATAAAACAAGATTAAGATAAAAACTACTTACATACTTTAACTTAAATATATAAAAAAAACAACTATATATACCAAGAGTGGGTGAAATGAAAAATGCGATTAAACCTATTCTCTGTCAATTTATTAATGTACATGAAGCTGTTTACCATGTTACATTTAAACAGTTCGCACTCCATTTCAGTTCCAAGGATACTCTTTACTTATAAAATTATATCACTCCCATCTTTTAATTAATTAGTCTTTTTTGAGCCCTGTAGAAGCACTGGGAGCAGCTTTGGAAGGGCCGGAAAGGCACGGCTGGTATCAGCGTTTATTGGCCGGCTTACAAATTATTACTTCTTGCAGTGGAATTGAGCGTGTCGGCGGCAGTAACCTCCTTATCAATTCTGAGTTAACTCCGTATGACGACTCTCAGATGTTAAAGTTGTCCGCTGATATCGGTGGCCGTTTTGGTTATTGCCTGTGATATTTTTTTTATGATAGCATAACAGACTGTTGGTAATCATTGTTGATTATGCGCAGGGATTTATATAAAAAGCTGTAAACTGGTTTTTACTTCTTGGAAACGTCTTGAAATCACTATATCAAGTACTTATTTCATTGGATTTTTAGCTGTTAAGAAATTAGCTGTAGAGGCCTTAATATTCCAATGCAACTAATAACAAACTTCTGAAATTTTTCCATTATTAGGTGATTTTTTTTGTATTCGTTCATTGGTAGACACCTGTATGTCTTTTTTATCTTAAAAATTGTGTGCACAGAGTTCTAGCAGAACACTACGGAAGATTTTCTAGTGTTCTTGTACTCTATTTTCACGATTTTTATATTTTTAACCCACTCTTCCAAAACAAACTAACAAAATAATAAATCAGCCAGTAAAAGTAGAAATAGATAGGGTGTCTACGATCCCATCAAGACACCTTGTTAGTCGATGCTACCTTTCTGGCCCCGATTGGACGCGGCGTCCCGGCTCCGACAATGCCCGGGCGCGACATTCTCTCACGTATTCCGTCCATCTTACTCCGTCATCCTTTTGTTATTGACTTCTTCGTCTATTTATTTTCTTCAGGGACGAAAAGATCCCCAATAAACACCTTTGGCAGGTGATGGTTTTCTACGTCGTCCTTGATCAATGCCGTGAACAATTAAGTGTGTAATAAATATTCCAAAGAATTGTAATGTTCACACTAGTATGTGATTAAATAAGTGAATGTTAAAATAAGTCGTATAGTTCCTTCAAGTTATTTCTCTCTGTTCATATCTGAATTTGTGAAAATGTCCAGTAATTACATCATAAAATACGAGGGTTACCTCCAAACTTTACGAAATTTTCTATGTTAATCAAATTATCTTAAAATAACAAAGTTACAGAGGCAAGAAAGCACCTGAATTGTAGAAAATTTATTTAGTCTTCTGTAAATTTGTAATTAGCTTGATTTTTGTAAGATACGTGGTTTTTTTTAATACAGGCATATGTGGAAATTCGAACCGCCGGCGCCGTGGCACCACAAGGTCGAAAACTTAGGTTTGTGTTATGAGCTCAACACCAAAACATATCAAAAAGCCAAAACTACCTGTCCTTTTTAAAAACCACAATATATTATATTACTATACTAAAATTTAATAACATAAATGCAAATTTTATTTAAAATAACTTTGGTATGTATTTGGCGATTTAAACAGTCCGCGCGTTACACAGTTGATTTCATCGTCTTTAAAGTATAGTTCGTGTCAGAAAGGAAAAGAGAGTGTCGGACCGGTCCAGGTAGGCCCGGGCAGCCCTAATCCACTGTTGTCACAACACCTATTGTCGTGGAACGGCCGGCGAGTTATTTCTTGAGTAATTCCTGGTATAAGGAATTTCGAAGCGGCCCGCAGTCAATGACACAGGCGTGGGGGCTGCCCACCCCCGTCGCCGGCCGGCCTCACAACAATAGGTGTTGTGACAACAGCGGATTAGGGCTGCCCGGGCCTACCTGGACCGGTCCGACACTCTCTTTTCCTTTCTGACACGAACTGTACTTTTTACGACTTTGTATATTTTGCAACAACTAGTGATGAATGTAACTGAAATACTCCTCTTGTGTTACCATTAGAATGGGGTTATCTTTACCAAAGTGGCAATTTAGCTAGGCAGTATTATTAAGTAATGAACGCACGGCGGAAGCTCGTAATGCCATATTGTTTCGCAGCAGCCTGTCAGGAATTACTCTCGCCGTGTGGGGACGGGCTCACGCAGCCGGCAATTGGAAACACTAAATCGCAAAGCGGCTTTGCTTGCGGCGTGCAGGGGCGGTTACGCGGGGGGGGGGGTCTCGGGAGGAACAGGAACTACTTCCCACAGATACCCTCTCAAACAATCGGTTTCCAGAATTGGTGTTAAAACGATATCGTAATTGGACCTTTTGGTGAAATGGTTTTTTACAGGTTATAGTTGTCAGAAGTCTTAAATTATTAGGAAAAAGCTGAAATAATAAACTTTAGTTTGTATTTAGTAGCCTACATCATAACATTTTTTGCTTCAAATCAAATTTTATTTTAATTTTACAATGTATTTTCCTGTATTAGGGGCATGGGCGGATTTAAATCATATTTGGGGGTGACAGCACACCTAACGTTTGAAGTATAGTATGCTTAAATTCAAACATCAAACCCTTTTTTAAATGGTTCATTATTTTATGGCCTATTCCAAGTAGGTACTTATTTTATTTAAAAACAACCATTTGCAATATGTGCAAATACCTCAATCAAAGTTATGTTGAAAACATTTTCCCTCTTCACTGCCAAAAAATGCAACAAATATCAGGGTGTGTCAGGCAATGATGACCTCGTATAATTATTTTTTAAGAGGAATGCTAGATGCAATATTATTTTTTAGGCGAAAATTCATGATAGGAAAATGCATACACTATATATTTATGTCTTGCTGCTGTATATGAGGTAAACGATTAGTAAACGAGTTAAATTAAATAGTAATACATGACGTGATCTTTTTTTAAGTTGACATTTTCTCAGCAAATTAAAATACATCTTATTCGAATTTCTTATGGGGGGCGGTCTACCTTGACAGTAAAATCTGCGTCACAGAGCGAAATAACATTGTAAAGACAGGGCTAAAGCGCGCTGAAGTACGCTTGCAGACGTTTCGTATCTTGACGACAAAAGCTTTATTTTTTAAGATTTGATAAAAATGAAAGTGGGTTCACGTTCTTCAGAATTTTATAGGGCTCTATATTTTTAATTTTTCTATAAAGCGTTTCTTCCGTTAGTTTTGAGACTTTTAAAATTTAACAAAAAACTACCTTTTTTTAAAGATTTACACAATTCTTGTAAATGAACGGGGATAAAATCAAAAATTCTAAAAATTTAGCAGCCTACAAAAACCTATCCTTATTAAAATGACACCAAAATATAGGAAATCATATGAAAATTCAGCGATCAATGAACAAGATACAAAACCCTGTTTTAGCGCTCGGAACTTGAGGTAGACCGCCCCCTTAACACAAGGTGGTATTCTTAACGTGCCATCCCGTCAGAAACCAATGCTTTCTTGTCTAAAAATTTGTAGTCTCTCCATGGGGTTTTGGTTTTCCGCTAACCTACTACGCAGCGATGCACCAGGGTTGGGGGGGGGGGGGGGGTGAACCGCGTCGCGGCCTTTGGCCCTCGGCCGAATGAGGTGATTCCCTCGTTCTCCGCCGCAAACTCTGTTTTTCACTCGGCTTTCTTGGCAACAACCCTTAAGACAAGGAAAAGGAATATTAGTGTTGCGTAGTCGTCCTTCCAGGGTTAACTCAGTTTATTTTTACTTGTGCCTAAATGGTTTATAATTTAGCCTCCTAGTAATCATACCCTTGAATCTTCAAGTAAATCTGCCAGTAGGCCTAATTCATAGTTTAAGTTAAAGTATCTTAACTGTTGTAGGCAGTTTCCCTATTATGTTCAAGTTGAAAAAGATGTTAATGTATTATTTGATTTTAAAATGAGGCCTCCAGGAAGAAAAAACATGGACTATTTAAATTTAAAATAATGATGGCAAACTTTAGTTTTATGAGGTTTTTTATGTTATTGTACCTGTTTGTAAGATTAGCAACTACCATATTATCAGTGTTGTTAGAGGGTCTTCATGACTTTTTCAGCCACTGACTTATCGTGTTTGTTAACGAGACATGATCTTGAGGACCTTTTGATAAGCATTGAAAATCTGGAGGCATCAACGAATTGATTATAATTAAAAAAATTGTTAATAATATATTGAATCATTTTTAAAATGTCCTAACGGCTCTATTGAAATATATACGCAGTCTTCAAATAATCGTTCTAACGAATTTAATTACATGGCGAAAAATGGTGGATTATATTTCAGGTATTGGTCGTAACCAAACACCGTCATATTGTGTTGATAGCTTTATGATAACGATTCATATAATACTAAATGGCAATGCTGCAACATAATGGGTATCGGAATGGAGTTTAGGCGGTGGCATTTAGCGTGGAGAGGCACTAACGCTGTTTATGTGCACTGGAGGCATGGGGCCTAATTAAATGTCAGCTCGCAGTCTTGCTTCTCGGCGTTGTCACATTTATTATGGCGGTGGGCTTAAAATCCCCAAGGATAACCTGTTTACTTATACTACATCGTGTCTCTTTATCAAACTGTACTTGGAACTGAATTAAAAACAATAAAATTTACATGAAAATAAGTAATGACTACTTAAAAAAGGGTTAATAAAAACCAAACTTCGAAAAAGATTTCTAATAAGTTTCAGTATGATGTGAAAAAGTTACCGTAAATTTAAACAAATAGGCCCTACACATTTATAATTGAAAATTTAGTTTTATGAGGTGTTTTACATTACTGTACAGTGTTTGTAAGAATAACAATTATTTTTCTACTGTATCATCAATATTTTTTTTAATTACCAAGTTTAACTCATTGTGTACAACATGACATAATCTTGAAGACCTTTTGATTGAGCATTGGAAATCCTGAGGTATAAATTAATTGAATGGTTTTTTAATTGGTTTGATAATACATTGATTCATATTAAAAACATCTAACACTTTTATTGAAGTATATTAAACACAACCTCCAGCCAATCGCTCTAACGAATTCAGTTAAATTGGAGAAACAGTGGATTATATTTCAGTTATCGGTCATAACCTGTTTACTTATACTGCAACGTGTATCTAGCTCATTAAACTTTAATTGAAACTATATAGAAAATAATAAATTATAGATGAAAAGAATGAATGATTAGTTAAAAAAGGTCAATAGTAAACAAATCGAAAAGTATTTTAAAACATTTCAGTTAAAATAACGTGATAGTAAATGTAAACAAATTGCCTTTTTACACTTATTATCGTGTTGTAGAACTCAATGTATTGTACGTGTTACATACTTGAATGGTGATTTTTGATCCAACGCAACATATTAGTTTACACCCGTTAGTATAATCAGAGTGAAGTTACCTCATTAGGTTTTATGTAAAAGTATTGCAAATTTGTTGTAAAATAATGTTATAATGAATGTAAAGTGTTAACGTGATATCACAGTATCAGTGATTCAGTATTACATTTGATACCATACCAAAGTACGAGGCTGCTGATTGTAGGATGAAATATCCATATAAAGCAAACACCGAGTTGATGACCTCAGCGTTAAACGCTCCGAGCCTCCTCTGATAAGCCTCAAGACTGTTTATTTTATTAGCCTTGTCTTATCTTTTGGTGATAACAGAAAAACTTGACTTTGCACACGAATGTTTCGATGAAAACACCTTATATATAGAAGGCAATGTACGTATTAATGTAGAATGCTTTATACTCCCTATTCTAATATTTTTATGCGGTTTCATTAAAAATTGTTAATGATAAGAGAATTCGTTCATAACGGTTTTCATAAGTAATATAATATGTGGTGTAATAGGTAGTAAATATTATGCAAGGTAGTTTTGCTAAAATAGGTTCTTATATGTTTATGTTTTCTTCTATTCTGGACTTTAACTGTATTATTTCGATTTGGTTATTTTTGTATATCGCCATAGGCTAATTAGTTTTCATATAAACACATTAAAATAGAATTTTAAGGTAGTAAGGTATTCGATTATTGTTATATTGCGCAATTAACCGCTCTGCGTTTGTACATACTTAAGTAATTAGCGGATACTTGTCATTATTAACTACAGTCACTGTGGGCTAATTAATCTAATTAGTTTGGGCAGTGTAAATTCGATTATTTATATTTGTATTTTTTATACTAAGTAATTTATTAAAAATATTGTTCTCTATACTCAAAAACATACATTATATGAGTTTTTTTTGTTTATAAAATATAATTTTTATTCCAGTTGGCAAAAACAAGAACTTGTAACTGTTAGACCCAAATACATCTTTGTCTCCAGGTTTATCATGTCATTCGAAGCAAGATGTTTACGTTTTCCGGGTTGCTTTGTTAATAAATATGATAATTCAATCCTGCCAGACTGCAGGACTGACGTCATGCACTTAGAGGCAGTGCGGTAGCCGGCAATATCAGCTTCTAAGGAGCGGTAATGGTTATTGAGTCGGTATGGGGGTATTAAGTAGAGCAATCAAGACCTTTATACCGTCTGTAACCGGGGCGGTCGAGAAGTGATTTGGGTCTCGAGCCCCTTTTAGCACCTAGATAGGCCTACGTGCTCCTTATCTTGTTCTACGAGCGGATAGTTGAACTCTCTCTTCATTTATTTTAAAGTTTGCTTTTAATGTTAATCGTAAAATAAATATAAATTTAGAGGGAGTCAAGATTAAAATAAAAGTAGAAGTTAACGTTTTTAAGAAAGTGGTTTTGATTGTTTCATTGTGGAGAAAAGAGGTTTATGATAGTTATCGTAAATTTATAAGGAAGTCAGTATTCATAAATTACTAATAAGACAAAACATTTAGAAGGAATTCCGATTTTAATTCAACTAAATTTAACAACAAGAACCATTAAAGTTTTCTTAATCTTGTAGAAAAATACACAAAAGGTCTTGAAAATTAGCCACACTACTATTATACCACTACATTACCACTATTCTATCGATACTGAACCTAGACCAGGTATAGTAGTCAGGAGTGGTAGAAGTCAAGCTATTAAAAATAAAGTGTTTATTTTAACCCCTATTTCATCGGCTATTAACAAAATCACATTTCAGATGGATTTTATTATTTCAGTTGAGTTTAAGTGCTTAAAACGTTATCAAATCCCTGCACTTTGTTATACACGGTGTACTTAAATGGTCCTACTATCGATATCATGCTGTGATGAAGATGCAAATTTTTATTCACTCTTAGTGTTATTAAGGGAAAAGTTAAAATTTAAGGCAAAAGTTGCTAAACTCATCGTAGATATTAGAAAGTTACACATTTCGACGCAGAGAAGTAAAGCAATATTTTATGGACCTGCCAACTCTCGCATTAGCGACGTCGATTCACCAGCCCCCGGCCTGTTGGGCCTAAGGCCTTTCTGACAAATGCGTGTATTGTCAACTAACTAATTGTCACAAATTGTCACAAATTGTCATATTAATCATGTGTTATTTATATCTCTATGAATTTCTTCAAAGGCTAATTAAAATAGATTATCAAGTTGTTATGCTTATTCTCTTAACGCTGAACACTTTCTTACTAATGCATTTTCTATTGGACACAATATTTGTTAATTAAAACAAAATAAAAAACTTTTTCATGCGAGTTTCAACTAATTTACCCAGACCCTTCTCACCCTAAGAGGCTGCTACTTAAATTCAGTTGGCCCCGTAACCGACGCTGGCAACAAACAGTGAAGTATTTAGGACTTCATTTCTTGTCAGTCGAATAAACGTTTTGATTTAAACCTACAAATACTTCTTTTACGAAATCTAGATGGACGTTGAGCGTATTTAAAAGTACACCCAAGTAATATTTTTTAGATACTATATCGCAGATTTAAAATAATGAAAGTATGGTCTTTCCTCATATTATAAAAATGTCGCTGTAATATATTGAATTTTCTGTTCTTTTATTAAAGTTTTCTTTTGTGTCAGCTTCAAAACGGAATTGTTAATACCGGTATTTGTCTGCTTCCTTCACCTGTGTCGGCGCCGCATGTCTGTCGGTTTCTCAACCGTTCCCTTTACTTCCTTTCCTAGAATTCAGCACCCCGCCGTTTCATCTCGCCTTCTGGTCCATTACTATTTTGAATAAGCGTCTTTGAAGTTTGACAGGAAAGCGGTGTTTCTTGGATATTGGTTTATACAACCAGGCTGTAATTACTTTACAGATTAAAAAAAGTATAAACTGTTCAAACAAATGAAGCCTCAAAAATCTTAAGACATTCACTTATGTTTTTATTTAACAACAGATTTTTTTAATTTTAGTAAATTTTCCGTTCACTCATGTGGCAATCACAGCTTGGTTGTTTTGCCAAATTAGTAATTTATGTTATAAATATGTAACTTATTTTGCAATCCAATGAATAGTTTGTCTACTGACTCTATTTCCAGGTACAGGCCAAGGCATAAGTTTCGTTTCCTGCCATCCATTAAATGTAATATAACCGCAGTTGAAATACGTTCTGTATTTAATCCACTATTTACTTAACCTCCGCCCACTATTTAATACGTCCAAACCACAGAAAACCACATTTTCAGCACAAGTTTAGTGAACGTGTGTAAGTTAGTTTAGTGTGTAAGTACGTGTAATAGCAATAATTCATATATTATAATAAAAGAGCATATAGCCAATAATGTTACGATGAAAGACAAATGCGTTGTTGTATTTCAACGTTCAAAACACCTTGGGACCGGTTATCTTAATAATTTCGAAGCTTCTAAAATAAAAAGTTAAGACTATAATTTTTTTTGCCTAAAATCAGACGTTTCAAAGTTATTCAATGTAACTGTGTTTGGTGTATTTATCCAATTAATTAAAATTTTAACACAATGACAGTCAATGATATCAACGAAACCGATGAATAAATTCCTGATATTTGTTAAATAAATTAATTACAGTAGAGTCACGATTTTCATTTTACATTCCCTACTAAGTTTATAATTAGCAGTGAATGTATTTTTACTGTAAGCATTATGTAACAAGCTAATACACTTTCTAACAAAAAGTTACAGCGAACACTCGCCACAAAATTACTATGGGAACTGGAAAATGCATTTTTCTTAGTTTAAATAAGTTACATCAATTCGAATTGTATTCATACGATTACGAACTCGTTCCCAACCCGGGCCCTGCGAACCGACACGGGAGCGTGGGGTAGTGGTCGAACACGCGGCCACACGCTGCAATTTCCGGTCGACGGCCTCGTTTGTGTTGCAAATCCAAGTCGGTAACTGCTACACTGTCATCAAACATATTTAGGTGCTAACTAGTTATGCACAATCCCGCGTGCCAGCGAGCGGCCGCCCCGTTATAACCATCGTTGTCACTGTAATCGCGTCGTTAATTGTAATATTGTATGTGGGTTGGTCCACATGTTAATACATTGTAATGTTACGCGGAAGGCAGATATATCCGGTGGTTTTACTCGATTTCCTTTTAACTATTCTATTGTTGGAAGTTTATACGATAGAAAAATCTAAAATTCGCATTGAAAAGACAAGTTTTTCCTAGTTCGACCGTCTTACTTAATTTATACAAATTGATTCATGATACTATTGCTAGCTTTAATTTTTAATAGTTCAGTAATCTATTAATGTACTACATACTCCTAAATTATATAATTTATAAGGTTAATAATCTTAAAAAATAAAACACTGAATAATGTTTTTTCATTAATTATAAATAAAACCCTCCCTTTCTAATTTTAAAATTTTATTTTTTTTATTTTGTATGTTAGATATTGCACTACTAGTATTATTTCTGGTATAAGGCCCCGTCTGTTTTCCAAACGAACGTATTCTTCACTTTATACGTAAGAAAATATTTCTTCACTTTTTTGATCGGGAATCGGTTTGTTGCAAACAGTTATCAAAACGATCTTAAATTTAATTTATAATAAGAATCCAAAGAGCGCTGATCAGTGATTTCCTATGTACCTTATATTGACTAAAATGAGACAGTTTGTTAGAACTTTAATATCAAATCGTTGGAAGTATAACCTAAACATTTATTTCGGATTATCTTATAAAGGAAGCGTGTCAATCTACGATTGTGTACTACGTTAAAAACCCATTGGTTTTACAACAACCCACAGAAAATTAAGTGATACATATATTTTTATACAGCCCGTTGTGCGTTTTAATTGGATTTTTTTCTGAGAATTTATTATATAAACCAATTTTAATGAGGAGAAGGTTACTAAAATAAAAATAATAAATATGTCACCATTTCTGACACAGAATACAAAATCGTAACGCTCAGGTTCTTTCCATTTTTATAAATGTTAATGCTCCCTTTTTATCACCGTCCTACGTACCTGTCAACGTAAACCAAGTGTTTGTGGTAATAGCAGAATTTCGTCGTAAAGTTTGTCTGCGTTTCAAGTATGAATTATAAATTACCTCGTATGCGTTTACCACGTTCCTTTTATACATTCATGTTCCTCTTTACATCACCAAATCACTCCTCATTTCGCTAGAGCTATAACCTTTTAGAACAATCTCCAAGTATCTAGTGTTGTATTTTATCGTAAGCAATTATACTATTCTAGTTTTTTTTACTCCTTGATTACACATTTTACTGTGTTTTTGATCCTTACCTCTTGATGAAGACAACTTTCATTATTTATTTAGGCTGTGCGTGGCTGTGCTTTATGAATCTTAACAAGAGGAATTATATTACATATTGTTGTGTAGAGATGTTGAAACAAAACTTGAAGGAGCCATCTCTTTTAAACGTATTTTTGTTTTTAACGGATAAATTAATTTCCTTAGTGATGTTATTGCGATATCAATCAGCAAAATTTATTGGTTACAGCAGTTTGAGATTTTTTCTGACGGTCTGTTAAACATTACATTAAGACGGTTATAAAAAAATACTGATGTTCTACAAAATGAAAATAAAATCATAAATTAAGCTGGTCATAAAAATGGACTTCAACTACAATTTGATATAGGAAACAATATGCGTTCTTTTGAAATAATTTCAATGAAAAAATAATTGGGTAAACTTTTACCGCTCGCGAAATAAGTAAAAACATCGGACGATCTGCAGTCATCGGACGTTTAGATTGATGGAGCTGGAATATCCGTAAGGGCCGATAGGCATGTTTACTACTTGGGAATATTCCTGTGATGGAGGGTGGGTCAGGACAAAACAACCACTTAGTGCTAGAGGACGAAGCAGCGATAACTGCGTTATCAGTTATCAAACAGACGAGTCTGCTTTACCTTCTAGGCTAAACATCAGGTCATTCAAACACATTCATCATTCACCAAGCACTCCTTACAAAGGACCGTCTTTCACCGACTGGCTAAACATGTAGGGACCAACTAGATGGCAACTCTGTAATTTACACTGATCATAAACTATTCACTTATCTCTTTTGATACTATCGCTGATGAACTTTTATCATGTACAGTTTATTGTACAAATTGTTTGTCCTAAAATGTAAATATCGAGTCAAGAATAATAAAATTGATGTGACGTACTCTATTAATATGATTGTATGAAGAATAATGAAATGGGATTTGTTGGGATACTTAGTAGAAATTACTTAGTGTCATTTTCTGAATCATATATTTAAACCTTTTACAGCAATGTGTGTGGTATGTTACAGGTCAGTAATACTACAAAAAGGAACGAGTCTGTAAGTACAGCGAACAGTATTTTAACTCAGCACTAACAAGGCAGGTAAATCTCTGTAAGTGGGCTTGAATGGCCGTTGAGCTTCATCGTTTACATGCTTAGGGGCGCTGAACTCAGGTGAATTGCTCCCGTATGGTTACAGGTTGTAAAACCTTATGATTATACTTATATTAGGTGGAAGAACATACTAACTGCCACATGATATTTTGTATTACAAAACTAATAGTTTCCCAAAATTAAAATGTAAAAACGTTTAACTTTACCCATTATTTAAATTTTTTAAGAACATAATTTAGGAAGGAATTGTCCAAAACGTACAAATGAAATGATATTTGATTCGTATTCTAGGCTATATTATTTTGTTGCTCTATACTACTTACTATTTAAAATTACCTTTAATATTTATTATTTTTAAATTACCTTTAATTATTTTAATATTAAAAAATAAAGAGTCTTAAAATAAGCAATTACAAAATATAGGCGTATGCCTTGTTATTGATACAGTTAACTCTGTAAGTTCTACAATAACAATATCTCAACCAAGAGCAGTATTTTTTGTAGTCAGTTACTGAAACAATATTGCAATTTGAATTGTCGCCAATTGAAGTTTTCCGACCCATAAACTGCAATTAACAGCTTTTGATTACATTTCCAACATTAGTGGTGTAAAACCTAATGTCAAAGTTTCTGGCACTCTTTTCTCACTCTGAGTTATTAAATTCACCGCACCTTTCAATGCTCTGTCTCTATTTAACTGTGAATTCAATAATAATGATCACAATAATAATTGGTACGACCTAGTCAAGTACTTAAATGAATTAAATATATATTTTGAATTATCTTATAAATAAGTAACAAGTAAATAGTTTGTAAACTTAAGAGTGATGAGCCTTAACATTGGAGTAAGAGGTAGTGAGTGGCTCTTGTCTTGTTTTGAAATAATGAATAAACTTATATTAGTTTGAGGTTTCTGTTTCGAACAAGCCACCAGCAATGTCAGACCCGCATGCCTGCGCATTGTAGATATGAAAACCGAGACATAGCGTCTTTAAATAACAGTTTTTAACCTAGTAACTACTCTTAAAAAGATATTTGTTTTCATACTGCCGATGGCCGAGAGGTTAAAAACAAAAGCTAATAAAATTATCGGTATGATCAAAATTTTACCCATATTTTGATATTATATAATCCAATCTACTATATTTCAATACTGATAAAATGTTTATTTTTATGAATGTAAAATCTATCCGTATAATGAAATGGAGGCTGAGTGAGTGCGGATCGTCGCACTGCTAGCCATAAGGAGTTAAGACATGCAATAACTCAAAATAAAAAAATCCTATTAATTAATTAATTATAAATAGACTTCAATGCGTGAAACAGGTGATATCATCTTGCACGTTGTAAAATAAACATATCGTCCGTAGCTGAAATGAGCTCATATGTTTATAAAGACTTTACATTGATGTTTAGATATTGATCATTAAATAACTGCAATTTAAAATTTTTACCTAGTAAGGTAGATGATATTATGACTATAACTTATGATGATATAACTTATTATGACTCTATGACTTATAACTTCAGCGTATAGAGCAGGAAGTAATAACTTACTTCTAAAATACACGATTCTGCCGAAGTGTTAAGCGCTGACAATAGTATATGTATTTTTCTCGAATTAATATATAAAATTAATTACAAAATAAATGCATTATATATTTATTATTGTGATATATAGAGCGAAATACCCTTTATAACGTATATGATTGGTGACAATTTCTGGATTTACGCCTTGATCGCGTTGCTCAGAATTATCTCTCCATCCTATGCGCGTTAGTTTAGAATTAAAACAATATTTAATCAATACTTATAATAAAAATACAAATTCACTGGGTGTTTTTCACTTCATGTTTTTACAAAATACTAGTCAATACCATTCATTTTATTACTTTCAAGGACAGATTTTACAACATGTTTAAACTATTAAAATATCAAACCTTTGTTTTGCAAGGATATTACAATGCCTGAGGTTTCTATTGTTTTTGTATTGGTTTTACAATTTTTAATTAAAGTTTGAGAGAATGTTGGTAACATCCCATTATTGGGTCGTAGTACTGTATTCAATTCACTTTGGACTGCCATGTTCACTTTTTAAAGGCATTCGGCTGACGCGTGACGAGTAAACAGCAGAAATTTGCATCATCAAGTTAGCTGGATTTTCTGTGTGAATGATAAATAAACTTGTTTCAGCCTACCAGCTTACTTCCGAACGGTTTTTTATGTTGTCGCTTATTTTTCTTTCCTTTATTTGCCATGGTATTTAAATATGACTAAATTTACATCTCAAACGACCGAACTTCGTTTGAATTATTATTAATTAATATTACAATGCACATTAACAAAAAAAGGGCTTAAGATGCTGTTTGAAGGACTGAATTCTTCCTCAACAGTTAAAAAGTATACAAGTATTCTTTGTTCACACGCATTTTTAATTATTTAAAGCATTCTCTGCATTTTTCTGCCTGCACCCTCATTTAAAGAAGGCAATCCCTATTTACACGATGGTAATTATTTTTGATAATTTGTTTGCCATGCGTCTTAGTGAGGTTGTTATGCTTAAGGGCAAGATAAGTATTCCATGAGTTATACTTCCAATACAATTTTATACTTATATATTAGTTATACTTCCGTTTCTATCTCGCAGGTAAGTTAATACTGTTTACCAACAAATTTAATATTCAGTCGATTAATTTCACGTGCTAAATAAAAGATCAAGGAAAGTAATGGTGTTCATAAGTTATAAATCATAGGGTTTTATTTTAGAATGGCACTTTTAGAAATTGTAACAACGTTATATTTGATAAATAAGGGAGTTACAATAACATGTTGAATATATATTGATTATGGCAATAGTATATTTTCAGTTTCTCCAAATTAGCATGTATTGGCAATTTTTGTGGCAATTTTTGGCTGCATATAAGTTCATGTAGAGGACAGACGGCACACTCCAAGTTCGATCGTCGTTCTCTTGGTTTACAACGGGCCTTAATCGTCGATGTTTGCCGATAAATACGGGTGGCCATCATTTTCGGACTGAAGTGCTGTGAGTAAACGTTGTAGTCCAGCAAGATACCTTTATGTTCGATTTTACTATAACAAGCCAAATTTCCTCTTCCAATATTTGTACCTACTATATTGGCCTTAAGCTATAAGTTTATTAAGCGTCGTTAAAGTACGAAATACGTAATTACAGCATATAACTCATGGAGAGTATTATTTAAAATACAAAGGGTTTATTTCTCAGATATTTTCTTTCTATCTCGTAATAGGGCCTACTATCAAGTAATTTAGAGTAGGGCTACATAGCTTTCAACGTTGGGCTTCAAATTAAAATTCAAAAACTTCGGATCATCGGTTGAAATATTTTTAACATGTATTTTTTCTATATATATTGATCAATATATTTATATAATATGATATGTGGTATTATATTTCAAGTTCCTCAGGTAATAGATTTAGTCAGGCTCAGGCTCGAATCAAAACTAACCTTAGTTTTTTTCACAGGTAGTAAGTTGGAGCTTAACGTTCCCTTTCATAAATATATATTTGAATTTAACTCCAATGGAATACTTTCAACTTCTTTTACTATTCATTCAAGGTATTTTTTTCTGATGAATTGACTTTTCATTTTGTGTTTCCGCCAATGTAAAGGGTAATCGCTATTAACATAACTGATTGAATTCAAACCAAAGAATGAATAGTGCAAATATATTTACCTTATCCGTAATTCCATCTTCATGAGCATATGGATAATTAATGAGGTCGTTACATTTTATGGGGTTGGGTAGAGTTGTGTTCAATTAACAATATTGCTCACTAAGAGCCGGTTCGCGTTTATTTGATTTGCATGCAGACTTGGTGGTAGAGACCAAGTCTCTTGTTATTGCTCCAAGCTCATTTATCCAGTTGCACTTGGTTGGTATTAGCAAATTACATAAGAAACTTGAGAAATTTACATGTATTTTATGTATTTTTCTAGAAGCCCTAAGCGTAAGGGTTGGATTGAGAAAATATACATTCTTAACTAGAAATATGTGATATATTTATAGCATCGTTGAAAGTTTTGAACATTATCCAAATGCATTACTTCTATTTTAGCGGTGGTGAGAACACTAGTGTACGTTATTGAACTGGGTTTATTGTTTTTATTATTATCTTAGAATATTGTACGTCCGCTAAGCTAATGATAAAAACTAATGATTTTACTTTTATTAAATAATTATTGGTGTTGTTTTTAGTTATTTTTTTATTTAACTTTATAACAACTCACGGGTTATTCATTACGAGGAGACGTCATTACTTTTGTTGCTTGAAAAGGTTTGAGAAAACATAGTCTTACGGGTTACTCATTACGAGGAGACGTCATTACTTTTGTTGCTTGAAAAGGTTTGAGAAAACATAGTCTTACGGGTTACTCATTACGAGGAGACGTCATTACTTTTGTTGCTTGAAAAGGTTTGAGAAAACATAGTCTACTTATGCATGAAATCTGAAAAAGCGGCGGAGAAGATGAATCGTGTGGAGGTAATCAGCTGTTCTTGGGATTAACCCTACACCCAGTTTGCTTCCTGTCAGCAGTAACGGATTTTAGTGTATGAGAATATTTTTTTAAACCTCTTTAAAAGGGACCAGCTACAATGAGATATAACATGCTGCGGTAAATAACATGGACTGATAAATAAAATGAATAATGCATTTTATTTCCTAAAAATAACAGGCTACACTAACAATAAAATCATGGAAATATTGCACTGACTATTTTTACAAGCAGTGTGGTTAGCACTGAAGAATAAACAGAATAACCAACACTAAAATCTTTATCGTGAAGCATTGCATAGTTTAAAATGTATTGATGGTTGCAACATGGTAACATTGTTCATGGTTTTGCTATTCCACTACAAACCTCTTAGTTATACTTTGGAAGGAATCCTTGATAGGTAACATGTACATTTTGGCTTTTACTAGTTTACAACTAATATTAAAATTAATGGAAATGCATAATTTGTTAAAATGGGGCAGCATGTAATACAGTTTAAAACTGATGTGAGCTTCATTCGGTGGTAGTCGCTATACAATATTATTTGTATGTTATAATGCACTAAAAAGAATATGTGGCGCATTTTAGTCACTCCTTCCTTTGCAGACGCTCTTCATCAACTCGGGCTGTGGTGCCATTTGTCAAACACTTGGTTCAGCTAATATTTGCACACTTTAGTCACAGGAAATATCTGCACGAGTTTTGAATATTCTCCGAGATAATGTAACCAGACTTAACGTCTCTAGTGGAGGAGCTAAGCTTCCGCATTCCTCTTTTGCTTCAATTTACTTTGTGGCATTTTTTAAACCTCATCATATTATCAACAAGTGATTGTTTACATAATCGTAAAATCATTTAGAATCAACTCACCCGTGACTCAGGCAGTTAGAGATAATAGATAATCTTAATCTTCATACTTAAAACAATGTTATCATTATCAAAGCAGCAATGTTGCAACGTTATTGGTTTTTGTTTAAAATGTTTAGCTGTAGCTGTAGTATGTTTAGAATCTCAACGACAAATCCATCAGACTTTGATGTTTCAACACTTTATCAGGAAATATGCCTATGCTTAGTTAACTTTTTTTGTTATAGGTATAGCTTGCACAAACATGACTTTTTGGAACAAATGATAGGTCACAGTAAAAAACAAAGGGAGTTTTTTTGGTTTGTTAACTGAGGCTCTTTGGTACATCAGATTATCTTTTGTAACATCAAACATCAGCCACTAACGAGCTATGCTCCTATGTTGGGAAAATAAGTATCCACACGGTAGAGCCAATATTTTCCTGTACCGTTAGTTTTTTTAACAAAAAAATCTAAATGGTTGTTTGTTAATTCAAATTAATAGATTTTCGTGTTAAGATTTTCTTGTTAACATAGAATCTTGTTTTCTTATTATATAATTAATTTAATTTGTTAATTTAAAGTAACAGATTTTCTTGTTGATATCTTTAATTTGTAATTGTAATATAATATTTAACTAAATATAATTTTTAGGACATAGAAAAAGAATGAATTAGTGAAAAAGTTTGGATACTTTCCTAGGCATTTAAAAGCTAATCATTGATATTTGTTTTTTAATTATTTTAAATGTATAGCTACCAATATTTAAGGGTATCGGTTGATAGACTGTACAGAATAACATTTGTGACAATTTAATTGAATATATGTTATATTTATGAATGGCATGCTGTTATGTTGATACATCCCATTAAGTTCGTTGGATAAATGTGGAAAATGAGGTACAATTTAACCTAATTTAATCTGCAAAAGCTTCCAGTGCAGGCAGTGCCAAATTAAATGCGGGTTCAATTTAGTGGCTTGGGTTCTTTCGTGTGAAACGTCAGGGCTGAAGAATAATACAAACCTTCGTCGTTTGAAAGCAGCTAAGGTTACGAGGCCTTTTTAAAATTATACACTTTTGCTTTTAATTTGTTTTCTTTCAGTTACGTCAAGTAATTTAGTGTAAACAATAATATAACCAAGTAACGTGGAATTATTTGAATATTCACTAACTTCCGAGTTAGACGGATAGCACATAAATTTAAAATAAAAAATTTAAATTTTACCAAGCATTTTTTTGTATGATGCTTTGCATAAAATTCTTAATAATGCACTCTTATCAATATCTTAGCTATCGGACGATGCAAATGACAAGGCCCAGTCCGTCCGTAAGACTAATGTTAGTTTTAGCATTAGGCTTATGGATGACGTAGGCCCTGTTATTTGATTCGAACTGTAAGTACTCGTTTTGGTAGCTTCCATGGATATGCACTAGAGTTGAAGTCAACTTATTGTGGCATCCTCGTGGTTGCGACGTTACCGTCAAGCAAATATGCCATTTGTAATCGGCGTGATTTGATTGAACCCAGGACCTCGCGCTCAGCCACATAACTGGGCCGCTCCCCAGGAAATCTTAGTTTATTCTAGTTTATTTCCGTGCAACATACAAACTTAGTAGATATCATAATGAAACTGGTTAGTGGCACAGTGGTCTGAATATTAGAATTATATTTATGAAACTCACTTGAAATAATACCGGGGGAAAACGGAGTCTTTATTTTTAATTTTTTGTAGTCTAGTTCAAACTTCAATTCAGTTACCAATGCATAAAAATTAAAATGTTTGATTGCTACCTGTTTCCCGTATGATACATTTTTATAGGCCTACTTCGTATTCCCTGATAATAGTTTATTTATTAATCGGCATTTTCATAAATAAAATTTGTGGTTTTTACATAAATATTATTTTAAAGTCTAATAGCATGTGTGATAGATCTATGCAAGTTACATTACTTTAGCTGCGGAACACAGAGGCAGCGAGTTGATAGGCCGAGTGAGGTACGGCTGGAGGCCGTTGCAACATGAGCCTAACTGGTAGCCATTGTGGCGAGTTATGTTGGCATGTACTGCACCAAGGTAAACCACTCCGTAACTTGTAGCTTGCAATGCCGTACTTGTCAAACTTCATGCGCTCCCGGATTTAGTTAGAAAAAATGATGTTTTTGTTCCTGGAGGTGTTTGTAAAATAACATACAAAAAAGGTTTTTACAAAACTCTTCGTACGAACAAATATTGACTGACACATATATAAATTAATGTGTAACGTGACTAAATGATAAATAATTTTTTGAATTGTAAATTAATTCAAATTTATTTTTAAAATCACATTACATGCATTTTTACGCAGAGTCGGTAGAATTTCCTCCCAAGTGAATTACTATAGGAGAAAATGACATTGATGATATGACATTGATGTTAGCGTATAGATCCAGAATGGTAACAGGGTAGAATGGTTAATTATATTAATTTTCATTCATTTTGACCCTAGATTGGAATATATAACAAATAATTTCTCTCAGCCAATCACTGGTATTTTAATTATGACGTTATATAATGTCGTCTCGTGACGCTACAAATATGTGTGCAACTATCCCGTTTTTGTCAATTAACTTTGGTGTTTTAATATAAATATAATGGTTCTTAATGAAAAAAATAACTGTACCATTAGTTTTAGTATGTTCGTACTAAAGTTACCTTCGCACAATGAAATATTTTAAATACGTTGCGTTCATAATGTATAAGAATGACTCTTGCGTGATTTCATTTAAACCAGCTTTAATCTTTGTTAGACATGTATTATCAAAAGTGGTAATTATATCTAGATTGACAAGCAAATATATCTCGATAAACATTCACATCTCTATATCCAGCTTTATCAAGATAATATAAATTTAATTGCAGCAAACGCGGTGAGCAAGATAAAAATAGCCAAACTTTTGAAAATTTTGAAATTTCCCTTCAGAAGGTTTGATCCCTGTCAAAGACTTGACTGCCACATTGACCGCGACGCCGCTGTGATCCTTGCACATCGGCCGGGCACAGAATCATCCAGAGGCAGTTTGCAGCTACGTTTATTTGATGAACCCGACTTTGATTTGCATCCCCGAGCACCAATGAACCGCTCTTCCGGAAATGACGTCAGCGCTGCTGTGTTTTATCCATCTCATATATTTGTTGACTTAACTTATAAAATGTTGTATCTAATGCTATTTTAAAACTACGAATTTAGTATAATCTGTCAACGACCCAATCCATTTATTTCCCCACTTTTACTCGTTAAAGATATTGTCCTTTGTAAATACAGAGATCTTTTAAACTAATTAACACATTATTGAAAACGCACTCTGTCCATAGAGGATTTTCCAGAGGCAGTGGGCAATCAAACAGAATTTGAATTCTGTCTTTGTTCACTTGGTAAAATAAGATTTACTTTTAATTGAAATTTCACTCTATTGCTAGAAAATATTGTTAGAAAATATTCTCAGAAACACTTGTATAGCTCATCTACCCCAAAACTTATTATTATTGTTAGATTATCTCCCCTATTTACTAATTTATTCCGTTTCATGATCCATGAATAGTAGAGACCTCCTGCAGTAAAAGCCCTTGAATAAGCCTGATAAGTTCGATTGAAGATTATCAAGTGAAATGAATTATATTTTAATTATTTTCGTAAGTACTTTAATGACCACGGAATCATCGAAATATACCGGGTGTTCAAAAAGTCCCGGATCGGCTTCGTAATTTTTTTATTATTAAATATTGACCTACGAAACTTAGAATATGTCTCTTGGACACAAAATACTATTTTAGCAAGTATTCAGTGACCCCCTATCTCCTCAGGGGGACGGCCCACGAGGAGTCAGAAGAAAATCTTAAATGTAAGCATAGGTTGATATGTACATCAAATTAAAGCTCTTTTTGAGTAGAATACAATGCCGCAAATCCGATCTCAATCGGATCATAGAATACAAAAAGGCGGCAGTTTAAAATTTTCTCAACTGCAATTTTTAACACCCTTAAAAATTAGATTTCAGACGTTCTAAGCGTCCGTTCGAGATGCGGTTTGCGGCATTAAATTTTGCTTTATTACCCCTTTAAAATGATATACATATCGACCTATGCACAGCCTATGGCATAAACCACTTCCATGAGGGACGGTACCTTAAAGGATGTCTTGCATGGATGATGACCGGCAAAGGTAGTGCTGTAGATAATTTTAAAGGGCATGAAATTCTCAACAAAATGCCGCAAACCGCATCACGAAAGGACGCTTAGAATGTCTGAAATCTAATTTTTAAGGGTGTTAAAAATTGCAGTTGAGAAAAGTTTAAACTGGCGCCATTTTGGATTCGGTGATCCGATTGAGATCGGATTTGCGGCATTGTATTCTACTCAAAAAGAGCTTTAATTTGATGTACATATCAACCTATGCTTACATTTAAGATTTTCTTCTGACTCCTCGTGGGCCGTCCCCCTGAGGGGTTAGGGGGTCACTGAATACTTGCTAAAATAGTATTTTGTGTCCAAGAGACATGTTCTAAGTTTCGTAGGCCAATATTTAATAATAAAAAAATTACGAAGCCGATCCGGGACTTTTTGAACACCCGGTATATTGTTTGGATTATTAGATTACTACATGAAAGTTCAGTAAATCCAACATGAATCGAAGCCTCAAGGGTATCTACAGTTGAATCACCATTGTACAAAGAACTATTTTCATTTTTAGAACGTCCAAACTGAAATTACCTATGAATGATCTTCTCCTTTCATATTGTCGTATGACGCATGAAAAGTTTGAATTGTGTAAACTCGGCCAAGATCCAGGCAAAGTTTTGTATCTGGGTTATCACACCCCAGCGACCCAGGTGTTGACGGATATCCTTACGTCTTCAAACTTCTTGCTTGTGATTTATGTTTATTTTTTTGTATAGCATAAAATCTGACGAAGTAGTTGTTATTTTATTTTACCGTAATAATGGTTACTTTGTTGTTAATGATTATATTTTTATAAACGTTTTTTAATATCTTGTTATAAGTGTATATTGATGATAAGATATTGATAGTGACAAATATGGGTTGAAGAAAATAAAATTATATTCAAAGTTTAGTAGGGAAACTGTACCAATAGTATGAAATCTAGTAGAACAAGAAAACTCTAGCATTTGCATTAAATAAGAATAATGATATTTTCAACTGTAGTACTTACATTACCTAGAGGCCTATTAAATAAAAAGATCGAATAACATGTTAGTTGACATCTGGATCAGTCATCTTACAGAAAACTGACAATTTCAATAAATAAGCCTATTATATAGAGTGGATATATTTGTTGCATGGTTTAAGCTTGGGGCATGTCAAATCTGAGAAAATACTTATGTTGGCGAATAGGTATTTTTCACCTTTAAAAATGACATGTGGAAAATAGGGAAATAGAAATAACATAGGAGTACTCCAAACCGTATTTTAGTTAGGATTGAAAATATCTTAAAGCAATTTAGTAACTCATGGGTTATTATTGTACTTAGGAACTTTATTCGTATTGAGACTATATAGTAAAATAAAGAGTATAGTTACTTTTATAAATATATTTTATCGTAAATTGAACTCGTGTAAGGACTTGTTTCGCTAGAAATCAGTAATGTAACGCAAACTAACTTTCTTTATTTCTCTGATAAAATCACAACGCTGACGTCTTATTTGTTCAAACACTCTCTGAAAATAACTTTTAAACATTTTAAATCTTCCCCTCTCAGATTTGACAGTCATCATTAATTGCCTCCGTGAACCCAGAGGCAACTCGTAATTTTCTTTAACTGTACCTTTCCTGCCTTATATTTGAGATATTAAAAACAATTTTTGCTCATTCAGTGGCTTTTAATTTCTGTAAAAAGTTGTTTGAACTCTCTTATAAATTGAAATGCTCTGAAATATAGATTATCAATCAAATCTTACTAGGCAAATAGTGCAATGCCTCATGATCTTGTTCCCCAATTGTTCATATTTTTTATTTGTTTTTTATTCAGAACTATTAACAAAATTCGTAAAAAAAGATTGTATATTCATTGTTGTAAATAGGATTTTACACTACTACTTCTAGTAATCATGCTGACGGCTAGAAATGGTAATCATAAAAATGTCCAAATTTGTAGCCTCAATACTTTTAAAATTTAGTGGACACCTACTGCGGTAGAAAAATTTTAACCTAACTTATATATAGAAACATTAATCTTTCAGAAAACTGACAATTTCAATAAATAAAGCTACTATTTAGAGTGGATAGTAGGTGTTTACGTGGTTCAACATTTTCTACTTTCGCGACCGTACACCTATTAATAACCGATTGTCTACGTTCACTTTTGGACCATTCCGGCGTTTTTCCCCATGGTTCAATCGGCCAGTTCGAGCTAACCGCCCGCCACTGGGCCGCAAAGCTGCCACCATCGCGCCAGTAATAGACCGGGTTCAGCGAGGTGAAAGGAGACATTTAGTTTGATTAGTACTGACTGGTTTGTCCAGCCTTTGCTGTTAGGCTGTTAGGCTTTGGAGGAATGAAAGTCCCAGCGTTGCTGGCTAGGTACGTGTCCCTCAGGGATATCATGGAGCTTACGGAATGAGGGAGCTTTCCTATTTGCATGATAGGAAAGGTACACTGAGAAAAATTTAGTCCTGAAATACGTGGAAAATACACGTAAATAAGGGTGTGCGGGTTACCCACTGCAATCTGGACCCGGCTCAATGCTCCGGCAGTGATGCCGCCACACGGAAAATCAGGACGTCACTGGCTATGACGTCATTACTGTCGGTTGTAAGTCCTCCCACATCAAAAAGAAATGCAATTAAATGCATTTTTAATGCATTTAAAAAAAATGCAAATGCATTTTAAATATATTTTGTGAAATGTATTTGGCCAAATTATTTTTTAAAGTATGATAAATGATTTTATAAAACATTTTAACTGTATATTAATAGTATTTTAAATGCATTTATTTTACATCCTTAAAAATACATTAAAAATACATCTTAACAGCATTTTGTAAAATGTGTTCAGAATGCATTCAGAAAAAGGTAAAAAACACATTTTAAATGTAAATAAAATGAATTTTAACTGGATATTAATAGTATTTTAAATGCATTTATTTTACATCCTTAAAATACATTAAAAATACATCTTAAAAGCATTTTGTAAAATGTGTACAGAATACATACAGAAAAAGGTAAAAAACACATTTTAAATGAAAATAAAATGTATTTTAACTGTATATTAATAGTATTTAAAATGCATTTATTTAACATCCTTAAAATTACGTTAAAAATACATCTTAAAAGCATTTTATAAAATGTGTTCAGAATGCATTCTGTAAAAGAAATAAAACACATTATAAATGTAAATAAAATGTATTTTAACTGTATATTAATAGTATTTTAAATGCATTTATTTTACACCCTTAAAAATACATCTTAAAAGCATTTTGTAAAATGTGTTCAGAATGCATTAAGAAAAAGATTAAAAAACACATTTTAAATTTAAATGAAATGTATTTTGTGGACATTTATGTATAATTTTTTAAGCATTCCAATAGCATTGCAATTACAAAGTAAATACATTTTTATATCACGTATAAACTATTTTTTAAGATATATGGAATGTATCCCACATGGATAGGTAGGCCTATATATTTGAATATATTTCAAATCTATTTAAAAATACCAATATATATGAAAAATATATTATCAAGTATATATGATTTTAGTTTATATTTGAAATCTATACTAGGATATATTTCAAATATATTTAATGAAATATATTTTAGGAATATATTTTGAAATATATAAAGAAAAGAAATCCTTGGAAAATTCGTGATGTTGACCATCTTAGGCAACGAATAATTTAATTAATTCTGTGACAAACCCCCCCCCCCAGAAATGTCGGCCAGGACATATGAGGAGGTGGAATATCGTTACGATGTGTGCCGTGCCGCCGTGGGGGCCTATATTGAACTTTATGAAATTGCTAAAAGAAACTTGAAAATGCAACCTTTTTTATAATGTATAAAACATTTACATAAGCTTATTGATTCATAAAAATATTTTGCCTCAAAACCCCGGAATTCTTTTATAGACACCCTGTATAAGAAAATATAATTACACCCATAATGAAAACGTAAAGGTACTGACCAGAATGTACTCAAATAAAAATGACAAAGAAAAAATACATGTCAAAGAATTGATATTTCTTAGTCAATTTGTATGCAATCCTATAATTATATAGGATGTTTTCAGTGTTGGGGAAGCTACTTTTAAAATGTAGCTAGCTACAGCTACAAGCTACAGGTTGTAAAAAGTAGCTTAGCTACAGCTACAGCTACAGGTTTTAAAAAGTAGCTAGCTACAGCTACAAAAATCCTGCTACAGCTACTTTTTTAGCTACTTTCATGAAATAATTCCCACTTTCCCTGTCTTGCAGTAATCACTGTGGTGTATTGACTAAACTGAACACCCATCTGGCTTTTAGACGTACGCCAAGTGCAGTTAAAGTAAATAAATAAATAAAAATCAATGAACTTACAAGTTTTTAAAAGTATTTGTCATTGTAGGCCTGATTAAAATATTATATTGTTTAGTTTTTGAATGAAATGATATAGGCAACTAAGTAATAAACACTAACGTTAATTTTGTGTTACATCATATTTGTATCTTAACATTTAAAATTATACAAATATCAGTTAGTTCAAACAAAATGAATCGCTAGAATAATATTAGAAGGTCTACTTTAGATCGCGCCCGTGTACCGAGACCCTTAGGCTAAATCCTTTTTCACATTTTAATATATATGCTAGAGTTATTTGAAAACATGGCTAAAGAACTACCAGACCTACAGTTCGCGCATTATAATTCCGGTCTCCGGCTATGGCAGAGTCAGCTGGTTGCAAGGCGCGGGTAGAGAGTGGGGTACTTTTCTTAAAACATTGTTCTACTGTCCACTGTTTGTCAAACGCTGTGTTTACCAAATTCATATGTTTAAAATATCATATGATATGGTTATTAGCGTAGTAGCATTGACTTTAAAGTCAATGATATTTGGTAGCAGCCATAGCCGGAGAACTGTATGCGCGAACTGTAGCCTACTAGGCCCTTCTTCTTTTGTTATTTAAATACTTTCCTATAGTGTTATAAGTCGGTTTGACTATTACTGAATGTCCATTAAACAAGTAAACAAACGCTACAAGCTATAATTTACAGTTCGCGCATTATATCTCCGGCTATGACTGAGTCAGCTGATTGTATGGTGCGGGGGGGAGAGGGGGCACTTTTCTGAAAACATTTCTAAAACACCACTGCTTGTCAAATGTTGTTTTTACCAGTATCATATGTTATAAATATCATATGACACGGTTAGTAGCATAGTGGTCATAGCCGGAGATATAATGCGCGAACTGTACGAATAATGCTCAAATTGCGACTGCACGTCGTCGTTTGTTTTTTCAGACGACGCCGCATTTTGTTTTGATTATTTCGACGCCGTTGTTTTGATTATTTCGATCTATCGCGGAGTAAGTTCACTATCGTCGAACGTAGGCGGGATGGATCCAGCGAATCCAGGACAATGGGAAATAGTACTGATGCGTTAGCATGACTTGTTTCTGTTCTATGTCGTTCTCACAAGGAGTCATGTTGTAAATAGTTGTCCAAATGTTTAGGCTAGTCAATTTCACTCTTGGATGACGATAGTGAACTCCCATAATCAAATGTTGGTCTTTGGTCAAAGGCAATTGATTACGGGAACAAAAAAATCATTTAGCCTACAATCTCCAATCATTACAAAATAAAGAACATCACGATTTACTAAGAATCTTGAAATGTACTATGGTTTAAAATGTTAAAATACCCGTTCGTGAAAAATATAAATGTTTGTATTGCGAAAGTAGCGGAAAAGTAGCGTCAAATTCCGCTACTCGCTACTCAATAAAGTAGCTCGCTACAGCTGCAAGCTACACATTTTAAAAAGTAGCGGCGCTACGGCTTTCGCTACTAATAAAGTAGCTCGCTACTGTAGCGCCGCTACTTGTAGCGCGCTACTCCCCAGCACTGGATGTTTTATATTTAACGGAACACAATTGAAATACATCTCAATATACTGTCACCCAACACATAATGTAATGCACAATGCTAAATCAGATTATGTACGATTAACAAAGCATTTATGAGACTTTTAAAAATGCGGAAGTAAAAATAGCCTGTAAATGCTTTCGATGTAAAAAATTCATTCGATTTGTAAGCGATCACAACCAACAACAGAAAAGAAAAAAGATGACTTGACGAAACCATGCTGGGGAGTGTATGAACGTAAATGTTGGAACTGCGATACGGTAACATCTATTTTGGTCAAACTTTAGAATAAATTTTCATATAAGATACAAAGAACATTTACAGTCTTCGCCAACTCCTATGATAAACTTTAAGTATGCAACGTGTATTAGATACAACAACAACTATTTAATTACTGAATGCTGTCTGACTAGTGCGACAACGCAAAAACATTGAAACTCCAACTCCAAAAGAAAACAGCGTTCCCAATCAGTTTTACATCCTAAATTATTCACCATGAGTCGAAATGGCCGTGCGGTTTAAGGCGTAGGTTAGGTTAGGTTAGGATGTAGGCGAAGGGTGGATAGAGTGTGGGGGTCCGGGGTTCGAATCCCAGCGGAGTCGCCCATTTTTTTTGTTCATGAAAATAAAATTTAAGGCTATTATTATTTATTTATTTATCAATTTATTAATTTTTTGAAGAAGTTTTACAACTAAATTGAAAAAAAATGTGTATTTTATTCATACAAAATATTCAAGAATATTCATTAAAAATGCATTTGTAATGTATTAATTGTATATATATAAATACATTTAAAATGCATTTTATTAATCTTTGAATGCATTTTTACTTCATTTGAAATACATATTTTATACATTTTAAATGTATTTAAAATGAATTATAACTGTTCCAAAATTTATACTTTTATGAAGCATTTCTAATACATTTCACAAAATGCATCAAACTGTATTTAAATGCATTTTTAAAAATGCATTAGAAATGCATATTTTTTGATATGGGCTGCTAATCAGAGTTGGCTCTCGTAATTGCAGAGACTTTTCTCAGAATATCCTGCGATTCATTTTGCCTTCACCACAGTTTATCACAGAATATACATTCCTATTCTCGTAAAATACAACCGGTTTCTATGCACTGACTTGCCTAGTCTCTGCATTTACCGGTATTTTTGACTTAAAATCAGTAAAATATGTCTGGTCCCTCCCCTAGCGGTCACCCATCCTAGTTCTAACCACGCCCGATGTTTCTTGACTTGTATGTTCAGATGAAGACTGCTATATCCATTGCGTTACGACTGCCTGTTGACGAATGTAGTAGTTGAATAGAATCTGAAGAAGTGATAAGTGCAGTTTTACGCCCAATGGTACTTCTCTACAGTGACAATTTATTGCGTAATTGAGTCTAGACTAGCCCTCCGTACGTGTCGTGCGTGTTTCCCGGTATCGGATTTTTTTTTTTAAAGTGATGTTTGTTCGTTGTGTGCGTCTATCCGTTATTTGTATTACGTGGGTATGTGTCATGATGGTTTTCAATGCTTCTTGGCGACTTCCACTGGAATGAAATTTGATTTCCATCGCCTGAGGAAGATCTCTCTGAGATTAAAACTGTCGTAGCCCATAATATGAGACTACAAAGGATCACTTTGATAGTACAAGGTATTTACACCATTAACAGTTACAATTTATTGCCCTGACATATTTATTTGATACATTTAAAAGTGGCAGTAAACCATTGCTAGGTTATACTCGACCTGCATTCTTTTTCTTACAATTCATCTTGTTTAAGACTTTGCTAAAAGTCCCTGAGTTATTAAAATCGAAGCAGGATTTAAACAGTGCAACTACTTTTTTTGGTGATTTGTTCGTGTAAACTTTGGGCAGATAAAATTAATCTTAGGTCTAAAACTGATCAATGCGTCCTTGCAACTATTTAAAAGTAAAACAATATTTATTTAACATAAGTACTGCTGGCAAATAAAACTATTTGATTTTCTTAAAAATCTAAGCCTTTTCTCTGAAAAATTGGAAATTTGATATTCTTTTAGACGTTTCACTACCATTTACTTTACATGTATTTACTATCAATGGTACTACAGTAAGTAAGACTGTAAAAAACATTAATAAAATTTGTATTATAGAAACCAAATGTTGTTATACAAACTTATATCACATTTGTAAATTTTCAAACCCAAATATAAAACTAACTCAACGGACTTTAAATCAATCCAGATTAGGTTAAAAATATTCATTCGATTGAAATAAAATATTTGATGATAATGCGAACAAAAACAAGTTAAAGACTAACTGCTTTTACCAAATCACATGGAAATAATTTTAAGTTCTCATCCTATCGTAAATGCAGTGAGCTGCAGACAGAAAGTAATCATGGATAAACTTATGACGTGTTTTGTGACGTATACAAACCATCTATGACGTCACTTTAATGTTTTTTCCTTAAAATCATGGTAAATTCCCTGATTATTTGCAAATACGGCAGTTCGGGCGTAATTGCAGAGAAAACGTTCTTAAAGAAGGACTGCGAGTCCTGCGTCTGTACTAATGCCCAAAACTCTGCCGAGTCATTGAGCTGGGTCCAGACACAACACTCCTGTACGTGAGCCAAGTCCTTATTTACGTATTGCGAGTACAGATTCTAGACTTGGGGCAAAAACTCTGCTTTTCCGCTAAGATATTTTTCTCAGTGATCTTCAACACATAGGTCTTAACTCGCATCCGAAACGCAAACTGTCAGCCCAGAATTTAGAAAAAGAATTTAATGAATTAGACAATAATACAAATAAATTAAAACTGAAATGTAATGTTTAGTTACTATTAAGTTACTGGAATATCATGTATTCATTATATTTATCTCCTATCTCTAAATCTATTTTGTTTAATCCCAAAAACTGTAATGTAAAATGGTTCCTACTCGATCACCAACACCCAATCGGAGATCAATCAAAAAATCGTTTCTAAATACTATGGCATGTAAGTCCACTTCTTGACTACCAATTATACACATTTACAATAGATGAATTTTTTAGATACATGAAAAACGTCAGTGTTTGATATACATTGAAAGAGATAATATAATAATTTAGATCTAGATTTAATCTTCTTTATAAATTTTCTGCCTCTGTTCTTCCTGTATTTCGAATGACTGTCCAAATAGACTAATATATATATATATATGTGTGTGTGTGTGTGTATGAAATTTTTTTTGTGATTCTGGTATATTTTGGGTCCAAATTATTGTCCTTCGCTTGGAACCTTTGAACTAAGCGAGGAGTGAGCCACAACATTGCAAAATAGAGAAGCCATGAATCTTTTACCACATTTAACAGTGCAATGACTATCGTGTTAATCTCCCAAGTCGGCAGACCTAATTATCCCCATAGCCACCCTGCGATCGCGATCATCGTGCGGCTCAGCGACAGGGTGATTGTTCACTGCAGCCTGATTGTCTGACGAGGCCTGAGTGCATGCTTATCATTTGGCCGCTGCAGCAAAATATTTGCCGTTTCACTTGGCTCTAAGCTGTACCACATATTTATATATTTTAATATTTAGATAAAAGTAAATTACAAGTAAAGCGACTACAGTAACTCGACTTGATTTTTCATGGATTGACATGATCTCATTGATTATCACTCACATTAGCGTAAAAATTAGAACAATTTTTACTCAATTATTATTGTGCAATCATGATAAAGGTTACGTGGTTACAAATCACCGGTCGAGATTCAAAATTCCGTTGGGAGCAGCTCAGCCGGTAGCTTTTAATTGAACATTGATTACGAGGATTATTGGGAATTAAAGGATCGTCTAATTTTTAATGATTCGACTTATCTTTTCCTGATCTAATTGTAGTGTAGTAGGAGGAATGGAAAACAAATTACTTATGACACAACCAACCCTGTCGTAAGTATTTCGATACTAAACTCGTAAAAATCAGTTCTGCTGTAAAAGCATTTTTACAGTTTATAACACGATATACTTAATATGCTATTTAAATTAAAATTAAAAAATATTTGATACTTATTTTTAACAAAAGATAAATTTATGTTCATAAATTTTCAGTTGATAATTTGTTTTAAAATATTACCTTGTACGTTTTTTTAAGTTAACTTTGTGTAGTTGTTTCATTGCTTCAGCATTTATGCAGACAAGACAAAGTCATGTTCACACAAGCATTTACCTAGCTGCAAAGTGTACAAATTGTACTAGTAATGAGAATTTTAATTTTAATGTCATGAAATATTTAATTGAATCACATTTTTCGTTTTACTCATTTGTAAATTCAACATAACCATAAAGATAATACAAATATATAGATTCAAACAAGTAAAATTGTTTTACTTTATCCAGTACTTTCTGTGCTTTATTGTTGGCAGGAAAGTTACTCTTTTCTGATAATTGCACGGTAAATTTACCTTGCAGGCCTACTTCTGATTGGAAACGCAAGTAAGTTATCAACTGACAGCAATAACACATCAAAATGATTGTTAGTTACAAGTTAAGTTTGAAGAATAGAGGAACAGTGTTTTATGCAAATAATATTTTATAATTTTGTAATCATATAATTTTTCCGTAGCATGATGTAAAGTATTGTACGTAACTCGCCGATCAAGTTTCAACATAAGCACCTGAAAACGTCGCCGTGCTCGTCCGGTAAAACAGTACCGGGATAGTAACGAAAACACTATTATTCGAGCGTTTTGCGGTTAAACAACTTTTTTTTAGTAGGTAATTGATCAATGTATATTCTCTATAAGATTAATGCTTGTCTTGATATCAGGAATATCTATGGCACAGTTTGATCCGTCACACAAATGAGCTCAAATAAGCTTTAAGCTCGTTTCTGACGTCGATCTGCCCCTGGGTAATTGAGGAATCATCGGCATGGTTTGGCTGCTCACTAGTTTATGGCTGGTTTCTCTCAAATGCTCGACCAACTGAAGTGTTATTCAAGCGGTTTCTCCTGCGACACAAATACCACTTCACTTCTACACACGGAGTATAAAGCTTAGAGTCGCTGTATCAGTATAATTTGAAGCTAATGCTGAGGAACTTTAATAATGAAGCAATTTAATTTTAGGCTTGTTATATTTTAGTAAGTCTCTTACTGATTATGTTTAAATAATCCTATATTTGCATTTTTTTGGATATTTAAAAGAATTGTAATGCATTCAGGTTGGTTAAAAAATAAATAATTTGCATCAACGTAAATAAATATGAAGTAAATTAAGATCCTGAAAAATGTAATATACATCTGTAAGTTGCATGTAAAATTTTGTATAATGTAGTTTATTAAAATGTTTCTAATTAAATATTCGGTCATTACTCAATCATGATACCAACTGATTTATTAATAAATGATTAAGATATAAAAATCATTTTTATTTTCATTTCACATTATATGATTATATAATGCCCTAACTAGCAAATTTATGCAAGTCGAATTGAGTTCAAACGGGAAGTCCCCTAACGTATTCATTCAACTTAAATTTCAATCGCATGAAGTACAGATCGTAAGCCTTAAAGTTGCAGTTTGAAGTTGGCTTAATCTGACAGTTAAAAAAGCCAGGAATTAGCTTTCAACACGCAACATGTTGTTCTCTGATAAGCGGTTTATTCGTTTTTAAACCACCAACTAAACATTTTACTTAAATTCAATTGTTACAATAAGCATTAGTAGGGAAGTGGGAGTTTCATGGCTTTGCCTTCTAATAACTGTATCATAGTTTCCTTAACGCAACTGGTTTTGTAATGTCCCTATTCGTAATGTTACTTTTAATATCATTATTGGTGCTTATTGCAATGGTCGTAGATAAAACAAATTTAAATACGACACCATTTAATAAATTATTGTTACGGATACTATAGGTAGTTGAAGCTTAAAAACAGGCAATTTTTTAAATAAAATGTCATAAAATATGATCAAGCTTTACTTTTTTACTGTTCAGTAACCATAAACTTTGGCCAAAAACGGAATATTAACGAATAATATTATTATATTATAACAATGCACTCGGAAGAGGGGACAGTGTTTTGACCAAAACACCTTTATCACATTGATTCCTCGTAAAATTATTTAAAATCGTTTCAAGGAAATCTTGAATGGAAAGTCGGCGAACGCAGTGGAGAGAGCGTGTTTATAAATCGCATTCTCAAAACGATGTCAGAGAGTGAGTTGTAGCCAAAACACATTCTGCGAGGAGTTTACCGAGTTGACACGAGAGTTGCCGCCACCTGAGTCGCTGGGGCGCGATAACTGGATCTCGACACAACTTCAGTCCCTTACATAGGATTCGCTCATATTATTATAAATTACAAGCAACATGATTACACGGTTACTCATGAGTAAATATATTACGAAACTTTAGAATAATATTTTAACAAATGTCCCTAAGATTTTGAGAAAAAAATAATGTGTTTTATTGAAGACTTCGGATATTCTAAGGATGGTATGAAAATAAATTATACACCTTAAGAGCTTAAGGAAATCACCATTAATACGTCTATTAACATGAACAGTTCAATAGCAGGACTCGGTGCATGGTAACTTCATATTGAAGTTGATTTACTTTACAGTCAAACAGACTCAAAAGAATTATACAAGAAGAGGTATAATTGATATAAAACCTCGAATAGGTTGAATGATTGATGTAGAACAAAATTACTCATTTCGGTCTAGACAGTAGTTATTATAATCATGCAATTCTCACGACTTGGAGCGATCAAAACACGGGTGATGCTTATTAAAATCAGCTCAATACCAGAATTCTAACAAATCTTATTCCTTTTGTTTTTAACTATTTAATTCATACTCATAGGGTATGTTATTGATTAAACGTATTAACTCCGAACTGTCTCTTGAAATGCAATATACAATTAAATCTCAGGCATGCAACTAAATGGGTTACAAAGCATTCTCCGAGCTGAAATGCTACATTAATGATGATCATTACCCATCGACCTGAATAATGATACTGCACTAGCTTATATATGTCTCTCATCTAGCTGGATATAACATAATGATGAACATTACCTATCGACCCACACAATTCCTCCATTACTGCCTTACCAAGTCTCACCTGACAATGGAATGCTACTTTAAAGATGACCATTGTCCATCGACCAGAGCCACTGTTACTGGCTCACAAATCACCCTTAGCTGCAGCTGGAATGCAACTTCAATGACGATCATTACTCATTAGCTTGCACAATATCACCGTTATTTGCTTACAAAGTTTTCTCAGCTACAGCTGAAATGCAACGTTGATGATTATCATTACGCCAAACCTTCACAATGCAACTATTACCGGCTTGTAAAGCCGAGGAAATACCTTTCATTAGGTAGTTTAATTACACGGCACTGCCTTTGGAAAAACTGACAAAGCAATTTCCCCGCCGCCGCGCCGGACGGGGCGGATTCGTCGTGCCCGCGGCTGCGAATCAGACTCTCTAATCCCGTTACACTCAAAGAAGTCTGCCGGATAGGGTCAGTTTCAATCAGGACTACCTCCTCTGCACTGTCGACAAGAGGAGGAAATTGCCTTTGCACTGTAATTAGGGAAAATTCACGTGATACCCTGTTTCTTGTTCACAGATCGGAGTACAATTTATTGGGGTTAGGATTGCTGCGGGGCGAGGGTTGACCATCATAAATGGATTGAATATTAAAGATGTGGGACAATAATTTGTGAGATTCTCTTCTATTTCATCATTTATCAAAAAACATTATTTCAGGTGAATTTAGATAACAAACTGTACCTTTCAGATGTTTTCATATCCCCCCCCCAATAAAATACTATCATTTTGTAAATAAATTATTACTACGCGTATTGGAAGATAAAATGTTATTAGTTTATTATTTGATTACGAAACAGTTCGTAGTCTCATAATGCAATCACTGCAGATTTGTCATGTTATTAATTAATTGTTTTTAAATAGCACATGTTAGAAAACTTATCAAAACTTTAATAAGAACATCCATGTATCTTATCGTACATTAATTTACTTAATTGAAATTCTGGAGTTTAAAAAATTTCACAAGTTTGTCAAAATTGTATTCATATCCACGACATAAATTAATATTAAATTCATCGCCTGATTGCATTCAATTTTTTTAAGCTTAGTTATGTGTAAATTAAGACCTTTTTTACATCACACTCTAAAGAGTATCAGTTATAATCTTGAGTTAAAAGTTAATTTAAAATTCAATATTATTACCAGAAACAAATTAATGTTTCAATGTATTAGAAACTTGCAGTCTTTTACTATTTGAATCATTGTTGTCCATTTCTTTGGGGAGCAATTGTCATACATTTTCATTTTATCATCTAAGACTGTATTTATCATTATAATCCAAAAATATACGTGCGCAAATTAGTTCATATAACCCAATAATATGTGGGTTACCTTAGGAGCCCTTGGAATCAATCAACGAGTAGTAAAATTCTGTCTTTGCAAATCATAACTAAGTTTTCAAAGTACGTTTTGTTAGTGCCACCAATAGCACAACACACAGATAACAATGTTACGTTATTGTTATTGGTGGAAGAACTTCTCAGCTACCTTCCAGATTCTTTTATCACTATGTCGCTTGAGGCACTTTTGTGCTATGGTCAGTGTATGACAAATCTCAAAATAATATTCATATCTTGAGATAGCAGGTGGTACTCCGCCCGATTTTCAATAACAATTTTCAATCTACAACGCTTGGAAAAAAATATTGGTTTACACTGTAACAAAATGTTGAAATAATTGTTACCCCCCCCTTAACTTAATTATATATCATAAAGTAATTTATCTAAATGAAACTTCTCTCTTATGTTATTTCCAAAATAATAGAAAAACATTGTTTTTTAGTTCTTTTCATCACATATTTAACTAGATTATATCCGTCATTCCATAGTTTCACAGTCAGTTCGGCTTAGGATCTCGAGGCAAAACACGGAATTATTCAGTCAGTTTGCAACTACTTTTATTTGATGAGCCCAACTTTGATTCGCGCCTGAGGCTGCAATGAACAGCTCGTCCGGACAACCTCATTGCGGTTGTTGCACTTGCGTATTTATCTTACCACCTAAAAATTTCTAACATTTCAAACAAAGCTGTAGCTATATTGTAGAAATAACAATATTTAGTTAATCGTACAAAGTGAAGTCATGTAAAGATGCTAATATTTGTTTCGACTTAAAATACTCATGTTAGAATGTTGTAGCGCTTCCGAAGACTATAAAGCGCATCGCTAGGGCAGAATCAATAACGTTTTTGCGGTTCATAATTTAGATGGTTGACAGCCAACAATTTCGCATCGAAGCCTTCATATTACAGGCAAATGTTTTCTGTCCTTAGAATATGCAAAATATGATGGTAAATAATCAGATAAAAACTGAAACGTACGTGTTGTTTGTTTATTGTTTTACTCTTACCTCCCATAGTTTTGAAATATTTACTTAAAACTCTTAGGAATTCGTGTAATCATTCTGATATTTTTTTCTTAAAATCATGTATTTCCACTTTATCGCAGAAGGCTGCACTACGTACTTGATATGTTAATATTCCCAATAATATTTTGATAAAGTCTAATTATTCTGCGTTCTTTTGGTATGCTAAAACTATAATATTTATTTCTATAAATATCAACTTAACATTTTATTTTCATAGTTCATAAATGTGTGGTTTGATATTTGTATATAATGGATTATTCATAAAAATTATTTCTTTCAATGGATGATTGAATGAATAGTTTATTTCCAAAAATAATAATACATTACAGTAATAAATAGGAAAATAAAAGAGTTGAAGTTGGTCCCCAATTGGGCTTTCGCCTGTGGTTGGGGACCGAGTCAATCAGTCTCTCAGTCCATACTTATGATAAATTTATGTAAAATAAACTATCACAAGGATACAGGACCAAAAAAGTTGAAAAATTTAGTTCCCTTAAAAATAAGTTTGTAAAGTATGTTTCCTTTGCGATATCAAACGAAACAAATGTTACAATAAAAAACCAGGCAGGTCATTGTGTGGATCCCCATGTTCTCAAATGTTTTGAAGTCAATACATTTATATGCAATATTTGATTTATTATCTTCTTTGATAAAGTTTTTTCGATTCTCCAAAAGTTTGCTTTTGTTAATAAGTATTCTTTAGGCCTTTCATATTATGAAACTCGATACAGATTTCTAAAATATTTTTACCAATAGTAAAAAAATCGTGTGATAAGATTTAATTAAATGTTAAAACCTTATATTGATGTTCTCACATAAGGTTGCCAATATTTCTTGTACCGGCAATAAAAGCGAACACAAAGGATTGGTGATTTACCGTAATGAATTGTAAGGTTGATAAATAACCGTCATTAGTAGATTTATCTGTTTGGTTGGACCGAACGCTTTTTGGCTCCGAGTGTTAAACATCGATAACCAAGGGTAATATTCGAGTGCGTCATTACTCCGAATAATAAAATAGTTCATTTCATGCTTTTGTTAAAAAAAACAACTGTATTAAAAATACAACAAACCATCATTGTGGTGTTTTAAGGTATGGGTTTGTACTCCGCACCGTATATATTCTGCATTGCACGTACTGAAACAATAAATAAACATTCATTTCAAAAACAAATTATTGTTGATGTTTAAATGAAAAAAAGTTTTATTATACTCTATCACGCACAATTTATTTTGCTACATATTACATCGGTTTTAAACAATATTTTACTATTTTTCCACGTGTGGTTACGAAATGTAGAGGAGCTAGGAAATATTCTAGCCAGATCGAGGATGACATCGCTTTGGTATTTATGAAAAATATGAAAACTATTCTTTTGTTTAGGACCAGCTGTCATATACTTCAAATTAATACATGACATTTGCAAAGTTTTTTTTTTGAAAATTTTGGTTTTTTTGTCTAATGTACGATTGTATTTTTCAGATATGTAAAATCCTATAAAACTGATGTTAACAACGCAAAATTATAGATATGAATACATTTTAGGTAATTAAAAACTGCCCATAGTTCAACAGAATTCGTCTTACCAACAGCAAATTAAACTGCACCACTATATTTATCACCTCCATTAACTGACTTTAAACTGCTGAGGCTTCTAGCTATGAGATACAGATAAAGAGAACACAACTTTTTCAATATAATATAATGCTACTCTAAATTTTATGCTTCAGAAAATATTTCAAATATAATTCGTTTTAACGACCATTCAAATTTTTGCAATTTCACTGAAGATTACGCAAAGGAAATGTTATTTTAAAATTGCCTATAGTATTGTTGAAACTTTACTTTGCTACCACAAAAGTCGCATTATCTTTCATTATTTAGAGCAAAAGCAAAGAGACTTGGTGGTTGTCGCTTGGTCAGCCAATCGCAAGGATTGGCTATTGAATCCGTTGGAAATTGAACATAGGATTTAGCCTTTATCTTTGAAATATTTCTTTCCAAACGAATAGATTTAGAAATTTAATTTATGGTTTTATGGTAAACTGCATTTAGTTGTTATAATCAATTTCCCCCTATATAATTCGAATTCCTAAATTAAATATCCTGGAAACAGTTATCATCAACTCTTACAATCTAATATCATGCATAAAAATTAGTATTGCGTTTTTTTTTATAAAACTTAGTAAAAATACGAAGGCCAGTGCATAAAATATGCCAATTTTTTCTGATACTTTAATGCAAAAGAAAAAATTTTCTTTTATAATTTATAACTATGTGATTTTTTGTGTAGGCTACGATTAAGATGTTATAAATCATGTTGAGTTTTGTATGATTATAATGAAGTTGGAGTCATAAGGATGACGACAATTCCTTTCACAAATAATTGAATGCAAATCATGATCATGAATAATAATATTTGTCTCCTGAAGTCCTCCAAAATATTAAAAGAAAAACGTTTTGTTTATTGTGTATATATGGGTATATGGGTCCGTGGCAATCCGGCTAAAAGAAGTAAGTACGGCTTAACCAAAGTACAACATGTGTGCTGAAAGCAAGTTATAAATAATTCAACTCAGGATTTGCTTGAGCTTGACTCAATGTCTTAAATGTTGACTGAAACAGGTTACTTAGCCTAACAAGCAGCTTTGGCTTCACCGAGACATAAGGAAACGTGTGGTACGGATCGCGCATGCAGTACTTGCAAAGCCTTTCACGAGATGATTAGGAGCAATAACCAGCCTTATGCACTAATGAACCTTATTTTCAATTTTAAATATGACTTTTTAACATAAATTTCTAATTATAATACCTATTAGTCATGTAATTTATCCATCCTCATTTGGTTTTCTCTACCATTTTACAAACGTTGGAGAAAGCAAAAAACGTGTAGGGAATGTTTCAACCGTCACAAAACGAATTCAGACGCTTAAAAACTGCTATTATTTTAACAATCGGGAAATCTACTTAAATCGACGTCTTATGTACATTTATATATTGTAAATTCTCAATCATTCTTAACAAGTATTTCGGTGCTGAGCATTAGATTCCCAAGGATTTATTATGCATGTATTAAATTCTTAACAGAGCTACAGAGCGACTGGAAACAATATGAAAATCATAACAAATACTCAGTTTACATTAAAACCTCTCAGTGATTCTTAAAAAACACTTCAGTGCAAGAAATTACATTCCAAGTATGGATGAATGAATTAAACCCTGAGCATGTTTGAAGCATTTGTTATCTGTTATTGCGTTGTGTTTCGTTTAGATCTTCGGCATTTTTTTATAATGATGAATTCTAAAAATCATTATTTTATAAAGATGATTTTTAATAATTTTGTTTTAAATAATTACACATATAACAGACCACAAAACAATCATATTAATTCTAAGGTCTTATTTAGACCTAATAATTCTAATAAGACCTAAGAATTAATATGTTTTTTGAGATCTGTTATATGTGTAATTATTTTAAGAAATCATTATAAAAATCATCGTTATAATTCATCACTATAAAAAAATGCCGGAGATCCACACAAACGAAACACAACACCATAAATATCAGATAACAAATGCTTCAAACGGTCTCAGGGTTTTATTCATTCATCCATACTTGGAAGGTAATTTTTTGCACTGAAGTGTTTTTTTGAGAATCACTAAGAGGTTTTAATGCAAACTGAGTTTTAATGATTTTCATAGAGTTTCCAGTCGCTCTGTAGCTCTGTTAAGAATTTAATATATATTCATAGCACATTCTTTGGAATCTAACGTTTAGCACTGAAATACTTTGTTAGAATAATTTAGAGTTTTCAATATACCGGGTGTCTCACTTCAAGTGAACCAATAGCTAACTTTTTTATTATAAATCTGACAAAGAACTTCTTATGGGGCACTTTGCTTAATTTTTAACGCTGCTTTTTGGAGTCACTTCGAAAATTAAAAATATGGCCGCCATTTTCCAATATGGCGGACAAGTTTGATTTTTTCTTATGGAACACCCTATATTTTAGGACGTTTTTGGATTCTACGCTTAATTTGAGGAACTTTTTATTCTTTATAATTTTTCCTAAACCCAATGGTTAAGGAGGTATGAGCAGTTAAATTTACATTGTTTCCCCATTTAAAATGCATTGGGAAATTGTTGGCAGTCTGTATATCGAAAACGGTTGGGTTTAATAAAAGACACCAAAGAATAAAAGTGCCTAAAACTGTTAGTTTAGTTGAGGTTTAATCATAAAATATTTTTAGTCGAGATTTAATCGTGGAAATGTGTTATTTTGAATATGATTTTACTCCATAAGAAATACATGGGATGGCACAGTTAAATGGACACAATGCGTTTTAAATGGGGAAAAATCAAACTTCAACTGCTCATATCTGCTGAACCATTGAGTTTAGGAAAAAATTAAAAAGAATAAAAAGTTCCTAAAATTAAGCGTAAAATCCAAAAACGCCCTAAAATATAGGGCGTTCTATAAGAAAAATCGAAGTTGTCCGCCATATTGGAAAATGGTTGCCATATTTTTAAATTTCAAAGTGACTCCAAAAAGCAGCATTAAAAATTAAGGGAAGTGCCCCATAAGACGTTCTTTGTCAGATTTATAATAAAAAAGTTAGCTATGGTTCACTTTAGGTGAGACACCCGGTATATACAAGTATAAAAGACGTCGATGTAAGTAGATTTTCCAGTTGCTATGTAGTTCTGCAATAATTTATTCTATTCAATTAATGTTTACAACAATTGTACTAATTCTACTGTTAAATTAATAATTGTATCTGTGCGATGCATGTAATTTCTTTATGTATATTCATTATGCCCGCTTTATTCAACAGTGGTTAGTTCCCCACAGTGTAATGTCTGCTTGGATTTGCATGAGAAAACTTATCTCGGATGCAAATAAGCTGTACATTCGCGTAACGCCTTATCACTGGAAACAAAGTATTGTTTCACCAAACTTACTTTCATCTTACTCGGAAATTTTCGTTTAATCCAGGAGCTTTTAACTAAAGCTTCGTTAGATTACTTTTTACAAGAAAAATTTGCAAGAACCTTAATTATTTTCTTATTCTAAGTGTTCCTAACATTAGGCTAATATTAAATAAACATTAAAAGTTTACTTAAAAATTGCATTTATTTGTTACAGGTTAGTGAAATCATATGACTTCTTGTGGTCTTTTTGGTAAGTAGTAAGTAATTATACCTACACTTTTTACTTAGAACTAATAAAGGGTGATCCAGTTAGAGGTTACAATTTAAAAATTAAATAATACGCATTGTAGTTTACTTACTAGGTATATTTTTATTTTCACACATTTGTTAAAGATTGACATTAAACATGGAAAATAATATCCATCAAATGACCGCCACGTGCATCCCTGCAGACTTCAGCCCTTTTGATGAAATTTTCCATCACTTTCTCGATCAGTTAGTTGTTGTTGAATTTGATGGATTACTCTGCAAAGCTCAGGAATCAAGTTGGGCTTGTTTGCGTAAACCCTCTGCTTCAAATAACCCCAAAGGAAATAATCCATTGGTGTGAGATCACATGGTCTTGCTAGCCAATGATGATGCTAGCCAAACTTGTAGGTAGCCGGATCGATCCCGAGAAAGGTTAGTAGCTTTTTGAAAGGGTTGTTTCTGGAGCCAGCTGCCATTGGCTGTTGGGCTATTAATTAACAGTCCTGTCTAAGGAACGTGCCAACCTTAGTCAGTAACAAGGCTACAAGATCGCGCCACTATCATCACGATCATCTCACTCATCCTTCACTCATATTCAGGGTAACGTCCTCCATGAGGTACCTGTCTCATCAAAGACTGATTAAAGACTGATCACCGAAACGAGAGATTAAACATCCAGGAAACTTTGTGTGCAACAACTGCACTGTTTCTCGTGCTGTATGACAAATGGCCCCATCTTGTTGAAATCACAAGTCGTTCAACTCGTTACATTGCAGATCTTTAGTCAAAATGCGCTGTGTTGTACCGTAGGAAAGGCCTAATTGCTGGGAACGATGACGAATTGAGGTTGACGGTTTTCCTCGAACACTGGCGCTTGCTGCGGCGATATTTGCCATTGATCGGCCACTCCGAGGGCGTACTGGTTTTTTCACATCTAACATTGAACGTCTTAGATTAAATTTATCATTCAGTTTTCTAATCGCCGCACGTGATTGATGGTTATGTTTACCAAAATCGTTTTGCAGTACTCAAATCGTGTTGGTAAAATATTTGTTAGTAAAATTGTCCCCATTTTTAAACAAGGTTTTAACTATTAAAACACGTTCTTCATTTATTTGAATAACACTTCATAACAACAAATGTCAGTACACAACAATGCCCAATTACAAAACATCAGCTGTTTATATTGGATACGAGACCAGTGCTAACAACTTAAAATTGTAACCTCTAACTGCATCACCCTATATATACTGACTTTCAATATCACATGTAAATTAAAATAAGTATACAAAAAATCCTCATAAAGACGTTAATATGCAATCAAATATATTTCATGTTTCTTTTAGATTTTATGAGATCTTAACCTATTTAGCTAACGCATTATAAGAACGCTATACTAAATGCTCATCATCATTATTCCTTTCCTTCATTGTGTAAGGTAATGATTAGATAAAATTACTAAATTAAATTTTCCCCCAACTGCTATGTTTAGAGGCTATTTACTCCTTGTAATGAGTGAGTATGTTTAAGCACTGGGTATTTTCTTATTGCAGGTGGGGGGAAAACGTTGTGTGCATTTCGAGAGTAAAGCGCATTATTTCACTCATGAAAATTGCCTACATTTACACTCGTGAGACAGTGTTGAACTTTACTCACTCAAACACAAATAACTATTTCCGCGCAGTTTTTCGGAAGTGCCTTTCATTTTTAACTCTCCAAAACAATGAAACCCTTTGGTTGTAAATCTTCCTTATTGTGGATCGTCATGTATTTCCAATTGGAGTTGTACGACAAGTTTCAACCAACTGTAGTGCTTCCCCAGCCTTCCCTCGGTGTTCCCTGCCTGCGCGGCTTGGCAGTGTTGCCAGCCTCGGCGCGGCGCGGCGCTGGCGCAGGGCGGTGGCCCGGTACCGTTGGCCCCCCTCCAGCCCCAGGCGCGGTCATGACCTTCCTTATGCGCGTGCGCGCTCGGCCTTGGCCGTCTGCGCCTGCGCCTTGCAGATCTCGCCGCTACGTCACTCAGTCACTGCGCAGTGCGCACGGCTTGCTTGTACATATTTGAATAAGCGATCTAGATACGGCCATTTGTCATTGTGCTATGAATTAATGATGCCACATAATAAAAGGTCACCGTTCAATAGATCGTAACATTATCTAGGTCTACATTGTTCGGAGTCGTACTGGTGTTGACACATAAAAAGTGCATTCAATTATAACATTTATGGAAATGAACATATTTTATCTACTTTAGATGTTAATCTTAACAATGTGTTCCCGAAAACCACATTTAAAATACTAATTTTTACTATTTTTTGTGGCTTGTAGACAATTATTACATTCTAAATTGTAAGGTTTCGATTAAATGGATTAAAAGGTTTTCTAACACCAGACATCTTATTTGGCCATAAGACTTTTCAGTTTATGATTAGTCATAAAACTAACGATAAATTCGTTGAATAAATCATTGAACTTGGGAATATTAGCTCATCATCATTATAGGGATTCTCTGATAATGAATTGAAACTATTCTTATGTACTACTAAACGTGATATGTTTTCCTAATTCCCTACATTTTATGTTCTACTTAATTCCCTACATTTTATAGTGCTTTGACAGATCTCTAGCTTTGATGAATTCGGAGATATAGCCCATTAAAGATAATCAACCTTCCATTTTAGTGTCATTTAATTAACAGGGAAATTTTAAAAATGGTTAGGAAAAATAGATATATTCGGTAGCTTAATAATATTTCCCGTACAAATTTACATATGCATGCCAAATTCAATCCTAGAAGGCCAATTAACTTAAAACATATTGTAGCTTTCTATATGTTTGCATATAGTTATATGGGAAGTTTGAAATTGTTTGACGTTGATTAGCTCGAAAACTGTTTGTCACTAAACTTTGTATACTTATGTATATTTGCGTGAAAAATATTTGTAAACTATACATTTTGTCCTAAATGTTTAGGGCTTCGTCCTAGTAGTCTCCAAAATTTCCAAATTTCCCATGTTAAACAAAAGAGCCTAAAAATTAAGATACTTTTAGTTTCATCTTTAAAAGTACCTTATCTTCGGATCCATAAAAGCTACCGAGTTGCAGGAGCACTCAAATTGTAGGGAATTGAATCTTCTTTAAAGTTTTCACATGGTAGGTACATTTCTGTAGGACATACAGTTTTTATATATTTTATATATATTTTTGCCACAGGGTGCACCACTTTCAGGTACCTTTTTCTCATTACCTGAAAGTGGTGCACCCTGTGGCAACCCGTGGCGGCATGAGATAGAAAATTTAGATGTTGTGGTCAGTATAACTCAAAATCCAAAAATATAATAAAATATATAAAACATAATCCTAAAATCGCCACTACCCGATCTTTTGCACAGCAACCCTAATATTTTCGCATGCTTTTACTGATCTGAAGAGTGAGTCCTCCCCCACGCACATTCTCCGCGTCTCGCGGCGGGCCGTTATGCACGGTTCCAGTGACGGTCTCGGAGTTTTTGCTTTGTAGAGTCTCGCCGTCATCACCCGCTTGCGGGGCGTTCCGGTTTTATCGCTCTTTCATTATCCTCTCATTTACGCCGCCAAACACCGTTAGGTTTCACTCAACTAAAGCTGAACTGCAACTGACGACTTCCGCAGCTACGTTAAATTGTCTCCTCTGTAGTCTTACACTGTTAAATTACATTAAATTACAATACTGTTAAATTCGAGATTAAAATAACACAAGGCCGTAATTTCATATTACAGTATTAGATTCACCTTTTATATACTATTATAAAGATGTGGTGTCTGTATATATGTGGCAAGAGAACGCGAAAAATACTGAACCGACTGGGTAGACATTTCACACAGAGGTAGATCTTGAACCGGGGAAACATAGGCCTTATTCACTTCCTGAAAATCCCCTCGGGCTACGACCCGTGAGCGTCTTCAGTTTCAATGTTTACATTTTATAAAGATATAAACATTCAAACACAGAAATGTAACCAGATGTGGGTACTGATTTGACAGAGAGCAGTTGCAAGATCAGCTGTTTCAAGCTAGGCCGATCTATAGTGAGCGAAGCCACGGGCAACTGCTAGTTTATTATATAATAAACATGAAGAGTTGGTCTCTAAAACGAATCTAGTCAATGACCACAGTACTGTGTTTTGTACTTGTTAATGTCGTTAAAATGAAGTCTTGGCAGTTTTCAGGCGATGGTTGCTACATAGATGGCTTACAAACTTTGAACAGCCCCTTATAGACGTAATTTATCTTTTCTGGGGAACAAATAATAAATATTTAGGTAGAATCTCATTAAAGCCGTAATATTTTATGGTTTATGTAATAGATATTGATAGGCCTACACGATTTTAACAATAAATCGCAAGTTTCTTACACTAATACTTTTGACATTTTAAAGTTTAAAATAATACATAATAACACATATGGAATGATAAAGTGTAGGTTACTACCATTATTTGATGTCTTTCAAAGCTGGTGATTCATTTAAAGGGGCTAAAAATAGTTTAAATGATAAGGCCAAGTCGCAGGATAACAGAAAGGACAATGGGGAAGAGCATTTTTCACTTACTCAAACATATAAATCAAAGGCAATGGTCCTCAAAAACTTCAAAGAAGCGAGTGGCTTTATTTTGAAACGATTTTGCTAAGCTGTTTGAAGTAATTAATCAGTTAAATGAGGAAACCCCTTAAAAGGTACATTTATGACACTTTATTTCCTGTTCGCCTTCATACCAACTATTAGTTTTTTTAGTCGGGCAACATTATTACAACTTTACCATAATATGAAATTGTTTCATTTTGTTTTTCGAGATTGAGATTTATAAGGTGGAATTGGTTGCACTACGCTCTTTTGAGCAAATAAACAGTTTGATTTTGATTGGTGTTCTATTTACGAATATATCTGACGTAAATATCCTTTCTAAAAGCTGAATTATATCCTCAGCCAAAAGCAATTTTATCGAGTTATTTTAAGATCACCTGATAAAAGTACTGACGGTTACATTTTTTATATACATGCCTCCTGCTACATGTTATATATTTAAAAAACATATACCTTTTTTTAAAAAAACCCCGCTTATTTCTCTGTTTGACTAAAATGAAATACATCTCGTCGTGTTTTAAAGATACCTTAATTTTGTCCATTGCGCTATACTTGGAGCTTAATCAACCAAAACTCTTTGCGTTATTTACAGTTGAATCAACTAAAAAAAATGAAATTGTTTAGTTTTTTTTTCGAAATTTAGATTTATATGGTTGAATTGGTTGCACTGCGCTTTTTTAAGCAAATAAACAGTTATATTTTTATTGGTGTTCTATTCACGAATTTGTCTGACATAAATATCATATAAGTATACGTATTTTATCGTGTTCATTTAATACCCTCTGAGAAAAATAGTAATGGTTAAATTTTTATATAAATACCTCCAGCTACTTTATTATTATATTAAAATAATATATTATTTTTGAAAAATCTCTTATTTTTCTAATGACTTAAATGAAATACATCTCGTCGTGTTTTTTTTTAAGATAGCTTAATTTTTTCAATTGCGCTATACTTAGAGCACAGCCAATTAGCTTTAATTTCAGTTGCTTGAATTAACGAAAATAGTTAGCTGTTCATTACACATTTTGCCTAACCATAACTGAGCACCATATCTGACGAAAAATCTAATTTATTAAAAACGATCATCTCCCATCCTATGCTGCCAACTACTGATGCAACTAACCCATTACATGCATGCTGGGAGACAAGTATCATAACCTTGATATTTTACCGTAACCTAAGCCTCTTTGTGAACGCTGAACATCAGTCCTTCCTGCCGTATTCACAGCCGAGCTTTCCGCGTTTTCTTCTCGTTATTATTTAATATGACACGGTACCAACTTGATTTTAATATTTGATCCACGACACTGTTTTTGTAAACACAGTTTTGTCAATAGCAGATAAAATTTGATTAATAATGAATCTGTTGATATGATTTTTTATTTTTTTTTATTTACGTGATCTTGTTTTAACGTAGTCCAGCTATTAACTTCTTACATGCATTTTTATAATGTTCTTAGTCAAAAAATGTAATATATTTGACGATGAATAATAGTTTTCCAATTTCTAGATGATTTTAGGAATAAAATACAATTACTAGTAAATCATTATATAATACCAGTGGACTGTTTCTAAAATAAATGTAACAACATCAATACATTTTTGGACGAATTGTCAGAAAACGCTTTATGTATTATAATCAAGTTTAAACTTTAAAAGTTGAGCTACTTTTATCTTTAAGTGGGGTTTAATTTCCAATATACCTAGTTTTTAGGTGTTCAGTAAGAAAATTGAAAGTAAAAAAAATTATCTACTCTCCCTCCAATTAATAAGCTTTTATATGGTCCATACTTCTTTTGAAAATCTGTACATCTTTACAAAAACATCAGTAGGCGCGCGATTTCCTACAGAGGGGTTTCTAGAAACAACTTTTGTTTCCTTTGTGAAAGATTGTATCTTGCCAAAGAAACTTTGTAATGCGACTTACCTTTTAGTGAAGAAAGCGCAAATTTATCAACAACTTTTTTGCAAATACACTTTTAATTACATCGTTCTACCTTACAGACAATTAGTTTTTCCCAGTGTGATGTTTTACAATGCGGATTTCGGCCTTTGTGCTCCCGCCGCCCCAGTTCGTTTTGTACGTCAGCGCCAGAACTCGATCTTGTTCAATTTTAATTAATTTTCCCGTTGTTTGTTTTTCATCTCGCACCTGTCACGCGGATATTAAAAGATAACGATAACCGATTCTCATTCTGAAATCCTTAATTCAGTTTTCTCTGGAATACCTGTTACTCCTGCTAACCAGGGCAAATAAGCGGGTTTAGGTTGGAAAATGAAATTTCAAGCTGAAATTGTAAGGTGTGTGTTTTTTTAATCGTACGTTTGTTTGGTATTTCTTAAGTCACACTTTGTAACTACTTTTTTAAGTAATTACCGTAACAAAAGTTCAATGTTCATGCGATATTACTTGTAACCCAAATAATAGTAGCGGTATTAAGTTTCTTTTTAATTACCTGGTACATTAAAATAGCATTTTTGAAGCCGCCTTGACAAAATACGTTGTAGTTTCGTAACCACCTTTAACTGAACAGGGCTAATGAAATGAATTTTAAAATGTATGCAGCGTGTGGATAATGGTGTGGAAAACGTGGACCTACATCTTTATGCTGCAAATTTATTTATATCCCGTTATTTTTGTATAAAACTACACAACACTTTCCAAATTGTTTACCCTCCCACTATTGGAATAGATGAAAATAAAAAATTTAAGTGGGAAATTGCGTTCATCAGACAAAGCAGCGGAAGAGATTACGGTGTAATGATAGGGTAATTACGTTTGAAGGAAAGAGTCGTGTCCTCACCGTTCTCGGTTTATCTGTTTATTTCAAACCCAAGATTTCGAGGAGACGTTCATTTAATTACTTTCTGTCAAAGTGGTAACTTTAAATCCAATTTTTATAAATGATTCTTCCTTAAATTTTTCAAAAAGTTTCAAGATACGAATGCACTTCTGTATGGGAAAAACGTGATCTGATTTAGCTAAAATTGAATTATTTTTACAATTTGAACTGCTAATCATACGTTTATTTTACGGTAAATGGCGTAAGAAGGCTTATAGGAAATATATAACATTTTATTTAAATTAAATTGGAGTATATATTTTGCAACGAATTATTTTATATTAGCTGTAATGTAAATAAACCTCGAAGGTTGTTCAAGGCTCCAACACGTTCTGACACAAGATATCTCATATTTCCTAATTACAAATCTCTAAGTTTTATTTTTTACCAAAGTAGCATTTTAGACTTTTAGATGTAAAAACTAACATACTTTCAAATGTTATGGCCTTAAAAAACTGCAGATTTAAATAATGTTTCACATCAACACTTAAAGGCAACATTTTTTAATTAGATTGGCTGTCACATTTAGGTTTTAGCTTACGTTATTTGTAGAGGTTAAAAGTATATCGTACTAGTCTTAATTATTGGTTTCCAAGTTTTGCAGTAGCTAGGTATCATGGATATACTATGATGCCACCTTTTACACTTATTCATCTCCTTCACACTTAAGCTGACCTCCCGTAATACAGTAATAAAGGGGACTTAACAATAATTCAGGGCGTTTACTGGTCCTGCAAATCTTTCAAGTTCTCCCTAAAGTCCTCCTTTTGTCCTTATGGTCTTCCAACTTTTCCATTAAAAAAAATTTTGATTTTTTAAAGTATTTTATCAGACTTTTGGGACGTTACACATATGTACCTCTGTGTAACACGCATTTGGTGCCATTCCATTTTATAGGCGTAATGTGCCGTAAGCTAGTTGACAAGTATTTCAATATTTATCTATTTTCCTTGAGAGATATACGTTGATAAATTAGATTATGTCTAAATTTCTTTGGATTATTTTAATTTATTTACAGTGATATTATCCAAAATCCAGGAAATGTTGCCGGGTCCTCTAAAAATTTCTAGGGCCCTCAAAAGGACCTTCAAGAGTCCTCCTTTTTACTGCATTAGATGGAGTAGATACAATGTAATTGCTATTTTAACTCTAAACGAAGTGTTGTAAGTTGAATTGATAAAAGCGCCATTATTTTATTGCTCGTTTTACAATTTACTTTTGAGATAAACACTCAAAAACCGAGTTGATTAGTGGTAACTTGAAAAAATGGTTGCCCCTAACCGAGCAAAGTAGTCAATATAGCACTGACTAACTTAATTTGTTTGGGAAACCAAGCGAACGTGTTTGAAAAAAGCGGTTGAGGATGACAAAATGTGGATGGAAGGTCTATGAAATATTTTCACGAGGCAAAACAGATTTAAAATTCCATCTGCTAAAGGCATAAACTACAAAACTATTATTGCCATCAACGATGTGATCAACTGGGTTTTCAATATTAAAAGTGTTAGGAGGGTTTGAGTGGCCAAAGGGGCTTCAAGTTTACATAAAAATGACTATTTTCACGATCCATTTTCTTCAACACAAGAATGTTCCGATCTTCAATGTGTTTGAGAAATTTTAGTAGAATTACGATCCTCATTTTTTGGCAATACATTAATTTTCTATTTTTTCTTGCAATTTTCTGTATATTACAGATAGCATACTACATTAAGACTTAAACACTTAAAATAAAGTGCCATTAACCAAGTGTCATTAACCAAGTGCCATTAACCAAGTGCCATTAACAAAGTGCCATTATTTAAGGAATTTCATATCCCAGGCTATACCTCATATTCTCATTTCAAACTATCCGACAGGATTCAAGCAAGTACCAAGTGCTCTAACTGCAGTGAAAAATATGAGTTCAAACCCCTGAAATGGCAATTACATTTTTTTATCTAAATACTAATGAAAACCCAAAGTCGAGCCAAAAAATTTATAATAGGCCACTTAAGTATTTTTTAACCTAAATTGCTAAATTAGAGTGTGCTGGCAAATGGTATCCAGTTCATGGGATTTGTCCATTTTGAGAGAAGAAAAAGATTATATAAAAAAGGTCTCAACTTCTCATTTCAACCTGGGGTAGAATCACTATAAGGGTGTAAACCAAACGCTTACAAATTTATAGCACATGATATAATATATAGGCCTACGATTATGAAACTAACAGTTCATATGGTAATTTGTATAAAGTAAAAATTGCTTATTGCAATCAAAGTACAATTTAATTAAAAATTTAATCTTTTAGCGGGCGAAGCCGCGGGTATCTGCTATGATAAAATAAACCTATTCCAAACAACAGAGAAACATCACTAAAACTAAAATCACTCATTTTGTGTTCTAGCACAACTTACAAAATGTAGCCTATAAATAACATGGGACCGATCACATTTCTAAACTTTTTAGCACAGCTAACTGGAACTACATATGCCCTAATTCGCCGGTTGCACACAGTTCTAGACAAGCGAAGCAGTGGATACCGACCCACTGACTCGGTTGTTGCCCACCTCTGTCCCAGTTGCTGCAAACCCACCGTTCAAGACCCACCAAGTCAGCAATTAATTGTTGACAACTGATCTGAAGTGTTGTCAGTAACCGAGCGAAGTACTAAGTTACTGTATACTGAGTTTTGAGTGTTAAAGTAAACTAAGTTGGTTGGTGGTATCCACTTTGAAATCAACCTTTTTTAATTAGTTGGTTGTACCTAACCAAAACATATAGCTTGCTGGCAACTTAGACTCGGTTACCACCAATCCTCACAGCTTTAACCCGAAAAAGGTTAAGGTTAAAGTCTTTCAGTATAGAAAATACGTCTTACAACACTTAAAATAGATTTAAACTTATACTGCACTTATATGCAAGATAGTAAATATACATAACAGATGGAAAATGGCGATCGATTTGGATTGGTCACACAAATCATCATCAGGCCCAATTATAAAGAGGGCCACCAACTTGTTCCTGCCAGTCTCTGATAGGTCCTGGTGCTGATTGGTGTGACCAATCGAAATCGACCACCATTTTTATCTTTTATGTAAATTTACCATCTCTTATGTGAGTGCAGTATAAGTGTAAATATATTAAATGTTATAAAACGTATTATCATTTATATTCTGTATATGGAAGAACACGTATCATGCTTATCAGTTATTTAATTTTTCTTTTCTCAAATACTGTAGCCTAATCCACACTTTTTTATTGTATGACAGTAAATTGAGTTTGCTATCTTATAATTTATTCTAAAGTTTTAGAATTTTAATAGTTAACGCATTTTAAAATCAAAATAAGGACATTTTCCTCAAAACCTAATTAATTTTCAAACAAAATACCAAAATTCGAACTATTGCTTTCACAGTGAAAATTAATTGTGCTCAAAGAGTTTCTGGCGAATACGGATTGAATTTAACAATAGTTTTCCCTTATAATAAAATTGTTAGATTGACTTCAAATTCGATTATACCAGTCTAACCATAAATAGTAACGCGTCAAATCTGTCATATTACTATCAGCTTATTGTCGTTAAGGCTGTATAATTATCTTTAAGTTACCATAAACGTAAATTATTTTGTATATTAATGCCTTGCAAAATTTATGTAATTTAAATCAATAAGCAGCTAAAATGTTCTAAGTATTTTGTCTTTTAGTCACTTACTATGTTTTTGTTTTGTATTAAATTATATTTTGTATTTAAATAATGCGTACTGTTGGTAAAACAAATAAATAGATAAATAAGTAGCCGTGCTTTCCGTGCATTGGTTACCTTAACACCGCTACCAGCTCATTTATCTACAATAGTGTGATTTTAATTTGATCCACCTTACCCGCTTATTCAGTTTATTTATTAACATTACCGTACCAAAGAAACTGGTAATATAAATATATTTTAAGAATAAGGAGTGGTATCCGCTCGTAACATTTAGTAAAAAAAAGGTTAAAATCCTCTATTACATGCTCCTCTACATATTACAGATTTACCCAATGGTTATTGGTCTTAAGGGATTGTAGAAGGATTTTTACCCTTTAGAGTACACCTTTCATCTCTCTGCTGGCTACCTAATTTGCTTCTCCGAAAAAGTCTTTTAGTCTACTCATAATCGATGTTTAATTAGACTTTGTCTTTGTACTAGGGCAAATTAATTAAAATCCTTTTACCAAGTTTTTACCGAGATTCGTCTTGTTTTCCCTTTATTCTTGTTTATGGGATGAAACAGTTTTTACCTTCATCCACAGGTAACCAATTGCATTTTAATTACTTGCTTAAAACAAAAACCAGTGTTAAAGAGCTAGCAAGACGTTTACAAAGCCTTAAAAGGGGAACTACCGATCGCCTGATAACAGCGTGGGGTTGAAGAGCTTGAAGTTGAAATCGTTAGAGAATATCTCATTATAACCTTCAATAGTCTACCTCGTTTTGAAAAACAGCTTTCTGACCTTTTTGTGATTAGCTAATTTAAAACGGAGTTTTTATCAACATATACTTATATATAAATTGAAACGAAATGTGTCTCCGATTACATTACGTGTGATCACGAAAATCGAGTAACTCTTGTAACAGTCAAGAAAAAGCTTCATAGTAAATTTCATGTGAAAATTGACTGAATTGTCAGATTATTTTCATACTGAAGTCTCAAATCACTTAGTAAATGAATTATCGGAAAGCTTGGATTGACGTGAAGGGCTGTAGGGGAATGCTGCACGTTTGTCGATGTCGTTTAATAAACATGAGGTTTCAGCAATCTGCATCTCTTGTGATCTGCAAATCAACGCGTGGAGTGCTCCAGCTCTACGCGATGATGCATCCGTGAGATCACCGTTGAGAGATGTTGGTGAAGATAGTGAATCTCATATTCCTCGCCCCACTCGTACTATATGAAACATTTAAATTGCTGTATAACTATTTCAGCTTATGTTGTAATTGAAACTCGTTCAATCAACTTAATAGTATTCAAATAAATGCTCAGAGTAAACAATCAATCAATTGCCTATGATTTGCCAGAACTATCTTAATTTGTAACACAACCATACATAAAAAAGAATCTATGGGAGGGAAAGAAATTATACCACAAAACTAAAGTCTCACAACTCTGCAGAAATAAGAGATACATTTGCCTTTGTTGCGGCCGAGCGCCAGGGTCTTGAGTTTCAGAGACAAGGTTACACTACGAGTTTACTGCAGTGGAAATGAGGTGAAGCTTTCATGTTCACAGTGACAAAAATTATCACAACTCGTTGGATACAGTTATCATGAATAAAATATATATAAAGATATGTTACTAGCCCGAAAATAAATTATTAATAATGTTTATCATGTTACTTGAATAATTTTATGTTACATAATACTAGCCCTCGACTGCGAAAAAATATATCAAAGTCATGTATATTGTTTGACTTAGCTATGAAAGTAAGCTATTTTCCTGATGGTCCGTTATTGATTCCAAAAAGTTGTTACTTTTCTTCTTAGCATAATCTTATATATTCGGTGGTTATTTTTTATCTCAAATTTTAGATTGCTTAGGTGAAAGAAACAGCCGATTCCAAAAGGAAATTAGCAGGAATAAGAAAGTATGGAAATTGAGAGCCAATAAATTAACACATCACAGGAAACCAACGCCCAACGGTCTTGTGATGTCTGGTCAGTGATTATAATATATCTTAGACAGGTGGTTTTCAAGACAACTATTATAAATCAAGCAATCTGGGGCTGGGAATTTTAAATTCTAGATTGATACTGTATGGGCCATAACATTGCTTTTACCCCATTTACTCTCTAGGAGAAAAACTTAAATCAAATGCACTGAGGTCTTTTCTGGTTGGTTTTATTCTGTCAGTATTACAAGATGCCTATAATATGCCTTCTTAAAAATCGTATTAACAAACCACAATTATGTTTTTGATTTGTGCTTCAAACTATCTGGGGCTTATAAATAGTTGAAAACGAGCGGCAAATATCTTTCTGCTAGATAGAAAAGTGAAAATAGAGTAATATTGAGTGAATGCGCCTCATGACAAGTTGAGAGGATAATGTGATTTAATTTTTAAGCCGGAGTATTTTGAGGGCTGGCAGTTTAAGAAGTGTTTTATATTCATCGCTTCACGATTATATGTCCTGCAAATTGTTTTAAAAATCATCTATTCGTTAAAGTTAACTTTCATCTTTGCATGAAGTGCGTTCTTTGTACTACTACTAGTAAGCCATTGCCATTTGGTATTCGAAGAAGAGCAGAATAATACAGTCGTAATAACTACCTATTAACCTTATGCATCTATAGGGCAAGCATATTTTGTGTCTATAAGCTTGATAAGGTGAAAAATTGAAAACTTTTTCTTGTCAGATTCGTAAAGACAATCAGGTCATTATTTTCGAACACTTCCGTTGACGATCTGTTGATTGTGAAGTGGCTGAACTTTATTTGATCAGATATTCCCTTTCAACTGTAGGATTCATCTTCTTGGGCTGTTATTGGTTTATCCTTACACAGTCTTAATCCATTAAAATATATTTTCTCCGATGATTCGTGATTTAATCAAAATAATGTGGTACAGGGTCTTACAGTAATAATCCGTGTTACGGTTTTCGTAAAGTTTACACTTTTTTGCATTTAATACAGGTCAACTCAGTTTCACCGGAGTAAAAATAGGAAAACATCCTTGGGTTCATGATTTAATGTTTTATCTAAGTACCAAGTGGACCGAGCCGTGCTCGGTATTATTTAATAAATGTCTGTAAAACATTTCAGAGTCATAATTGTTAAAAATGCACTTTTTTAATGCTCCATGCAATGTTTATCCTACACGCTGAATATTTCCTAGATGGTTTTAGTTTGTAAACGCAGTTGTTATGGTTACTTTATTTATTTAAATTTTGTTGCTTATTTTGTTGCTGGTATTATAGCAATTTATAAGGCCCAATGTTAAATTTTTTTCATCTGTAAAATTAATTTTATTGCGTTATTAGATGTTTTTGGCAAAATAACCTACATAACACTTGTTTTGAGTAAGAAATTAGTTATCTATTGTATGTTAATTATTAGAATTTTCGGGTTAAATTGACAGTCCAATATCTCTGTAGATTGACTGTCAATCTACATGTCACAAGGTTACCAATAGATTACCATTGAAACGTTGAATAACCATAAGGAATAGCCCCGAGGACTTTTTTTTTAATCCTTTCTTAGCAGATGCCTATTCCCAAAGAGTGACATGCCAAGTTTCAAAGTTCCAGGTCAATTAGCATGGGCTGTACGATATGTGAGTGGCATTTGATTAATATATAGTATATTGAATTTTTTCTCTGATTATTGGTAAAACAAAAATAGAGATAAATGCTCTACGTATTTTTTCTACATATTGCTATTTCACTATTATTTCGAAATAAACGGTTCGAAGGAATAGAAACATTTACAATCGGATCTGAATTTAATTCTTATTTTTTATTGTAAGTGCACTGCTTATGACAATTTTCTTTTCTCCAGTCGTTACTGCATTTTTCCAAAAATAATGGACTCAATTTTGTCCCATGATACATGTGCTAAATCTAATTTTAAGGAACAAAATTATACCCAAAGAGGGTTTGACTTCCCGCTGAACAACGAAAGACTCACTTTGCCGTTCCACGGTAATGATATGTTGATTGTTAAACACTTTCTGGCTCGCATCGAAGTTACAACGGTGTGAGACCTTGTAACTACATTCTAGTTTACACTTAAACAAATTGCAACAAAGAGAAGAGTCGACTGTCGAGATAAGTTAACCCCGCTAATACTTGAACCGTATCCGTATCTGCGTCCCCGTCCCGCTACCCGGTGCAAAGTCACGTCGTCGAGCGCTCTCACAAAGAGCAACTTGGGTCTTATTTCTGCCGGATTGTTTGGCCTTTGTTCCGGAAACAATTCAGTTAACTTCAAACAGACATTAGATTGTGATTTCGCTCTTGTATGAACAACAAAGACGTTTGTGGCTCTAAATTTGAAGTAATAGAATAGCTTTGAGAATGATTATTTGACCGCGGTTCCTAGCAATTATTGTTGTCGCTTTTCTGAGATGTGAGGAGATCGACATTTGTTCATAAGTGGAAAAATTGGTAGAAGTACATAAAAATGATTTAACCTGACAAATGTATTACAACTGCTACGTGTAACAGCCAGCGTATACAGTGTGTAAAAAAAGTCCCGGAACGGCTTAATATTTTTTGATCCAAATTGGTTTGAGGTTTTAAACTTTGCACATTCACTCCTATGTAAAAAACTACTTTCTGAGGTGTTTACTGACTCTTGGTTCCTGGTGGGGGACGGCCCACAAGGAGTCAGTACAAAATCTTAAATGTAAACACAAGTCGATATGCACATCATTTTAAAGGGCTCTTCAAGTAGAGTTCAATGCCGCAAACCACATTTCAAAAGGTCCATTAGTTACAAAATGGCGGCTGTTAAAAAATCGAATAGAATTACAAAGTTTTTGCTTAAATATCGTCTAAAAAATTGTTGACAGTCTATGTCTGGAAAATTAAAACTCCGGGATTGAGTTTCAGGCCTAAAAGCCTAAACCTATGAACTTTTGTTGAAAACTTGAATCAGCCGCCATTTTGTGAGAAATTAACCTTTTGAAGTGCGGTTTGCGGCAGTGGTCTCTACTTCATTAGCTCTTTCAAATGATGTGCATATCAACCTATGCTTCTATTTAAGATTTTATACCGACTCCTTGTGGGCCATCCCCCCTTGGAGGTAATATCCTCTACGGCTCCCTAAAATATAGGATTTTAGGTCTCACATACTATTCCGGAGTTTAGATCTTTCAGACATAGTCTGTAAACAATTTTAAGCAATCTTTGAGCGAACACTGTGTATTTCCTTTAGATTTTTTATCAGCCGCCATTTTGTAACGAATGGACCTTTTGAAGTGCGGTTTGCGGCATTGAACTGTACTTGATTAGTCCTTTAAAATTATGTGCATATCGACCGATGCTTACATTTAAGATTTTGTGCCGACTCCTTGTGGGCCGCCCCCCCACCGGGGGCCAAGAGTCAGTAAGTACCTCAGAAAGTAGATTTTTTACATAGGAGTGAATTTGTAAAGTTTTATTTCTCAAACCAATTCTGTTAAAAAAATATTTAGCCGTTCCGGGACCTTTTTACATACTGTATATTTCTGTCATTGCTTCAGTGCGAAGGAAACTGATACGGTAAGCGAACACTCAACCGTTCAGGAATTTTTTATGATTATTAAATTCCTTCGATAGGTGTCTTCATTTATTTATTTATCAAATAATTAAGCCTGACGATTGATTTCTCCATTATCTCCATCAATTATGAATGATTTTAATGTATTGCACAAAACATACTACCACCAGGTCTTTGGGTTTAAACAATTCGTTCATCAAATTTTGTTTACTTTCCTACTGTGCGGTTAGTTGTTATTCATTATTGTACTTTTGACACTTAGGTTTAGGTTATTTTAATATATGTTTTTCTCCCTTTAAAGTGCTGGGTGCAAATTAAAAGTTTTCATCTGCAATATTTTACAATCCAAACTTTTTCAAAAATTATCATATGACGTATGAATAATTTCAAATTAATAGTTCTTTTTGAATGCTAAATTACATTTTTCTGGATTGATCTTAGGTATTTTTTTATTTATATGTGATTTATTGTCTTAAATAATCATTAACTCACTCATTCATGCTATTTTATATTGACACACTGAAATATTGAGATTATCTCCCACCAACTAAAACAATATAAAAAATTTTTAAAACCTAAGTAGCCTAATTGGTGTTGTACACGAGTACCTTACAGATCTCGTTATTTGCCGACACCAGAGGGCTGCTGCCAGTTTAATGATGGGGTAGTCGACCACTCATTTGTTTTTACTAGTCGATATTTATAGTCGATTTTTCTATATGGTCGATTCCTAATCGTATTCAACCGACTAACCGCTAACTTATCCGTTTAGGACTAGGGGTTTTAATTGGATTTTGTCCGTCCACCTGTCAGACGGACTAGACTAGTCGATGTTGATGCAGTGGCCAATCGATTAATGTGAACGACTAGAGTAGTCGATGTTGGAAACTAATGTTGGACTAGTCGATTAGTTCACTAGTCGATAGGAATAATAAGTCGGTTCCCATCACTGTGTCAGTCCTCCCGGACCCAGGTCGCACCTGCTGTCTGAGTGACCTTGGGTCGTTGCTGCCCCCAGGACCCCAGACCCCAGGCCCCCAGGCTGCAAGCCTTCGCCCCGGGTAATGGTCAGTGCGTGATCCGACTACTGACCGGGGACTTTGACACGTCTCCCTTCGGAACGGTTGTGTGGAGGGTTTCCGGCCAGTGTTCCATCATCTCTCCCAGAGATCAATGGGAATCCCCGCTTTCATGCGATAGTTCTGTAGCTTTCTAACAAGAACAGTTTTAATGTTTCAATAGACCTCATAACGGTATTATCTCTTAGTAAAAAGAATCAACTCGTAACAGTTCATTTTTTTTTGTAAAAGGTATGATGAATGAGATGGTTGATAAAATACATGTCTGTTGGTTCCGAAAGATTAGTAGTGGTCAAATCATTACAAAGTCCCAACGCCAACGTTATTGAAAATCAATTCTAACTTTTTCAGTTAATTCTTCAACATAATTTTAGTTATAAAACATAACATTAGTTATAAACACAATTTTTAGATAATATTTGGTATCTAATAAAAAAATTGCCTAAAATCAATATGCTTACATTTCAGGGACTGGTAAACCCACGCACTACATTCCAAATGTCAATCTTATGGTAAAGAAATAAATTTGTACACCTTCCTTATTTCTTAACATATCTTGATAAACTTTAGTACAAGGCTATTTCTAGTTGAGGTCTGCTGATGACCTTGAAAGTAGACCTCAAGGCTGCTAAAAAATGTAAAATGGCTTTTAACAATCCAATTTTCATATTCCTGTATTAGCAAACCCGCATACTAATTCCCCATGTGCAAGATATAAGTTCCGTGATGGTTTAAAATACGTATATTTTTAGGCATTTGAGGTTATATGGACGTGCAAGTCTGCTGCAACGGGGGTATGATTAAATTTAATGGCTAATACACTTCAATGTTTACTTTTTTGTGTCCGTCTGGTTTGTGTAATACATTATGATTATTGTTATGGCCATGACCAATTGTGGCCCTACGTAGCAAAGAAACACGTTATTTTCATCTTTTAATTCAATTTTGCGCAGTTCACAACCAGTGTTGTTATAAAGTTACACAAAATAATAATCAATTATTGGATTAAAAGTAATGCTAACCTTTTTTACCTACTGCGATGATAATCAATTGGTAATGCTAGCCTCAAAGTAATGCTAGCCTCCTTTATTGTACCTATTGTGTGATGTAGAATCCAATTAATCTTATACGAGCATTCTATGTGATAAGTTGTTAAGGGCTAAGCAGTAAATACTATTGATTTATAACCGACGAGTCTGGCTAGTTGCGCGATCAATTACTTGTCTGCTAAAACTGAAAACCAAATTTAATTCACCTCTGCCTTTGGAGTTGTGAAATATTGTGAAAAAGGGAATAGTCTTCAATGATATTTATCCTGACAGAATATATGTTCATACACCAAGACCTCTACATTAAACCATATTGATTCCTTGCTATTTATTTATCATATAAAATCAAAAGGAAACATCGGGGGGCAGCTGCCACGTTGACTGTTGAGTCGGTTTTCATTATATTTGCAGCCGATACAGAGCCGAAGCCGTCTTGTTTGTTTAATTGGAGGGTTTGTGCCGGTCGCTGTGTCAACTCACCCCTGGAATTGTATTAATAATCAAGATTCCAGCTGAATCGGCTTTATAGCGTCTTACCCCCTTTGTGCTTCTTTCTGGTCGCTATTTGCTCATTTTTATTTTATACCTTTTAATATTTTTTTATTTCTTTTAACTTATAAATGTTAAACTTATATCTTTTGAGTTTTAAGTAAATCACGAAGTGAAAAGGAATGTGTAGTACAGTATTATTGAGTCACATTTTTCAATTATGTTTGAAAATAATTTTTAATTCAAGTTTAGCTGACGAGATTTGGTAGGAAAGGACCTTATCTAATCTGAATTAGTAGGGAAAAACTTACCTTTAGACCTGTCCTAAAGGTAAGTTTACTAAATTGATAGGAACCAACTTACCTAATCTTAATCGGTAGGATAGAACCTCACCTAAACTAACCTAACGTTTTTATTACCGAGGGCGCAGCAACATATTTTAATTTAATTTTATATGTTGACTGAGTTTTGCATTTTCTGCGTAAAAAACTGGTTATTCCAGAATTGTAGTTGCAAATAAATTTTAACTGGACCATAATTTCTTCGATGAAATCAGAAGTAAAGTAATTTTTAATGTCTTCTGAATAAAATGTGCAAACACATTTTAGGTTTTTAAATGAACTTAAAAATCGAAGAAAGGCAGAGTTAGATTCGCGCCGACCCCGTGACAAGGTGAATTAAGTCAATGAAGCCGCGTTAGCGGAGGCAGGCAAATGTAATTTGTGTACAAGTGTTATTCTGGGTGAAGTCGTCGTACCTTCCTTGCCTTGCCTCGGCTTAATTACTCTGTTGATAATAATCACTATCATTTCCACATTGTGTGGCGAATTTCAGGCGTAAAATTCCAAAGTGACTGAGCAAGTTTTTTAATTATAATTTTATATTCAAATTGCCCGGTTCCTGGTTGAAAGTCGTGAAATAGTAAAGTGGAATCTTGTAATTTTTCTTGATCAAATCATTTCGTTAAGTTATATAGCATAAAACCGTTATTAAATACAACATATATTTAAATTTTACAAACTTTGGTAACATCACATTGTGACTTTGGTAATATCTTATTGTGACTTGATAATTTCACACGAACTGTCGTTTCATGCAGTATTATATCATCAGCTCGTAGTTCCGGCTAACCTTGAAAACAATGTGTTACAATCTATGGACAATGGATAACTTAAAACTGTTTAAAATACCGTCCTTTATTGTTTAGCACATATAAAGTGAACCGAGTTAGTTTCATTGTTCACGGATAGCACCACTGTTTCGAAAATGCAGTCCTCTGTTGTATTTCAGTGATAACGTGATAACCTTTTTAAAAACATTCTTTAAGGAAATGTATCGGCAGATTTACTTACAGTTAATCATAAATTGACACTTAAAACTATAAAATCTGGCCAGCCGTTGTCGAATTAAGACTCCGAAAGGAAAAACCCTCGCATATTAATAAGATATATATTTATTAACAAACCAGAGATTTAGTCACTTGTGAGCCACAGAGAAATAAGAATGTTAATTGTCTGCACATCAAAGCAGAAACAAATAATGTTATGTATTTTACTGCAAACATTCATAAATTTAATAGTATTTTATATTACATCTCTGGTTTAATAAAGATGAAACAAGTTATTGCACTTCCAAGTCTTCAGGAAATCCGTTACATCATTTCTAGTGATGAATAAATTACTGCATAGTTCCTTTCCCATTTCAACATCGGTGAAATTTTCTTAGATCAGGCAATATTGTTTTAATTCAATCCCGCATTTTGAAAGAGTCTATATGAAAAAGAAAATGTTTTACGTAATAGCAACGATTGATTTAAGATGGCTTTTTAATGATTTACTTCAGTTTTAAGACGTTTCTGTACAAAAGTTAGTTCAATTTGTTCAGCTTGTTAGTTTTTCGAAGACATATTTATCAAGTAGATATTTAGAGGCTATAAATTGAAAGAAACCTCGATACACCCATGAAGGAGGGTTTCATTTCGACTTTTTTGACGTACTCTGTCACAGTAAAAAAAATTGGAAAAACAAGTGAAACAACTTTTCGGGAGCTGAAATGACGCCCGTTTGTCTGTTCCTAATCTTATTATATTTTCCATGGTTTCTTGTTCCTTTCCCACTTGAATACGGGGTCAGATTACATGAAACGTCTTTAAACTTTCCTCTACGAATCATTGAAGGCTAATATCCGCAAAAACAAAAATTTAAACAACTTTGGAACTAACTGATGAGGGATCAAAAAGACGAACGGGGCGTGAGTCTTGAATCATTCACTTCACTGTTTTTTGGCTCCAGTGCACAAGTTCAAGCGATAATTCTATCACTAGAGGATGATCCTGGACTTATTAACATTGTTATCAGTTTTTGAGCGCTCCGATTGCTTCATTGCAAATGTGTACTTGCACCAGGCGTCGATACGTAGCCCTGCAGACCTGCGGTGCTGGGGCGCTGACCTGGTTTCCATTCACACAGTTTTTACCTTCGCTTCCGTCCTGTAATATAAAGCGGCAACTCATTAATCTTGTGTCTAATCACGAGGCCCTCTTTGTCCAGGCGGTCGCTTCTGTTTCTTGTCTAAGCCTTTGTGCCCTCGGCCCCCGCCCTGCCGTCCGCCGTCATAATCAACTGACAGAAAAACATGTTTGTAAGGATTTTTCATCAAAAACCTACATCAATTTAGTCATAAATCTTTGTGATATAATTGCAAATTAAAAATGACATAAAGTCTTAAAATGGATTACAGAAAAAAACTCCCCAAGGTCCCATCTACAGGAGATTGTCTTGCCATCCAGGAAGAAGTAACTAAATGTTATGAAGTTGTTTAGTGGTTGCCAGGTTGATTTAATCCAGGATCCATTAATAAGTAAACATAAAACTGAAATATATTAATGTAGGGCTCAACACATATACTATTGCTATAGCCTATTTGCATTTTTATTGGCAGAAAATAGTATATTGATTATATAACCTAGCGTAATTGCCCATGCACAATTATAAAGGATACAGCAAAGAAAATTTACCCTAAAAGGAATTTTATTTCATTAAAGTGGCACGAGGGATATGGGAGCCCCAAACTATTAATATATCAATAAAATAACCATTGTTTGGAGTTAATCGAACATTTCGAAAGTGACTTCCTTATTTAACCTATTTTGATCTAGTTATGATATTAATACTTCTATTAGGCACATGAAAAATGATTTGCAAGCTGACCCGAATGAATAATTTATATCGAGGATGATAAATATAGTTCTTCTGAGCACTTTACAGTCCAAAATCTACAAGATAAAAACATCATAAATTACAAACTGATTCTTGTATCAAGTTGAGAAATGTTGGTTAAGAAACCGAAAGAATCAAAACGCTAGTAACTTTGCCCCAACATTTGTCTCTTAAAGAAACTTTTCGTCGGGGCTGCTGAAATGGAAAATGTCGTTTGTTTTATATACAACACAATGAAAGTTACTTCTTTGATTTATTTACTAAGTACAGAACACATGTCATGTGTCCAAGTTACAAATCTGGCTCTAATGGTTTTTAGTTGATAATTTATTTTAAATCTGATGATAGGCCTACTTGAAAAATTAACTGTACTCACTTACAGGCTTATACTCACTTAATCGCAGATTCATGTTCTAGTTAAAGTAATACCAGATCTACTTCCCGATCTTAACTAGGTGTTAAATTCTCAATGTATGTCTTACACCTCTATAAATATAAAAATAACGACAGCCATATACCAATTTCAATTAATTTTTATAGAAACCTGTGTCTATATGAAATGAAGTGATATTGGAGATATCACCTCATTTCACACTCCGGAGATATTCACACTCCGTTATTCCTTACAGAAATATTCTAGAGCCTCGATACAGAGACAATGACACTATAGTTTTAATATATAGTTAATATATTGTTAATATAGTTAATATAGTTACAGTTATAGTTAACTATACACTATAGTTAATATATTGACTTTGTGTGACACAAAAACCTTGTTAACATAGTAACAAGTGCACTTTTTAGAACCCCTTGAAATTGCCATTACATCACTTAATGGATTAATACTAAGAACCTCAATTATTAGGGCTCCCTCATTACCCGTGAGTTGCTTGCGTTTAACTTCGGGTGCCTTTTGAAGGTTCTCTCCTGTCCTAACAATAGAAGACTTACTTCATAAGAAGACTTGGACAATTCTAATATACTGTACAAATATTTTACCATATGATAATATTTCACATGTGTTAATTTTAATTCAATATTGTAAACAAAAAAACAAATACAGAGTTTCTTTCATAATTGATCAAAAACGCATTTCATTTTTATTCTTTCTAAAATAATTATATTTCTTCTTAACTATACATTCCTTCACGAAACATAAATGGACCTCACGATCCGGATTTAGTTTACCAACGATATGGAAACTACAATATTATTTATATTTCAAAAAATAAACTATAATCATTAAGTTCAACATAATACAGTCCACTCAGAAAAAGAAATGGCACCTACGCGGGGAGAATTCAAGATTGAAACCTACAGAAGGTCAACAGATTTAATCAAAACAAGACTAAACAAAATAAAATCAGATGTAGAAGCTATACAATGTCAGGAAGAAGATCCAAGTCAACTCCAAAAGAAAAGATTGAAGACATACGTATCTGAGATTGAGAAGAAACGAGCGGACTTCGAGCAAATCTTCAACTGCGCAGTTTCTCATGAGGATCACGAATCGCTACCAAACAAAACGCTTGCTTCCGATCAAACAGAAGTTGAAGAACTTTATGTGGACATCGCAACAGTAATCGATTTTCTTCTCCAGCCTTCAGTTGAGCCCCAACCTAACGTAAGCGATAACTTGGAAGCTCCAGGTATGTCCTCCAATATTCAACACTCAGTAAGTTTGCCGAAATTTGAGTTAAACAAATTTTCTGGTGACTTATCAACCTGGATAACTTTCATTAACTTGTTTGACTCCTCAATACACTTCAACAACTCACTTTCAAACGTAATTAAATTTCAATATCTTTTAAGTGTGTTAAATGGCGAACCACTAAACTTGATTCGCAATCTAAGTTTGTCTGATGACAACTACATTATTGCATACAATCTACTTCGGGATCGGTATCAAAATGACCGATTACTGCAATTAATGCATCTTAATCGCATACTTGACCTCCCGGAAATATCCGTAAATCATGTTCCTGGAATCCGACAGTTTGTTAACACTTTCAATGAAAACACCCAGGCATTGCAAGCAATTAAATGTGACATGCCAGATCCTAATCCGTTTTTGGTCGCAGTAATTTTGCGTAAAATGGATGCCGATCTTCGCAAACGGCTAGAGTCATTCCGGGACACATCACCAAATGGTAATCATTCCTTACCTACTATTAAAGAGATTTTCAATTTCCTTAATCGGGAATGCATTCATTATGAAGATGCTACTTTTTCTTTAACTGCTCGTATGGATGAGGCCCCACGCATCAACACCAAAACCAAAACCTCATCTCGAGAAGTAAATGTTTCAAAGAATAGTGTAACAAAAAGGTCTTTTCCTAAGGACGTTATGTCTTTTTCATGTGCTGGGTGCAAACAAACTAGTCATAAAACTTACTCTTGCCCCATATTTCTCGCAAAAAGTCCACAAGAACGCTTTCAAATAATAAAAACTCGCAATCATTGCATTTCATGCCTCGGAATGCATAATGTCAAATCATGTAAGTCTCAATCTACTTGTAAAGTGTGTCACAAACGACACAACACTCTTTTACATTTTAATTCACCTAATTTAGATGATACAATTCGACAATCATCTTACAAGGTTGAAAATAGCACTAATGGTTCTCCAATTATAGACCCAAACAGTGCTGATCCATCAATAACATTGAGTGCCCAAAATCAGCTAACACATCCTAACAAAGACACCACAGTCTTACTAGGTACATTATTGATTAAAATACGAGCTTTGAATGGTACAGCTCATACATTTAGGGCTTTGCTTGATTCAGGTAGCATGTGTTCATTAATTACAGAACATGCAGTCAACTTGCTAAATGCTCGTCGTCAATATTGTGACGTTCAAATCTCAGGTATCAATCAACAAAATACTCGAAATAAGGGTAAAATATACGCAACGCTAGAAACTCTGTCGGGTCAACAAATCATCACTGATCATTCTATGATTATATTGAATAAACTTACAACCGACCTTCCACGCATGCCTGTCTCTCCCGATATTGTTCAATTGGCACAACAGTACAATCTTGCTGATCCTACCTTTCATAAACCAAGTCGGGTAGACATTATATTAGGAGCTTCATTATTTCCTTATATTTTCACTGGAAAACAGATTTCCTTAGGCCCTGATAAGCCGCACATCTTTGACACTACTTTTGGTTATGTAGTCATGGGAATCACTCCATGCCTAACCTCGTCGTCTTCACCATCTACTTCTAATCATACTAGTACTCTAAATGCATGTCTTCATTCGTCAGATGTTGACATTCATAACTCCATTCAACGTTTCTGGACACAGGAAGAACTTCCTAAATGTTCGGTTCAATCCGAAGAGGATATTTACTGCGAAAATCATTTTGCAGAGACACATAGTCGTGACGATACAGGACGTTATACTGTCCGATTGCCATTCAAAAATCCGATTCGCACATTGGGCACCTCTCGCAATGCCGCTGAATTACGATTACGGGCTATGGAACGAAAATTCGCAAGCAATAAACGGTTTTCTGTACTGTATCACGATTTCATGGATGATTACTTATCTCTCGGGCACATGTCAAAATACGAAGAATCCGTCTTACCTGAAGATCATTATTTTTTACCACATCACGGTGTTCTGAAAGAATCCAGCAGTACAACCAAACTGCGTACCGTATTTGATGCTAGTTCCAAAACCAGTTCCGGATTATCGTTAAATGACATACTTTTAACAGGGCAAAAGCTGCAAACTAACATAGCTGATATACTCATGCATTTTCGACGTCATAATGTAGTGTTTTGTTGTGATATCCGTCAAATGTATCGCCAAATTAACATTCATCCTGATGACCGTAATTATCAATTAATTCTTTGGAGAGAAAATACTTATGACCCAATTAGTATTTACAGGCTCAACACCGTAACTTACGGAATGAATAGTTCTCCTTTCTTAGCCATTCGCACACTACTCCAACTGGCCAATGATGATAGTCATGATTTTCCAAAAGCAGCCCATGCCATTCGTTCTCACACATATGTTGATGACATCATCACAGGAGCTGACACAGTGGAAGACGCTATTGATTTGCAAAATCAACTTACTTCTTTACTAAAACGTGGTTGTTTCGAGTTACGTAAATGGGTCTCTAATTCACCTCAACTTCTAAATAATGTTCCACATTCCCATCTAGAGACTCCTACATTTCTATCTAACTCTCCAGATCCACAGTTTTCAGTTTTGGGTCTAAGATGGTCACCGACTACAGACGCATTTTCGTACGCTTTTCAATTGCCTGAAAAACCTGTAATTCATACCAAACGGACAGTTATAAGTACCATTGCAAAAATTTATGATCCTTGTGGTTTCCTGAGTCCTTTTATTATGCTTGCTAAATCTTTCATGCAACTAATCTGGACGAAAGGTTTATCATGGGATGCTCCTCTACCAAAAGACCTTCAATCTCAATGGACATTATTACTGAAAGATACTGAAAATTTATCTAAAATCACTATACCTCGTTCCTTGAATATCAGTCTATCGCATAAAATAGAGCTGCACGGTTTCTGTGATGCATCGGAAAACGGATATGCCGCTGTCGTTTATGTTAGATGCGAACAACCTAATGGTACCACAGTTGTTAACTTAGTCATATCCAAGACCCGAGTAGCACCTTTGAAGCGTGTCACCATACCTCGACTAGAATTATGCGCAGCTTATCTACTCGCACAATTAGTAGCTCATTGCATTTCACTACTTCCCGAACATTTTTCTTCAAATAACATCCATCTTTGGAGCGACTCTACGATCACATTAACCTGGCTAAGAACCCCACCATACCGTTTGAAAACATATGTGGCAAATCGGGTATCTCAAACTCAGGAGCTTGTCCCAATTGAAGCATGGAATCATATTTCATCAGAAGAAAACCCAGCTGATTGTGCTTCACGAGGTTTGCTTTTGTCCCCTTTGACTAATCATTCCATTTGGTGGAAAGGTCCTTCATGGCTTTCATTACCATCATATGAGTGGCCAACAACGTCGTTTACTCCCATACAACTTGACGCTTCGCATGAAGTTAAATCAAATCCTTTGCCAGTTCTGTCCTCCAGTCAAGCAGAAGAGTTGGCAATACTGTCCAAGTTTTCATCGTGGACTAAGGTAGAACGAGTAATGGCGTTCGTTTTAAGGTTTATACATAACTGTCGAAGTTCAGCATCGAGACTAGGTAACCTCACATCAGCGGAACTTCAAGAGTCAAAAGTAAAAATATTTTATTTAGTTCAACAGTCAACATTTAAGAATGAGTTTTTATCATTAACTCATAATGAATGTCCAAAACAATTGCGAAAATTAAATCCATTCATTGATGCAAATAGTTTGATTCGCATTGGTGGTCGTTTACGCAACACTTCACTACCACAAGACGCAAAATATCCAATCTTGTTACCAAAACGACATCATATAGTTGATATCCTTATCGACTATTATCATATTCAACATTTACATGCCGGTCCCCAACTTGTCCAGTCATTACTGTCGCAAAAGGTCTGGATTTTGAACGCGAGAAATGCTGTCAGGTTACGCATTCATAAATGTGTGATGTGTTTCAAAATTCGCCCGACAAACAAAAACCCATTTATGGCAGACTTACCATCATTTCGAGTCAATCCAACTAAACCATTCACATCAACTGGCATAGACTATGGCGGACCTTACACAGTCAAAGTAGTGAACATGCGGTCCACAAAAACGATCAAAGTTTATATTTGTGTTTTCATATGCATGGTCACAAAAGCTGTTCATCTTGAAGTTGTCATGGACTTAACAACTGACGCTTTCATCGCAGCAATCAGCAGATTTATTTCAAGGCGTGGATTATGCACAGACATTTACTCTGATTGCGGAACCAATTTCGTGGGTGCCAACACAGTTCTCCGTAATATCATCAAATCCACAATACAATCTACTGACGCCAAACAACGTATTCAAAGGTTCTCGTCAAATCTGTCCATTCGCTTCCACTTCAACCCACCTGCATCTCCACATCATGGTGGACTTTGGGAGAATGCCATAAAGTCTGCGAAACATCATCTTCATAGAGTAATGGGAAACTTGATTTTGACGTTACCCGAATTCATTACTTTGGTGACAAGAAATGAAGCCATGCTTAATTCTAGGCCATTGACACCTATTTCCAGTGACCCTTCAGATCTAATGCCACTAACCCCAGGACATTTCTTAACTGGTGGTCCTCTCACATCATTACCAGAAAATGATCTAACACATATACCTGCGAACCGCCTCAAACACTGGCAACTAGTGCAACATCTCTTCCAACGGATTTGGGATCGCTGGAGCCTTGAATATCTGCATACGCTCCAACAACGTAACAAGTGGAATCTCAAAACATTAAATTTGAAAATTGGAGATTTGGTGCTGTTACAAACCCCGTCTACTTCGTTATCATGGCCATTGGGAAAAATTCAAGAAACATTTCCAGGATCAGATGGAATTGTGCGGGTAGTCAGAATCAAGACTAAAGATGGCAGTTATGTTCGACCGGTAACAAAAATATATCCACTACCAATAGACTAACAAGTGACATTACGTTGAAGTAGTTACTTCAAGGCGGCCGGTATATGGACAATTCTAATACACTGTACAAATATTTTACCATATGATAATATTTCACATGTGTTAATTTTAATTCAATATTGTAAACAAAAAAACAAATACAGAGTTTCTTTCATAATTGATCAAAAACGCATTTCATTTTTATTCTTTCTAAAATAATTATATTTCTTCTTAACTTTACATTCCTTCACGAAACAAGACTGTTTTCGGAACCCCTTTGAGAATATTCATATCAAGGTATTACTGTAAATACAATAGCCCTTACTTATGAACTAGTACCAAAACAAATGAAAAAGGCTTCCCTAAAAAGTTGTTTTAAGCTTATCTAAAAGTACCGTCAAGCTATATTATTTGAGTTACCGTGTTATCATCCACAAGTAGAGATCCTTCTGCCCCCAGTGCGTCGCCAAACAAAACCTTTCATCATCGATGATTCCAGCGAAGGTCTTCATTTTTAATTTTGATTTACTTACGAAATAAGCTTTCATGAGCTGAGGAAGTTAAATACTGAGTTTGTAAATCCGAAGTTCGAAATAATTTCATATCATATAAATCTAGCGGTTGTCTTGTATCCGTTACCACTTTTCCTTGAATTTACGTCTTGGAATGGTATAATCTTGTATTTTGAAGGAAGCTTGTATTTTGAAGGATAAACTTAAACCAACTTTTTAGGGAAGCCTTTTTCATTTGTTTTGGTACTAGTTCATAAGTAAGGGCTATTGTATTTACAGTAATACCTTGATATGAATATTCTCAAAGGGGTTCCGAAAACAGTCTGCTTATGAAGTAAGTCTTCTATTGTTAGGACAGGAGAGAACCTTCAAAAGGCACCCGAAGTTAAACGCAAGCAACTCACGGGTAATGAGGGATCCCTAATAATTGAGGTTCTTAGTATTAATCCATTAAGTGATGTAATGGCAATTTCAAGGGGTTCTAAAAAGTGCACTTGTTACTATGTTAACAAGGTTTTTGTGTCTTGGAATGGTATAATCTTGTATTTTGAAGGAATAAAAATATGAAAATACTCTCACAATCAACTCACAGTAGCACATTACAATACATTAATCCTGTAATCATTTACAAGACTATCTGAGCTTAACCATGATACACTCCTTCCTTTAAATAATCAACAGTTTTCATGTCGTTAAGCGTATAATACCCTCCTCTGAACCCTGACTTCATTTTTCTGTGGTTTTCAATGCGGGAGGCTCGCTAATGTCGAGTGTATTTTTTTAAAATTGACAGGTAGGTTTTTTTACAGCTCTATTATGATTTTTTTAAGCCCTAGGAAGGCATCCTCCACGATTAAATTGAACTATCTCACTAGGCCTTAAGAATGAGAGTTGTCATACAATATGCGTGAGGTTTTCTAGTTATGCTGAACACTTTTCTCGTTTTAGCGAATCTTTCTGTCTGTCTGTCTGTTAAAACTGGTTGGTTTTAATTCATTATTTAGTAGATCTTAACTTAGAAGAAGTCTTATACCAAGTTTTTTCAAGAAATGTTAAAAAATAAGTAAGATGTAAATTTTTTTTTATTTCCTATAAGGATAACATTGGGATGATTTTGCAGATTTGCTGCCACAAAAAAGGAAATTTCGGGGGTTTTAGACAACAATAAATGATCTTATCTCGATGAAGCCACAAACCAAGTTTTATTGAGATATGTTGAGAAATAAGCGAGATATAGAATTTTACTTATTCCCTGTAAGGTTAACATTAGGACAACATATTGTGTTTACCACTTTCAGTATCTCGGTAACCAATGGACATAGAGCAATGATTCAAGGTATTAAATTGTTTGTTTTTTTTAAGGTAAATGGTGCCAACAAAAATTTAAATAATTTTATTTGTCTATGTAAAAAAACTCAAAAAACCTCTGTTGCAGGAAACCTTAATACTCATTTCCCATGTTATTCTTATTGAGATAACAAAAACATGAGCAATTTCGCTATGTTGGATTGAATTATGTTCTTTTGCATTTGAAATTCGCTGAGTATGCAGGTCTGCTGTAACGGGGTATTTAAAATATTTTAAGACAACTGTTTATGTTGATTTGCTGGAAATTGTGATACATTTGTGTTTTCAACATATTTAATAACCAGTTAGAATTGTTTTACCCTTAAACTTGTGTAACGAGATGTAGATTAAGTTTTGGTCTCCATTTCCTGAAATTTTAAAATTTCACTGGCGTTGATGCAAAATAAAAAATAAGAAACAAAGGAAGCTTGCCTCAGAGAAGCAGACGAATGTTGTCGATGCCCAACAGCCCGCAGCGTTGACAACAGATCCGTAAACTTATTTACGGCTCGTCTGTTTTATCCAGTAGGAAGTTTAACGATATTCGTGATAACACGTTATTTTTATAATTTCATATCAACCTCTGGAGCCTTTATTTTTTGGTTCGATCACATATATTATAACCATGGGTTCATTCGGGGGTTTTTACGATTTAACAAGTAAACCTCTAAACAACACACCGACTGGCCTACATTATTATTTATATTTGAATAAAGACAGTCTAGGGAAAATATTGTCAGTTTAGGTATGTTTAACCTCAAATTTTAGGATCAATACACTCATCTGCGTCAATTTTATTCCCACACTTTCTTTTCTACTCTTAAGTTTTAGTTATATCCTAATGTTGCCCCTTCTTTAGATCGGCAATTTACAATTTATAACATACGTCGTTAAGTACTATGATATATTAAAAGTTGGGGAGGCAAGAAGTTCAAATTAACGGAGATGTTTTACCATGCTCTGTTCCACCTTTCTCCCTGAAATTACAGTTAGGCACGGGATTCCCTTATCATCAGCAGCGCTACTACTGGTCGATCGCCAGTGCCAGTTAAGCCTACGGAATCCTAAACTCTGTCTACCCCAATACTGATAGAACTAACAAAATGCAGAACGGATTGTAGCGGCTGGACATGCCAGCTACAGCGGTAAAACCACCAGAACGCGGAACGGAGAGTGGTGACAGCTGCCTATAGGAACCTCAGTCCCAAGTGTCGCCGTCAGACTCAGGACTGGGGACAAAGAACCTCGCCATCGGCCATCGCCAACCTGACGTAACCATCAGCAATTAGTCCTCCGTGAGGCGCGACTGTCGCCGGCCTGCTGTCTCTGTCTCTGGTGGCCCGAGTCTCTGTGTCTCTAGCTCTGACTCTGCCCCCTCTCGACTCCTGTCCTGGCTCAGACTCCGGTCGTATATCTTCCCGCGCAACCGGCTTTCTATTCCCGCCCTCGCCCTAGATCAGGAAACGGAGTGTGTGAGCAAACACTTTTGTGTTGTAACTGAATCTTGATTCTGCAAGGCTCGTGGAGCAGATCGTTTCTCTGAAGGTTTTTGTGAGAAATGACATTTTAATTTTTTTTACTATAGAACTAGAAAAGGGTGACACCTCTTAATATTACTTTAATTATTTCAAATCCTATTACTTACTTATGTAAAAATTCACATTTGGTGTGTTGAGTTACTGTCCGGTCCTCTAATAGATAGGCACTAAAACCTGTCATTTTACGAAAGATTTCCGTAATGAAATTATGTTTTATTAAATAAGTATAAACACGTCGCTAGTGTTTATTGAAGTTGTAAAGTCTAACCTAAAGCGATTATTTCACGTCGAAAGTCAGAAGCGCCACACAGAGGATATGAGATGAATCGATAAACGAACTGACATCGGGTGGAGGAAACTAGGTCTCTGGAAGTAAATACTCTTAACCTGTTGTTTCTGGAAATGGGGTTGTGAAAATAAACCGCTTGCGGTGAATCAGGACGCTAATTGAAAAGTTTTCTTCCGGCGCCCGTCGGGGCGGAGGTCAGCGGATTTATAACCTTTCCTCCCACCCACACCGGGTGGATCGCTTAGCGATAATCGTCCCTAAGATACTGTAGGCCAGTTTTTTGCCCATATTCTTTCCAAATTTTAAAATTACTAATGGACACGCGCTGCTCAGCTGTTTTTTTAAGTGTTTGTAACCGTCGACTTATAAATAAATATTTCTTTTTTCAGCTGTTCCTTGAAATTTCTGCTCCAATCCTGAAAAAAACGAAACCATAAGTGGAGGGCTCTTCCCTTTAGTATATCCTTCATAAATGTTATTTCCTGCAAAACTTCATGCAGGAAATACTTATATGAGATGTAAAATGTCACGTGCGATGAAATATGCTTGTGCCGGCGTGATTTAAAACTCATAGTAATAGGTATGACAATTGTAATAACTTATTAAAGTATGTATAATGTACAGATCTTATATGTACGTCGAAGTACAAATCGAACAATATCCTGTTTAAGCAACTTCCTCCTAAATTAATAAGGTTATCAAAAGGGTATCAATAGTTTTTGCATGTAAGATAATCATAAGTAAGCCTCGTCAGGTTTCCTTTTTTGGTTGAACTTACGTTAGCACGTTGCTTCCCTTTAGCACACATTGTTGTTGATTCTTGTCTTATACAATATATTGTGGTTTATTACCAAACATAAAGGGCTGTTTTGCCTTTTCTTGCGAACAAAAAAGTTTTCTGCAAAAGACTATCAATTAATGTTATATTACTATCTTTAAATTGAGTTCGATACGTGATGTTGCATTTGCTCATATTGTGCTGTCCGCAATACCGTTAGATGATTTGCAGGCTGGGTGAATGCAGTAGATGTCTTTATTTATAGATAAATAGTAAATCAGTTTAATTGACTAGGTTTTATAGTGACGGTAGTTACTATGCGATAAGACGATACTGCGGTGACGGTGTAAGGAGAAGTGATATAGAGGATATAGGAGGTAGTGATATAGGAGGTAGAGGATAGTGATATAGGAGGTAGATATATCCCGATAGGTAACACTGTAGTTGCATAGCCTTGTAGTCAGAGACTGAGTCATGAATGTAGTTGCACCAGTTCTCCTTGGGCTATCGAATGGCTTGATTTAGCAGCCATGTTTTGATGGCAATAATATGTCGTGACCACATACAGCAGTAGGTGTAGTATTTACAGTACCTACATTGATAATAAGTTCAGGGTAAAATAGATTGGGTGAAATGTTCAATACTTGCATTATCCTACTTCCACGGCATAGCTTCTGCTAGTTCTAACACCGAAAAATGAGTGAGAGTGATTTACCACTGAAAATAAAAAATGTATAATACAGCATTTCACTGTTTTGCACACTTTAGATATAGTAGGTACACATAATATACATAAAGCTTTCATTCGATTTATAGATCCTGACCGTGTTATGTAGCGCTCTTTGGTTCGTAAGCCTGTACTGACGGCATTTCGACTGTACAGACGTGCAAATCATACACCAAGTACTAGATTGATTGATTTGGGCAGAAAGAGCATACGGTCTGTCAACGATTCCGTACAATCGATATATATATCGTTATATTAGTCTTACATGGGCATCGTAGGCCAGCGAATGGTGGCTGGTAGCCTCGTATGCAGATGACGGCCTCAGGGCAGGCTCGACCGTGGATCGCTCTGCCGGACAGGTACGGTAGTTATAATTAGTCTTGTAGCTACGAAGCCTCAAGACGCGGTGGTTACGCAATAACCGGTTTGAGACGGCTTCAAGCGGTACAGTCGCTCTCAGAATGCCGCAGGTGGTACAGTCGGAAGCAGAAACGGTATTGTCATAACTGCAATATTTATTGCCTCGCCCCTGATTGAAAAATGTACCAGTTAAACCGTTTAATGCCTTAAGTTTATTGCTTATTATTTCCAGCATGGTTACTTTATTATTACAGTAGTTATTGGTACGTAGCAAATATGAGAAACAACTGGTATTGTGCTCTTAATAAGCCTGTAATGACGTGTCACATCACTGCATTTATATTTTGAAAAAGCAATATGGCGGAATCAAGATGGCAGCTGAAAATAGCAGATTAAAATTACGTATTTACCATCCATCAACCAGTACCGTTGTTTGAAGTCAACATATTCAGAAATGTTGCTTAGATACCGAATACAATTTGTTCAGTATCTGACTCTGTATTTTCGGCCCTTTGAACTTTGACCTCGGATATTCAAGGTTGCCACCGTGGTATCCCACACATAGTGGTTCAATATATCAAGTAGAACTAGAATCAGTCCAAAAAATGAGTTTTACCCTATTTCCAGTGTCAATCCAAATTTTTTATGTTGCTACCGCACTAGTTGAACATGCTGCTGATCTCTAATCTAATGATTGTGGTTACTGTTATTGAAATCATCACTGGGCTATGACCTCTGCAGATTTCCACAGTTTTAGCGCAGTCATAATTAATTATCTAACAGCAGTGACTATTTTGATTTATTCGAGATACGGTAATAATTAGTTAATTGTGGAAAGATGTGGCAATTTCCGAAGTTGCAATGGCTGTTTTGCGTAAACAGCCGTTTTATTGTGGTGTGGACAAGGTTCAATCGTCCTTGATTTTGACGCTCAAAAAGTATGTTATAGGCCTATATCATAATTTTTTGCGCCAACTTAATTGTTGGTGCAGTGTATGGGAAGATATTGTTCATCTTAAATTTGAGCAAATGGGCAGCTAGCATCTTCAAAGCGGAGCGCGGAGGCGGCTGCTGACTGAGAAGACGCTTGTGGGAACCACGGAAGGAAACTGCAGCAAACATCGCCGTGTAAAGGTTCCGGGAACGTTCGAACAACAAACTGTAACACGACGCCGCACCACCACTCGGCGCTCACGATACTGTTGGTGCGCGCTACACCGGGCCAGAACAATAACTTGCTTGGAAACGCTTATTGCATTCAGACCGAGTTGCCAACTTATCCTATCTGCTTTTTTAACGTGCATTGGACTATAAACTATATTAAAAGTTCAGGAACAATGTAACTTGTTTCTATATGCGGTGCTGTAAGATTAAAATTTGTAGAGTTTGCTTACATGTTACATCTTAAATCCTGTAGCATCCGTGGTTCCATCTCCATGGATGGTTTCAAAGGAAACTGGACTTTTCAGGGTGTCGATTAACGTAGGGCACAATAAAATAATAGTTTGTTGACCTATATAGGCTTATTACTGCACTAAGAACAGAAAACCCAGCTGGAAAACTTGGCTCAGCTACTATTCTTTTTTATGAATTATTCAATGTCGTATATGATTCGATATCGCTCAGCATAAAAGGGGGCACTAATCGAAAATTAATTCACTATGGTGTTGGTTTATACATCATAAAAAATTGTAAATAATAAGAGTATATAGACCGCAACAAAAACTTAAGAAACTTTTTACTAGTTACATTTGGTCTTGTTAGATTTGTGCCAAGAATAAAAAAAGAAAGATTATTATTTCCTTTGATACTTTGGACAATATTGTAGGTAGACAATTTTAGGGATAATAAATGTTTCTCATACGCTAAGGGTCTACATCAAAAAATTACCCTTTATTCCCTGAATTTTAACAAAAACATCAACACATAATTCCTATCACTCACAATTGTTAGTGAACCATTCAAATAATTCTTCTTTGTATAAGTGACACACTTGTTCTCATTTTGCCAATGGACACTATATCAATATGTTATTTGTAATTAATTAATTTTAATTTTTTTATAACTTTAAAAAAACTCTGCTATTGGTTATAATGAGCGGAAATGTCAAAACTTTTTAAAAAGGAACAACAGTCTTTGTAAGTAGGAGAGGTGATGGAGTCTTTACATACGTGATAACAGTCAAGTAGGTACAGCTTACAAGGCGGAGCCCATAATATATCTTACTCATATGTAGTAAACGTAGCATCAGTCAAAGCTATTATATACTTCAACCATAATTTTTATTTGTAATAAAAAACCATCAACGAAATACGAATGTTTTTATGAAATACACCGATTTAATTGAAGCTTTTATTCACTGAAATTTTACTACAACAATATATTTTGTCTTATAAATTATAAGGCTTACTCGCAACACTATAACTATAGTGTTCATAGATAGATGTAATAGAAAATAATTCAAATATGTACTTTTTACAGTATTATAAGACCCTATAATGGAAATTAATCATTTTAATTTGTATTCAAAATTAACTTTGCAAAAGATTCCAGCGTTAATCAAAAATAAATCATCGAACAAAGTAACGTTGTTAGCAATGACGAGTTTTAAGTATGAATCAAGCAGTTCTGTAAATGTTAGTGATTTTTTTTATAGTATGGTTTGATTTTATTCTCATCGATGACATAAATCTCTACTTAAAGAAAAGTACAAATTAATTTCGACCTTTAGGTTCTATATAGTGTTTGTATTTTAAGTAAGTTTTATTGTCACTGCCAATTTCACGGACTCTGTGATTAAAATAAATGCTTCCTTTTTTACTGACTTAAATATTACTCTTACTCTTTCTTTCATATTGTTTGAAAAGGTCCTTCATTCTGTACATACAAGGTGTCCGGAAATTATGGTAAAATATTTTAGTATATGATATTGCAGGTAAAAATAAGAAAAAAGTTCATATAAACCTAGGTCCAAAAGTGCTTCGTTTTCCGCCTGTGTGTCTGTTAGTGATTTTTACATATTTAATCATAACTCACGAACCTCTTAACGTATAAACTTTAAACTTGGTATATGGATTACCACTATTAAGAACTATTTTTTATAAGAAGTATAAAATTTCTACTTTGTACCGTTTCAAAATGGCGACTGTTTTTGATTTCAAAGCTAAATATCTTAAAAACCGTAATTTTTATAAAAATTATACAAGAGACAAAAAGTTGTGAAATTTAATGCAATTAACGCTGATATTAAGATTATGATGATCGGACCTCTAATAACGGAGAAATTTCAACTTTTCTGAATAAGAACATGGTCTTTTAGGACATACTGTCAGAAATTTGCATGTTTTCATTCGGAAAAGTTTAAATTTCTCTGTTATTAGTAGTCCGTTCAATTTTCGAAAATTCATGATTTTTAAGATATTTAGCTTTGAAAACAAAAAACAGTCGCTATTTTGAAATGGTACAGAGTAGAAATTTGATACTTCTTACAAAAATAGTTCTTAATAGTGGTAATCCATATACCAAGTTTGAAGTTTATACGTTGAGAGGTTTGTAAGATATGATTAAATATGTAAAAATCACAGACACACAGACGGAAAACGAAGCACTTTTGGACCTATGTTTATATGAACTTTTTTTCTTATTTCTACCTGTACTATCATATACTATAATATTTTACCAAATTTCCAGACACCCTGTATATTGGATAACAGTTCAGTTGAATCAGACAATAAGACAACCTTTTCATAACTATATATATATATTTACATTGTTATTGGAAAGATTAAAACATTTAACATTTATTCGCTTATTTTATTAAACCCAGGGTTGAACTTAACATTCAAATAGGTGTTTGAAAACGCGGCCACACGCGTCATTAGGCCGCACTGTGCATGTAATGTCTTGTAATGAGGCTTGGAATGGTTTTGGGTTTTTCAACGAAGTTTACTTACGTAGGATAAGGGTTTTGTATTTGTTTCCTAATACTAGTATTGTGACATACCTATTTTCTCCTAATTTCATGCATTTAATTATTAGTATTATTACGTTATATTTTGACATGAAGACGGAGGATTGAAATCTCTAACTCAACGATCACTCGCGAGGCGCGAAGTGAGGCATATTTATTTCCCATGCCTACTTACTTTTTATATGGCACAAGCAATTACGTGAAAATTCAAATATGGTATCAAATTAAAAGTCTAAATCTCACAATTATATGGTACCAACTATAAGTGGTTTAAAGGCAGTTTACATCCTAACTCCTTTAACCCCTGACACTTTTTTAGAGATGCTGCCACCACGGAATACACCTCTAACTTTGCAACGATCTATGTTAACTGCCTCTAAACCGTTTACAATTGGTATCATACTAATTTTTTGTTGTACTTTGTGTCTTTCTACGCCAGTGGCATTTTTTAACGTTTTGATCGGGAACGGTCCAAACCCGGGTCTTGTTACTATCTAACGGCGACCTTTCGTTAGATAGCATCATTAATTCATAGCCCAATGACAAATGGCAACTGGACCCAGTTTCGATCCTGTCAGGAATCGAACCGGCGACCCTCAGGTTATGAGGTGAGCGCTTTTTAATTAAGAAATTAACTAAGAAATTAATTTCTTAGTTAAGAATTAAGAAATCCAGACATTTAATTTGATACCTTATTTTTATTTGTTGTTGTTGACTACGCATTTTCGTAAAAAGAAGTGTAGAATTTACTGTTTTCATGCTGGCTTGCCGCACGGATAACTTCACTTGGGATGTAGACAGTGTAAAAAGAAAAGATCATGCAAGAATTTTATAACTAAAATAAAACGTAACTAAAATTGAATTTTTCTTAATTTTAGCTTTAAAATACATCCCGATCAATATGTCGAGTATTAACAACTAAAATGAGGGTTGAAGTAGGTGTATTACAAGACATTAATAATTAAATAATCCGCAAACGTGAGCATTGTTTCGATAAATTATTTTTAACCACGATTTGCCTTAATTGCTAGGCCTAAAGAAAAAATCTGTTACTTCCTCTTAAGAAGATTTTATCTAAGTTTTATACAAAGGTTTCCACGAAAGGAACGACTTCAAGTGGGAAGTATTGCCTGAGGGGATTGCGAGGTGTAAATTATCACTTTGAAACTTCATTGTATAATTTTTCTCTTCTTACCTCTCGACTTTGAAATGATCTTTTAAATGGTTATGTAGCCTATATAATGTAATTTTCTTCAAAAACTCCTTTATTCTAGAAATTGTATAACGGTCCTTGTTATAAACAATGTTGGACTCGCAACTGTGTCATCGTATAATAGTCAGCCTACATAAACTATAATTTGTATCCATAAATATTCCTTTTTAATATGGATAATGGAAACGCTTGGTCTACTTTGGCAAATGTAAATACCATGCAATTCATTAGCAGGTATACAAAAAGTAGAATTAATAATAGTTTTCCTCTTCAAGTTTCACATATAAACACAAACATTGAATGTTAAATAATTTATGTTAATAATAAATATACTTTCAAAATTGATTTTACAGAAAAATTGTTTTAACAAAACATTTAATGAATAGGCATGTAAGTTTGTTAATTATTTATTTTAGGTTAACGTTACATAAACATTCATCATTTCAGTAGATTTCGATCTTGAATCGCCAAATATTTTAGCGATAATTATTAAAATCAGAATAAAAAACCTTTTTAAAATGTTTCGTCAAATTGCTTTACATAAACGAAACAAACCAGCAATTAACTATCAAATAAAAAACTATTTCCTGTAAAATGCGATAAGGGATTAGGGATAAGAGGGGGGGGGGCAGTTGGCGGACTTTAAATAGAATTCAATAAAATGGTAAAATAATTTGAAGCTACCGGTTGTATTTCTGAGTTTAATTCGTTGAAATTTTGTTGGGTCATCAACAAATCATAAAGTAAGTAAAAGGTAAATTTAACTCAAAGAAAAAAAAAATTTGGTGGAGCAAAGCAGAGTTATAAAACAAGGCTGAGTTGTACAAGAATTGTAAGCCTTTACCTAAAACTTTTCACAAACTCTTAACTAAGGAATGAGTTTTTCGTGTGCCACCTGAGCCCAATCAGAAGTAGTTGAATAATTGTGGATGAATTCTAAGATCTGAAAAACAATTCGGTTTGCCATTTTTGTGCTTTTAAAACATTGTACGGCACCTATTCATAATTCTTAAAAATCCGAATTAGTTCAGTCATCTAAAATTACAAAAACCTGAACCAAACAACGGTGTTGTAATTTAAACCTCATTATGATTCAAAGATGTGTTGCAAACAATAAAACAAATTACGTAACTAAATTTATTCTATACTATTATAGGCCAATACAACGTACCTTTTTCAGTTTATATTTTGACTACAATTTGTATTGCCTGCTCTTGCTTTATCTCAACATTGTATTTGCAAGATGAAAAAATAATATTATTCTTGTGAAATAAATTGTGTAATCATAACCTTACCTAAACTAGTAGCACTAAATAATTAGCAATATAAAGTGTAGCTTTGATTTTCTATATTTTCTAGTCATTTGTCATGCAAAAAACAAAGTATCTGTCAAACTATTATATGCTGAATATCTGCAGGATAACCAATTAAAAACTTTTGGGTTTGTTCCTTGCTTCGAGACAAGCATATTTTACTATAATCATGGGACTCTGACAAGTAGTTTTCTCTGTCTGCCTGAATGTGTTTTTAAAAAATTACATTTTAATAACCTTTGCTCGGTTCAAGTAAGACGTTTTGATTTATCATGATTATGCGTCTTGAGGTGCAGGAAACGCTCACTCCAGTTTATAATTGTGACATCATACTACAGAGAAACATCTGTTTTCTGTGCCTTACTCTTGGCTGGAAAGTTTCTCTTTTTGGTGATCACTGCACGGATTCCTTGCCGATCACTGCACGGTAAATTTACTATGCATTAAGAAACGGAAATAACTGAAGTGAACACACAAAACAATCAGCTGATTGCAGTAAACCGACGTTTCATGTATGTTCATTGGTTACTTCAGAGGAATGTAGTAAAAGCATGGTGGCAGTAGCAAATGTTTGTTTGTTTATTATAGGCTAGGTTTAAAGAATTGAGAAACGGAGGAATTGAGAGTTTGTGCAAGGAATACGTTATGATTAAAAAATTAGTTTTTTCCTGAGTAGTATGATTAAAGTACCGTACGTCAGGCGCCCGGTAAATTTTACCTTACTCACACGAAAATCGCGCACTCGCTTCACGGCTCGCGCGGAAACGATCATGCTCGCACGGTGAAACGGTACTTACCTGGCTCATAACGAAATATACTATTTTGTCATAGTAAGACCTGATAAATATATATTAAATATTGTTTCTGCAATATCACATTATTCTACCTTGAGTCATTTCAACATTGCTACCTTAAAAAAAACTGTCATGAGAGATTTCATAAAAAACGTTATAAAGTGAGTAAAAATGTATGTCATCTCGATGCGAGGACAGACTATAATGCATCTCCAGTTTGGAAACACTCTACCTATTATTGCGAATATTATGTAGGATACCCATTGTTTTTTTTATTTGCCCAAATGACTTTTGTTATTTAGTCACAATAAATCAATCTAGCATTAGTAGTTTTAGCGTAGAGAACATATATAGTGCCTAAATGTTTCCATCTTGGGCTCCAATAATTTTGGTTTGTGATAAGAGAAAGATATGTCAAAAATTATCACCATCTTTGAAGGTCCCAACCACTCACAGGACCTTGCGACTTATTATGAAGAGGCAGATGTTATACCATGTCTGGCCCAACATAAAATGTTTTGTTTTTTTTTTGCTATTTTGTTTCAAAATTGTTTGATAAACTAATAATCAGTGAAATATTAGGAGTTAGGCTCAAATTTGTTTTGTGGAAACAGAACCCAGCCAGCAAATTAACTAACATATTTTGGGACTTGATCCCAGAAGGATAATTCGTTACAATTCCACTGTAACTGATCAATTACCCTCTCTGCGTAAACATCACTTGTATTTGGAACATTATCATTGTGTAATTCAAGGATTTAAAAGATACGCGTTAATCTTCGTGTAACATCGAGTGAAATATTTAGCCACCGTACGTTTAGGACAGTCTTTAAAACTTAGCTGACAACCTGCTAAAATCTGTTAAAAGTGTCTTTAGGTCATGACGAGTAAATAATTTAAATAAACAGACCCTAGTTAGTGGTATATAATAAAGGTAACTATAAAACATCCATTTTAAGGGTTCTGCAAATAGTCATTAAATAGATGTAATTACATTTTGTACTATATGATTACTGAACTAATTACCCTGCCATTATATACGCTATGTACTGTCATACTTCTATTCCTGTTATTCTGCAATTTGTCATTTTTAAATTGTAAAAACCGAGTTAATTAATAGGATTTAAGCATCTTGACATTCAATCGCAGTAAATTATAAAAAGGCACGTTGCTTCAATTTGTATTGTCAGTTAGAATACACTTTCATAGTGAAATAAAGAACGTGTTTACAATACTCTTCCCATCACATGATTTGTAGTATGAAACTGGGAGTGTTTAACTCAACAGTGTCTCGACTGCACCCCCAGTCAGCCAGCGTAAAGTGTTGAGTAATGAAAATGAATTATGGAAACAGAAGTAAACGTTTTTACACAATAGAATTACAAAACAAAGAGAGGCCTGGTTTATATTTAATAGAATCGCAGTCCTGCACAAAGAATACGAACATTCTTTTAATCTTTTAAACACAGCTGTATTTCTCACCCGTGGCGGCGAAGCAAAGATTTACAGGACCTGCTGTTTTAAAAAGCGAATTCTTAGAAAACCCTTTTAACTTATGAGTATACCTTCAACTACATTATTGTACTTAAAAGATTTTTGGTTTTCTTTCTAATTAATTTGGCTTTTATAAAACAAATATGAATATTAGGAACTTGGTTAACAAACTAATTCCTCGCCTATTCGTTAGGATGTGTAAAATATTTCAGTCGTAGTTTAATTTAGGATATTACATTGATTTCCCAAAAATAGTATTTCATGAAGCTTGGACTCGCCAACAAGGAACAAGAAAACATTAATCAGAGACATTAATTGTATTGGAAATTCTTTAATCATTTGTAATTTCCCAGGTTATAATCCAATGCTTTTCCACCGTGGGTTTGTCACCCTCACCCCGACCCAAGACATTGAGTTGCCGCTTAAATTGCCAAGAGGTCTCCCTTAGACACATGTATTACAGTCGCAAATATCTCTTCAGATCTGAAATAGAACAAAAGTTCTTCTCAGAAGTATGATTTAGTTTTGATTTCTTTTAAAAGGGGGTCAATTCTTATTCTTCAACTCATGCTTTAGTTAAATTCTTTTAAAAGGGTTAGTTGAGATTTCTCTTTGATTCAGTCAATATGGGAAAATGAATTAAATTTTAAAATTTCCCATACAAAAATGTAATATTTTTATGCTTCGGTCTTGTTTTAATTTGTCTATTTTTTTTTCAGGTAAGCAGTGACAGACGAGTTCTCGATGTAAGTTAAATATATTTTGTTAGCGGGCTTAAGGAATCCATAGTTGTTATGTTTATCGATTAGACTATAGCAAACAAATCAAATGTATTCGGTTGTTTGTGGAAAGTAAGTTTTATGTTATAATTAATTTAAACTCGACCACATTTACTTTGAAGGAGATAGATTCTTAAAACGAGAGAATGAGGTTAAATTGTGACAAAACAATGGAATCACAAAACAAAACACCATGCGGCTTATCTTAAACAGAATCGTGGCTTTCAACAAAGAATACGTCTGTTTAATAATTTTAAATACTCCTGCTTTCTATCGTGGGAGCGTTTGTACTTTAAGATAATAATATATGGCGATTTTTGGTTTTAAGCGTTCATATTCATTGTTATTACAATCAGTACTTGTTATAAGTCTGCAAGATTTTTGGGTCCATCCTTGTTATGTTTGTACCTGTCTAAAGGCTGATCTATTAACATTGACCCTAATGTCTCATCTGAATAAATGCATTTTGAATACAAGTCAGGGACTAGCTTACAAAAATTGTTTTATAACGTATAATAAGAATTAATCAAATCATTAATAGTCTCCGTATCATGATCTTCCGGCCATATTCAAGAGAATAGCCAAAAACTATCAAGGTTTTGACACGTTTTATATTGCCAAAAACTCACTCTTTCCTAGAAAACTGCATGTCAGTTTCAATATTTAAATATAAGCTTTTGGTTTTTATTATTAAGCTATTGTGGCCACCAAATGGACTCTTAAAGAATAGAATATAATTTTACCGGTCAGTGCACTGAGGTTTGTATTGAACAATCGTTTTCAGGAAGATTAGGCAAGCAGAATAAATTCGAAAAGAGGATGAAATGGGGCAGATGATTGCGATCACGGGTGGTTTTGTTTGGCGAAGACTCAGATTTGCATGAACCACTTGTTGTTCTCGATTGCTCAAACCTAGGAAATTGTTAAGTAGATAATTTAGTATAACGAAATGCAAAATAGGCGTCAATCGGGGTTTATGGTTGTATGGAAGTGAATTTAAAATGGCGTCGGTGAAACATTTCTGATCCTTAGAGATTATTTTTATTATTGTTCCTTAACAGTTTCAACTGTTGGTTTCGAAAATTGTCTTTTTATCATGGTTCATTTAAAGACTCCAAAAACGTTTTGAAGTAAAAACCATAACATATAACAAATAACATTGAATATATTTTCTTTTACATTACTAACAATTTGGTAAGGTTATAATGCAATTGCTATTTTAATACAATTATTAAATATATCAATAATGCATTTAACAGATAAATTGATACTTTTCGTTCTTGTATAGTTAAATATTTTTAACTCTTTAAAAATTTATTCGGAATAACAAGATGATTTGAAAAATTTCTTAATCTCCCTAGTCATTCTAGGGTAATTTTTTAAACATGTACAAGCAATTGTTAATTTTTATTTTTTATCTTCTGCTAAAAATGTTTATCTTTTATCTTCTGTGTATGAAATTTAAGTGGCGGTTAAAGATGTATTAAATATGTGGACAACGACTGTGAAATTCGATCGCAAGTACCGAAATTGAATAAACGGCGGAAGTAACTTCTCGGCTTAAATTTTCAAGTGTTTTTAGATAAAAGTTGAGTCGAGTCGAGTAGTGTAAACTTGGTTTTGGCAAACTCGACTCTCGAGTATTTGCACACCCGTAGTAATCCGTATTTTCCCCCACTGCATTATCCTTACTGGGTAATTAAGATTTATTTCCCTTAAACGCAGATATACAATTAACACTACATTGCTGGGGTGGATTTTACCCTGTGGAGGTAAAACGCCTTTTGTACAGAGAAAACAAGGTTTGTTTTTTGCATTCTGTCTTTATTTCTATTTATGGACACAGTTATTGGCTCTGCCTTTTGAAAATCTGTTGCTTATATACCAATTAGGAAAAAATAACACTCCAGTTTGTGAGTTACCATTTTGGAACTACAGTTATTGGTTAATCTTGAAGATTTTTTTTCAAATTTTCAATTACATAAATTTAATTTAGAAAGATGAATCGCTATTCATATTAGTTGAAACAATAGGTGTATAAATAACGCTTCAGTTTTAGTGTGTGTGAATTTCACACTTTTTAATTCCTTGTGCTATTCTAATTAATTGAGTTATTCAGTTCATGAGAACACCGTTAACGACAAAATTTGAGCCTAGCAAAAAATGTGAGTAATCATTGAAGATTTTTCTTTCTAATCTCAGACATTTACTACAACAAACTTATTAGTACTTTCATTCAATTCATTAAAACAACCCAATAAAGCCAATTACAACAGAAATCCCATCAAACACCAAAACATGTGACGCAGTGGCTGCTTATTACCACTCAAACAAACCAATGGTTGTCACGGGGCGTCTGCCTCTCCCTTTGTCTATCCCAATTTAGTGAGCTAACAAGCTGCTTACAGTCGAGTTGGGGGCGTAAATCTCAATGACACGTGTAGCGACAAACTCCCTCACATAAATATTAGCGTAATCTCGAGTGATTACAGAGTGACAGTAAAGGGGCTGTGATGGCGTGGTTGAGACGGGGGTGAGAATGGAGGGTAGTAAATATAGCTGTGAAGAGCCCCAAAATAAACTGTCTACAAAGCCTCAAATAAATCCTAGGATAAACTGTCTGATTGGAATGAGCTAATGTATTCCTAAAATGAGTTAGACGCAGACTTAATCCTTTTAGATCAAGTATTCCAGTAAATTTAATTTTGGCTCATCCCAAAGTAAAAGGAACCGAGGAATTCGTCATGTTTTGTTATTGCCGCACCGCTGTAATGAACGTGAGTCGTATTAAATAAATCCGTAGTAATAGTAAAGGTTTTTTGGTACTTTTTGAAATATGTCATGTTAAGCTTGACGTTTACTTTACGTTTTTCTTTATTGAAGCGTGTAACTTTTTTGTAATTTTTAAAACATAGTTTTGTAGCAAATTGTAACTAAAATCGAAAGTGGTTTTTGAGGGATTTAGCTGAACCTGTGTTAGGTGGTGGTCCAGTGGGAATTGTAACAATCCTCTTTTATGCGATTCTCGTGGCAGGAAACATGCGGAGTTACAGTTAAACACCCTTGTTGTTAATGCTACAAAGGCCAAGTTGTAATACCCCTATTCTTAATTAAACAAATTTGGAATCCACCTTGGTTAGTCACATTATTTGGTAGCTAGATTGGACGCAACGGGGCTACAAATTATTACAGCAATATAAAAGCCTCTTTAAGGTGTGTGAGATTTAACAGCAATTGTGATCATTATTAGTTTACTGTCAGTTTCATTTTGGTTAAAGACCAAACAACTCACTTAAATACTTTTACATATTAAAATTTTTATTCGAATTTAACTTTTAAAACCTAATTTAAAACATGAAAACTATATCCCTGATGGATTGAAAACATGAAGCCTGAAAATACAACAAGGTAATAAAATCTCCATTGGCTCCGGGCTTTGCTAAATGGTATTTTAATATACCAAGGATTATGCGGAAACACAATTTGGCCGGTGATGCGGCTGAGGAGGTTGACAAATCTCGTTAGTGCAGCCCTCTCCAATCTCCATCAGCACTTCCGCAACATGCTGCAGCCGACACGAGCCATCTGCTCGGCGTATCCGCCACATGCTGCTGATCATGGGGTTCGATAAACTAAATAGATAAAAAAGTCAATATCGACACAATTTATTTTACGATTTCAAAATCGAAGTGTTTATTGCGATTAACCTACTAAAATGTAATCTCTACTTATTATAAAATTAAAAATAATATATTTGTGTTAGTTTGTTAAGTATGATTTTCTACCAAAGTTTCAATATCAATACAATTTATTACGATCTGGAAATTTCTAGGGTTTATTACGGTTGACCAACAAAAATGTAATGTCTACTAATTATGAAATTCAAAAAAATATGTCTGTATTAGTTTTTGTATGATTCTCTAACACGCCTACTGTATTATTAAATCTGTTGTAGTAAACCTTTCGACTTGTAAGAAATACTAATAAGTATGAGTGACATTAAGCATTTTCCTGATCTTAAAATCCCTTTTAGGATAACCCTCGAGGACCTCTTAAGTTTCGATGCTACCCAAATGGAGAATATAAAAAATAAAATAAAATACTATATCAGAATCTGTAGATTTTCTGAGATTCTACAGAATAAGTACTGCCTCATTTTTGTTTTGTAAAATCTATGGTATGGTCACTTGCACATATATAATAACGCAAAATCCCTAAATACTAATAAGTATGAGTGACATTAAGCATTTTCCTGATCTTAAAATCCCTTTTAGGGTAATCCTCGAGAACTTTTTGCTTCGATACTACCCAAATGGAAAATATAAAAATAAAATAAAATACTGTATCAGAACCTGCTGATATTCTGAGATTCTACAGAATAAGTACTGCCTCATTTTTGTTTTGTAAAGTCTATGGTATGGTCAATTGCACATATATAATAATGCAAAATCCCTGTTTGTCTCCCAAAACTTTAGCACAATATTCCATTGAAGTCTTTCCTAACTGTGCGGTGAGGGGACTCAAGGAATGTCAAGTATTCGACAGCATGTATATTACCAATAGTTGTTTAGCAGTTGTAAGAAAGGTTTACGCCTCTCAGTGCGCCAAGTTTATTACTTTGGGAAATTCACAAGGGAAACCCCAGAACTTGGCAAAGCAACTATGCCGACTAAGGCGATTATGCACTGATGGGGCTTCTAAATGGACTTTTGGAGGGAACTAAGGACTTAACTGGGTGTAGAACTTCTCTATTGACACACTGACATATGTAAAAACTCAACCCTTTTGTTGTGAGTTAGAGTAAACCTTAAAAATATTATTCAAGGACTTTGTTTGAATAAGTTATGTTTTATCAGCGTGATTAACAGTTAATATTACGTTTAACATTGATGCTATTAGTTTTAACACAAGCTGCTATGAATGTTTGACAAAAAAAAAAAATAAACACTAGCAGCAAGCAAATTCTTCAAGAGTGTGAGTAATATATTCATCTCCAATAATTTTTATTGTTTGCTTTTTAATTCCCTAAATTTAGTTTCAATTAAATGCAGAATCATTGTCAAAATATAACGTTAAAATGACGTTTTTATATTAATTTTACAAGTTGATACCGAACTTTTTTTAAAAGAAGCTGATTAAGCCTACAATTAAATAACAATTATCAAGAATGAACGATCACGGACCCTGTGCCGACCTTCACACCGTGGCGCGGCGACCTCCTACGAGTAACATTTAGACACCCCTTCACCCACCACCCCAAGTTGGCTTCCGTTTTTGACATGCCCTGTTTCCTCTTTTCAAGAGAACATTTACATAATGACGACATTGTCGGTAACTGTGCAGAGTGGAAAACTAATGTGAACTTGTGTCTGCTGCTTCTCCTCGCACGCGTTCGGAGTGAAAAGTGACACATTGAATATATTGTAAGTAAAAATGTTGTGCAAATGAGTATTTGGATATTTGGAATGCCCTTTAAAGGCTTTTATTTTTAAATGTACTTTATAATTTAATATATTAAATAATTATGTCACATTCAGACAAAACATACTGCCAATAACCCTATAATTGTTAATCAAAATCTCATGAAATGCCAGTTTTCTCGCACTTAAAACAGTGGGCCTAAATTAATAAATATATCAAAGGTATTTTTGTACTACAGATGTGATTTATAAATAAACATGGGATGGATAAGGTAAAACATTTTCCAATGTGAACTATTTTTAATTTGGTCGGTACGTTAAGAATAAATTAAATCTCAAGTCCGTGTCATTATGTTATGTAATTTATAAAAGAAACTGATGTGGGTTTAGAGTAATTCATTGTTGGGTTGTTACTGTCTATATGCAATTGTATAGAAACAAAATCCCTTAATAGAGTTTACCGCTCAGCGTAGCAAAGGTGCATGCACATTAAATACATTATAACAGTCCGACCTAAGGAAACTCTCAATTCAACTGTTTCACTCAATGTTAAACTAGATATTCGACATGAAAAATAGAACAACGCTAGTAAACTTGTTTTAAAATTAAAGTTATTCTTATCTAATCCTAAACACATTGTTCATTTTTGTTAAATCTAGTTTTAAGATAATGATATAATTGAAAATAAATGTACTGTTGCAAATAAATATTAATATATAGATGACACACATACTGAGAGCATAATTATATATTTTGTTACTTGCCGTGAAGCACTTATTGTTATTTTTTAAAGCCAGGGAAGAGGACACAGTATTTCATTTGAAGAAATTCTCGCTTTTAATTTTAATAAGAAAGAAATAGACGGGTTGGAATTGCTTTTATACAATGGTAGGATAAAACGAACAACCTACTGTCATAACAGGAGTGCTTATTGAATTTCTGCGATTTCTATTTGAGATAACATTGACTCTTTTTGTTAGAATCGAAATTTGCAAATTAAGTTATAATGCTTAGCCTAGTAGTTTCATTTCCCCTATTTATAATTTCTTGTAAGTTTTTCATAAAAATTTTGATCTAAACGTAAATTGTAACACATTATTAATTAATGTATTTAGTCTAACGAGTCAAGCGAAATATTGAATATTAGTACTGAATATTAACGACAGATAAGTCTCTCCCTTTTTAAAGACTGGTAAGTAAAACCTGAGTGAGGCATAACATGCATGTCTTGCCAACATCGCTTAGAAACAGACACTAAACACCTTTGTAACATAACTTTAATTTAGACTTACCGTTGAGGAGATTTATTTGATCAAGCTCCTGGTGGTAATTGAGAAACTTGCTCCGATACTGTTTGCTGTAAGTTGGGAAAATGTTTACTCACAAGTTTTCTCTTCCTGTGGAAATTTGGTCTTTGTAATGTGATTTTTCTCATATTATTGTTTAATCGAGTTTTGTGTCATACAATAGAGCTCTTATTTAAAGAATACATAGAATATGTTTCAACTATACGAACGCATCATTTTTAGGATACAAATAAAAAAGTAATAATTTCAGGATTATTTTTTTATAAAAATACCTGCATATGCAAAGCAATGTTAACCACCAAAAATGAAAACGTCGTATACCTGAGGAGTAACCAGTCCGAGGCAGGCGATTAACTCCTTCTTGAACGTGCAAGTTCATTCACCTATTGTTGTTAATGCTCCCTCAGCAAGTGGATGATGTGCTAGGTGAACGTATTATGCTACCGTCCCCGCATTCTTATAAATTCACTATTTCTGTTCAAAAAGTGATACGTCCGTTTTTTTTACTTTTATATATATACAAATTCAAAAAAATTAATCTCTTTATTGCTCATAACCTTTGTACATGAGTACATGAGTAATTATAACAAACTGGTGCATGGTCACAACATATTAATTTCAATAAAATAAAATAATATACAGTTCTAACTGAAACTAATCTTTTTATCCGTGAGGAATTCGTTCATACTGTAGTATGCTCCGTTGATAAGGTGCAAGTGATGCTTTTTTAGTATTTCATTGTTAGACAATTGATTTATATGGGGAAATAAATTATTATAAGTTTTCAAAACTATATAGATTGGACTAAGAGAATACATTTTCAAGCGGTGAGCTGGGTATCTAAAGAAGCTGTTAGCTCCCCTGGTCCCAAAAGAATGATTAAATTTAAATTTTTCAAAGATATCTGGATTATTGATTCCGAATTTTACTAATTCAAAAAAAAGCTAGGAACAGTCAATATCAGAAGCTTCCTAAAAAGTGGCTTACAACTTCTTTGTTGTCGAAAGAAAAGACAGAGTTCTAATAATCTTTTTCTGGGCTTTAAGTACATTGAGGAACTCGGTGAATCACCGAATAAAATTATTCCATATTTTAAGAGATTGAATGTATCCAAAAAAAACAACAATATACAACAAAAAATATACTTTGGACAATAATGCATATATAATATTACATTTAGGCCAGTCAAGATCTATTAATAAGGTGTCGTATATCCACCCAAAATCGTATGGCAACAAACGTAATTTTTCTTAAAAAATATATGTATATATATATATATATTATTTTTGATTACCAGAATTCCCGTTTTTGTACATAATAAAATATTTACTAAATATATATATATATATATATATATATATACATATATGCTTATGTATAAGTCATGTTTCAAACCTCAAACCATAAAAGGGGGTTGTGCCTTATCTATAAACCAATAATGAATGTTTTCATCACTCTGTATACGAAAATTGCCCGTTACCGTACAGCTGAGATCTACGAAAACTCTCGATTTCCTTACGTCAAAATAAATAATGATCAGCTGCTTTTTCGGTACCCAAACATTTCATTCCCGCACCCAAACAAACCATTTCCGTACCAAAACAAAATTTTGCCGTACCCAAACAAACGAATCCCTTAATTTGACAGTTCAACCAGCTGACTTTATAAACTAAAATAGACAGTTCAGCCGTATTGTGTTTACTTGTAGGAAAATGACTAAATTATGAAATGATGGATAATTTTTTATAAGTTTGGTCACTTATTTGCATCGTGATGAAAAGTACTGTTCACAACTCGTCACAAAAGTACCATTTCGGGGCTCGATAGTGTTTTACTTACTCGGCTTACGCCTCGCAAGACTCGCAAGTAAAACACTATCTTGCCCAGGAATGGGCTACTTTCGTGACTAGTAGTGAAATATACTATTGTTTAACTCATATCACTTCGTTATCAGAAGGTGTCAAACGCTAAGTGAAAAATATGCAGTCGTTCCCAGAGACAACAAATAAGTATATCCCTTTGTGACGCGCTGAAAAATGAACCTCTTAGAAAGGACGTTCAATAGAAAGCGAACTTTTTGATGTCAGGTGAAGCGCAATTACTTTTAAGAACTCCGTAAAAGCTTCTTTTTGATCGGGGAATCACATTTTGGGATTTAGGTACTTGATATAACCCACCCGTAAATCGATTTGTTATCTTTTTGTTTTATGTGTTATTTTTAGTGATAGAAAATATAAATAATTGTTCACAATCTTTATTTAATGATACGCTCAGGTGATTTATTCAAAGATTTGCTTGAAGAAAGCAATATGATTTTTCTATTATCCATTAACGTGTATTAAAACCCAATAAGTTTTATGCTTATGCTTCTTGAACTCGTAAAGACTTGTGAAGTACTTTAGCAGGAGCTCACGACTTTATTCGACGGAAAACCAATAAACTTGTTTCAAAAAAGTTTCAACAAGATGGCAAACTAACGAGCCCGTATCAATATTCAGTTTCGGAATCCGCCGCGGGCCCAGCCTCTGTTTACAGCGTTCCAACCTTCCGTTCTTCTGTTTCCTTTTCAGAAGAAATAGTTTATTCTCTGAAGCTGTTTTCAGTCCACAGTTTACACATCTCGTGATGCTTTATGCCCTGTGTCAAGGCATTTTTATGTAGCTTGATTCAGGTCGGATTTATGTGGACAAGTCGCATATCAGTATAGTTTTCACGTTTAAATTTTATACCTCATGAAATTTTTTGTGTAAAAGTCTTGCGCTGTAATATCAAATGCTGGGTTTCCCATGAGAAATATGGCTGCAAATGAACATTTTAGTTAGTTTATTTCGCAAGATATCTATTTGTTTATATAAACGCTACATATTTATCTTGGAGTATTACGTATTGAACGTCATAGCCAAAAATAAAAATGAAAACTTCTAAACATACGGAACTGGAACTATTTGAATGTTTCCCTTTCAGTACAAAGTAGATGAATAGTAAAACTTTAAATATCTGGATTTCGTGTCAGGTCATAAACAGTATCTGGCGAAAATTAAAAAGAAGAATATGTTTCTTCACGTTGATTGTCAAAGCGTTTGTGGGTTTGGAGTTAATTTATCGATAAAAAAAGTGAAATAGCTTTCTGTGGAATTTGCTTATAGCAATGATATTGTGTTTTAAGTGAAACACAACGTCATGAATTGCAAAGGTGGGTCGTCATTCAAAAACATTGCTCTCTTATTCAAATTAAAGCAAGTTTGGTCAATTTATTGAGTGTAATTGCTATCCACAGTGTAAATGGGTCACTATTCACTCTCGGATTTAAGATGAATATAAATCAGAATGATGTCTTAATAATATTTTGAGCTCTCTCCTTTTAATTGTTTTTGCAGTGTTTACTTTATGCAATAAAAAATACAGTACATTTAGTTCCCAAAGAGTATAGTGAAATTTAAATAGGCCTAATAAAAATAATTTGTTTTACTGTTTTGATTTGTTCCAAACAACAATGTCTCTTTTTTAATGAATGATAATATACACTTAGCAACACAGTCAATCAATATGTTTGATAATATGTTTTGTTTGGTGTTGTAAACTAGTTTTTCACCATGTATTAATGAAATAGCTCTTCGAGTAAAATTAAAAAAGGCCTTAAGTGTAAAAGTGCATTCTCATGCCATGCTTTTTATTTATATTTATTATGACCATAAACACGATAACCTTTTTTATTTGACTACTGTAGGACTTAATAGATACCATAACCTATTCTAAGTTATTTATTATTTTTCTATAAAAATAAAAAATGTATATATTACGAACTTACATAAATTGTTTCATTTTTTTAGTAATAAAATAACGAAAATATTGTTTTGCCAAAGCAAAATTACCGTGATTAATCGTAATACTGTATAATCGATTCCCAGCATAGTGTTATGTTCAGCTGTAAGGTTTTTAACCCTGGATTGTTGATATCGGCGAGTGGTGCTCGGAGGTGATTATGAGTGTCATGACAGGCTTGTATCAGAGGGTTAATTGGTTAATCCAACACCTCCTTCGCCCAACACTCCAACTCTCCTCTCTCGCCGGCCTCGCGCCGAGGTGACAGCTGTAATCCCACCTCTTGACGGCCCAATTTAAACGATACATCTTCATCAGTTTAACTAATTTTGTTATTGCATTTCATTTTCAAGTTTTCTACTCCAATTTGCTTTTTTACAAAATTGTGTGATTTTTTTAGACGTTTACAGTAATCATTTTCGTTGACCTTTTTTTAAAACTAACATTTTAAAAATCAAAGATCATATTATTTATTCTTGTATTAAGGTTATATTACGATGTTAAAAGGAACGGTAAGTAGCCATGGCACATTTTCCGTGGTGACGCATTGATTGGCATTGTTGGATCCATGATAAATATCTACTGTACAATGCAATAATTTAACATAAACTCATTTAGTGTCGGTCAGTAATATACATTTTCTCTATGGTATCGATATACATTCAGTATCCATAAATCAGTTAGATTTCATCGAGTAAATGTTTCCCCTGCCAATGCAGTTTAGTACTTGTAATGGTTTGTGTTAAAAATATCCAACAAACCAACAAAAGAACTTATAGTTTTACTCATTTTATTGTGATCCAGTTACAATACCGGCTTATTGCAAAGCTAAGTGATGGTAGTCGTCATTTTATTCAATAACTTTTATGCAACTGGAACAGCTGAAACAAGCCATGATTACAGATTAATATCCGGCTCTGGATATTGGCTTTCAATAACAGATCGGAATTTAGTTTTTTACTTTGGTCATAGATAAATAATCAAAGTTCTTTTGCGATTTCAGAAACAATAACATCTATTAAACAATAATTTATTTTTTTGAATCGAAAACATCTAAGCGAAGGTTAAGTAATAAAGATACAAAACAGAAATGGAAGATCACCCCTTGAAACTTTTCTTAAGTTTAAACCAATCTTATGTTAGTCTATGTATCACAAAATAAAAATCCTACTTATTTTACTACTACAATCGGTGACGTACAATTAAATTACTATATCGGCTGGTCACTTATCAGTTGCCGTCCATCTCCAGGAAAACCTGTTTTCGTAATTTCGATGCTCGCAATTATTTGTACGTTGCTAAATATTGATTTAAATAATTTTGTAATCCAAAGATGATTATTCAGCTATAATTTAAATCTCTGCATGGAAGTCTTAAATTCAAATAATTAAAGGTTTATTAGCAGTAGTTAACATATACAAGTAGGTAAAATCCCTATGATAGCCTTTGACAGAATTTATGTAGCAAAATAGATTTTTTTAACCGTATTAATGCTAAAATTTCTTTTAATCCATATACGCTTTTGACCCTCCATATAGATAAATATGTTGAAACCATTTCTGCATAGTGAGTTTAAAATCTACTCCTACTCCTCTCTCATGTACTGTTCACAGTAAGAATTTCGCAAAGTATTTAATAATAAATTAAATAAAAATTACTAGGAGCTTTTTCTCTTTGACTTGTTACTGTAGTTTGTTAGAAAATTTACCGCTCTAGGGGAGGAACCGAACCGAGTGAGGGAGCAGAATACAGACGAGGTGAGCTGTTACAATTTGGTATACAGCTCTACAGTCCTCAGGCGAAACCCGACTGTGAATAATGATAGGGCTTGTTAGTTAAAAGTTGAAGTTGTTAGAGGAAACTACAGATCCTGGGATGAAGCTAAGATCTAACTAATTCTTCTTTCTAGTTTTAACGTTTCTGTACTATATAAACTCGAAAATAAAGTTACAGGGCGTTGAATAGGTTCTTAAGAACATAGTGGCCAAGAAACTATTTTTTTTTAAATTCATTAATATGTACTTGTAAACACATAATAGATGAAAAATAACACAAAAAAACTTAATTAATTTTTCTGCCGGTGTACAGATTGAATATTTATATGCAATAACCCAACACTATAAATATCTTGTAAATTAAATTGTCCGAATATATTTTATCGATTTTTAAAACCCATATCTGTCTTTGGTTACTTTTTAATTGCCAAGCTCTAAAATATGCATAGTAATGTATTAATATTCTGTATTATTTGCAAATACATCAATTGTAACACACGCGTTTAACAAAATATTCAATCAAACTATTGGCCTGAGATATTTTCATAGTATACTTTAAAATACAATTTTAAAAGCTTAAGCCACTGTATGATTTTAATAATGGTATACTTTTAGATAAGTATTTTCTCTAAAACCTTACGTAATTCGCATCTAAAATAAATTAAAAACTTAACAAGTTTTATTAATCCCCATATTATCATGTATAAAACCTAATTGATCAATAATTCTTTCGCCCTCATCATGTAATTTACCAATCGCAAAATAGGAATATTAAAAATAAATTACATATAATTCATATCTTAATAAACAATTTAATTTCAAGTAAATTTGATCTTTGGTGTGAATTGCATGTTTATAGTTTTCCAGTCTACAGTTAGCCTGGTAAACGAAATAAGCGTGTTAATAACTTTCTACTCGCCACCAGATGGTATCTAAAATTACATTAACAGATTAGTAAATAACGAAAACAAGTCATTAAATTAACACAACGCCACGTGATTACTTAAACAAAAGCTCGCGAAACAAAGCGGGCTGCAATCTTAAGTAGAATCACCTCTACAAAGAATACGAACATTCAGTAACCGTTTTAAACGCCGCTATTTTTCTTACTTGCGAGGCCAGCTGGAGATTTGTAGTCTGCATCGTTCTTTATCGCCTGGTTAAAAAAATAATTGCCAACGATTCTTGCGATTCTTAACTAGTTCGTGAATCACGACGTAACCCAAGTTTAGGATTTTCCTACATCTTGATTTTTTTAAATCGAAAAATACATAAATTACTTTGGTATTCGGTGTTCAACATAATTCATTAATTTTTTAAGGTTTAAAAACCTTAGCTACTATTTTGGAACATGTTAATTCTTTTTTTTTATTATTGCAATATTTAGTGGAATGATTGTTGCTCATAGAAAAACAAAACGTTAGTCTGAATAAACTGAAAAAACACGTATAGTTTCAAAACAGAAACCCACACATAGAATCGGAAACTTTCTCTAGTTGAATCATCGGTTTCAGAGTTCTAGTTAACCACATCATTACAGGAGCAAATTGTTTAAATTTAAAGGTTCTGGAACCAATATTAAATTCTCAGAGCTGAATCATCCCGTCCCACTTCTACAGTCATGGTGGTGAAATTGAGGTTTTACGTAGTAAACTAAAATTTTCAATGTATGTATTATTGTATCGGTATTATATTCTTTATATTTTAATATTTATTTTTTATATTTTATTTCTTTATTTAAATTTTTTATTTCCATAATATTTCTAGAATAGAAATAGAAGCTTTTTCGAAGCCTACATGACTCTGAGTGTGCCAACCGAATTAACCATGATTGGAATTTATTATTCACCAGATCTTCTTACCGTTGTTGGTAAGTTTGCCGAGCAGAGAAACTTTCAGCTCAACGAAGGACTGCTGGTCGTATTGCTCTTGCCCTAGTACGCTTTTGACAAGATTTAGCCCATATTCATGATACTTCAATTAAAATCATCATTTTGGCATGGCGAGAAAAAATGGATCTATTTATCGATACGATACACATACAAATAAATGTAATGGACATAAAAATTCTTACTACGAGCAATAAAGTTAAAATCAAACGAAAATTATCATTGCAATGTAACGATAGTCGAACTTTAGATCTTGTTTTACAACTTGCAAATCCAGTACAAAACGTTTAATCGGCAATCAGGGGATGATTGTCGAGACAACCCTCGCTACAAGCTCTGCCCAACCACTGCCGAGGAAACTTCCAGCATTTAGCCCGCTTCGAGGTTAATTGTGCAGAACCTGTCCTCTAGTTTGAGCCTCATTTGCAAACCCTCAGAATCGACCGAACTCCCATAAATATCCCTCTCTCTTTCTTGTCGGTATGGCGGTAGTGAAATAATTGTTTTCTGGGGTATCAATTAAAGTATTTTACTCAGAGAAATTTTAGGGGTGAATTTTAACTAACAAATATGCCAAACAAAGGAGAAAGCAGCAATCAAAGGCCTTTAGAATATGACAGTTATTTTAATTTTTTTCCGTTTTTGTTTCAGGTGAGAAAAGTTAGGAGGAAGTTACTGTACTGAGGATTTGCCGGCTCTGTAGTTATAATTATTTAGTTTTAACATTTCCATATTGAATTATTTTACTGTTCATTTTCAATTTTATTTTATAACAATCTGTAGTTTTTAAGGCAGACTGCGAAATTGCTTCTATGCGTAATATTGTTCCTACCAAAATGGCAAGGATTCTTTAGGTATTATGAACCCTGCAGTTTCAGTTACCGCTTCGCAAGTGAAAGTTATAGGTATTCTATGTTACTTGCGTGATAGAAAATGCAAATGCAACTGGTCTGGGCGGCATGCCTAAATTAATGAAGATTTATAATATTACCCCTCTTTTTAACGCTATTTTATTACAATTTTTTTCAAACTACAACATAAATACAAAATGGTTAGCTCAAAGTCGAGCCAATATGTTAAATTTTATTTTATTTTTTATTATTACTTATTAATAGCTTAGTGATTATAACAATTCTTGGACAGTTATTGTTACATTGGTTTGTGTTATTATGTTTTATTGAAAATTTTGTAATGTAAAATCCAACCCTTTTTATAATATTTTGGCAATATACCTGAAAATACCGTTCATAGACAACCTGATAAATCACAACATTGTATATTTAACATTGTATACATTTTATTTTCGAACACTATGAATGAAAGTAATTTAAGAACATAAGAACTGAGATTAAATCATTTTGTGGTTGAAAACCCACCATTGGACGTGTGTTGCATGCGCTGAATGAGAAAGTTAATTGCTATCCAAAGCAATATTGTGGTTTTTATTACTGAAGCCATAGGGGATTGTATTTCTATACCACATTCCTTCATATCCGATTTGAAATTCATATTTGTTATTGAGGGAGAAGGAGATTACCCATTGATAATACTAATCATTCTAATTACGTATCCTAGAAGTAAAAGGTTTTCGTTTTGATTTGGAAATGACAATCAATAACAATCACAGTTGCAAAGCACTAATCGTCAATCACATATAAAAGAATATATAAAAACGCTAAAATAACATCAGTATATGTAAGTTCTATGATTTAATGTTGTGTATTTTAACCTGGTATTATAATACTCACTCCATTCAAATACATCTTATTAATGTTTCTGAATAAAAGAGAAAGTTTTTAAAATAATGTTTTTTCTAAAAATTGATAAGGGAGAATAACTGGAAGCTAAGTAGTTGTCAAGAAAAGAGATCAGTATGAAGTTTTGAGTCGCTCAAGTTCACTCTACTTGTTCCTTCACTGAGTTTGAAATCATCGACTGCAAAATTATCAAAATTATTTGTTACTGAAGTGCGTATCCTATATTTCGCATTTAAGTTTGTAAACGAGTGTTTTTACAGTAGGTATTAATGATCCTTCAATGAAGAATATTAAACGTATGAAAAACATTCTCGATTATGCATGATATCAAGCGACAATGTACGCAAAGTACCAATAGCAATAGGTCTCACAATTTCGACAATTATTTTTTACACAGTCAAGTTAAACCATTAAAAATACCCAAAATGTAAAGGACGTGTTGAAGGAGACCATTGGTTTCGGTCACGCTTGTATGTTTTTTCATTAGTTGGTTTTGCAAACTTAATTATTTAAAGTAATAATAAAAGCTATTAGATCAGGCTGTCAGAACTGTTAAAAGTTTCGTGGAACAAATAAATTTGTCATTTACATTACCATGCACGCGACTCTCCGCACCCACGGCGTCCGGCCTGGCTGCAGTTGCGTAACAGAGAAGCTGGCCAACTACCAAGGCGCCATGAGGGTTCGTTGACAAAATTCTGATGGAAAATTAATTGAAAGTGTCACTGAATTTGATTTTTTTTGACACATTAATTATTTACGTCGCAGAATGTGTGCTAATGTGTGCTAAGAAAAAAAGCGTATTGCAGAAAGATGTGTCCGTTTTGAAAAGTCCTAAACCTATAAAAATTTATTTCCTTGCTTGTATATAATGACAGACTGATTTTTTGTTGTGACTTTTTTTTCAAAAAAATAAGTTCACGAAGAAGACGCCGAGGACTGCCGACTGAGAAATAATCATATTTTTATATGCCAATTGAAACAAACCACAATTATATACTCGTATACCTCAGATAACAAAATGAAAAAGGATTGATGTTTGCTGGTGGATTTACTAATGTATGTGAACTCAAGTTAACACAACTATCAAAATGTATTGTAACACAAGAGTAGGGTTAAAGTAAACAGACTGTGTCACAATATAAGTTCTGGAAGGTCGGAAGCGACGTGACGTTCTCGATAAATGAAACGTCATATTATCAATCCATGCCATTACCAGCCATGTATTTCAGAACTTTAAATTATACACATACACATTTAAGCTGCTCTTAACGCCCACATACGTACACTTAGTTACATAAATAATAACGATGCTTTATATTCCCGTCACTTGCTAATATGATGGACGCAAATCATTATTTATACTATTTCCTATTTTCATGTTGTTGTTCATGCCGTTCTCCCCGAGCTTTTAAGAGGTGATAAACTAGACCCACTTTACCTACACCCCGGTATGGGCTGGGGCATTGTCGTGCACCTCGGACAGCCAACCCCGCCATCACCATACCCAGAGTCCCCCGACAGACCCGCCCAGCCCCACAACACTCAACAGCTGACCTCGTTTTGTTTATCTTGCTCAAGTGTTTGCAGCGATAGCGTAATCAGTTTAGTAGCTTTTGAGCCATACATTGAAGTGAAATTATATCACAAACTATCACTGTTTTAACTTTCTGAAGGATTATCTGTTTATCTTTTTAAAAGCAGTTACAGTAATTTAAGTAAACTCATAAATATTCATTTATCTTTCAATAAACATCACTATTATTCGTTCACATATTAAACTTACGACCGACTCGGAGCATTCTCAATAGCCCTTTTGCCAAACTAAAAGGTGAAACATTATTTTACTACAATTTAACTTTCTACGGTATAACATGTTTTCTCCTGTTTTCAATAAACACTGAAATATTTTCCACTGATTACCGGTATTTTACTAGCGTGACTTTTGTGTATTTGGCCTTTATAAGCTTAATCATTTTGTTTCCATATATATTTCTGCAGGGTTTATTCAAAACACCTAAAATGTCTGTAGTAGATAACAAAAATTTTAAAATGTGAATTTTTGACATAGTAAAGAAATGGATTTTGGCTTCGTTAACAAAAAGAATATATCTTGACTATATAAGAATTTTAATAAAGTAAAATTCTTCTTCAATATATATCAGAAAATCTATTCACTTCCTTTTTTCAACTTCATTATAATTTTATCACCTATAGTAGTACAGTCAAACGAAATTAGTGTTAATACTTGTTGTAAAAAGTAAATTTAGAATTTACTTTATAGGGTATGAAAATAGATAGCTATTTTATTTTTGCACCATTCAAACGTGGTGTGTTAAAGGAGTAACAGTATTAAATCACAAGTAACGAATCCCCTTTTAATAACCACATGAGTTTAAAACTTTCCTTCCAATTTCATAGCGACCTCATCGCATGAACTTGTTCGTTGTTGAGTCTGTTTAACAACTTCATATTTTTATATGAAGCGCCTGGAACAAAGCCAGTGGCACGAGGTGTGGATTATGACAGTGTTATGACAGGTTTGTAATTATGGGGGATAATTGGATCCCCCCTTCCCCTATAGCACCCCCCTCCCTGCCTCCCCGCCACGGCCCCCAGCGTACCGGTCAGCACGTCAAGGTGACAGTTGTAATTAAATGAAAGTTGAAAGAGAAAAAATTATGACCTTGGCTTTTTCCCAATTCAACCCAAATGTACAGCCACCAAAATTTTTTGGATATGAAATTTTTATAATTTTTATATTTTGTTGTGAAAATTTAATATTGAAATAAGATGATTAAAATGATCTGTTGGTTTTTCTCAATAAAATAAAACATTTTAAAAACACTTTTTTCAGATTTATCATCAAAAAAATATCTTTTATGGTCTTTTATGGATGATAAGGTGTTAACACAAGTTGTAATTTGCCTTTGCAAAATATTCGAGTTTTTTACTCCGTAATAAAATTTTTGAATAAATACAGTGAGGTATTTATAATTCTTAGAAAAATAAGCCGTATAAAATAAGTCTGTAAATTTGGGTTTGCCCAAATGCATGTTATGTTTTACAGACAGTAAAAGACAGAAACACTCGTAATTCTCAAAATGTTTTTAAATGGAAAATTACAATGGTTTTTGATATTTAGGCTAAATTTGCCACCCAACGTTTATAGTACATACTTTAATAAAATATGTACTTTGCTAATACATATTTTTTTATACTAATATCATACTTTGTTTTCTTTGTTTCACTTTTCATACGATACTGAATTAACTCTCAAACAATTTACCAAAGGTTTATACGTATATGTTCGTACTTAATAAGATTTAACTACCCCTAAACCTGTTTTACAAATTTTAATTGCATGGTTCCACAAAACATATTTACCTCTTTTGGCCCTGTACTCGTGAGCGCAAGAAAACTACAAGTGAATTGATTACGCAGTCGGCCAAGCAATCAGTGCGCAGTGAGTGTCCAATTAGTTGATTACATCGGCCGATTACGTAGTCAGAATGCAAGGGACAATCAATTAGCCACTGTACCACTGATATGCCCCAGCCATTACCCGCCGTGTTCGTTAGTCCAATGTGGCAGCGTTCGTAACTTTGTTCTAAGTTTCCATGATGAGGTTTTTCTTTAAATTTTGGATATATTTAGATAAATTTTGATTTTTAATGGAAAGTTAATCAGTTTAGATGATCTCAACGATTTTTTTCTTCTCTATAAATTATAACTTACCTTTTCTTGGAGCTTCTTATGTCCTACTCAAGATCAAGTTACTACTCAAGAATGGAAGTTGAGTCAAACCTATGTGCTACAGATGACAATATTCCATGTATTTATGACAAATATTTTAACATTAAAAATATATTTTAGGGAATCCTGGAAATCTATGTGGATCCCTTTTTAAAATTTTTTCGACACAGCGAAGTGAACAAAGGTTTATTCTGTAATTGTATAAGTCATGATCGTCTTTGGTGATATCTATTGTTGTTTTCAATAGTAAGCCTATTCGGTAGGCGCCTATTACTAAAAGGTCGTTTGAAACAAAAAACTACTAGGCTTAAGTATAATTTAAGTTGCTAGAGTCATGAAAACAAATTACCCAATTTTTTGTAAAGTTGAACGTTTTAGATAAAATTAAAATAATGATAAGTGCTTGTAGTAGTAAGGGCTAACAGCACGCGGCATTTCGGTCCATTTTGGGGTGCGGAAGTCACGGGTTAATTTGCTGTTTTGGTCCCGTGGGTTTGTGAAAAGGACTGCGCGTAAAGAAACAACAGAGGCCGCCCATTTGTTATGTAAATAAGCACCCTTTCTCGGGCAATTAACTTTAGTTTTGGCAGACGCAAGGATAACCTCATGCCGCATACGGGGAATTCTTGCCACCAACGTTAAAATGCAAACACGAATAAAGACTATACTTGTTCATTAAGAAGATTTAACAGAACTAGTCGATTGCCTTATGGAACCCATTTTAAAGTTATTAAATCATTTTGGAATAAAATCTGCTCCTCGGTATATTCATGAACATTTGATATTTGCGCAAAAAGGGCAAAATATCACGATTCTTTCTGAATTGAGTTTGGAATCATTTGATTCAAATCGGGTGGTAACTAAAAAAGCTTCTGATTTATTATAAACTACCAACATTTAGCATACCCAGGGGACAGTCCAGAATGGAAATGTTAAAATTCTTAAATCCAATTATACCCTGAGATGTACCTCATTTTAATAATCTTTACAAGTGGAACACAACGCAGGAACCCGGTTTTAAAGGAATGTTCCGAACAAAAACCATAGTTCCTCGAATATTTCAATATTTCTCCCTCAAATATATTTTTTTTAAAAGCCCTTTTCAATTTTATTTTATTTCTCCTGTAACGAGTTTTTATTATTGAAAAGTTTGTCATATTTTCGTCACGCTTGGATTGCATTAAATGTTTCATCTCGTATTAATTTTACAACTAGAATTTTCCGTGATGAACATGAAATTTTACCTAACCAATCCAAATTAATACTAACAGTTTTTGGTATGATTTAAAACATGCCATCTTCAGCTTAACGATTACTTAATACAATTTAATGTGTGTTACTATTTCTGTACTCTTATGGAACAGGGCTTTGTTATAAATTGTAACTAAAATCGAAATTGGCTTTTGAAGGATTTAAATTTAAATTTATGCTGAACCTGTGGAAGTGGTGGTCCAGTGGGTATTTTGACAAATCCTCTTTTAATACGATTCTCCTAGCAGCAAACATGCGGAGTTTGAATTAAACACCCTTGTTGTTAATTGTAATTCCCAATTAAAATCTACCGTGATTAGTTAAATTATTCAGTAACTTGGTTGGTAGCGACGGAAACACGACACTACGTAAGGCCTTTTTAAGGTGGATGGGATTTAGCAAAATTAGTGAGTATTAATAGACTATTTTAGTTAACCAACCAAACTTGGTTGGTGGCGACTGAAACACGACACTTCGTAAGCCTTTTTAAGGTGTGTGGGATTAAGCAAAATTAGTGAGTATTAATAGACTATTTTAGTTAAAAACCAACCAAACTTGGTTGGTCGCGGCAGAAACACGACAATACGTAAGCCTTTTTCAGGTGTGGGGGATTTAGCAAACGTAGTCAGTATTAATAGACTATTTTGGTTAAAAACTAACCAAACCACTTAAAAAGTAAAATTTTCCTTGTAAAACATCAAAATCACCCCCGATGGATTGATAACATAAAGCTTCAAAATACAGCAAGGTAATAAAATCTCCATTGCCTACGGGCTTTGATAAATGGTATTTTAATATTCCAAGGATTATGTGGAACACAATTTGGCCGGTGATGTGGCTGAGGAGAATGACAAATCTCGATAGTGCAGCCCTCTCCAATCTCCATCAGCACTTCCGCAACATGCTGCAGCCGACACGAGCCACCTGCTCGGCGTATCCACCACATGCTGCTGATCATTCTTTTGATAAACTAAACTAAATTAAAAGTTTCGATATCGGTATGATTTATTACTGTCTCAAAATCCTATCGTTTATGAAGATTATCCTACTAAAAACCAAATACACTACTAATTATAAAATTAAAAAGGGTTTGTGTTAGTTTGTATGATTCTCTAACACGCCCAATCTATTATTGAACCAGTTATAGTAGACCTGTCAGTTTGGAAAAGACGTACTGATAACCTTAAGGGACATTATGAATTTTCTTGTTCTTAACGTATCTTTTACTCCTCACGAATGTATTAAGTTTAAGTAGTAACCCATATAGAGAATATAATTAATAAAATATTCCATAAAAATCTGTGGATTATGCCGACACTTTTACGTAAAACCTATGGTACACTCCCTTGCATGTATAAAAAAAATACAATAATCTCTGTTACAAGCAACAAAAGTTACAACTATAAAACATATACCGTAGTACTTGCATATATTTTCAGATGTAACCAAATTATTCCAACGAAGTCTTTCCTAACTGAGCGGCGAGGGGATTCAAGGAATCTCAAGTATTCAAGAACATGTATATTACCAATAGTTGTTTAGCAGTTGTAAGAAAGGATTACGCCTCTCAGTGGGCAAAGTTTATTACTTTGGAAAATTCACAAGGGAAACCCCAGAACTTGGCAAAGCAACTATGCCGGCTAAGGCGATTACACACTGATGGGGCTTCTAAATGGACTTTTGGAGGGAACTCAGGACTTAACTGGATGTAGAATTTCTATATTGACACACTGATATATGTAAAAACTCAACCCTTTGGTTGTGAGTTAGAGTAAACCTTAAAAATATTATACAAGGACTCTGTTTGAATAGGTTATATTGTATTAGCGTGATTGGCACAGTTAATATTACGTTTGTCATTTGTACTATTACTTTTAACACAAGTTATGAATGTTTGACCAAAAAAAAAACAGGCAGCAAGCAAATGTTTTAAGAGTGGGTAGTAATATATTTATCTCCAATGATTTTGATTGTTTGTTTTTATTCCCTATAAATTCCCCTTTTTATTCTATGAATTGCTTTGTCAAAATATAACATTAAAATGACATTTTCATATTCATAATACGAATTGATACAGAACGATTTTTAAAAGAAGCTGTTTAGAAAACAATTTAGTAACAATTATCAAGAATGAACGATCACGGACGTTTGCCGACCTTCACACCGCGGCGCGGCGACCTCCTGTGAGTACATTGAGCCCCCCTTTACCCACCACCCGGAGTTGGCTTCCGTTTTTGACATGCCCTGTTTCCTCTTTTCAAGAGAACATTTACATCATGACGACATTGTTGGTAACTGTGCAGAGTGGAAACTAATGTGAACTTGTGTCTGCTACTTCGTCCTCGCACATGTACGGAGTGAAAAGTGGCTTACTGAATATATTGCTGTTGAATAAAAATGTTGTGATAATGAGTATATGGATTCTTAGAATGTATTTTTAATGCTATTAGTTTTAAATGTACTTTATAATTCCATTTTTTAAATAATTATATGGCAGTCAAACATAATATATTGCAAATAACCCCGTACTTGTTAATCAGTTTCTCATGAAATCTTAGTTTTCTCCCACTTAAAACAGTGAACCTAAGTTAATAAATATGTTTTAAAGTATTTTTGTATTATAGTTGTGTTTTACAGGTAAACCTATGATGGATACGGCAAAACATTTTGCAATGTGAACTATTTTTATTTTGGTTTAGGAACGTTAAGAATAAATTAGATCCTTGTGCGGGTTATTATGCTATATAATATATTAACTAAACTGATATGGGTTTCTAGTAATTTATAGTTGCGATGTTATTGTCTATATGCAATTGTATGAAAACCAAATCCCGAAATGGAGTTTATCGCTCAGCATAGCTAAAGTGCATGCACATTGGTAACTTTATATCAGGTCGACCGAAGGAAACTCTTAATTCAACTGTGTCACTCAATGGTAAACCAGATATTCAGCATGAAAAAATAGAAAAACGCCAAAAAACTTGTATTCTTATATACTCCGGAACACATTCTTCATGTTTATAAAATCTAGTTGTATGATAATGATATGATTTAAAATAAATGTACTATGTACAAATAAATGTCAACATATAGATGGTACAGAGCACAAATGTATATTGTTACTTACTGCAGGAGCACTTATTGTTATTTTTTTAACGCCAGGGATGGGGCACAGTATTTCATTTGAAGAAATTCTCCCTTTTAATTTCAATAAGAAAGAAATAAACAGGTTGGAATTGCTTTTTTGCAATAGAAGGATAAAATGAACAACCTACTGTCATAGCGGGAGTGCTTATTGAATTTTTGCGATTTCTATTTGCGATAACATTGACTCATTGTGTTAGAATCAAAATTTTCAAATTAAATTATAATGCTTAGCCAAGTAGTTTCATTTCCCCTATTTATAATTTCCTCTAAGTTTTTCAAAAAATTATGTTTCACATTATTAAGTTATTTATTTAGCATGTCAAGTTAAGCGAAATACTTAATATTAATACTGAGTATTGATGCCAGTTTAGTTTCTCCCTTTTTTTTAGGCTAGTAAGTAAAACCTGAGCCAGTCTTAACATGCATGTCTTGGCAAAATCGCCTAGAAACAGACACTAAACACCTTTGTAACACAACTTTAATCTAGACTTACCGTTGAGAAGATTTATTTGATCAAGCTCCTAGTGGTAATTGAGACACTTGCTCCGATACTGTTTGTTAAAAGTTGGGAAAATGTTTACACACAAGGTAACTGTTCCGGTTGAAATTTGGCCTTTGTGATGTGATTTTGATTAATCGAATTTTGTGTCATAAAATACAGACATTTAAAGATTACATCAAAATGTTTCAACCATACGAAATGTTTTTTTTTTGGATACAAACAAATAATTAATAAATGCAGAATTATTTTTTCCATTCCAAAATACCTACATTATTACACGAAGCAATTTTAACCGCCAAAAATTAAAACTTCGCACACCTAGGATCAACAAAGTCCGAGGCAGGCGATTAACTCCTTCTTGAACGTGTTTTATTCACCTATTGTTAATGCTCCCTCAGCAAGTGGATGATGAGCTAGGTGAATTTATTATGCTACCGTCTCCGCATTCTCTAATTCACTGTTTCAGTTCAAAAAGCGTAGACATACGTTTTACTTTGGAAAATATTTTTTATGTAGCATTACATTTGTAATAAAATCGGAAAATATGTCCGACTGCTACATATTTTTTTTATGTAGCAGTCGGGATCTATTTTGAAATGGGATATCGTATATCCACTCGGAATCTGATGACAACGAACGGAATTCTTACTCTATATAAATAAGTAAATAAATAAACCTGAATATATGTAATAATGTAAACAGTTAAGTTTCAATATTCAGGCCATAACATATATTTGTGCCTTGCTCAGAAAACAATACTGAATGTTTTTTTAACTCATAATATCTTCTCTTTATCAGAAGGTGTTAAACGCCAAGTGAAAAATATGCAGTCGTTCCCAGAGACAACAAATAAGTATATCCCTTTATGACGCGCTGAAAAATGAACCTCATAGAAAGGACGTTCAATAGAAAGTGAACGTTTTGATGTCAGGCGAACCGCAATTACTTTTAAGAACTCCGTAAAAGGTTCTTTTTTGATCGGGAATCACATTTTAGGATTCAGGTACTTGATATCGCCCACACGTAAATTGATTTGTTATCTTTTTGTTTTATATTTATTTAGGTCTAGATAATATAAGTAATGTCACACTATTTTGCTTTATTTAAAGATAAGCTGTGTTATAACACATAGCAATATAATTTTCCTATTTATCTAGTAATGTAAAATAAAATACAATAAGTTTTATACTTATGCAAATGCTTCTTGTACTCTTAAAGACTTGTGAAGTACAGAGTGGTTTTTAAAACGCAACCCATATTTAAGATTGAATAATGCACATAAAAATATGAAATAAGTATTGTTTTATGGATCTTTACGTTTTATACAATCTATTATTTAAGTTTGATCATATGTAGTTTACCTTATGTGCTCAAAAAATCCGTCAGTGGCATTTGTATGAAGTTATTTATGCTCTCTCCATAAAAATCCCGAACACGAGTTCCTAGGTACCTCTTTAATTTCTTGCATTCCATTTGTTTTGGTTGTTTTGAGGTACTGAATGTGCTGTGAATTGTTTTTGTAGGCCTTACTGTTTATGAAACCTCAAAGAAAATAATATAGTGAGGTCAATTGCGGGAATCTTGGGGGGAAATAAAGTTTTGGGTTGCGTTTAAAAAAACACCCTTTACTTTAGCAGTAGCTCGCGACTTAATTCTCCGGAAAACCAATAAACTTGTTTCAAAAAATCTCCAACAAGATGGCAAACTAACGAGCCCGTATCAATATTCCATGACGGAATCCGCCGCGGGCCCAGCCTCTGTTTACAGCGTTCCAACCTTCACGCTAAAATCGAAAGAGTGAATACTCACTCTTTGTGAGTGACTCAATCACTCTTTGGGGTAGAGAAAATTGAGCCACTCTGAAAGAGTGAAGGTTCATTCTTTGAAAAAGTGAACCGTTTTCACTCATGAAAAGAGTGAATATCCCCACTCAATGAAAGAGTGGGTCTTGTTCTTTTCAGAGTGGAATTTTAGTCTTTAAAAGAGTGAAGTTCAACTTTAAAAGAGTGAAATCACCTAACCTCACTAACCTAACCTCTCATTGGCATTTATGAACTACAGTTCTGACCCTTTGCCGACACTTGTTGTGGACAACTGGTACCTAAACTTGATGATTGAAACTAAAACCCCTAAAAAGTAACGGCGCAGGCATATTCAAACAGTGACACAGAACCTTTGCTGAGACTAAATTGAATGTCCCCTCCACTCTAACCTTGATTCTACAGACTACAGTTAATCTTTAAATTACGTTAGCTTCCTTAACACTAACCAAGTAAGTGGTGAAAGCAATGTTTTCTGCTTACCTGTATGTAAAGCGGTAATATCCATGTGCATGTAAATCAATGACCAAAATGGCGACTCAGTAGCGTCGTCGCGTCGCCGGAAGCGATCCCCACCACTTTCAAAAACTCACTCAATTGAGAGTGAATTTTCACTCTTTCCTTATATGGTTTCAAAACCATATAATCAATGAGTGAAAATTTCACTTTTTTATGAGAGAAATCATCACTCAACCAAAAGATTGGATATTTTTCACTAATTTAGAGTGAATATTAACTCTTTCGGAGTGAAAACCTATTCACTCCGACAAATAAATGACTTTTCCACTCTTTCGATTTTAGCGTGTTCCGTTCTTTTGTTTCCTTTTCAGAATAAATAGTTTTTTCACTGTTGCTTTTTTCAGTCCACAGTTTACACGCCTCGAGATGCTTTATAAGATACGCCCTGAATTGACGTCAAGGCATTTTTACGTAGCTTGATTCAGGTCGGAGTTATGTGTACATGTCGCATATCAGTATTTTTCACGTTTACATGTAGACCTCATTCATTTTTTTGTAGAATGTCTTGCGTTGTATTGATAATACAAAAATGCTGAATTTTCATCAGAAATGTGGCTGCTGGTGACATTTTTAATTAGTTTACTACTCAAGGTAGCCTATCTATACTTGTTTTACATAAATTTTACATATTTTTCTTACAATACTACGTATTGAGTGTTATAACCAAAAACAAAACATAAACACACTAAAATTTGACACATTCGATGTTCCCTGTTCTACTCAAAGTGGATGAATAATAAAGCTTGAAATGTGCGGACTTTGTTTCATGCTATAAACAATATAATAACGAAAAAGTAATAGAAGAATATGTTTCTTCATGTTTATTATCAAAACGTTTGTGGCTCCGGAGTTGATTTATCTACACAAGAAATGTGAAATAGTTTTTAACTTCCGTGGCATTTGCTTTTAGCAATAATATTGTGCTTTAAGTGAAACACAACCTCATGAATTGCAAAGGTGGGTCGTCATTCAAAAACATTGCTCACGTATTCAAATTAAAGCCAGTTTGGTCAATTTATTTTGAATAATTGCTAGCCTTTGCTCACTATTCACTCTCGGATTTGAAATTAGAAATTAGTTGGTTGCTTATTAATATTTTAAGCTCTCTTCTTTCAATTTGCTTTATCTTGTCAGTGTTTACTATATACGATAAAAAATACCAATTAAATTTTTTTTTTTAAATGTTATAATTAGTTTTTAAATAACAATTCCTCTTTTAGCGAATTCCCCCTATAGGGAAGAAGCTATTACCGTAGGTCTCATGGTAAGACCTAAGCTCGGGACCACTATAACTTTTTGTTTTGGGGCCCCCAGAAGCAAAAAACATTATTCGTTCGAATTTGTATATATATATATATATATATATCTATATATATCCATATATATATATCTATATATATCCATATATATATATCTATATATATATATGTCTGTAAGCACGATAGCGGCCGCAAAAATGATCCGATCTTTTTGAAATTTGGTACGGACATGTAAAGTGGTAATCAATTGGACGAGTTCGTGAACCAGCCCGATCGGACCACCGGAAGGGGGGGTAAAGGGGGATAAACCCCCCCCAAAAATGGGTTTTTTGAGTTTTTTACATAGAAAAATAAAATTTACTTTAAAAACTTTTTGTGGGCACCATTGAATTCAGCTAAAAAAACAAACAATTTAGTATTTTGAAACATTGCTCTATGTCCATTGGTTACCGAGATATTGAAAGTGGTAAACACAGTACGTTGTCCCAATGTTAACCTTATGGGAAATATGTAAAATTCTATATCTCGCTTATATCTCAACATATCTCAATAAAACTTGGTAAATAACTTCTTCTAGTTCAGATCTACTAAATATTGAATTAAAACCACCCAGTTTTAAAATACCTGTAGCAGCACACCTGCATACTCATTCCCCATGTTATTCTTATGGAGCTTACAAAAACATGTCAAATCTCGCTATGTTGGATTGAAATATGTTGTTTTGCATTTGAAATTAGCTGAGTATGCAGGTCTGCTGCAACGGGGGTATTTAAAAAACACTTTAAATTTATTTTTAAATTTAAAATACACTTTAGCATCACAGTCAATCAATATGTCGGATGATAATTTGTTTTGTAAACCCATTTTTGACCATGTATTATATTCCTATCCTTATATATCTTTTTTGAGTTTTTGTGATAAAATAGCTCTTCGAGTAAAATTAAAAAGGTTTTAAGTGAAAAAGTGTATTTTCAAGCCATGCTGTTTTATTTTTTATTTGCCCTAACCCAGGGTTAACCTGATAACCTTTTTTTATTTGACCACCAAAGGACTTACAGTAATAACATAAGGAACATACTCTACGTTATTTATTCATTCTCCATATAAATAAAAAATATATTACGAACTCACTTGAATCGTTTGAATTTTTCTGTGATAACATACCCATAAAAATTCGCCAAAAAAGTATCGCCAATGCAAAATTACAGTGATTAATCACAATATTGTTTAATCGATTCCTAGCACAATGTTATGATCAGCTGTAAGGTTTTTAACCCTGGATTGTTGATATCGGCGAGTGGTGCTCGGAGGTGATTATGAATGACATGACAGGCTTGTATCAGAGGTTTAATCGGTTAATCCAACACCTACTTCACCCAACACTCCAACTCTCCTCTCTCGCCGGCCTCGCGCCGCGGTGACAGCTGCAATCCTGCATGTCTCTTGACGGCCAAATTTAAACGATACATCTTCATCAGTTTAACCAATTTTGTAATTGCATTATTATTTCAAGTTTTCATACTCCAATTTGCTTTTAGCGAATTTCCTTAAAGGAATAAGCTATTACGATAGTACTCATGGTAAGACCTAAGTCCGAAACCATGTTAACTTTTCATTTTGGGGTCCCCAGAAGCAAAAAACACCATTCGTTAGAATTTATATATATATATATCTATATATATATATATATATCTATGTATCTATCTATATATATATCTATATATATATATATATATATCTATATATATGTCTGTTAACACGATAGCGGCCGTAAATATGGTCCGATCTTAATGAAATTTGGTACAGACGTGTAAAGTGGTAATAACTCGGTAATAAGTAAAATTCTATATTTCGCTTATTTCTCAACATATCTTGATAAAACTTGGTAAATGGCTTCTTCTAGTTCATATCTACTAAATATTGTATTAAAACCAACCAGTTTAAACATACCTGTAGCAGCAAACCTGCATACTCATTCCCCATGTTATTCTTATGGACATTACAAAAACATGTCAAATCTCGTTATGTTGGATTGAAATATGTGGTTTTGCACTTGAAATTCGCTGTTTATGCAGGTCTGCTGCAACGAGGGTATTTGTACATAACGGTGGGTTTACCTCAAATGTTTACAGTTATTATTTGCGTGGACCTTTTTTTGGCTAATATTTTAAAAATCTAAGAAACAATTATTTATCCTGGTGATAAGATTATATTACAATGTAAAAAGAAAAGGTAAATAGACATGACATATTTTCCGTGTCAACGTGTTGGTTGACATTGTTAGATATATGCTAAACTTTACAATGCAATAATTTATCGTTAACTCATTTGGTATTGGTCACATAGAAAATAATATATACTATTTTCTCCATTGTATCGATATACATTTGATATTCATAAATCAATTTGTTTTCATCGTGTAAAAATGGTGTCCCTAAACAATGCAATTTAGTATTTTTAATAATTTGTGTTCAAAAGACCTTACAAATCAGAAAAGAAAGTATGGTTTTACTCATTTGATTGTGATCCAGTTACAATCCCGGCTAATTGCAAAGCTGAGTGATGGTAGTCGTCAATTTATTCAATAACTTTTGTGCAACTGGAACAGCCGAAACAAGCCATGATTACAGATTAATATCCGGCTCTGGATATTGGCTTTCAAAAATTGATCTGAATTTAGTTTTTTCTTCTGTTGCAGTTAAATAAGCAAGGCTCTTTTATAATTTAGCAACTGTAAATTACGATTTATTATTTAGATCGGAAACCATTAAGTAAAAACAAACGTTCACTTAGTCGGATAACAAAGACTCAAAATGCTGAAATAAAAGATCACCCTTTGTAACTTTTTTTAAGTTTACATACCTTATATACTAGCCCAGTTATAACAAAACAAAAAGCCTACTTATTTACTAATACAGACGGCAAAGTACAATTAATTAAGAGCATAGAAATTACTATGCTCATACCAAGAATTTCAGTAATCGCCGTAATAATTTTGTAAATTGTTAAATAATTGATTAAATAAAAATTACTAGGATCTTGGTTTATCTTACTCGTTACTGTAGTTTGTTAGAAAAGTGAATCGCTCTAGGAGAAGTAATCGAACGGAGTGAGGGAGCAGAATACAGACGAGGAGAGCTGTTACAATTTAGTGTACAGCTCTACAGTCCTCAGGCGAAACCCGACTGTGAATAATGATAGGGCTTGTTAGTTAAAAGTTCAAGTTGTTAAAGGAAACTACAGATCCTGGGATGAAGTTAAGTTCGAATTAATCCCTGATTCTATTTCTTTCCTTTTTATACTTAATCAACTAGAAAGTACAGTTATAGGGTGTTGAATAGGTTCTGAAGAACATAGTGGCAAGAAACTGAGTTTTTTCTCGATTTTATTGATGTGTACTTGAAAACACATAATTGATGATTTTATGAAATATTCTTGTTGGGAGAGAATATAAATTAATTCAAATCAGGATGAAGGACCAGTGCTTCATATAGCACAGAATTACATAGAAAAAGGGGTGTAATCAAAATAAAGGTTTCATAAAAATTCAATATTTAATGAGGAAAACAGGAAAACATATTGAGAGAGAGAAATATTAAATTGTTCAGACATCCCTACATTACGTCAGTCTTACATTTTTCGATTGTAGTCTTCTTTCTTGATTCATTTTTTCAATGTCTTCAACCACACACTTTTTTTATATTTCACTGATAGACTTTTATATTAAAATTTGTATTGAAACCTTTTCAAAATTAATAAGAAAAGGGTAAAGATTTAAAAAAATTATGGAGAGAAAGGAAGCAAAACTTAATAATAGTAAAAAATAAATACATAGAAACAGATGGAAATAGAAACAGATGGAAATAGAAACAGATGGAAATAGAAACAGATGGAAATAGAAACAGATGGAAATAGAAATAGATGATTATGAAATTTAATACAGAAATTTTGTTACATGTCATAAAATTTAGAAAAGGAAAAATACATATATATATAAAAGTGAGATAAGAAATGTAATGACCAGCTCTTGATACCGAACAATTCTAATACTCTAATCATAGTTTTCTAAATAACCTTACTAATTTTACGGCCATAATTGTTTTGATTAATTTTTATCTATCAATCTCTGTAATGTGCACAGTAATGTATGCAGTAGTGTACACAGTATTATATCCAAACTCCTCAATAGTAACACATGCATATATCAAAAACATTCAATCAAACGATTAGCCTAAGATATTTTTAAAATATCTCTTAAAACACAATTTTTTAAGTTTAAGGTACTGGTTTTGACAATTCTACACTTTTAGATAAATATTTACTCTTTAAAGCATTATCCAATCCGCATATAAAATAAATAGAACGCCAAAAAATATATATCGATCTACATATTATCATTCATAAAACTTACCTGAACAATAATTCATGTTGGTTTTGATAATACTACACTTTTAGATAAGAATTTTCACTTAAAAATATTATATAATTCGCATCTAAAATAAATTAAACATTAAACAAGTATTATTAATCCACATATTATCATGTATAAAACCTACTTGAATAATAATTTTATCGCCCTCATTACATAATTTAACAATCCAAAACTAAGGATATTAAAAATTAATCACATATAATGCATATCGTACATAACAATTAAATTTCAAGTACATTTAGTCTATATTGCGAATTGCATGTTTTTAGTTTTCCTGTCTAATGTTGCATGTCTGTGGAAAGAAAATGATACCTAGCCCCGAGATGGTATCTAAAATGCATTAACAGATTTGTAAATAACGAAAACAAGTCATTAAATTAACACTACGCCACGTGATTACTTAAACAAAAGCTCGCGAAACAAAGCGGGCTGTAATCTTAAATAGAATCACCACTACAAAGAATACGAACATTCAGTAAACGTTTTAAACGCCGCTATTTTTCTTACTTGCGAGGCCAGCAGGAGATTTGTAGTCTGCGTCGTTCTTTAGCGCCTGGTTAAAAAAATAATAGCCAACGATTATGCGATTCCTAACTAGTTTGTGAATCACGACGTAACCCAAGTTTAGGATTTCCCATATCTTTTCGTTTTCTTGATCGAAAAATATATAAATTAATTTTTTATTCGGTATTCAAAATAATTCATTAACTTTGTGTTAAGGTTTAAAAACTCTGGAAATATGTTTTATTCGTTATTATAATATTTTAGTGGGGCTTCTCGTTGCCGATAGAAAATATATGTTAGAATAAACTGAAAAACCTAGTTTCAAAAAAGAAACCCTCACATGGAATCGGAAACTTGCTCTAGTTGAAGCATCGGAAACAGAGTTCTTGTTGACCACGTCATTACAGGAACAAATTGTTTAAATTTAAAGGTTCGTGTAACCGATAGTGAATTCTCAGAGCTGAGCCATTCCGTCCCAGTTCTACACTCATTGCTTGAAACTGAGGTTTTACTTAGCAAACAGGAATTTCCGAAGTATATATATACATAGGTTTTCTATTTTATTATTCCTATTTTAAATTTCTTTTTTTAATTTTTTTTAATTTTATTTATATTTATATTCTATTGATATATAGTAAATGCCAACCAAGCACATTATAAGCCATTGTTCCCAATTAAGGTGTAGGCCCAATGAATGATCCCATTGATGTATTTCTGTAAACTCAAAAGAACTTTTCCCAATGTTAAATGTCACTAACCATTGTTTAAGACCAAAGTTTTTTCAACCATTATTTAACAATAAAACAGTCATTTGTGCAGCCAGTTGTATTTTTTTCAAACACAACCAAGGTTTTAAAATCAAATTATGTAGGCTATTGAAGCACAGCTGCTTCATTCCCATAGCTATATGCCCATGAGTAGCCAGACACCAAGCAAGTAGGTAAGACATACGGGTATGTGTGATAGCACGACGGCAGGTAGCGGTGAACCTTGCGTGGCCGATAGCTTTTGGCGGGAAGCCGGTCGGTAGTTTTGGCGGGAGACGCGATCGACCCCAGCATTCCGCACTTATCACTTCCTGTTATCGTTATTGTCTTATCATCGCGGATATTTATAGCCGTGAGCCGCGCCCGTAGTTTATCACGGCTTGCGGTGAAATTCCGTCCTAATGGGTCAACGTCTCGCCCCCCCCCCTTTTGCTTGTTAACACCAAAATGAAACAAACTATCACCAATCACCAAAAACTATACGTTATTTGAGTTTTATAGTTGCTCTTATTATTGTCCCTTTATCTTGAGTACACTAGAATTAGAAAATGTATCCTTTAGTGGGCAAACTAGAGGCTATAAAATATATTTTATAGAACTAACAATTCTCAATAGGTATTTTTCAACAGCTCTCGACCGCCAGACCTACATAATATTACAAAAGCTGAAGGATTCTCATTATAATCTTTAACAATTTCAAACAGCTGTTGACTTCACTGCATTGTAATTGGAAATGTCCAGCTGTTGAAGAGCCATGTCGAAGCTGACATGACACTGAGGATTGCAACCGAATTAACCATGATCGGAACTTTTTTAATTGTATTCAACGTTTTCGTCTTGTATTTACCAGTTCTTACCGTTGCTGGCCGTTTGTGGCGTGAAGAGAATTTTTTAGCTCGACGAAGGTCTGCTGGTCGCCTGCTTTTTCGCTGGTACACGTTTGTCAAGATTTAGCCCATTTTCATGATCTTTTAATTATTTATCAGCATTTTAGCACGGCGCGGCGATACATACGGATCTGTACATTATTTACCAATGTGATGTACGTACAAATAAATGCCATGGTCATAAAAATTCTAGCTAAAAGCAGTAATAATCTAAATAATCAACAATTTGCTGCAATGTTACGATAGCCGAACTTTAGTTCTTGTTTTACAACTTGCAAATCCAGTACAAAACGTTTAATCGGCAATCAGGGGATGATTGTAGAGACAACCCTCGCCACAAGCTCTGCCCCAACCACTGCCGAGGAAACTTCCAGCATTTAGCCCGGCCGAGGTTAATTGTGCAGAACTGTCCTCTAGTTTGAGCCTCATTTGCAAACCCTCAGAATCGAGCGAACCAGCACCATAAATATCCCTCTCCCTTTCTTGTCGGTAGTGAAATAATTGTTTTTCTGGGGTATCAATTAAAGTACTGAGAGAATTTTTAGGTGTGAATTTCAACTAACAAATTTGCCATGAGATGGTGTCGAGAAAGCTCAAATCAAAGGTACCCGCGCCTGTAGAATGTGGCAGTTATTTTTAATTTTTTGTTTTTGTTTCAGGTGAGAAAAGTTTTAAGGAAGTTACTTTACTGAGCGTTGTCGTCTCTGTAGGTAAAATTATTTAGTTTTAACATTTCCATATATAATAATGTTATTTTTTATTATGTTTTAAATCAATTTGTAGTTTTTAAGGTAGACTGCGAAGTCGCCTCTATGCGTAATATGGTTTCCACCAAAATGCCAAGGATATTTAAGGTACGAACCACGCAGTTTCAGTTACCGCTTATAGGTTATAGGTAAAAGTTATAGGTATTCTATGTTGACTCGCGTGATAGAAAATGCAAATGCAGCTGGTCCGGGCGGCATGCCTAAATTATTGAAGACCTATAATATTACCCCTCTTTTTACCGCTGTAAATGTTTTAAAACTACATCACAATTTCAAAAAGGTTAGCTCAGAGTCGAGCCAATATGTTAAATGAAATTTTATTTTTCATTATTACGTATGAATAACTTATTAATTTAACAAAAATACAATTTCATGAAGGATACTGGCTTGGATTTTCTTGGACAATTATTGTTATGATTTTCGTTTATATAATTTATTAAAATATCTTTTGTGAAAACTCAACTCTGTTTATAATATTTTGGCAGTATACCTGAAAATACCGTTCATCGACTTCCTGATGAATCACAACATTGTATATTAAACATTGCATATATTTTATTTTCGTTTACTATGAATGAAAGTAATTTAAGAACATAAGAACTGAGATGAAATCATTTTGTGGTTGAAAACCCACCACTGGACGTGTGCTGCATGCGCCGAATGAGAAAGTTAATTGCTATCCAAAGCAATATTGTGGTTTTTATTACCGAAGCCATAGGGGATTGTATTTCTATACCACATTCCTTCATATCCGATTTGAAATTCATATTTGTTATTGGGAAGATTACCCAGTGACACTGCTATCATTCTAATTACTTATCCTAAAAGTAATGGTATTTCCCTTTTGGTCTGCAAACAACAATCACAGCTAAAAGTATCCTTAGAAATTTTTTTTAAGGGCAAGATATAAACATATTACTATTTAACTACATTATTTTTAAATATTAAAATAAGCTAATATTTTAATACTTGTTCACAAAAACACAAGAATCCTAATCGTCAATCAACCATAAAAGTATAATAGAAAACAAACTCTAATATAACATCAAACAAAGTAAGTTCTCTGTTTTTCATGTAATGTACTTAAACCTTGCGCTGCAATATTATAATACTCACCCCATTCAAATACTTGTTACTAATGTTTCTGAACAAAGGAGAAAGTCTCTAAATTAATCCTTTCTTTGAAAATTGAAAAAGCAGAATAACTGGAAGCTAAGTATTTCTCAAGTAAAAGAGACCAGTATGAAGTTTTGAGTCGCTCAAGTTCACTCTACTTGTTACTTCACTGAGTTTGAAATCATTGACTGCAAAGTATTACTTGTTACTGAAGTGCGTATCCTATATTTAGCATTTAAGTTTGCAAACGAGTGTTTTTACAGTCAGCTAAGTATTAATAATCCCTCAATGAAGAATATTAAACAAATGGAAAACATTCTCGATATTGCATGATATCAAACAACAATGTACGCAAAATAGATAGCAATAGGTCTCACGATAACAACAATTATTTTTTACACGGTGCAGTTAAACCGTTGGAAAATTCCAAAATGTGAAGGACGTGTTGAAGGAAAGCATTGGTTTCGGTCTCGCATGTAAATAATTTATTTTTTTAGTTAATTGATTTCGCAAACTGACTTATTTAAAGTAATCACAATAACTATTAGATCGGGCTGTTAGAACTGTGAAAAGTTTCGAGGAACGAATATAATATTCATATAACGAAAGCTATATATTTAATGAAAACTAAACAGTTTTACGTGGTGAAAACCTTTAAAAAATCCCTTCTGACAAAAATATAAACATACCAAACCTAAAATTAACATCATCGTTTGTATTATTAAAAAAAAAACAGGTTGATGTGCAATAGGACCTCTGACTACCTTGCATTAAGGACCCATAAAGAAGATCACCGTGCATTTATTTAAAAAAATCAAAGATCTTCCTCTTCAATCATAAGAAAAAACATGCCTTTTAGCCTTAAATCTACCTGCAGTGATATGCAGTTAGATTCATCAATCCATTAACAAATTAGTAAACTTCTATTAAAAACTTGCATAAAATAATTAATCCTGACGTTTATATATACTTACTTATCAAAACCTGACGTTTTTATTATAAAAAAGCTTCAATCTCTTTTTGAAGATATTCATCCTTTAGAAACTAAAAACACCACAGTAATTTATACATAACGAAAGTTTCTGTTCAGGCCAGGGAGGGACGGTGGCAGGCAGGACCGCGCCCACTGGACGCCAGCGACAGAGAGCCATTACTGCTCCAGTAATTACTACTTCACTCGTCTGGCTCATCATACATTTACATTACCATGCACGCGACTCCGCACCCACGGCGTCCGGCCTGGCTGCAGTTGCGTAACAGAGAAGCTGGCACACTGTCAAGGCGCCATGAGGGATCGTTGACAAAATGCTGATGAAAATTAAATTGCATGTCATACTGAAAATGAATTTTTTGACACATTAATTTATTTCCGTTACAGCATCAAAAGGCAACGTGTGCTAGTATAGCAGAACTTTTTTCCATTTTGAAAAGACATACACCAATAAACATTTATTTCCTTGCTTGTATAATATTACGGACAGATATTTTCCGTCACTTTCTGTTTCTTTAAATAAGTTCACAAACAAGACGCCATGACCACCGACTGAGAAATAGTCATATTTTTTATATGGCAATTGAAATAAACCACAATCATATACTTGTAAATCTCAGCGAACAACTTGAATAAGGATTGATGTTGGATGGTGAACTTATTAATGTAACTGAACTCAGGTTGACATAACCATCAAAATGTTTTAGTGCGTGTAGGGTTTAAGTAAACACAGTAGTTAGGAGTAGGATTAAGTATCACATTAAGTTTTAGACGGTAGGAAGCGAGGTTACGTTTTCGATAAATGAAACGTTATATAATCCTAGCCATACCAGTCATGTATTTCAGAATTTAAAATTATACATATACAAATTCAAGATGGTTAATCAGTAAATGTTTACATAAATTGCTAATACGATAGACGTAGCTTGTTATTTTAAACTATTTTCTATGTTCATGTTTGTTCATGCCGTTCTCCCCGAGCTTTTAAGAGGTGATAAACTAGACCCACTTTACCTACACCCCGGTATGGGCTGGGGCATTGTCGTGCACCTCGGACAGTTAACCCCGCCATCACCATACCCAGAGTCCCCCGACAGACCCGCCCAGCCCCACAACACTTAACAGCTGACCTCGTTTTGTTTATCTTGCTCAAGTGTTTGCTGCGATAGCGTAATCAGTTTAGTAGCTTTTGAGCCATACATTGAAGTGAAATTATATCACAAACTATCACTGTTTTATCTTTCTGAAGGATTATCTGTTTATTTATTTAAAAGCAGTTACAGTAATTTAAGTAAACTCATAAATATTCATTTATCTTTCAATAAACATCACTATTATTCGTTCACATATTAAACTTACGACCGACTCGGAGCATCCTCAATAGCCCTTTTGCCAAACTAAAAGGTGAAACATTATTTTACTACAATTTAACTTTCTACGGTATAACATGTTTTCTCCTGTTTTCAATAAACACTGAAATATTTTCCACTGATTACCGGTATTTTACTAGCGTGACTTTTGTGTATTTGGCCTTTATAAGGTTAACCATTTTGTTTCCATATATATTTCTGCTGGGTTTATTCAAAACATCTAAAATGTCTGTAGTAGATAACAAAAATTTTAAAATGTGAATTTTTGACATAGTAAAGAAATGGATTTTGGCTTCGTTAACAAAAAGAATATATCTTGACTATATAAGAATTTTAATAAAGTAAAATTCTCCTTCAATATATATCAGAAAATTTATTCACTTCCTTTTTTCAACTTCATTATAATTTTATCACCTATAGTAGTACAGTCAAACGAAATTAGTGTTAATACTTGTTGTAAAAAGTAAATTTAGAATTTACTTTATAGGGTATGAAAATAGATAGCTATTTTATTTTTGCACCATTCAAACGTGGTGTGTTAAACGAGTAACAGTATTAAATCACAAGTAACGAATCCCCTTTTAATAACCACATGAGTTTAAAACTTTCCTTCCAATTTCATAGCGACCTCATCGCATGAACTTGTTCGTTGTTGAGTCTGTTTAACAACTTCATATTTTTATATGAAGCGCCTGGAACAAAGCCAGTGGCACGAGGTGTAGATTATGACAGTGTTATGACAGGTTTGTAATTATGGGGGATAATTGGATCCCCCCTTCCCCTATAGCACCCCCCTCGCTGCCTCCCCGCCACGGCGTACCGGTCAGCACGTCAAGGCGACAGTTGTAATTAAATTAAAGTTGAAAGAGAAAAAATTATGACCTTGGCTTTTTCCCAATTCAACCCAAATGTACAGCCACCAAAATTTTTTGGATATGAAATTTTTATAATTTTTATATTTTGTTGTGAAAATTTAATATTGAAATAAGATGATTAAAATGATCTGTTGGTTTTTCTCAATAAAATAAAACATTTTAAAAACACTTTTTTCAGATTTATCATCAAAAAAATATCTTTTATGGTCTTTATGGATGATAAGGTGTTAACACAAGTTGTAATTTGCCTTTGCAAAATATTCGAGTTTTTTACTCCGTAATAAAATTTTTGAATAAATACAGTGAGGTATTTATAATTCTTAGAAAAATAAGCCGTATAAAATAAGTCTGTAAATTTGGGTTTGCCCAAATGCATGTTATGTTTTACAGACAGTAAAAGACAGAAACACTCGTAATTCTCAAAATGTTTTTAAATGGAAAATTACAATGGTTTTTGATATTTAGGCTAAATTTGCCACCCAACGTTTATAGTACATACTTTAATAAAATATGTACTTTGCTAATACATATTTTTAATACTAATATCATACTTTGTTTTCTTTGTTTCACTTTTCATACGATACTGAATTAACTCTCAAACAATTTACCAAAGGTTTATACGTATATGTTCGTACTTAATAAGATTTAACTACCCCTAAACCTGTTTTAAAAATTTTAATTGCATGGTTCCACAAAACATATTTACCTCTTTTGGCCCTGTACTCGTGAGCGCAAGAAAACTACAAGTGAATTGATTAAGCAGTCGGCCAAGCAATCAGTGCGCAGTGAGTGTCCAATTAGTTGATTACATCGGCCGATTACGTAGTCAGAATGCAAGGGACAATCAATTAGCCAGTGTACCACTGATATGCCCCAGCCATTACCCGCCGTGTTCGTTAGTCCAATGTGGCAGCGTTCGTAACTTTGTTCTAAGTTTCCATGATGAGGTTTTTCTTTAAATTTTGGATATATTTAGATAAATTTTGATTTTTAATGGAAAGTTAATCAGTTTAGATGATCTCAACGATTTTTTTCTTCACTATAAATTATAACTTACCTTTTCTTGGAGCTTCTTATGTCCTACTCAAGATCAAGTTACTACTCAAGAGTGGAAGTTGAGTCAAACCTATGTGCTACAGATGACAATATTCCATGTATTTATGACAAATATTTTAACATGAAAAATATATTTTAGGGAATCCTGGAAATCTATGTGGATCCCTTTTTACAATTTTTTCGACACAGCGAAGTGAACAAAGGTTTATTCTGTAATTGTATAAGTCATGATCGTCTGTGGTGATATCTATTGTTGTTTACAATAGTAAGCCTATTCGGTAGGCGCCTATTACTAAAAGGTCGTTTGAAACAAAAAACTACTAGGCTTAAGTATAATTTAAGTTGCTAGAGTCATGAAAAAAATTACCCAATTTTTTGTAAAGTTGAACGTTTTAGATAAAATTAAAATAATGATAAGTGCTTGTAGTAGTAAGGGCTAACAGCACGCGGCATTTCGGTCCATTTTGGGGTGCGGAAGTCACGGGTTAATTTGCTGTTTTGGTCCCGTGGGTTTGTGAAAAGGTCTGCGCGTAAAGCAACAACAGAGGCCGCCCATTTGTTATGTAAATAAGCACCCTTTCTCGGGCAATTAACTTTAGTTTTGGTGGACGCAAGGATAACCTCATGCCGCATACGGGGAATACTTGCCACCAACGTTAAAATGCAAACATGAATAAAGATTATACTTGTTCATTAAGAAGATTTAACAGAACTATTCGATTGCCTTATGGAACCCATTTTAAAGTTATTAAATCATTTTGGAATAAAATCTGCTCATCGGTATATTCATAAACATTTGATATTTGCGAAAAAAGGGTAAAATATCACGATTCGTTCTGAATTGAGTTCGGAATCATTTGATTCTGATTGGGCGGTAACTAAAAAAAAGTTTCTGATTTAAGCTTTTGAATTGTGCTTTTGACCCTACAGCAAACATTTAAATATAAACTACCAACATTTAACATACCCAGGGGACAGTCCAGAATGGAAATCTTAAAATTCTTAAATCCAATTATACCCTGAGATGTACCTCATTTTAATTATCTTTACAAGTGGAACACAACGCAGAAACCCGGTTTTAAAGGAATGTTCCGAACAAAAACCATAGCTCCTCGAATATTTCAATATTTCTCCCTCAAATATATATTTTTTTAAAGCCCTTTTCAATTTTATTTTATTTCTCCTGTAACGAGTTTTTATTATTGAAAAGTTGGTCATATTTTCGTCACGCTTGGATTGCATAAAATTTTTCATCTCGTATTGATTTTACAACTAGAATTTTCCGTGATGAACATGAAATTTTACCTAACCAATCCAAATTAATACTAACAGTATTTGGTATGATTTAAAACATGCCATCTTCAGCTTAACGATTACTTAATACAATTCAATGCTTGTTACTATTTCTGTACTCTTATGGAACAGGGCTTTGTTATAAATTGTATCTAAAATCGAAATTGGCTTTTGAAGGATTTAAATATTTATGCTGAACCTGTGGAAGTGGTGGTCCAGTGGGTATTTTGACAAATCCTCTTTTAATACGATTTTCCTAGCAGCAAACATGCGGAGTTCGAATTAAACACCCTTGTTGTTAATTGTAATTCCCAATTAAAATCTACCATGATTAGTCAAATTAATCAGTAACTTGGTTGGTAGCGACGGAAACACGACACTACGTAAGGCCTTTTTAAGGTGGATGGGATTTAGCAAGATTAGTGAGTATTAATAGACTATTTTAGTTAACCAACCAAACTTGGTTGGTGGCGACTGAAACACGACACTTCGTAAGCCTTTTTAAGGTGTGTGGGATTAAGCAAAATTAGTGAGTATTAATAGACTATTTTAGTTAAAAACCAACCAAACTTGGTTGGTGGCGACTGAAACACGACACTTCGTAAGCCTTTTTAAGGTGTGTGGGATTAAGCAAAATTAGTGAGTATTAATAGACTATTTTAGTTAAAAACCAACCAAACTTGGTTGGTGGCGACTGAAACACGACACTACGTAAGCCTTTTTAAGGTGTGTGGGATTAAGCAAAATTAGTGAGTATTAATAGACTATTTTAGTTAAAAACCAACCAAACTTGGTTGGCGGCGACTGAAACACGACACTACGTAAGCCTTTTTAAGGTGTGTGGGATTAAGCAAAATTAGTGAGTATTAATATACTATTTTAGTTAAAAACCAACCAAACTTGGTTGGTGGCGACTGAAACACGACACTTCGTAAGCCTTTTTAAGGTGTGTGGGATTAAGCAAAATTAGTGAGTATTAATAGACTATTTTAGTTAAAAACCAACCAAACTTGGTTGGTCGCGGCAGAAACACGACAGTACATAAGCCTTTTCAAGGTGTGGGAGATTTAGCAAACGTAGTCAGTATTAATAGACTATTTTGGTTAAAAACTAACCAAACCACTTAAAAAGTAAAATTTTCCTTGTAAAACATCAAAATCACCCCTGATGGATTGATAACATTAAGCTTCAAAATACAGCAAGGTAATAAAATCTCCATTGCCTACGTGCTTTGATAAATGGTATTTTAATATTCCAAGGATTATGCGGAACACAATTTGGCCGGGGATGTGGCTGAGGAGATTGACAAATCTCGTTAGTGCAGCCCTCTCCAATCTCCATCAGCACTTCCGCAACATGCTGCAGCCGACACGAGCCACCTGCTCGGCGTATCCGCCACATGCTGCTGATCATGATTTTGATAAACTAAATTAAAAGTTTAGATATCGATATAATTTATTACTATCTCAAAATCCTATTGTTTATGAAGAATATCCTACTAAAAACCAAATACACTACTAATTATAAAATTAAAAAGGGTTTGTGTTAGTTTGTATGATTCTCTAACACGCCCAATCTATTATTGAACCAGTTATAGTAGACCTCTCGGTTTGGAAAAGACGCACTAATAACCTTAAGGGACATTATGAATTTTCTTGTTCTTAAAGTATCTTTTACTCCTCACGAATTTATTAAGTTTAAGTAGTAACCCGTATAGAGAATATAATTAATAAAATATTCCATAAAAATCTGTGGATGATGCCGACACTTTTGCGTAAAACCTATGGTACACTCCCTTGCATGTATAAAAAAATACAATAATCTCTGTTACAAGCAACAAAAGTTACAACTATAAAACATATACCGTAGTACTTGCATATATTTTCAGATATAACCACTTTATTCCAACGAAGTCTTTCCCAACTGTGCGGTGAGGGGATTCGAGGAATGTCAAGTATTCGAGAACATGTATATTACCAATAGTTGTTTAGCAGTTGTAAGAACGAATTACGCCTCTCAGTGGGCAAAGTTTATTACTTTGGAAAATTCACAAGGGAAACCCCAGAACTTGGCAAAGCAACTATGCCGGCTAAGGCGATTATACACAGATGGGGCTTCTAAATGGACTTTTGGAGGGAAACTAAGGACTTAACTGGATGTAGAACTTCTACATTGACACATTTATATTTAAAAATTCAACCTTTTGGCTGTGAGTTAGAGTAAACCTTACAAATTGTATTCGAGGACTCTTTCTGAAAAACTCGTATGTTTTATTAATGTGATTAACACGGTTAATTTTACGTTTGTCATCAATACAGTTCGTTTTAACACCAGTTATGAATGATTCAACAAATTCTTCAACAGTGAGTGTTTAATATATTTATCTCCAATACTTTTGATGATTTGCTTTTGTTCTCTGTAAGTATTAAGATTAAATTAGTTCCAGAATCTTGGACAAAATATAACGTTAAAATGACATTTTCATATTCATTATACGAATTGATACCGAACGAGTTTTAAAAGAAGCTGATTTAGACAACAGTTAAGTAGCAGTTCTCAAGAATGAACGATCACGGACGTTTGCCGACCTTCACACCGCGGCGCGGCGACCTCCTGTGAGTACATTGAGCCCCCCTTTACCCACCAACCCGAGTTGGCTTCCGTTTTTGACATGCCCTGTTTCCTCTTTTCAAGAGAACATTTACATAATGACGACATTGTCGGTAACTGCAGAGTGGGAACCTAATGTGAACTTGTGTCTGCTACTTCGTCCTCGCACATGTACGGAGTGAAAAGTGGCTTACTGAATATATTGGTGTTGACTAAAAATGTTGTGATAATGAGTATATGGATACATAGAATGTATTTTTAAGGCTATTAGTTTTAAATGTACTTTATAATTCCATTTTTTAAATAATTATATGACAGTCAAACATAATATATTGCAAATGACCCCGTACTTGTTAATCAGTTTCTCATGAAATCTTAGTTTTCTCCCACTTAAAACAGTGAACCTAAGTTAATAAATATTTTTTAAAGAATTTTTGTATTACAGTTGTGTTTTACAGGTAAACCTATGATGGATACGGAAAAACATTTTGCAATGTGAACTATTTTTATTTTGGTTTAGGAACGTTAAGAATAAATTAGATCCATGTGCGGGTTATTATGCTATATAATATATTAACTAAACTGATATGGGTTTCTAGTAATTTATAGTTGCGATGTTATTGTCTATATGCAATTGTATGAAAACCAAATCCCGAAATGGAGTTTATCGCCCAGCATAGCTAAAGTGCATGCACATTGGTAACGTTATATCAGGTCGACCGAAGGAAACTCCCAATTCAACTGTGTCACTCAATGGTAAACCAGATATTCAGCATGAAAAAATAGAAAAACGCCAAAAAACTTGTGTTCTTATATACTCCGGAACACATTCTTCATGTTTATTAAATCTAGTTGTATGATAATGATATGATTTAAAATAAATGTACTATGTACAAATAAATGTCAACATATAGATGGTACAGAGCACAAATGTATATTGTTACTTACTGCAGGAGCACTTATTGTTATTGTTTTAACGCCAGGGATGGGGCACAGTATTTCATTTGAAGAAATTCTCCCTTTTAATTTAAATAAGAAAGAAATAAACAGGTTGGAATTGCTTTTATACAATAGAAGGATAAAATGAACAACCTACTGTCATAGCAGGAATGCTTATTGAATTTTTGCGATTTCTATTTGCGATAACATTGACTCTTTGTGTTAGAATCAAAATTTTCAAATTAAGTTATAATGCTTAGCCAAGTAGTTTCATTACCCTATTTATAAGTCTTTGTAAGTTTTTCAAAAAATTATGTTACACATTATTAATTTATGTATTTAGCCTATCAAGTCAAGCGAAATACTGAATATTAATACTGAGTATTGATGCCAGTTTAGTTTCTCCCTTTTTTTAGGCTAGTAATTAAAACCTGAGCCAGTCTTAATTTGCATGTCTTGGCAAAATCGCCTAGAAACAGACACTAAACACCTTTGTAACACAACTTTAATCTAGACTTACCGTTGAGAAGATTTATTTGATCAAGCTCCTAGTGGTAATCGAGAAACTTGCTCCGATACTGTTTGTTAAAAGTTGGGAAAATGTTTACACACAAGTTAACTGTTCCGGTTGAAATTTGGCCTTTGTGATGTGATTTTTTTTAGTCGAATTTTGCGTCATACAATACACACATTTAAAGATTACACCAAAAATGTTTCAACCATACGAAATGTTTTTTTTTATACAAACAAATAATCAATAAATGCAGAATTATTTTTTCCATTCAAAAATATCTACATTATCACGCGAAGCAATTTCAACCGCCAAAAATGAAAACTTCGCACACCTAGGAAGCAACAAAGTCCGAGGCAGGCGATTAACTCCTTCTTGAACGTGTAAGTTTATTCACCTATTGCTAATGCTCCCTCAGCAAATGGATGATATGCTAGGTGAATTTATTATGCTACCGTCTCCGCATTCTCAAATTCACTGTTTCAGTTCTAAAAGTGTAGACATACGTTTTACTTTCGAAAATATTGTTTATATAGTATTACATTTAGGCCAGTCGGGATCTATTTTGAAATGGAATAACGTATATCCACTCGGAATCTGATGACAACGAACGGAATTCTTACTCTATATAAATAAATAAATAAATCTGAATATATGTAATAATGTTAAGTTTCAATATTCAGGCCATAACATATATTTGTGCCTTGCTCAGAAAACAATACTGAATGTTTTTTTAACTCATAATATCTTCTCTTTATCAGAAGGTGTTAAACGCTAAGTGAAAAATATGCAGTCGTTCCCAGAGACAACAAATAAGTATATCCCTTTATGACGCGCTGAAAAATGAACCTCATAGAAAGGACGTTCAATAGAAAGTGAACGTTTTGATGTCAGGCGAACCGCAATTACTTTTAAGAACTCCGTAAAAGGTTCTTTTTTGATCGGGGAATCACATTATTTTGGGACTCAGGTACTTGATATCGCCCACACGTAAACTGATTTGTTATCTTTTTGATTTATATTTATTTAGGTCTAGATAATATAAGTAATGTCACACTATTTTGCTTTATTTAAAGATAAGCTGTGTAATAACACACAGCAATATGATTTTCCTAATAAGTTTTCCTGTAAGTTTTATACTTATGCATATGCTTCTTGTACTCGTAAAGACTTGTGAAGCACAGGGTGTTTTTTAACGCAACCCATATTTGGGATTGAACAATGCACATAAAAATATGAAATTAGTATTGTTTTATGGATCTTTACGTTTTATGCAATCTAATATTTAAGTTTGATCACATTTAGTTTACCTTATGTGCTCAAAAAAACCGCCAGTGGCATTTGTATGAAGTTATGCTCTTTCCATTAAAATCCCGAACACGTGTTGCCAGGTACCTCTTTGAATTTCTTGCATTACATTTGTTTTGTTTCTTTTGAGTTACTGAATATGCTGTGAATTGTTTTTGTAGGCCTTACTTTTTATGAATTCCCAAAGAAAATAATATAGTGAGGTCAAATCCGGGGATCTGGGGGGAAATGATATTTCACTGATCAAGTTTTGGGTTGCGTTAAAAAAACACCCTTTACTTTAGCAGTAGCTCGCGACTTAATTCTCTGGAAAACCAATAAACTTGTTTCAAAAAAGTTTCAATAAGATGGCAAACTAACGAGCCCGTATCGATATTCCATGACGGAATCCGCCGCGGGCGCAGCCTCTGTTTACAGCGTTCCAACCTTCCGTTTTTCTGTTTCCTTTTCAGAAGAAATAGTTTATTCTCTGAAGCTGTTTTCAGTCCACAGTTTACACATCTCGTGATGCTTTATGAGATACGCCCTGTATTTACGTCAAGCCCTTTTTTGTAGCTTGATTCAGGTCGGAGTTATATGTTCATGTCGCATATCAGTAGTTTTCACGTTTACATGTAGACCTCATGCATTTTTTTGTAGAATGTCTTGCGTTGTATTGATAATATAAAAATGCTGGTCTTACATCAGAAATGTGGCTGCTGGTGACATTTTTAATTGGTTTATTTCGCAAAATATCTATACTTATTTTACATATATGTTACATATTTATCTTGCAATACTACGTATTGACTGTCAAAACCAAAAACAAAACATAAACACACTAAAAATTAACACATTCATTGTTCCCCCTTTCTACACAAAGTTGATGAATAATAAAGCTTGAAATGTGCGGACTTTGTTTCATGCTATAAACAATATAATGACGAAAAAGTAATAGAAGAATATGTTTCTTCATGTTTATTATCAAAACGTTGGTGGATTTGGAGTTGATTTAACTACACAAGAAATGTGATATAGTTTTTAACTTCCGTGGCATTTGCTTAATAATATTGTGTTTTAAGTGAAAAACAACGTCATGAATTGCAAAGGTGGGTCGTCATTCAAAAACATTGCTCACGTATTCAAATTAAAGCCAGTTTGGTAAATTTATTGTGTATAATTGCTAGCCTTTGCTCACTATTCACTCTCGGATTTGAAATTAGAAATCAGTAGGTTGTTTATTAATATTATAAGCTCTCTTCTTTCAATTCCTTTATCGTGTTAGTGTTTACTATATACGATAAAAATGCCAATAAAAATATATTTTTTAATGTTATAATCAATATATATATATATATATATATATAAAAGAAGAGTTGTGTGTTGGTATATTTCGGGCTGCAGCCAAAACTACAAGTCGTATACACTTGATCTTGGTGTCAAATTAAAGCTTGAAATCTCATGATTTGCACTATGGTGGTTTGGTTTCGATATCTTAAAGGACTAAGGCACAGGAACGTCTGAAAGAGACCCATGTCAAGGGTTTTGGAAGTTCTTTAAATAGGTGCTATGGTTATCATTAGAAAATTACTATGGTTACTATCAGAATGCAGAGCTAGGAAACTTCATGAATACGCACTAAGAATGCAGCACTAAGAAAATAATCCCCGGGCAAAGCCGGGATTATCAGCCAGTTAGTTTTAAAACAACAATGCCTCTTTTTTAACGATTTAATGTACACTTTAGCATCACAGTCAATCAATATGTTGGATGATTTTTTTTTGGTTTTGTAAACCTATTTTTGTCCATGTATTATATTCCTATCTTTTTTGGGTTTTTTGTGATAAAATAGCTCTTAGAGTAAAATTAAAAAGGTTTTAAGTGTAAAAGTGTATATTTTCATTCCATGCTGTTTTATTTTTTATTTGCTATAACCCAAGGTAAACATGATACCCTTTTTTTATTTTACCACCGAAGGACATAATAACAAAAGGAACATACTCTACGTTATTTATTCATTTTCCATATAAATAAAAAATATATTACGAACTCACTTAAATCGTTTCACTTTTTCTCTGATAAAATACCCAAAACGTAATTTTGTAATTTGTGCTTTTTACGCCAGTGGCATTTTAGCGAATTTCCCCTATAGGGAAGTAGCTATTACCGTAGGCGGCACGGTGAGACTTAAGCCCGGGACCATGTTATTTTTTCATGTTGAGGTCCCTAGACCCCAAAAACACTGTTCGTTCATTTTCATATATATGTATATATATATATATATATATACCTGTCCGTAGGCGCGATAACTTTTGTAAAAAAGGTCCGATCTTGATGAAATTTGGAACAAACGTGTAAAGCGTCATTCATGACTTCGAGTTCGAAAACCAGCAAGATTGATTTACTCTAAGAAGGTTTTTTTCACAAAATAAAATTTATTTTCAAGATTTAACACCTTTTTACTAATTATTTTTAAACTTAATTGTCAAAATTGGATTCAGCTTAAAAAAACAAACAATTTAGCATTTTGAATTATTATTCTACGTCAATCCGTTGCTTAGATATTGTATGATATTGGATGTGCTAAACACAGTACGTTGTCCAATATTGTTTTTAATTTTTCCCTCCAAAAAGTATAGACACCCTGATTTGAGATGTTTAAAAAAAATACAGTTCTGAACATATGATTAAATTTGCAGGTGTAGAATATTTTATTTGTGTTTATTTTGAATAGTTAAGAATTCATTGATCAAGATTTTGCAGAAAATATATACTATATCAAAAAATACAAATTATTTTTAAATTTAATAAAGAAAGTAAGAGCATTTGGAAAGGGGGTGGATGTCTTGGTCTAAACTGCCTGAAAATGTAGCATAATATATGATATGTTTAAAATTATGAGGATTGATAATATGTTTTATTGAAATTGGCTGGAGATGTAGGCCTGTTGCAACAGGGATGTTTTAATTACTATAAAACTGACCATATGATTGAATTTTTTCATGAGATTAAATTATTTGTTTGTTTTGAGTGTTTTGAGTTCATTGGTTATATGTTTGTTGACATTTATATTCTATAATTAGATTTCAGTTATTAAAAATTGAAAGACTAAGAATTATATAAAATACAAAAGTGTATGTATTACTAATGAAAACCAATATGGTCTCTTTGTTAATTTTCCTTATGTTTAAAGCTCATGAATGATTAAATATGTGATTTTAGTATACTAGTGGCTTATAGGGGCATAAAGCCCCTAAATAACTTAATGCAAATGCTGATTATTTAATAAAAAATATTGAATGATAAATATATTTATGTGCTGGGGGCTCTTTTAACTCGATAACAGCTGAACGGATTTATAACGTTATTATAATGAAAACAGAAAGACATATTTCACTCATAATGCTTTTTAAACGGTGAATAGGCTAAATCCCCTAATTACAAAATAGGCATATTTAAAAGTTAAAATTCGTTATCTGTTACAGACCGTCCAACCTACATACTTAGCTGGCTTTGAAATAAACCTTATGTCGACATCTATCATACAGCGTGAAGGGTCTAAAGGCCCCTAATGAGGGAAAATTGAATCAATTCTTATGTATTATAGTACAAAATTCCTTCATAGCAAACTGTATCTACCTTATGTTAATATCTATCATACCATATGGTTTTCAAACATGTATCAGCATCACATGTTTTTTGTTAACAAATCAGAAGTTTTTAGATCCCAATGCTTTTTAAATGGCAAATATTTAACGTTATTTATCTTTTTCTGATGAATTTCGAGCATTTTCAGTATTTTTCCCGCCATCTCGGAATAGAAACCTTTCAATTGAGCCCTCTCCCATCTTTCTTCGGCTTGCCAGGCACCCACAATTATGACGCAAAGAATTACCTTACGAAATTAAATATATAATATCTTATTTTCTGATAAACGTTAAGAAATTTCAGTATTCTTTCCAAGACCCTGGCATCAATACCTTCCATTTAAGCCCTCTCCCACTAATCTGCAACTTGCCAAACCCCACAATTTCGGCGCAAAAATTTCGCTTACTTATAAATTTATATCGATCATTTGGCATTAAATCGCCACCGTTAGAACGTAAGCCAAACAAACGCAATTAAATATTTATAATTTTAAATTATAAATATCTACTCAAACCAGTAATTAAAAAGTCTGAAAATCTTGAAGTTAAAATATTTATTTGTTATAGTACATTGAACATAGTTAGCTGCCTTTTGAAAAAAACCATATGTCAACATCTGACATCTAGCATATGACTTTGAACAGCACCACATGTTTTAATGTAAACAAAGCAGACGTTTTTAGATCCCAATGCTTTTTAAATGGCAGATATTTGACGTTATTTCTCGTTTTTTGGTAAATTTCAAGCAATTTCAGTATTTTTCCCGCCATCTCAGAATAGAGACCTTTAATTTGAGTCCTCTCCCATCTTTCTACGACTTACCAGACGCCCACAATTTTGACGCAAAGAATCGCCTTACGAAATTAAATATATGATTATTTACTTAATATATTCAAATGATACTTTCCTTCAAACAAGTTGAATGCTCACATATACAAAATAAATCCTATGGAAATTCGCTGAGTACGCAGGTCTGCTGCGACGGGGGTATTTTAACGTTTTGATCGGGAACGGTCCAAACCCGGGTCTTGTTACTATTTAACGGCGACCTTTTGTTAGAAAGCGTCATTAATTCATAGCCCAATGACAAATGGCAACTGGACCCAGTTTCCATCCTGTCAGGAAATCGAACCGGCGACCCTCAGGTTATGAGGTGGAGGTGAGGTTAAAAGTGTATCGCCAATGCAAAATTACAGTGATTAATCACAATATTGTTTAATCGATTCCCAGCATAGTGATAACTCATAAGATCAGCTCGAAGGTTTTTAACCCTGTATTGTTGATATCGGCGAGTGGTGCTCGGAGGTGATTATGAGTGTCATGACAGGCTTGTATCAGAGGGTTAATTGGTTAATCCAACACCTCCTTCGCCCAACACTCCAACTCTCCTCTCTCGCCGGCCTCGCGCCGCGGTGACAGCTGTAATCCCACCTCTTGACGGCCCAATTTAAACGATACATCTTCATCAGGTTAACCAATTTTGTAATTGCATTATTATTTCAAGTTTTCATACTCCAATTTGCTTTTTGTACATAACAGTGGGTTTACCTCAAATGTTACAGTTATTATTTGCGAGGACCTTTTTTAGGCTAATATTTTAAAACTCTAAGAAGCAATTATTTATCCTGGTGGTAAGATTGCCTTATCCTTGATTGCTTTATCCTTGGTGGAATATGCCTTGTCTATTTACCTTTTCTCTTTCCATTGTAAAAAACCTTGTAAATAGATAAGGCATATTTTCTATCGACGTGTTGGTTGATATTGTTAGATATATGCTAAACATTTACAATGCAATAATTTATCGTTAACTCATTTGGTATTGGTCACATAGGAAATAATATATACTATTTTCTCCATTGTATCGATATACATTTGATATTCATAAATCAATTTGATTTCATCGTGTGAATGGTATCCCTAAACAAGGCTATTTAGTATTTCTAATAATTTGTGTTCAAAAGAACTAACAAATCAAAAAAAGAACGTATGGTTTTACTCATTTGATTGTGATCCAGTTACAATCCCGGTTTATTGCAAAGCTAAGTGATGGTAGTCGTCAATTTATTCAATAACTTTTGTGCAGCTGGAACAGCCGAACCAAGCCATGATTACAGATTAATATCCGGTTCTGGATATTGGCTTTCAAAAATTGATCTGAATTTAGTTTTATCTTCTGTTGCACCTAAATAAGCAAGGTTCTTTTATAATTTAGCAACTGTAAATTACGATTTATTATTTAGATCGGAAACCATTAAATAAAAAAAACGATGTCTTAGTCGGATGACAAGGACACAAATGCTGAAATAAAAGATCACCCTTTGTAACTTTTCTCAAGTTTACATAGCTATTATATTAGCCTACGTATCACAAAATAAAAATCCTACTTATTTACTAATACAGACTGCGAAGTACAATTAAGAGCATAGAAATTACCATGCTCACACCAAGAATTTCAGTAATCGCCGTAAGAATTTTGCAAAGGGTTATTGATAAAATAAAAATTACTAATATCTTGGTATATTTGACTCGTTATTGTAGTTTGTTAGAAAAGTGAATCGCTCTGAGGAATCGAACCGAATGAGGAAGCAGAATACAGACGAGGTGAACTGTTACAATTTGGTGTACAGCTCTACAGTCCTCAGGCGAAACCCGACTGTGAATAATAATAGGGCTTGTTAGTTAAAAGTTTAAGTTGTTAGAGGAAACTACTGATCCTGGGATGAAGTTAACTTCGAATTAATCCTTGTTTCTATTTTTTTCCTTTTTATACATAATCAACTAGAAAGTACAGTCATAGGGTGTTGAATAGGTTCTGAAGAACATAGTGGCAAGGAACTGAGTTTTTTTCTCGATTTTATTGATGTGTACTTGGAAACACATTATAGATGATTTTATGAAATATTCTAATACTCTAATCATAGATTTCCTAAATAACCTTATTAATTTTTAAGGCCCTAATTTTTCGTTGCTTAATTTTTATTTATCAATCTCTGAAATGTGCACAGTAATGTATTACTACCCAGTATTATTTCCAAACTCCTCAACAGTAACACAAGCATTTATCAAAAATATTCAATCAAACTATTAGCCTAAGATATTTTAATAATATCTCTTAAAACACAATTTTTAAGTTTAAGCTACTGGTTTTGACAATTCTATACTTTTAGATAAATATTTCCTCTTAAAAACATTATCCAATCCGCATATAAAATGAATAAAACACCAAAAAAAGATATATCAATCTACATATTATCATTTATAAAACGTACCTGAACAATAATTCATGATGGTTTTGATAATATTACACTTTTAGATAAGTATTTTCACTTAAAAAATATAATGTAATTCGCATCTAAAATAATTTGAACACTAAACAAGTTTTATTAATCTATATATTCTCATGTATAAAACCTACCTGAATAATAATTTTATCACCCTCATTACATAATTTGACAATCCAAAACTAAGGATATAAAAAATTAATCACTTATAATGCATATCGTACTTAACAATTAAATTTCAAGTACATTTAGTCTAAATTGCGAATTGCATGTTTTTAGTTTTCCTGTCTACTGTTGCATGTCTGTGGAAAGAAACTTAATAATAACTCGCCCCGAGATGGTATCTAAAATACATTACCAGATTTGTAAATAACGAAAACAAGTCATTAAATTAACACAACGTCACGTGATTACTTAAACAAAAGCTCGCGAAACAAAGCGGGCTGTAATCTTAAATAGAATCACTACTACAAAGAATACGAACATTCAGTAAACGTTTTAAACGCCGCTATTTTTCTTACTTGCGAGGCCAGCTGGAGATTTGTAGTCTGCATCGTTCTTTAGCGCCTGGTTAAAAAAATAATAGCCAACGATTCTTGCGATTCCCAACTAGTTCGTGAATCACGATGTAACCCAAGATTAGGATTTTTCCCTTTCTTGTCGTTTTCTTGATCGAAAATTATATAAATTAATTTTTTATCCGGTAATCAAAATAATTCATTAATTTTCAGTTAAGGTTTAAAAACCCTGGAAATTCGTTTTATTCGTTATTATAATATTTTAGTGGGGCTTCTCATTGCTGATAGAAAATAAAACGTTAGAATAAACTGAAAAACACGTAGTTTCAAAACAGAAACCCTCACATGGAATAGGAAACTTGCTCTGGTTCAAGCATCTGAAACAGAGTTCTTGTTGACCACGTCATTACAGGAACAAATTGTTTAAATTTAAAGGTTCGTGTAACCGATAGTGAATTCTCAGAGCTGAGCCATCCCGTCCCAGTTCTACAGTCATTGCTTGAAACTGAGGTTTTACTTAGCAAACAGGAATTTACAAAGTATATATATACATAGGTTTTCTATTCTTTTATTTTTATTTTAAATTTCTTTTTATCTTTTATTTTTTATTATATTTATATTTATATTTATATTCTATTGATATATAGTAAATGTCAATCAAGCACATTAAGCCATTGTTCCCAATTAAGATGTAGGCCCAATAAATGACCCCATTGATGTATTTCTGTAAACTCAAAAGAACTTTTCCCAATGTTCAATGTCACTAACCAATGTTTAAGGCCAAGGTTTTTCAACCATTATTTAATACTAAAACATAGTCATTTGTGCAGCCAGTTGTATTTTTTTTCAAACACAAACAAGGTTTTAAAATCAAATTATGAAGGCTATTGAAGGCACAGCTGCTTCATTAGATAGCTATATGCCCATGAGTAGCCAAACACCAAGCAAGTAGGTGAGATATACGGGTATATGTGATAGCGCGATGGCAGGTAGCGGTGAACCTTGCGTGGCCGACGCCTTTGGCGGGAAGCCGGTCGGTAGTTTTGGCGGGAGACGCGATCGACCCCAGCATTCCGCACTTATCACTTCCTGTTATCGTTATTGTCTTATCATCGCGGATATTTATAGCCGTGAGCCGCGCCCGTAGTTTATCACGGCTTGCGGTGAAATTCCGTCCTAATGGGTCAACGTCTCGCCCCCCTCTTTTGCTTGTTAACAACAAAATTGAATGAGCTATGACCAGTCACCAAAAACTATACGTTATTTGAGTTGTATACTTACTCTTATTAATGCCCCTTTATCTTGAGTACACTAGAATTAGAAAATGTATCCTTCAGAGGGAAAACTAGAGCCTAAAAAATATTTTTTATTTTATAGAACTAACAATTCTCAATAGGTATTTTTCAACAGCTCTCGACCGCCAGACCTACATAATATTACAAAAGCTGAAGGGTTCTCATTATAATCTTTAACAATTTCAAACAGCTGTTGACTTCACTGCATTGTAATTGGAAATGTCCAGCTGTTGAAGAGCCATGTCGAAGCTGACATGACACTGAGGATTGCAACCGAATTAACCATGATCGGAACTTTTTTAATTGTATTCAACGTTTTCGTCTTGTATTTACCAGTTCTTACCGTTGCTGGCCGTTTGTGGCGTGAAGAGAATTTTTTAGCTCGACGAAGGTCTGCTGGTCGCCTGCTTTTTTGCTGGTGCACGTTTGTCAAGATTTAGCCCATTTTCATGATCTTTTAATTATTTATCAGCATTTTAGCACGGCGCGGCGATACATACGGATCTGTACATTATTTACCAATGTGATGTACGTACAAATAAATGCCATGGTCATAAATATTCTAGCTAAAAGCAGTAATAATCTAAATAATCAACAATTTGCTGCAATGTTACGATAGCCGAACTTTAGTTCTTGTTTTACAACTTGCAAATCCAGTACAAAACGTTTAATCGGCAATCAGGGGATGATTGTCGAGACAACCCTCGCCACAAGCTCTGCCCCAACCACTGCCGAGGAAACTTCCAGCATTTAGCCCGGCCGAGGTTAATTGTGCAGAACTGTCCTCTAGTTTGAGCCTCATTTGCAAACCCTCAGAATCGAGCGAACCAGCACCATAAATATCCCTCTCCCTTTCTTGTCGGTAGTGAAATAATTGTTTTTCTGGGGTATCAATTAAAGTACCGAGAGAATTTTTAGGTGTGAATTTTAACTAACAAATTTGCCAAGAGATGGTGTCGAGAAAGCTCAAATCAAAGGTACCCGCGCCTGTAGAATGTGGCAGTTATTTTTAATTTTTTGTTTTTGTTTCAGGTGAGAAAAGTTTTAAGGAAGTTACTTTACTGAGCGTTGTCGTCTCTGTGGGTAAAATTATTTAGTTTTAACATTTCCATATATAATAATGTTATTTTTTATTATGTTTTAAATCAATTTGTAGTTTTTAAGGTAGACTGCGAAGTCGCCTCTATGCGTAATATGGTTTCCACCAAAATGCCAAGGATATTTAAGGTACGAACCACGCAGTTTCAGTTACCGCTTATAGGTTATAGGTAAAAGTTATAGGTATTCTATGTTGACTCGCGTGATAGAAAATGCAAATGCAGCTGGTCTGGGCGGCATGCCTAAATTAATGAAGACTTATAACATTACCCCTCTTATTCAACTCTGACTTATTTTTTTCAAACTACATCACAATTACAAAAAAGTTAGCTCAGAGTCGAGCCAATATGTTAAATGAAATTTTATTTTTCATTATTACGTATGAATAACTTATTAATTTAACAAAAATACAATTTCATGAAGGATTCTGACTTGGGTTTTCTTGGACAATTATTGTTATGATTTTTGTTTTTATAATTTATTAAAATATCTTTTGTGAAAACTCAACTCTGTTTATAATATTTTGGCAGTATACCTGAAAATACCGTTCATCGACTTCCTGATGAATCACAACATTGTATATTAAACATTGCATATATTTTATTTTCGTTTACTATGAATGAAAGTAATTTAAGAACATAAGAACTGAGATGAAATCATTTTGTGGTTGAAAACCCACCACTGGACGTGTGCCGCAAGCGCTGAATGAGAAAGTTAATTGCTATCCAAAGCAATATTGTGGTTTTTACTACCGAAGCCATAGGCGATTGTATTTCTGCATCGCATTCCTTCATATCCGATTTGAAATTCATATTTGTTATTGAGGGGGGTGAGATTAGTGACAATATTACTTATCATTCTAATTACTTATCCTAAAGGTAAAAGGTTTTTTCCTTTCATGTGGAAATAACAATCACCGCTAAAAAGTATCTTTAGCAAATTTTGTTGTTGAGGGCAAGATATCAAGCTATTAATGGTAAAATACATTAATTTAAAATATTACATAAGCTAGGATTTTAATTCAAATTAACAAAAACACAAGAACCCTTTTCATCAATCAACCATATAAGCATAATTTAAAATAAACTCTATAATATATGATCAATAAGTAAGTTCACTGTTTTTCATGTTATGTATTTTAACCTTGCGCTATATTATTATAATATTCACTCTATTCAAATACTTCTTATTAATGTTTCTGAACAAAGGAGAAAGTCTTAAAAATTAATGTTATCTTTGAAAATTGAAAAAGCAGAATAACTGGAAGCTAAGTAAATGTCAAGAAAAGAGATCAGTATGAAGTTTTGAGCCGCTAAAGTTCACTCCACTTGTTACTTCACAGAGTTTGAAATCATCGACTGCAAAATATTACTCGTTACCTAAGTGCGTATCCTATATTTCGCATTTAAGATTATAAACTAGTGTTTTTAGAGTCAGCTAGGTATTTAGAGTCAGCTAGGTGTAGAATATTAAACGTATGAAAAACATTCTCGATAATACATGATATCAAGTAACGATGTACTCAAAATACCAATAGCAATAGGTCTCATGATAACAACAATTATTTGTTACACAGTCCAGTTAAACCATTAAATATTCCCAAAATGTGAAGGAAGTGTAATAATTAAAGAAAACTAAACAGTTTCATTTAGTAAAATCCTTTTATCATCATACCAGCGTTAAACTACTGTTTCAAATACTCTCAGCTGTGATAGAAACTAACCTTTACCAGGTGGGTTGTGTAAACTGTAATATGAAAATTTGAAAACGTACTATTGATGTTAAGGAGTGTTTACAAACATATAAAAATATAAAAATCGTTGATTCAAATATGCCTGAATCTATATTAAAAAGAGCAAATGAATAATCGTATGTTTTGTTAGTAAACAACAGAATTGTAACCATTGATATCACTAATATAACCTCCAAAATTTTTAACTTACTAACAAGTTTTAAAATATTAATAAAAGGTGGTATGATGAAAAGTACCGTTCGTACTCGACTTCGCCTCGTAATTGAAACATTATCTCGTACCGATGATAGCCACTTTCCGGACAAGTAACGAAATGTACTATTAAAATTCCTACTGACAAAAACATAAACATGTCAAATCTAAAATTAAAATTATAATTTGTATTATTATAAAAACAGGTTATTTTGCAATAGGACTTGTGACTACCTTGTATTAGAGACCCATAAAGAAGATCACCAAGCCTTTTGATTGATTAAATCAAAAGGTCTTCGCCTTCAATCATAAGGAAAAACAAGCCTTTTAGCTTTTCATCTCCCTGCAGTGATATGCAGTCAGATTCATCATCAACAAATTAGGAAACTTCCAGTAAAAACTTGCATGAAAGAATTAGTACTGACGTTTACATTTACTTATAAAAACTTGATGTTTTTATTAGAAAAAAAACAACTTAAATCCTTTTTTTAAGCTCTTCATCCTTTTGAAAACAAAAAGACACCACAATTATTTATACATAACGAAAGTGTCGGTTCGGCAGGGAGGACCGCACCCTCTGGACGCCACCGACAGATAGCCATTACTGCTCCAGTAATTACTACTTCACTCGTCTGGCTCATCACACATTTACATTACCATGCACGCGACTCCGCACCCACGGCGTCCGGCCTGGCTGCAGTTGCGTAACAGAGAAGCTGGCCAACTATCCACGTGCCATGAGGATTCGATGACGAATTGCTGATGGAAAATTAAATTGCATGTCACACTGAAAATGAATTTTTTGACACATTAATTTATTTCCGTTACAGAATCGTTAAGTGTCACATTATGTTTTAGACGGTTGGAAGCGACGTGACGTTTTCGATAAATGAAACGTTATATAATCCTAGCCATACCAGTCATGTATTTCAGAATTTTAAATTATACATATAGAAATTAAAGATGGTTAATCTGTATATGTATTCATCATGAATAGCTAATATGATAGACGTAGCTTGTTATTTTAAACTATTTCCTATGTTCATGTTTGTTTATGCTGGCCTCCCCAGCTTTTAAGAGGTGATAAACTAAACCAACTTTACATACACCCCGGTATGGGCTGGGGCATTGTCGTGCACCTCGGACAGTCAACCCCGCCATCACCATACCCAGAGTCCCCCGACAGACCCGTCCAGCCCCACAACACTCAACAGCTGACCTAGTTTTTTTTATTTATCTTGCTCAAGTGTTTGCTGCGATAGCGTAATCAGTTTAGTAGCTTTTGAGCCATACATTGAAGTGAAATTATATCACAAACTATCACTGTTTTAACTTTCTGAAGGATTATCTGTTTATCTATTTAAAAGCAGTTACAGTAATTTAAGTAAACTCATAAATATTCATGTATCTTTCAATAAACATCACTATTATTCGTTCACATATTAAACTTACGACCGACTCGGAGCATTCTCAATAGCCCTTTTGCCAAACTAAAAGTTGAAACATTATTTTACTACAATTTAACTTTCTACGGTATAACATGTTTTCTCCTGTTTTCAATAAACACTGAAATATTTTCCACTGATTACCGGTATTTTACTAGCGTGACTTTTGTGTATTTGGCCTTTATAAATTTAACCATTTTGTTTCCATATATAAATTTCTGCAGGGTTTATTCAAAACACCTAAAATGTCTGTAGTAGATAACAAAAATTTTAAAATGTGAATTTTTGACATAATTAACAAATGGATTTTGGCTTCGTTAACAAAAAGAATATATCTTGACTATATAAGAATTATAATAAAGTAAAATTCTTCTTCAATATATATCAGAAAATGTATTCACTTCCTTTTTTCAACTTCATTATAATTTTATCACCTATAGTAGTACAGTCAAACGAAATTAGTGTTAATACTTGTTGTAAAAAGTAAATTTAGAATTAACTTTATAGGGTATGAAAATAGATAACTATTTTATTTTTGCACCATTCAAACGTGGTGTGTTAAACGAGTAACAGTATTAAAACACAAGTAACGAATCCCCTTTTAATAACCACATGAGTTTAAAACTTTCCTTACAATTTCATAGCGACCACATCGCATGAACTTGTTCGTTGTTGAGTCTGTTTAACAACTTCATATTTTTATATGAAGCGCCTGGAACAAAGCCAGTGGCACGAGGTGTGGATTATGACAGTGTTATGACAGGTTTGTAATTATGGGGGATAATTGGATCCCCCCTTCCACCATAACACCCCCCTCGCTGCCTCCCCGCCACGGCGCGGCGTACCGGTCAGCACGTCAAGGCGACAGTCGTAATTTAATGTAAGTTGAAAGAGAATTTATTATGTCCTTCGCAAATTCCCAACTCAACCCAAATGTACCACCACCATAATTGTTTGGATATTGATGTTTATAATTTTTATATATTTTTTTTATTTTAACGTTAAAATAAGATTATTAAAAAATAATTTACAGTGTAGGGTTTTCGTATTAAAATTTAACATTTTAAAAACACTTTTTTCAGATTTATCGTCAACAGATATCTTTTATGATTGATAAAGTGTTTCACTATTTGTAATTTGTCTTCATCAAATATTCAAGTTGCGTTCTCCGAAATCAGAATTTTGAACATAATGCAATAGAGCATTTAATTCGTAGAAAAATAAGTCGTATAAAATAAGCCGGTAAATTTGGGTTTACCTAAATGAATATTATACTATACAGGCAGTTACACATCACTCATAATTCTCAAAATGGTTTAAAAAAGCAAATTATAATTGTTTTTTTATATTTAAACTAAATATGCCACCCTACGATTAAAGCAGCACATACGTTAGTTAAATTTGTTTTCTTTGTTTCACTTTTGATAGAAAACTGAATTTACTCTCAAACGTTTTACCAAAAGCCTATATTTACATGACTTCTCTCATCAAGATATAAATTCTAAATCATATTAACAAACGTTAATTACATGGTTCTACCAAAAATACTTGCCTTATTTGGCTCTGTGGTCTTGAATGCAAGAAAACTACAAATTAATTGATTACGCAGTCAGCCAAGAAATCAGTGCGCAGTGAGTTTCCAATTAGTTGATTACATCGGCCGATTACGTAGTCAGAATGCAAGGGACAATCAATTAGCCACTGTACCACTGATATGCCCCACCATTACCCGCCGTGTTCGTTAGTCCAATGTGGCAGCGTTCGTAACTTTGTTCTAAGTTTCCATGATGAGGTTTTTCTTTAAATTTTGGATATATTTAGATAAATTTTAATTTTTAATGGAAAGTTAATCAGTTTAGATGATCTCAACGATTTTTTTCTTCACTATAAATTATAACTTACCTTTGCTTGGAGCTTCTTATGTCCTACTCAAGATCAAGTTACTACTCAAGAATGGAAGTTGAGTCAAACCTATGTGCTACAGATGACAATATTCCATGTATTTATGACAAATATTTTAACATTAAAAATATATTTTAGGGAATCCTGGAAATCTATGTGGATCCCTTTTTAAAATTTTTTCGACACAGCGAAGTGAACAAAGGTTTATTCTGTAATTGTATAAGTCATGATCGTCTGTGGTGATATCTATTGTTGTTTACAATAGTAAGCCTATTCGGTAGGCGCCTATTACTAAAAGGTCGTTTGAAACAAAAAACTACTAGGCTTAAGTATAATTTAAGTTGCTAGAGTCATGAAAACAAATTACCCAATTTTTTGTAAAGTTGAACGTTTTAGATAAAATTAAAATAATTATAAGTGCTTTTAGTAGTAAGGGCTAACAGCACGCGGCATTTCGGTCCATTTTGGGGTGCGGAGTCACGGGTTAATTTGCTGTTTTGGTCCCGTGGGTTTGAGAAAAGGACTGCGCGTAAAGCAACAACAGAGGCCGCCCATTTGTTATGTAAATAAGCACCCTTTCTCGGGCAATTAACTTTAGTTTTGGCGGACGCAAGGATAACCTCATGCCGCATACGGGGAATACTTGCCACCAACGTTAAAATGCAAACACGAATAAAGATTATACTTGTTTATTAAGAAGATTTAACAGAACTAGTCGATTGCCTTATGGAATCCATTTAAAGTTATTAAATCATTTTGGAATAAAATCTGCTCATCGGTATATTCATGAACATTTGATATTTGCGCAAAAAGGGTAAAATATCACGATTCGTTCTGAATTGAGTTCGGAATCATTTGATTCTGATTGGGCGGTAACTAAAAAAAAGTTTCTGATTTAAGCTTTTGAATTGTGCTTTTGACCCTACAGCAAACATTTAAATATAAACTACCAATATTTAGCATACCCAGGGGACAGTCCAGAATGGAAATCTTAAAATTCTTAAATCCAAGCATACCCTGAGATGTACCTCATTTTAATAATCTTTACAAGTGGAACACAACGCAGAAACCCGTTTTTAAAGGAATGTTCCAAACAAAAATTTCAGCTCCTCGAATATTTCAATATTTCTCCCTCGAATATATTTTTTTTAACAGCCCTTTTCAATTTCAGTTTATTTCTCCTGTAATGAGTATTTATTATTGAAAAGTTCGTTATATTTTCGTCACGCTTGGATTGCATTAAATTTTCCATCCCGTATTAATATTACAACTAGAACTTTCCGTAATAAACATGAAATTTTACCTAACCAATCCGTATTAATACTAACAGATTTTGGTATGACTTTAAACAAGTCATCTTCAGCTTAACGATTACTTAATACAATTTAATGCTTGTTAGTATTTCTGTACTCTTATGGAACAGGGCTTTGTTATAGATTGTAACGAAAATCAAAATTGACTTTTGAAGGATTTAAATATTTTTTCTGAACCTGTGGAAGTGGTGGTCCAGAGGGTATTTTGACAAATCCTCTTTTAATACGATTCACCTAGCAGCAAACATGCGGAATTCGGATTAAACACCCTTGTTGTTAATGCGAAAAGGCAAAGTTGTAATACCTTTTTTCTTCACTAAACAAATTCCCAATTACAATCTACCGTGATTAGTCAAATTATTCGGTAACTTGGTTGGTAGCGACGGAAACACGACACTACGTAAGCCTTTTTAAGGTGTTTGGGATTTAGCAAACGTAGTGAGTATTAATAGACTATTTTAGTTAAAAACCAACCAAACAACTAACCAAACTTGGTTGGTCGCGGCAGAAACACGACATAAGCCTTTTTCAGGTGTGGGGGATTTAGCAAACGTAGTGAGTATTAATAGACTATTTTAGTTAAAAACTAACTAAACCACTTAAACGGTAAATTTTTACTTGTAAAACATCAAACCCACCCCTGATGTATTGATAACATAAAGCTTGAAAATACAGCAAGGTAATAAAATCTCCATTGCCTACGGGCTTTGCTAAATGGTATTTTAATATTCCAAGGATTATACGGAACACAATTTGGCCGGTGATGTGGCTGAGGAGATTGACAAATCTCGTTAGTGCAGCCTCTCCAATCTCCATCAGCACTTCCGCAACATGCTGCAGCCGACACGAGCCACCTGCTCGGCGTATCCTCACATGCTGCTGATCATGATTTTGATAAGCTAAATTAAAAGTTTAGATATCGATATAATTTATTACTATCTCAAAATCCTATTGTTTATGAAGATTATCCTACTAAAAACCAAATACACTACTAATTATAAAATTAAAAAGGGTTTGTGTTAGTTTGTTTGTATGATTCTCTATCACGCCCAATCTATTATTGAACCAGTTATAGTAGACCTGTCAGTTTGGAAAAGACGTACTGATAACCTTAAGGGACATTATGAATTTTCTTGTTCTTGAAGTATCTTTTACTCCTCGTGGATTTATTAAGTTTAAGTAGTAACCCATAAAGAGAATATAACCAATAAAATATTCCTTAAAAATCTGTGGATGAAGCCGCAATTTTTCCGTAAAACCTATGGTACACTCCCTTGCATTTATAAAAAATTCAATAATCTCTTTTGCAAGCAACAAACGTTACAACTATAAAACATATACTGTATACTTGCATATATTTTCAGATGTAACCAATTTATTCCAACGAAGTCTTCCCTAACTGTGCGGCGAGGGGATTCAAGGAATGTCAAGTATTCGAGAACATGTATATTACCAACAGTTGTTTAGCAGTTGTAAGAAAGGATTACGCCTCTCAGTGGGCTTAGTTTATTACTTTGGAAAATTCACAAGGGAAACCCCAGAACTTGGCAAAGCAACTATGCCGGCTAAGGCGATTACACACTGATGGGTCTTCTAAATGGACTTTTGGAGGAAACTAAGGACTTAACTGGATGTAGAACTCAAACTTTTGGTTGTGAGTTAAAGTAAACCTTACAAATCGTTTTCGAGGACTCTTTCTGAAAAAAATCTTATGTTTTGTTAATGTGATTAACACGGTTAATTTTACGTTTGTCATCAATACAGTTCGTTTTAACAAGAGTTGTGAATGATTCAACAAATTCTTCAATAGTGGGTGTTTAATATATTTATCTCCAATACTTTTGATGGTTTGCTTTTGTTCTCTGTATTTAGTTTCAATTAGTTCCAGAATCTTGGACAAAATATAACGTTAAAATGACATTTTCATATTCATTTTACGAATTGATACCGAACGATTTTTAAAAAAAGCTGATTTAGACAACAGTTAAGTAGCAGTTCTCAAGAATGAACGATCACGGACGATGTGAAGAATGTGCCGACCTTCACACCGCGGCGCGGCGACCTCCTGTGAGTACATTGAGCCCCCCTTTACCCATCACCCCGAGTTGGCTTCCGTTTTTGACATGCCCTGTTTCCTCTTTTCAAGAGAACATTTACATAATGACGACATTGGCGGTAACTGTGCAGAGTGGGAAACTAATGTGAACTTGTGTCTGCTACTTCGTCCTCGCACATGTACGGAGTGAAAAGTGGCTTACTGAATATATTGGTGTTGACTAAAAATGTTGTGATAATGAGTATATGGATACATAGAATGTATTTTTAAGGCTATTAGTTTTAAATGTACTTTATAATTCCATTTTTTAAATAATTATATGACAGTCAAACATAATATATTGCAAATGACCCCGTACTTGTTAATCATTGTCTCATGAAATCTTAGTTTTCTCCCACTTAAAACAGTAAACCTAATTTAATAAATATTTTTAAAGAATTTTTTTATTACAGTTGTGTTTTACAGGTAAACTTATGATGGATACGGTGAAACATTTTGCAATGTGAACTATTTTTATTTTGGTTCAGGAACGTTAAGAATAAATTAGATCCATGTGCGTGTTATTATGCTATATAATATTTAAAATAAACTGATATGGGTTTCTAGTAATTTATAGTTGTGGTGTTACTGTCTATATGCAATTGTATGAAAACCAAATCCCGTAATAGAGTTTATCGCTCAGCGTAGCCTAAAGTGCATGCACATTGGTAACGTTATAGCAGTTTGACCGAAGGAAACTCCCAATCCAATTCAACTGTGTCACTCAATGTTAAACCAGATATTCAGCATGAAAAAATAAAAAATAAACGCTAATAAACTTGCTTTAAAATGATATTCAAATATTCTCCGAATCACATTGTTCATGTTTTTAAAATCTAGTTGTAAGATAATGATATGATTTAAAATAAATGTGCTATGTTCAAATAAATGTCAACATATAGATGGTACAGAGCACAAATATATTGTTACTTACCGCAGAGCACTTACTGTTATTTTTTTAACGCCAGGGATGGGGCACAGTATTTCATTTGAAGAAATTCTCCCTTTTAATTTAAATAAGAAAGAAATAGACGGGTTGGAATTGCTTTTATACAATCTATATAATTAATACGTAGAAGGATAAAATGAACAACCTACTGTCATAGCAGGAGTGCTTATTGAATTACTGCGATTTCTATTTGCGATAACATTGACACTTTGTGTTAGAATCAAAATTTTCAAATTAAGTTATAATGCTTAGCCAAGTAGTTTCATTTCCCCTATTTATAATTTCCTCTAAGTTTTTCAAAAAATTATGTTTTACAGTATTAAGTTATTTATTTAGCCTATCAAGTTAAGCGAAATACTGAATATTAATACTGAGTATTGATGCCAGTTTAGTTTCTCCCTTTTTCTATGCTAGTAAGTAAAACCTGAGCCAGTCATAACATGCATGTCTTGGCAACATCGCTTAGAAACAGACACTAAACACCTTTGTAACACAACTTTAATTTAGACTTACCCTTGAGAAGATTTATTTGATCAAGCTCCTAGTGGTAATTGAGAAACTTGCTCCGATACTGTTTGTTAAAAGTTGGGAAAATGTTTACACTCAAGGTAACTGTTCCGGTTGAAATTTGGCCTTTTTTGATGTGATTTCGTTTAATCGAATTTTGCGTCATACAAGACACACATTTAAAGATTACACCGAAAATGTTTCAACCATACGAACACATTTTTTCTTTGGATACAAACAAATAATTAATAAATGCAGAATTTTTTTCCATTCAAAAATACCTACATTATTACACGAAGCAATTCTAACCGCCAAAAATGGAAACTTCGCACACCTAGGAAGCAACCAAGTCCGAGGCAGGCGATTAACTCCTTCTTGAACGTGCAAGTCTATTCACCTATTGTTAATGCTCCCTGAGCAAGTGGATGATGTGCTAGGTGAATTTATTATGCTACCGTCTCCGCATTCTCAAATTCACTGTTTCAGTTCAAAAAATGTAGACATACGTTTTACTTTGGAAAATATTGTTTATATAGTATTACATTTAGGCCAGTCGGGATCTATTTTGAAATGGAATATCGTATATCCACTCGGAATCTGATGACAACGAACGGAATTCTTCTATATAAATAATTAAATAAATAAATCTATATAAATGAATTAATGTAAACAGTTAAGTTTCAATTCTCAGGCTATAAAATATATTTGTGCCTTGCTCAGCAAACAATATTGAATGTTTATTAACTCGTAATATTTTCCCTTATCAGAAGGTGTTAAACGCTAAGTGAAAAATATGCAGTCGTTCCCAGAGACAACAAATAAGTATATGACGAAAAATGAACCTCATAGAAAGGACGTTCAATAGAAAGTGAACGTTTTGATGTCAGGCGAACCGCAATTACTTTTAAGAACTCCGTAAAAGGTTCGTTTTTGTTCGGGGAATCACATTATTTTGGGACTCAGGTACTTGATATCGCCCACACGCAGATTGATTTGTTACCTTTTTGTTTTATATTTATTTAGGTCTAGAGATAATATAAGTAATGTCACACTATTTTGCTTTATTTAAAGATAAGCTGTGTAATAACACACAGCAATATGATTTTCCTAATAAGTTTTATACTTATGCATATGCTTCTTGTACTCGTAAAGACTTGTGAAGTACAGGGTGTTTTTTTTAACGCAACCCATATTTGAGATTGAGTAATACACATAAAAATATGAAATAAGTATTGTTTTATGGATCTTTACGTTTTATACAATCTATTATTTAAGTTTGATCACATTTAGTTTACCTTATGTGCTCAAAAATCCGCCAGTGGCATTTGTATGAAGTTATGCTCTCTCCATAAAAATCCCGAACACGTGTTGCCAGGTACCTCTTTGAATTTCTTGCATTCCATATGTTTTGTTTCTTTTGAGGTACTGAATATGCTGTGAATTGTTTTTGTAGGCCTTACTTTTTATGAATTCCCAAAGAAAATAATATAGTGAGGTAAAATCCGGGGATCTTGAGGGGAAATAAAGTTTTGGGTTGCGTTTAAAAAAACACCCTTTACTTTAGCAGTAGCTCGCGACTTAATTCTCTGGAAAACCAATAAACTTGTTACAAAAAAGTTTCAATAAGATGGCAAACTAACGAGCCCGTATCAATATTCCATGTCGGAATCCGCCGCGGGCCCAGCCTCTGTTTACAGCGTTCCACCTTCTGTTTTTCTGTTTCCTTTTCAGAAGAAATAGTTTATTCTCTGAAGCTGTTTTCAGTCCACAGTTTACACATCTCGTGATGCTTTATGAGATACGCCCTGTATTGACGTCAAGCCATTTTTTGTAGCTTGATTCAGGTGTCGGAGTTATATGTTCATGTCGCATATCAGTAGTTTTCACGTTTACATGTAGACCTCATGCATTTTTTTGTAGAATGTCTTGCGATGTATTGATAATACAAAAATGCTGGTTTTACATCAGAAATGTGGCTGTTGGTGACAATTTTTATTGGTTAATTTCGCAAGATATCTATACTTATTTTACATAAATGTTACATATTTATCTTGCAATACTACGTATTGACTGTCATAACCAAAAACAAAACATAAAAACACTAAAATTTAACAAATTCAATGTTCCCCCTTTCTACACAAAGTTGATGAATAATAAAGCTTGAAATGTGCGGACTTTGTTTCATGCTATAAACAATATATTGACGAAAAAGTAATAGAAGAATATGTTTCTTTATGTTTATTATCAAAACGTTTGTGTGATCGGAGATGATTTAACTACACAAGAAATGTGATATAGTTTTTAACTTCCGTGGCATTTGCTTATAGCAATAATATTGTGTTTTAAGTGAAACACAACGTCATGAATTGCAAAGGTGGGTAGTCATTCAAAAACATTGCTCACGTATTCAAATTAAAGCCAGTTTCGTCAATTTATTGTGTATAATTGCTAGCCTTTGCTCACTGTTCACTCTCGGATTTGAAATTAGAAATCAGTAGGTTGCTTATTAATATTTTAAGCTCTCTTCTTTCAATTGCTTTATCGTGTTAGTGTTTACTATATACGATAAAAAATACCAATAAAAATATATTTTTTAATGTTATAATTAGTTTTAAAACAACAATGCCTCTTTTTTAACGATTTAAAATACACTTTAGCATCACAGTCATTCAATATGTTGGATGATTTTTTTTGGTTTTGTAAACCTATTTTGTCCATGTATTATATTCCCATCTTTTTTTGAGTTTGTTGTGATAAAATAGCTCTTAGAGTAAAATTAAAAAGGTTTTAAGTGTAAAAGTGTATATTTTCATGCCATGCTGTGTTATTTTTTATTTGCTATAACCCAAGGTAAACATGATACCCTTTTTTCTTTCTTTATTTGACCACCGAAGGACATAATAACAAAAGGAACATACTCTACGTTATTTATTCATTTTCCATATAAATAAAAAAATATGTAACGAAATCACTTAAATCGTTCCTTTTTTTCTGTGATAAAATACCCAAAAAGTGTATCGCCAATGCAAAATTACAGTGATTAATCACAATATTGTTTAATCGATTCCCAGCATAGTGGTATGATCAGCTCGAAGGTTTTTAACCCTGGATTGTTGATATCGGCGAGTGGTGCTCGGAGGTGATTATGAGTGTCATGACAGGCTTGTATCAGAGGGTTAATTTGTTAATCCAACACCTCCTTCGCCCAACACTCCAAGTCTCCTCTCTCGCCGGCCTCGCGCCGCGGTGACAGCTGTAATCCTGTCTCTTGACGGCCAAATTTAAACGATACATCTTCATCAGTTAAACCAATTTTGTAATTGCATTATTATTTCAAGTTTTCATACTCCAATTTGCTTTTTGTACATAACGGTGGGTTTACCTCAAATGTTTACAGTTATTATTTGCGTGGACCTTTTTTTGGCTAATATTTTAGAAATCTAAGAAACAATTATTTATCCTGGTGATAAGATTATATTACAATGTAAAAAGAAAAGGTAAATAGACATGGCATATTTTCCGTGTCAACGTGTTGGTTGACATTGTTAGATATATGCTAAACATTTACAATGCAATAATTTATCGTTAACTCATTTGGTATTGGTCACATAGAAAATAATATATACTATTTTCTCCATTGTATCGATATACATTTGATATTCATAAATCAATTTGTTTTCATCGTGTAAGAATGGTATCCCTAAACAATGCAATTTAGTGTTTGTAATAATTTGTGTTCAAAAGACCTAACAAATCAAAAAAGAAAGTATGGTTTTACTCATTTGATTGTGATCCAGTTACAATCCTGCCGTCTAATTGCAAAGCTAAGTGATGGTAGTCGTCAATTTATTCAATAACTTTTGTGCAACTGGAACAGCCGAAACAAGCCATGATTACAGATTAATATCCGGCTCTGGATATTGGCTTTCAAAAATCGATCTGAATTTAGTTTTTTCTTCTGTTGCAGTTAATTAAGCAAGGCTCTTTTATAATTTAGCAACTGTAAATTTCGATTTATTATTTAGATCTGAAACCATTAAATAAAAACAAACGTTGACAGTCGGATAACAAAGACACAAAATGCTGAAATAAAAGATCACCCTTTGTAACTTTTCTAAAGTTTACATACCTATTATATTAGCCCATTTATCACAAAACAAAAAGCCTACTTATTTACTAATACAGACGGCGAAGTACAATTAATAGCATAGAAATTACTTTGCTCACTCCGAAAATTTCAGTAATCGCCGTAAGAAGTTTGCAAAGTGCAAAGTACATCTCATAGTAAGAAGTTCGCAAAGTATTAAATAATTGATTAAATAAAAATTACTAGGATCTTGGTTTATTTGACTCGTTACTGTAGTTTGTTAGAAAAGTGAATCGCTCTAGGGGAGGAATCGAACCGAGTGAGGAAGCAGAATACAGACGAGGTGAACTGTTACAATTTGGTATACAGCTCTACAGTCCTTAGGCGAAACCCGACTGTGAATAATGATAGGGCTTGTTAGTTAAAAGTTTAAGTTGTTAGAGGAAACTACTGATCCTGGGATGAAGTTAAGTTCGAATTAATCCTTGTTTCAATTGTTTTCCTTTTTATACTTAATCAACTCGAAAGTACAGCTATAGGGTGTTAAATAGGTTCTAAAGAACATAGTGGCAAGAAACTGAGTTTTTTCTTGATTTTATTAATGTGTACTTGAAAACACATAATAAATGATCTTATGTAATATTCCAATACTCTAATCATAGATTTTCTGAATAACCTTATTAATTTTTAAGGCCCTAATTTTTCGTTGCTTAATTTTTATTTATCAATCTCTGAAATGTACACAGTAATGTATTATTACCCAGTATTATTTCCAAACTCCACAATAGTAACACAAGCATTTTTTAAAAATACTCAATCAAACGATTAACTTAAGATATTTTAAAAATGTCTCTTAAAACACAATTTTTAAGTTAAGGCTACTGGTTTTGACAATTCTACACTTTTAGATAAATATTTTCTCTTAAAAACATTATCCAATCCGCATGTAAAATGAATAGAACACCAAAAAAGATATATCGATCTACATATTATAACGCATAAAACGTACCTGAACAATAATTCATGATGGTTTTAATAATACTACACTTTTAGATAAGTATTTTCACTCAAAAACATTATGTAATTCGCATCTAAAATAAATTGAACATTCAACAAGTTTTATTAATCTACATATTATCATGTATAAAACCTACCTGAATAATAATTTTATCACTCTCATTACATAATTTGACAATCCAAAACTAAGGATATAAAAAATTAATCACATATAACGCATATCGTACTTAACAATTAAATTTCAAGTACATTTAGACTAAATTGCGAATTGCATGTTTTTAGTTTTCCTGTCTAATGTTGCATGTCTGTGGAAAGAAACTTGATAATAACTCGCCCCGAGATGGTATCTAAAATACATTAACAGATTTGTAAATAACGAAAACAAGTCATTAAATTAACACAACGCCACGTGATTACTTAAACAAAAGCTCGCGAAACAAAGCGGGCTGTAATCTTAAATAGAATCACCACTACAAAGAATACGAACATTCAGTAACCGTTTTAAACGCCGCTATTTTTCTTACTTGCGAGGCCAGCTGGAGATTTGTAGTCTGCGTCGTTCTTTAACGCCTGGTTAAAAAAATAATAGCCAACGATTCTTGCGATTCCTAAGTAGTTCGTGAATCAACGATGTAACCCAAGTTTAGGATTTTTCCACATCTTGTCGCTTTCTTGATCGAAAATTATATATATTAATTTTTTATTCGGTATTCAAAATAATTCATTAATTTTCAGTTAAGGTTTAAAAACCCTGTAAATTCGTTTTTTTTGTTAATATAATATTTTAGTGGGGCTTCTCGTTGCTGATAGGAAATAAAACGTTAGAATAAACTGAAAAACACGTAGTTTCAAAACATAAAAACTCACATGGAATCGGAAACTTGCTCTAGTTGAAGCATCGGAAACAGAGTTCTTGTTGACCACGTCATTACAGGAACAAATTGTTTAAATTTAAAGGTTCGTGTAACCGATATTGAATTCTCAGAGCTGAGCCATCCCGTCCTAGTTCTACAGTCATTGCTTGAAACTGAGGTTTTACTTAGCAAACAGGAATTTCCAAAGTATATATATATATATATATATATATATATATATATACATAGGTTTTCTATTCTATTTTCCTATTTTAAATTTCTTTTTTTTAATTTTTTTTAATTTTATTTATATTCTATTGATATATAGTAAATGCCAACCAAGCACATTATAAGCCATTGTTCCCAATTAAGATGTAGGCCCAATGATTGATCCCATTGATGTATTTCTGTAAACTCAAAAGAACTTTTCCCAATGTTAAATGTCACTAACCATTGTTTAAGACCAAAGTTTTTTCAACCATTATTTAACAATAAAACAGTCATTTGTGCAGCCAGTTGTATTTTTTTCAAACACAACCAAGGTTTTAAAATCAAATTATGAAGGCTATTGAAGGCACAGCTGCTTCATTCCCATAGCTATATGCCCATGAGTAGCCAGACACCAAGCAAGTAGGTAAGACATACGGGTATGTGTGATAGCGCGATGGCAGGTAGCGGTGAACCTTGCGTGGCCGACGCCTTTGGCGGGAAGCCGGTCGGTAGTTTTGGCGGGAGACGCGATCGACCCCAGCATTCCGCACTTATCACTTCCTGTTATCGTTATTGTCTTATCATCGCGGATATTTATAGCCGTGAGCCGCGCCCGTAGTTTATCACGGCTTGCGGTGAAATTCCGTCCTAATGGGTCAACGTCTCGCCCCCCCTTTTGCTTGTTAACAACAAAATGAAACAAACTATCACTAATCACCAAAACCTATACGTTATTTGAGTTGTATACTTACTCTTATTAATGTCCCTTTATCTTAAGTACACTAGAATCAGAAAATGTATCCTTCAGTGGGCAAACTAGAGGATATAAAATATATTTTATAGAACTAACAATTCACAATAGGTATTTTTCAACAGCTCTCGACCGCCAGACCTACATAATATTACAAAAGCTGAAGGGTTCTCATTATAATCTTCAACATTACCTAAACAGCTGTTGACTTCACTGTATTGTAATTGGAAATGTCCAGCTGTTGAAGAGCCATGTCAAAGCTGACACGAGACTGAGGATTGCAACCGAATTAACCATGATCGGAACTTTTTCGATAGTATTCAACATTTTCGTTTTGTATTCACCGGTTCTTCTTACCGTTGCTGGCCGTTTGTGGCTGAGGAGAATTTTTTAGGTCGACGAAGGTCTGCTGGTCGCCTGCTTTTTCGCCAGCACACTTTTGTCAAGATTTAGCCCATCTTCATGATCCTTTAAAAACAGCATTTTAGCACATCGCGGCGATAATAACGGAACTGTACAATATTTACCAATCTAATGTACACAAATAAATGCCATGGACATAAACATTCTTGCTACGAGCAGTAAAAATGAAAATAAACAACAATTATTATTGTAATGTAACTATGGTCAAATCTTAGTTCTTGTTTTATATCTTGCAAATCCAGTACGAAACGCTTAATCGGCAATCAGGGGGATGATTGTCGAGACAAACCTCGCTACAAGCTCTGCCCCAACCACTGCCGAGGAAACTTCCAGCATTTAGCCCGCTTCGAGGTTAATTGTGCAGATCCTGTCCTCTAGTTCGAGCCTCATTTGCAAACCCTCAGAATCGAGCGAACCAGCACCATAAATACCCCTCTCCCTTTCTTGTCGATAGTGAAATAATTGCTTTACTGGGGTATCACTTGAAGTACTGACAGAATTTTTAGGTGTGAATTTTAACTAACAAATTTGCCAAAAAAAAGTGTCGAGAAAGCTACAATCAAAGTTACCCGCGCCTGTAGAATGTGACAGTTATTCTTAATTTTTTGTTTTTGTTTCAGGTGAGAAAAGTTTGGAGGAAGTTACTTTACTGAGCATTGTCGTCTCTGTAGGTAAAATTATTTAGTTTTAACATTTCCATATAGAATAATGTTATTTTTTATTTTGTTTTAAAACAATGTGTAGTTTTTAAGGTAGTCTGCGAAATCGCCTCTATGCGTAATATTATTTCCACCAAAATGGCAAGGATTTTAAAGGTATTACGAACCATACAGTTTCAGTTACCGCTTCGCAAGTGAAAGTTATAGGTATTCTATGTTGACTCGCGTGATAGAAAATGCAAATGCAGCTGGTCTGGGATCAAATATATTAAATTCAATTTTATTTTTCATTATTTTTTGTGTCTTTCTACGCCAGTGGCATTTTTAACGTTTTGTTCGGTAACGGTCCATACCCGCGTCTTGTTACTATCTAACGGCGACCTTTTTTTAGATAGATAGCATAATAAATTTAGAGCCCAATTACAAATAGCAACTTATTATTACTTATTATAACTTAATGATTTAACAAGGATACAGATTTCATTTAGTAATTCAGGCTTAAATAATATGCTATCTAGGGCAGTTATTGTTATAATGATCTTTGTTACTACGTTTTTTTGATATTTTTTTAGTGAACAGTCTAACCCTGTTTATAATATTTTGGCAATATACTAGAAAATGCCGTTCATAGACTACCTGATAAATCACAACCTTGTATATTTAACATTGCATACATTTTATTTTCGTACACTATGAATGAAAGTAATTTAAGAACATAAGAACTGAGATGAAATCATTTTGTGGTTGAAAACCCACCATTGGACGTGTGCTGCATGCGCTGAATGAGAAAGTTAATTGCTATCCAAAGCAATATTGTGGTTTTTATTACTGAAGCCATAGGCGATTGTATTTCTGCATCGCATTCCTTCATATCCGATTTGAAATTCATATTTGTTATTGAGGGGGGTGAGATTAGTGACAATATTACTTATCATTCTAATTACTTATCCTAAAAGTAAAGGTGTTTCCCCTTTGGTCTGGAAACAACAATCACAGCTAAATGTAGCCTTAGAAAACTTTGTTGTTAAGGGCAAGATATAAACATATTACTATTTAACTACATTATTTTTAAATAACAAATAAGCTAATATTTTAATACTTGTTCACAAAAACACAAGAATCCTAATCGTCAATCAACCATAAAAGTATAATTGAAAACAAACTCTAATATAACATCAAACAAAGTAAGTTCTCTGTTTTTCATGTAATGTACTTAAACCTTGCGCTGCAATATTATAATACTCACCCCATTCAAATACTTGTTATTAATGTTTCTGGACAAAGGAGAAAGTCTCTAAATTAATCTTTTCTTTGAAAATTGAAAAAGCTTAATAACTGGAAGCTAAGTAGTTGTCAAGTAAAAGAGATCAGTATGAAGTTTTGATTCGCTCAAGTTCACTCTACTTGTTACTTCAATGAGTTTGAAATCATCGACTGCAAAATATTACTTGTTACTGAAGTGCGTATCCTATATTTAGCATTTAAGTTTGTAAACGAGTGTTTTTTACGGTCAGCTAAGTATTAATAATCCTTCAATGAAGAATATTAAACAAATGGAAAACATTCTTGATATTGCATGATATCAAACAACAATGTACGCAAAATAGATAGCAATAGGTCTCACGATAACAACAATTATTTGTTACACGGTCCAGTTAAACAATTGGAAAATCCCAAAATGTGAAGGACGTGTTGAAGCAAAGCATTAGTTTCGGTCTCGCATGTAAATAATTTATTTTTTTAGTTAATTGATTTCGCAAACTGACTTATTTAAAGTAATCATAATAACTATTAGATCGGGCTGTTAGAACTGTGAAAAGTTTCGTGGAACGAATATAATATGAATATAACGAAAGCTATATATTTAATGAAAACTAAACAGTTTTACGTGGTGAAAACCTTTAAAAAATCCCTACTGACAAAAATATAAACATTCCAAACCTTAAATTAACATCATCGTTTGTATTATTAAAAAAAAACAGGTTGATGTGCAATAGGACCTCTGACTACCTTGCTTTAAGGACCCATAAAGAAGATCACCTAGCATTTATTTAAAAAAATCAAAGATCTTCCTCTTCAATCATAAGAAAAAACATGCCTTTTAGCTTTTCATCTACCTGCAGTGATATGCAGTCAGATTCATCAATCCATTAACAAATTAGTAAACTTCTATGAAAAACTTGCATAAAATAATTAATCCTGACGTTTATATTTACTTACTTATCAAAACCTGACGTTTTTATTATAAAAAAACTTCAATCTCTTTTTGAAGATATTCATCCTTTAGAAACTAAAAGACACCACAATTATTTATACATAACGAAAGTTTCGGTTCAGGCAAGGGAGAGACGGTGGCAGGCAGGACCGCGCCCACTGGACGCCACCGACAGATAGCCATTACTGCTCCAGTAATTACTACTTCACTCGTCTGGCTCATCACACATTTACATTACCATGCACGCGACTCCGCACCCACGGCGTCCGGCCTGGCTGCAGTTGCGTAACAGAGAAGCTGGCCAACTATCCACGTGCCATGAGGATTCGTTGACGAATTGCTGATGGAAAATTAAATTGCAAGTCACGCTGAAAATAAATTTTTTGACACATTAATTTATTTCCGTTACAGCATCAAAAGGCAACGTGTGCTAGTATAGCAGAACTTTTTTTCATATTGAAAAGACATACACCAATAAACATTTATTTCCTTGCTTGTATAATATTACGGACAGATATTTTGACGTCACTTTCTGTTTCTCTAATAAGTTCACAAATAAGACGCATATGACTGCCAACTGAGAAGTAGTCATATTTTTTTATATGGCAATGAAATAAACCACAATCATATACTTGTATATCTCAGCGAACAACTTGAATAAGGAGTAATGTGTGCTGGTGGATTTATTAATGTAACTGAACTCAGGTTGACATAACCATCAAAATGTTTTAGTGCGTAAAAGTAGGGTTTAAGTAAACACAGTAGTTAGGAGTAGGGTTAAGTATCACATTAAGTTTAAGGCGGTAGGGAGCGAGGTTACGTTTTCGATGAATGAAACGTTATATAATCCTAGCCATACCAGTCATGTATTTCAGAATTTTAAATTATACATATACAAATTAAAGTTGGTTAATCTGTTTATGTATAGATACATTGCTAATATGATAGACGTAGCTTGTTATTTTAAACTATTTCCTATGTTCATGTTTGTTTATGCTGGTCTCCCCAGCTTTTAAGAGGTGATAAACCAGACCCACTTTACATACACCCCGGGATGGGCTGGGGCATTGTCGTGCACCTCGGACAGCCAACCCCGCCATCACCGTACCCAGAGTCCCCCGACAGACCCGCCCAGCCCCACAACACTTAACAGCTGACCTCGTTTTGTTTATCTTGCTCAAGTGTTTGCAGCGATGGCGTAATCAGTTTAGTAGCTTTTGAGCCATATATTGAAGTGAAATTATATCACAAACTATCACTGCTTTTACTTCCTGAAGGATTATCTGTTTATTTATTTAAAAGTACTTAATCTTAAGTAAACTCATAAATATTGAGTTATCTTTAAATAAAAATCGCCATTATTTTCGCATGTTAATTCAGTGACTGATCCAAAACAGTCTCAATAGGCCTGTTGCAAATCTAAATACCCCAGTTGCAGTAGACCTGCGTACTCAGCGAATTTCGAATTCAAAAGAACGTATAGTTTAAGCCAACATAGCGATATTTTACATGTTTTTGTAAGCTCCATAAGTCTAATATGGGGAATAAGTATGCAGGTTTGCTGCCACGAAAATGTAAATATTTAGATTTTAGACTATTAAAAAAAAAAATCTACTTTGATCTAAATCTACTTTGATTTTAGACTATTAAACATTAAATCTCATCTAGATGAATCCATAAAACAAGTTTTATCCAGACATGTTGAGAAATAAGCGAGATATAGAATTAAACTTATTTCCCTTAAGGTTAACATTGGGACAACGTACTGTGTTTACCACTTTCAATATCTCGGTAACCAATGAACATAGAGCAGTGATTAAAAGTACTAAATTGTTAGTTTTTTTGAGCTGAATTCAATGGTGCCAACATTATAAATATTATTATATTCGATACTTTTTATTTTTCAGTGTAAAAAACTCAAAAGCCCTTTTTTGAGGGGTTTATCCCCCTTTATCCCCCCTTCCGGCAGTCCGATCGAGCTGGATCACAAACTCGTCCGAGTGATTGCCACTTTACACGTCTGCACCAAATGTCATTAAGATCGAACTATATTTACGGCCGCTATCGTGTTAACAGACATATGTATATAGATATACATATAAATTCCAACGAACGGTGTCTTTTTGCTTTTGGGGACCCCAAAACGAAAAGTTATCATGGTCTGGGTCCTAGGTCTTACCATGAGTACTACGGTAACAGTTTTTTCCCTTTAGGGGAAATTCGCTAAAAGCTGAAACGTGATTTTACCACAGCTAACCTTTTACGGTATATAATAATGTTTTCTTCTATTTTCAGTAAACACCATCATATTTAACAATTCATTACCAAAATTTTACCAGCGTGGCTCATCTGTATTTGGATGGTCTTGGATTTTTTTCGAAAAATCGAATGAATTTTATTTAAATGTTCCATCCTATGTTAACGAATTTTCTTTCCATATTTTTGGTAAGAATCACATCTAACAATTCTGTAATTAATCTATTAAAATAATTAGATTAAGTTTGAATTTTAACATAAAACCAAATAGATGTAAGCTGTTTTTAACGTAAAGAATATCATTATTATGTCATAATTCTAAAGTAAAATTTATCCTTAATGTATATCAGGAAAGTTGTTGATTTAACTTATTTAACTTTATTTTAACTTAATAAGTAAAAGTTAAAGTAAAGTTTTACTTTTAAAAATAATACTACTGCACCCGCAATAGTAAGTGCAGTTTAAACAATTGGCAGTTAAAATTATTTTGTATAAAAATATATAATTGTTTTGTTATTGAACCATTCAAACCTAGTCTATTAAATTAATAACATTATTAAAACGCTAGTAAAGAATCCTCTTTTAATAACCACATGAGTTTAAAACTTTCGTTAGAATTTTCCAGCGACCACATCGCACGAACTTGTTCGTTGTTGAGTCTGTTTAACAACTTCATATTTTTATATGAAGCGCCTGGAACAAAGCCAGTGGCACGAGGTGTGGATTATGACAGTGTTATGACAGGTTTGTAATTATGGGGGATAATTGGATCCCCCCTTCCCCTATAGCACCCCCCTCGCTGCCTCCCCGCCACGGCGTACCGGTCAGCACGTCAAGGCGACAGTTGTAATTAAATTAAAGTTGAAAGAGAAAAAATTATGACCTTGGCTTTTTCCCAATTCAACCTAAATGTACAGCCACCAAAATTTTTTGGATATGAAATTTTTATATTTTGTTGTGAAAATTTAACATTGAAATAAGATGATTATAATAATCTGTTGGTTTTCCTCAATAAAATAAAACATTTTAAAAACACTTTTTTTCAGATTTATCATCAAAAAAATATCTTTTATGGTCTTTTATGGATGATAAGGTGTTTCACAAGTTGTAATTTGCCTTTGCAAAATATTCGAGTTTTTTACTCCGTAATAAAACTTTTGAATAAATACAGTGAGGTATTTATAATTCTTAGAAAAATAAGCCGTATAAAATAAGTCTGTAAATTTGGGTTTACCCAAATGCATGTTATGTTTTACAGACAGTAAAAGACAGAAACACTCGTAATTCTCAAAATGTTTTTAAATGGAAAATTACAATGGTTTTTGATATTTAGGCTAAATTTGCCACCCAACGTTTATAGTACATACTTTAATAAAATATGTACTTTGCTAATACATATTTTTAATACTAATATCATACTTTGTTTTCTTTGTTTCACTTTTCATACGATACTGAATTAACTCTCAAACAACTTACCAAAGGTTTATACGTATACGTTCGTACTTAATAAGATTTAACTACCCCTAAACCTGTTTTACAAATTTTAATTGCATGGTTCCACAAAACATATCTATCTCTTTTGGCCCTGTACTCGTGAGCGCAAGAAAACTACAAGTGAATTGATTACGCAGTCGGCCAAGCAATCGGTGTGCAGTGAGTGTCCAATTAGTTGATTACATCGGCCGATTACGTAGTCAGAATGCAAGGGACAATCAATTAGCCACTGTACCACTGATATGCCCCAGCCATTACCCACCGTGTTCGTTAGTCCAATGTGGCAGCGTTCGTAACTTTGTTCTAAATTTCCATGATAAGGTTTTTCTTTAAATTCTAGTTATATTTTATTAAATTTTAATTGTTAATGGAAAGTTAAATTGTTAAATAATATCTACAATTTCAAAGAATTAGATAGCTCTTCTTTAACCTTCCTATATACTTTTCAAGATTGGCTAGTGGAAGTTACTCTGTGAAACCTATGTGATACCAGACTGACAATTTTCCATTATGTAAGACAAATATTTTCACATTTAAGAATATATTTTTAGGGACGCCTGAAAATATATATGAATTCCTTTTTATCGTTTCTTCAACACAGCGAAACGAAGAAAGGTTTATTCTGTAATTGTATTTGTCATGATCTACTTGGGTGATATCCATTTTTGTTTTCAATCGTATTCGGTAGGCGCGAATTACTAAAAGGTTGATAAACAAAAAGCTTCTAGGCTGGAGCATAATTTAAGTTGCTAGAGTCATGAATTTAAAAAAACTACACTATTTCTTAAAGGTAAACGTTTTAGATAAAATTTAAATTATCAATGCTTGTAGTGGTAAGAATTATCAGCATGTGGCATTTCGGTCCATTTTAGGGTGCGGAAGTCATGGGTTAATTTGCTGTTTTGGTCCCGTGGGTTAGTGAAAAGGTCTGCGCGTAAAGCAACAACAGAGGCGCCCATTTGTTATGTAAATAAGCACCCTTTTTCGGGCAATTAACTTTAGTTTTGGCGGACGTGAGGATAAGCTACGGGGATTATACCGACCACCAACGTTAAAATACAAACACGAATAAAGTTATACTTGTTCTTTAAGAAGATATAACAGAACTAGTCGATTACCGTATGGAACCCATGCTTCAGTAATTAGATAATTTTGGAATAAAATCTTATCATCGTTACATTTATGAACATTTGATAAACAATTTTAATTCTTTCCGATTCAGTTTGGAATTATTTGATTCTGATTAGACGATAAATATATGGTCGGGCAAAAGCGGGGAGTATTTTAAAACTCTCTTTAAATAATTAATAAGATTTAAGCTTTTCAATTGTGCGTTTGACCCTACAGCAAACATTTCAATATAAATCACCACATTTAGCTTACCCACGGGACAGTCCACGATGGAAATCTTGAAATTCTTAAATCCAAGCATACCCTGAGATGTACCTCATTTTAATAATCTTTCAAAGTGGAACACAACGCAGAAACCCAGTTTTAAAGGGATGGTCTGAAAAAAATTACAGCTCCTTGAATATTTCAATATTTCTCTACTAAACCAAGGGAAAGAATCTTAATGTGTAACATTTGATTTAAGCTACCATTTGCGTCTGGGTTTGCTCTGTTGTATTCTACTTTCAAATGTCTTTGAAATAAGGTACAAATCGTGGTACGCTTTCCTTTAAGAATTTTGAGACCATCAAGGGCCGTGTCCTAGGAATTCTAAAATTACAAATAAGGAAGCATTTTTGCTTATTTCTATGTAAATTACATGAATGCAAAGTTTTATTATATTTTACATTATACTTTAGTTTTTTTCACTGTATTCTAGGTTTCTCCCAATCAATCATAATACCAAAATCATTGATAAGCTACAAATTCAGTTGGAATAATCCACTTTCAAAGATGTTTAAAATGAAATAACATTCTATGTAAGCTCACGCTGAACAATTTTAAGACCCATCGTGAACTGTCCCTTGGATATGCAAAATATCGATGGTTAATGTCCTAGTGTTTTTTTTCATTGTGTTGAATACACAATTGAAAAGTGCCATCAAATTTTTATTTGTATTTAAGAAAATATTTTTAATATTCCAGACTTAAGCTCGTACACGTAAATCTCTATCGAGTAATTTTTACACTTAATGATCTAAAGAGTTGTCTATGGTAGACAATAATTTACTTATTGCGTAAAACTGTAAATAACGTAAAGGAAAATAATTCATTTTACAAATTATAATAAATAATTATAATTTTCAGAATAAAATACCTTCAATAATCAATGGTGACCGAAATTCTATTTAATTTCTTTCTGCGAAATCAATCTACTACAAATATTTCAACATTTCAATTAATCGAAAAAAAATTTAGGTCGTCCTACATTTTACTTATTTAATTGCAAAACAATATTCGAATAATTTTGTGAATAATACAATATGGGATTATTTAAAAACTACACTTTCACGACAACCAACGAACCATAATGTATCACAAATCCTTATGCATTCATCGATGACAGACGGAGCCGCGATGGACGGTATTCCGCCACCCATCGCCACGCCCGATAATCTCCCTGATGAATGAAGCCCCTTCTTATCTAGACCTGCCACACTCATCATGCTGTCTGGGCCTCTGTCTTCACGATACCGGGACACTTCATCACTCGATGGAAAAAATATAATGATAACTGTAGGCCAGTAGTCGACCACTTGCTTCATTTGCTTTATAATTTGTGTGTGTTTTCACTTGGTTTCTTCCAAATCAACTTGTAAGAAGCAATAATAAGGTTAAATTTTGTTTTAACATTTAATAATAAAATACTAAAGAAACTCATATAGTACATAATGAATTTTTGAAAATGCATTTATTAACTGGGTTAATTTTAACAACACAAAAGAAACTCATAGAATTGGGATATTGAATTTTTTGTTGAATTTATTAAGTGCTCGGTATTAAAATACGAAAGAAACTCAAATGTTATGATATTGAAGTTTCCAGTTGGATTGATTACTAGGTCAATATTAAAAATATTTACTAAAAATGTTGTGTACTTTCCATGAAAACCCATAAGTGAATTCTTGGGTATTAATTAATTAGTATTGGTACAGAAGAATCAGATCATGTATACTTCATTATGTAGAGATGTATTAAGTATACTTCATCTGTGGTATTGGTTATCATGATTTATTTAAACATAAACATTTTTTACGATGTTGGGTTTATCGCAATGTTCTTGTAAAGTGAGGGTAGACTATACAGAACGTAAAAACATCTTTTGCAACCAAGAAAACAAAAGGTGCAAAGACTAATCCCTGAAGAACTCCAGACAATGAGTACCAAGACAAACCCATCACTGTAATCTCCGCGCACCCTCCTCTTTTTGAATGTAGCTCAAACCATATAATTACTCGAATTTCCTCATGATTAACAGGTGCCAAGTTGCCGCCGCGCCGATAGTTACACAGTGGTGGCAACTCCGTCACGAGTGTGTCGGGGTAAGTTATACAAGTAGGCAGGCAACAATCGGGGCTCGAGCGACCGACGCCGTTACACATGGCATGCACGTCGCTCCCGCCGATACATTATCGATACCTCTGCTTGCTTTGCAAACTACTGTCGGAGCAATCATAACTCTTGTGTTCAAAACCTGATTCTAATCCTCCGAGGCAGCTCGACATAACCCTGAGCAACCTTTATTTTTTCGTGTAATAAAAGCATTTTCTTAACGTTGAGCATTACTTATTGGGATTAAAAATTGTGTGTAACTAATATTTATCCAATATTCTATAGATTGTGCGTAATAGGAGTCTGGCAAACACAAATTGCATTGTAGTCGTAATAGGCAACGTAAATGTTTATGATATTATCCGGCTAGTGTCCATTATGGACGAACATTAAATTGTGGGGATGTCAAAGACCATAATTAGCTTGTAATAAGCTTTTAATGTTACTGCACTATAGATTTTAAGATTATAAAGATTAAAAATGTATTTTTGGATATATCTTTAGTTAGTATTGTGTTTTGTAATACCGGGTTATTGGACAGGTATAGGCTATTCTACTTTGTTATTTCACCTCAACTATGTTTTATTACAAAGGATAATCAATTTAGGTTTTTGGAAAGCATATATTCTTAGTTTTCTTCTTTTACAGTATTTCATGATATTTCAGTATTTTCTATATTGCCTTTATTTACAATTGTGCACTTGACACACATAATTAAGAAAAAATTAATCTGATCAATCATTTTGAAATGTGAAGTAATCAGAACGCTTTCCTGCAACTATGCCTACTAATAACCTTACCTTCTACGTCTTTGACCAGAAGTGAAATGTTGTGTGTCATGAACGTAAGTTGCATTCTTCCCTAGTTAAAATATAGTTTTAGTGAGCTTGCAACGATGTAAACTTCTACGGTTTTTATTATAGCTTGATATACTCAACACCAAAAATTCGCCAAAGATAATTCATAAATTGATAAAAGGCCCACTTCGATGTTTAATTTCCTCCCCTAAATTTCCTTTCATCGGCTTTCAATTTTCCGGTTCCCATGCCAAAACAGAATCAGTCCCGTCATGAGGGCTCACAGGGGATTTACTGCTTTCATTACTGGTGCCTCCCCCGTTATCTTATCAAACCCTTCCATATTTTCAATTAAACGGCCTCCCCTCGGCAGCTGTCCTTGCGAGGGATTTTTATATCCTCACATAATAATAGAGGGTTTTATATCGTCGTGTGTGGGGTATTCGCCACTTTTTACGATTATTTTTTCGTTCTTAATATACTGCCACAATGTAGTCTTTAAACGATGAAAAAACCCAAAGATTTAGTCATGTTATAGGTTTTGTCTCTCCGATACCTACGAATGACAGTTAAGTACTTTAATTTTTCCTTCTAGTCACCATTTTAACGACTAGAAGTATTTAAAGAACGTTGTATCTTTTAGCCGTCAATTTTAGTTATCTGTTTCAGTTAACTATTAATTTAACACAAACAAAAAGTGGGCTCGACCACGAAGACGCAGCGAAGAGACGCATGGTTAGGATAGCTTTGTTTCAACTGCGTGTTTACACAAGGACATCGTGACTTCATACTGGAATTAATGATCGTCTATCTATGTATAAAGCCCAAACTATCCATAATTTTGAGAAAATCATAACCCTATATTTGAATGAAAGATCTCGATGTGTAAATCCCAGGAACAATTTTAGTTTTTTGAAAGAATACTCTTCATGGGTACATAAATAAGGAAAAGGGCTGAACAGTTGATAGTCTTACTTTACATTCTAACCAATAGTTTTTTACTTTTTTCCAACGAAGCGGGACACCATCATCTAGTAAGAATAGAGCCTCACATCAATAACTGATGTTGTAATCCTAGAATTATTCAAAAGGTGATATCTCATGTCACAAAATTAATTTTTCTTTGTGTGAAATGAAATACTCTTTGAAGACAAGAAGGGTTATGGCCTGTAAGCCAAAGCCTTTATGTTTGATTGCATCGCACCATATAGTTCCGTTTATGTGTTGGTCGGTCGATATGTAGTTGAACAGGAACAGGTTATAGGTTGGGGAAAACAACATCGTCCAGTTCACTCATAAGACTAATGATAATTTTAGAATTAATGCAAACTGGGCCACGTTGTTTGACTCGGACCACACAGCTGTCAGTGACGGTGGCTGGCCGTATCAAACGGTGGCGAGCTGGGCCACGTTGTTCGACTCGGACCACAGAGCTGCCAGTGACGGTGGCTGGCCGTATCACACGGTGGCGTGCTGGGCCACGTTGTTTGACTCGGACCACACAGCTGTCAGTGACGGTGGCTGGCCGTATCACACGGTGGCGAGCTGGGCCACGTTGTTTGACTCGGACCACACAGCTGTCAGTGACGTTGGCTGGCCGTATCACACGGTGGCGTGCTGGGCCACGTTGTTTGACTCGGACCACACAGCTGTCAGTGACGGTGGCTGGCCGTATCACACGGTGGCGTGCTGGGCCACGTTGTTTGACTCGGACCACACAGCTGTCAGTGACGGTGGCTGGCCGTATCACACGGTGGCGAGCTGGGCACGGTGTTTGACTCGGACCACACAGCTGTCAGTGACGGTGGCTGGCCGTATCACACAGTGGCGTGCTGGGGCACGTTGTTTGACTCGGACCTCACAGCTGTCAGTGACGGTGGCTGGCCGTATCACACGGTGGCGAGCTGGGCACGTTGTTTGACTCGGACCACACAGCTGTCAGTGACGGTGGCTGGCCGTATCACACGGTAACGAGCTGGGCACGCGGTTTGACTCGGACCACTCAGCTGTCAGTGACGGTGGCTGGCCGTATCACACGGTGGCGAGCTGGGCACGCGGTTTGACTCGGACCACTCAGCTGTCAGTGACGGTGGCTGGCCGTATCACACGGTGGCGTGCTGGGCCACGTTGTTTGACTCGGACCACTCAGCTGTCAGTGACGGTGGCTGGGCGTATCACACGGTGGCGTGCTGGGCCACGTTGTTTGACTCGGACCACACAGCAGTCAGTGACGGTGGCTGGCCGTATCACACGGTGGCGTGCTGGGCCACGTTGTTTGACTCGGACCACACAGCTGTCAGTGACGGTGGCGTGCTGGGCCACGTTGTTTGACTCGGACCACACAGCTGTCAGTGACGGTGGCGTGCTGGGCCACGGTGTTTGGCTCGGACCACACAGCTGTCAGTGACGGTGGCTGGCCGTATCACACGGTGGCGAGCTGGGCACGCGGTTTGACTCGGACCACACATGTCAGTGACGGTGGCTGGCCGTATCACACGGTAACGTGCTGGGCCACGTTGTTTGACTCGGATCACACGTGTCAGTGACGGTGGCTGGCCGTATCACACGGTGGCGAGCTGGGCACGCGGTTTGACTCGGACCACACAGCTCTCAGTGACGGTGGCTGGCCGTATCACACGGTAACGTGCTGGGCCACGTTGTTTGACTCGGACCACACAGCTGTCAGTGACGGTGGCTGGCCGTATCACACGGTGGCGAGCTGGGCCACGTTGTTTGACTCGGACCACACAGCTGTCAGTGACGGTGGCTGGCCGTATCACACGGTGGCGAGCTGGGCACGGTGTTTGACTCGGACCACACAGCTGTCAGTGACGGTGGCTGGCCGTATCACACAGTGGCGTGCTGGGGCACGTTGTTTGACTCGGACCTCACAGCTGTCAGTGACGGTGGCTGGCCGTATCACACGGTGGCGAGCTGGGCACGTTGTTTGACTCGGACCACTCAGCTGTCAGTGACGGTGGCTGGCCGTATCACACGGTGGCGAGCTGGGCACGCGGTTTGACTCGGACCACTCAGCTGTCAGTGACGGTGGCTGGCCGTATCACACGGTGGCGTGCTGGGCCACGTTGTTTGACTCGGACCACACAGCTGTCAGTGACGGTGGCGTGCTGGGCCACGTTGTTTGACTCGGACCACACAGCTGTCAGTGACGGTGGCGTGCTGGGCCACGGTGTTTGGCTCGGACCACACAGCTGTCAGTGACGGTGGCTGGCCGTATCACACGGTGGCGAGCTGGGCACGCGGTTTGACTCGGACCACACATGTCAGTGACGGTGGCTGGCCGTATCACACGGTAACGTGCTGGGCCACGTTGTTTGACTCGGATCACACGTGTCAGTGACGGTGGCTGGCCGTATCACACGGTGGCGAGCTGGGCACGCGGTTTGACTCGGACCACACAGCTCTCAGTGACGGTGGCTGGCCGTATCACACGGTAACGTGCTGGGCCACGTTGTTTGACTCGGACCACACAGCTGTCAGTGACGGTGGCTGGCCGTATCACACGGTGGCGAGCTGGGCACGGTGTTTGACTCGGACCACACAGCTGTCAGTGACGGTGGCTGGCCGTATCACACGGTGGCGTGCTGGGCCACGTTGTTTGACTCGGACCACACAGCTGTCAGTGACGGTGGCTGGCCGTATCACACGGTGGCGAGCTGGGCACGGTGTTTGACTCGGACCACACAGCTGTCAGTGACGGTGGCTGGCCGTATCACACGGTGGCGAGCTGGGCACGCGGTTTGACTCGGACCACTCAGCTGTCAGTGATGGTGGCTGGCCGTATCACACGGTGGCGTGCTGGGCCACGTTGTTTGACTCGGACCACACAGCTGTCAGTGACGGTGGCCGGCCGTATCACACGGTGGCGAGCTGGGCACGTTGTTTGATTTGGACCACACAGCTGTCAGTGACGGTGGCTGGCCGTATCACACGTTAACGTGCTGGGCCACGTTGTTTGACTCGGACCACACAGCAGTCAGTGACGGTGGCTGGCCGTATCACACGGTGGCGTGCTGGGCCACGTTGTTTTACTCGGACCACACAGCTGCCAGTGACGGTGGCTGGCCGTATCACACGGTGGCGAGCTGGGCACGTTGTTTGACTCGGACCACACAGCTGTCAGTGACAGTGGCTGGCCGTATCACACGGTGGCGAGCTGGGCCACGTTGTTTGACTCGGACCACACAGCTGTCAGTGACGTTGGCTGGCCGTATCACACGGTGGCGTGCTGGGCCACGTTGTTTGACTCGGACCACACAGCTGTCAGTGACGGTGGCTGGCCGTATCACACGGTGGCGAGCTGGGCACGCGGTTTGACTCGGACCACTCAGCTGTCAGTGACGGTGGCTGGCCGTATCACACGGTGGCGAGCTGGGCACGCGGTTTGACTCGGACCACTCAGCTTTCAGTGACGGTGGCTGGCCGTATCACACGGTGGCGTGCTGGGCCACGTTGTTTGACTCGGACCACTCAGCTGTCAGTGACGGTGGCTGGCCGTATCACACGGAGGCGTGCTGGGCCACGTTGTTTGACCCGGACCACACAGCTGTCAGTGACGGTGGCGTGCTGGGCCACGTTGTTTGACTCGGACCACACAGCTGTCAGTGACGGTGGCGTGCTGGGCGACGGTGTTTGGCTCGGACCACACAGCTGTCAGTGACGGTGGCTGGCCGTATCACACGGTGGCGTGCTGGGCCACGTTGTTTGACTCGGACCACACAGCTGTCAGTGACGGTGGCTGGCCGTACCACACGGTGGCGTGCTGGGCCACGTTGTTTGACTCGGACCACACAGCTGTCAGTGACGGTGGCTGGCCGTATCACACGGTGGCGAGCTGGGCACGTTGTTTGACTCGGACCACACAGCTGTCAGTGACGGTGGCTGGCCGTATCACACGGTGGCGAGCTGGGCACGTTGTTTGACTCGGACCACACAGCTGTCAGTGACGGTGGCTGGCCGTATCACACGGTGGCGTGCTGGGCCACGGTGTTTGACTCGGACCACACATCTGTCAGTGACAGTGGCTGGCTGTATCACACGGTGGCGTGCTGGGCCACGTTGTTTGACTCGGACCACACAGCTGTCAGTGACGGTGGCTGGCCGTATCACACGGTGGCGTGCTGGGCCACGTTGTTTACTCGGACCACACAGCGGTCAGTGACGGTGGCTGGCCGTATCACACGGTGGCGTGGTGGGCCACGTTGTTTGACTCGGACCACACAGCTGTCAGTGACGGTGGCCGGCCGTACCACACGGTGGCGTTCTGGGCCACGTTGTTTGACTCGGACCACACAGCTGTAAGTGACGGTGGCTGGCCGTATCACACGGTGGCGTGCTGGGCCACGTTGTTTGACTTGGACCACATAGCTGTCAGTGACGGTGGCTGGCCGTATCACACGGTGGCGTGCTGGGCCACGGTGTTTGACTCGGACCACACAGCTGTCAGTGACGGTGGCTGGCCGTATCACACGGTGGCGTGCTGGGCCACGTTGTTTGACTCGGACCACACAGCTGTCAGTGACGGTGGCTGGCCGTATCACACGGTAACGTGCTGGGCCACGTTGTTTGACTCGGACCACACAGCTGTCAGTGACGGTGGCTGGCCGTATCACACGGTAACGTGCTGGGCCACGTTGTTTGACTCGGACCACACAGCTGTCAGTGACGGTGGCTGGCCGTATCACACGGTGGCGAGCTGGGCCACGTTGTTTGACTCGGACCACACAGCTGTCAGTGACGGTGGCTGGCCGTATCACACGGTGGCGTGCTGGGCCACGTTGTTTGACTCGGACCACACAGCTGTCAGTGACTGTGGCTGGCCGTATCACACGGTGGCGTGCTGGGCACGTTGTTTGACTCGGACCACACAGCTGTCAGTGACGTTGGCTGGCCGTATCACACGGTGGCGAGCTGGGCCACGTGGTTTGACACGGACCACACAGCTGTCAGTGACGGTGGCTGGCCGTATCACATGGTGGCGTGACCCGAAATGCTAAACACTTCGCAGTGGTAAACAGTGAGATGCGATTAGCCTGAGTTATTAGTCCAAATGAATTTACATTAGTATCCAACTTAATTTACAACCGGTATATTTTCTATGCTGTTTCTTAGTGTTTTTATTGCTCGATTTGTATTGTTAATTTGTACTGTAATCAGGAGACAGCATCTCTAGTAGGTAATGCACTGTGTCCATGAAATCGTACATTGTAACAATGAACACATTTACTTGACCATAAGTATTTCTCCGGAATGGTATAATATGATTCTAATGCTCAGGAATTCGAACTTAATTCTTGTTCTTTGTTTAAGGTACCTTTAGTTGTACTTTTCGATGCATTGACTACAAAATAAATAGATTATTCGTTTTTTACATTTAAACTTTATTTTGACTAAAGAAAGCAGTGTAAAGATAACTAAACTCTCAGCTGTAGAAGTGTCATGTTTTGACTGTTAAAAAGTAAATGGAATAGTTATTTTATGAAATGTGTTTGTCTTTTTTATCAGATTCTATGATTATTAAGTTTGTTTGGGAGCGTGTTTTAGTACAGGTTACTCTGAAGGAGTGATTAGAAATTACGTCAATTCACTGAGAACCCAGGATTACCGGGCTATCATACGATTGCTGATTTGGTTCATCGTCAAGCTAATTGCATTGCATATAATTAACAGCACCTGCATCCCTATTAGGCCTGATTATCTTCCGTAATCAAATGTTGGCACTTGGCAAATCTCTTGGACTAAAGCAGTTGGCTTGACACTTGGATTTGATTAAATAATCAACTAAGCCAATTAAAAAATTTGAGAAATATACATTGTAAAGTAATATTCATGCAGCTTCTACCTCTCATTACGTTTATACCGTAAATGTTTAAACGTTTAGGATTTTAAAATACTACAGGAGAGGAGAAAGTAACTGCTATAGTTCCTCCGTTAAAAAGTTCCTTATTTTTTATCTGTCAAGAATCAAGGAAAGTTGTTGCAACTTGCGCTTTAAGATGTATCTACAATTTCCAATTTCCGTTTTGAGATACCACATGGCAATGGCATGGTAATTTATTTTACCTTGATAATTCATGACTTATAGGTTTAGTTCCTTTTAAAGCGTTAATGCTTCCCCTACAATCGCGTATTTTTATAGTTTATTTTTACAACGTAGTAATGATAATTTAATGATGATAGGTGAGTTTAATAAGTGTCAGTATTTATCACAATCGTATACATCTCAATGTCAGTAAAATGTTATAAAACTCAAGTACTTATCACACTCTGATGACAATTTCATATTACGACGTAATCAGTAAACCGAAACATGTTATGATTCTGTATCAAAAACCTTTTACTGTTAAGAAATAAATTTTATATGATTCTCTTAAACCAAAAAGAACCACTTACTCAGACCACTTCAATAGACTCAGATCCTCCGCTGAGATCTCATGAGGGTTCTGGTGGTAATTTATACGGTTTGTACTCTTTCAAATGTTACTTTGGGCGTTGATTTAGAGATCCGGTGGCAGAGGGCTTGGACATCCTGTGTTATGCAAATTGCAAGAGACATTCACTAGGGCCATTCTGCTGCCTTCCACAATAGGAAGTCCCCATAAGCTTTAATGTCGCTACGAAACGCTTGAAACTTAATGGAGTTATAACCATGCTTGGGAAAACTATTCAACAATTTAGGTGTTAACAACTCTTTAATTACTTCAAACTTAAAAGATTGATCTAGAAATTTTTCACACTCATAATAATGTTATCATTTTTAATTTTTTAAATAAATTTGCAATCGATAATAAAACAAATTACACAAGTAATTTTTATAATTCTCGTGGTATTTACGACCACGATCAGCCATCATATTGACGCTTTTGTAGATAATAATAAGTTTTTCTAAACATAACTCTATAAATCTGTGGTATCAATTTTTCCTAATACTATAAAATAATAAAACTAAAATTTCCATCAAAACTAATGATGTTTATACTTTAGATACTTTGGAGGTGTGACAGTTCTTTAATCACTTGAGGCTCTTTCATCGCTGATCCCTACACGACACTCCGACCTTGGAGACCCTCACGGCTGATCCCTACACGACACTCCGACCCTGGAGACCCTCACGGCTGATCCCTACACGACACTCCGACCCTAGACATCCACACGGGTGCTCCTTACACGATACTCCGACCCAAGAGATCCTCACGGCTGATCCCTACACTACACTCCGACCCTAGAGACCCTCACGGCTGATCCCTACACAACACTCCGACCCTAGACATCCACACGGGTGCTTCCTACACGACACTCCGACCCTAGAGATCCTCACGGCTGATCCCTACACGACACTCCGACCCTAGACATCTTCACAGCTGATCCCTACACGACATAATTTTGCGTTCATAGACTTTCTTATTTTTAGAATTTTCTTTTTATTTTGGTTTAGTTTTGAGAAAATTAATGTTAAATATAATTCATTTTTAAAATGATTATTTCAATAGTGTAAGGAAAAATTATTTTCTAGTTGGCCATTGACTTTATCTAACGTTTAACGTGTTATACTTTAAAGATGCTCAATAAAAATAGCAATAGTAAAAAACACCTAGGTAAATTTTGAATTTACTACTAAAAATATTATTTTTATAGTTTAAAATAAAAATATTTTAACTCCTACTGGATCATAGCAGACATACTTTTCTTTTCGATGTAAACGAAATGAAAATATTCACATTTATGTAGGTATATAAGAACAACTTTTAGAAATAGAAATCGCGGTTGTATTGAAATAGGATCGGCAGTCACAGGTAAACAAGGTTGTAGATTGGTTGGAGATGGATTTCGTGTCCCGAACCCCCCCCCCCCCCCCACGGTTCCGAGACAATCAGAATATCTATTCTGCCGACATTGATTTGGATAGAGGGCAACGCCTCGCTCGTAAGGGCAAATATTGACTTAGTTACGGTGTTTTGATTAGTTTAGGAATTATATCACGTGGTAGGCCTATATGTACATAGGTATGTGGGCTAATGTGTAAACTTTGCGTTGCTGTTTTAAAAATGTTTCGTATCAATCTGGAACTATCGGGCAGTTAATTACGAAAATCATAGTTAATACAAGAATGTATAATATTATAGTATTATATAAAAATAATAATGTTGGATGTTTTCATATACATATTTTTAAATGCAACATATTTGCTTTTTCTTGTGTAAAACTATTTACATTTGTCAATTTTGTATGTGCCTCCATTTAAATTTCCTATTGATTTTTAAGACATTCATATTCCATGGATATTGATTGATTTCAATGTTTTTTTTTAATGTAAAATTGTGTTTGCGACAACCGTTAATAATTATCCATAATATAGCGGGAAAACATGAGAGTTTATGTATTGCACCCTTTCATGATTATTATGTCATCGAATGAAAAAAATACGTTATGTTTGCGTCTGGATGTAAAATTTATATTTATCCATAATATTCTATGTTTAATTAGTTTTCTTCGGAAGAATAACGTATACAAACCGACCACTTTTAAATTAATAATTGAAATTTTTCAATTTTGGAGGCTAAAATATTTATAACTTATTCTACTATTTGGACAAAACTATTTCCACTTCCCATAATCACAGACGAATCTGTTTCGTCTCAGTAATACCTCTACATTTTTCTGTGTAAGAAGCGCGTTTGTTTTTGTACAAACATTTTGTAAATAATTTACTTTCAATGTCTTGTACTAAAGACTTGACCAATGTGGACCTAACATTGTGAAATCCCAATGTTATTTGTTCCTGTGTTAGTATTTAGCTACTTAACTCAAGTTGGATGCATCGAGTGAAGAAGAGGATATTCAGCGTCGCTTTGGCCAGCGTAAACGAGCAATAATCTACTTTTTCAAACCTTTGTTCCTCTTTTTTGTAACTCTACACACTCAAGCAAAAATAATATAGTGTCCATAATTTTGTTCTCGAATATTTATAATATAACGGCAAAAATTCTAGTGAGGTGTAAGTATGAATGGGATGAGGATGTAAGCGGAGACGAGTGCAGTGAGCGACAGAGGCGGGTGTGTGTGGGGCACACGGGGGGGGGGGGGTCCTCGTTACCCCGGCTGTGGTCAACGCCGCCCCGACAGCGCAAGTGGTGTCAAAGGCGCCTTTGAGCCATCATTACTGCGCTCCCTTCATTTGCACCAAACGTATACTTTTGCAAATTTAATTATTCACCGGAATAAAATTATTTTCGCTCTAATGCATTCTATCCTGTATGATTTTGTTTCTTGAATATTAAAACAACCGTCCCTGAAGATGTAATAATTTCTCTGTTTATAATCCTTCCTTATACTCTTATATGAGCAATGTTATCCTCGGGTCGTGCGTGCTTGCTTGCCTGATTGCATGTTTGCACAACGATCTCAAAAACGGCTCCGAGGATTTCCTTCAAAGTCTGGAAATAAGTAATTTATGACTCAAAAACGTCTTTTATGCAGATTACTTGGCCAGAGAAAATCTAATAGCATAATAAATCGAATTTTAAAGTTGTAAAATTTTAACATTGGCCTTATGGGTTGCCGTGATAGCAACGAAAATAACAAGGAAAGTGCAAACAAATGAAGTAATCAAAACAGCTGTTTGGAATCTACGGACATCAAGGGAAAATACAGCAATTGGGATGAAGTCCATGGAGCAATAAAAAAGGTTTCTATTTATCAATTTTATGACATTGAAATATTTTTTGTAACTGGATAAACTTGTAAACATGAAATAACACCGTGCAAGGCTCGGTTCACCAGGTACTTTTTATTACTATGCAAAAGTGACATTTTAACCTTCCTACCCATTAATTATTTTGTCCCATAGGATTAAACTGTAATTTCAGAGATGAAACCGTTACTTGTAGTAAAAACACTCTGTTGTATTTTATTAATTATTTGTTGTTTGTTAATAATTAATGTTTACCTTAATGTTTTGTACTAGCTGAAATTTTCTCTGTGATGTATAATATGAGCCTGTCAATAATTGTATAGTAAATTACACATTATATAATGTAAAAAGTAATGTTTACCCAGTTACGAGCTACTCTGTTTAGAGAACAATATGCATCTACAAAAGATAGGTATCATTAAAACTTTCTTTTATCCAAGGGGAATGTTTGCAACAGTTTTAAACTCTTTTCTTAGACTAAAACTATAGTTGATTCCTCAACTTAAATCCTCAACTTTAATTTAGTTTGTTGTATTAAAACGCTCAATCCTCTTATAAGAGACGCAAAATATGAAAGGGAATTCAATCGTAGAATTATTTTTGTTTAGCCCATTTCAGTTGGAGTAGTGACCACGAAAACAATCGGGCAATTACCAGCACAAAAACATTCATTATTGCCCTTCGTTAGAAATATGGAGGTGGCAGCCAGACTTATTCTTTTTGTTCTTTTAATTTAGTAGTTAATGGATTTCTCAATTAAATTTCTTCATGATTTTTCTTTTATATTAACACCTTATTATATTAATTAGTATCATTTAATGTATAATCAAATTAATACTTTTCAAAGTGATTATCCCGCACTTTAATGAACGTCTAGATTAAAGAAGGTAATTGTAATTTTAAGTTTCATCGTTTTAATTGTTTTTGTAATTGTCTTGAGTTGTAGATACTCTATGGAATAAATGTATCATTATTGGATTTGATAATGAAATTGATTTTTTTTTTTATATTGAATGTCTTATCGTTTCATAAGAACATAGTTTCTGTAAGTATATTGAGCAAATTTTGAACTGTTGCTTTTAAGTTGTATTTCCTCCTTCTACCCCTGTAATTACTTGGCCTGTTGAAGTAAAAATTTCAAAATTGCTTTTTTGTTTAAGCATGATTTTACGTAAAATAGATATTTCTTTTATGTTAAAGTATAATCTTGCATGTATCTGTATGGCGTAGGTAATATCTCATTGCTGCAATAAACTATTATTTATTTACCCATATTGCGACCTCGTGGAATATGCCATACCAGTAATGTATCATCCAATATTTGTTAAGTCCCCGCCTGTTAGTACTTACTGAGGTGATTGTGAGCAAAAATACCCCCGTTGCAGCAGACCTGCATACTCAGCGAATTTAAAATGCAAAATAACATATTTCAATCCAACATACCGAGATTCAACATGTTTTTGTAAGCTCCATAAGAATAACATGGGGAATGAGTATGCAGGTTTGCTGCTACGGGTATATTAAAACTGGGTGGTTTTAATTCAATATTTAGTTTATCTGAACTATAAGAAGCCATTTACCAAGTTATATCAAGATATGTTGAGAAATAAGCAAGATATAGAATTTTCTTTATTTCCCATAAGGTTAACATTGGGACAATGTACTGTGTTTACCACTTTCAACATCTCGGAAACCAATGGACATAGAGCAGTGATTCAAAATACTAAATTGTTTGTTTTTTGAGCTGAATTCAATAATGCTAGCAAAAATTTGATAATTTTTAATTTTCTATGCAAAAAACTCATTTTTGGGGGGTTTACCCCCCTTTACACCCCGTTCCGGTGGTCCGATCGGGCTGGTTCACGAACTCGTCCGAGTGATTACCACTTTACACGTGTGCACCAAATTTCATTAAGATCGGACCATATTTACGGCCGCTATCGTGTTATCAGACTATATATATATATATATATATATATATATATATATATATATATATACATATATATATAGATATATAGATATATATATATATATATACATATATATATAGATATATAGATATATATATATAGATATATATATATATATATATATATAAAAATTCAAACGAATAGTGTTTTTTTCTTCTGGGGGCTCCAAAATAAAAAGTTATCATGGTCTTGGGCTTAGGTCTTACCATGTGACCTACGGTAATATCTTATTCCTTTAAGGAAATTCGCTAAAATGAATATATCATATGAATGGGTGTGATGACTTTTATGGCTGTGTTATTATGACCAGCTGTTTTTATTTAGATGATCTTTAAGCCACGGTCATAAACTATTAGCCCAGTGATTGTCGACTACAGCCGGGACCCATCAAATCCCAACAGTTGGAATCGATACAGTGGCCTTTTTGAATTAAATCGATGACAAGCTCTAAAATTGCTCCATCTTATAAACTTTTTTGCGATTGCATGTTCATTATTACAACGAAAAGTAAGCCTTTCGAGTAGTATAACAGTGCATGTGACAGCAAAGTAGTGTGACATTTTGGCAGTATGTTAGTATAGCACTGTAGCATTTTGACATTGTGACAGTAGGGCACTGTGATAGTATGACACTGGAACAGTGTGGCAGTGTGGCAGCCGTACGTGGTTGCGGTGTTGTGAAAGTGTCGCAGGTCGAGATAAGGTCAACTTCCATTAATCAGATCGGCGATCGTCTGGCGCAATGTTCTCAGCAGCACATGTGGCTTCCCCTGCACCCATTACTTTTAAGTCTCGTCAATTAATCGATGAGGTTTTTTGTGATTTATTTACTATTTTATCGCTAATGTTGATTATTCAAAAAGCAATTGGTATATATATTATATCGCATTGTAATTATGTAATGTTGCCTAGCTTAGAAATTTTATTTTATTTTAAACTAAATCCTTCCGTTTTTAATAATCTTCCTTCGATCAGCATTATTAAAAACCCTTAAAAGCATTCACTTGCTGGTCAGTATTTCGTGGTGCACCAGAATCAGTTACCGATAGTTCCAATTCAGGTCAGGAATTTAGGTCTGGCCGTAATTAATTGAGTCCATTAAGTTATATTCCATATCTATCACAGGAAAAAATTAAAGCAAATTTATTAAAGTAATATGAAGTAGGATAGAAAAAATATATTTTTTAAAATAATTATCAACCCAAAAACGTTTTCTTTGATCCTTTAACCTAAATTGTTGCTCTTTGGCAATCTTTACAAGTTAACTACAAATTTGTCCTATTTTGAAAAAATTCGGTAGTTTGTTCAACTGATAAGTAACGAAGACTGTCGAGCATAAGTACATCAAAGACCTGATTCATTATTCATACCTTTAAGTCAAAAGTTGTGTACCATAAAGCTACATACAGGCGATCTCAGCCTTGTCACTCAAATCAGAATTAATGAAAGACAAAGATACTTCCAGCGGGAGTTCGATTTGAAGCGTTATAACGGAGTGGAGACGGCATCGCCTAACTGACATTGATAAGTGATAGAATGACAGGAATGTCGGGGGGAGAAAGATGGCCACTGAGAGAGCTGTCGAGAGCAACAGCCCGGGGATTGACGAGTTTTCACACTGTTTATATGGTTTTCCGATCACTATACAACGAGTGTGTGGAAATGGTGTGTTCGGTTAGCAGACATTTTGACATTGAAAGGACTGTGGGACACAATAGTCTTTCTCACCGTGTAGATCTAAACAGACTTATTTGTAGTTCGAGCTTTACATGAAAATATTTTATCACTTACACCTCACATCCCCTTTGACCAGTGGCAGTCACAGCTAAATGGGTAGAGTACTGACTCACCACCCTTAAGTCCCGGGTTCAGTTCCCGACCAGGTCACATAACAATTTATTCTCAAACTGCCACCGTACTTCGGAAGGCACGTTTAAGCCGTTGCGTTGCGTTGGTCCCGGCTACCGTAGTGGTCGGTAGGTCATGTCAGAGGCACTAGTGCGACCTGATGAAACTCTGACATCAGACCTTGGCCAGAAGGTTGCACGGAATTATTATAATTATTTACCCTCTTTAGGCTTAACGTAAAGGCTAAATAATGTTTAATTTTGTTTCAAATGAGTAGAATTGTACAAATCGTGGTTGTTCAAAAGAAATTTTCCATCAGGCAGGTTGAGATATCAAGCTCCCTAATTATCAGCTCTTACAGTGCAGCGTTAAATGGAGTAACAATTGATTTGATTACTTATCTAATCGACTGATTGATAAGAAGAAATAACTTATGGTTTATCGTTGTGTTTTATGTTTTCAATAATAATCATCGTGTAAACTTCAATCGATATTTATTTTGTGAGTCTAGTTAGTTATTGTGTTGATGTTTAAATTTAAACAGGTCAAGTATTTGATAATTCTTTAATTTCTTTTAATTTTGATAAGTGATCTGTCCTTGGAAATATTTTTAGTAGATTTTTAAATATGCCCTTCTCAACTTAACAAGATATTTTTGTAGTTGTTTTGATAAAAGTCTCCCTTACCTCCGATTAGCCTAACCTTTGTCCTCATCTGCTTTAAAAACAATTGTGATTTGTGAAGTAAAAACTATATCAGTTGTTATACGTATTGTATTCCTAATTCTTAACAGTTTGGTATTCGAAGGAAGAAATAAACTTGAAAGGTAATATTGTGTTGACAAAATTTCTCAGATAAAAGCGACCGCGTTTATAGTTACTCCTAGTTAATCAGTTCTCTTTAAAACGTACGTTTACATTTTTCAAAGACTTTACAAACTAATCGGTGAGGTAGTCAAAACCCCCTGCCAAAAGCATGGTAAGATGATTCAGTATACTCGTAGTACACCCCGAAAGAAGGGCGCAGGAGCTGTTCCGTTCTCGGACCCGAGCTCCTCGTGTTTACTATGTATATGTCGTAGCCACTTGCTGTAATTGGGCACTTCATGAAGTGCCCAACGCAGCCCGGACACTTCATGAAGTGCCCAGCGCGCCTGGGTACATAGTGTAACTCGATTATTTCAGTCAAAATTACAGCATCTGCCCAACGAAACTGGACACTTCATGAAGTGCCCAACGCTCTTTAGACACATGCTGTAACTATTGAGGCATGTTGGGCAGTCGATTTTAAATCTTTGTTTAAGTAAATCCCAATGTTTACATTAAACCCCAACGTGTGTGATAAAGTAGCCAATGTTACTGTTTGCTACTGAACCTTTTAATAATTTTAAAATCTAAAAATTTTAATACTGGTTTTAGTTGCAAATGAATTTTGAAAAAATAATTAGTCTACGTTATATTTAGATGATAAAACTTTTGGTGGGAAGTTGATTTATGAATAAAATAAATTGTTAACTGTTAACGTAGTTATTTTTCAAAATGAAATAGTAACCACTTAATCTAGGATAAAACTTAAACACTTATAATTGGTTTAAAGTTTAATACAAATATTGTGGTTTTCAAATGTTATAAAATCAAACAATAGTAAAACATTATGGGCAATGTAATATTAAAAAAATATAAATGATAGTTAAAAATCGAAACGCTAGAATTTTCTAGTGACCGCTTACTTTTGAATGACGTTTAACGTTCATAGGTTATCCCTTTAAAAGAATTTTTCATATAAATTTCTACATATTTCACTTAATAATAAAAACTTAGATTTTTAACCTACTGAAGTCAGTAGGAATATAATAAAAGAGTTAAAGCATATTTTTGAAAAGCTGTTAAGTAAAAAGGACACTCCATACATTTTTTAATATTCTATAAAGAAATAAAAACAAATAAAATGAAAAGGTTTGATGTGATGATGTTATGTTAATTTATTCATACTGACATAGAAGAACAAATTAAACGTAAATTGTCTTTAATGCTAATAAAATTGTAAAAAGATCAAACGAAATAGTAAAATTGTATATAAATTAACTGCTATCAATTTTTATATAAATAAACGGTATCAGGAAACTGACACATACTTTCTCCCTTCAAGTCATTTAAAACCAGAAAACATATTTAGTGAAATAAAACAAATTAGCAATTAATTGTCACACAGATATATAACAAATTTTATCAAAATCGGTTAGTAAATAACGGAGATATCGGTTTTTAAATATTTGCCATAAGAATAACATTGGACAACGTACTGCGTTTACCGCCGAACTAAAATAGCAATTATCTCCGCAACCAGTTGACGTAAACTAATGATTCAAAATACTAGATTATTTAGTTTTTCAAGTCAAATTTAATGATCACAAGTATATTTTCTTTAGAGGTCACAGATTTTGTGAAATTTGAAAAATATCAATTTTTTAACACTTAAACCCCCATAACTTCTGAATCTGAATTTTTACAGACATGCGGGTGGTTTCATTTTGTTTGTCATCTTAAGCACTATAAACCATGAAATTTCTATCAAAATTGTTAGAGCTGTTTTTGAGAAATTTGGATTTTTGTCATTTTTTATGGGTTTTTATGGGGTAAATACCCTTCAAAATCAAAAATTCAAAAAAATGAAAAATAAGCCTGGAGATACCACGGCTTTATACCTACATACCAAATTTCATGAAAATCGGACCACTGGTGTCGTCTCTAGCTTTGTTTACATCCACACACACAGACAGACAGACACCACGCCAAAAACCACTTTTTTGGATTCTGGGAGCACTAAAACGAATATATCCACTAAGAACTCAAATTCGAAAATTTTTACGAAAACAATACTTTCTCCATATACTATGTATAGGGGGGAGAAAGTAAAAAGAAACTAAAGACTTACCTATTATTTTTTCAAGACTGTTACGGCACTCTCTGTAAATATGTTTTACCTTGCTATATTTTGATTTGTTATACGTTTTATTAAGAGTGACCAAGTAAGAAGTTAATCAATTAAATCATAAAAATAGGTTAATGTCAATGGTTATGTGTTATGTTACATATAAATGTGTCAGGTAAAATGTTTCATGTATATGAAACATGTACCTTATTTTAAATCGTCAAACGTACTTTATTTTATTAAAGCATAACATTTAACTTACATTTAGTAGATTTAAGAATAGTCTAGTTTATGTTTTCTTAGTTATTGTGGCTACACTTCACCATTAATATTATTATTTAAACAATATACAATTTTAAAACCGTTTGTTGTTTCAATAATAATAATATAATAATTATGTGCAGACAAAATAACTCAGAAAACATAAAAGAAACCATGATAAAAACATACAGGCCAGAATTGTCTGGTTTATTTGCAGACAATCTTATTATTCTGACTAATTCTTAAAATATGTTCCTATTTGGTATTATTAAAAATAATACATCAGATACTACGAACAGCAACGTAAACACCAGTTTTACGTGTTTACATCAAGGGCTCAGCATCTAAGCTGGACACATAGTGTAAAATAAATAATTACAGCATGTGCGCAACGAGAGTTGGGCACTTCATGAAGTGCCCAGTTTTGTTGGTCACATACTGTAATTTTTAATGAAACTGTTCAATTACACTATGTGCCCAGGCGAGCTGGGCACTTCATGAAGTGCCCGGTTAGCGCTGGACACTTCATGAAGTGCCCAATTACAGCATGTGGCTACGACATATACATCCCACAGGGCGATTTTCACGGATTTTCCCCTCCTCCTCCTCCTCCTCCTTCTCGGCCCATCTCAAGGCCTAATATAGAGTCGCGTCCATTATACCTTTGTCTCCGTATCAAGGTTGCGACCTTAAACTGTAGCCTAGTTCAGGTCTCAATTTATAACTTGTATGTTCCCCTGGAACCTAAAGGAGAGCAAGTTGAACTATGCGGATTGTATTCTAGTTCTATGAAAGCATTTAAAAAGTCTATTGTATTTCTAGAACCGATTGTGAGGTGAAATGGGATTTCACTTCTTCAAGCCAAAAATAAATCGAATTGACCGAAATTAATATATTTTTAATTTCTTTTATGAAATTTAACCTATGATTTTCACCTTTTTCGTTAGGCTTTTTTACCTTTCTAGACGTTACCTAAAAGTACAAAATGTGTCTAAAAATATCCCGAATATTCTGTTTTTCCAACCATGAAAGAAATTGAATCATACATGACTCTTGTCGGAAGTGAATCTTTGGTGGGGCCCCTTAGCCTTTTTATGAGGAGCTTCTCAAACACTCATGCACAATGCATCTAAGGACTTCACATCCGAATTGCTTTTAATTGCTATGATTCTTTAATTATGTCGTTTATTCGTACAACTTCACATGTAGATTATTGTTTTAAACAAACAAAAACTACTCGCGTCCTCAGGCTGTAGTATGGTAGTACGAACGCCTGGGCCCCGGAGTGTGGGGTCTCGAGAGGCGGGTTGCGACAGCGGCGATGGGTGAAAGTAGGGGGTCAGGACTGGGACAAGATCCATTAATCAGCTGGGATCTCGTGTCAGGCCTAGCTGGCAAAGGAAAAATAAATAGCTTTCAATAAAAACTGGACGGATTTTAAAACATACAGTGGGTCCAGCAAAATAAAAATAAATAAATTTTGAACAAAATGTTTCGGCTTGAATGTGTGTAGAGTGCAAGAATAGAGTTCTACTTTGATGTAAATGTAACAGTATGAAATCCTACGTATTGTCTGGACAGCATCACTGTATCGTTCTCGAAAGCCAGTTATGTAATTGCAATTCAAATCTATACTCTGCATAAAAATTAAGGGAATGTGGTATGATTTTCAATTAAAATAATAGCTTATTTAGTTTGCAAAATTGCTGCAAGGGCATCATGCCCCTCAATGCATCACTGAGGAATTTTTCACATAATAAATAAATCTCGACACTCACTCATATAAATACATGTTTGCTTATTACAATTTGTTAGATTTTCAATGTGAAGTCTCACCTATCCAATATTCAAAAGGAAGTTTAAACATTTTAACTTAGTAAGATAGGGGCTTTACTGACATGAAAACTTTTAATGATTTGTGTGTATTCCACAATCTACCAAACAATGAAGTGTTTTTTAATCTGCTGTAAAATTAAAGATAACAATGGGAAGTTCTCTTATTTATTAATAGATACAAACCTTAATTTATTCACACATACGAATAACAATACTTATATTTCGTACTTATATTTCGTTATTAATATCTTACTCTTACTTGACCAAGTAGAAACTTGATATTGTTTGAACTCACAGGTAATGAAAATCGTTGACCTTTGTTTTGTTTTCAATCACCACTTTTGACTATAATGTTTATAACATGACTGAAATCGATGACCGAAAATGTCATTGCTCAACATCGGATTGAAATGAACCAAGTGTTTAAAAGACCCATCAGACAGTTAGGTTTGTTGTTCTTGCTTTAAATGTTAGTTTTTATACAAATATTTACTAGCGTAATTGTGTGTGTTTTTAAAATATTTTTTATCTTAAAGATTTTGTTTTTTTATGAAAAATAAACCAACTTGTTCCGTTGAATAAAATCAAATTACCATGGAAAGTTAAAAATATGCTATTTTAGCAGTGAATTTTAGGAGGCTTTTTTGTTTGGAGTGTTATTTATGTAGAGGATTGTGACAGCAAAAACGATCGTCCTCAATTGCTGACACAAAAGCGTTCATTATTTTTATTTTGTTGAGTTACAGCCTAAAATGGCCGCTGGAAGTGTCTGCGCACTAATAATTTCTACGACTCGTATTACTTATTTGAATCAAGTGAAAATATTTTAGATCCGCATTTTACCATCTGCATCTAGGGTTACAATATTTTCGAATCCAATCTAACTAAAGTTGTATGATGTTTTATTACAGTTCTATTTTAGAAAATTATTCATATTTAAGTAACTGAAACTATACCGCCCCATACAACCTAATCAAGCTAACATTCAGTATCCTTCAAGCCCTTTAATTATCCGTTGTCTTTCTAGAATAAAATATTGTAGCCCACACTATTAATTAGGGGTTCTTTTGTACGATTTTATCTACGTTTGTTGTAATTGAAACAATGAATGTACTTTAAGACAGTCAATCATATAGGACTACTCTCTTATGATTTATTTCTTGGAGTCATCGGGATTCATGAGCTTATGTATTTTTACAGTAATTTCGTTGTCACTTATACGTTGTTATCATAACTTTACCAGATAGTACGGGTCCACTTTCTTCAATAATAAGTCCACTATTATATTTAATTAGCGAAAATTCTATACCGATATACCGAAGATACTGAATAATTGACGTTTGCCACCACAGATTTGCTTCACTTTGGTCGTACATAAATTATAACGTATAACAAGGTTCGTTGGTTGAATCATTTATCAAGTTATAGAAATAGACTCAGCGTTCGTAAAAAATGGACAGTGATAAGTTATTTATGATCTATGATCAACTCAATCAAAATTGTTTTTTTCTGAGGGCCTACATCTAAACATGTGATAGTAACATGTAAAAACTCAGTAAGAAATATATACTGGAAGACTTGTAATCATATAAAATAATATGAAAAGGGATTCCTTAGCTCGCATAAAGCCTTACACGAGTATGAGTTTCCGACCTACAACGCAATGAAACCAGCACACATCACATCAAAGAATTTAGCTTCTTTGGGGAAACTTTTCAGAATATTAGCAAGGATTGTGTTTCACTTGTTAAAGCAAGGAAATGAATTATTTACGTTCCTCATTAACTGTTAGTCTGTCAAGTTAGCCTAATTTAGATATTGTAAACAAATATAATACTTATTATTAGTTTTTCAATAATATTGTAAAACCCCGGCTTAAGATGATCATTCTTAGCCAAGAAGATACCTGTAATAACAATGTTTACCCTATGAGTTCCAAATCATATGTAACGTTTTGCTCATCGAATCTTTTACAAGACCAAAGGGATTTCAAGAGCCACGTTCTAGTTGGCATTGGTATCCGTTGGGCTCACTTATTGTTTCAAGAGAATTGCAGGGCCTACATAACTGTTGTTATCAACCTGACCTAGGAGTTAAACCATTTCAGAAGTACCTAAATAGTATTTTCACCAGTTTTCTCTGGTTTCTTGAGTATGCGTTTATCAGTAAAAAATACTGCATTGTATGACAGTAACAATTGTAAATCAAATTATGAAAATGTTGTTAAACATGCTATCTAGCCCAGTTAAATGAAAATATCATAAATTATATATTTTTCAATTCTAAACATTTTTCGTAAGGGTATAAAACCAAAATTATATCAATACAGTGGACGAAAAAATAAGCAACACATCTTAGCTTTCGACATCCCTTCTCATTATTTTTAACTACGGTTTTAATCTCCCTGGCTTTGTTTTAACCAATATAAATGGGCTGCTATTTCATTCTCTACAGAATATAACTGCTCCACGTTAACCCACGAAAGTTTTGACCTTTTTCTTCCCATTTAATGGCTTGCTTTTTAATATTACGTGGTTAAAAAGGTTCTATATCGTTGGTTAAAAATAGGGCTCTCTTGCCAATATTAGTGCCAATGTGCCATTGTCATGATATATTGAACACCCTCCATAAAGAAATTGGAGGCATTTATAAATAGTATTTCTCGTAATATTTATGTATTTTTTCAGACAATTTTTTGGGTTATGTCAGGTTTGATTTCTTTTATTGATGTGCAATCCAAACATTGATTCGGGACACGGCATGTAGAGTTTGTTAGTGTTTGAAAATGTTTAGTGCGTGCATATTTTGTGTTGAATCATTAGCTAAATTGAAAAAGCTTTTTTTGCGTTTAGTTTATTTTCACCAATATTAATTTAGTGACCTTGTTTATAGCGTCGAAGTAATGACCATTACTTGACGCTTTGAAGAGAGCAATTACCATTTGAAGAGAGCAATCAAATAATTCACTAAATGAGTAAGTAGAAAAAGTTTAAGATAACAAAGCATTGTACGGTTTATGAAATAAATATAGTTTAGATTACTATACCAATCTTTTATTTAGGTTTCTAAGACATCGATAAGGTTCAATGCTATTGCGGTGTTCGATAGGTTTTAACGAAGTTTATTTCAATAGACATTTTTAATTGGGGTATTTATACGTAATGAATTTGTGTGGTGCCGTTCACTGTTATTGGTTTTTAATATTTACTCTTACGTTATTTTGTTTCATCAGACAATTACTTTTTCTTTAATTCTGAAAGTAATAAGTCTGAAATGTAGCTTCACTTAAGCCGAAGATACACGGCGTGTGGAGCGGTGGTCTAAAGAGGTATAAATCCTACGAGTATGTTTACTAAACACATAATTTAATGAATCTCGCTCCTTTAAAACGTATTTGATTTGTCTTATTTACTATTACCCAAATATCTCAGAATAATACCCGTGCTTAATACTTTGTTTAATAATTTCAATTAAAATAGCGATCTCCAAGGTTTTGTAAGCCCAGTATCAGCGAGAGGTGAGTGTAAGAGGAGTGGTAATGTTGTTTCACGATCTTTTAATGTTGTTACCGACTAAGGCCGACATTTACCTTATAAGGACTGTTAATTAATAGTCCAACAGCCAATGGAAACTAAGGGACATGCAGTTCAATGTGGGATCAGAACCACAATTTCGCCAACTTCACTTACGAACTGGTCCAATTATGAGGATGGTCTTATGGATGGAAGTATTATTGACTTTAAATACGGAAGAAGACTAACAATCCTTGTGTGCCAGTTGTGCCTATTTTTGTGTCAGCCAGGATTTGAAGTGGATTTAATTCGACTAAATCATCGACAGATAGTGCTGATGTAAATTATTTATTTCAGCTATTTATATCAGTTTTCAAAATTTAATATGCTAGAAAATAAGAGTTATTTATCTTATAATTGCCCTCTGATCACCATATTGTCAAAATATTCCCTCCTGATAGCGTAATTAACAGTTGACTGATGCAGTATACTCTACTGGAGAATGCTGTAACTAAGCCCTCTTTCAAATCTTGGCTGACATAAAAGTTGGTACACTTTTTAAAACGGCAATGGAAAGTCTCCATCTGTATTCGAAGTCAATGGAAGTAGTTCAGTATTCACTGGTGTGGACGTTAATCCCCGCCAGGGAAAATCGCACCCCTAAGCCACCGCTTATAACTGCCCACAATTCGTGATATCCAAGTAGCTGGCTCACAGGACACGCCGCCGTCCCTTGATATTGATGAAGGGTCTCGTTCTGAGTCGTGCATTTATAAGGAAGTAAACATATCGGCTTTCCGAGTCGTATACACATGGACGACATAATGGAACAACACGTATCGGGTGACTGCATGCGAGTCGTACATACATAGAGTGTATAAGGGAACTAATCACATGTCGGATGACTTTGCGAGTCTTACACACATAGACGGTATAATGGAACTTAACACGTTTCGGGTGACTTTGCGAGTCGTACACACATAGACGGTGTAATGGAACTTAACACGTTTCGGGTGACTTTGCGAGTCTTACACACATAGACGGTATAATGGAACTTAACACGTTTCGGGTGACTTTGCGAGTCGTACACACATAGACGGTATAATGGAACTTAACACGTTTCGGGTGACTTTGCGAGTCGTACACACATAGACGATGTAATGGAACTTAACACGTGTCGAATGACTGAGAGTCGTACATACCTAGAGTGTATAAGGGAAGTAATCACATGTCGGATGACTTTGCGAGTCTTACAAACATAGCCGGTATGAATAGTGCGAGTCGTACACTTAATACATGTCGGATGGTTGCGAGTCGTACATACATAGAGTGTATAAGGGAACTAATCACATGTCGGATGACTTTGCGAGTCGTACACAAATAGCCGGTATAAATAGTGCGAGTCGTACACTTAATACATGTCGGGTGACTTTGCGAGTCGTACACACATAGAGGGTGTTATTGAACTTAACACGTGTCGGATGACTTTGCGAGCAGTGACGGATCTACACTTTCTGTCGCCCGGGGCAAAATAGGCGTTTGGCGCCACCCCCCCCCCCCCACCAAGCACCGAACACAAGAATTATATAATATTTTAAAAGTGTCTTTGATGTGATAAGCAATTATTTTCTATACTGTATCATAATATCTTATCTTATGGCCGTAATCTTAATATCTTATCTTTTATCTTATGGCCTCAATACAAACGATGTTCGCAGGCCACGATTAGTCCAGGCAACGAATGGTTATAGAGGGAATTGCATGGATCACAATTTTTGACTTTGTAAATTTTTTTGGACTAGTTAGGAGTAAAACATATCAAAAGTCCCCGCCCTTAGCCCTTGAGCCGACTGGGCTGGAAGGGCCTAAAGGTACAATTTTTTGGTTTTTCCTAAATATCTTGAAAACTATCAACTTTAAGTATTCCCTATTAAATTTGAAAATTAAAGAAAATTCAATTTCCTGTAAGAAAAATAAATAATATGTCAACTTTGGTCCAACCGTTAAAAGGTAAACACTAATTTTGTTGATATTAAAAAAATATCCCCTCCATAAGAAATACATGTAAATTTGTGGGTAACATAGATGCCCAATTGGGCAACGATATTTTCACCTAAAGGAAAATGAACAGCATTCAGGAAATATTGACAAAATTTCAAGTAATTTGACACCTCAATCATTAAAATTGGTCTAAAATTAAGGCGTTGGCGAGCTCACAAAAAACGTTATTTTTAAAGGAATTATTACAATTTGTTATAATTCCTTGAAAAATAACGTATTTTGTGAGCTCGCCAACGCCTTAATTTTAGACTAATTTTTATGATTGAGGTGTCAAATTACTGGAAATTTTGTCAATATTTCCTGAATGCTGTTAATTTTCCTTTAGGTGAAAAAACGTTGCCCAATTAGGCATCTATGTTACCCACAAATTTACATGTATTCCTTATGCAAGGGATATTTTTGTAAATATTAACAAAATTAGTGTTTACCTTGTAAACGGTTGGACCAAAGTAGTCATATTATATATTTTTATTACAGGAACTTTAATTTTCTTTAATTTTCAAATTTAATAAGGAATACTAAAAGTTTATATTTTTCAAGATATTTAGGAAAAACCAAAAAATTGTACCTTTAGGCCCTTCCAGCCCAGCCGGCTCAAGGGCTAAACGCGGGAACTTTTGATATTTTTTACTCCTAACTAGTCCAAACAAAGTTACAGAGTCAAAAATTGTGATCCATGCAATTCCCTCTATACCTCTTTTTGAGCATTCATTGCCTGGACTAGATGCACCCTAACCAAGAGCTGTTATTGCCATAATAAGACCTGAATTTGCCAACCGCTGCAAAACTAAAGCAAGGTGCCTACCAGATTTCACATATGAAACTTCCGACGTTTTTCCTGACCTTTCCATTCAATTCATGACCAAAGCATTCGGCCATGTTGCCTCCTAAAACGAATACCTAAGCCCGATCTATGTAAAGTCAAATATTTGACGACTACAGTGCGACCAAGAGACTTAATGGCCGCGATATGTCAAAAATATTTAACAGCCACAATGAGACCAAGAGATTTCCTGGCCACAGAAACACTAAGCGATTTTCCGGCCACAGTACGACCGAGAGATTTGCTGAACATGGTGTAAACGACCGCGATTTGACAGCCGCGATGCGACCGAAAGGGGTGTGAGACCATGAAAAGTGCAAGCAGTTTTCCCGTTGCAATGCAACGAAAATATTTGCCAGCAGTGGTCTAAACGAAAGAATTTCCAGCCTCAATGTAGCAAATAAATATGACTACCTCGAAAATAGCGAGCGAAAGACTTCATGTTGGCAGTGAAATAACAAAGAAATATACCTGCCAGCAACGACAGATTACCTGGCCAAGAGATGGCCAGTAGAAGTGACGGCCGCGAATTGAGCGAGCGATTTTTCGACCGTGGGACGAGTGAGTGATTCTCCGTTTGCGGAACGAGCGAGCGATTTCTGGCTATCAACACCGAGAAAGGTGACGGCCACGAAAACAGAGACAGGCTTGACGGCCGCGATGCGACAGATTTTCCGGCGGCGACGCTACTGAAACATTTGCCGGTCGCGAAACGAAAAAATTCACGTTAAATTACTTTTTCACGTTTTTCTTAACCGGATCCCTACTGGCTTGCGCCCGGGGCAGGCGCCCCCGCTGCCCCCACTAGATCCGTCATTGTTTGCGAGTCGTACACACATAGATGGTATAATCGAACTTAATACGTGTCGGATGACTGCGAGTCGTTCATACATAGAGAGTATAAGGGAACTAAAGACATGTCGGATGACTTTGCGGTGCGAGTCGTACACACATAGACCATACGGTAGAGGAGACTAAACACTTTTCGGGTGACATTGTGAGTCGTATACACGTAGTTGGTATAGGGGGACTAAAAACCTGTGGGGGTATTTTTCGAGACACCTGTGGGAAGAAACCTGTTAGGGAGTGCGTAGATTGTATTTATAAGGGATCTGAACTCGTGTCGGGTGACTTTGTAAAGTACACGCTGATGACTTGAGCTTAGTTAGTTCAGAGAATTCACAGAATTAACCACAGAGTTAGTCAACACCTGGAGACGCCGATCCTTTGTTTATACAGTAATTCAATATCGTATTAATCATTGGTAGGAGGTAATAGAACTTTAATTATTTCTTAGTTCATGCACAGAGAAGTAAACATATGTTTACAACATGTTTACTTCTCTGTGGTTCATGCTTAAGATATCATTGAGTGAATACAAATTTATTTCTCATATTATGTGCAATATTTTTTAAGTTAATTTTGTTTAATTTACCATACCTTCACTGAGAAAAATGTACGTCTGAAATACCAGTAAATAAGGGTATTTTAGACGTAAAGACGGAAGCCACATGACACTAGTACTGTACGTCAGAATTGCCAGTACGTGTACGGGTGTTCCCGTACTGGTGGAGGGCCGTTACAATCAGTCTAAAAGACCGGGACTAGTACAGGTGAAATGCCCTGCTTTCCAAGGCACGGTAGATTGTTGCGCTGGTCTTACAGAAGGACGGTCAGGATCTTCCAGACTGCCTGTACGGAACCAACTGACGGACAGTTAAGGCCCTCCAGACTGCCTGTACGGAACCAAAAGACGGACAGTTAAGGCCCTTTTGACTGCCTTTACGGAACCAACAGACGGACAGTTTAGGCCCTCCTGACAGTCTGTACGGAACCAATTGAAGGACAGTTTAGGCCCTCCTGACTGCCTGTACGGAACCAATTGACGGACAGTTTAGGCCTTCCTGACAGTCTGTACGGAACCAATTGAAGGACAGTTTAGGCCCTCCTGACTGAATTTACTGAACCAATAGAATTATGTACTTACTTTACTAAGCGTCACGAAATCGCAATGTTCGAAATTGCATAAACAGCTGATTCCCTATATAATGAATATTGGAAATAAGCTGTTTAAGTAATTTTAAACATCACAATTTCATTACGCCTAGTATAACAGCTGTAGTTCAACTTGAGGTCTTCGTGATAATGATTATTTTAACAGACTACCGGAATTAATGGACATGAATTTCTGGCTCCAGAAGTAATTAATATTAAGTGAATTAAACATAAATTCATGTTGTCCCAATGAAGTATTTACCAATGATTCCCCTTAGCCTACTTCAGATTTTGAAGTATGCTTGCAATATGATACTTAGTTTTGAAAACGAATGGGTCAGTTTTTGTTTGTCATCAGTCAAACTAAATCCAAACTCGAATATAAAATTTGAATGTTTCGGAGTCGAAACACTCAAATTTTAAATATGAAGTCTGAAACTTGAATTTCAAAAAAAAAACTTGAGTAGAATTTCATACTTATTTTAATAAGACGTATCCGTTTATCTGTGATAAAATGCAATGATCCAGAGAGTATCAAATTTAAATCAGGTGTTAAAACCCCTTTGAATTGGTATACATATATTAAACTGTTTTTTTCTTTAATTTCACTGATAAATTTAAAGTTTAAGAATGTAACTTCATTTGAAAATTGATATAAATAAAAAAATGAATTGTTCTGCACTTAAATACCTTTTTTCCTATGAGAACTCGGTGAATATTAATTATAATGAGTCAAAATTCTATTAATTGAAGAGAATATTTTAACGAACAATGAGTAAAATGTTTGTGTGCTACAAATTAACAAGGTTCACATGATGAAGCTTAGGATAAAATATTTTTGCCCCAACAATATTAGAACAAAGTGCACTTCTGTTATAACTACAAATGATTCCTAAACAAATATACACTGATAAGTTTTTCTTCCTTGGAGAAATCTGTGAACATGATGTGGATAAGTCAAATTAATATTCAACTTAATTGAAAAGCAAATTTAAGATGAATAAAATTTTTAGTGTGTTTAAAAAATAACTGTACTGTAACTGTGCATGTTGGTACATGGGATAACATGTTATACTGTATATATCCCATCAACATTTAAATAAAGTACACTTCTATCAAGCCTGCATATGACTTCTAGCATATAAATAGAAGGTAAATACTCTCAAGATTTTTACTGTTTTTTTAAGTGTTGTAAAGAATCAATATGTTTCACAAAATAAAACAAAATGTTCAGAGTTTATAAAACTTTATTTTTTTAATGGTATACTACAAAGATACTCAAAGTAATAAAACTTAATACTAGAACAATACAACGTAAAAGTAGTAGAGATTTTAGCTTTTATAAAATGACAAATATTTAGCGGCTGGACACTTTTAACCATCTTTTTCCTTTAATGGTTTTGACCAAACATATTTTGAGAACTTATAAATAACATTCAACATATATTTAAGACCATCATTCTATTTTCCATATCTCGTAATTAGTAAATATGCTACTCATAAATCATTAACTTTCAGAGTAGTAATTTTCCTTTTTAAATTTTTTCCTGATTGGAGCATGAATTTCATTTGCTTCAATAATCTGCTCTTTTTCATAAAAGTCCTTTTTTAATAATTGGTTTCAATTCCTTGGCAATAATTTACCTTAACTAGTTTTAAAAACTATACATTTTGTAGTAATTATAAATAATCCATTTTTCATTTGAACAATTTCTGGATTGATATTTTTTGTTTTTCTTACATTTTTTACAATGAATTAATTCCTCCATCTATATATATATATATATGTTTTCGTAATAAATGAATTCATGTTATAAATGTCATAATAATGCTGACTTTACAATTATTAAAAAAATTGTTGGATTATATAAACAGATAATATATAAAAAGAATTATTTTTGAAACAAATACCAAGACAACATAATAAAATAAACATTAAAATATTTTACGAGACGAGAATTTAATGATTTTCAACCATATTTCGCACACCAATTAACTAGTGAAATAGCATTTTTTATTATAGTAGTATCGAAAAAAACACATAAACATATAAAATTAATTAAAACAAATGAAAACATTACGAATTGGATATTTTACTATACGTTTTTTTTAACAAATTCTATAATATTATTTTAAATTAAGAAATTATGATGAAGCTAAAATCACATCTATCCTTAATAAATGTATAAATTATACGAAAACTAACATATTATATAAAAAATGTCACCAATGATTTTTTAATGTTTAGATATGGATTTTTTGTATAAAACCAGAGTATGAAGATGATTTTTTAAATTTACAAACACATCTAATGCAAATGTTGTAGCCACATACTGTAACTGAGCATTTTATGAAGTGCCCAACTCTGCCTGGTTACTTCAGCACGTCTGGGCACATAATGTAATTCGATTATTTCAATCAAAATTACAGCATGTGCCCAACGAAACTGGACACTTCATGAAGTGCCCAACGCTCATTGGGCACATTCTAAAAATATCGGGGCATGTTGGGCAGATGCTATAAAATCTTTATCAAAATTATGATTAAATCTCTTAAATATTTTTCGAATCTTAAAATGTTATAGTCATTTTATTTAGCCGCACTTTTTGATAATGCAAAACGTTTACATTGTATCTGGGTGATAATCATTATGTTTATAAGTTTAGTTCTGACTTAAATATAGAGTTATCAATAACTTTGCTAGCAATCCCTTACCTTTGAATAACTTTTAACACTCTTTGGTTAAATTATTTACATGAATTTTCAAACATATGTCTTTGTTATAATATAAAGTTTGATTTTTAAACTATCGGTGTCAGTAGGAATATAATAAACGATTAAAGTACATTACTGAAAAGATGTTTAGTGAACCAAACACTCCATATACATTTTAAAACAAATAATAAAACAATTACAATTATAAGGCTACAATTATAATGCTTGATCTTATGATTTTCTTTTTATTGATTTTTAAAAATATAAAAGAAAATTTTTGATTAAATTTACGCCATTCAAGTAAAACTGGAAAAGAAAAAAATTTCTTGACTTATATTTTAAATTTTGATACTAGATAAGTAAGTAACTGTAGAATTGTTTTTGAATTTGTGCACGGAAGACTGCCATGGCACTTTCTGTAAATTACTTATACCTTGCTGTATTTTGATTTATTGCTGTAAGTTTTATTGAGTGTGACTTAGTAAGTAGGTAATTATAAAACATTGAAACATTTTTTAAAAGGTACATAATAATGTTAATGTTTTTGTTGAATTCCAATTTTTATATATATATTTAATTATAAAATTTTAATTACCTAAACGTTCTGGCTTAAAAATAGACTATTTACTGTCAATGTTTTATAATGCTCATTAAAAATGTTTAGTGTTACATTGTATATTTAAAAATAATACATAAATACTAGAAACAGCGACGTATACTGCAGTTTTGCGTTTTTGCAGCAAGTTCCCAACATCTGATCTGGACACATGGTGTAAAAGCAATAATTACATGAAGTGCCCAACGAGTATGTTCACATACTGTATTTTTTATGAAACCGGTCAATTACACAATGTGTCCAGAAGAGCTGGGTACTTCATGAAGAGCCCAATTACAGCATGTGGCTCGACATATACATCTCTCAAAGACTTGATTTTGGAGGGTTAAGTCTCTCTCCAAATAAATAAATGGGGGGTGAATCCCATAAATCACCTACTTATAGTGTCTTCCACAACAATCACAGACATTGTAACTTTTCTGCAGTTACCAACTACAATAATTTGTGGTTGAATGTTTCGGTCGTGTAACTTACATTATTTATTGTTCTTTGACTGGATCATGTGCATAATCTCGGTCTCTGATGACACGGAAGTAATGGCGGCTTCTAACTTCTTACATCGTTTTCCTTAAGACTTTCTGCGTTAGTCCAAGCTTCGATTTCAGATTAGGTGATTGTAGAAGGAAGGGCAGAAGGAGCAGCGTTGCACGTTGAGAGTTTTGTCCCACACTTCCTATAAAATAAAAGTAACTTTTAGGCTGCAGTTTATTGTTGACATAAAATCTCATATGAACCATTGTTAAGTATAGTATAATTTTCCGGAAATTTTTATACATGAACAACATTACACACATAAACAAACTGCAAAGAAATTTTCTGTTTATATACACAAGCTGGATATTCATAAAGTACATTTGTCAAGCAATTTTTTATTATTTTACACAAGCTGGACATATATAAGAAACCGTTGTCAGTCAATGTTTTGTTTGAACTGGGCTTTTTATGATTTTTATTTGGAGGCATGGTTAAAAATTGGCACGTCAATACAAAATGTCCAACCCAATTGAAAACCAAAATCAGAAAGCAAGGGACGAAAAAACAACTTAGGACAGTACAGATCAGACTTGTAAATAATTTCTTAAGATACAGTTTAAAAATAATTCATAATTATGTCTCTCAATTGCAGAAGTATTTCACTTTGTTATTGAACCTCATTATAGTTTTTTATTAAATTTAATAAAAACACATTGTTTTATAATTTTACTTGGATTCTAATAATTTTTGAATCAATAACTCAAATATAATAAACGATTTAAAGTACATTACTGAAAAAAGGTGTTAAGTAACTAAGGTGTTAAGTAAGGTGTTAAGGCAAAATAAGCTTTTTAAATAATGATTTAGAAGGCCTGAAGATATTCTTAATTTCTTCATCACTGTTGGAATCCGTCGGCGTCGACGGACTCCAACAGTATTGAAGTTTGTATGATCGGCGCACGGACAACTTCACAACATTCTTCAGATTATATTCTTATTTTCAACTTATGAATACCGTAACAATAAATAAACATAATATGTGTTATATTTATTAAATTTTAAATTATAAAGATGCATATTAAATATATTTTTATCACTTAAATACATTTCTGACCATGAAAGTTCCATTACAAAACAAACCTAATATCAAACCTAAAAGTGTACTTAAATATTTTATTTTAAAAAGGGTGCCTTATTTAAATTTAAAGCCTAAGCTGTGATTTAGAATTAATGATAATAATTTGTTCACCAAACTTAAGCTATTTTGTTACCTTCTTATAAGGGGTAAGTAGGAATAGATAGCCTAGATTAGAAATAAATGATCTAAAGGCTTACCTTGTGTTCTACTATGGAGGTAGGCATCCCCCAATCCGTTCGAAGAGCTCTTAACATTTTTAACAAATTTTAACTTTGAACTAAACAAACTAGACACACCGACTTCAGACAATCGACTGAATCAGTTTCCGGGTATGGCCCGGTACAGCGCTGCAATTGCCGGTCTCGATCAGTCAGGTACACCCTTACTAAACTGGTCGGCGATATTTTAGACGTACAGGCCGTCAGTTTGACCCGGTTATAAACGGCAAATCAGAAATGCCCTGCTAAACTGGTCAACGTATTTTCATTTAGAAGTAAAAAGCAGTCAGTTTTACCTGGACAGATTGAACAATCCTTCAGACTTGCCCTTACTCCAGGTAATCCAGAAGGAATACTGGCGTTACAGTTATGCCAGTTCGCGTAAAGGTCCTCCTGAAGGCTCACAAATTATTTGTCCGTCTGTTTCACCTTGATTACAGGTAGTACAGACGTATTTACATCAGTTGGGCCAGTAGTCAAGGAATTACGGGATTGCCTTTACGACAGGAAGAAATATTTTTCTCAGTGTTGACAAAAATACTAATTTAATGTAGTTATTCATAAAACTAAACAGCTTTTCCCATTTCCAGATTAGTACTTCTAACTTCCAAGTTGACCAAAGTGCCTCACCCGTCTAAATTTAAACACCATCACATTGTAATCACCTAATACATGAAAAAATGACCCAAGAAAATATTATGATTATTTTTGTTATAAAAGTATGATGTACTTATTAAATTAAAAGTATGAATCGCTTTACGCAGATCGTGTATAGACTGTTAAAGCTTATTTTCGCCCCACGCAGGAAAATTAGTTTTCATTTCTCCCAAAAAAAATTATTGTATAAACAAATTATTATATAATATGAAATTTAATTTTCATTTCTATAAAAAAATATTAAATAAACATCCATGATAGTTGGAATTGAATTAACTGTGCTAGAAAACAGAATTTAAATTCTTGTTTTTCTTGGTGTTCCTACAGTCATCATAATAGTACTGATATTACTGCATACAGACGGTACTAACAATGTATTATGCATGCAGGATGCTAATGTAACATAAATGAACATTATCATAATGTACTGCTAAATAATTATGATTAAATATAAGCATTGTTATCATTGTTTAATTACAAAGACCTTGGTAAATATTAATAAATCTATTTATCCTCTAATTTTGAATCCGAGTAGTTATTTAACTACTTATAAAGTCTGACGCTTCTTAGTTTTTCTGGCAACTTTTTTCTTATAATAGTAAAGTTTCTTGATTCTCTTCTGCCAGTCTGTTATTTTCAGGTGTTTAAATTGTCTTTTTGCTTGATTAACTTGAGTATTTTATAAATTACTTAATTTGTAAATTTTAAATGTATGATTCTCACATACATTCTTGGCTATATTTGTTATTGTTCTCGCACAGTTCGTTATATGCTAAACAATAGCTTATAGTCGTATGTGTCGATGATGTTGGTAATAATCATATGATTGTGATTTTAGCACAAAAAGTGTCATCAACAACAATGAAATACAACTTTCTTTGTTAGCTCTATTAATTAAATATAAATTTCTTATTTCTTATCAGGGAAAAGTACGATTTATCAGTAAATTAAAGACGTCTGAAAGTATTTGTACAATTGCTAAATAAAGAAATATTAATTTATTTTCCGTTTAGGTTTTTTTCAGTAGCATCTTCCTTATTTGATCAATTTTAATCTCTGAAAGTAGTTTGCTTAACGCTATCAATTATTCATATAGCGGTTCAAACTGGGACTATTTAGTTCTCTCTTCCCGCTCTACTTTGTTAAACTTGAAGAGTTCCTTGCGCTACTTTAGGATATCTAGTTTACAAATCTTCTCCAGCTGAAAACTTATTTAATAAATGTTGTGCATATTTTATACATTATTCAACATTAAAATCTTTAGTTAGGTTTTTCTCCCTAATACAAATAGTAAAGTAGAATTTCAAGCTTATGTCTATTTCGAAATTTGCAAATGGGACAGAAAAATCATTAGCTTTGTTTTAAAAGTAGTTAAACCTAGTCATTTGAATAGCTTACTCATTTTAAACTAAAAATTCCATAAAAACGCTAGTAATTATTTATATGCTCAATGAACAATGTTTAAAAATCTGTACCCCTTACATGAAAAGATTCCCAATTTAACTGAAGGCGAAATTACTTGTTTCCAATCAACAAGTAATATATGAACCCCAACGTCTCACACCCTTTAAAATATGCATCAATCCGTAATTGGCCTCCTGGGGGACATACTAGGGGATGAAGATTGAACGATTTGTCCAGGAAGCAGTTTAGTCTCCCTCTTGCATACGGTAACAAGTATATATGGTACCCATTTCATCATTAGTCACTGAGTTAATTTAGTCTCTGTCTAGTTACTATGAATTGCAATATATTGAATCGAATAAGTATCCTGGATGCTTACGTATAAGTTAAGACTTTATTCTGCGAAAATCAGTTGAGATTCATCTTGCATTTGGATGACTTGGTTAAGAACTTATTATGTTTGACCAGTAACCAACATCCGTTATACTATAATCATCAAACGGAAGATGTAAGAGTAAAATAACAAATAACAGGGGTTCATTGGCTTCAGTGCTTGTGTAACAAATACTTATTTGAAAGATTTTAACTATTGAAAAATGAAATTTTTCCTAAGAAAAGTAAATTACGTATTTTTTACTCTTTCTCAGTAAACTTCTGCGCTTACACTTCTTGCAACATTTCCCAGCATTTTAATTGGCCAGGCTTATAACATCTTTTTTGTGCAATGTATAATTTTATTCCCAGAAAATGTAGTTTATAAATATCCTAAAAAGTTACGCCTCTATGTATTTATTTCATTAGAAATATCTTGTACGATTTCCTCGCTGTAATTTTATTATTTATGTTTTAATTGATTTCTTATTCAGTTTAAATTCTACCAATTGAAGAACTAGTTTCAATTATATAATATTGAAGATTGACGTTAGAATGTTTATTGTTGCATTAAGATCGTGCGTTATTTTCCTATCTTAGTTCTGTTTAAATAACTGTTATAATCAAAAATAAATAGCTTTAAAATGTCATTAATATTACATTTTTAAAGAAAAACACTTGTTGTTGGATTAAACAAATGGTAAAATATTTGGTATTACAGTATGCACCTTAATCCATTGTCTTATTGCATTAAAGTTGACTGTTTTTATCACATAGTTTGAAAAGATGCTCTGTAAAGTTAGTTTATTTTCGATGACAAAACATGCCTTTACTGATCCTATTCACAATTTACAGTTCAACTTAGGCCTCTATAACATCAAAGAGCAAACTTTTGTTGTAAACTAAGCCTTTTAGAATAATGGAATGGATTTCTCTAGCGACATTGCTGTAAAAATTGTAAACTTTTCATCAAACTTTCTTTTCAGTTATTTTTGTTAATAATATTAATAAAAAAAAGTATTAAACCTTGCTCCATCATTTTTTTACAATCAACTTTTACTTTCTTAAGAAAATATAGGTAGACTTACCTGTACAATTAGTTTTATATCAATAAAATAATCTGTCATTAAAAAGTTTTATTTTCACCGTCTTACTGTTAAAATATAAAAAAGCATTAAGGATTGAATCCAACCTCTTTGGATTAGCTAGCGCAGGAATTTAGTTGAGTTATTTCAAGGTAAAGCGGCTTCCTCAAAACGCTTGACAACGGAGCCTGAAGGCTACATGAACTTTACTTTTTCTTTGAATAATTATTGAAAAGAATCCTTAGTTTCATTCTCAGTAGTCACTCTTGTAATTTTATCTTACAAAAATTTTGAAAGCAAATAGTTTTCTTGTTGAAATTGTATCTGTTAATTTTAACGATTAATATTGAAAGTTTGTATCATAAATATCATTGACATAAATAAGTAGGAGGCTCTTGAAAATATGAGCTCGATATTTAAGGTATAACTAAATTAAATTTTGCTTGGTTCAAGTGCACTCGTAATAACTGTATTTGTATGTATAGAGATAAACAAAATCGCATGTTTACCAAATAAAGTTAATACAAAAGGTGAAAGAATAACCGCTAATTTTTGTACTATTAACTATATTAGTCATTGCAAGTATCTAAACTAATATATTGGTTTGATGGTGTATACTTTAAAATATTTTTATGCTGCTGCGTATTTATTCTTTGATGTTTATTTCACAATATTTCCATTTTACGCTGCTGACCTTTTAGTTTATGATTATGACCTTTTAGTTATGAATGATGACTGTTATTCCCTTACGTTTTGTTGCTTAATGTAAATCAAATGTTTAATGTAATCAATGATTTGTGTTGTATTATATAGATATGTCTGTAGATGTTGCAATTTGAGGTAGGTCCATGTTCTGATTGTCGTAAAAAAAATTTAGTAAGGCATTTATTACACTTGTCTAACTAATGAAAGGATCGACTGTTCCCAGAAGTTGGATGTTTGTGGCTGGCTGGATGGGTTTACATTACAAGTAAGCCCCAACACGATTCATAATACCTTTACAGAGGAAGTGCACAAAGTTCTAAGCCTATTCAACCCCTTTGCCCAACTTTCTATGCCAGTGGCGATGTTCTTAACATCTATATTGCATTCCCTATGTCTGTGTCTTCAAAAGTAATAATTATCTGTTATGGATTCATAGTGAGAGCTAAATAAATACGTTTTACTTGCTTAAGGTTAGTGTGACCTGTATTAAATAATAGTGTTTCTGTAATAATATAAAAGTAAATACTCCCCTTTATAAATCTATTTGTAAGCATACATGTAAAATGTACATATGTTTTTATCTAGATAAAATATTAATAAATGCACATTTTAATAAATATAATGCCATTACTGCTCAAAGACATTTGTATTAGTTTCAATTGACTCATCTTAAAGCGTACAAATAAAGCACTAAGCGAATCACAGCATATGTTTCAGATGCGATTATTTTAAAGTTCACTCAGGTCGCTTCACATAAAGGTTGAACATTACTGTATCATCTTGCTGGAAGATGGTCGAACATGTATTTAAATGACATACGTTTTTCTTATTGCTTTTTTTCTTGTGTGTTTTACTTAAATTATACAAATATCCTACCTTAATATCAAACTGTGGTTGCTTTTTATCTTCTTAAAACACTTTGACATTTTAAAATATTACTTAGATAGTTTATTTAAAAATAGTTTTAATGTTTTATTTGTTTCTAGGTGAGCGTCTTTGGTGTTGTTATGCAGTAGTCCTGAGTAAGTCGAACCATCTCTAATTATTCTGACTATTAGTGTAATAACATAATAATTTATTAACAATGTCGGTCGCAACTATTCAAAATTCATTAATTTTCGAAAAAGGGCCGAATGCATAGTTATTCTGGTGTTCTAAGTGATCTGGTTAGAAAAAAATTTAAAAAATATAAATATTTGTTGAGTTCCTTTTACAACAACAATAACTAAGGAATAGGTAATCTGTAATCGTCTTTGAACAAACTTTTCACTTTCACACTAACGACTTTGGGAATAAAAGTTGCTGTAAAGTCCAGAGTACAAAAGGAACTGTAATAAAAAGTCTCTTTAAGGACTTCCGAGTGTCTCTTAAGCCACTTTCATGGATAACCTAGTTTTGAACTTACTTTACACTACTTTCCTTCCTTAAAAAAACATTATTTTATAATTTCAATGGCAATGTCGTAAATTTCCTAAATTGAATGATAAAACGTTATTATGCTTTTTACAAGAAAAATAACTTGTGGCTAAGTAAAAGAGAATTGTGTAATATATCTGCCTTAAAGATTTTCATTTAAATTTGTTAACATATACTAGAAATATTTTTACAAATAATCCCATTTAAAATGGGAGTCAATCCACAAATAAAGACGAAGTCTAATAACTATGAAGGTGATTATTTTATACTTAATTTCAAAGATAAAGTCCGAACAAACAATTTTCAATTACATACTACAGCTTGGAAATGAAATCTGAAAAAAACTTAGCTCTGTGACAATTCATAATGGCTCTTTTACTCTGTGAGGAAATTAAACAGAGGAATTTCCGCAGTCGATGCTACTTTCATATCCTTTTTTTAGAATATAGACCGTAATAGAGCACTAAAGGCGTGTGTTCCGAAATTCAATAAGTAACGGCAGCAACAAGCTCCGCTCTTGCCTTTTACCATCTATCTTTTCTGATTTTTAAAATTAAATTTACCTGTCCTAAACATAAATATTTAACAACGCTTTAAGTGTTTTAATCTGTTTACAATTTAAGGGTAAGATGGACGTTTGGTTTTGTAGCATATATACAAATTGTAAATAAGCAGAGTAAAGTTGCTATTTACTTATCAAATAGTTAGTCTGGTTTGCTCGGTAGATTATTGTTTTACGTTGAATCAGTAACCATCATTTTTCTTACTAGTGTAAGTTTTAAGTCTATATTTTTTGTTGTTGAAGTTCAAATTTTACTAACCGAGAATATGTGAAAAATATTTACATAATGATCGTACAAAATTAGACATATTGCTCATGAAACAAAACATGTTTTTATCGTAACAAAACCACGTTTTACTAAAATTTCTAATTAAAATTATTTATTAGTGAATTGAATCCCTCTGTTAGTGCCATCTGAATAAGTATTGTCCTAAAGTCATCAATTTAGCCTATTACCTCATTTACAAATTTTGGTTGTAGACATTAACCTTTTACTTTAAACAACAAATTATTACTCACCCGATCACTAAATGCGAATATTCATTTAGTTTTATATCTTCTACATATACAAAAAGGGCAATGTTTCAATATTAAATAATAACACTCCTTAAGGAATTTCATCCGTCTAGGCTTTCAGTGAGGATCTAACTCTTTGATGTTATCTGCTGGGGTACAAAGTTAATAGAATTGTTAACAGCATTCGAAACTTTCGCTCGAGTAGACAAAACTATCTCTTCAGACATCTGTTGAGATCAGTCTTACAAGTTCATAAAAGTAGTTGTGAGCGATATAATATAGGTTAAATAAGTTTAAGAATATCATATTTCTGACATTTATTACCTATTAGCTTATATATTCTGAAATAAGCTATTATTGTCGTTTAAACAGAATCGATAAAACTATCTGTTCAGGGTAACCCCAGCAATAAAATTGATATTTATATTACGCATTTTTACCTGCACAAATTACAATTTGCTTCAAAATTTAATATAGGCTTATATGGGAAAGAGAATTTTCTTTTTTAGAGTGCCTTTTAGCACTCTTGTGAAAATCGTCCGATCGTAACAAAATTTGGTACAGACATGTAAAACTAGGTTTTCTTGGACGAGTTCGTAAACCATTAAGATCGACAAATCCAAAGTGGGGTGAAGGCTCCATTTTACCCCCCCCCCCCCAAATTGAAAAATAATATTTATTTAATTATTGTTTTCACCATTTGATTTTGCTTCAAAAACAATTTGGTATTTTAAATTATTTCTTTAAGTTTGTGGCCTCCAAGATATTTCCGCTTCGCATTTTTTGTCATTTATATTGGTTGGTATCAGGGCAGTAGAATGCCAAATTTCTTATTCACCTACTACTGAATTTCAATGAATCTTGTGGAGAATTAAATGAGTTTATCAGAAGAATAGGTAAAAGATTTATGTTTTTTTAATTTGTTGAGTGATTATAATAATAAAAAATTAGCCCTTTTTTAAATCTGTATTTAAAAAAACTATTTACTAATCTTTTTGTCAGAGACTGTGTAAAACAAACAATGATTTATTATTTTTTAAGTAAATATTTTACTAATTTCTTTTTCTTTTTTTGTAATAATTTATTAGTTGCTGTGTTTTTTGGAAGTTCGCTGGGTACACAGGTTTGTTGTGACCAGCGATCTCTATAATACAAGTTGTATTATAGAGATCGCTGGTTGTGACGGGGGTATTTAATTCGCTTTAAAATATTCATATTGGGGGGTGAACGTATTCATACTGATTATTAAACGATCAACGTATTAATTGACTATTTAGAACAAACTAAGCTAAAACGTATTTCGTATGTGCTCTAAATAAGAATCCCTGTATAGCTGACTAGAAAATGAGTTTTAAAGATAGTTTAATCACTTGTACGTCTGTCAGCCACACAGTTACAAACTTGCGCTAAGGATTTTAGGGTTCAAAAGCAATTCCAGGATTAAACTACTAGAACACATTTACAAGCATTTTTATAGAGTACATTACGAAAAGAAATATCGCCACACAGTTAATTTTTAGTTGAAACTTTTCACTTTTAATGTACTAGTAAAATTACTTACTTCACCTGCTCTCGATCATCTGAAAGCTGGTGCCCATAAGAAAGAAACGATTGAAATAAACGTCATTTAAAGAGTATTCACTTTATTCCTAGTTAAACCGCCAGGATTTATTAGAATTTTCCAAACATTCGCGATATCACTGGACGTATGGAGGGATCGGAGATGTATTATTTAGGGCCAGAACACGGTGGTTCTCAGATTGACTCGTCGAACGCCCACACGCGAGTCTGATGGCCTTTTCATGATCCCGCAGCGAAGGGCCATCTTACGTGCTTGAGTGACGTACACGCGAAATGTGGATTTATTTCAAGATCCGACACGGGTTTGACGTGCGCGCTCCTGTGATCGCCGCACGAAGGCTGTAATGCTACACGAGAAGGCGTCCGAGGTGTCACTTTGGAGAAAGTCCTTACCCTTCATTCTTGTGTCTTTTGAAATAACAATCTCTATCTAAATAATTTAAGGGGTTTTACAGAACCTTTAACTTTATTTTTCAATTCTTTTTAATTTTTTACTAATGTGTAAATTAAATATGGCAGGCCTGATATCCTTTTCCATTGCTAATTTGTCCCAGAAAAATACCGTTCCACGACCATTTTTTACGGATAGTAAATGTTGCATTTGTGGCGTAGCAAGCAAAAACTAAACCAAATGAGTATTTGGTTTACAGATCTATAGTACGTGAAGCAGATCTATAGTTGGTCGGTAAACACCCGCGTCGATATCCTCGATACCAGGTCCGATCAGGCACTTTGTATCGGGCCCTGGTGAAGAAGAATCGACCGACGACCTGGCGTATGTGCGTACCGAGCGATAAGATCTCGGAGGTGCTGCACGAGAACCACGACACGGCGACCGCCGGTCACCTTGGGGTGAAGAAAACTCTGGCGAGGGTTGGTGCGAATACTTTTGGCCGAACTGGCGACGAGACGTAAAGTCGTATGTAAGGTCCTGTGCTCAGTGCCAGGCTTACAAAGTCTCCCAAGCCAAACCGGCTGGTAAAATGTATTTCCGGCAACCCCAAGGCCCTTGGTACGTGGTGTCAGCTGACCTTATTGGTCCGTTGCCTCGGTCCCAGCGTTCCCAGCGATTCCTCTTGGTTGTGCAGGATACGTTTAGCAAGTGGACCGAACTTGCTGCGCTTCCCTCTGCAACCGCTTATAATGTGGTGACGAGGCTGAAGTCCATCCTGCTGCGCCAATGGCTCCAAAGTATCATGGACCCTGCACCGTGATCAGGAGCAAAGGTTGTAACCCTTTATGAGGTGAGGGATGAGGATTCCCAACAGTGTCACTCAGTCCACGTCAAGGACTTGAAACCCTTCTGTCCGCGACGGTGATATTTCTGTAAACTGCTAGATGGTAGTTGAAGCGAAGTGTGCCACTTTCTGTTTCCCTGGTGCTTTCTGTAAACTGCGTCTGCAGTTGATGCCAGACGAGTTTTGATTTTGTTTACTGCGAGGAACTTCGAGAACTTTTTTTACTGTTTTTTTTCGCTCCGATGTGTGAAGGGGGTGTAATGAGCCTAATATGCACAGGGGTAAGAATTGGCTCATTAGGCCTAGTCATGGGACCAGTAGGCCTAGGCCTACCTAGCCTATGTCCAGCCTATGGAGGGAGTGTTGGCAATCAGTATAAACACTGCTATTTCCCTAACTTAAACCCTTTGAGTGATTAAGTAACTCACGGTGTTGGGGTGGATGGTTATAACCCTAATTATCACCATCGGAAGGCTAACCTAGTCGGTCCCATAACTGCCAACTCCGATCGCCGGTTTTGATGTGGAAAGCAAAGTGTTGAGGCGTATAACGGCGACTACAATCTAATATAACACTTAGTTGGACACGTAATTAGATCGTTTCCTTGGGAAACGTAATATTTGCGAACGGAACTACGGTTGTTGTTGTTGTGAACAACATAACCTAAAAGACGTCGTCACGACTCTGTGAGTTGAGCAGACGGTGACAGGTGACAGAGCCTGCGCTGCTTCTTCTTTTCGCCGAGCGCGCCAATAAGCTGTTTTTCTGGCAGAGACCGAAAAACAGTGGCCCCGGATATAGCTTTTTTTAGCTTGTAACCAGCCGCTTTATCAACTGCAAAAAAGGCTGGTGAGTCATCACCGGAAGGGGTGAGCACATGGTGTGCTGATAACCCCTCGATCGACACTTGTGGCAGCGCTTCGGAAGTGACCGGTCCGTAATTCGAGTTCTGTTCTTGTGCGAATTCTTCCCCGGGACACTACGCTAAGTGCCGTAGCATTCGACGTCTTCCAATACATTTTGTATTAAAGGTACGTCAGCGTCATTCCCGAATTTAAGTTAATAAGACGATCTGTAAACTTTTCTGAAAGTTGATCGTGTCGCAGGATAGGGTTCCGAGACCTATCCTGCTCGTCTCTTGGCTGTAACCAAGACTAGTTAAATTAATTATCTTGGTGCCGATTATAATTTAGTTTTCCTTTTGGGATAGGCTATTTTCCAAATTCTGTGTAACCAAGTTGGAGTAATTGGTGATTTTACGGGTTTAATTCCTAGATTTTCCTGCTGTTGTAATAGGCTTAGTCTTGTCAAAACCTGCTGTGCAACAGGAGTGAAAGGTCTGTCCTGCTCCTGTAATTACTGGTCACTAGTGAAATAGTTTAAATGTTGTTTCTTGATTAGGGTAAACATTAACTATGGGTAACTAGTGTTAACTCTGAACATCTCGCAGAGCTAGGGAAAACAGCAGAGGGCATTTAACTTAGCAGGTGTTTCCAGATTTAGTCTGTCCTAAGTTGAATGTCATCTAGGTTGAATATAATTGAGCTCTCATATCTGAATATCTGATAACTACTGTGATTTCGATCGTCGACCCCTGGAATTATCCCAGCGACCGAGCTGAGCGATTCCAAGGCCTCTGACAACCCGTGACGTGATTTCCTGCGGTTCGGTGTACTAGTGTAACCGATCATCTTTTCTCTTACCAGGAAATATCCGTCACAAATTAAGATGGGTAATTGTTTATTTCATTTTCGGCAGCACGTCAGTTTCTTTATTTAACAACGTGGCATCAAGCACAACCCTTGCAGGCCCATGCGATGCCTGATTTAAACTGGTTTTTATGTAATTTACTGTAATGTGTTGTGGAAATAAAATATTTTGAACTTGAAAAGTTCTGATTCTGATAATTGTTTATACATGCATTTATCAATGTTTCAAATAAACTATTTGTTTATAAATTTAGACTTTAAATTTTAATGAAAAATATTTTCTTTAGTACTTTTTCAACCTTCAAGAGACACACCGTTCAAGAGACGAATAAATCAATAAAAGATTAATATATTTCACAAGAGTTTATGTAGTAGTGGCGAGTGGCTTAAAAACGGAAATTTGAAATTGACATGTGATGATATTCGAAATATTCGTTTATACTCACCTCTCAGATTATACATAAAAGCACTTTACGTCACATGTTTGCAAATTGAATGAGCGGCGGCAGAAGCCTCTCATCGCCTGTGCTGCTACTTCTTCTTCTTCTTCGACAATTTACTCAAGTAACGACTGTTTATGCAAGCCAGCCAGGTGTTAGTAAATAAAATTTTAAAAGTGCAGTTTTTTTATCGTCGTTGCATTTTTATGAATAAAAATTAATAAAACTTATGGTTAGTTTTTTATGTTTATTTAATCTTGTGTTTCAAAACTGAAAACAATATCTAACTTCTATAACAAGTTAATCTATTAAAAACCACTATGAAAGATGATATGTTTGTACTAAATATATTAAGTATTAATTTTAAAATTAAAATTGGAAATATTATGTTTTTTCGTTTGGAGCTTAAAATGTTTTATACATATTTTCTGCTTTATAAATATTTTTAAGTTACCTTAGGCCTGCCTTAGGCCTATAAATTTCTTCAGACATAAATTTTATGAAGAAAAAAACTTCACGCAAGATACATTATTATAATTATTTCAAGTAATACAATTTTACTCTACGCAAGACTCCTTGGAAATTTAATTGTTTGCCGCTGTTTTTTTTTTATTGCATAGGTTTAAAGGGAAAGTGTCTATCATGACACAATTATCCGATAGTAAAAAATAAAACGTGAAATTGTTAACAGTTCTTTACATTCAAGTGCTGTAAAGTAATAGAACTAGATATTATTTGTGTTTCTATTAAATACAATTCCCGATCAGAAACTGATAACAACTAAGTGATTTTTATAAAATGTTTTTGTGTGAAATATTATTTGAGAAGGTACAGGAAAACTTTAGTAAGATGTGTAGTACGACTCTGGGAGGATTCTTCATAAGCTTCGGGAAATGAAGTTTGAATCTCCAGTTATAGAGCACTCCGATATTGTCTCTCCACTTACATCACGATCGTACTCCGCACTCCGCTTCATACACAAGTGCGAAGCGATGTAAGAACGTCGGAACTATTAACTGCAACTCAGTAGAGAGTATTTCTCGTGTTGATCTGCCATCGCCGATTACAAAGACGTGTACAGTAATTAATCTCCGTATGTAAGGTAAAATGTAACTTAATACGTTACATTTTTTGATGATATAAATTAATTCACTTTAAAAATTTTATTCATGGGAAAGTCTTTATAATTGATATTATTTTTAAGTATTTTTTTTGTAATAGCAAATACAGTAAAATCTCATTAACCCAACTATTTGTGGACCCAGAGATTGTCGAGTTTGATGATTGTCGAGTTATCCAGTACATGAGAATTTTCAATGGGTTTTAATACTTGAACACAAAACAAATTTTAGTTTCACATATAAATTTATTACTTGAATAAGTATTTTTACATATTGAGTAACCAATATTTGAAGAAATGTCAAACACTCAACAATTAAAACTAAATGTTCTGAAAAAATGCTTAATTGAGAATACCTTGTCATCTGTTCAAGTGTCGAGTTACACTGATTGTCGAGTTATCCAGTGTCGAGTTAGTGAGGTTGTACATATTGCATACGCTTAAAATGATTAGTTTGTTGACAATACTAGACACACTGTAAAACGCCTAAGCATTCACTAACTAATTAGGTATTCACAAATAAGACATGTTTTAGTAATTTTTGTACCGCATCCTCTTTAACACATTGAAGAAATTTCTTAGGATTTTTTCCCGGGAAAACTGTAACATTAATTTTATCATACATACAACACAATTTTTTATTATAACTTATTGAAACTGGGTTGTCAAGCCCAATGCTGGAACAAAGCTGGTACAGAGTCCAGTGAGACGCAGCACGTGTTAATATTACTTGCCGCACCCGCCCAGACTGACGGGTCTATCAATTATCCATCTCTCTCTGGCGCAGAAGTCGCCTATCACTTATCAACGTCAGTAAACAATCCCTCCCTTATACTGCAAGGCTTCCAGCGATCGTCGCTGCCCGTTTATAAAATATCTCATGTTTCTACACTTTTATCACTTACGTCTGTAGAGAATTAACACAAAATAAAAGCAATGCAAAAAATTAAAAAACATTATTTGGGTATAAATTTACTGTAACAGATTTTAAAAACTAATAAATGAAAAATATCTATTTATTTATTTATTTATTTATTTTATTTATTTATTTATTTGAAATGCTACATAACAGATAACATCCAATTACATTGTAGCATATATAACTAATCAGTACAAATTATTGCAGCATACAAATTGGACATATACAAAAACACAATACATAGTAAACAATATACTTAATACATAATACAGCACCACTTACTTATTATTCATTATAAAACTAAAAAGAAGAAAAAAAGCAAATTCAGATAAATTCAATTGGGAAAAATAATACTAATGTTTAAGTTATAACAACAGAATTAATTTACTAAGATAACCGTTATCACAACTAAACTAAATTTGAAAGAGGGTTATTTTCTTTAAATGTTAACTTTAAATGTTAGGCCCTAAGTAATTTGCGTTTATAGGAGATCAAGGTCAAACTAAACATATCGGCATGTTCGAAAAGAGTATTTTGTAGCCGCATCATTACATTAATAGGAGAATGAATGCCAAGAGTAGTATTTGCAAAACGCGGACTAAAGAGTTGCCTGACCCTGGACGTGCGACGAGGTACGAGGAAACGGAGCCGAGCCAGCAGTAAACTGTCATCCACAACCCCCTTAACAAGCTTGTACAAGAAGATCAGCATCGCCATATCACGACGCCTGCTTAAATTCTCCATTTCAAACACAGATAATAGGTCGTTATATGAAACTTGAAACGTGTATATGCCAGTCAACTTGAAGTATAAAAATATTAAAAACTTGACTTGGATTTGTTCGATGAGTTGAATAAGATAAACCTGATAGGGATACCAAACCATGCAACCGAACTCGAGTTTCGATCTCACAAGAGAAAAATAAATCAGTTTAAAGGAGTGGATATTTTTAAGAAAACTACCAGATCTACAAATGAATCCTTAATTCCTGTAAGCAGATTTACAAATGTCAATAATATGACCAGAAAACAGAAACTTTTCATCGAAAATAACACCCAGGTCCCGGATCTTAGAAGGTTGTTATCTATTGTAGGTTGTTATCTATTGTATACTGAATCTATTGTAAAATATATTTTCATGCCACAATTTTAATATAATAGATCTACCAAAACCAAATGTACAGTAAACCGATATGTACAGTAAACGAGTTTTTTACAGTGACCTTTAAAAAGAAAAAAGTCTCCACAAATATTCTTTTTAGAAGAGATCTCACATCAATGTCTCTGCATATATATTCCATATAAGTTTTCGGCATTCAGTCCATATAGCGATGAACTCACTCGTCAAAGATTTTATTGTAGATCATTGTGCAGCACTGTCTCATTCATGAACCATGATTATGGTTCAGGTGATCGAAGGAACAGTTTTGACATTCACACAACTAACTATAACTGTAGAATACTGAAATAATATATTAAATACATCGAATACTTTCCTAAACAATTTTAAAACTGCTTCGGATCAGCCTTTATCTAAATAAAAGATTTTAAAATTTGTAATTTGTTGTCAAATAATATAATGATCAAGAGATGAAAATATCTTAATTTGAACATATTTTTATCTAAATATTAAAGGAATAACAGGATGAAATAAACGTCATTATAAAACTTCCATTGTTCCTACACTATTGCAGCCTTTTATGATGATGCTCGTTAACACACCGCTGAACGCACCAGCCCGCCCTGCGTAACATGTGTTTTGTGGCCTCAATAGTTGTCCGAAACACGTGATGACAGACCTTGTTTACACGGCCACAATGTGATGTGCGATCCATGTTTTACTGAATTTTATATCCGTATAAAGAATAACAGTCCGTTTTCATTATGTTGTTAAAATGATGTGTTGTTGGATTCTGGCTTAGTGATTCTATTGAAACTTTATAAACTAGACTTTATAGTCTAGAAAATCTTAAGGAATATTATAGCTATAAGTCCTTACACAGAGCATTATAAACAAGTTATCGGGTTCCCTTTAAGTAAGTTGATGATTTTATAAACCTGACATATAAACCTTGTAACTTATTATTTTCCCGTCTAATTATTATTTTCCTTAATATTGTTATATAGATAAGATATTTATACGAATAAAGGTACCATTTTATATTTATGTACGACGCACACTTGTGAAGAATGATTTACTCATAAGCAATATATGATATATCAATATAAATTTTTATTTCATCGCTAAATTAAGTTAAACTTAACCGTATTGTCCTAAGCTAAGCTGTAAGGATCAGTGAAAAACAGTAATTGAAACTGACAAGGATAATTTTTTGTTACTTGAAATTCTGCTCTACTAAACATGGTTCACCTTACACAATATCCTTCCAGCTGCTGGATCATGCATGATTGACGTGCTTAATTTATGTACTATTAACTGACCCGATATATTACATTAATAACCACATTGAATTAAAATTATAAATTTGATGTCATAGCCACAATATCAACCGCCAAATCTCAAACTATTTATTGGAAATATGGCGTGTGCAATTCACTTAATAGCAGAAAAATTTCATTTTCTTTTCTAGTTCAGTATATCCAATTGATTTTTTTTTTTAATGTTTTATTCGGATTTAAAAGTTATTTCAGTTTATTGGAGATCCCTTTAACTCTCACGACCAATTAGCGTAGTTTAAAAATTGACTTTTTTTAGATTCTTACTTTACAGTATCTAAGCAGACAGTCCGTTAGTTAGGAAACGTATGCAAGCGGCACCTTTGCCTTTGCAACTTGTATGAGTGCAGCGGTCACCTCACGTTGAAATGCAGATTTCTCCAGACCGACACGGTACAAGTGCCAGGCTTAAGATGCAATTTTGCATTATGTGATTGGTTTCAAACGTATGGCCGTCAGTTCCTTTAAAAACATTCTTTATATTTTTCTTAAAACAGTTAAACATGTACTAAAAATCAAGAAATGCACAAAACAATCACACAAGTTGCACGAATGGAGCGGCAATCTACCACATCTCTCGTGGAAATGCAGATTTATCTCGCCGAAGCGACGCAGCGGCCGGCGCCGCGCCGCGACAGGCCCATGTACCAATCGTACATTCACATGCGACACATTTAAAACCATTGTGATGCTAATGCGACGACACAGCGCGGAGCTGGTGCCCGCTCACAATCTGTATTACAAGATATTCCCTCTAATGTTTTCACTCGCTTTTGTTTTCCTTTTAGCAGTTATTTGGACAGCATGTGTGCTGTATTGTGTTGTTTTCGTATAATTTTGGCGTGTTATTTGCTGTTTCCATATCTGACAAAGCATGGCATTTGCTTGTAAACACACAGTAATTATCTTCACTGTTGAGCTTTACAGATTTTTTATTTAAGTATTTATCTGCTTAAACGAGTCACCAATATTTATTTTATAAATGAGGAGCCAAATTTAAAGTTATTAACACATGCCAATATTAAAAATGCGAAGACTGAATTTATGGTACTCGTCAGCATGCCAGTAAACTTTTGAGAGGGATCTCCTGCCAAAGACCCTTGAGTGTTTACTGTTTACAGGCTGTAGACGGTGAGGGGTAGCCAGGGACGTAACAAAATTATGGAAGTGCTCCAATGCCCCACGAGAGTCGCACTCAAGGGCCAAATAAGCAGTTCTGAGATCATCTTCGACTTCATTGTTGTACACGTTAAATTTTATCAGCATTGCAAGTTTATTTTAAAGCTAATAGTTTTTCTTATGGAATAGAGGTTTATATTATATATAACTGTAACTTAGTTGTTATTAACTTGCTTCAAAAACTCGTTATTGAAAAAAACTGTACACAACCAATATGTTGTGGCTTTTGCACAACAGCACAGACGTTCAAAAGCCACAAACAGAATAATCCCATCACCTTTTGCCTTCTAGTACTTCTACCATAACAAATCTAGTCATTATCCTACCAATCTCGACGACTTCCAACTTTTTCACACCCGCGGTTTTTGCCCGCGCACGTGCGCATGCTCGCGCCCGGGTGATGTTATTGCGGCGTTATGCCGGGTCGTAAATAACGTTTCTTGCCTCGCCTCGCGCCTCGTACGCCGCGACTCACTCGCCGCGCGCGTCCTCGTCGCCGGCCCAGCTGCGCTTTTTGTCGCCGCTCCGCCCATTTGTTCAGAGGCCCCGTTAATCATATGGAACGGCCCGGAGATTTAGGGGACGACAAGTTTGACGTTCAAATTAATCCTTGTTGCAGCGTTGAATAAATCGGGAGCAAATTGGGAGTGACGACGAACTGGAGGGTGCTGGGCCTCAGGGCCGCACGGAACGGTGGCGAAAGGCGAAGAGAAACACTCTGGGGCTGCGGTCTACTCGGCACGTTAGGGGTTTTGCAAAATTTAATTATAAAATATTTTTTACCACCTATCCTTAGGCAAAAAAGTTCCAATTGACAACCGCGTTAATCAATAATTGGCAGTAATCGGAATTGTTTTGGAGTGTATTAGTGTAACCTATAAATTTATAGGATGATGAGGATTTGCCCTGATACAGATCATATCTGAATTATGATTTGTAAACTATCAATTCTATTTTATCAAGAAACCTATCTGATAATTTGAAAAAATTATCGTTATTTAAATTGAATTGATTGATTTTGATTTTGGATTAAAATTTTCAAAAAGCATTCCATAAATAGCTGTATGAGCTTAGTTCATTCCGAGTTTAGCAGATTTCTATTCACATATATTCGTTGATTAAGGAATTTAAGACGCGCCATACCACCGTCGGCTCACACACACATTTTTCGCCAAGTGATGCTTTTGTTAAAAATTAACAATTTATACAGAGTCGTCTTTTTGGTTAGATATGAGTTTTATGTATCGTATTTTGAATAGTTTCAATGATCCAAAGTGTAATCCCGGTTTACACGTTGGACTGAACGTGCTAAATCTCATCCTGTGCCATTAAGTACGAATATCCCAAGGGACGGTAAGTGGGGACGGCACTGGACTATGGTAATTTATGGAAATTGCAGGCCTATTATCGGCTAAGATGTGCCTCCTGGCCCACCACTGCACCCAGCTCCGGCGATTAATTCCGAATATATATACTGATTTAATTTTGGATCTGATCATGTTTTCAGTGTTTGTCCATTATTTTCTTGTTATTTAATATCTACATTTCCTTTTTTATATTTTACTCGTCCATAGACGTTGTAATTACCCTTTTCTTAAATTATGTAGCATATAAGACTCTGCAAGGAGACCACTTACGTCTTATTCCAGAATTAGAATATTCTATAATCATTGGGAAAAAGGGATGTGAAGAATCGGATCACATTTAGTTTGTGATCAGTCTGCCAATGCAAAAGGACTGAGATGAAGGCGCCGATCATGTACATTCTAGATGAACTGATTTAAAACATATACTTTGATTATTTTTTTACTTGCCTAATATGAATCTATGAACATAATTTCTCTACGTTTGAGAGAGAAAGAGAGGCCTACGGCAGTGCCCCAAGACTCCAAGAGAAAGTCGTATTTCGTTTTATAGACGTTTTCAAGACATACCTAGTTTTCTACTGATATAAACGTATCCCTTTCTCTATTCCGCCGCCGTTGTCGTCGTCGCTGCTCTCAGCATTAGTGATTAATTCGAAATATATATACTCTGTTTTATTTTTAAATCTCATCATGATTCTGTGTAAATCAACTGATTTATTACCTTTTAAAAGCTAGATTACTTTTTTTCTTAGGTACTCATCCATAGACGTTTTAATTGTCCTTTATTTTACATTGTGAAGCACTATGAGAGTCTGCATGGATGCCATATACGTCTTCCTTTACATTAAGAAGAAAAGAAGGGATCTAAAGAATGGGATCTGATTTTAGAGTGATCACTCCTTTTCCATCAGTCTGTCTATCAAAAGAGGATCTGAGATAAAGAATTGTTGAACGCGATAATTCTGGATCGTTTGATTAAAAAAACGTGTGATTTTTCTTTTTAATTTACCTCATATGAATCCATGATCGTTCAGGAATTTCTCGTCTGAGAGAGAAAGAGAGGCCCTCGGCGATTAATTTCTCCACGACTCCAAGAGAAAGTAGCACTCAGTTTTACAGCCATTTTCAATACATCATTCAAATCAAAATATTCAACAATCATTGGAAAGAATGGATGTGAAGAACAGAGTCTAATTTAATTTGTGATCATTCTAGATCAACTGATTGAAAACACTCATTGTAACATTGTCCTTAAAATTAACCTAAGAACGTAATTTCTCTACGCCTGGGAGAGAAAGAGACCCTCGGGTGGCAACTACCTCTAAACTCCAAGAGAAATTCGTTTTCAATTTTATTATCAGTTTCAATTCATTCCCAGTTTCTACTGCTGAACGTTTCCTTTCTCTAGTGCGCAGCCGTCGCGGCGTCGTCGCAGTGACAGTACGCAGGGGCAGTGACCCGTGCCCGCGCCGCCGCCGCCGCAGCTTGTCGCCTGATTGCCACCAGTGCCACCAGGCCGTGTCGCGTCCAGTTCTGGCCGATTGCCCGCGGGGACAAAGCACTCGCTGCCTGCGTTGCCTGCGCGCCTCTGTTGTGTCTGGCCAATAGGGCAAGACACCTCCGTTATATACGGACGTTTCAGTGGGGGGTAGCGTCTCAATAAGACCACTGCTATGTTATGTATTGGTGTATTTTATATTTATTTTGTATGTGATATTGTACTTTAAAAAAGGACTTTTTTCAATTTCATTATTCGAAGGTTTTAATGTAGATTGGTCTATTATTTTACGTCAGCATGTTATATACTTATTTTTTATTAGGAGACATTAAGTATACTGTTCAAAGTCTCATACTTGGTAATATAATTGAAAATATTGATTAATCCTATTTATATTATTATGATAAGCAATCTTTGACCTTTCTTAAGGATGAATCTTGTCAGGTTTTTGATAATGTAAGGCTTTACGTTTCAATACACATTTACAGATTGGCTACATCAACTTATTTTTATTAGTATAAAAATATTTTGCCAGGTTATAAGGTTCCTCATCCTTTAGTAAATGTACGCTGTAGAATAAACTAGGAAATTTTGACCGCATTTTCTGGCTTTCAAGACATTTGATTTCTTTTATGGGATATATTAATCAAGCACACCTCACAGGCTGTATTCTTCCTTTGAAAATCTTTTTAGGAAAACTCACTTCTTGTTATTTACAAATATTGCAAGCTATGTAATTAAGACGAACCCCGTTAATGTAAACTTCGGCCTAATTATAATCCTGGTTTAAGCAGATTAGATAATAACTTCCCCGTTGCTAAAATGGGGTAAAATGAAACGTTGTTTTGGATGTGATGTTTTGTGCGCTCGTTACGAGGTTGAGGCTCAGTTAATGCGCCCAATAAACCAAGAGCATGTTAAGAGAATGAAGATATTACATCGAGGCTGATGCGAAATTTAATAACTTACGAGCTTCATCAGCTTCTCATATTCGTTTCGTCGAAGCAAATTCTTTCGATATCCCAGAAAAAGGCCAAAATATTTTTAACTTGCTTTTTTCAATTGAATAATTGTCTTAATTGGTATTTTTATGAATTTGTACAAACCACTAAACACAGATTTAAAAACAAGTTTGTTCACCATTTATTTCAAATTAATTATTATTCATTTTGCAAAAAATAAACTTAAATAAATCAAGTCTATTAATGCACTAGGACATACTAATGCATACATTTATTTACTAGAACATTGATTTTTTTTGGTACCACATTTTATTTTATTTTTTTCACAAAATATCTCTCTCGAAAACAAATTTTCCTCATCAAATTCCATGAATCCTACGGCAAGAGACATCTCCACAAAGTCCTGAATATATATTCAATGGCGAGAAGTTGTACTTTGGGATGTTTGTTTTTTCCTTACGGTCTTCGGTTCTAGAAATTTCTAGGCCTATCAGTAAAGTTTGTTCTTTCTGACCGTAACAAAGATCCACATGGAATTTCTTCTCAGATGTTTCTTACAGGGAAAAAGTAAGCTGGTGACCTCAAAAGCACTTTTAATTTTCTTTCATTCGATGTGAACATTTCATTCAGAGTAATATACTTCTAAAATTTGAGAATGTATATTTTTAGCCGTATTGTTAAAGTGTTACACCATCAGTAGTGTGTAAAAAATATTGACCATTGTTGCTAATTCAAAATGAATACTCTTCAAATATTGTGGCCAAGATAAGTTATAAAACTAACACTAGCGAGAATTACCGTTTGTGTTTTTTCCCGTTTCGTTGAAAGTTTATTGAACATTTTATGTTTGTAGTTTTTTTTGCCTGAATAGCCTATAATTTTTTTTTGACAGTCGCAGAAAATATAAAACATTACAAAACGTCAAATTGGTAACATTTTGGCCTGAAAATGTTAAAGTCATCATTCAGTAAAAATCCTTCCAGTTACAATTTGTAAAATGAAATTTGGGCTGCAAGAAATGTGGCAACCCTTTCAAATGTAAAGTCAACACGTTTTCTTCATTTATGTGAGGCAAAAAATTATTTGAAACTTAATTGGTTGAGTTCATTTTTATAATCCACTCCCATCTTTCTTACAAATTTATATATATTTACAAACAACAAAAACATGAAATACTGTATCTGCCATAATCATACAAAGATTCATCCTTAGCATACGTAATATGAATAAAGCTAGAATTAGGAATTAGCTTATACAAAATCGATCGCCATTTTCCACCACTTGTGTGTATTTACCATCTTTTATGTAAATACAGTATAAGTGTAAATATATTTTTAAATGTTGTAAGACGTTTTTTATTTACATCCAGTTAATACAACAACACTTATCATGTCGATCAAGAAATTATATAGAAAGGCGGACACACTGGACATATCATCAACGAAGAAAGCACAAATTGGCCAGTCAGGCGTGTGACCAGCCTCGGTAGAAGCCGAATCAAGACTACGAATATTTTTTCAGCTTGGTGTCAGTTTGATGATGAATCCTGTAAAGATTCGAAACCTTTTCTCGCTTTGATAGAAAAATACATGATAATTGGAAAAATAAGGTTATTTTATAACTTTTCTTGATGTTACTACGATTCTCATGCAGCGTCTTCAATGTTATATCTTTTTAACAAACGTATAAGATATAACATTGCATCTACTGTATTGTCTTATTCCTTCTTCAGTTATTGTTCATTGATTGAATGTTTTTCTTGAAAAGATTTTTTTATTCATACGTTGAAAATTGTAAGACTGTGTGGTTCCAAAATTAATAAACAACTTATATTTTGTATTTAATCTGACACTAGATTGACTAGGTTTCTTTTTACAGAAAATATATTATTATTTAAGTGTTGCAAAAGCGGTCCTTAATAAAAACGAATAAATATTTATACACCACCTAGATCAAAAGTATGGTGGATTTTCCCTCCCCCTTTTTTAATAGCTACCAAAACCAAAGTCTGTAATTGATATTTTAGTTCGTGATTAATTTGTCACAAGATGCAAAATAACTACATGACGAGTCAGAATATAACATATTAAATATAACAGTTAGCAACATATAAATAAACGTTAACATTACCTACCTATTACCAGCATTCTACATTTGTAATGTAATAAAGCATTTAGTTAGTTATATCCAGAAAATTCTTATTGTATTACTATAAAGGTAAGAAGAAGTGAAAATATCTTCTCGAACCAGTTGAGAGGAAGTTTAATAACTAACAGACTCAGCCTGTTCCTCATATCCACCCGGACAAATATTGTATTTTCCTCACCCCATCTTCTTTGCATAACTTGACTCTCTTGTATAAAATTAGAAATAAATCTTGTACGTCTTTTTTAAATTGCACGTTTTTTACATTTCAATGGGCTTGTGTACGTCATTCATATATATTATATTCATAAAAGCAATATTCTGAACTATTCAAAAAATTAATCGGAGGCAATTAAAAAGTTTATGTTTGTCTTTTATTCATGTTGCTGTGAGTTGTTTTCGCTTGACAGCTTCAAAAATTCCCGTGATGATCCAAAAGTCTTAAGCAGTTCTCTTTTACTAATTTATAAGTAGTAAAAAATCCAAAATCATTTGAAAAATAAATCTTTGGCCATTTTACTTCTAAAATTTCTATTAAAGATATACTATGATATTGACGGCATTTACATACATTATTAACTGAATTTACAAATAACCCATTTATTGTTTGATATTTGGTTTTCCTGGGTTTCTCAAATCGTGAAAAATTAGGTGTTGTATTATTTTACACACGCTCTAATAAAAAACCGCCGCAGAAAATCCACGTTCTTAGCGGATTTATACACGATTATTTTGTTTAATATGATCATTTGGTACATATGCAAGCGGGGATGATGCTTTGAATATAAATAATACACCAAAAAAGTTCATACTCCATTCATGAGCTTTAGACAAAGGAAATAAAGAAGGAAATCACATTTGCTTACTTAACAGTGGTTTACAGATTTTATTTATTTCTTAATAATTCCTCGATATTCTTAATGTAGTGTATAAATTGCAGAAAATATATAATCAACAATGACAAACTAATCCAAATAAAAATAAATCAAATAATAATATAACTAATAACAATCAACCACATTATAAGTGTTTCGATATAAAAATTCCCATTTATAGCTAATTTAGAATACTAATTTGGGGATTTACACCAGAACTTAAGTAACTCTAATCAATAAAGAAATTAAATGATAGTCTACTGTGTTTTATCACCCCCAACATCTCAGTGACCGATTTTTTTAGTGTCATGTTTCAAAATGATAAATATTTTTGAAAACCGAACTCAATTTTAACCACTTAATTTGCATTAAATTATTATGAAGTAAATGAAAGAATACTGCTTTAGGGCTCTAGAACCTCAAAAAAATGAGCATGGTCCCGTGTTTAAGTCTTACCGTGCCGCCAATAGTAATAGCTTCCTCTGGATAAGGGCAAATCCTATATTATAGCGATTTGCTATAATATAGGAGAAAAGATGTTCCAAGTCAGTAAATGTACGGAATGATTAAAAAGGCTTGCTCAAACCAGGCTCTGTTTTTATCATTCGTAATTTTATTCATACAACCCATAATATGTGCACGCTTGGTAATACAGAGTTTTTTCCACAATGCTTGAATTGGAATAGTATTTGCCTGCGTTTGGGCAAAGCGACAAATCATACTTACGTTGACAGTTTTCGGACGTCTGGGAAACGAGGAGAATGCATATCAGAGGTTCGCTTTAAGCGTTGGTAATCTTTTTTATAAATTTTTTTATTTTTTCTTCAATTTTTTTTACTTCAATACACACTTAATGGTTGGTAATTGTTTGAAGTAAGGAATTGTTATTATATTTTTGCAGTTCATTGTTTTATGGATTTTGCGATAAATATTATATATATTTGCTACAAAAGTATCGCAAGTAAAAAAGATTAAAATATAAAACTAAAAGAAGCCATAAATCATATTTATTTGTGAATAATCAGTGAAAAGTTTTAATGTTGGTAATTTGTGTGTTTGATTTATATTAATTTCTATTTTGACATTATTTTGATTCAAAATCATGTTTCAGGTATGTACATGCGCCTAGCCTCATTCCTTCATCATACTGGTACGTTTCATTAAATTATATAAAATAGGATTATTGTTAAAACGTCGCTGTTTAGCGTTTATTAGTTTCTTCCGCAAATGATGGCAATGTGGTTAAAATCAGGTGGTTATATGAGCCAAAGAAGAAAAAAAGAAGGTGGAATCGTCCTTTTTTGTTTGATTGACTACCACGCTCTACTTACTTCATTTCAGCCTTCGAAGTTGTTAAGTATAGTTTTTTAACGACTACGTACATATATCAATACACAGAGTAGTATTTAGCAAGTAAAAGTGGGTAAGTGTAGTAATAATCAAAAAATACATTTTTAAATAATCAATTCCGAATGCTTACTGCGGCTTCAGAAAGATCTGTGATTTCGGTTATCCAAAGTAAACTCATAAATTGACTCACTAATAGCCATGTTATTGTATTTTGAGCTCTTCGAATTTTGTATATACGCCCCCAAATTGAGACAGAAGAACATCCCTAAAACGCGTTTGCGCTGAAGACAAAGATTATTAATTAGTGTAGATATTTTTGTTGTTGTCCGTAGGGTGTTTATATTTGATTGTATAATTAATTCTCTTAATTCAGTACCCTTGTTGTTAATCAATTGAATATCCAATATTCAAGATAACGCGATGGTAAACGTCAATACGTCTGTAATGTTAATGTGTTTAACATGTTCAGTTTATGAGGTGAGGATGCTATCAACGATTCAGGGGCTTATGGGCACTACTGAAAGCGGCGGTTAACTTGGATTTATAAAAAAAGTCGAGTACAATAATAGCAGGCTACACATTTAAAGATACACAAAAAAAGTTTTCTAACCTAACGAAATATGTAACTTAAAACTAAATATTCAAACACTAATCCGATTAAAGATCATATTTTTAAGTTTTAACATTGAAACGATATGAAAACTCATGACTATTTTCTTTAATTGTTCGTTGGAAGAAAGCGATTAAAATTTACCTTTCCAATGACAGGAAATCACTTGTAATATTGTTTTTCATATGAGGATACTCAATACTTTGTTCTTTCGGTGTGTTTTAGTTTTTATTTTGCTGGTTTGTAGTTTAGATGCATGAAATACATTAGTCATTTGAGTATCTTCAACTGTTATCAGGTCATTTAAAAATCATGGTTTATTCAACTCCTTCTTGCGTTAAATCTACCAACTTCGGAGGTTTTTGCTTTTATATGCACCCAGACAAAATAGTAATATTCTCTTAGTCAACCTTCGATCCAATAAAACTGGTACCCGCTTCGCCACGTGTGTCGTATTACTTTACATAAAATATTTTACGGAATTTTTATAAAGTAAAAACGTAAGGTAATGATGTAAGGTGACCTGGCTTATTGTAATAGTTACACCTTAAAGCAGTTGGTTAATATCTATAATAGTTAGACTACGTTATGGATATAGGAAGTTTCACATGAGTTATAACCCTTCACCAAGCTAATTTTTGCTATATTTTAATTACATATTAGTATTTTATAATCAAATAGATTTAATGCTTTATTCAAACTTAATTTAACATTTATAAGCACGAGTACACATAACGAACAACATTAAGTGTTTAAGTTTGGGTTATTGCTGATAACGGTAGCTGTTTGAAGGCGTGATATCATGACGACGAAAGCTGTACCTATCATAACGACCTTCAATGCTTTTATCGATTTTATCAACCTTTCTTCCTTTGTCTGTTACTTTTATTTTGCTTCTTGAGGTTTAAAGCTCTTTTGATTTTGAGGTATATCAAAGCTAATGTATTTTTTTTTGTAGGTAATATTGCAAAAAACACTCCTAATGAATTTAACATTTCTTTCATGTTTTAATAATTATTATTATTGCATTTTTGTAATAATAATATTAATTAGTTAGTTAATCAACGAATATATAATAATATGAACCAAGTAAAATAATTAAATATAGCCTAACAATTTTAAAATTGTCAATATTTTTGTGGGTGTTTATTATTGTTTGTAAATTAAACTCCCCAAAGCTAAGGAATACAAAGAATACTTATTTACCGAGGCTAGATAATCAAAATTTACTTCAGCTTTTCTTTGCAACAGCCATGTTTACTTTATCAATAAAATAGTTTAATTAATAAAAATATGAAGAAATAAAAAAAAATTACTTAAAAGAAGATTAAAGTCGTGTATAGTAATTTTGTTAATGCAGAAATAAGACTTGAATAAATAATGTTACGGACATTTTAAACTTAATTTACTTTGTAGTACTTATTGTACTGAAGATAACATCAAATAGACGTTGTAAATTTTTGTTGCCTCCCTCGCCCATGATAGAAAGAAATGTTCAAAGTAACACCGTCACAGTAAAACACTAACAGCCTGTCAAATATAATGTATAGCACTAATTTAGTTACAGTGATAAATCCTGTGATTTGTAGGAAGAAATAAGCAACTGAGAATTTATTATTTCTAAAATCATCTGTAACATGGAAAAACTTTTGCATTCTCCCTATAGGGTTTGAGTAGTCCTAAAAAAATGAAGGATGTGAAGATAAGATTTTAATTTACACTCTATGTTGAGTTACTTTGTTCCCAAAACATATTTTATTTGTTGAAATATTTCCCCCCGTTTTACCTTTTATACTTGGAAATTGCTCCAGCAAACTTACTTCATTTGAAATCTAGATTTAGTTAAAAATATCCAGTTTTTTAAATCTTGTAAATAAATATTTGCCAGGAATGGATCGGGATAGGTAGATATTTTTTATTATTTTTTAACCAAAAACGACTATTTTCTCAAATTAAAATCTTATTAAATCTGAGAAAATGGGATTATTTGTTTTTGTTACTATAGAACCGTATTATGAACCGAACACTAAATTAAACTATCAGCAAAAGTTTCATTACTACAAAAATTGATTTGAAAGGCAATCTGTTTTCTAAATTAATGTTTTCCAAAGGGAAGAATAAACTGTCACAAAAACTAAATATTTGAGTTATTTTATTATTTACGATTTATTATTACGATTACGATTTTTATTAAACTTAGTTCGTTAAATCTTCAGATGACCTTAAACCAACACTAATCGTTAAATTACTTTACGTTTACAACGTAAAATTCAATGTTAGTTGTTTTTTACTGTTTTAACAAATAAATGAGCATTTAATATGAAAAAGTAATATCGTTTCATAATGAACGGTGACGGTTTATTATCGAAGTATTGTTGATGGATAGCCACTAAAACATATCATTATAAATTGCTTAATAAGAGAATCATTATAGCTTTTCACATTTGACATATCTTTTAATTGGTCCATATGTTAGTACTCTGCTGTATGTAATTTTTATGAGATATTCATTTCAACTGGCAGTTTTATATTTATCAGCCATATAAATCGTGTATAAAGGGCTTAGTAAACAAATACAAACATCAAGTAAATGTTGTATAGCCCAATCCAGAAGTCTGTATTGCACTTTGGAGCCGGAACAGGTTACCATAAAAAGAACAGAATTATTATTCATATTTTAAAATCTTCTATGATTCTCAGTGACTTTTTTTCTGACGGGACGTTTAAAGCAGTTGTAATTGGAGCTTATAACTATCAGGAAACAAAATATAGATACTTTAAAACTTAAACAGCTATCAGGTCTTCGTGACACAAAAATAAGAAAAGCATTAAGAAGTAAAGGCTTGCTTTTATTTAACCCAGCAATGAATGAACAATTACGGCGATCATTAAGTTTATTGAGGCCATGACAATGGAAACGCTATTGGGTTCCGGCGACTTTGACCGCACAATATCCTGTCTCTCCCGCCTCGCATAAACCCTGTGTTTATTTTTTCCCTACTAGGGAATTAATTACTAAATCAGAATCTATCGCCAATTCATGGAACTGCATTGCCATTGTAAAAATACGTTGATTATAACATCAAATGCTAGCACTTACATTATGGTTGTTTTTAACTTCTGAGTCGTAAGTGATATATTTTGCCTAATGGGAAATATAAGTTTTGAAGTTTTGCCTTATGGGAAATATAAGAGTTGGGAAATCGTAAAACCAAAAATTTATGTTAATAAATTTAAAATTTGTACAAATAAACAGTAATTTTTTATACTCAGACATACATGATGAGTATGTGCCTATTAACACAAATATTATAGGCCAGTAAAATTAGATCAAAAATTTGTCATGCCTGGACAAAATTCCCGGAAAGCTGGAAATCGTCTTAATCGTTTCGTTTTACATCCAAGTATATGAATTTGAAGTTTGTCCCATTTTTCCTAGTGTGCTTTCGACCTGGGACCACAAAAATATCAGAGTTTCGGGCCATTTTTTATTCTTTTGCAAATAAGTAAAAAACTGCCAATTTTACATAAAACGTTTACATACAAGAATTGTAGAGGGCAAAATTCTGCATTTATTGAGTACCTTCTGATAAAGATACTTTGAATAGTAATTGATTTATGGTAAGTTAAATAAAGGGTTTTGGCGAAAATCTCTTTTAAGGAAAGAGCTATTACCGTAGGTCTCATGATAATCTCTAAGCCCGAGACTTAGATTACCTCAACTTATAGTTTTGAGGCCCTCAGAAGCCAAAAAACCCATACGTTCAAATCTATATAAATATATATGTATCAATATATATGTATATAAATATTGATGTTCAGAAATAAGCGAGACATACAATTTTATTTATTTCCCATAAGGTTAACATGGCTGGGCAACGTATTGTGTTTACCACTCTCAGTATCTCGGTTACCAATGGACATAGAACAATGATTCAAAATACTAAATTATTTGTTTTTTTTTTCGAGCTGAATTCAACTGTATAAACCAAAATTAGAATATTTTAATTTTTCTACATGAAAAACTCAATAAACCCCATTTTTGGGGGTTTACCCCCCTTTTCTATGGTCCGATCGGGCTGGTTTTAAATCATAAGTGAATAATTACTACTTTACACGTCCATGCCAAATTTTATTAACATCGGGCCATTTTTGCGAGGGTTATCGAGGAAACAAATACATATATATATATTTATATACATATATATTGATACATATATATTTATATAGATTTGAACGTATGGGTTTTTTGGCTTCTGAGGGCCTCAAAACTAATGGTCCGGGATTAGGGATTACCTCGAGACCTACAGTAATAGCTCTTTCCCCAAAAGAGAAATTCACCAAAACCCTTTATTTAACTTACCATAAATCAATTACTATTTAAAGTATCTTTATCAGAAGGTACTCAATAAATGCAGAATTTTGCCCTCTACAAAATTTGTATTTAAACTTTTTATGTAGAATAAACAGTTTTTTACTTGTTTGCAAAAGAATAAAAAATTGTCCAAAACTCTGATATTTTTGTGGTCCCAGGTTGAAAGCACACTTACAGGCGATTTTGTTTTTCATAAAAGGATAAACAATTAGTATAATAGTAGATGCAACAATTTTCCACGTCAATTTCTTCAACATTTATTTTCGTAAAAAATAATTTAACATCATTATTAAAAATATAAGGAACTGTAAACATGTAGGCTTTCATTATAGAATGTCTTTTATTAATCTACTTTTGTAAGATTATGAACCCATGAAATATATATCTAATAAATATGTATAAATATTAAAACTGCTGTCATTAAAAACATCCCTGAATATGAATTGCTTTGATCTTTATTAAAAGACCACTGTTAATACATTATGAATTCATAACTGCAAAAAAATATGAACTGCAATGTTATTTACCTAAAAAAAATTTGTATCATGAAATGAAAGGAGTTTAAACTCATGAGGCAATTCAGAAAAATCCCTGAATTGTTAGAATTTCTGAATGTTTCAGTCAGGTGTCTCATAGTTGCCATGGAACCTAGTGTGGTTGTTTGGAATTCTAGAACTCTTATTGCCATGATTTTAATATCTCAGTTTTTATACTTTTCCGCTGTGAGTTTTCAAAACAAACCAATGCATCAAAGCGTTCAGTTGCTAAATGAATAATTAGTAAATCAATAAAAAGTTTATTTGTAAATTAAATCGTCTCATGTCAGACTAGTTAAACACAGAGTAAGTACTTTTTATATACTTCAAATTTTCTAATAAATTTAAAAATATTTTTTTATACAATAAAATTAAAATAATGTAACACTTTATCTACATAAAACAAGAAAATAGCATATAATAACACACAACATTACTCATTTTAATCTAAAAATATTAAAATTTACACTAGTTACAGTCATAAAACAAAAGAACACAAATAAAACCTAATTAAACACATTGTTAGTTTAGTCTTAAAATAATAACGAACTATTTGTCCAAATGTTGTTGTAACATAATTGCGAAGCCAGTCTATGCAGCTACGTAGTTTGTGACAAATAAAAGTCGCTAAGCATAAATCTATAGGTTAAGTCCAGATTTATTGAGAAACCCGTTTTTCATTCATATGTTGAACATGTGCACAATCAGGAGTTCGTTTTTTGAATGTAAAAACTGGCCGGGTTAGGTTTACACCACGCAGGCTTATTAATTTCAGGTTTTATTAATTTCATTTTGCAAGAAGTAGAGGAATGCATTTATTGTTAATATTTTATTGTTATAGATTAATTTTTATATAATACATTTGTTTTCCATTCCAGACTTAAAAGTATTCACTTATTTGCTCTATTGTCATTGGGAGGAACTAAAGAAATCGAGAAAGTAAATTATTTCTCCTGGCCGCCATCTCGCTCGTCATAACAGTAACAACCGTACGATGGCCGTTTCTCATCCCGTTTCCCAAAACAATAGCAAACGTTTTGTAAATGGTAAGTTGCTGTTAACTGTGTTGTAAATGGATGGCTTCGGTATGCAAATTTTACACGAATGCTGAATTTAGTGTCAACGTTTATTCGTTTAATCTGAAGTAATGAGAGGAGCAAGATGGAAGCATTTGAATTTTTAAGTAAAAGCTAAAGTTAACTCCCGTTTAGTTTTATCTTTAATGTCGTCTCTCCGCTTTGAGCTTGCGTGTTATTAAAATATGGATTTATTAGTACACAAGAACCCCAACGTACATGCATAGTAAATTAAAGTATTTATTTATATATTGATAATTGTCAGCCAATAACTTTCGGTTTTTATTTTGAATACAAATTAAATGTCGTGGTTACGATTTTATGTGTAATCACGTAATCACATTATTACGAATTAAGTCGTGTTATTGCTAAGGAAAGAACTAATTCTATATACAAACTAAACTAGTTACATAATTAAAATACAAATACAAAATTCCTACCATAATAAAGTATTTTAGGTCACTCATATAATTTCTAACAATTATAATTTACGCTGATAAACTAAACTCATCTAAGCTTTTATTTAGTTTGTTTATTTTTCAAGTGAATATGCTTGTACGAGTTCAGATAATATATTGTGTCGATTTCAATTTCATCTGCAAACAAAATTACCAAGTCCTGTTTAACCTAGTGCTTGCAAACGGATAATTAGTGACCGTATGATTAATATACGTCGCATGAGGTTTTAGTTCTCATTTAGTACTTGGTTTGCGTCGATATTTAAAACCTCTCTCACTCCATGATTGCCCGCAATCAGGAATATGGTGTAATTATGGTCTGTGATTGGTTCTTTCCAAAGTTTTTGCTAGTGTGTTTTTTAGTACAAAGTTTATTTAAAAAATGTATAAATTATATACTTTATTTTGTTCGTTCCTACAATCAATCATTACTTTTTAATTGGAATTTTATTTGGGTAAACATTTCCTCGTTTTTTAAGTTAGAAATTTTCAAACACTCCTGGTAAAGGTAGCATTTTAAATATACCAATTTAAATAGCAATAGTAAAAAACTGAACTGGTACAATTAAATTATTGAAGTAAGTCGAATAAAAGATGCATAAATTTAAACATTTACTCATGTTTTTGACTCCTTCTTTTATGTTTATGAAATCGCCATTTTGTAGTTTATCAAATAATTTCTTGATAGTTATCGCCATTTTGTAGTTTATCATTCTAAAAGAGTATCAACAATATTTATTTGACCAATGACTTTCAGAATGTTTTTTTACCAATTTGTTTTTTATCTCGGTATAAAGGGTGCCTAACTAAATTTAACAACTCTCATACCACCGTTAACCATATTTCTGTGTTACACCACAGTATTGAGTGTGTGCATGTGTGATATATTATTTTTATTATCCTGTTTACATTCTCAGGCCGGAAATCTTTTGACTTCGCCTTTTTGCATGCATTGTGATTCTCATAACTCTGTGTTCTTTAGCTTCTGCCACCAAAAGTTTTCTTTTTTATCGAACTTAGCCAGAATATTCATCCGCTTCGTGATATACATTTACAGGTACAAAATTAGCTTGGTTGCTAACCTTTTTCTCATTAAATTTAACCCCGTTCCTCAAACAATGGGCTGTTTGTAAAAATATTCCAGCACTAGAGGAGGTGCTGGTCATCCCATCTTTATTTAATGGTTGTGAGTCTAGCCGAACAAAGACTTCTCAACAGTTCATTTATAAGCGTACCGATAACAGTGGGCTATTTCCAGCGGTAACCGACATAGTGATGTTAAACATGAGTAGGAAACTACTCCACTTCTTTCGATTGTGATTTCTTATAATTTGAGATTAAAAGTAAAACATTTTCTTTTATCGTTTTTTTTGTAGTTTATTGTGAAGTTATGCGAGTAATTGTAAATTGTTAATAGATGCCATTTAAACTTTTAAAACCGGCAGATATTGGCCCATTTGGAAGAGACAACGTTCCATCAACTCCATCGGCTCTTCCACGAAGAGTGTTTTGCAATATCGAATGTAAGTTAAAGGTTACGCGATAAGGGCGTTCTAATATTCCGCCATCAAATGTCAGTCGAGCGTTCACACCCACGACAGTCGTGCGGCGGAACAGCTAACGACAGACGCGATCTTTCCGAGATCTTATCGCAACCTCCGCACTGCAGTTATTTCAAGCAAAAGTAGTGATAAAGGTGTTAAATCGTCATCAGTTTTGTGTCAGTCTTTCAGCCTTCCACCGTTTATTTTAAGCAAAAGTAGTGATAAAGGTGTTAAATCGTCATCAGTTTGTGTCAGTATTTCAGCCTTCAATTTCAGTTGCACGTGTAAACACTTGATTGGCTCCGCCAAAGAAAAAGAAATACACAGAAATATCGAAGAAATTATACAGTGTGAATGCGAATATGTACAGCACCCCCTCCGGAATCGCCGTTTGGCCGTATTTGGACGTGACGTGACGTGACGTGTATGTATAGGAACACCTACAGCAAAAGAACTTATTAGTTTTTTGTCAACATTTAGTCAGTAATGTGCTACGAATTGTGCTCATTAATTTAAAAGAGACAAAATACAGGCAACTGTGATTAAAACAATTCTGACGTCGTGTAACACTTGAACCCTTACCTTTTTTTAAAAGGTAGTGGGATTCTGACTTCAATTTAAGATGTAAATAATGCAATGTTCATTTAATTATTCATTTATCTTTAATTCATTAAAACCTAATATTTTACTTATATCTAATATTATGTTCCTAGCCTATACCAACCCAACCTGAATAAAAATTTAGCCTATAAATCAAAACCTATTAATATACCTAGCCTATAAATAAAAACCTGAAGTTAGGTAATAATAAATTTAACACAATAGTTTCAATTAATTAATTGCTTAAAGAATATTCCATTATAATAGAGGCATCAGTACTGTTGTATTTGCATAAACCCCCGTGTAAATTATTGTTTATGACCGACATCCACACGAATACAAATCATCGTTATGGTAACATTTTTGTAGTGTCACTTGGGGAAATGAGCGTTTGTCTTTTGTCAAAGCGCCGTCCTTGTTTATTTACCTCGTGGTTTGATTTGTAGTCGAGTTAAATGACTTTATCAGGATTAATGTTTTCTTTTGTTTAAAGTTAACAACCATCATGTCTCTTGGGGCACTCACAAATAGCAAACATTCAGTTGTATTTTATGTCTGTACTCTGATCAGGAATTAAACACATTAACCATGTGCATTAAACATTAAGCATTAAGCATTTAAGCTCTATTTGTTTTTATGCTTATTTAATCAAAAGATTTATAATTTTAGAACAAACTTATACCTTTCATTAATTAATTTTTTTCTAACGAATTGAAGAGCAATGGAAAAATATTGGAGTGGTAAATAGGGTTTCTCGTTTACCACTCTAGTAAAAAATCATCCTGGTCTAATCCAAAAACATGTTAATGTGAATTTTATTAGACCTAAATTTTATTTTATTTTAGACTGATGATGTTTTAAAATACATAAACACTAACAGAAGTTTTGGGTGCAATTATATTTATAAGAACGTATTTTAAATAAAAAAAATATCTATGTCCAGTAACTTATTAAATCTTCAAAGCGAAAAACGTTCCACTTTCTTATTGTACGTAACACCCAAACTTTGTAAATTAAGCTGAAAAGGCTTAAAAAAGAGATCTCAAGTAAAAACGAAAATTTGTAAAATTTAAAAATTTAAAACCTTCAGTGACACTATTCACTAGTCTTACTGTTGACTCTTAGATAAAACTTAAAGTATATGTCAAAATTAATCAAACATATCCCTTATTTTCTTCAACCAAGATTAGTATTTTTGAAACTATTAACATTAGTTTAATGTAAACAACGGTCAAACTCTTATTAATATAACAGGGACATTTTTGTGCCGCATATGAAATCCCTTTACGTCTACAAGAACCATTTAAATTTCTCGTGTCATTGTACCCAAACCCCCATATAGAACCATAAGAGTACCGATTTGCCAATCTCAATTACTAAAAGAATTATAAATTAGGTGTTCATTAAACACCAGAGTACTGACTGACAAAATAACAATTTTAATCAAAATCTAAACACATGGTTTTCTTGCTCACATTATTTTCTTCATCACGCATTACTTGAATTATAATTTTAGTAGAGAGATGATAGATATGTTAATTTCATGAAATACAACAAAATATTGATAGCACCAAAATAGCGGTGAACCATTAAACCTAGCTGCAGCCTGACTCGCTATTAGAGACGATGTTTCAATCATGATTATGACTATAACATAGTAAACTGTGATTAAACCACACGTATTGATTCATCACTCTTCATTGAAAAATAATTCATAACGTAATTTTACTACTTTTTAGGTGTGCATTATAAACAATGTTATTACTGTATTTACTGATTTGTTACGGATTAGTCTACGTAGGCTTGGGGGAAAGGTTTTAGAATAAATTGATGCTTTCAGTTTGAATAACGTAAATTGAAGGTAGATATTTTGTTTAAAGGTGCAGCATTATAAAGTCAACAGTGTAGGCCTAAATTGTGTACATTCAGATCACAAACAGAACATAAAAAATTAATATTGTGTAATTTCGAGATTCATAATAGAAATCATGACGTTGGTTTTAGCAACTAAACACGATTAATAATAAAAATTTTAATGAAAAGCAATGGCTTGCAAGAACTACTTTTTTTCAGAATTTACGAAAGAAAACTCTCTCGAGATCCATTGAGGTAATAATCGCGTGACCCGACAACTTTGGTTGTTACATAAAAATGCAAATGTCTTAAGCTTGATCGGCTCACATCACCGACCAGCCCCCCCTCCAACTTCTCCCCCCTCCAACAACACTAACCCCCCCCCCCACCTTCATCGCGCGTCGACCAGATTTGACACAGCCGCGTCTCAACAAGGTATTACCATTAATGAACACTGTTTATAAATTCCAACTCGGCTAAATTACATCCGCTCACGTTATCTTCGCATTATTCTTTCCACAACTTTTTCAAAAGTTTTTCATTCGGTGCTTGCTCCAACGCGAAATTCAAAATTACATGTTGCTACATACATTTTGAACATCAGATACCATAAAATATTGAACAATCGTAGTTAATAAACATTAGTAATTGATTTTATTGTTTTTTTTACAGATAAGTATTCATATATTCATAATTTTTGTGAAAATGATTTAAAATAAAATCACAAATAATTTTTTTGCTGGTAACTAGAAATGTTTACGTCTAAAATACTTTAGATCTCTCAAGTTTATTTTTAAATATCAGATTTAATTCTTAAGAAATATTTCCGTTCTCTGTGGAAATATTCTACGTCCTTTGATTTTATATTATTTTGCTCTTCACAGTATGCCTACATTTTATCTTAATACAAAATATCATATTACATATTAGGTCCCTTCCCATAAATTTTTAGATAGCTTTTACATTCCCATATTTCTCTCAGACGGTTTGGTTGGTTTTGAAATTCTGTGATTTATTCGTAAATTCATTATTTCAACAAATTCAGTAGTGTAACACATTGTTATGTATGGCTTAGCTGATAAAAACTGTAAGATACTTAACAGTGATAAATAAAAATAATGTTGTTTTTGCCCACTCCTGTTTTGTTCAATTAACTTTCAAGCAAAATAACGTTTTTACATGACTAAAAATCAAACGCTTTGGGCAGCGTTTAGCTTCTTTTTAGGATTAAAATTATTTGGTTTAAATCCTTTTTTATTGATTCCATGTCACAATGTTACAGGTTAAGTGCTTTTCCTATTTACAGTATTACTTAGAACAAATGCAATGCCAACAAATAAAATTTTTTGTTTACTATCTATAATTTCTTTATTAGATACAACCGTATGGTACTTACAGAGGAAAAGAAAATAGGTATCAAAGGTTTAGGATTATGAGAGATATTTCCGGGATCAGTGTATGAATCCCATTTATGGTCTTTTTTTAATTTCGATACGTACTATGAACATGCTCCCGAGTTTTATAGCCTGGCATATTGCATCTCATAAAAGTTTTATGTTTTACGCTCTGTTAACAGGTCTTAATGTTGGCTTTACGATGAATGGTCTAGCTGAGTTAACTATTTTGTTAATAAAATTTCTTAACCTCAAACTTAAATTTACATTTTCAAATAGATAGATTTAACTATTAAAATAATATTAAAAATAATAATATAATTTTTTTCATCCAGACAAAACACTGAAAAGTATAGGCTTTCTAACAAGTTCATAAAAATATAGGCTATAAGGTCTGTTACGCTTCTGGGATGGTACAGTATCCTTAAAAGATTCTGGTGTTTGACTTCAAAAGCTGGTCAATTAAGTAAGCTGAATTAAACAGGTGGCTATCGGTGTAAAATTAAAAAATACTGGCAATAGTGTTGCTTCAATAATTGCCTACCTAAATTGTAGGTCATGACCAAGTTTGTCATTCTTAGTGCATAGTGTTCCGTCCCAGTACTTGATCTCTCAATATCCTGGAGTAAGCCTGGTATTAAGTGATTTTTATTTATGATTTCCTTTTAATTGTTGGATCAAGATCTTAACTCTGCAATTTTATTTCGATTAAAGATTCTCTTCTTCACTGAATCAATTTCATTTACAGATTTGTTTGAGACTAAAAATTGAGAAGAACAGAAGCCTGTATTTTAAAAACCCTATACTTTTCAGTGTTTTGTCTGGATGGAAAAAGATATATTATTATTTTTAATATTATTTTTGTAGTTAAATCTATCTATTGCCACTAGTCAATATGTAAAAAGGCAACTAAATTTTTGTCAGTCTATTCCCGGTCGGATTCACGATAACAATCAGCCCCCGTGAATGAATAAGTCGACAGATGGAGCTGTCATCGCCAGCCTCCAATTAATCCCCAATTGAGTGGCGGTGAGAGAGTGCGCGGAGGCGGCATTGCTCAATTGGCCACCGCACGCGCCTCTCGTCTCGCATCTCGCGAGTCACTTCCGGTCTGGACTGGGTCGGTTAATATGTTCGATTTTTTACATTATTAGTATTCACTGGTTTCTGATTGATTCCTTTCTTGAACTGTGTTTTTTTATTGCTGGTAAGACCCAGGTTTGATGGAACTTGATTGATTTTTTCTTCTCCAAATACAGGGTTTCCTCATACTTCGACAAAAATAACAATTTAAGACCTAAGCGTTGAAAAAGATAAGCGAAACATTTTTCGTCTCGACCAATTACGAAAGAACACTTGAATCTCTAATCTGTCTTATGTATCTATATCTATCTATATTCTGTACTGTTTCCTATCGGTCTGCAAAGCTCCAAATCTTTAAGACCTCGAAAGCTGAAATTTGGCATGTTCTCTCCTTTGGGTCCAACATGCGTACTAAGAAACGGTTTTACTACATTCCAGGGTTCAGGGTTACGCTCTGTGGTACTTCAAGCTTTTGCTGTTAAACCATAGTGAAGGTTATGAAGTTGTTATTGTAACCATAAAAATATAACAAATTAAATTCCAAATCCAGGGAAGTTTTTTTTAGTTTTTCCATGGGTGAAACCAATTTGGCTATTGTATCTTCTTCTTAAAATTCAAAGAACACGTATTTCCTTTCTTCTTAGGGACCAATAATGATTTTTGACACTTTTCGATGAAAGTTAACTTCTGTTTGATACTTGAGTAATATCTGATTGAACGGCTTGGCTGATTCTCTCTAATTTTACATTACAGTTTGACTGATATATTCGTTTGCAAATAAGGGGGTATATTAATTTATTTGGTTTGAACTTTATAAAAGTTATCACACAAAGATAGAGATCGGTGCGGCTTCACATCTCCTCGGGTTAGGCGTGATCCGTTGATATCGTTCACTCCCGCCCGGGGCGCGCCCAGTGGTGCGTCACTCGCGACGTGTGTCACTTCCCATATCGCTCTGTGAGTCACTGCTCCCAACAGCACTTAAACATTTTGATAGCGCGACATTGACATGCTTCTGGTCCATGTTCGACTACCTTTCAACTAAACGATACCATGAACTCAACCTTAAACCATGTATAATTTTCAAATGCTGTCATTATGCAGAGTGGTTGCAGTGTACATAATAAATGTTTGTAAGAAAATATTCAGGAATAATACACCGACATCCAAGATACACAAAACTAATATAGATTTCTTAAACTTTCTTATAATTATATATTTTATAAATATTATATATTTTACGCTAAGATTCACCGAAGGTGCATATTTAATATTAAAACTCGGGACGGCATTCTTCTCACTTGTTTAAGCTGTAAACTCAGTTTCATATAATTGTGACATTTTCTTTTTTAAATAACGTAAACTGAACCTAAATGATATACGCATTCGACTGTTTATAAATATGGACTTGACTATCCATAATAAAAAAGCGTGCTCACTAATGTTTCTAAAACATTTTGGTTGAATTACAAATAAATTAATTAATCAATTATTTAAGTAGTGAACAAGAAGCTTTAAGGGACAAAAATTCATTCATTTCCGTTCATTTCTCAAATTATAATTCTATTCCGTGACGAATCTCAGGCCCCCGTTCACTCCCGTGCTTTGCACGTCATGCAGAGCCTGGGTAATACGTCTTTATGAAGAAAGCACGTACAATTTGTAGTCCAGTTACGGACATTTTTTAGCACCACGTGTCTTTCACGAGAACACGTTATTAACCCTTTGCATGACATGCAATACAAGGCAATTTTTGTGAGCGTGAACAGGGGCCTTTAAATAAACGACAAGAACATTCCCTGTCAAAATTCAATATAATTATGATTTGACTGTGATGTAATGTAACATACAAGTGTATGGTTCCGTATTAATATCATGTAATAAATAGAATAGTCGGAGATTACATTGTTAGCACCTGAACAGAACTGCCAAACCGTAGCCGCAAATATCCGCTCGGTGCGGTTCCGGCCAAATCACTCAACAATCCAGCATGGTGACGTCACTGCTGGTGAACCACCTAAACTTTCCAACTCTCAAAATAATAAATTTTAGTAGCTATAAATTAACATACTTGACTCATTTTTATATTTTATAATTTACCCATAGAGAAGAAGAAATATCTTTAACTGTAAATATGTTTGTGATGTAAATTTGCATATGTATATAAACAGGATTATTGCGAACTTTCTCTGTTCCATCACTGATTAAGAGAAGCGTTTATTGACTACAAAGAAACTCTATTATCGATAATACAAAATGCTTCTTCATAATAAATTTAATTAGTGAATTTCGCATATTGTTTTCTGTAATGATAAATAACGTATATTCATCACGTACTTTCATGCCATAAAATATCACTTTATCCTATTTTGCTGCATCCTGAGGTTATAAAAGCATATGAGACTGTAGAGCCTAACTATATTATACTATCCTGATTTTATAACTGTATTATAGTCCTCATACTCTTTTACGGGAGGATCAGACTTAAGTATAGATTTGAGGTTGTTATTAAACTTTTCAGTTTAAACCTATGACATCATGAAATAAAACTGTGCTCGTTCAATTAAAGAGATAAATGTATTAAACCTATAGATATTTATTAATGAATTATAGAACAAACCTGTGAAATAAGCTAAAAATACTACCGCATTTCCAGCCCCCGAACTCTTCATATCTGAACATAGCATTTAAAAGTGTATCCTAATAAATATTTTTTAGCGTGTGGATCAAAATAACCTCAAATATTGAATGTTAGTTTTTCTAAAATAATCGAAATTGAGACTTTAAATGAAAAAGGGGCTCAACAATGCCTGTGGAATCAAAAACATAATGTATGTATGATGTAAAAATAAGGCAATCAGAACAGGTAGATTGTTGGGAGCCCGATGAAAGCAGCTCGCAGATGGAATCTACACAGGCCTACCTCGAGAAGCCCAATTTCCTTTTTAAACCTCTCCCAGTTATTTGTTGCAAGTAACGATGTGCTCGACTCTTAACATACTTTTTAATGCACATTTCCCATTAAATTAACGTATATATAGTTTTTATTGTTTAGTAGCCATTTCCTTAACAACAAAAAAAGTTAAATTATTTTTTAAAATAACCTCTATTTTTAAAGTATTTTGGGGCCAAACAACTTAACATGTGCTGTGTAACTGTGAAACAGCTGTGTTAATTATAAATTTACCACAATTGGGGATGGTGTAGATTAATTAAAAATGTTTGAAACTTATTGTCTCTCTAGGTTCTTTTATTAATTGCTTTTAACTTTATAAAGCGAATTTCCCTTTTGCTTATAAAGCTAGTGGGCCGCTGTTTCGCTTAGGATAAAAATACTTGGATAGCTCATTTGGATGCACACTTTGTATCATTAATTCCTGGATAGCAATAACATCAGCAGATTTTTAATCTTTAAACACTCAAGATAAGTAAACCTAAGAGTATATAACCAATTATACTCTTTAATAAGTTTTTCCTTGTTTAATAAAAGAAAATGAATATTCAAGGGGATGTGTTCAAAATTGGAAAGAAATCGTAGATAATCCAGGTGTATAACCTCAGTACATTCTTAAGCTTTTAAACACTCAAGGTAAGTAAACCTAAGAGTATATAGCCATTTATACTCTTTAATAAGTTTTTCTTTGTTTAATTTCAAAATATATGGATGTGTCCAAAATTGGAAGGAAATCGTAGATGCTCCAGGTGTATAACTCCAGTAGATTCTTAAGCTTTTAACCTTCTTAAGGTTAACCTTCTTAAGGCTTTTTTACCTTCTTAAGGTATACTTACTTTCTGTGAGGCCTAAGACTAACAAAAAAAGTTAAAACGACAACAAGCCTAAACCGGCTCGTTCGTTCGTGTGGCATGTAGTTTCATTGCCATTTATACTCTTTAATAAGTTTTTCTTTGTTTAATATTAAAAAATATTAATGAATATTCAAGGGGATGTGTCCAAAATTGGAAAGAAATCGTTGATACTCTAGGTGTAGTATGAGTCGTCTTGCAAACCCTCTTCATATTAGTGGAAAACTTTGTTCATTAAATACACCTAAGTATACATTCCATTAAATATAAATTATTTTATATTCAATTGCTATATTTTCGCAAATCTATTGCATTGTTTGGAATATTATACTGTTATGGGTTTGTAGTCGGTTAATGCCACCTCAAGTTGTTTTTACGGTTAAAATCCTTTGACCGGCGTCGCTCCGGTTGTCAGAGTCGGAGCGAGGAGCGACTGTCGTGGACTCGGACGTCTCATTAGACTGGGACTCGCTGTGACAGTTCTGGGAATATCCAGCTGACCTTTCCTCCCCTCAAATCAACAAATGTCATCTGTCTTACATTTTTATATTACTAAGTTTATTTACTTGTCATATCCCGCCTCAACCATTTGAGTAACTTAAAGACTAAGTACTTCCTCCACTTCTTCTATGTACTTATGTATATTTACGGTCAGTTAATAAAGGAAATGACTGCTCAGAATATTTTAAATTCTAAAATATATTGTCAGCCAAAGTAATGCGCTGAATTTGTTTATTTCTGAAATTACACCAGGGATTTTATTTGAAGATCATCAAATTCTATTTCAGATCTGGATATAAATGTATTCATTTGCCCATTACTATTACTATTTCTTACTTCCATTATTTATGCTATAATAATCCATATACCAAATAGAGATCGTACATACAAATACTGAAAATCGCTTACAGCAATTAATCGCTACAATACCACTCCCTCTTGTTCGAGCAGTTAGCTTCAGTAATGGTTTAAGTTTTGAATAGATGCGTGCACAGGTTCCGTAAATCGTAAGGAATAGTAAGGATTAATTTAATTTATTTCATATTTGTAAAAATTGCCATGCCTAAAAAATACATTATTGTAATGCAAACATGAATAGTTTCATTTTGCTAATGTACAAATAGTTTACCTCTTTCCTGTTAAAAAGTTTTCTTTCGTGTAAACGTGTATTTTGCGATTTTCGGTAACATGTAAACTGAAAAAATGTAAGAAATCATTATTATGCTATATTGGTGATACGTTTGATTATTTATCGCGTTAATAATATCACGAGACCCAAGCTCATTAGTGTACCTGAGTGGGGAACAAATTTCCTTGTTAGTACTTGCCATTATCGCGGCAGATTCGAAGAGCTACTCGGGCTAGCTGAGCTCCAGTTCATGAAAAAGAGAGATTATAGCTAAGAGGTGTATAGTTTAGCTTAGGGTGTTTCAAACTTTCTTTTAATTCCTACAACAGAAGTAAATTTTAAATAGTTGTTTGTTACACTTTCGTATTATGTACTGCAAAAATGTAGAAGATTTCTTATTGTATTTTGATTTGGATTTTTGTGTACATCCAAACAACGGAATTCAAACAAAGAATTTTTTATTGGTTTCAATATTGCCGATGTCGAAACAGTCATGCATTATTGCTTGTGACTGTGCCGGTGTCGGAACAGAGGATTCATTATTGCTTGTGACTGTGACTGTGCCGGTGTCGGAACAGAGGATTCATTATTGCTTGTGACTGTGACGGTGTCGGAACAGAGGATTCACTATTGCTTGTGACTGTGCCGGTGTCGGAACAGAGGATTCACTATTGCTTGTGACTGTGCCGGTGTCGGAACAGAGGATTCATTATTGCTTGTGACTGTGACTGTGCCGGTGTCGGAACAGAGGATTCATTATTGCTTGTGACTGTGACGGTGTCGGAACAGAGGATTCACTATTGCTTGTGACTGTGCCGGTGTCGGAACAGAGGATTCACTATTGCTTGTGACTGTGCCGGTGTCGGAACAGAGGATTCATTATTGCTTGTGACTGTGACTGTGCCGGTGTCGGAACAGAGGATTCATTATTGCTTGTGACTGTGACGGTGTCGGAACAGAGGATTCACTATTGCTTGTGACTGTGCTGGTGTCGGAACAGAGGATTCGTTTTTGCTTGTGACTGTGCCGGTGTCGGAACAGAGGATTCACTATTGCTTGTGACTGTGCCGATGTCGGAACAGAGGATTCACTATTGCTTATGACTGTGACGGTGTCGGAACAGAGGATTCATTATTACTTGTGACTGTGCTGGTGTCGCAATAGAGGATTCATTATTGCTTGTGACTGTGACGGTGTCAGAACAGAGGATTCATTATTGTTTGTGACTATGCCGGTGTCGGAACAGAGGATTCTTTACTGCCTGTGACTGTGCCGCGTCGGAACAGTGGATTTATTGTTGCTTGTGACTATGCCGGTGATGAATCTGATCGATTCCCAACAATCCTAAGAGCATTATATACATTTTTTCGAGACTGTTAAATGTGGATTAATAACCAGTCAATGATGTTTGAATGATATAGAAGCACTACGAGTTGTTAGGGTTTAGTGTTTATTTTATCACTAATAGACCACTTAATCATGTTTTTCTTTTAATATAGACTCAGTTACTACAAATACTTATATATTTTCTATATGCTGAATCCTAATTAGACTCATGTAGAAACTCATATACCAATGTTATTCAAACTTTTCCTTTTAACTCGAGATCATAAAATGGTTTCAAAGGAAATCACCCGGAGTAATAAAACCTCATAAAATAACAAGTGTAAAACAAATCCCTTTTTAATTGTAATAACTTGTCAGTTGTGAGGAAAAGTAATAAACCAACGTTTTCTACGAACGTAAAACGCTGTTCAAAGTAAGGGGAAGCATTACGCGTTAATTCCGTAGATCCGCACCGCGTCGGTTTGTTAATTTTACATCACGGAATTAGCGTTTCTGTGGAAGTGGTTTACTTTTTCAAGGATGGGACTGATAAGTTAGTTGTGTAGTAGGAATATTAATTAAATCCTTTTTCCTAACAAACCTTTCTACGAAAAAATTTGTTTCATTTACATTTTCAATTTGATTTATTTAATTTGCTATTTTGTTTTAATGACATTTGTCTTATGTTTTGAACCAAGAATTTCTATATCAGAAAATTTTAATTAATAATGTACAGATTTTTGTATTGTGATTATTAAATTCTAAAAACGCTGCTAATTTTATAAAAAAATGTTTTATTAGCGTTTGCATGCTTAGAAATCTTATAATTAGGGAGCGTGCTAAAAATTGTAAATCATTTTAATATTGCATTACATTTACCCAAAGGCTCGTGATAATAGGCATTGATGCGAGTGCTTCCTTAGACCATTGAGATCTTAGAACTCTGGCAAGATCAGAGGCTTTGCTGAATAGATTATGTTGTATAAAAGTTTACAAGGCTCAGCGCAAGACCAGCCCAATTTCCGCTTCCGCATTTTCCAGATATAATAGAAGATGGGGTAAAAGAGTTCTCTTCGAAAATGTTTGATAGAATTTTTTTGTGTAACCAACTTTTGTTATTATAAATGTAATAATGTTATATAAATAATTAAATATCAGTTTATTTGATAATGAGCGATAACATCTTTACCCGCTTGGAGTTAAGTTATTTCCCGGTTTTTAGTTCAAAATAAACAACTACTACTGTATCTCTATCGTAACATTTTGTAATTTCCCTTTTCGTCTCAATGAAGAAAATCCACTTCCGATATTTCTAATAATATTTCCTAGTTGCAAATGTAATGTTATTATTTCCACTCTCATCGTATCTATATGTCGTAGCCACTTTATACATTTTTAAGAACATTTTTAACACTAGTACAGGTTTAATTACTCGTTCTTCGCACAGTTTTGAATGCATTATATATAATAAATCATTCGTATTTCAACCTGAAATACACATTAAGCTATAAAAAACAGCTTATTCGCTGTATTAGCAGTGGCAATAGCAGCCGCATACATTAAAACATGTTTTTGTTACGTCTATAAGGTTTAACATTAATTATTTAAAAACCCTCTGGGCGTAGTCCGAAAAAAGTGTGTTTAAGATCAGAATAGTCCAAATGTCATCCAAATGAGATGATCTGTTCAGATCCAAATTGATCAGACAACATATCTTTATTTTAAAATACTGTAGGTTTGAGAAGTTTTTCTACCTTTCCTTCGTCTGACGGCCGTGACGGCAGGTAGGCAGGCATCACGTGAGTCCCTGCCCGGGGTATTTGCATGGTGGTTCCCACGTCGTCGCGACAATGAGATTTCACACCAAGGCTTCCCACCCGTCTACGCTCGGTCAACGACTCGCCTTCCCTCCATGTGTGCAAGTCTGCTACATTGCACCTTTCATTCGAAAGGAATAAATACAACCTAATTATTGAGCTGCTTGATAAACTGTTTTAAAAAATGCTAGAAAACGGTTTGAAAAAATATCGACAAATATTTAAATCGCCTGCAACCAACTTAAAATTATAGAAGAAAAAGCTCCAGTGGTAAGGTTTTATTCTTGGTAGAGTCAATCTTATTTGCTCTTTGCTATCACTTGTCAACTACTATAAATCAACTCAAATGTAGAGAAGATTACGCTTAAAGACTGTTTATTCTTGTCAATTCATCAGTCTATAAAACTCCAAAACGTGATTCTCTCAGAGCTTAATTCTATGGTCAATAGAATTAAGAGAGTCATCGTCCAGGCATAAATTATGAGGTATGAAATATGTATACACATAGGAAGGAAGTTTGCACCAACTGGTTATATGTAAAACAATGGGTATTAAAAACAGGGAGTAGAACTGGGTATACTGGCAGAGCATTGTACAGTCGAAAAATTTATATATTTTCTAGAATCGCGTCGCATGTATACGGAGTATTTGATATATTGTGTTCCCTGAGACTACCATAAATCAAGCAATGAGCATACGTTTCTGTAGTATATCCGACAATGGGTTCAGAGTGTTTTATTCGCCAAATGTTTTATACATGCAGAGAGTATTCACGGATTCATCATTATAGTATTTGCATTGAGAATATTTAAAAACAGCATACTGCTTAACCTTAAACGTAACAACTCAAACATGGTTTTGTTGGTAGTAGAAACACCTCCTTACAAAGTATTTTCTCCGAAAATACCAATTATAAGGTGTTGACGAGAGAACGGCACTATTTTAAATGCGTACAAATAATGAAACAATCTGGTAGGAACCAAAGGATCGTCTAACTTAAACAGTTCGGTTTTCATTAATTATAAAACAGTTGTATCATTTAATATAATTTTTCCAAAATTTAAAATCATTAACAGTATTATTAGCCACTGGGCACCATACCCCCAAATATGGCATGTCAATTTTAAAATGGACATAGAAATCGTGTTTATTGAATATATTTGATGATTTAAATTACAATAATAAATTGTAGTTTAGCCGAAAACTGTGTCACTAGAATCCGCTGTTTATTTGAAATTCAGTTTCTGTGAAACTTTACGCGGAGCAATTTCCAACATCTAAATGATCAAAATCGGTTCTTACCTTCCGTGTTTATGTGAGTGCTCGTTGTCTTATTCATAATTTAGTTATAAAAACATGTTTGATATTTATTTGCCGTTTTTTAAGTTAACGACATACATAGATGTACCGCTCTAAGTAGCCGAATCATGGATATAAATGTTTTGCAAGTAACTGAGCACTAGTGTTCTCGACTATTTAATGAACTTTATTTAGATTATTCACTATAAAATATACTCAAAGTGGTTTTATTTAGCGTAATTTAAAAGTTATTTCATTTTTACTTTATAGTCAAAAGACCAGTTTTCTGAATCTTTTTCAAAATTGAAAATGCGCCACTTTTTAACTACACAAAATAAAAATAAAATTAAATACAATACCGAGAGCAATTACTTTTTATCATCACAAATATAACAAAGATTCTAGGTCAAGTTCAATGAGCCATCAAGAACTAAGATCGAAACTACTCTAGCACTACCTGCACACTATAAAACGGAAGTGGATGATTGTAATGTTCTCGGCGGGGAATCATTAGGGGTGTAATTCCAGCACTACTTAGCCTGGGGCTGTAATGGCGACAGAGGTGTGGGTGGTAAAAGAACATCTGCTCGGCTCGGGTTACACCGCGAGTGTTGCCGGCCGACGACTGCTGTTAACCTTATCTTTACGACTCTAATCACCACGGGAGAGTTCCTTGATGGGGTTTTTATCTTGTTAATGGCGTCACACAGTTCATCCTGCCACTCTCTTTTCTTTACTGTTTTCTTAAATACCATGTTAGGAGATTGTTTATATTTTTAATGTGTTGCTCTAGATTTTCAAGTATTAACTTCTTTGAAGCGAGTACATAGTTTTACGCATGCATGATGACGAGGGGATGGTTTGATTTTCATTTTTACTATAGTATCTTAAAATTTGGTTTTGAAACAACAAAATATTTAGACTAATTATTCTAAATTTTATTTTTAAAGATATAGTTTATCTATTAAAATTGACTTTCTTATTAGTCTCTAATAAATTGACACGTTTTTTATTAGTCTCTAAGAGAAAGAAATAATTTCAACTGTAGGTTCAACTCAACAAAGTTTCTTACCAAGCAGTAAATATTACGACCTATTTGAAGCTGCGTGTTAACTAGGCTTTGGGGGATCGTTCAAGAGCTCCGTGTTTAAATCATTCTTCTTGTCAAGTTTTAATTGAAAACTCGGATAAGACTTCCAGTGAGATAAGTCTTCTGGCACTCAGCGCGGTGTATTCCGAGGTCAAAATTTGCTTGAGTTTCTGTAAATTTACCTGTTCTATAGACTTTTTTGGGAGACGGTTTTAAAACGCTATTCACTGTTTAAAACTCTAGTTATAGCTTACATTACGCTTTACATAAGTTTAAATTATTTTTAATAGATTTTCATGTTTGTCTCCAACGTTTTGTTCTCCAAAGTGCATAAAATAACGTTTTAATGTTGCAGAAGCTGATGGAAAACATGTACGAGCGTTATAATTTCCATAAATTCAATAAAATGAATATTCAAATTTAATGTAAATTCGTTACATTAATACGACGTAAATGAGACCGATTTTAGTTTAAGATCGTTACCTGTTTTCAATAAATTCAAAATAATTTATTCCACACAAAATTTATAGCAAAATTTGACAAACAAAATTCAAGAAATACGTACTAAACTTTTCACTGTGGCTGTGAATATTCCGTTTTATGTATTATATGATTTCAAAACATAAGTTATAATAACTGAAAGAATATGAGTGAAAGATTTTGCCCCGCGGAGGAAGATAGTAAAGAACAGGATGAGGGGGTAAACATACAGTGGTACGTTTATTGATTTGTAGATACTTTAATAAAATAGAGATGGGTTTACCACTTTCTGATAAAGGATACAGCTATAAATCTGACATTTATATCATGCTTAACAACTTCATTACAACAACGTTTGGTATTTTTCGATTGTAGTTTAGTCTGCAGTCTGCAGTAATTTTAATGTAATTTTATTCCAAGTATTCGTTGTCTAAGCTACTGAATTCTTCACCCTTTTGTTGACAAATGAAAAAGCGTTATTAAAGGCAATGCCAATATTATAGGCTTACATTTAAATTAAGAATAAAAAGATCGAGTTGGATTGAGTTAATTTTATAATTGAACATAAATAAGATGATTGTATAAATTATATCTTCTGAAGTTATTAATAGTTGTACTCATTATTTATAATGTCATCGTAACACTTTTTCATGAATTTTGTTATGAAGCCGACATCTCTGATCTGAACACATCTACGTTTACAGTACACCTGTAATTATTTGCATTTATCCCTGTTAATGATTTGAATTAACATAACAATAAATTCGTAAGTTTTTAATCAAACCAAATCAATACTAAGGAGGGTATTCTAAAACTCAGACAAATAAAGAAACGTTTTCCAGCAGTACTACTCGTCAACACAAAGATCCCATCATAAACGACATGCACTTGAAAAAAAGATAGTTTAATTATGCAAATATATGTAGGTCGAGTTTTCGAAAGTAAGCGAATTTTGTGAGTAGCCACGTACACAGAACCCTTGGTCGAGCTGTTTTCCATTTCGTCCCTTGTCTGTGAAACCCACCAGCTGCCTGATGGTTCTGATTTCAAACCTTTGATTTGCCCTTGCTTTGTACAGAACATGTACCATGCAAATACAATTGCAGCAACAAACGATAAGTGCGTTTTATTTTATAAGCGCATAACTATTAACAAGACCTTTTTATGGATTCAACGTTGCTTCATTAAAATTATTATTGATATTTGAGATAGGACCTTGTGAACAAACTTTAACGATAGCGATGATGGCCTGGTGCCGGAACACATTTACCAACCCAATTTTGGATTGAAAATATAAGTACATAAATAACTTTTAAGTTAAATTATTGATTGAGTTAAACTTATTCCAAGGTTTGCTTTCTGTTCTGTTTCTCGTCTCTTTATAGACATATGCTTTTTGAAATTCCCCAAAAAGCTTATGCAGTTATGCTACTCCTAATTGTATACTGGAGTCTATTAAAACTCTAACCACAATTAGCCTACTTGCATCAGTGCGCCTTCAACATCAACTCAAAGTGTTTACTCAATGTACGACCTTATAAACATCAGCTCGACTCGACAAAAGGTCCAAGGTCCGTTTCATTCCGTTAAAACGAATCTTACATCCATTCTTATATGAAAGTTATCAAATGTATTACAGCGTGGAGTGCGATGTACAAGGAGTGTTATCGGCGCGGCTTTGTCCGGTGCGGCTGTTTGTTTAATTCTTCAAACATCACCGTCGCTCACAAACACTGCTCAACACAAGTCTTGTCCTCCTCCTCCTCCTCCCCTCACCACGACTTGCCATTCGCAGACAATACAGCATCGTTTTAATTATGCTCTTAGGAAATCGCTTCTGTGACAAGGTCTAAGTTAACTTTCCGCGTCGTGTTTTCCGTAATAATCTGAGACCTTTTACAACTGTCAGAACAGGATACTGGAAATAAATGAAATTTATTCGTAGACTGTGTAGTTTCAATTCTGCAACGTTTTTTAAACAAACCAAAATATTTAGTTATGATTGATTGATTCAAACCAAAATCAACTTTGATTAAGGTAAATTAGTTTATGATTTTAATGGATTTACCGTTTTACGTGTAAGTTATGCCTCGCTAAACGTATATCATTTTAAACTTTCATTAATCTAAAAAAATACAACAAAATTAGACTAACTAAAATTATCCAATCACTGTATAATCGGGTTATTAAATAAGCTTTGTATAATCCAATTTATAATTTAACCAGTGTCCCGTAAAGGCGCTAAACGCAATAGAGGTATCCATTTTTTAAATAGTGCCATAAACTTTTGTTCTTTGAATTTTTTGACTGCCTTTACCTTTGTTATCTTATGTGATTTGGGTACATTTGTATGGATATCCCGATTTTTCAATGAAGCTGTCAAACCTGTAAGTATTTTTTTTAATCCCTTGATTTGTCATTACAAAGGGTTTTATTTTTCAGTAATAAAACTGTTGATATTTAATTACCAAGGTGCTTATCTCGAAGTTTCGGAGCAAGGAGTCTCGTCTGATGTACAATGGACGAAAACAAAATATAGCTCAAATATTCAATTTCGTTACTCTCTTCAAGTGCAGTTTCGTTTTCGTCAAGCATCAGTGTAAATGGAGAGGTCTATAAACTTATGCGTCTCCTAGCACGTTAACTCTCGTAAAAATACTTCTATCTGAATCACATTTGGCACAGATTGATAAGTATTCATTACTTGTTCGAATTCAAAAACCAGCCGATCGGACCTGCAAAAAGGAGGGAGAGAAGTAAAGAGAGATAAACCCCCAAACATACTTGTTTCAAAACATATTTAGTACATATTTTCTGAAGATATTCTCGTGGTTTTATCCATATTATTTTCAAGTTTAATCGTCATGTTCTACCACCCATCGCCCTAATTTCACTCAGGAAATAAAAGGAGGAGGGCCAAAGTCTGCGAGGAAGCCGGGAGACTCTGTTAACACTTCATTACCCAACAGGTTTATAGACCATAAAAACACGTCTGATAAGACTACCACCACCACATAACCCCCGCCCCGCAGATATTGATAATCCCCTCATATTATATATCACCGTTGCGGAATTGCTTCATCTTGTGCCGCTGGCTTGCAAGCACTTCCTGTGGGGAGCCATTATTGTTCAAATGGAAATATTATAATTTTTATCGATGTTTTAACAATTATACGTCTTCACTTATCCACATTAAAAAGTGATTATGGTTTAAGGACGAGAAGAAAGTTCAAAGAAGACATATATAAATATATTAAAATTTAAGAACTGATATATTTCATTCAGCGTATTTTTTTTGTCTGCCGTGTTAAAAGTACATTTATAAAAACAAAAAATCTCTAATAATACCTCAAAATCCTTGAGCGGTATATGCACTAATGAATATTTAGTAAATCATCGTAAGATTTCGTGTACAGATTTAAATAAAAATTATATGGTTTATATTTTACACTATTCTTTCCTGTAACGTACACCGTAAGGTTTACTGTAAGTAATGTAACATATGTGACAGTGAGGTGATATTTGAAGCAGTTTTTATAGTAAATGATTTGTGTTTCAGGTAAGAGCTGATTTAACGAGACATGTAATCATGCATCAGCAGACATGTAAGATAGTTTATGTTAGTTAGTAAACTTAGTCATGAAATTCAAAGACAACAAACTTATTTGACACAGCATAAACTGATATTTGTTAACTTTTGTGATTATATACATGTGTAGTTTTTTAAAGTATTATATTAAATAAAAACAACTTCTTCAACATAAAGAAAATATGTGTACTTTTGTATACATTTTCATAATACTGGCCTGGAAAAGGGTTAGGCCTGTTTAAAAGTTTTGTAAAGTTTGTCACTTATTTGGAGCTGTAGGTTAGTCACGGTTTAATATTAACAATGATGCAGCATTTAATCCTTCTTAATAAGAACTCCTCACTATTTAAACATGTTATTTCAAGGTTCGTTCATTTTTTTATTTTATTTATAAAACTAAAATTGATGCTGTTATTTTCAGTTATTTTTAATAACGACATGTTTAAAAATTGTATTTAGAAAAATTTCACGGCAAAGTTTAATAATTGTTTCCTTATAACAGTCTGTGCATTACAATGATATTTCTCTGGATAATGTTGCTTCTTTGGTTTACAAATATCCAACTCCAGTTGGATATTTCCAACTAGAGTTCAACAAATGTTCTAGTTGTTCAACAAATAGTTGAACAACTCTAAAAATTACGAGAGTGAAGGGTTGAGTTGGATTTGCTATGGACCTTCTTCACTAACATGGAGATCGTAAACAAATTCTTTACTTAGTTTTAATAGCGTTTCCAAACATTCATCACTAGCCAATCACTATGAAAGATCTACACAGCCTTCTTGTTGATCTTTTTGCTAAGGATGTTTCACATAACTGCTATAAACTACGAGGTGCACGCTCGCTGCTCAGTCCCTCATTGACTTGGGAGGTAAATGGCAATTTCTGGATACAAGTTTGGCTCACTTGAAGTAAAGAAAAGGTTTGGCCTCATTATTCAGACCAACCCAAGATACTTGGCATCACCTATTCACAAACAAGAGTTAAGCTAGGTAAGAAATCCGGATTACTATTGGAACATCTAAATATATTTTTACAAATAAAAAAAATGATTGTAATTGTAAAAACAGGGTGAAAAGTACACATCTTGACTATTTATCCTTATACTCAGATAGATTATATACTATTGTAATTAAGTAATTGATATACTTTATGCACTCGCTGCCTTCTATATTGCTAAAACACCATGCCACAAATACCCCTTTACACCGAACACAACTGAAGCTCACCAGTTTGTCAAGGGCATCAGGCAGCCAGGCGAGGCCCAGGTGTCTCGGCCGCCGCGCTCGCCCCGCACTCTGCGAAACTAATCGATTCCGACAATTAATATTCCCCTCCCTAATCTTCCTAGCCCTGATGGTGGATGGCCACATTCATCTACCACTGACTTGTACGGATTGTCTTTCATTTGTTATTGTTTAAAGGCATCCGCCTCCCTGTTTTAATGTTATTACTTTCCCAGTAGCATGTGGAATTTATTAAAAAAAGATTGACGAGCTAGTACGAATACAGCTGGAAAAATAAAACTTACAAGTGATTCCCAAAGTCACTTTATTATACATGCGTTTCATTTTTCAAATGAGGAAAGTGAAATAGTCAAGAGAAACATGCATTTAATTGCCATTTAATGCAGTTTACGCATGACTTTAGTTGACTTCGCTGTAAATAAACTCTAGTGCTTGTTGTTGCCGATTATCATAAATCAACAACATTAAATTAATATATTGTGAAGTATTTTTTGTACTTACCAAAGGGATTTCGTAAACTACAAGAGATACAAGGAAGGTTCAGTCAGATTGTAATATGTATTAACCAGCCAAGTAAAATGCCGGTGAAAAAATCTAAAGTATTCTACCAATCTTGCACACTCAGCCCAAGAACACGTTTGCCCAAAAACAAAAAAATGGCCCTAACTTGATGTCGGTTCAATAGTCAAGTAATTATTGGCATCAAATTGAACGTAAATTCTATATACCGTATGTCAACATAATATATGAGCACTGCCATGACCGGACAAAACTATTGTTTCCCATTTTTATAATTTATGTGATGAATCCAGTAAGTTATAACTGATTATTTTTGTTGTAAAAAAAATATTCTTAAATTAATTTGCGTTTGTTTTCAATCTTAAAACTTATTAACTCAAATTATTGAGAATACACTCGTTCAGATTATATAATTAACTGGAATTAAACACTTCCACCGCGGAATACGCTTATGATGTAAATTAACGTCGAGTATATGTGATAATGTGTTTCCGCTGATGATGACGCTTTTTATCAACAAATGTGAGTTTCAAACTAATGTCTGTCATATTTTTATTACTTACAAACTAATTTCTTATAACGCGTTTGAATTAACTTAAGCTAAGTTGTTGTTAAGTTGATGTTAATCTATGAGCTATGACATAATTACCTGACCATTATGGTCTAGTCGTCAGTAATTAGCATACATTATCCCACAATCCATGCCTAATGCAGGCGATACTCGGCCTAGTGGGGGGCGATGCTATGCAGATGCTCGGATTGCTTTCCAAATTTGAATCACAGATTCAAGCTATAACCTCACCTTGCTGCAAATGGTTCCACTAACTTTGCCGCCTGGTCTAATGAAGCTATTTGTAAACGAGTCAAAAGTTGTTAGGAATACATCAGTTTATTTTGAAATTTGGTATTGTCCTGAAATAAAAAAATAAGTCACTGGTAAAACTTCATTAATTGATTTCAACTCATTACATAAAAAGCCTGGAATATTCTCTCTGTACGATGTTAGATGTGAATTCGGTGTAAAATAAATTCTTAATTTTCGTTACATAGAAGCAATTAAGCTCATACTGCGTTCATTAAACCAAATGTCAGATTCTGTTGTACAAAAGCCCATTCAATATAATCTTGTCTAATGGATTAGTGATTCTCTGAATCCTACTCATTACCCGGGTTAAGTCAGTGGTTTAATGCATATATACATATGTACACTGTCTTGTCATCCCTTTCATTTTCTCTCGGAATAATTTTCTTATTACTTTGTTTATTTACTTGGTAAAATCTGAAGTCAGTATGGGGATGTTGTCAGAGATTAAAAGTTGTGTGACCCTGAAAGAATTCTCCGTTCGTTTGAATAATTGGCTTTTCAAAACACCAACCTTAGACTTTTTAAATGACTTAATTTGTTAATTGTTAATTAAATAATTTATTATCCTATTTTAACTCAACTTGTGTTTTATTATTGTAATTCTAATTTGTCAATTTAAGAACTATTAATACTTACACATGGGAAATAGAGTAAGATTTACTGCGAGAATTTTTTTAGATTTAGAGGCCACGGAAAGCGGCAAAATATGCAATTTCAATAACAAGGTCTGGACTCAAATATTGCTTTTTTATAATTTTCTTAAATTAATGTGTAAACGTTTTCCACATTAACTGGATGCTGTGGCAACGTAGTTTCGAGGTCACTTTAGTTGTTGGTAAACTTGATATTTATTTGCGGAATAGTCATTATTTCATTTCATTTATTTCATTATTTCATGTGAAATCAGAATGGAAATTCAATTCTGTATATTTGATATCGTTCTGCAAATGTAATTACGAATAGCAGTAATTAAAAATCATAAATTAAAAACATATGGTTTTGTAAAAAATTATCAAAGACATGAATACATACAATTTTCATTACATTAATTTTATTCCGGAGATAAACTTTAATGATTTAAATATGTTAAAATGTTAACTACGTCCGGGTTGTCTTGTAATTTACTTCTAGTCTGTTGTCACCCGTATATATCGGTGGTGCATTGTGTTTGTACGTCCATTGTTCTCGGCTGCGATTGATCGAGCACGTGTCCAGGTCACGTGGTCAACATTACTGATAACATCGATAAGCCGCTGATAAAGCGGTCGTTCGATAACAAGCACGATCTCAGCCTGTACAGGTTTGATCACAGCTACTGCCTTTTAGCTGCTATAAAAGTGTATTGCTTCCAACGACGTTTATGTCTAGTGTAAGCACTGACCGTATAAACATTAATACGAATCTCTAATAATCTGTTAAGGAACCTTTAGTCATGTCAGTTTATAGTATATTACAAACGAGATTGAATTTCATATATTGCTTTTACTCTTATTTCGTTTCAATATGAAAAGGTTTTAAACGTTAGTGAAATTATTTAAGGAAACTGTCTAAAGATTAATATGGAATAACTTAACACTCTTAGTCAAATGATGATTGTAAAATATAGATGAACTGTACAATTTTTAAACGTCATACATATATTAATTTAAATATTTCTATATCTACATTAAGTGTTATTTATGCAATAATTCACGCAAGTACATATCCTTAATTTATTACTCTTTGTATAAAGGGTCCTGGATTGTATAGATTTATATTCGCACGGCTTAGCCCGAAATCAGAATAATCTCAATTTGCCTTCTCTTCAAGAGAAATCCGTTCTCGAAGTTCTTACAAGTATATTTTTACATCGCCCTAACTTGTTCTTTCACGTCAACTTATGGAATCTGCAAAAAGTATCCATCCGTTGAAGTTATAATTTAAACCTTTTATTTTTCCTATTGCTACCTACATTCCATCTTGCCTTTAAACACGATGGACTTAACTTTATCGCCACTGATTTAATTTTTAAATTATACGTTTTCTGTAATATAACGTTGCAATTGTATATCGTGTTGTGTATTTAGTTTAATTTTTAGAATCAAGTAGAACATTATTTCGCAGTTTTCATGGGAGGATTCGCAGTAGTATTGCGCCTTAGTGCTGAGCGGCCGGCCGGACCGGACATGCGAGATGTAGAGCTTGGACACCGTTTACACTTCATTTCCTGACAGGTTTATAGTCCATAAACCCGCCTGATAAAACCACCGCGTTACTCTTACCGCTGCCGCCTGACCCAGGGAGATCAGCTTTAATTTATATCATACTTCGTCAATATACACAGCACAGAAATTATTATTTTTTTTTAATTAATGGCCATTTTGACATTTAATTTCTGATAGCACGATATATCTGTTTAAATTTTAGCTCCACGACCTTCAACTTAGTACACGAATCCTGATTGTATTTGATAATTAACCTTGTAACCGATCTTTTACCATTTTACTATGAGTTTTGGTTGATATGTTCACTTTAGTTTTATTAAGATGCAAGACTAGTGTTAGAAGATTGACTTGTAACCATAATCTGATTTGTTTGAATGTAAAAATAATTCAATATTTATGGTTATGTTTTGTTGCTGTTTTATATGAATAAGGCATGCTGAAGGTTTTTTGTTAAGTATTTATTCAATTAATTCACAAAGAAATGGGCGTCCATCATGGTGTCATACATAATTATAATACAATAATTATAATACAATAATTATAATACATAATTAGTAATACATAATTATAATGAATGTAATAAATATACCACAACTTTCTTGATATTTCTGACATGGCTAATGTAGCAGAAAAGTGGTCATTATTCAAGACCCAATGGAATAACTACTTAACCCTGGCTTAAGCATGTAGTGGCTCAAAAGGCAGCAAATTAAGTAATGAGAAGATCTAGGTAGCTTTATTTCAATCCCTAATCGGAAGATCACAACAAGAATCTGCATGCCTTGCTTGACCGAGCTAAAAAGAGAATCTAAAGTTAAATTTAAACAAGTGTAATATTGGACAGAATGTAGTTAAGTTTACGGGTCATATTTTGAGCAGTTACGGATTGAAAGTAGATCCCGATAAGTTATCAGCTGAAAAGAACTTGAAAGAGCCACAGAATAAAGAGGAAGCTCAGCGGTTCTTAGAATTTATTAACTACATAAGTAAGTTTTGTCAAGACTATCATAAATAGCAGCCCCGATCCGAGCTTTGATCAAAGATGATTTTAAGTGGACATGGCAGGAGCTGCATTCATCTACTTTTAAGAAATTGGTTGACATGGTTACTAGCTCACCGACCCTGAAATATTTTACAAGCAAAGTCCTGTCACTCTGCAATGTGATGCAAGTTAGTTTGGGCTTGGAGCTTCGTTGATGCAAAATAGTAGGCCGGTTGCTTACATATCAAGAACTTTAAATCTTGCTGAATGGCAGGATCTGCTATGCGTAGATTGAAAAGGAATGTCTTTCAGAATTATTTGCGCATTTAAACGATTTAAACAGTATTTGTTTGGTAAGAGCGATATTATTGTGGAAACTGATCAAAAACCCCTGGAAACCATTTACAAGAAATTGTTTTGTTGTTACCGAGGATATTGCTTCTTTTGCAGAAGTTCACATTTACAGTTGTTAATCGCCAAGTTAAAAATATGCTTTTAGCAGACTTGTTGTCGCCTACCCCATTGCCTCAGGAGTAGATTAATTCGTCGGACAGTTCCCCTTTGATCTTTAAAACATCTGAATCCAAGGAAGCAAAAAAAATTGAGCATTGCAAGCCCTTAGAATTCATAAATGTCACAGATGAGCGTTTAATTCAGTTAAAAGAACACACTTCCATTAACCTCATTCTCCACAAATTCATACCTGTAGTCATAAATGGATGGCCTAACTGGAAAGGTCAGGTTCCAAAGGAAATATTGATGTTCTGGCCTTTTAAAGAGGAATAACTTGGAATTGATTATAGTATTGTCCTAAAAGGAGAGCGTTCAAGAGATTTAGTTCCACTTGTACCTGAGCTGTTTGGGCCCAAATCAAATCACAAGATAAGCGAGATCCCTGGGTTGAAGGAAAAGTATTAAGACGAGATGGAGATTGCCGATATTTAGTACAGGTTGGTGGAAGTTTATTAGTGCGTAACAGACGGTTTTTGAAAATTTAAGAAAGGGAGGATGGTGTAAGAATAACTTGTAACCATCAGCTGATTTGTTTGAATGTCAAAATAATTCAATGTTTATGTTTATGTTTTGTTTCTGTTATGAATAAAGCATTGGTCCTACTTTAAGTTTTTTAAGTATTTTTTTATTAATTCCCTAAGAAATAAGTTTCTATCTAATAGATAACTGCGGCAGCTTCGCTTGCCATCAACAGCTGTGAGAATAAACAACTTGTATTCTTCTATAATAATTTAATCGCTCAACCTTTCAAGGACTTTAGGGCGTAAACCTAAAAAAAAAACTAAAATTCTGAGGAAATTCGACAAATCTACGTGGTATCCTAAATTTGACACATACATCTTGTAGAATAGTTCAGTAGCTACTGAAAAATCAATTGCGTATTAATATTTGCGATATAAATTGCAAGTTATATAACTTAAGAGCGTCAAAGATATTAAAGTAACCATACCTACCCATTTGATTAATTTTTATTTTACACGTTCAAATATTAAAACTGTAATTTTTACAGGAAAAAATAACGTTATTTTCGTTATAATATTACGAAAACTACGTGGTTGCAATACACATACAGTTTTACGTGGGAATTGCATTCATCTTTAAAGCCCTGGAGCAATGGATCGTATGAATGAATTAATGGATATCCGACGTGTGGATGGCTTATTCCCACAAGTCCACGTCATCGAGCGGTAAATTATACGATGAATCGATTTCTGCTAAACGTGGCCGTTGTTTCTGTTAAATTTAATCTTGCAATGGTTTAAAAATCAAATAGGGCTTTGAATAATCAGTTGGGATACTGAAAGTAAAATAATTTTGAGTTATTTGTTTAAGATTTTACGTTTTTTGTGAAACTTCAGGGTATAGTAAAACATAATTTGAAAATAAAATCTTGAAATTCACATTCGTATTTTTAAAAATTACTGCCCGTTGGCACTAAAAGGTTCTCACGTCTATTCATTAGTTCTAAATCAACTTTTTTCATGAAACCCTTATTTGGACATAGTTGAATTAATATTTTTGTCTGTCAGTTTATTAATCAAATTATTACCCTACATTATGTCGACGTTTGCACTATTGTTTACAATCATGCATTGGGATAATCCTATTATTATTTTAAATGTGAAAGTTTGTGAGTTAGTTTGTTTGTCAATTGTATAAGTCAGCTGTAACAACGAACTATAGCTGCTTGATTTTAAGAAAAATAAATATTTTCTTTATTAAAAATATACGGTATTTTACATGTACATATGACCAATTTAAATAGAATCTTATCATGCAAATACCTTACCATCATTTTGAACGTGGGCGAAGCCACGGGTATACCCAATGTTATAACATTTAGTCGCATATACTTTGAACTTGCTCCCTAAACTTTTACCTGGTTTAGAGCTATCAATATAAAGTTTTTTCTTCAAAATTTCCCTGTATAATGTTTCTTTTCCATAAAAAATGCGTAATTAAAAATTAAGTGTGCTTTATATGTTTCCTCCATTTTTAAGTACCTTTATTTCTTCAGTAAATATTCGTTATACAAATCATTCCAGAACCAATGTTATAGCATCTAGTCGCATATACTTTGAACTTGCTCCCTAAACTTTTACCTGGTTTAGAGCCATCAATATAAAGTTTTTTCTTCAAAATTTCCCTGTATAATGTTTCTTTTCTATAAAAAATGCGTAATTAAAAATTAAGTGTGCTTTATATTTTTCCTCCATTTTTAAGTACCTTTATTTCTTCAGTAAATATTCGTTATACAAATCATTCCAGCAAACATATTTTATATGTTGACCTTCGTTTCAAGTATAAAATATCATAATTCCTGCAATGCACGAAAATAGCTTTATATTAATGAGCTGTTAACTTTCAATTTAACGAAATTATCAATTAAAAAACAATCAACCTGATTTCAATAGCAATTATAAAATTCGATGAGCGTGTAATTCAATTTCCTAAATAAAAATAAATTTAAAGAATTAATTTGTTTAAATAAAGCAAACTAATTATTTATTATATGGTTTTATGTAGAAATAGGTATTTTAATTTTCAATCCTATTTAAGAAATAATATTAATTCACTTTCAGTTTCTTGAGTTTTTATGGTTCTTACGTAATGTTTACTAAATTATTTATTAATTGTTAACAGCCATTATTAGTACTATTAGTCTTTGTGTTAAATTTATGGTGGGAATCTTCTCAACTCCTACTTTAACTTGTAAAGTATACGTAGATTCGAATTATATAGCATTGCAAAGCTGTTTCTCCTGATAATTAGTATTTAACATAGTTTTATTGCTGAATAGGCCTTTAAAAATAAAGAAGCCCTAGGCAGATTTAGATTTTTAGTCAATTTCCTTCAATCTCTCTGACTGAGCTATGGCGCTGCAGCTGTTGCCCCTCGATTGGAAGCGATCTTATGCTGATGTCAAGATTCGTACATTTGAATCACAAATTGGTCCCATAACCATACCGTGCTTTTAACGGTCATCCTGGTTCAGTTACGGTTATTCGTCGTGTGCATGATACCCTAAATAAAATGTTCGTGTAGTTTGATTTTTACATCATACGATTTTAAAGTTAAGAAAAAACAATTAACATTCATTGCATGTATTTTATAATATTTGGTATGCTTTCGTGTGTATTTGATAATGTACAGTATATGCAACAGTTAGGTCAGTATTATGATTTAATTTTTTTATAATTGGTATGAATTTTCTTACAAAAATTTTGTTATTTTTTGTCTCTCCAGCTATAATTAATTGCACTTAATAATTAAAAGTGCTATATGTGTGTGAGTGTGTGTGTGTGTGTGTGTTCGTTCAAAATAAATCTATCTGATTTTATCATTTTTAGGGATTGTAACATAGGTTGCCCTACACCAATTACATAGACTTATCACATGTGAAACAGGACTTTGGTTGGTAAATGAGTGTATACCTTCAGTATTAATTTGAAAATTTATAGGAATTTTAAGTTCAATAAATGTTACCAAACGTTCAACATTCATTGTTTTTCGCAATATAAATATTTATTTTTTCAATACAAAAAATATTATTTCGTTGGTTCGCCCGATCAGATCTTTGTTTTGCTAATGTTTTTCTCAGTATTTAAAATCGCGCTCCAATTGGTGAATATTCAACCGACGTAAATAATTATTGTTGTATTAATCATGGACTTTGTGCCAATTTAACTAGGGATGATATCCTGAGAATCAAACACCTTAATATCACCATTGTATGATCCACTTCTGGAATCATTGAGGAAGCCGCGCACTTCTCATTTCCAAGTCGAAACTTTAATAGTTAATAATATTATACTCATTAGCAACTAGTGTAGCATTAGTGTAGCTGGTGTATTACTCATTGGTAAATATTATTAATGCCTAAGCATCGATATTTTATATAAATTCTTTGCATTGTAATCGGGTGGTAATGAGGGTCTTACAAGTTAGTGAAGGCATCAAAATTATTAAGTGTTGTACTTTATGTTACATTCCTCCCTTTTCAATTATTCTACACCGGGTTCTATAGGGTTCTAAAATTTCTTTTTTAACTAATTTTATTATTTATTTTAGTGGGATATTTAAATCCATTCTAAATTCAAGGAAATGAAATTTAAATAGATTCTGTTTTTAAATTGCTTACGGAAACTAACTTTTACAATGAAAAAAACAATAAAACCTAAAAAGCTGAAAATCTTATATCCTGCAAAGTTCACCCAACGTAAAAGTTTGTAATAGTTATGAAAAAATAGCAACATAGCAAAATGAAGGGCTTAGAGCGCTCGCGCACGTGACCAGCAGGCTCGTTGCCGGCTTCGTCGATTGCTGAACTATCGATTGTCCAGCGGATTGTCCGGTCGATGCTCTGCCATTGGCCTACTAAACTTCTCGAATGTTCGCCGGAATCGATTATTTATTCAATCATTTCTCGATAGGTCTGGTCCAGACCATTTATTCGTTTTAAAAATTCAAACTCTTAAGTGTTTGTTGCAAAATAGATTAAGTTGTTTTTTAGCCTGTAGTCGCAGGAGATTTTGGTATGGATTTAGAAAGAATAGCAATTTTTAGGTATATTAAAATAAAAAATATAACTTTTACAAAGCTTGTTTCAAAAAGACGTTCAGTGACATTTCAATAATCAGCAATACTTAGGGTATTAAAATTAAATATCACAAAATATAGAAGAGAACACACAGAAAGGGTTTCTTAAATAAAAATTCAATATTTCCAGGTATGTCTTATCAATAATTAATTAACTACTAATCATCAGTAAATTTTCAGAATCACTAAGTGAAAATTGCAATGTATTCCTCAACGTAAGAACGGTGTTTATTCCTTCAAACGTAAATTAAGTTTTATCTCAATTTCAGGCTGGATATGTTTTGACAGGGGGACAAAAAGCTGCGCGCCGCGCCGCTGTTCTATAATCTCGCACACAATACCGCCGCCACAGCTGTTTTAATCAGCTTGCCTCCCGCAACCGCCCGTGCCTACCGATATGCTTTTTAAAGAAATTGAAATTGGCTTTATAAATAATCCAAGTAAATCGTTTGATCACAAAGTCCAGGGAATTTTACTAGTATTTGTTCAAAATTTAATTCAAACATCCTTGTTATTATGTTTTTTTTAAACGTGAGTTTTTAAATTTGAATTATTAAATTGATTAACTTTTAGTAAAAGTAATTATCGAATTGGAGTTGGAATTTCATAAGGATCCTAACATAATATTTCTAGAACATTTTTAGATGTTTTTCCAAACTTAAGTTTTTCCTTGACAAAGACGATTTATCCCCTAAACACTTACCAAAAAAAAACTAAATGTGAAATTTGACTCATAATTAATCGAAGTAAGGCAGTTGATTCCAAATTTCTTACCAGCATCTCATCACTTTACTAACAAATATTTTCAGAACATTTTTAGAAGTAGTGTTTTAATCTAATTTTTTTAAATTACTACACAGATTTCAATACAATTTAAATATTTGTTAACTGTTATATGTTCAAGCCAACCTTTACAACATCAAATTAGCTTGACGTTTTTCTTTCTAATTTTCTTTTCAATGTTAAAATTCAGGGTTGTTAATTAAATAACATATAATATAATCGACCGTCACGATTATTTGTGTTACCGACAAAACACTGTAAAAGCTACGTACCCTCGAGTGGTACATTGGCAAAAACGAGTTTATGTGTAGGCTTGCTTGTTCATGTTTAGCCTACCATTAATGTAATACTCTCGAATAACTAAATCTCAGATTTAAATCATACCACCGCCCTTTAAAGTGCTATTAATGACTCGAAGTCCAACAGTTGATGAAATTTACTGATTAATGTACGACCCTTTCGTTATAAGTAGGCGTACAAATTACTTAAAATATATTTAGAATATAAAAGACGATTAGAGTTTAAATGTTTTTATCATTAAATAAGGTTTACATTTCTAATAACTCTACTTAAACAGTTGTTAACAACCAAATAAGGTAGATTAGTGTAGCTAACCAGACTATTTTTGTAAAGGAGATTTCTAATTTTAAAATAATTGACACATTTTCAATATTTTATGCATGACATTGGAAATACTAAGATCTTTCAAATGTATAAATACGTACTCTACGTAATTGGTTATCCATTATAAGTGTTGTTGAAAAGAATGCATTTCCTTCACTTTGAGTTAATGTGAGTTACAAGTCCATCTCATTTTATATCATGTTTATTCATGTATTTTAAAATTTAATTCGCGAACATATAATATTTTCGAGGTTAACTATATCATAATTTTTGAAGTATTTTTAACAAAAATGTACCTTTTTCCCAAGTTATTTACTAAACCCCCCACCGATTTTTTTTAAATACTGTTCATTTCTTATCAAATTTATCGAATAAAAAATCGTCTTTTGTAAATTGGCCGTAAACGTCGCGTCGGTGGTCACTGCGTACAGGGGAGGGCGATTTGTTCAGGGTGGGAATCCCCAGCTGGCAGTGGCGGTAACAGCTCATATGTTGTCTTATATTGCCGCCTCAACTGGTCAAATGCCCGGCCATGGTAAAGTGTAGTGCTCATCACTCTCGACACGTCATAACGCTAATATCTGTTTTTCAATTTTATTAAGTTGATCAAGTACCATTCCAATAGGTTTTTTTTAGTTTAAAATTAGTTTTCGGACATGTTTTGAATGTATTTCGTTTTTTTTTTCGACAGATGTTTGTCATAGAAACTTACAACAACAGTTACTACAAGTTACTGTTTGTTATCAGTTTTCTTCTAAATTATAACATTGACAAAATCTTTTATTGCTTTTTAAATCGGTTTATGTTATCATCAGACTGTTATAATTAAAAAAAACGTTATGGTTACCCGAATAATAATTTAACAATATCTAGTTATACCTTTTGAATATTAACAAATATAAACATCAATCCACATATATAATACGATTTGTCATAGCAATGTTTAATTGAGTGTCTGTTTCATATCCTAATACACTCGTATTTTTAGTGGTATAATCTTTCTTGTTGTACTTGTTGGAATTTTATATTTCATTTTTGTAATTTTTAAGTATTGCTTGTTTCCCTATGTGACTTTGAGGTTGAACCACAGAGAAATAAAACATTTTCAATACATATGTTCTTTATCTGTGATTGAACTCATTATCTAAATGTTAGACCTAGAAATAATAAATAGAAGAAAATAAGCTTCAATAATTGGTTTAAAAAAGTGTTCTCGAAAATGTTTTTCTAACCAGATAGCATTAGCACAAATGTACTCGTACTATTTTTGTGGACGAATCTGTAATCCACTATCTCTCTGTAATCCTTTAATTCCCCTGATATTTGGTCGAGGAACCCCACTGTAAACGTAATAGGTTCATAAACGCTCGAATATTGGGTCTTTCCAATTCTGAAACCGAATCCTCTTGATAGCTTTTTACCCCTCAACCCTTTGAATATTCCCCATCTAAATTGGATTTTAAACTACTTAGATGATCCTTATTCTTTTCTATTGAAATTGAAACTTTATTTCTGCAGATTGGTCGATAATTTTGAGAACGTTTTCAAACTTTGTCGTTCAATACACAAAGCCAAATATGAGTGAAGCTAACAGCATGTTACAGAGGATTATTTAATGCAGCATATACCGTGTCCTCACTACATAAATCAACGCGAGTCGAGATGTCACAAGTTGTCAGTGTGAAGTTTCGCGATGTTTGACATCACGCGCCGCGTCCTGCAGCCCGAGGCGTCGCTTTGTACTGCGCCGACTGGGCAGCGACATCTCGCCGAGAACATGTTTACAACGGATGTCGTCATATTTTTACGGAATAATGCATAATATTTATTTATAAAATTTCATTGTTTTAACCTGAACTAATATAACTGAAACTATAACATATAATACATGGGTAATTATCCGAATAATTCAAATCTTAATTTGAAAACTTGAACTGTAGTATTACATTTCAAACTTTGCAATTTTTTATTTTTCTTCTTAAAAATTGCATATATTTACCTATAGTTCGTTTAAACTCGTTTAACATCTGCAGATATATATCTTAAAAGATTACATACAGTACATATAAAACCTTATTTGACCCTTTGTTTCCCAAGATATGAAATAAACATTAAAGTATTTCCACAGACTGGTTTGATACGCGCAGTTTTATTGCAGACTAAATATAAACTATAAACTAAATAAGAACTAAAGTACATGACTGAGAGCATCACGGCTTTTACGGGGGTATTTTGAAGACCCTATAACGTTTGTAAATTAAAAGTTACAATTAATATAGGTCAAGTATTATGAACTCTATAAATAAATGTTATGTTACAAGTGGTACGAATTTTTTCACACATTTATTATATCGGCTCTGAAAACGAATAATGACAATTGAAATAAAATGTATTTCAGTCTGGTAATTTTCATATAAAAATCAGGTTTTTTAATTTATTACGTTAATTATTACATCACGCTGTTCGCACAATAAGGCTGACTTGATATCGCACATGAATAACTTGGCAGTGGAATATGCGTGATTGCTTTCACATACCTTATGTCTTGTATAGTTAAATGTTATTATTTTTTTATAAATATAGTAGTCCGGGATAATTTGATTTCCATTTTCTCAATTTTCAACCACCCTTGTAATTTAAATCCTTTTTTCAATTTTTAAATTCAAAGAATTATTAATTTCTGTTTTTATTTGTTTAGTACCTATATTTAAACTTCAACATTTGTATCAAATTTTCTTTGAAATGATCATGTGTATCATACAGTACATGAAAAATTCTCATTCTTTCCTACTCATTCGTGTTAAACCATTTAATTTAATATTAATTTGTTTGTAAAACTGTCATCTGGAGCCCTACACGATCGATTTATCTAAAATATTTTAATCAAGTCCTCATATGATGTGTGTCCCCAAAATCCTACCTCAATGTGTTTGTGTGATTATTTAACTACATTAATTGAAAATGGTTTCGTAAAGACTCCGAGATAATTTATTTGCAATCCTTTTTACAGTTAATTACGAGAATTTCTAATTGGAGCTTTGATATCACGTTCATACCAGTCAGCTATCAGCTTTTGCATTCAAGTTTTCGCTGTGATTTCCCTTCACTTTTAGTTTGAAAATATTTTGTTAGACTGACTTTTATCTACGAAAAACAACTTTGTCAAAGATAAAAACATAATAATTGAATATTGTTTTTATTGATTTTTTTTCGCAAATTCAAATAATCTAATTTGTTATTTTATTCTTTTACATGTTTGTAAATACCTTTCAAATAGATTATTGCGTTTATTATATCAGTGTAGGTGCTGCTACACATACACGTCACGTAACGTCTACAAACGGACAATACGGCGATTCCGGCGGGGGAGCTAAATATTCGCATTGCACTGTATTTAACGTCCTCATTCGCATTTTCACCTGAGGATCTGACATCCAAAGTCGCGAGGAAAAGCGAATTAAATAATTCCCCCTGGCGTATTGATTAAGTCTGTAGATTACAAATTCTATAAATAACAATTTTATGATTTCATGCCTAATAAAACGCAACGTCCAAACTTAAGGTTTGCTTTTAACACCTATATATTCGCCACCCTTGTATTTTAAAAGTGATACATCTTACGGTTCAATATTATAAGCAATAGGCACTACGAAATAATTATTATTAATGTAATTAATATAAATCTTGAACGCCAAAAACAGAACTTTGGGCAGTTTTCAGTATAAAACCTGCTTAATACGCGTCTATAGCATTCGAGACGGGGTGACGTGATGTGTATATGGCAGCACCTTCATAATATCAGGTAAGAGTGAGATTAACCTGTAACGCTGATTTTCTTAGTACGCTGTAACCTCCGCATCGTGCTGTCACGGTGTTTTGTTGTTTCTCGGGAGTCTTAAAATAAATTACGGTAAACGGTAAACCCACATGAAATGTAATAAAATCCAATTTTGTATAATCCATGTGAATTAAACAGTCTCACACAACTTAAACGCTTGCACTAATATGAAAACAAATGGAATATGTACACAAATGGTGGAAATCACAACAATTATTTATATTAACACCAGCACTGAAGACACTCTCAGATTGAAGACACTTACACGTGCATATATAAGACGGATAAACTGACCATCCACAAAATTTGTAAAACGGCAGTCAATTTCGATTGCTCACACCAACCAAAGTCGAATGGCATTTCCCACATTTTGTGTCCACGAAGCTTCTGGTATTTGCATTAAAGGGGGTATATAGTGTAAGTATCATAAGACCTTTTCATTTAAGGCTAGTAAATACATCAACACGTATCATGCTAATCAATAAGTTATAATTGAACTGATTGGAGCCTAGAGGCATGAGTAATGCGAATGAATTTCACTCCTAAAAAATTGGGTTTGCGACCAGAAATACAATCTTAGTAATGGCACTTATACAATATCGTAGCTTAACATCACTTCTCATTCAATATAGGTTGCACTAACTAGGTTGCACGAGGCTCGACCTAACTACACTTAATGATATGCATAACATTGTAAACTCAAGATTGATTTTTAGTGTAAAGAAGCGTTTAAATTTCTATCTTGAAGTAGGCGATTAAAAAAATGCGTAATAAATGTTGCCTTAATTTATGTACATATACTTCTTTAATAAGTAAAACAATGCCAGTGTTTAAACAAAACAGCAAATATAATTTCACGTTTGGGGATTTATTTATCAAGACGTTTCAGAATCTGTAACAAAACCTTAACAACCAGCGAAAAAACGTTCAAGAAGTACTTTTTTGTAAAAAAAAACCATCGCACTGAATCACTTGCTAAATTAAATTGGATTCAATGGATTCGGAAGCAAATGTAGATTGGAAATACAAATTCGTTCTGGTTCCCAATGAGGAAAACTTTTCTTTTTTATTCCCGATGTATCTCTCTTGACATTAAATAAAGGAAATATAATTTTCTTTTATTTCATCGAAACTGTGTACATTTGTGAATTAATTTTAAAGGTGATTTCAACTTATACAAACACAGCTCTTTGTTTTAAAAGTTTACCTCAGACGTGGGTAAAAAGTTTGAATAATGGTTTAAGCTGTAGGGCGGATACGGACTGCTCCCCCTTGGGTGCTTGCGACTGGGACATACCGATTGCTCCTCCTTGCTGTGTTGGAATTCTCGTCCATATTTTAGACGTAAATTTTACCATTATTAGTACAAATAATCGTCACGACCTCTGTTGCAATACATCGCAACAAACAACAAATTATTACAACGATAATAAAATTTCTCGAAAAGAGTTCGTCGCAGTTACGCGATACAGAGAGTAACCTCAGTGTTTATGTGACAGACTTTATTAGTATTATTACAGTATTTATTAGTATTATTATGTATGAGGAAAATATAGAGTGAAGCATTTTTATTTCGTTCAGATTAAAGCAATAAAACATTTAGTGTTTGAAAGTGTGTTTTCATTTTCCTAATATCTCCATAATTCTAGTAGTTAAATTTCAAACATGAGTATTTTAACTGGATTGTAATAGTTTTCATCGAATCTAAAATTTAGTACAAAACTTTGAATTTCAAAGAAAACTAAATTTATCAACGTAACATAGGAAATGAGTTCAGTATTGGTTCTCTTTGATTGATTATTGGCAACATTTTCATAATTGATTTTAGATTTTGAATAATTGTTTTAACTTATGTTAAAACACAGCAGTTTTAAACAATATACCAGGTTTAAGTATGAATCACGAGTTACGTGAATGTATGTGAAATTTGTGCGGCAGATCTCACTTGGTGATCATAGGTCAGGTAAGTGCTTTGAAAGAGTACAGTTACGTGTAGAACTATTGACAAGCATTCCAAACACGGCAAGGGGGAGCAATCCGTATGCCGCTGTTTTTACTTGCTAAGGGGGAGCATTCCGTTTCCCGCCAAGCTATTATAAATTAAATTATCGTTAAATGTGAGTTAAAGTAAATGGCTTATTATATTAGACATAAACACTTCCTTGTTTGTACAACTTACTCGTGAGACATTGCAATTGCATAAATATTTGACTTACAAATTGTACTTCAAGATTTTTAGTCGACTTTTTTCTCTGAATTATTTAGTTTACTTTCGCATAGTCCCTGTTTTTTTAATTACACAGTATCTATATTCACTATTTAACCATTCACTTCACTTTAAGCCCTTATACAAATTATTTGTTTTAAATAATATCATTTGCTACAAATCATAGACGCATAGGTTACTTTACTGAGATTTACTAGACCCGCTAATAATGATTCCAGATTTACAATTTAACCATATTTTATTTTCCAATCAAGTGGCTTATAAAAATGTGTGTCCCTTTGCCAACTGAGGGTGTGGACGCCAAGTCGAGAATCTGCATAGGTGAGGAAGGACATAATTATTTGAGATATGTTTTAAAGACTCAAATATTTTAAAAAATCTAAGGTTTTTGTATCTTTATTTGTTTTGTGAGGCAAAGATATCTGCCGAACCGATCGTGCTGAAATTTTATGCAAAGTTAGGTCCTGAACCAATGATACACAAGGACTAGCGATGCAACATTAAAGGGAAATATTTGTTTCTGATCTAGAGACATTTTTGGAGAAAGACATTATTGTTTGAGCTATGTTTTAGAATTGCATGCATACAATACAATCACCAATTCAATATCAAAGATGTAGTGTGTTATCCGGAGAATGTTCGCGATGGATTGGGTATGATCGTTCGGTAAACATTCCAATTACACGACGCCACGTGACTCGGTCACGCTCCCGGTATCGATCGACCTTCGCGATGCGACGTTTCAACAACTCTCCTCAGTAAAATATCGATTCACCCTTTCCCTTTACATCGAAATGTAATTTACCTCAGCACTGAATCAAAAGAATTTCCAAGCAGTAAATGTAAAATATTAAAGTTTATTATAATATTGATCCACTGAACGTGATATTTTAAAGCATTCCGTTTTAAAATATAGAAACAATTTTCCGATACGATATCAAAGTAACCTAATACCGTTGAACCTCTTTTATAATATCTGAAGTCCTGGAAACACACCAAAGGCCTGATTTCACCAACCTTTAAACCACCGTTAAGGCTCGGTTAGTTTAATTTTATCAGCTGTTTAATACTTTTTTCATACCTTCAACGAACGGTTTATTAACCGACTCTAACTGATGTTTGGTGAAATCAGCCCTAAATGTACAGTATATTCTCTCTTATCCGGATACATTTTTACCGAACTCCGGTTTAACCGGACCACATATCTTGTTGACGGGACGAGTTTTATGAACACGTTGGTTTAACCGCATATGATCTGCAGAAAATGGATAATACTGTACGACGATTCTTATGGGAAAGGCTTGAAACCATTAACCCCGTGTCTAAATCAGAGTTATAGCTTGCACAGTATGCATTATAGACGTGTTTTAGGGAAGTCTTTTAACTGGACAACTCGTTATCCGGACAGGTCTCGGTCCCGAGGTGTCCGGATATAAGAGAGTCTACTGTTGTTGAAACTCTATTCTCTTTTACATTAACAATAAGTTTATATTTTGTTCTTAAGTTTGCTTTGATAAGATACAAAAGCATTTAATGTCTTGGTTGTACTGTATACCTATTTCATTCGACAGCTGTACCATTTAGATTTATAGAAGATCAAGTCGTTGAAAGGCCTTAAATAATTTTTATAAACATAGTACTGTAATCTTAAATTCAATACCGTACTTGTTTATAATAAACTTTTTTCTCTGAATTATCATTTCTAATTTCTTAGTATTGTTAAACCTGTGATGCAGAGCGGAGCGACCGTGACACTGCATTTCGCCACCTCGTTATCAGCTTGATGTAAATTCTGTAATTAACTTTTTTATCATCTCCAACTCGTCGCGCTGTTTCTTACAGAAATACAAACACCGGCTTGGTTAATCTAAGTTTAATCCAAAAACAAATTTACCAAAAAAATTCAGTTGTTGTTTGAATTTCCTACGACATCTACGACATTAATTTTATTTATAATTATATACAGTTTGTAGTAATTACTTTTCTTTATAATTTAATTTGTTGGACTTTTCCTATCGCTTCTAGTGTTTAAAGCTTCACTAGAAGCGATAGGAAAAGTCCAACAAATTAAATAATAATTACAAATCCTTCGTTATTATGAATTTTAAAAATACTTTTCTTTGCTACTATAGCGTCTGTTATTAATTTAACGCATTTTTTCTCTTTGATGTTGTCTTTAGTTGCTGCTCGTTAAACAAAGCCCTCATATTTCATAAAGCAATTAACATAATGACGCAATGTAGGCCATTTCAACGTTTTGGTTAGCCGGGCCTCATTTGGTGGTCTTGACATTTTTGGGATTTCTGTTTATATAATGCCCTGTAAACACTCAATCTTGTCCAAGTAAATCACTATGATGTGCTTCTAGGATGGCATTGCGTGGATTGCAAAGAAACTGTAATTTGTGATATAAGTAAAACTCGCTTCGCTCGCTGGGGGCTCCGCCCCCAGACCTCCCATTATGAGTCCCAAAGACGGGGGTTTTGATTTTGAAAAAACACAAGAAAAAATTAATTTAATTTTTTTGGTTGAAATAATTTTCCTACCTCAAGATATCTTAACATGGTAAAAACCACCAGTGCAATTTACAATTCATTCATTCACTCATTGCAAGTTCAGATTTAGAGAACTTTTTCATGGAGTTGAAATGGGGTTAAGTTGGCGAGTAGGTTTTGCCTCTGATAACGCCGGGACAGGTGTGAGACAAAATTGTTGTTTTAAAATAGTATTGCCAAACTTTTGAATAGTACTTGATTTTTCTTCTTTTACTGGCGGGATTAGGGGTCGAAAGCGTTTAAAAATGACAAATAATTTAGAGTTATTCATGGGAGGTGACGATAACTAATCCCTTCTGAAAAATTGGGCCTCTCAATCAAATAATAATTTGTTTTTAACAAGAGAAAATTTCAATATACCGGGTGTTCAAAAAGTCCCGGATCGGCTTCGTAATTTTTTTTTATTCAATATTGATCTACGAAACTTAGAACATGACTCTTGGACATAAAATACTATTTTAGTAAGTATTCAGTGAACCCCTACCTCCTCAGGGGGACGGCCCACGAGGAGTCAGAAGAAAATCTTAAATGTAAGCATGGGTTGATATGTACATCAAATTAAAGCTCTTTTTGAGTAGAATACAATGCCACAAATCCGATCTCAATCGGATCACCAAATCCAAAATGGCGGCAGTTTAAATTTTTCTCAGCTGCAATTTTTAACCTTCTTAAATATCCGATTTCAGACGTTCTAAGCGTCCGTTTGAGATGCGGTTTGCGGCATTAAATTTTGCTTTATTACCCCTTTAAAATGATATACATATCGACCTATGCACAGGCTATGGCAAAAACCACTTTCATGAGGGGACGGTGCCTTAAAGGATGTCTTGCATGGATGATGACCGGCAAAGGTAGTGCTGTACATAATTTTAAAGGGCATGACATTCTCAACAAAATGCCGCAAACCGCATCACGAAAGGACGCTTAGAATGTCTGAAATCGAATTTTTAAGGGTGTTAAAAATTGCAGTTGAGAAAAGTTTAAACCGGCGCCATTTTGGATTCTGTGATCCGATTGAGGTGGGATTTGCGGCATTGTATTCTGCTTAAAAATAGCTTTAATTTGATGTACATATCAACCAATGCTTTCATTTAAGATTTTCTTCTGACTCCTCGTGGGCCGTCCCTCTGAGGAGGTAGGGGGTCACTGAATACTTGCTAAAATAGTATTTTGTGTCTAAGAGACATGTTCTAAGTTTCGTAGGTCAATATTCAATAATAAAAAAATTACGAAGCCGATCCGGGACTTTTTGAACACCCGGTATAAAGGTTCAACTTAAGATTAGTATTTTAAAAGTTAAAACGTGGTAAAATCGGCGAATGACCTCTGATAAACCTGAGGGGTAAAAACCCCTCGGGTGAGGAGGGTTTGGATATAAAAGTCGCAAAGTTATTAAAACTATGTACGAATTATCGGCTCAAGGTATGTTGGGGTTCGGGAGGATGTTTGGTGGTGGGGGGTTGTTGGTTGTGGAGGGTTAATTATTTGAAAGGGGAGAGGGTCCGGGGGCCAGGGGGTTAGGCAAAAGTATTTTTTTAGAAATAACAATGTCAAACATTTGAAAATAGTATAATATGCTATATTTTTTGGTTGTATGCAGGGGTTGAATGGAGTGAGAAATGGCCAAAGACTCCGCTTAAACGTGGGCGGTGTCACCGAGTAATCCCAAGTCAAAACTTGGGTCTCTCATTTTAGAAAAAACCACGAGGAAAATTCAAATTTTATGAAAGTTAAACTTTAGGACTCTTTTAGGGGTTGAAACGAAATAAATTGGCGAATGATCATTGATAGAGGCCTAAACCTGAGCGGTAAAACTGACTCTCTCCATGTCAAAACTTTGAATCAAAATAAGAAATAAACTCACAAATAAAGAAAAACCCAAAAACAAAGTTGAAATTTACAACAAATTTATTTCAGGGCCCATTTTAGGGGTGAAGGAGGTGAGATAGGGCAAAATATCCGAAAATAAAAACCAAAATTGTAGAAAAACTAATTTAAATACGGTATTGATCTTTGTTTTTCAAAAGGACCACTAGTTTGGTGGTTGTAAATTATTTGAAGGGGAAGAGGGTCGGGGGCCAGGGGGTTAGGCAAAAGTATTTGTATAGAAATAACAATACCAAACATTTGAGAATAGTTTAATTTCCTTCATTTATTGGTTGTATGTAGGAGTTGAAAGGGGTGAGAAAATGCCAATAACCTCGCTTAAACGTGGGCGGGGACACTTGAGTAATAAGAAGTCAAAACTTGGGTCTATCATTTAAGAATGTATTAGAAAAACCCACGAGGAAAGTTCAAATTTGATGAAAGTTCAATTTTAGGACTCTTTTAGGAGTTGAAACGGAAGAAACTGGCGAATGACCTTTGATGGGGCGTAAACCTGAACGGTAAAACTGACTCTCGTCATGTCAAAACTTATAATCAAGATTAAAAATTAACTAACAAATAAAGAAAAACCAAAAAATAAAGTGGAAAATAACAAACAACCTGTTTGAAGGGCCCATGTTAGAGGTGAAAGAGGTGAGATAGAGTAAAACATCCGAACATAAAAACAGAAATTGTTGAACAATTTATTTAAATACAGTATTGATCTTTGTTTTTCGTTAGGATAACTAGTTAAGTCATATTTTATTACAGCTTAGCCATTTATTAGTTAGAGACGTGAATGTTGATGTGATCTATTCCTTATTTAATGCCATTTTCAGTAACGCTGGTGGTTTAAATTATTTCGGATTTCCAGGCGGAAACAGAATAAAAAAAATTTATTATGTTAATTCTAAGCAATGTTTGTTTGGCAGTGACTCCTAACAAGAGTAAGTCTAGTCTCTAAACATAACACCCTTTCAGTTTTGGACGTTGAGTTACCTGAAGAGTAAGGTTTTTGCTTCGATAACCACCTTTGTCAGAAAACATGGCATTGAATTAAGAGTCGTTCTCTACAATATTCGCTTAAAAAAATCGGTTTTTTGTTTAATGTTTTGATATAGATTTTGTTCAGGCATTTGCCATCACTAATTAGTGAAAACTAACCAGTTTGGAAGATTTTTTTACTGATCACCCTTCATTATATTAATTGGGCATTAATAGAGAGAGAAAGATGTGTTGAAAATGTTGAGGTTTAAATAATACAAATGTTTTGTTCCGACGGGTGTTCTAATATTACAATTGTAAATATAATAAATTGGAGAAATTTCAAGTCGACAAAAACGTACTGCATTTTCACGATAATGTAGAATAGAACTATATCTAAGCGCGGTAAAACTGAACCAGAGAACCACACTACCAGATGAGTTTTATCTGATTTGGGCACGTACTGCATTACTGCCGTTATGAAGTAAAAACAGCGAGAACCTAAAAGTAAAATCATTGTTTTAAATACAATCAGCGAGTGAAAGAATCATACGATTTAAGTATTTTCAGGCTTAAAACATCAACTTTGGTTGTAAAGAATATTTGTTTATAAAAGTTATTTATTATCATTTTTACCGATAAGAAACACATTAGCAGTTATGAAAGCTGCATTAAACAGCAACTTGAAAGAACATGTCAGGTGGGTTTAACGAGGCAAATTTCAAAGATCTTTTAGCTTTAGATGCATTTTTGTGTTGAGAACTAATTATATTATTGGTGATTTGTAACATATATGCTGTACAGACGATGTGAACCAAATTTCAGCCCTATACGTTTAATATCAAGCCAACTGGAGCTGGAAAACCAAAGGAAAATCTTCGAAAATTGAAATTTCTAGAGCAATCTAAGGGTGAAGGAGACGAGATAGGGCAAAAAGTCATTGGACCAAAGTTGTAGATCGTGAAAAATCCGTGACACGTGGTGCAGTCTGTTTTTCGATAGGACCATCTGTTCGGCCACAAGAGCTAAAAATAACAGTTGTTAGAAAAAGGCTTATTTTAACGATTTTTAAATATTTTTTTTGAGGGAGTTAACATTTAAAATTGTGGGTTTTGATATTTTTCCCCGAAGTTTGAACTAATGAGGAACATGCGTGCCAAATTTCAGGTTCCTAGCTCATCTGGAAGTAGAAAAGAATTCGTATCCTTAATCAGTTACACAAGCGGCCGTATATATATTAGATAAATGTGTTTAAAAAAGTGTTTATTCCCTGAGCTTAGCTTAAGAGAATAAAAGGTAAACTGGTTTTGGTAACGGATAAAAAATAACGGATAGTGGGTAGCACTAACGGTGCTTTTTAACTGTTTTTATTTTTATAGTTTGACCCAATTTCCTGTACACCTTTATTTTGTTGGTGTCGAATACCTGTATAACTATATTATATCACTATATTTCAGACGTCAGTACCCACTTCATGTGAAACCTCTCAATATACCAGATCTAGAAACGACGTAAACATTGCTTGTCGTTTTAGTTAGTGTTAGCGTTTGCCTTATTTACCCCTCTTCCTCAGCTTGACCAACAATTAATTTCAGTCTCACTATACCCTGACATCATAGACGTAATAATTTCCCCAGAACTATTGGAGCACTTGTTGATTTGGCCTGCTTATAAATCACCAAACGTAAACCGATATCAGTCGGAGCCGGAGCTGTGCTGAAAGACATTTGATGTCATTCCACCCTAAATCAAATTCCGGCGCACAGTCCTAAATTGACAACCTGTATTTTACCAATACCTTAGCCTTTTACATTTGTAGAATTTTTGCTCCCTCTACTTGATTTTGTTCGTTACTCGTCTTGTAGTCGTTCGGTAAGCCTTTACATTATTTTGACATTTTCCTAAAAAAGGTTCTTATTTTACGTTTTTATTTGTTCTTTAAGAAAGTGATTATTAATTAATTATACATTTGTCGAGCCAATTTTCGAATTCACTTCTTAAATACCACTTTTAAAATTCAGTCATCTATTTCATTATAAGGCGATAATGAAATGATGAAATCATGAATAATGATTAATGAAATAACGAAATTTCATAATTTTTCAATAATCTTATTTCATTATATACTGAACAAGCATTAACTTTAATTCACCGATTAGTACCACCCCTCATTATCAGTTTAGACAAAACTTTGAAAATCAATTAACATCACAGAAAAAAACATTTTTTATCCTAAATTTATCCCTGAAGTGTGTTAAAACGGCCCAGAGGCAAACCAGATGATAATAGTAGTCCCGACATAAAACGACAATGGAAAATAAATTTATTAAATTTTTATTGTCAGGTTTAGTTATTGTATACCTGAGGCGAGGCACACAGTGAGGAAAATTACCAAGTCGCAATATTTTAAAACAAGTTTGTTTAGCCTGCGGAAGTGCGAGAGGCAATCGAAATTCTTGGAAAATAAACTAACAAAGCAAAATGTATATCTTGTATTGTTTTAATTTACATCTTGAAATTATGAAGGCCATAATTTTCCAAAGGTGTTTTTATGCACGCGCTTATTGTGTATGTTTGTTTTTGTGCTTCACGTAAAGACAAGTGCATTCATACAATATAACAAAGGAACTATAGTTAGTGGCTCAGAAACCATAAACAATTAGTTATTTAGGGTTATTGAGGGGTAGCATGCCCCTATCACATCCTCGTGCATCGGTTGGGGCGTTACACCAGGATATTGTTGCCCCCTTTGATTTATGTTTTCCACCCCTCTGCTGCTTTATGGGCCGAGACAAATTTTTGAACAGAGAATGCGCGCAATTTCCGAACGTTGGTAGATTGCAATCTTAATGTCTACAATATATTGCAAAATAATCTTCGGAAACTGTTTTCTCATGGGAGATATCTCAACGGCAAGGACACTGTCCCTTTTACAACAAAAAAATCTGTAAGGTGACTTCAGTCCTGAATTAATAACTGTTCGAAGGCGATGATTTACTGGAAGCACGGACGTAAATCATCCGACTACCAGCACGGAGATTGAGTAACCGGAGATCTGATAACCGCTATCTCAATAGTCCGATCGACTAGTATGAGAAACTCGAGAGAATGTTCTACTTTTTAAGAAAATCAACTACTTAAAATATGCCTATTTAATGTATTAAAGTTGCCTAAATTTTATTTTATATTTTGATTTTGAGTCAACGTATCATTAAACGTTACGTCAAAAAGTTGAAAACACTTTATAAACAACGTAGGCCTACATATTTCTTTAATTAGAATTTTCAACAATGTTTTTTACAAATATAAAATAAAAAAGGTTCCTCTAGTTTTCATTAAAAAATAAATTAGTTTGTTAAAGACTGAAGTGAGGCCGTTGTCAGAGGTGTAGCGTTACCGGAGTCCTCATCAAATAAATTGCCGCAATTTTGGAAAGAGCCAAGGGGGGGAGGAGCGCTGAGGAGACGAACTAGTGTCGCTTTCCACGAAAAACATCTTAAAGACCCTTTGTAAATAGGAGTTATTTTATTAATGACCAATATCTTTCCTAATGTATATCAAGTGGAGTTTACCTACTCATCGTATTTTACCTGAGCAGTATATAAATTTCTATTAAGACTGTTTCGTGCAAATTAATATTAATATGATTTACTTTACTCTACTTACTCATTCATTAAGGCACTTAATAAACCTATTACATTTAAAGGAAGCATCTTTTTTGGGCAGGTTACTTACTGCTGTGTGCTACGTAAACGTTTTTATTCGTGTAATAGAGTATTAGGATATGTTCTGTGCTAACCAATTAACTGCAATATAAGCAATATACGTTTAATTACATAAATCGCCTCATGTTTACCGGATGAACTATAAATATTAAAACTCCATGAAGACTCTAATGCCTTGTATAATTCTCAGAATAAATTAAATATTCTTTTACCGAGGGCTTTATTTTAATTTCAGATATTATAAATACTGTAGTTCAACATAAAATATTAAGGTTGATTTGGCTAAGGAAAACACTCTTCTTTTCCTAAGCGATTCAAACCAAGTGAGGTAATGAATTTTATCATTGAAAAAAACTATATCTCATATTTAAAATGTTGATTGTTTGATTTTATTTTATATACCTTGTTTATTCTGGCTCCATTTGGTATCCTACACTGAAATCCTTGATAATTAAATAATGTATAATGCATTATTATACATTATACATTATCCCATTGGGTCAAAATTGATTGGACGGCAAATAAAATCAAAACAAAAGAACCATATCACCTTTGGTTAAAGAAGTAGACAGTTAACTACCGAATTAATAGGTACCTTTGAATCAGATCAAACATTCATGGTTCACTTGTTAATATTACCTTACTACTACTTCGTCAAACTTTATCGTACCCTAGCAGTAATAATTAAAGCCGTAGATGAGTGTGTATCATATATCCATGGTAAAGCACGCCAGTAACAAAGTTAAGAACTTATTTAAGAAATCTGTTACAAGTGTCTTTTAACGAAAGTTCCAAATTTCATTTCTGGTTTCTCAGTGATACGGCGCTAGCCCACATGTCACTTCATTGCAAGTTTCGTCAAACTTCATAATGAATTGTATCATCTTCTCCTAAAGGACCAAAATACTTCATTTAACGTATACTGCGTTTACTTTAGTGCTTGGAATTTTAAACTTAATTTTCATTATCTGTATTTTGGTCGATATTTTACTAAAATTAACTAATGCGTCAGAAATCTTTATTTTTGAAACCTTTCAAAATTTTTACGAAACTTCTCGTTTTGTAAGAATACGAACAAGTATTTAATTATTTGATTTTACATCTAGTGATGCAAGAATAAATGTAGATGTATACGCGGTGTTTACTTAATTCATTAGGCACAAAGTGTTTTCGTTTCAAATTAGATCACACCAAATAAGCTAACCTATTCTAATGGCAATTTTGTTTTACACTATCATGATAGTGCCTGTTATTTAAAACCTAGAATAAGTAAAGCAATAATCAGTATGTTTTAAATTAATTAATTTGTTTATTTATATTGTAAACGTGATGGGAAGATATATACTTAACCGAAAGCGCAGAGCTTTGATCAAAAAATTATAATCTCATTCTTGAGCTCTGTTACTTTCTCGAACTCTACCTTCTTCAGTTTCAGTTCATACAGAAGTTGTATTTTTATAATTTATCCTACGATTATTATGCACATCAATCGAGTGTGTGCACAGTCTCTAACTACCGACGCAGCCTTCCCAGCTACGTATATTAAACAGCATAGAATGGGAGCAGCAGGTTGTTGCGGTGACGTCACCAAACTCCTCCTGATTCAATGTGGTCTCTAATGAGAGGGGAGGGGGTGAGGATTGTAGGTCAAAAAAATATGGAGGGGAGAGACCCTAGGCTGGGAACCTGGCAGTCTGTCGCGGGCCGCCGTGAAGTGGCGAAGTGGTGAAGTGGCGTCTGGCGTGTGACGTGCAGTGCAGTGATGTGGACGTACGCGTACTGGTGTCTAGTGTTCTCGCTCGTGGACGCTACGAGTCATCGTAAGTGCTAAAAAAAATCATTAGGTGTTTTTTAACCTGCGCAACAAACCTTAGCTTGTGTTGGTCCTGCAGTTTATCTTTATTATGAAAAAATACAAGATATTTTTTTCATGATATCTTGTCATTATTTAATATTGGAATTTCATTAAATAATTACATCATATTAGTTGGAAAACAGTAACAAAACGATATTAGCCCTGATAGATGGGAACCTGCTGCAATCAACGTTTATAAACTTAATAAGACTTTTCAGATTTTGAAGCTAATATTATTACCAGTTTGCATTCATTGTTACAGCATTGCCGCCCGGTTTAAGTATCTGCTCAATATTATTCTAGTATATATTTTTGAAAATTACAGTCACTATTACATTCTATTTGCCTGTATCGTTACCTTATTTATTCAAGCCTCTTTCTCTAGAGCTGTTGCCAGCATGTTACCCTAGTGCCACTATTTAGCATAGAAGTTTCTTTAGCTTCCTTTTATTTTGTTCTACTTTTGCACAGTATTTATTCCGTAAACCCTTTGGTATTTCTTAAAACAATCCCATCAACCAATCGGTAACCTCTCGAGCTCAAATAAATCTAAATAAATCTTCAATTGGACGAAAAATTGGGACTCATAATTCGTCCCCAAACACATTAACAAATATTTCACTTGTTTCGTTTAGCTGCCAGAGGCACCATGTTTGCTAAAAATAGTTTCGTTTTGAGAACGTAAATCCGTTTTACCCTCCTAAAATTGTAATTTTAAGAAAGAAAGGAAGAAATAATTTATTTCCGACCAAGCTGCTACAGACATCAAAAAGTCACAAGAACCAAGTTTGTATAGTGGATGCCTATTTTCTAAATGAAACATTTGCATGCAGAATTTCAAGATTATAGTTCGAGTTCTTTGGGCGGTCTGTAAATCAAGCGTATACTAAGTAGTACATTATATAATGTGTGACACTGAAAATATTTTTTTTAAATATGGTGATGGTCGAGCTATATTATTTTAGTAAATTTGAATTTTATATTTTTTTTTACTCTTTTAAATATTCTACAGGCCACAGTATTTTATTTATTTTACTACAGGCCATCAAGAAGTTTCATTGATAGTTTTTAATCGCAAACTTTAAAAACTGGAAATGTTCGCCATTTTGAATTTAATAATGAACCATAATTTTGTATTTTGAGTTCCAACATTTTAAAATCCTCTCCGATTACACATAAAGAGCCTGTGAATTATATTTGTACCAAGTGCCATGCCCAAAGCCTTATCGTTTTTGGGAATCTTTGTTCGTCAGTCAGTCAACCGTTTGTGGATCATTCAAAATCATCGATATGTATTATTAGCGAATAAATTATTTATTCAAAATATATACCTTAAACTAGGTTCTTTTATAAAACCGTTTTTATTTATTTTATCGTTCCCATAACTAAGCGGATAGGAATTGAACACCCCTTAATCCAAGTTTAGGTATGGCTGAAGTTAGTTGTTCAAAACGAGTATATGACACTTTAAGCTGGGAGATTTCCAACAGACGCATGTTTAAGCCCCAATCAGAGTGTCTCTTCTCTCTCATAGTAATCGCAGCCCGTCATATTAAATATTCAAAATGTAATTTGTATTTTATTTTTTAACTTTACAGTAGTTGGTTTCAAAGATTAATCTATTTTAGGAAGTATTGCATACGGAAACATTGCGTGCATTGTTAATGGAAATAAATAGTAGCCTATTTTGTTTATATTTCTTCCAGTATTATTTAGGTTAATTAATTATATTTTAAATTTTGTGTATTGCCATTAAAAGGTTGAAAAAGGTATGAAATGTTGTAATCAATAGCCTTTTAATTAAAAAAAAAACACGAAATTAAACCAACCCAAACGCATAGCTGAAATATATTAAAACGGATCACATTTACTCAAAACTTGATATTTACAAAGGATATAACCTTCGGTATCGATAATATTGTAAACATTCATAACCAAGTTAAACAATCAAAATCGTTGTTTAATTTAATGTTAATTTAGAAGTGATAATTTATATATTTGCAGATAATAAACATTCAACCAGTGTAAAAACTGTAATACATCATATGATTTAGCAAATATCAGTTACGCTTGGACAGTCTAGATAATTATTTCAGCCCAATAGTCTGTTTCATACACAGATGTACTTAAACACGATACTTATAACACTATATTATATTTAATCTTATAATGACGTTTGATCAGTGTTAAACAGGGGTGAAACATTTTAATTCCATCAGGTTGTCCGGTGCACGGGTTAATCGCCGAGCGCATGTATCGGTCCACCTGGACATGTTGATCCCGGTGTAACCTGTGAGTCTGTCCGGTGTGAGGCCGCCCACACTACATCGCCCCATCATCCCCTATCGACAATACTCTAATCTTAAAATTACCGGTCAGCTAGTTTTATTACAATTTTATTATTAACTAGTATGTTTAGTTTTGTAGTGTTTTATCACAAAATGTGAATTTTACAAAAATGTGTTCCTTGTTTTGCCTAAATAAGTTTTCCCGATCGTGCCAAACTTATCGTATCTAATTTGTTTATGTATTCAAATTCTCTCTATTATTACTATGGCTAGTATTTTTACCTAAGCTAGAAGCCGACAGCACGAGGGGCTCTTAAGTTATAAACAATTTGGTCAAAAATAAATACAGACAGATTGAAGGAAAGCAACGAGTTATGGTACATAAACTCTTTCCGTTGTTTTGATGAAAGTAATCGTGTCCTGAACTGTTTTAGAAACCCCCGGTGTGGTAGATATGTCACAATTTATAGTAAACTTAAACTACTTAATAACACATGTACAAATCTTTAGATGTTGTACATTACTATTGTTTTATGTTTCTTCAATTTTTGTTTAATTTACCTAAAAAAATATGTACTACACCTTTTTACGTTTTAACGACAAGTTCAGAACAACACTTCAATTTTAGCGCGTTTAGAGTGAGGAGCATTTAATTTGATCTTGAATCCGATCGTTATGAATGGGCATCACGCCTATGTGTATATATAGTGGGCACTGTGTGAGTTCATACCTAATCTTAACTGTTAATTGCTCATTTGTTCAGTCCTAGTAAAAACTTTATATAATAAGGTGGTGGATTGTGAAATAGTGCATGTTATATTAAAATACCGAAATGCTAACACGTTATACCATTATAAATAATGTTACGTGATTTCGAACTCGGAAAATGAATAGCACATATCGGACGTCACTTAGGCTTGACGTATCGAAATTTGATTCAGGAGCGAATGACATCGAATGTCTTTCAGCGGCAGCCACGACTGATATTAGTTTAGGTTTATTGATTTATCACCGCAATATTGGCAACAAAATGCAATGAAAGCTTCAGCTTTGATTCATTAAAAGCGTACGAATAGCTTGATGGAACCATTTTTTTTCCGTCCTGATTAAGCCGCAGATTTGTTTACATTTTTATTCCTACTAGATCAACGAAACTTATTTTTTACAAGTATTACTATTATTTTCTAATACAATATTTATTTTATGACATTTTACTATCAAAATTTATTTATTTTTCTAAATAGGAATGAAGGAAGGGTAGATTAATAGTTTTTTTTTGGGCCCGAGAGTTTTCGGAAGATTAATGATTTATAAATTCAATTTATTCAATTTTATAAATGTTATATTAGTTATGCCTTACTTCAACGTAGATTTAGTTAATTTTTTGTTCTAAAAAAATCGATAACCCTTTTTGTCTATTACATTTCATTAATATTTTCGATTTTAATAATAATTATGAATTATCTCATTTATCCTTGTAGAGATATAAACAAATCTAAAGTTTATATCAAAATTAAAGTTAGTTTGGGAGATCTATTCTAATGAATGCCAGAAACTACAGTTATTTATGTAGTGCTTATTTGCAGTCAAGATTTGTTTATTTAGTGATTCCACGAAAAACCAACGCTCTCGTATTTTGGATTCAATTTAGTAATGAATTTCACGAAAATAGTCAGCGACATCATTTAACTACATAATTACGTTTTCGGTCTTTTTACACCTCAAACCTTTGAGGTTTTGTTAAAAACGTTAAAACCCGAGCCGAACAAAAAATTGAGCTTGAGTATAAGGTGGGAGTATTGTGTAGTCCACCTATTTTAACTAGGCATACCATTTAATATTTTACTATGTTAGGACTATGTTCCCAAATACAGTTTTCAACGTACTGGCAATGCATTTCTTTTAATTTAAAATGCTTACATTCTCAACTACCTGTTGACCTTCTGATAAATAATACTACCTTGTGTCCATTCAAGTACAATATAGTTTTAGTACTGATTTGCCGTAAACCCTACCGGGCGCGTTACGTACAATACTTTCCATCACACCACAATGACATTTTTTTCATTCATAACATATTTTCCGCATACACTTTTATGCTGAAGTTTCTTCATTCTTCGAGTCTAACAAATAGTAATAAAAAAACTTTAAAACTTGGAATTGTTACAATTAGCAACACACGGTAAATTTAACGCGAACTACGTGGCAAAGATAGGAAGATTGTTGGCTTGTCTTGCCAACAATGAGACACAGAAACAAAGCTGATTCTGTGTAGCATGATGTAAAAGATTTTACGGTTTAGGGCTGTTTCAAGCAAACTTTGATCCGAGGTATTGGAATCCCTTTACATCAAAGGAATAGAATTCCCGGACCAGAAATAAGTGTCTCAGTAAGAAGCCCAAGGTTATAAACTTCCTAAACATCTACATCTTTAAATTGTAGGGGAATCACGCGTTTCATCAAAATTTGCTGTCATTTAAAAAGCTTTATAATTTATAAGCAGTTACATTTAATGTTGATTAAGGTCACAATATAATTAAGATAGATGATTCATACATTTTCTTGATTTAAAACTCTCTAGATGTTGTTATTATTATTATTACGCCTTATACTGTACAACAGAGTAGATTAGGACATGGGAGTATGAGGGACACAAACAATAAATCTATTTGAATCCTGATACGTCATATTTTTTTTGAAACGTAGTAAGTTTTCTGAGTTGAGTTATCAAAAAAAAAAACGTGTAGTATTTCAAGAATTAACTTGGAAGCTTCTTCGGTTTTAATAGATTTTCCTTTTAATATCTGCAAGGATTTTATTTTAATTAATTGTTGACATATATACTACCTTCTATTTGAACTATTACAATCCTTTTCAAACGCAGGAAAGCAATAGAGATTGGCCTATCTCTGGTTTGACGATATAGCATTCTAGACCAGTGAATACCCTCAATTATACAACAGATAATGTTTGTTTTGATGCAAGAAACATAGCATTTGGAAACACCCTCTGTTGGGAACACATTTGGAAGAGAATTTGGGAACACAGAGTTTGGGCACATTGAAATGCCCATTAACTTGGCAAAGGAGAGCTAATCAGAGCCTAAATACAAAATTAGAGCCAAGATTCCAAGTCAAGTTTCAAATTCCACTCTTTTTCATTGAATATTCTTTCTTCATCGCAAAATACCAACCTTAAAAGCCCTACTCCTCCAGCCTATATTTTTCCTGCACTGAACCTGTCTTAAGCATTCACACACATCCATCGCCCTAACAGTTCTACGTTTCATATGCACCCTTCCCTTACATCCACCCACTCATACAGGAGGGTCTGAATAATAAAAACTGATGAAAAACCTTTAGAGTTCAAGAAAGCGTGCAGGGCCACCCCAGAGGTTCGAAGATTGCGAGTGGTTGTTCAGTGATGCGTAACGCAGCTGCGAACACATTTGAATGTCTGACAATGTAAGATGCCGGTCGCTGTGGTGAGGTCATCAAACTTCTGCACTGCATTGAACAAGGATCGGAAGAGATAAAAGGGGGACAGGATGAATTGAAATCTCGAACATGTGGGGACAATGTGAAGAGAGACGGTGGAGATTGTTATGTTTTTGAAGTTTTCTTTCAATAATGAGTTGAGACCATTTACTGGAAAGATATATTATACAAGAGTATGGCCTTGCTTTGAGACAGAGTTACTGAATTCTTTGTGCTATCCAGTTTCAAAGCTTCATTAAGAATTGTTCTTTTTTTGTAATACAATATTATTTTCATACCAATGTAAGGAGAAATCTGTTTTTGACGTCAGCTGTGAGTGGACCAAAGTAATTTTTCTCACGCCTCTGTGGAAAAAAACGAGATTTTCCCCTCCCTATTATGATACTGATATGATATCGATGGTTATTCTTAGCGCTAGTACTGATAAGAGTCTATTTAAAAAGAAAAAATCAGAAAACTTAAGCAAACTTATGTTGTCATCGTACTCCAAACTAAACACTGAACTAAGCACTAAGCACTGCGTAACTAAGCACTGAATCTCAAAAACCGAGAACAAATGAGCTCTAATTCTTTTGGACATCGTGGTAGAACAAAGACGCGACGAAATTGCACAGACCATTGGTGGCCTATGTAAGAATATTGTTTCCTTCTTTTTTTTGTACTCTTGTAAATATGTTTATATTATTGGAAATAAACTTTAATTCTATTCTATTCTATTCTACTCCATTGTCTAAGAGGAAATAAAATTAATTTAAACCTATTACTTTTACCGCCATAAATGAGGATAGAAATATAAATTGTTTATATGACCGTGTACAGCGTAGTATAAGTCTACGGTTTATTCTCTGAGTAGTGTAAATGTAAACTGAATTGCAGTCGGGTCCAACTTACGGCCGCTGCTCGTCTCAGCATTATGCTAAGCAGGCCCGCCGCCGATACACTAAACACGCCCTTTTGTTATAGCGGTTTTATTGTCCATCACCTTAAACCTTTTATTTGTTTGCATTGTCATAAACGATGTCTTCCTAAATAAAAGTAATTTATGGTCTGCTCTTTATTTCAAAACAAAATCTTCCTCCGTATTTCTAAATAGTTGCATTTGTTTAGCTTAGCTTTTCACACAGTTTATCCTATTAAGAATTTTGTTTGTTTTAACGATGGCTTTAGACGGCTCTCTGCCTTATTTGTTACATTAGAAAAGATAACAATATTAGATTAGTAGGGTTAGTATGATCAGCTTTACACCTTGGTTTCTCCCGGTCACTTTGGGACACTTTCTGGTTGAGGGCACCCACTCTGGTCCAGACTCGCGGAAGAGAAAATGGTTGGTCCTGTAAGTATCCTGTACCCCATAATTCCCTTTGTGATGACACCGACCTTCCTATACCAATACATCCCACGTTTCCAGTCGTCCGTACATTTTAAAAATAATAATGGCAGTATATGTTTGGGTCTCTTTACCCCAATTTTAATTATTGTCTATGCAGTACTGCAGCATTTTTTGTATTATATTTTTGTGCTTCACCAACACTGCGAGTACTACACTGCTTATTTATCTACGACCATTGCAATAAGCACCAATTATGGTATTACAATAAACATTATAATAATATACATTAAAACACCAAAAACCAAGCAGTTGCATAGTGACGACTTTAGAGTACTGGAGTCCCTTTAGAATACTGGTTCTAGACCAATGAGAGCTCGGCATTTGACAGAAGTAGTGTCATAATAACAATTACGCAATTCGCACATCAGCTGATTGTTGCATTACGATTCATGTTTGACTTTACTTATCCCATCAGCTGATTGTTCCACAACGACTCGTGGTTCAGTCTGCTTATTTGCCTAACCTCAAATTTGAGTTGACCTATTCCATCATGAGTTTTGTTTAACTACGGGGGAAATTTTGTCGTATATTTTTGGTCGTAGATAAAATAGTGTATGCAACGATTGTATTATGCCTTTAAGCCACTCGTGAGATATTTAGAACACTCCCCACTCGTGGCTTAAAGACATTCATAATACAATCGTTGCATAAACTACTATTTGCGCATTTTAAAAATGCGTAAAATTAAAATAGCATTTTTCCTAACGAAGTGAATTGAGCAACTTCAACCAGCAATACGAAGCTTGTATGCATGTTGTTATTGATGACATCCCGTAGCTGGTTAGTATGCGCCGGCTGCGTCGAGGGATCGTCCTCGGTGTAAGCACTAATGCCCCACATTAGAGTGGACAGCACTGAGCATTACACTTGTACCATTGTCTGGTATTGAGCCCTTCGTCCTTCGTTTGCATACCTTGAAAAGGAACTCGACACAGAATAGTGCTGTACTGAAAGGCTAGTAGCTGTTTACACGTAAGGGAACCTTTTTATATTTTCTTTATTTAGGTTTCTGTATTATACGTCAAAAATAAAATACAATACCTCTTATGGATATTACTATGTTTGAGATTTCAATATACTGACGCTGCACTTACACTCGACGTTTAAATTGTGCTCATGTTATTCCGTAGATATATTTTTTAACCTGAAGTACAATTGGTGTTTGTTTTCGCGTGATACTAAAAATATTTATTTTTCAGGTCTGTACTCATGGAATATTGTGAATTCTGAGTTCGCTGCTCAAAAGGATAAGTTGCTAAGGAAAGGTATGATTGCTCTGATTTTTTAAAATACTTAGCCTTTTTATACGTAATTGACAATGAAACGTATCGCAAATCCTAATAATACGTTCTGATATATTCTTAATAAGTTTTTAAATTCACAAGGAAGATGCTGAGAAAATGCAGGCGCCTTGAACTGAATTAGTTTGACTTCTTTATAAGACAAAAATGTAAACTTATTTTTTACCAAAGTGATCGTTTTTCAAATTTTCCATTAATTTTATATTTTACAAGTTTCAATATGTTCAGTGAATATCACGTATTACGTCATTTTCACGCCATTATTGACTCCCAATAAACGTTGTTACAACGGCGCCTACTCCATCTTTGCGGGGGTTAGTCTACCTTCATGAGAGGCATTACTGGTTTATTAAATTTCTTCCAGAATTGAATGATGGCGCTCCCTTACCCAGGCCTGTCGCCCCTAAAGTCGAGTTTAAAGTTCAGACTTTATAAACTCGCTGTTTGTGCCTTCTCACTCTCCTCATTTTAAGTGTGTAGGCCCTAATATGTTTTCATGTCTGATACCTTTTTGCATAATTAGTTGACAATTAGTAACATGCAAAAATCATGCTTAATAAGTTTGTTAAAACTAATGACTTTTTCAGACTGTATAAACTCGTTATTTGTTACTTCTCACTCTCCTCATGTTAGGTGTGTAGGCCCTAAATATGTTTTCATGTCTGATACTTTTTTGGATATAATTAGTTGACAATTAATAACATGCAAAAATCATGCCTAATAAGTTTGTTAAAACTAATGACTTTTTAGGGGGAGGGGGAAGTGGTAAAAACCCAATATTTTACTATAATGCATTGGTGTTGTATAGGAATAGGCGTCGTTTAAAATCTATCTTAAGTTTGACTGTGTATGAAATAAAAAAGTATTTTTTTATTTATTTAGTCAATTTTATATTTCAGTAGGCCTAATATGTTTTTCGAGCGTCTTGAGAAAAGTCTAAAATTAATAACTTTTCTTAAATAATAGATTAAAATAATTATAACAAAATAACTAAAATAACAATATCTTTTCGAGTGTGTGAATATTTATCTCAACTTGTCATGCCTCAAACTCATATATTCAATGTAATGTTCCTTTGAGTTAATGTTCTTGACAGTCGAGCAAGGCTGGTCCACTTCCGTTGAAAGCCCGATAATGCAAGCCTCGGCTCCAATCAATCTTTCTTATCTAAATGTACTTTTATCTGTAGTGCCATTACCTCGTATATATTGACACCCCGTCAAAACCGTTGACGTAGGAAATTTACATAAATATGTTATCTATCGTAACTTAAATTTAAAATAAATTGTGGATGACTCGTTATGTTAGCCTACTTGTCATCTCTCTATAGCGTCATTCCTAATATATTTTTCTGTAATTATTCGTGGAAAATATCATTTGTTAACAATAGTTAACCAAAAATAGATATATTAGACGTCTAGTCCCGTGTCACACAACGTGGCCCAGTCTGTCCGCGTGAGTTCAATATTAAAATTAATATTACTCTTACGGGCGGACTTGGCCAAGTTATTTGACTCGACTATTAATCTTTTTAGATTTTTTAAGTAAGCTTACTTCGGTGGAGATAAGAAAAATAAGAGATAACTTAATTAATGAATGTAACTCAATAAACGTAACCTATAGAGAGATAATGTTTCTTTTGAGAGTTCATACATTCGTCTTAAAAGTATTCTTTAAATCAAAAAGAATACTGCATGTTGGTGGTTCTTTTAATCCTTGGTTTCTTGTAACAATGATTTTTGTAAAAACCCTTCAACACACAGGATAAAAATTTCTTTTAATTTCATTGTCTTCCTTTTTGCAGAATACTGGTTGCACTATACAGTGTGTAAATTAAGTATGGAAACAAATCTGTATTTTTTCATCTGAAGGAGATAGAGATATTTTGTTTGTGGCGTTGTTTGTTAGCCCAGGCTCCGGATTTTTTACATCGAAAATTTTTTTTTCATCCCCCTCACAGGGTGGGGGGGAAGGGGTAACTTAATTTTTTCAAATAGCAACCCCTATTGAGTGACCCCTCATTTTGAAGGGTTTGTCAAAATAAATAAAATGGCGCAAACCCGAGGTCAATACCTTAACCCTAACCCAAATGGCAGCCATTTTAAATTTTGAGATGAACACACGAGATTAACTATGGATACCTAAATTTACCTTTTAAGCGGTTTACATTGGGCAAGTTAAACTCTGGATACCATTATTAGATGGAAAAGTGGACTTTTTTGTCTCATTCCTGATTTTGCCTCAGCCCCCAAAATAGGGTGTTTTGGGGGCAACCTCCTAAATGTTAATGCGAACCCCTTCTGAGTGACCCCTCATTTTGAAGGGTTTGTTAAGACACAAGCAGTGGTGCAAACTTAAAAGTCGATATGACCCCCTTAGCCAAAATGACAGCCATTCAAAGATTTGATTGGGTGAAAAAACACCCATTTCACCATTAAAAACATAAACAATGGTGCAAACCTAATGTCAATATCACCCCTAGCCAATATGGCAGGTAATAAAAAATGTGATTGGGTAAAAAAGCACCTACTTCTCTTATTCAAAATTTTGGATGTCTTTTTAGGATCGACGGATATTACGTAATTGAAATCATGGGTTTTAGTTTTACAAGGGCTATAAAATGAGGGATGACTCAATATGGCTGCTATGGTAGGCATTAAATATTTTGAAAGGTGAAATGGGTGTTTTTTCACCCAATCAAATCTTTGAATGGCTGTCATTTTGGCTAGGGGTGATATATCGACTTTAAGTTTGCACCACTGCTTGTGTCTTAACAAACCCTTAAAAATGAGGGGTCACTCAATAGGGGTTTGCATTTGAAATTTTGGGGCTACCCCCAAAACACCCTATTTTTGGGGCTGGGGCAAAATCAGGAATAAGGCGAAAACATCCACTTTTCCATCTAACAATGGTATCCAGAGTTTAACGTGCCCAATGTACCCCTCTTAAAAGGTAAATTTAGGTCTCCACAGTTAATCTCGTGTATTCATCTCAAAATTTAAAATGGCTGCCATTCGGGTTAGGGTTGAGGTATCGACCTTGGGTTTGCGCCATTTTATTTATTTTGACAAACCCTTTAAAATGAGGGGTCACTCAATAGGTGTTGCTATTTGAAAAAATAAAGTTACCCATTACCCCCCACCCTGTGAGAGGGATGAAAAAAAATTTTCGGTGTCAAAAATTCCGGAACCTAGGTTAACAACCAACGCCACAAACAAAATATCTCTATCTCCTTCGGTTGAAAAAATACAGATTTGTTTCCATACTTAATTTACACACTGTATAAACATTTCTTGAAGCAAATCAAAGTTTACACTGTAATTTTGAACATTTAATTTAAATTTTTACCAATTATATTCCCTTTTTGTAAGTTTGTTGAATATATTTTTAAGAATGAATCAACTATAATAGTCGTATATGTTATGACCATGAATTTAATTGGTTTTCTGCAACTTAATAGCAATTTTGTATACAGCATCCTCTTTACCTACCACTCACCAAAATATACTTATAATATGAGGACAATATTCAGCTTTTGCCTGAAGAATTGTAGGAATGAGAATATTTTATTCTGCCAGTTCCACCCGACCGGTCGGTCTCCCGAGTGCCGTGAAGTATGAGCCACGATTTGTCTTAACAATATGCTTAGGCGGGGGCCGCTTCCAGCGATACTCAAATTGGAGGGGGATGAATTCGTCTCTGGAGTCGCTTTACCCTTCCGCCCCCGTTTTGTCGTCTGGGGGTTCAGCGTGCATTTTTCAACTGTGGGTCCATGACAAACTGGATTTATTATCAAGTGTTTTAAGCGTGTCACGTTCTTGAGCAATATTGCTGCCACAAACCGTCATAAAACATCGCTCTTAATGTAGTCTTAACCTTTACTTTGTTGAAAAAGTCATTTTTTGGGCGGCATGTATTGGTCCAAAGTTTGAAGAAATAGTTTTAATTTAAATTACATTTAATTTAAATAAAGTTTTTAAACCTAGAATTACTAATACAGTAATGCCATTCAACACTGTAAATTTTGCCCTAACATGCCTGTTTTTGTTGCTGGAAGAATTATTTGAACTAGACTATTATGAACTAGCAATGCAAGCAATTATGAACTAGCCAGTGGTCGAAAATTCGACCAATTTTCAAAGTGACAAATAGGGATATCTAATTTTATAAATAATCCCCGCATAAACCAATGCGTTTCGAAATACATTTCATATAGTACATATTTTCCATGTAAACACATAATATAACCAAACTGGGGGCCCAAAAACAAAAGAGAAAGACTCAGTCCTTGACTAATTATTTTACTTCATTTCTGGCTTATGGCATGGTTTTTAGTAATTAGCATTTTACTAAGATAATGACTATTTTATTAAGATTTCATGTTTATTTTTTTAAGAATAATTATTGAATCAGAGGAAAGTAAAACTTCAGTCATCAAATCAGTTTATCCTGTACACCCCTAACCACAGTTCTCTCCCTCCCTCCATAAATTCCTCACTCAATACTTCCGACCTTCTTTCCACTTTTCCCACCTTTTCTCCTTCATTCTCTTCTTACCATCTCTCCTCCCTTCTTTCCTACCATTTGGAACTTTTTCCCTCCTTCCCTCTTTTCCTATTATTATCACTAAAATGTAATATATATTTTACCCATTATCCACCAATAAAAACAAAATTTGAATATAATGTGTCCATTTATACTCCGGTTGCCAAGCCCGGTGACAGGACTTTCGGGCCCCTGTGCAATTGAGAAACCCGCCTTTTTTACTCATCTCGATTCTGGCCCCATTTTTACTAATCTCGCGTGGATCCGGGCCCCCTGTGAGTCCAGGCCCCTGTGCATTTGCCCCCCCCCCGTCGCCGGCCCTGCCGGTAGCATGTCAGTTAATACATTGGATGGTAGAAACTTAACTTAATGTACTTTTTTCTTCCCTGTACTTTTTTCTTCCCTTTTTTAGAAAATGTTTATCTCCTAATCTTATTTAAGCAAGTAAACTTTATTTTTCCATATATATATTTAAATGGAACAATTTGAGTATGATATCCCTAATCTTCTCTAAGCAGTCCTGATTTGAATAAAATTCTATATTTTCACTCCATGCCCCAATTAACTGTGGCTTAATATTTCTACATCAAATCTTTACTCTACGAAAAATAGCATGTGATAACAGCTACATATGATGCTAACTTTGTTTATATTTGGTTGTTATAATATCACCAAAACAGCAACTCATAAGGCTAATGTTAATTTTTTGAAATTTTTAATTGAATTTTCTACATTTCTAAAAGACTAATATAAATTTCAATGGGATTCTGCACTTCTAAAGGAAAATACAACTCTATCGGTGTGCTTAGATTTTTGCTACGTTGTACACAGGCTGAGAAAAAAGGAGTGCAAAAACCTTATGGAAAAAATGCTTATCTATTAATATAAAGATTTTGTAGTTAATTTTCTACCCATTATATGAGTTATATTTTATGTGTGGACTTTGCAGGTGGTTTTTCTTAAAACCAATCATTTCTGAAAGCATATCCCAGTTCTATAATAGCAACTTATCATGGAACAAGAATATTTCATTTTCGTCCTGATGTATTGGGGAAAATTTATTGTTTTTGAAATGTTTAGCACAGTTATTAAATCTTTCGGTTATGCTTGTACCGATTGAAATATTGTACAAGCTATAAGTTATCATAAGGATTATTAAAGAAATAATATTGAGGAAATATTAAGTCCAGGCACACAACTAAAGTTTTATGTAGAGAACAATATTATAATTTTTTTACTTAATGATTCGTGAGGTATATTATCCGAATCAGTTAACCAGCGTTCCGTCTAAAGTATTAAATTTCAAGTAGTATCATTTCAAGAACAAGCAAAGGAATTTGCTTTGTTAAATGAGCACACAATTTGAAGCCTACAGCCGGGGTTATACCTACTTCCTGTTTCACTGACTTTGTCTTTGTCTTTCTCTCAGTCAAACACCACCAAACAAACAGCCCACCCTTTTATTGTAACAACTGGCTTTTAATCTTTCTAAAGTGGCTTAAGCAGCACTTCATTACTCCCTTTACTCAGTTGAATGCCTTCTAATTTACGAAGTTATAATAAAAAGGTTGTTTGCGAGATTTATTGCTTCTCTTACGCAAATATACTACGTTTGGTTTAATTCGTGAAACATAAGCGACCTTGGAAAAAGTGTAAGGTTTGTGAAAATAATTCTTTATATTGTTTTGTTTTAATAATCTACAAGGAACATAAACATTTGAAATTAGCAATAGCAAGCAACTTTTTTAAATATACTTATAAGGTGAATAAATGTCAACTTTATAAGAGTTCAAAATAATTTTATTTTTTGGTCATTTACTTATCTCTAGCTATTAGTTATTGAAGAAAATATTAATACTATGGATTATAACATTTCAAATAGTTCGAAAAGTATGCTTAAAGGATTAATAGTTTCAATTAAATCATACGACTATTAAATAAATACTCGTAGTCATGAAATCGACGGCACAACTAATTTTATACTTATGTCAATTAACGCTTCAACATAATAAATAGCCTCTCCCCAACAGCCCGAGTCTAAACCACTAAACAGCTGAGCTCTGCTTATCTTGCGTTTCGTAAACTACTTAATTACAGTGTTCCGAGTGGTTTGCTCCAAAATTAATTGTTGCTAATTTGACTTTGTGGTGCCCAGGCCGGGACGGCCCTTTGTCATCTGTCTCTCCGAGTTAGCTGTAAATTAAATAATCCTCTTTGCCTAAATTATCAACATCGCGCACTTTCCCTTTAAATATAAATTAATACGGTAGAGTAATTTGATCATAGTTATAATAAAAATGCTCCTTGTAGATTACAAAAGGTTTATTTAGTAAATATTTTATTGTTTACCATTTCCCATTCAACCCACTATAATTATTAAAAAAATAATGTTCACTCTTCCCCTACTTATTTGAACAAAAATAATCATTCTTCCAGTTCATAAACATCAAAATAAAATTTGTAATTGATAGTTTTATTCACTCTAATTTTTATTTTTCACAAAAAAGCTTTTGTCAATTTACATAATTTTAAAAACAGAGAAAAGCTATGTTATGATTTATAAGCTTGTGTAAATTAAGCTTGTGAAACTTGGCAATATTTAATTAAAATTAAATAACACAGCACGGCCGGTGAAATCGCGAAGGCCAGTGTTTATCCTCTCTCCCTTGAGTTGTTTATTGATAAAAAATCTAAATTGTAATAGTGAAAGTTCGATATTATTACAATTTAATCAATAGCAAACACATTCACTACGAAAATATATTTAATTTATTGGTTTTATATTATTAAAAACTTTTTAGTGTTCACAAGTAGTTGATATTTTTATGACATAACGGAACAGATATGCAGTCGAGATTCAATTGGAGTTAACGACCGCATAAAGCCCCAATTGACGGAATGTGTCACGAGCCACCCTGGCGCACTCTGTGGCCAAACATTGCAACTACGTCCGACTGGGCGATCGCCTGTCGTAATCAACATCACCCTCGTGAATGCTTGCGAATACTTCACCGCCAAGCTGGAAGTTCAGTAACAATTACGTCCGACTGGGCGATCACCTGTCGCAATCAACATCACCCTTGTGAATGCCTGCGAATACTTTACTGCCAAGCTGGAAGTTCATTAACAACTACGTCCGACTGGGCGATCGTCTGTCGTAATCAACATCACCCTCGTGAATGCCTGCGAGTACTTCACCGCCAAGCTGGAAGTTCAGTAACAACTACTTCCGACTGGGCGATCGTCTGTCGTAATCAACATCACCCTCGTGAATGCCTGCGAGTACTTCACCGCCAAGCTGGAAGTTCAGTAACAACTACTTCCGACTGGGCGATCGTCTGTCGTAATCAACATCACCCTCGTGGATGGCTGCGAATACTTCACCGACAAGCAGGAAGTTCAGTAACAAAGAGTACATACTCTTGGTAACAGTTTACAGACTTGTTTGTTACAAGTGATATTAAAAATTAACAACGCGCTGTGACTTAAGGTAATCTGTCGTAAACTAATCTTAATTGGTTGTTGTGATCGAGTCGACGCCTTGAGCGTTTAGTAAATAAAAGCTTATGGCTGCGGGTAACATTTTAGACTGTTTAGTCTTATTGCCGGCGATTAGGGTTTATTTCGTGCTCGTCGACACACTCGGTACTGAATGACACATCCATCAGTTGGTCGTGAAAGGATATTTTAAACGTGGCCTAGGTTTGTAATGTATTCCCATAATTTATAACAAATTCACATAATTTATAACAACTGAGACGAAGTTTGTGCAACAATATCTTACTAAAAAGACACTGGAAAAACGTAGTTTCTTTTAAGAGATTGAAGTACAATACTACTATTTTTTTTTAATAGTAAAAAACACTCCATTGATACAGTGTTAAATTTTAAGGATTCATTTGTTGATCACATTGATAGAAATTCTACAGTTCCTCCTTTGAGATGATACAAGGAGTATTGTACAGTTTTATTCGCCATAAAACAAAAATAATAATGTTACAAATTTATACAGAGTCATATGTAGAACATACAGCAGTGGAGTTATTTGCTACAAACAATGATAAATAGTTATGCGTTTAGTTAGCTAGTTTAGTTTTTTAATAAAAAGTGAAAAATGAAAATTTTTTAAAACTTTTTATTACGATGTTCTATAACATTTAACACAGTTAAATTTAAGAACTTTGGAATAAACATAAAAGTCGTAGTTAAAATCGAGATATCATAAATTACAAATCATTAGAATAAAGGAACTTTTTAACAACCAGAAACCTCTCTGTAGTCTGTTCTACATTTATCGTTAACTTACTAATAATCTCTTATAACCTAAGCACGAACTTCTTATTCTTAGTTAAGTAATTTTGAGCAGGTAGTTCTCCTACAGGGGGTTGGGAAACTTTGTTACTTGAAAGTAAAAGTAATTTGACTTATTAGATTTTCACCGGATTCCAAGACGAGGGCACTGCTGCCGCCCCTGGGGGCCCCGGCAGCAGCATATCAATGTCTGCTCCCAGCCCGCCCGCCCGCCCGCCTGATGGGCTTTGAAACTAATTTGCAGATAGTACATAATAACCTTATATCATTCCAATTGTTTGGAAACCATTCAACCTAAAATATAGATCCGAAATATGTCAATTTTGTGTCTAATATTTTAATTTACGTGAACTGTCTTCAATGGTAAAGATATAATTTTATTGATATTCCTGTTTATGACGAAATAAACAATACTATATAGAAGGTTGTTACTTGTATCCAACCAGCGTAATTTAAATAGCATATTAGACCAATAAGATTTGTCGAAGGACAGCATAGAAAATTTTTGTATAACCAAATACCGTGTAAAATTATTTTTGGTCACTCGGTAAACGTAAATTAAATCATGAGCATTTTACCGCAATTATTTAATTTTTCAAAAGTTTTTTTGTAACTGTAGAGCAGAATGAATTCTCTGACATTAAATTCAATACCAAATACGTCCAGGTATTCGTAAAATAATTTATTTAGGTTTCCACTGTACATAGTATGGGACGAGGAACTTAATTTTAGCCTATGTAATAACAGTTCTTAAAACTTTTAAGTTTTTTTTTTGTATTTTTCTAATTTTTAGCACGATTGCTAATCATTCTTTATGCTAATTTAATTAAATAAATATGTAATATTATACAGTACTGAGTGTACCTCTAAGACTACAGGATCTGCTAAAAACTGAAATTGTTCAGTCTGTGGTTGACCGCTCACTTTGAAGGGAGTTTCCAAACTCTCTAGATACATCTTGAGGTTTTTTCCTCGTATCAAGGCAAACAAATTAAATTATGCAACCATGGATCTCCGATGTCTAGTTTTCCATCCGTCCGTCTGAACCTCTTCTTTTCTTTACTAATCTACCGATAACTTTAGGTTAACTGAGAGTATAAGCTTCGAATCAAGCATGATTATATAACTTGAGAAAGGCAAAAATAGTACTTAATTTGAGTTTCTACCTTAGATTCAACAACAGTTCAACAATTATTCAAATAAACACTTTTTCGTTATACTGCTTCAAAAACAGATGTTTTTAATGCATGTTTTCCGGACCTAAATACACTCTTTTTATTCCTAGGAATTAAAAGCTGATGTACTCGATACCAGCTGACTCTTTATAGTCCTAGGACTATAAAAGTCAAAAAGTGCCGAGTACGTCTTAATAATCGAACAATATTCATTCGATTACAAATAATCGAAACATTCAAAGTTATTATCGAAACATTCATTGTTGTCAGTTTAATCCATTTGTGAAACTCGCTCATTTCACCAATCGATTAGTACATGCGTTCGATACGTCGATAGTTGTTCATTGTTGTCAGTCTACCCTAACACAAATGAAACAATCAGCTGATTGCTTCAACTAGCAAGAACAAGGCGGTGGCATCTTTTGAAAGCATCTTTAAAGGTAAACAAGCTGTAACAATTTGGTTTTCTTAAGTAGTTTACGTATTGTATTGAGCAATATAACGAAAAATATAGTTCATCTCACGGACCTAAAGCTGCTTTTCGTTACTCGGTCTTTTTCAACCTCGGCTTACAGCCTCGGTTGTAAAACTTGACCTTGTTCGAAAAGCGTCACTTTAGGTCCTTGTAATGAAATATACTATTTGACAGACAGCAATAGGCATCGAAGACACATGGCCATACATTAAAATACGAGTACCTTGGTGCAAGTAACATATTCACATGTGGTTTATGGGTTTGGAAACGCCCTGTATGATGAACCCTGTATAACACCCTGCAAGGCCTGTCCCCTGTGCCGCACGGTGTGGCGGTAACCCGAGCAGCCCCTGGGCGCCGGGCTCGCATGACACGGCGGGCGGCGGGCGCTGGCGGCACATGGGCTCCCGTGGAAGCTGTATAAAGTGGCTAGTCGTAACTCGACCCATTGAAGCTAACTGATCAATACGGAGATTAATAACAGTTAAGCTAACTAAAAACGTTGTGTATATCTCATGACAAACATTTAATAAAATGTTGATATATATTTTTAGTACGGGTTTATATTATAGAAGGGGCTTAACAATGATACTTAAAGTATATATTTAACCTGATATATCTAGCAGCTATTTAAATTATTGAATGATTCAAGCGATTGATTTATTCTTTAGAATTCAGTGACGTTCTTAACATTGCAATAAACTATTATTGTCGAAATAGATGTATGTCGAATATAGAGTAGTTGTAATAGTGTGTGTTTTGTGTGTAGCCCGACATTACCCTTAGAGGTGGGTGTATTTTAGCCTAGTGGTTCCATCGTCTTAAACTTCGGCTCAAAGTGCCGAGAATTCTACAGCCACAATAAATGTAAAAGATCTTTGAGTGTAAAGTTTTCCTTAGATGCAAAAAAAGGTTCGAAACGTTTTTATGATTTCTCCCCACATAATTGCCGTTGGTGTAGATCACTGGCAAAAAGGTCACCCTCTATTAATTGATTAAAAACTAGGACTTTCAGCCATTACTGTATGCTCAACAATTTCCCCTTTTATTGTTCTAGACAGGCGAAAACAAGAGTGCATATTTTAACAGTTTTTTTTCTTTTTTTTATTCAATCCTACCGAAACATAATTCTTTTTCAATTTACAATCTCGCTGAAAACAAGTTTTCCTGACGGAATCTCTCAGAAATCTCGAGTAGTAGAGCCTAACAATAAGACTGTATTACACTCGAACAGATGAACTCAACCCTTCGGAACTAAGAGACAAAAACAAAAGTTTTATCACCGATAAACTGGCGGATGTCTTGTACCCGTAAGGCGGGATTGTCGTTTTATTATGATTGTATTGCCCTTACGACCTTAGTTTGGGTTTTCTTTGGAATGAACAATAACAATAGATATTGTTATGTTTAAGCAAGCCTATTTTCTTTTCGTTACCTTTCTCTTTTGAGTTCTTTATAACTTGAAACGTGAATTAGGTTTCATGGAGACATTTCGCCTTCGTTTGATTTTTAACGTATTTACTCTTTAAAATCCTCATTTGTATTTATCTATGGAAGTTTTTTTCTGGTGTGTGTTTTTCAATTTCTTGCTTAGTAAATTATTGACAATATCTTAAAATTCGACAACATAGTGATACTAGGCCTTTATAAGGTATTACCACTTTTTTGATGGTTGACCTTACCTCATGGAACACGGATTTTAGTTTTTTCTACAACTCCATGCTTTCAATATCAACTTATTATCAACAAATTAGGTATGTATAACCGACCATACGTATAGTTAGGAATGTACTAAGTATTATAGATCCTTATTAGTTTAAAACTCATAAAGCTTACAACCAAATGTTTTCGTCAATCATATTATAATATATGTTTATTAAATTACTTAGACTTTAAACTCATAATTTTGAAGCCGACGGAACGTCCTCTACTTGCCTTTTAATACGATTTTCATGGTGTTAAATACTCTTTATTTAATTATTTTGAACCAACCATAGAGCTTTTCTGTTATAAAGGCTTGCCAGGTCCAGTTGAGATGCAGTCTACTCAACTTAAAAGCTCGTTGATAGAAACTTCTCACCCAATCAATCTGCTTATGTAAATAGAGATTTGTGCTCCAACCCTACCGCTCACTATTTTAATTTGAAAACATTTCCTCAGATCAGCATGAGTTTTTCTGTTTTCATAAGCTTGCAGTATAGTTAATGTTTGAAGTAAATCAAATAGAGCAGCGGATTATGTTAAAAATCTTTCCTAATATTTTATCAATAAAAAAGAGTTATTAGGCTCATATGATAATTGTTGTTGTTTAAAATATTTTTTATCAAACCCATTAAATAGAAAAATAATAGAAATATTTCAATATAGAGCCAAAGATCCCATTTCCTTCTGCAGTTTTAGGTATAATGGAAGTGAGGTAGTAAATAGAGCGCAAGAAATGAGCTCATTTAAAGATTGCGTTGTTTTATCGCCCATAAACTGTACAGTGTCTGTTAGCTTTTGTCATGGGACGGATGTGATGACTCTTATTTTTAAGATTAGCACTTTTGCAGTTGTAATTACGTTTTAGGTCCTATCTTCCTCTTTATGAAGGTCTAGTTTGTTTTTAATATTCGTGAATTATTATTTTAAGTAACAAGTCTTATTTCAAATTCATTTATTGAAATTGAATATTAATGTTACGTTCTTAAACTCTCGAACGTATTTGCAATTCATCAAATATTTTAGTACTAGTACGTATTTTACTGACTAGTGACTGCACTTGGAACTAGATGTTTTCATATGTCAATAACTGTTTTAATTCTTCCCTCCTAATGTATTCTGAGTCAGCATTACAAGAGAGACCTACTTCTTGGCACTACATGACATGGATAAGCATTATTATAATTTTTTATCAGTTAATTGTTAACAAATCTCAGAATATGTAGGTCGAACTACATCTAGCCTACGCAATCGTCAGTCAGTCTTGCGTCCTTAAGTTTAGTCGGCATTATTTAATATTTTAGCTCAGTATGACTTTCTTTATAAATATAGGTAGCAAAATTCCACGAAATGCCCTGAACTTTCTTAACTTTCAAAGCACTCTTAACTTTTAAATACAATTACAAAACTTATTCAGCTTAAAATAGTTTTAACAGTAAATGATTTCAATTAAGTGACTTCTACTGCTTGGTCCCTTATTTAACGGGAACTGCTTTATTTCAATGCAGATGAAGATACTTTTGGCGAGTTGGAACGAATTATTTCTAACTGCCAACCTTTAATGTCCAACATCCTATAAGTTTCCATTGACTAATTAATTAATTTAATAACTAGGCTTGTCTGATTTAAACGAATTGACACCAACTTTCATAGGCCGTGGGCCACAACTAATTGTTCCTAATTCGCCAGGCGGTCCAGGCTGTCGGAGCGGCTCTTTGTCAAGCGTCTGCCTTTGAGTCGACTGTTTGATTAAATAATTCTAAACCGTGCAAACCACTACAGCATCGTTTAACCCCGTTTCTGAATCTAGTTTGCACCTATATTTTACGAATTTTAACTTTAGGGTTTAATTTAAAGCTGTATACTGGTAAAGGACAAAATATAAAACTTGTTTTTATATTTTGTCGATTGTTTTGTTCGATTGTTTTGTTACTTGTTTTTTTATCCAAATTAGTTTTTTTTTAATTTTTATGGTATTAAATAACGCCTTGTAGTCACCATTTGATAATTACTTGCTTAAATGTATATTTTGACAAAAGTTATCGAAATATACGGTAAATAAATTTGCAATAATCTTCAGAAACAACAAACCAGAGCCTAAGACCAAAGTTAAGCTAATACATTCCGAAACTAATACATATGACTCTAATTTACATCATGTTTCGTTGTAACACACGTCCACAAATCACACGATTAGAAAGTATGTCCCCACATGCATAAATCCCCAGCAAAGTCGTATTTGGGTCATTAGTGCCTTACTCTTACACCTGATATAATTTTTGAGGCTACTAAATTTATACGAGCCCCTAGGCTGCGTGTAAATAGAGGTGCAACCGCTATAACAAAGCGTTTACTGCAAGTATCTGGGATCTTGTAGATACACGTCTATGATACAAGCAGCGATCTCTATATATAGATCGCTAGGTACAAGTCGATAAGACTTTGATATTCCGATCATTCAGTATTCAAGAATTTAAAATTATTAGGCAAAACAGCTTTGCGTGTTGTCCATGGCGAGTAAAAGATTTCTTATTCTTAAATATTAAATGGTCTTTTATTAGATATTGCATTCTACTATATATTTGTCAAATACCACTCAGTGGAAACATCGTACAGCCCAAACTACTTGACCTACAACCTTGAAACTTTGCATAGATGTTCCTCTTAGGGCGTAGGCATCCGCTAAGAACGGATTTTACAAAATTCGTAGTATAAAGGGGTTTTTGGCGAGGCCGAAGTTTTCAAATTTTCCCATTTAAAAGTATGTTAGACGATTTTTGTTTACATTTTTAATGTTCATAAAACAATCAGCTGGTAGTTTGCTTCGGAAATGTATACGTTGATACAGATGATAATAAATTTGATTTCTTTGATCTTGGCTTCATTGATTTTTGTTGATTTGTTTCAAGGACATAATTATGTACTTGGTAATATAAAGGTTACATTTAGTTTAGATAAAATCCACCATTAATTAGTTAATTGGCACCATCTTTATTTCGGTAGCGGGAGTTATCGTTTTTCCTGGAGGCGTTCCTAATAATTTTTTAATTACATCTATGGCTGTCCGATGATTTGGTGTTTCGTATAATTCGACGTAAGCAGTTTTAAACGTGAAGAGCATACTGCCTTTTGTGGCTGAGTCTTGAGACTAAATCCCGGTAAGATGGAAAGAGAAAAGCACATTATCAAACAGAATGTGCTGAAATAATATGATTCTTTGATCTATTTTTGTGAAAATTGATAAATTACTCAAATCCCTGATTGTAAGTTATATTTATACTACCTTTTCTACTATATTTTTGTCAAATACCACTGACCTATCATTTACAGCCAAAACTACTTAACCTAAAACCTTGAAAATGTGCATGGACGTTCCTTACAGAGTGTTGGCATTCATCAAGAACGGATTTTTTTTAATTCGAGGTTTATAGAGGTTTTTCGTGGAGCTGAAGCTTTGAAAATGCCCCATGTAAATGTAATGGATGATCTTTAGTTTAAATTTCAAATTTTATTAAATCAAGCATATTAGCTTCACAAACGGATACGTTGTTACAGCTGATTAATAATTTGATTCCCTTTATCATGGTTTTATGGTTGTTTTGATGATTTTGTTAGGTTATTCGTACTATGTAAAAGTTACATTTGGTTTAGTTTCGTACCTTATACGTTCAATCATAAGCTCATTATGTTGGTACCATCTTTTTAGGCAGCGGGAGCTATAGTTATTTCCTTAGGCCGGCCCTTATGTTTTTGATTACAATCATGCCAGTTACAATAATTTGGCAAATTCCGTTTTCATCTAATTCGACGGTGTCCCGGCTTTTCACGGGAAAATAAATGCTGCAATCAGTGGTTGATCTTAAATTATTACTACCCGCCCATATTTTAAGTTAAAAACTAAGTGAATCGAGTTTGAAATACTGCCCACGGATAGCACCATTGGCCTAACTGTTTCGAACATTCAGCCCTTTACTGTACTTAATTGATGCCCTACTAGGCAATCCAGGGACGTAATGGTACATCCACAAAGAAGCACCTTAAAATCGACACATTTGGCACAGTGTTAAAATCGGTCCGGCCGTTTTCGAGTTATAACGGTGAAAAGAAAACCTTCACTACCTACTGTGGTATCCTACACCCTACTGTGGTAGCTACATTTTATCCTACATTCCGCCATAAAAAAAACATATCTCTACAGACATATTCCTTGATATAAATATTTTCTATTCAGTCCTCTAGATTCTTCATATCAAGGTTAGACGATAATTTTATCGTGAGCGAAGCCACGGGTTCTGCTAGTAAATTATATATGTTAGTAACAGCTGCTGCATTTGTGTTTTATGAAAGTAGTCGAGGTATATTAGCTATAAAACATAAATAGGTTTTTTACTGTAATCCTGCCATTACTTTTTTATAATTTAGCACATATGCCACATATTGCACCCTATAGTAATGTTTTACTTCTCTTTTACTCATTGCTATTTCGTTTTGAATCTGCTGACTATTTAAAGGTTTTTGAATGGTCGTCATAGATCACTGGCTGACTAAAATTTGAATTCCAGAAAAATGTTTAACCTCCCAGATAAAAATACTATGAAGTACTAAAAAGGCAATTATATCTTAAATCTAAACTTATAATGTATGCTTGAAATCCCGCGTAAATTTTTGGGATAGGCCTTGGAAATTCAACAATGTTGAATTACGTTACGTTACGCATACTTAAACGTTTGTCCGATTTCTCTAAAATTTTAACGCCAATAAAGAAAGGGCTTCTGATGCATTATTAAGTATCAGCAAAGCGATATATTACGTCTTTTAATATTTTTTATGATTATCGATTTTAGTTTTATTAAATTTTGTTTTTGCTAAACTATCAATTCGACATTTAATCTTAATTCAATTACGGATTGAAAAAAAAATTTCAACATATTTCTCGTGGTACAGGAACACGAGAGGGTACGTTTCATTTTTGTACTAGTGACCTTTTTTCTAAGAAGATTTTAATAACGCTGTTTTACAGTAGATGCACTTACACTTGCACTCTGGTTCGAGACAGCTTTTGTATAAAATTCATTGGGCAAGATTATTGGCAACAAAATTACTGTTCCAAGAATATTGCACTCATTGGCAACGTTCCCTTACACTTAATATTAATACCTTGATTTTCCTTCATCGGCATATTTCTGTATTGTTTGTACATGCCTTTAATATTATCAGCCAAACTTATACAGCAGTTAGAATTGATCGACAAAATCATCCCCCCTAAAAGATTATAATAAAGCTTGAATTACGCTCCCACACAACGCTATAAAGTGCTAATGTTCACTAGTTTGTGTTTATATTCGTATTAAACAACTGCACGTAGTCTTCGCGGCCCGTGATCTGCCGATGCGTGCCACAGCTCCCTATATCGCGACGGTATGTAAACTAGCCACATAGAGCTCAATCGGAGAGCACTTGAGAAGGGTAAGAGAGGCTTTAAGTCAGATATTTTTTAGATCATCGTAACGTTTCACTCACTCAAAACTTGTAGAGATAGTTTCTCGATTGTTAACATGCTAATGGTCCAATTTTGTAATTTGTAATGTCTGTAGGATACAAAAAATTAATGAGCGTCCTGTAGTGAATTACCTGTTATCATCCAGTACAGTGTTGTTTCGTCACCAAGGTTTAGGCAGAACGTAAACAAGCCACATGACCACTTCCTGTACCGCGGTCCCTCGGACAACCAAGGCCCCCCCCCCGGTGGTGTCGGCTTACATACGCCGCCCCGCACCTTTGCACTGGAAACCCCATGAGTCAAAGGACATTATAATAACTAGTTATTGATAGTTTTAAACAGGCATTTTAATAAATTAAAACTTTTCCGCCTAACTTTTCCGTTATAGAAATTGCAATTTACTTGAAATTTTCATGTCCATTGTGTCAAATGAAAAATCGGGAAGTGTATCCATTCAAACAAATTTTAATGTTATGATTGTTATTCCTTTTTATAAAACAATTTTTTATACACGAAATTCAATGTACCGATGAATTAATAATTGAATTCCAATAGTATTATAGTTTTTGACGGTATGCTGCAAATTTGTTATTAGTTGTATGAATTGTATGGCCCCCCCTACAAAAATATGAATATATAAATATCATATAATGAATTAGAAATATCAATAGTTTAAATCTGTATGAGGCATTCCTCAAACTTACATAAAACTGAGCACTGACCCAGCAATTAATCGCGCAATATCGCCCATGTCTCGCAGGCGTGGGTGCCGTGTGTGGCGAGCTCGACTCCGGGGCTTTGTCTTCCTCTCAATCAAACACGCCCGATTACACAGTTCCCCTTTCATTATGACAGAGGGAGAACAAATTGACAATTTATCTCTTATTTATAAATAGTAGGGATGAATTTGTGGAACTTCCAAGAATATGTTACATGTGTAATGTAAGATTTAAACGCGATTAAATTGTACCCGGAAGAAATTACAGTACATTTGAATTTAAAGCTGGTTGCAAATCATCACAATCTTAGAACAAACATAGCAATTACACTTTTTTTTTGGTAGGAAATCGAAAGTTTCCTTCAGAATTAATTGAATATTTTAATGTATATAATGTTGAATTGATTTTCAAATAAATAAAATATTTGAATTGAATTGAAAGTAACCTTATAATGGAGTGTGACGTTAAAGGATTTGATTGAATAACCAATTATATTACTGCAAACTGAAAAGATTCGTATTGATGTAATGAAAAGTACACAATATCAAATGTAATTAAAAAGTTGCGATTTATTTGACGTGAATTCATTGCGATAACTAAAATCTTGTTACACTGTGTAATATATCCTGAGCTCATGATAACAAGTTTCTAAACATTTAATTTTATACTAATTAAATGCGTATCACGGTATCCTTTATTAATATTAATTTGTACACACATGAAACCTTTAGATTTTAGAAACATTATGAAAATAATTTCTTTGCAAGTACAAGTGATGGATTTTTACTTTTTGAGATAACTTTTTGAAATTAATTTTACCATACTTGAGTATGTTTGCGGAATTTAACATTTTAAATGCGGTTTTAAAAACCTACCACTTTTCATGAATCATTTTCATCCACGATTTATTATAATCCAAAATGACAAAATCGTTCAATACCGTATTTTATTTTCTATTTGAGAATTGTTCCCAGTATTGGTTTACTCATAATTCGGTGAGGATTTCTTGAATGGGCATATCATTTCAGTTTTGATGCAGAATGAAGTCTGTTAATGACGCTTTTGAGTTAGTCCTGGGAGGACTTCAGTCAAGTTGCGGCGCTGGCCACACATTAAACGGGTCTTTGTTTGACACATACATGCGGGTATGCTCACAGCCAGGGAAACCACGACTACAAATTTGAATTTTGCACATCCAAAAGTTAGCTTTTCAAAGATTTCCTATTCACTATTAATATTTCATTTTTATGAAACATATGTTATAATGATATATTTTGCTAGAGACAATCAGGTTAAAAAAGGAAAGCATTGCAAACAGAAAATTGGTTTTGTAACATTGTTAACTGAATCAACGTTCATTAGCTGATCAACTGAATATAGATTCTCGTAAGGTCAAAATTATTTGTTGCAACAACGTTACTGCCAAGTATTTTCACGTATTCAGTTAAAACTTACAAATATACTCGTAACAAAAATACTCAAACATTTTAGATTTAAAACCCAGTGAGTTTAGCTAGTTAGTTTTTTTTAGGTATCACAAAATATACACCTAATTACGAAGTTGAATATGTCTGGTGGAACCACAAAAGTTTAGTGAAGGATTGTTGCTTTTAACCTGGTTTGTCGGTCACACCACAGAAACTATAACTCTGTCAGTATGAAATCGAATGAACAGGAAATCAAATAATTATTCGGTGCAAGCACTCGATCCTTAAAATATTCGTAGTTTTTTTTTATAATTTATCTAAAAAAATATGAATATTCTTCGTCCATAAGTAGGGGTTCTACTTATATCGGTAATCACTAATGGTAATTTTGCGGTCATTCTAGATCCTTACACCATTCGCGATGTAACACTGTGATTGAAAATAAACGTAGTCAAATGCATTACAATCCTGCAGTCGAAATACTGAATCCTCACTTACTTAAAAAAGGCCATATTAAATTATGAGTGTTGTCTTGTAGCATTATTTTGTATATTAACAACACCAAATCATAGTTTTTATATAAGATAAAGTATTTAATTTAATTTTCCTACAGGTAAATAAAAACTTTTATTAGGTTCCTTTATCTATGACAGCTTGATTGGAATTTTACATATGTGATAAAACATGAGCTCATTATTTAGTTGGCTAATTGAGCTCGTAATTAATTTATTCCTCGAGTTTACAACTTTTAGTTGTCTTTAAGCTATGCCATTTATCTTAGCCTTAATACAGTTTAATATTTTTACTAGATGATTTCAAATGGTTACTGTAAACGTTTATGAGATTCTTAAATTTTAATTGTGAGCTAAATTCGATATCTAAAACTAATAACTAACTAAAACTTCGATAATGTATAGATAATGTAATTTTTAATTAGACAATTCCGCCAACACAGTCGTATTGCATGTATCAAACGAGTCGTACTGCATTGAGCAAACTGACTTACCAGTAATTGATTTTAATGACATTTAATTTACACAATCCACAATCATCTCAAACAAACGTTCCGTCGCATTACACAGTATAACCCGCAATAACACTCTAACAGTCTAGCAGGCCGTTTTAATCTATGTCCCTTCACATTTCAAAATTTTGTAATACTATATTTTTAACATCGGTCGATTAAAAATTATTTTCATTTTTATATAAATTTTTGTGATTCTTGCGACTTATGAAGTGTATAGTTATTAGGAAATTGCATTAGTAGTGTATTAAGATATTCTTAGTTTTTACACCTTTTCTCCACAAATGTAATAATTTATTTGGATATTTATTACAAAACAGTCATGACCATTACTGTTTGACCCACCAACCTATCAATGGTCATTACACTTGTCGGGCTATGCATTAACAATATCGATTGTCATAGAGAATTGTTTAAGGATTAAAAGGTTACATCAATGTCCGACCCCGTTATAAACGAGTACCAGACTTGCAGCTAGAATTATTTTACCCAGCGTTTTGACATGGTTTGTGATTATTTGTATTTATAGCAGCGGAAAACCCTATACCATAATTTAGGTAGTAGTTCCCTAGGAAGCTTTCTATTACTCTGATTCACGGAGCTTGGTTTACTTTCATTACGTACCAGAAATATCCCAGACTAAAAATTGTACAGAAAATTCTGTATATATCCTAAAGGAATCAGTTACATGATGTTTACAAAAACATCATTGATGTGTCTTTGCTCTATTACATGTTTTGTTGTGAAGAGAGTAAGCTTGGAAACATCCTTACCAACTGAACAATTCAAATATATTTCAATATCGTCAACGCTATAACAGTGTAGCCAATTCCGCCGAACCGCTTGCGATGGTTATGTTGGCGGCAATGGCGTGGACCTCCGTTGGGAACCACTGTCAGATACGCACATTTTGTATTTTTCCCTCTTGGATTTTTATACCGATAATCCTGCTTGCATATTACCATAAATACTGATTAATACTTCCCGGTACGGAAAAAGTCAACTTCATATCATTTCGTTCTACCAAAAGATATCATAATATTTATTTGTATAACATTATATTAATCAATAAAACTTGTGAAACCGAAATTTTCTTTCGGCTATGACCGAACTTATTTACATTTTACGCTGCACATCTAGTTGTGGAATATACATGCCTCGAGGATTTACAAGTCTGAACAACATCTTGACATATTATTTGAAAAATCCGAAAGCAGTTGCAAAAAAAAACTAAATTATATCCCTCTCAGTATCCAAAAGTACGTACGAAAAATAACGAAAATAATAAAAGCTGTAATATGTAAATTTACATTTTATTCAAAACATAATTTATTTCGGATATCTTAGGCCTGTATGACATCCCGAATATTTTACGAAATAAAACAAATTAAAATTAAAGAAAATCTGCACTTTTTAACTTTACAATACACTTTATATCTTAAGAATTTTCTTTCAAAGTCTTATTCTGAGGTATAGGGTGGATACAAAACACCAGGAAGAGCAGGAGAGATTAGAGAGGGCCCCACGGCGACAAAGCAAGTGGAGTTGTCATTGTATTAGAGGGAAAACTCGAGTCTCCAGTTTAACCATTAATTAAGCAACTTGTCCAAGCCCTTAGACAACGTCCTTTGTCCCAGTCAACTGTCATCCGACGGCCAGCGGGCAACTTAAGCCTTCCTTTTCTTCCAGAATTAACTCTTACTTTACTCTTGGCTCACAAAACTACCGAGGCTCTACATTTTTCATTCGGCGGTGGTTTGGGCCGGAACGTCGGAATGGTAAAAGGATTTCAGAGGAGGGAAAGTCTCTCGTGTATCTGTGTCAATAAGTCAATAAACAGCCCGTGATAGGCTCGCTATGCAACTTTAATGGTGTAAATAAACCATTCCGCAGATTGCCACCGGCTGTCAGGAGATCCCTATGGTTATTTATTTGTGAAATATTCTCCGCTCATTTTTATTTGATGATGGATTCATCTTCGCTTACGATTGTGTATTACACTGAAGAATAAATTGCTGTGTTTGTTATTAAAATATTGGTTCTTAGTCAACCTTTCTTTCCTTATTTAATTTTTCATTTAAAAACCAGGAATAACTATCGATACCCACCATCTTCGTCGAAGAAGATTTTTTCGCATATATTACAGTCATTATAAAGGTTGTTCTATAATAAATTTTGTTGGTATTCAGTGTAGGTTTAACAACAACTAGGATTTAACAAAAGTTATTTGTGTGCTGAGTAAATGAAGGACAACATTGCCCTACGAGTAAAAATGTTGGCGCCCGAGAGCGACTCGTTTTCACGAGATTCACACAATGAGGCTTTACTAATAACAATCAGCTGGCGCAATCAGCTGATAGTTAACAATATTCTTACTGCTTGATTCGTAGACGTTCGTACAGCTGATTATTGTCGATGTTGTGATTATTGCTGCGACTAAATCAGCCGTTAGCGCCTGCAATTTGTTGAACCCAGCGAGTACACAGACAGGTTGAACCTCATCATATTTACATGTCCGAGTAAAAATTTGAGGGCTCTCGATTTTTGAATCATTGATTTCAGTGTTACGGGGTTACCTTGCCTCCCACGGGTAACAAAAGATAAAAAATAAAAAAAAACTGTTTTTTATGTCTTTACTAACATTTTATATACAAAGGACAATAAAAAAGATTAGGTAGTGTCAACAATAAACTATTAAAAATAAACTGGTAAACTATAGACAGTTTATTGGTATTGCAATAGTTTAATCACATAATTGATTCGGTAACTGGTGCAAGTGCGCCGGTGAAGCTGATATAACCAAGTTATGGATCCCTGCCCTGGAGACACATCTGTTACGGAGATTCCTTCAGTTGTTGCCAACTTGAGCGCACCTGCCGCTCTCATTACCGCCGCCCGCCGTGTCTGTGGAGGCTGCGTTTGCGTCAACTTGCCGAGAGTTGCAGGATGATAATGTGTTGGGAGCTTAATATTACTTATTGCGGTAATGTCGTAATATTAATAAGATAATAAGGTAATATTGTTAAAAGCTAACAATATGATCCACTCATTAGGATTTATTTAAGAGGGAATCTGTTTTAAATTAAATGACTTTGTATAAAATATTTTAAAATTAAATTAAAAACCTTTCTTTTTTTTATCATGCTAAAATAGTAGTACCTATACTCAAAATTCAGTCTACTTTAAATTTTATGCAAAACCTAGCTTTTGGAGCTAACACCTCCACAATTATATCTAATATTTGGAATGGTGTACATATGTTATAGAACTTCTTTAAAAAATATTCCACGGATGAATGCTGTGTAAGAAAATAAACTAATAGCTTAAATCCTGTGACAAACTGGATTAAAAGGCCGTAAAATTAAATTCAAATCTTCGTCAATATCCAATAAATGGTGCATCCTGAATGTGTAACAACACAAGTGTTGGAGTACTTCTCATCGAAATGCCTAATTACGGATGTAGAAATGTAAATATCAAGACGTAGAAAGTAGTAGCTAATTAATTGAGATTGTTTCACATTGTTGTCACAGATTTTCTCTGGTTGGGTGCCAGAGAAAATGCCACTGAGATTAGCGGGAGTAAGACTTCTGCTATTTAAGAGTTAGACTAGCATAAAATGAAACTACTGTCATTTAAAAGCAAGCTCTCAGTTAAATATTTTCATTTCATTACGTTACTCTTAAGTTAAAATAGGTATTTCGCCATTTCGCATGGCTCATATACCGTAGTAACTCTGAATCTCAGCTTGCTATTAATCAAACAACTTGTCTGAGCCATTCAGACAGAGCAGGCAGTCCTTTTGTCAACGTGAAGTCAACTGTCGCACTGCTCCTCGGGTCACTCGGTCACGATTCATCTCATCTGCATCTCTGCTCATCTGTCGCGCTTCTCCTCTGCTCACTCGGTCACGAGTCATCTCATCCGCATCTCTGCTCATCTGTCGCGCTGGTCCTCGGGTCACTCGGTCACGAGTCATCTCATCCGCATCTCTGCTCATCTGTCGCGCTGGTCCTCGGGTCACTCGGTCACGAGTCATCTCATCTGCATCTCTGCTCATCTGTCGCGCTTCTCCTCTGCTCACTCGGTCACGAGTCATCTCATCCGCATCTCTGCTCATCTGTCGCGCTGGTCCTCGGGTCACTCGGTCACGAGTCATCTCATCTGCATCTCTACTCATCTGTCGCGCTGCTTCTCTGCTCACTCATTTACGAGTCATTTCATCTGCATCTCTGCTCATCTGTCGCGCTGCTTCTCTGCTCACTCATTTACGAGTCATTTCATCTGCATCTCTGCTCATCTGTCGCGCTGCTCCTCTGTTCACTCGGTCACGAGTCATCTCATCTGCATCTCTACTCATCTGTCGCGCTGCTCCTCGGGTCACTTGGTCACGAGTCATCTCATCTGCATCTCTGCTCATTTGTCGCGCTGCTACTGGCTCACTCGGTACGAGTCCTCTTAACTCCCTAACTGAAAAAATGACAGCGCTTTATTGTAAAAGCGCGAAAGTATTGTGTTTGTTTGAGTACCAGATCAAATATTTATCTTTATCTCACGTTATTATTTGTTTTAGAGTGGTATAGATGTTCATATCATTGTTATCCTTTGACAAATCTTTAAGTTTCCTTTTTTCTGAGGGTAAGTAAATTAATTTAATCTTTACAAGACATTGATAATGTTTGTTTCATACCGTTAATGTACGTATAGTTGTTCTGTTTCGTTGTCAAACAATTACTTTTGGCTAGCTGGTTGAAGATTGTTTGTGGTAATAATACGGTAATAAAGTCCATATAAAGTCAATTAGGAATTCGCTAAACACGCCGCGCCGGTTTGTTTGGACAAACAATTGATTGGGGAATCTATAATTGTTAAATTTTAATTTGTGAACTTTATTTACAATTAAAAAAAACAATTATCTGCCTACAGACTACTTTAAAAGGCAGATAATATTTCCATCTCCGTAATATTTTCAATTAAATGTTCATTAAATTATCTTTATTCTATTTGCTTATAAATTGGCCCATTAATTGCCGTAAATTTACCGAAACTTGATTATATTAGTTTCATTATATTAATGTTGAGTATACACCTAATAGGATAACACTAATGGTTTGGCAAAGACAGCGTCTAGCCTTGATTAAAGGCCTCTCCAGAGGACCGGTCAAATAGGTGTCAGGCAGGCCTGTTATTACGGAAGTTTGTTTCAAGTTTCTGGGACAAGTTTGACTGACCGTTTGAAAGTAGACTGTAGGATGATTTTTTCTATTGTACAGCACACAGGACTTAATGCAGATTATTTTTGCCTTTAAATGGAGTGTTCTTATATTCACTCTTATCGTATTTCTAGTTGCTTTCGGGGTTTTTGTGATTGCTACAACTACTCAAATTTGATTTAGTGGTACATTATAATTGATTTCATACAGCAAAAGTATACATCTTCTCTTATGATATGTATAAAAACTAGTTGTTTACACTTTTTTCATAAATAACTAAAATAACTGGGAGATTACCAATAATTTCAATGAAAACCAAATCAATATTACCAAAATTCCAATAACAGCTCAAACCTAATATGTGAAAACCAACATGGTAAAGGCCAGCGGGATTTGAAGGACATGAATAGGTCTAAGTGTTGCATCGGTTCAAGTTCTCCCTTCTTTTAAAAATTCCGGCAAGTCGGTTCGGTGGCGTTACGTTCTCCCCGCACAACAAACATCCACAACTCTTATTTTTGATATTATTTGCCTTTTTCGTACTCTGCTTACATTTGTAAATAATATTAATACTTCCAAAGAAAAACAAATAAAGCTACCAAAATCAAAAAAGAATAAGTAAAAAATTTAAAAAGCCTACGGGGCGAAGCCCGAGGCTTTTTTGAGGTAGTGAATAAGCCTATGAAGAGAAATACTTGTCATCAGATTTTTACTAAACTTGAAATTACACTGCATGCATGCCAACCAAAATGAAGAACGATGCCTCATATTATTATTAACACAACTGCGCACCAGAAGCGGGGCTCCCGTTAACTTTAGAGCCTGGGAGACTCATGTTGTACCAAGTTTAAGTCAGGTGAATCTTTACACATATATTGCAAACGGTACTTAGGCAGTCATATAATTGTTTCCCATTATCATTTGTAACATCTCCTTTAGAAACAAAGCATATTTTAACACATGAAGCTGTTAAATGTACATAGACTACTCTTTTTTCCTACGATCGAGAATAATATATATTGGATTTATATTTATGAGATTAGTAGGCCTATTTAAGACAATAGAAAACAATGTTAGAGAAAAGAGAGGCACTTTTTTCGTACAGCAAAATTTTCAGAATATTTCGATTGTCTGTTAACATTGATCACCCATGTACATCTATTGTGTAATGTCACTGGCTATTACTGTAATGTAATATGTGAAAATTTTATCAGGATGAGAGATCCTCGATTATTCTTGATTGAAATTTATTTTTAAGAAGACCGACATAAATTGTAATATTTCGCTCACAATAAATTTATACTTCTGTTTCTCACAGTAAATTTAGACTTTTGTTAACGTTCCTAGTTGTCACGTGTTCCTAAAAAAAATTAAAGCTGTATTTGCTGTACAAAACTCTATAAAAATTATACGTTAGGCCTACTACTGTTTTTTTAGGACAGACAAAACTCAGCAAGATAATATTTAATCTAGTGTAACTAAACTTTTTCTTTTAAAATTTGCACATATTACTTAGTTATTACATACATCGTTTCGCATATATATATTTGAGACCTTTTATAATAATTGAAGTTTTTTTTAATCGGATCAAAAAGAGGATCACATTGCGTTATCTTGAATAGTAAGAATTCTATTTCAAGAGGCTGAATGGAGTCAATTTTGGGATCGCATTGAAGCCCACAGCATACGCGGCGATACTGTCTCAGCCAATACACTCTCGTATGGTTACTGCCTCACATCAGGGCTCCCCATGGTCAGATACGTTTGGAAACCAACTGTGTCTAACTATGCATTTTCTTCATCAAAGATCGTGGGATTTTTCTCTACAGTTATAACAGTTATTTACGGTCCAGCTTATGATATTTACTCCAGAGAAAGTTTAATACACAGTTTACGTTCTTAAAAATAAAAATACTGTTACATTGTACAAGTTTTAACGTTTCCAGTACTCTAAATTTTGGAATGATTTATGGAATATTCGGCCTGATATAAACTATCAACCTCGTAATTAAGTTAACCTGCATACTCGTCTCCCATATTATTCTTAAGGAGAGAATTTTTGTATGCTCATTTTAGGATTTAAGTTGATTCTACTTGATTTGAGGCTCCAAGCCTCATACCATTTTACAAAACTATTATAACGTTTCTTTTTTGTGTCATTTTAGTAATAGATTGTGAATAATATTCGATGAAATGGATTTACATTTAAAATTTATACAGAGCCCCAACGGATGGGACGCTTTAGGTGACAAAGGAGGTGAGTGTCGCTGTAACAAGGTTACTGAAGCAACCCGAGTCCCATGTTGAGCCATTTATTAAGCGGTTTGTCCGTACCCCTTAGATCTTGCCCGCCCTTTAAGTGTATATCCGTTCTTCCTTGTTCTTTAAATATATACGGCTTTAAAAAAAATACACGTATATCTTGATGATTTTTTCGTCCTGATTTGAAATAATTTTTATTTAGTACTTTATCCGAACAGAAAATAGTTTTACCTTTGGCCATTTTCTGAAGGTTTTAAATTTAGAGTTAAACATTAAAGAGACTTAAAGTTAAGAACTTATAAGTTAACTTTTTCCAAAATATCGCTATTACTCTTTTGACTTATGAACTGTTTTATTAAAAAAATTACAATCACAGGTGATAGAGATATTGTAAAAATCAGTTTATAATTAAGAGTCGGTCTTGTGTTTATATATATATATATATATATATATATATATATATATTGAAATGAAGGCTTTATTTATATAATTACTTTCAAATAGTGTTCTTCACTATACCCTCAACCGAATGAAACTCTTATTATTACGATGTATCAAACACTCAGAAAATGTATATGTACTGTAAGAAATTCAATACCAATTCTATTATGACGCTTTACTTATTATTCAGTAGTACGTTCTTCTTCTAAATTCTTTGAATAAAATAAGTTTAGGTATTAAAATAAATCCATAGAACGTAACTTTATTATTTACGTGACATACTACCATTACCAATAATAGACTTCAGGAGTAATAAGCCATGATAATCTGATTTTTTGCATGTCAATTAGTTATATCAACTACATTGAGAACAAAGTTATTGGAAGTTGATTTAAGGTTTGCCAAGTGCTTTGTTGCCAGAAGGAGGGGGGCAGGGTTGCTTAGGTAAGCCCCATTAATCATGAAAATGGCCACAAGTTAACCGGATCTAGCAGGTTGGGAACCAAAAGTAGTTTAAACTCATGACTAAGGAGATATTAGAGACCATATATTGTATTTACTCGGTATATCTTGATTCTTAAATAATACTTCCGAACCTAACTTTAGCCCCGTTAAGCCTACAGGCCTTAAATAAAATTATCCATTGATATATTTCCTTTACTTTTTCATGCTAGTTTGCCTTCTTGCTTACGTATTGAGAGCTGGTACAAAATATTTTGGCCTACAATTCATTGTTTTTGAAAAATCGCTCTATTAATTTGATGTGAAATTAATTACAGCTTTGACTACTGTATTGTTACTGCAGTCCCTTTGTAGTACTTTTAAGTGATAGCTAAAAGTAAAAAAAAACTTCTTTTGCTAACTTCTGCAAGTATTAAAGTCAGAAATTTATTGTAATTGGCTGTTAAGTAAATAAATGGGGTTTGTATGGATAAGACAAGCAAAATCCTAAGTCAACACTCTTTTACATCATCGCTTTCGTATTACCATTTAAATAAAAACGCCGACGTTCCGTTGCATGGTTAATCGTACATGAAAATGATGATTAGTTTGCTCTTTTCATCGACGAGTCGATGAATGGGCCAGGAAATGATTAGTCAGTGACTAGTCCATAACTGTCCAGTGACCAGTCAGTGCAGCAAATCGTATTTAAAAGCCCAATTACCTTAGACGATCAGTTTCTTCCCCATACTCCCCGTCTAGACATCTTGGTTCCAAAAAGAACAGTATTATTACAGGATGTCAACCGTTATCTTTCAGCAAGTCATCCTGAACAGTGGGACTGTTTGTTTAGGTGACTTTCATTCCCCACGATTGTTACTCTAAATAGATCTGTTTTCTTGATTTAGGTTGTCTACAGTTTTATAGCGGTCGTGTGATATGTAATGTGTTTTTAGCTATAACAAAATGCCAATACAGAAATTAATGGCAATATAATTAGTTGTTAATGTAAGTTTTGAATCGAGTTTTAACTATGTATAGTAATGTTTGATTCTGCTGTTAGACCTTATATATATGGGAGCAGCAAAAGCTGAACTATAGATAAAGCCGAAGGAAAGAAGTTTCCTCAGCTTTTTTACTTTTAGTAGATTGCTGCAGTTATGTAATGAAGTAATTGTATTTAAAAATTAATGTATCTTAAGCATTAAGCTGGTCAAGATGTGGGCGATGGTGTCAAAAAGAGCAATGGATAGTGATTAAAAATTTGATCTGCCCATGACGTTTGGTCAGAATAAGCATAATTACTTCAAGAGTTAACAAAAATGAACTAAAACATAAGTAACCGGAGACCTAATTTCTATTTTTGGACTTTTGTTAGTTGAGGTATAAAGGAAATTCCTCACAACTTCTACTGCTCGAAGTTATCTTATAATTAATAATGGTAATTGTTTACTGAAGAATGAATATATATATATATTTTAATTATAGAACATGCATATAGCAAACTACAGTGACACCAAATGCATATTCGTATTATAAGGCACCATTATCCAAACTTGTGCCAAAAATTACGTAGCGACTATTGGATATATAATATGTTTGTATTGATACTTTAGCGAGACCTCTTAGCCATTTATCACTTCCTAAGCTACGTGAATGTGATTTTTCCCCAAAAATATACTTAAAAATTTAATTATTATTTAATTTGTTGGACTTTTCCTATCGCTTCTAGTGTTTAAACTACACTACGTTTCGAGAGGAAACCCCTCTCGTTTTCAAGTGACCCTACTTAAAGTTACATTAACCTAATTATGTTTATTTAACCTACTTTTTTGGGGATTTTTTGTTTTTTTGACATACAATTTTCATTCATCAAACATTCAACAGAGATCTCGCTCACACAAAATTTCATACAAAACACATTAAACATACTTAATACAGAAAGAAAATTAAAACTAAAACATATTAAACATGATAAAGAACACAGAAAATTAAAACAAAACCATACCTTACTGCCGGCAATGTTTTATGTTTTATGACAAAAGGTATATGTTTTTGTTTTAATTTTCTGTGTTCTTTATCATGTTTAATATGTTTTAGTTTTAATTTTCTTTCTGTATTAAGTATGTTTAATGTGTTTTGTATGAAATTTTGTGTGAGTGAGATCTCTGTTGAATGTTTGATGAATGAAAATTGTATGTCAAAAAAACAAAAAATCCCCAAAAAAGAAGGTTAAATAAACATAAGTAGGTTAATGTAACTTTAATTAGGGTCACTTGAAAACGAGAGGAGTTTCAATACCTCTCGAAACGTAGTGTAGTTTAAATACTAGAAGCGATAGGAAAAGTCCAACAAATTAAATAATAATTACAAATCCTTCGCTGTTATGAATTTTAAAAATTTATTCATAATTTATTTTTTTATAAATATTATATTATTGATTACACAGACCTGCTACTTATTTATTACTGAATCTTCGTCGCCAGTTGTAATACGAATCAAAGAAAGATCAAAATTACTTTATTATTTAGCAGTTAAAATATACAAATTCACTTGTTGGCTTAAATATATGAACTTTTAGCCATGATCATTTTTTAGTATAAAATAAAACTAGAGATTTTCATTCTAATAAAATATGATTCATACCCAGGCTGTTTAGCTTGAGCGAAAGAATGAGTTTAAAATTAAAAAAATACAGACGGATAAAAACTCGTTTATTTATTTATTTATTTTCTGAAACTTCAAATAACTGAAAAATTTGCCTCACTAAAGAGAAGACATTTTGAAATGCATGAATATAATTCAAATAATGCAAAACCTTTAATGAAGATATTGATTGATTTTTATGGAAGTATAGTGTATAACTATTGAATCGTTGTAGTTGATTGTCATTCATTATGTATCACACTTACCTTTCATCACCTCTTACCGTATTTTAGGCTTATCTGATAAGCACAAAGCAATAAAAGTACTCGATAAACAAACCCTGAATAGGATATTTTACTTAAAGATTATTAAGAACTATCAGATTATAATTATTCATTAAGCTATGAAATCAAACTAATTAGCTTGGAATAAGTATTCTCAAGTTTAGTCATCAATAAGTAAATCTCTTACTAAGAGGACTTAAAAGTAATCTTAAAAGTAAAACTAAGACGATTTTTCAGGAGTGACAAAAGCTTTTCTTCTGATTGTTCTTTTCCTTTCCTTGACAGTAAAATTACTTCTAGGGTTTGATCACAAACATTTCTAGATTTAATATTGAAATAATGCATTAGCTTTTGTTAAGAACAAGCCTAAATTCGGGGTTCAAACACTATTATATGCAATTGATTGACAAGCCTGGATTCGGGTTTCAAACACTCAACATATTGTTTTGATAGTTTTAATTTATAATTGAAGAATTTTAATGTGTAAAATGTTGAAATGATTTAACATTCGTAAGTGATTAGTTTAATTGCGTTTCCAACTATGGCAAACTGCCAAAAGGGTCGACACTAGCATTGCATTATTTATATTGAATGTTATTAAAAACAAAGCTTAGTAAAAATTTTGTTTTAAACTGCATAACGAATGACTTATGTGCGTGGGTTGAACATTAAAAGATGGGAGGTTATAACAACTACCGAAGAAAAATCCTTTGTCTCAGTTGCATGTAGAGCATGATGCCAAGGGGTTCATGAGATCGCACCAAAGCTAAGTAGCAACTTATGTAGTGTCCTCGACGTTTCTCGGTCGCGCTATTTGTCTCAAGGCTCTTGGTCTTACTAAATACATTCCAACATTAATAAACTTTTTATTTCAGCTTTTATCTGCACAATAAAATTTAACTATGCAACTGTGATAAACCATTTTAAAATTGCTATCCCATACAATGTCTAAAGTTAAAATGTTTTCGCTGAAGTGATAAATGCAATACACAGCAGGACGTTCTACAACACCTCGTGTCTGACATTTGATAAAAGAATCTGTCAATCTAGTTCATGAAAATAATTTAAGTTTTCAAAGCGATTTGCAGAAAAACAAGTTTCAATCAATATTATTTTTTAAATTGTGTTTTTAGTCTGCATCGAATGAAAACATTTCACAAAAAATATTTTCTTAGCAATTTCAAAACCTTACTATTTTCTGATAAATTCATTAACAAATGTTTACTTTAAAGCTATATAGACATTTTCTACAAACTTACTTAGGCCTATGTGACATCTGACTGGAACTTTATTAATAGCTCCAATTTCGCTAAGGTTTTATTTGGGGATACGAATTAACTGTTTTATACAAAAAGGTTCCCGTTGGTAAGAAACCAGGTTTAAGTCTTTACCGATCAAAACGTAAAAAATTTTCTAGCTGTAAAGTAAACAAAAAGCGATTAATAAAAAAACGTGAAATTATTAAGTGTTTCTCACCTGTCTTCACTAGAAAACGACCATTCATTGCCTAGCAGTTTTTAGGTAACTGTCATAATATGTAAGAATCTAAACACCAGGAGTTTTTTTTAAATACTTTGACATGGAAACAAAATTTTAAAAAATCCACAGATTTGTTTATTGAATTATCTTGGATAAACATTCCTGCCGGGAATGAAGTTAGAATAGTAGTGTCCTTTGTTTAAGAAGGGGTCAAAGTTTGCTTAGTAGAAACTTGTGTAGTTGACGGGCGACTGTCAACTACTCAGACTGTCGGGCTGTCTTCTACCCCCCCCCCCCCCCCCAACCCTGTCTGCCTCCGGGCCATGGGAGAATATCTACTTTTCACACTCAGTTGACTGGTGTTTTTACCCTGAGTACTTATCACTTTTTCGACTTTCCTAAGAATTAAGTCTCCTACTTTTCACGGAGCTTAGATATAATTAATTGCATGAATGCCCTCCATTAACCACATTAACAGTACTTTTATGATAGTAGAAAAGTAAATGTTCGTTTTCTTAAGAAAGTTAAATAAATGTTCGTCTTTAAGTCCGAGATAGTATTTTAAAGACGATGCTCTTGATTCTCCGGATACTATTTAATTCTTACCATTTAATTTGTATGGTATTTAATTATTATTAAATTCGTTTGCTTTTATAAGGTTAAATTTAAACTGTAGACATTTTTACTTGTTCTGATCTATAATAAATACCGTACCTAACTGGCGTTTAAATTTAATCGATAGTATGTGAATTTAGATTATGTCAATAAATCTATTACAGGTTTATACTTTTCAATAATTTTTTGTTTGTAGAAAATTCATATGTGTATGACTCCCACTCTACATAAAGTTATTGTTTAAATAACTGTTACTTTTGTATTGAACTAAATGTTTAATCGTTATTAAATTTGTATAGGAGCACCTACTTTTTTTGTCGTCTTTACTTTTAAATGTCGCCATTACTACTTTTAAATGTCGTTTTTTAATTTGTCACTTGAAATTTTCAAGTGAAAAATTTCAACAGCATCAAGACACAACCGAGAAAGCCCCAGTGATGTATAACGGAACAGACAGGCGGGGAGGTTTTAAGATTCACAGGCGTTGAAGAGTGGGAACAGAAGTGGCAGGTATCGCAGGAAAACAATGCAATAGTTGAGATAAATCTGCCATCACAAGACTATTGTAGCTTGGCCCTAACTGCTATTGTAGTCGCTAATGAAAGTGGTTTGTCTTCGGGACAAACCGTTGTTACGGTCCTGAAACCGGTTAATGAAATAGGAACGAGTTAGATTGTGCGATTACGTTTGATTGTTTCTTCGTTTTACGATTGTCTTACGTTTACTTCAGAGTTTCCTTTTTTATATTTTCCAACCAGGTTTGTTTATAAGAAAAGTGTATCTTAGACATTATCATAAAGACCTATATTATTTTATCCAATAAATACTAATGCATAATGTTTTTATTTCACTTTAAGGATAATATTTTCTTAAAGCACTCGCAGAAAAACATGAGTCAGCGAAGTTTAGGGGGATTGTGACATATACCCAAAAATTACATTTAACCTTAAATTAACTTTCATCCTAACACAGTAATTGGCTATGCAATCATAATGTACCACATTTTTCCACATAGAATGTTGAAAGCAACAGTAAAACTATTTGTGGAAAGTTATTTATAAACTCTTCATATACCACGTATTGTGATGAAATAGACTGCATATTCCATTTCCTACGAATTCATGTGACAAACGCCTAGCGATGACGTCATGGCTGGGGCTGACAGCGCGCCATCTCGCGGCGAATGTTGCGACTGAGTGTGGCTGACGAACGATCTCGTCAATGGAGGGGGAATTTCCGGGAATTGCCGGGTGAAAAGTTTGTGAAGTGATTTACCTCGCTGTCTTTTTTGCTTAATAATAGACAAACACTTTTTTTATGATTTCCATCAATAACTAGGTACAAGACTTTTTTAAATAGTAACTAATAAAAACATGTACAAAAACATGCAATTAACTTTACCCGCTAAATGAGATTAAAGTACATAATGTACTTATATTTTAAGTTGATTACAACTACAGTGAATACATCAACACGTACCATGCTAATCAGGAAATTATTTTAAGTTTAACATTACATTTGCAAATCTGTAACTTTATTTTTTGTTAAAACTATTTACTTCATTTTGCAGTTAACATTTGCTGGGCTTAAGCTTTTATATGAGAGATTCTTAAAAAAATAAAAAAGGCAGAAAAACTTCAGAAATTGGAACAGAGGTATGAGAGAAATACACAAAACACACAAAAACCCATGTATGACCAACCTTTAAGTCGAAGGCTTTGGCAAAGTCGGCGAATAAAGATGTCACAGAGGCAGCGGCGGCGACAGTCACGCGACCCTGCATGTCTCGGCGTGGTAGAAATGGGTGTAGAGCTACTGGCTACACACTGTCGTAGTTACATTATTCTAGGGTGTCACAGTCCTGTTGAAATTACGACTAGAATTAATTTAGAACCTCCCTTTCTCTTTCTCTCTCTCTATGAACCAAAATAAATACTGCTCAGACTAAATTAGATTAAAACTATAGAACGAAAGTTGCCCTACCCCTTTGTGTAAGTTAACGTTATTTTTATACATTTTTTTGATTCGTGTGCATTTTCTCGGTAACGATTTGATCTCGGGAGAGGGTTCAAACAATAATAGCATCTGATAGTTAGCCCAGTAACAAATAGCATTGTCTTACACCACAAAACCAAATTTTAAAAACTATAATAATCAAAACAATTGTAATAAACATTACAGTTGAAAACTTCAGTTACAATACCTGCGTATGTCATCCGTTTGTCAGTTTTCACACAATCTGGAAAAGTTGACGATTAACTTAAAACTTAAATTGAAATACTTTTTAGTTTTGTATAGAATAAATGTGATACTTTTATTGCATTTACCAACCATTAAATATCAGTGATAAATAAAACTGACTATCCATAAAAATAATTCAATAGGCATACCTGTCATTGAGATTTGTTTGGTAATTTACAATAATCTAACTAACTATTTTTTCTTCATTTTTACAAAAAATGTTTATTTCTGTATTCCATCGAACAACGATTTCTCGAGTGGAACAAGCGAGTTACAATAAATATTCACGCGATGCGATGCTGCCGGCGATAGCGTTGGCGACTCGTTCAGCGAAGAGCACTGCATAGCTGCAATGCATACTTGGGCTGTTTCTGTCTCCGGCTCCTTAAAATAATCTCACCTCCATTATTCAATCTGTCGAACTATCTGTGAACACTCACTCGACTGCACATTAAAGCAGGTCACGTAATATTTTATGATAAGTTATATTAAAATTGTCAAAGTAAATTTATATTTTATCAGCAATATTGATGGTAGTTCGGTTTACTTGTATAGTCGTTCACATAAAAAAATGTTTTCAAGCCATCGTTAGGGCTTGGATAAAAATTATTGTCCAAGAAGTTTTATCTATGATTTAAAACTTCTCGAATTCATATCGCATGTAACAAATCAAATCGTTCATAGCAGGCGTTGCTTTGATTTATGACAACAGTTTTAGCCTGTACATAGTTCCTACATCAATAGACCACACTTATAGAAATTATTGGCAAGGAAGTATTTTTATCAGTTTGATATTTCGGAGAACGAAGGCTCTGACCGACGACCTCTGTTCGTGCACGCGGGGCGTTCCTCAGGACACTTCCCTTATTTTAATTTCATGACCACGCAAACAATCACTTCGTTGTAAACCGAGCAGTAAAAATTACAATATTCAACTGTGAACAAAGATCGCTTTGAGATAAGGAGAAACAAATGTTGAAACGGCTCAAGTCGGATAATGTTCCAATTTGTCAAGCCGATATCAGGTTATTTGGTACAGACAGGTTCCGGCGGGGGAGGCGGCATATCGGGCCATTGCGGCTCTACGTGTTATGCCGTGACTGAACGCTTTTTAACTGACATCTTTATTTGTCGATTTCATGTCGCCCATTGTTACTTTTGCATTATTCTGCGAATGTAAATGTGGTTTTATATACAAAATCGTGACGGTTTATTTCGAGCTTTCTTTCAGATATCACTAAATCGTCGTGCCTGACTTGCAAATTATAGAGTCTAAGGGGTAATTACGCTTTAATAATTTGCTTTCACCTCTGGATATCATTTAATATTTATATGTGCTGTAAGTTTTTGGAATGTAAGAATGTGGAGTCTTAATGTAAGAATGTGCTCAAGTGTCTTAAGTACAAACCATTCAATAAACCTGTTGTATATTTTCCAATTTAAAAATATCTTAGGTTTGTTTGGAAGTATTTGTTCCCGGATTAATTTAAAATTATAAGCTATTATAGATGTTATATTTTTTCTCCCAACTTATCACAAAAATCATAATTAACCTGTAACATTGAAAATATAAGAACGCGGCTGACTTTTTAATCATGAGTGGGAGATTAGGCATGTTCTATTTAGTTAAAATATTTTTCGTGTCCGCCCACGATCTCCGCGACCCTCTGTCTCCGAGCCCAAATCCGAGACGGGACCTCCGAATTCCAGAGTGACCCTTACACCTGCCGGTCTCTACCCGCGTTGTTGGGTACGCCACCTCCGCGGCGGCCAACCCCGCCTCCCCTAATCCCTCCCCTCCCGCACCAGACTTCTAAATGATGAAAGTGGTTGTAAGCAGCAGCTATCTGGCAACACTTAGTGCAACTCAACAACATGCAGTCAAAAATAGAGCGCTTGGCAAAAATTTATGTAATTGTATAGTAACTTACTGTTTAACAGTTTTATATTCCCATCTTGGTTTTGACAATATGGAAGTTGATTTAACTTTACCGATTCTGAAAATTTTAGATGTTCGCTGGCAAACTTGGTTGATATATTGGGTCCACTTAAATTGATTTGGTTTAAATTTACAACTCAAATCTAGGAATCTAAAAAGTGGCTTTCTGGCTTTGTATTTTATTTCAATAAAAACAGTAGGTACATACACGGTCAGAGATTAATAATCTTAAAATAAATACACATATCATTTAAAAAAGAAACAATTATATATCAAATACATTTAATTTAATATACAAAAAAGAAATTAACATTTTTATAAATAACTGTTTTATTACGAATCTGACGATTGACATCTTATGGGGGACTTTTTAAAGCTGTTATTTGGAGTCACCTCGAAAATTTAAAATTTGGCCGCCAATTTTAAATATGGCGGACAAATTTGATCTTATTCAAGAAACCCCTATAATTTGTAGCGCTTAAAAAAAGAAACACACCTGTGACCACCCTTTCCCGTAAAGGGAGGGGGCATTTCCGCCCCGGCATTTCGCGCAGATCGCACAACAAATTGTTACCATTTTGACCGCTGACCGGTTGGACTTTCCAGGTCAACACCCCATAGACTTAGTGCTTTATTCAATTGATTTCATTGTCAAGTCCAGGAATAGTATAATTTTGTTTAATTTGTATATTAGGCCTTAATCCAAAAATGATCATTTATTTTATCACCTTGACTATTGGGAAAGTTAATTCACCTAAAAATAATAGAAATAATAATAATATCTACTATATATGCTACATCATACAATATAAACCCTCATAGTATAGTATAAAAATACAATGTGTAACAGCACAGGCATTATAGTTAAATTACTTGAAATTCGTACCCAGCGCTCTTCCCGCTTTATTCATTTTTTAATTTACCATTCTTTTAACTCGCAAGTGCAAAATATGTATACAGAGCAGTTTTTAGCGAATTTCACCTTTAGGGATGAAGAAGGTGTTACCGTAGGTCTCATAGTAAGACCTAAGCCCTAGACCAGGATAACTTTTCGTTTTAGGGCCCCCAGATACCAAAAACACCATTCGTTCAAATGTCTTTATATTGTGAGTGTGTCTGTTAGCACGATAGCGCTCACAAAAATTATCCGATCAGAATGAAATTCGGACAGGCGTATATTATAGTAATTAATCGGATGAGTTCGAACACCAGCCCGATCGGATCATCAGAAGGGAGGTTGAGGGGAAAACCCCACCAAAAAAAGTTTTTTTTATTTTACATGGGAAATTAAAGTAATCTAATTTTAATTTATGCCATTGAGTTCAGCTAAAAAAAGACAATTTGGTATTTAGAATCATTTCTTTATGTCCATTGGTCATACCAAGATACTGTGAGTGTTAAAAAGTACGTCGCGCCGTCCCAATGTTAACCTTATGGGAAATTAATAAAATTTATCATCTCACTAATTTCTGAATATATCTTAATGAAACTTGGTATTTGGCCTCGTCTGGTTGGGATATAATGGACTAAGGTCTAAAAAAAAAGAATTTTAACCAAATTTCCCTGGCAGCAAGCCTAACTAATTTAAATTTCCGTGGTAGTAAGCCTGTATAAAATAATCCCTATGTTAGCCTTATGGGAATTAAAAAAGATGTATCCTATTACTTTAAATGAGCAATGAATTATATAAATCCTATCTCGACAACAGCTCTAACGATTTTGATAAAATTTTGCATGTAGGTGTAGTTTTTATTTTTAAGTTCACCTAGGTGGTTGAATTTGCTGTAGAAACGCAAATTTTTTGAAATATTAAATTTAAAGTTGATAATTTTTAACATGGGGTCATATGAGTTGCCAATAACAACAAAAAAATAAACAAAAGAATCATCCAGCTGTTCATGACAAAGTCACTTAAAACTTTTTCACCACACTACGACGAAATCACCTGTTTTACAAACGTCAAACGCGGACCGAAACACAGTGTTTGCCGCCACAGGACCGAAAACGTTTGGAGCCCTAGGGCCGAAAATCAGCTGATCGTCTATTTGCTTGAAACAACGTCAGAAAATCACATAATTATACGGTATTCAATAGGTTCCAAAGACAGGATGGTTGCGATCATATGATTTTCATAACTGTGTTTGTTTCAATCATAATAAAGAAGTTGTATCGTCATTCATAACCTTCAAGTTTTGTATTCAATTGAGTCAAATAATAATTAGTTTTTTCAATTATTTAGGGTGTATTATATTGGGTAGTGTGGTGAAAAATAGCGTTCGCACCTCGGCCGAAAAGGTTTTGCTGCTCTCGATCGTTTCAAATTCTCGACTTCGTCTCGAATTTGAAACACGATCTCGAGCCTGCAAAACCTCAATTCCGGCCCTTGTTGCGAAATATACTATTATAGCACGTTGCCATTATAGTAGAATAGAACAGTCATAATGCAATTGAGTACAGATTGCTCATGGAGTATTATCCCCATCTAAAAATCCCATACAGGTAAACAGCTGTGTTTTAGGTTTACATAAAGGTGATTTTATGATTTAGACTTACTAAATCTAAATAATCAGTTTAATGCTTCTTAAAGTTCGCAAATACAATTTATGAAGTAGAGATAAGCAAATTCTCAAATATCTACATAGAACAAGTTTATTTCATGAGGACAAGGTTCATATAAGAAAAAAACGTGATATTATTCAACTCAATCCACCTCAAACTTCAGTTTGTACTTCAAAATTTAGATGCTCAGAAAATTTATCATCATTTATGAAATTTATTATTACTAGAGGCTTGAAGGGGCTAATAGCCTCTATAAGCATAATCCTTCTTTACTATAGTAGAAAATAACTTCTTAGAAAATAGGCCTTGGGATCCACAAAATTATGATTATTTCTAGCATTTGGTTTTAATTAAACAAAACAGACCTTTTTATATCCTAATGGTTTTTAAATGACAGCTATTTTACGTTATTTCTCATTTTATAGTAGGCTTAAAGCAATTTCAGTATTTTCCCCACCGAATAAATTCAATGAACAAAACTTAAACCTCAGTAAATCAAATTGCAAAGCTAATTGTCATTTTGGGGAGCAATATGAACATGTATATTCGAAAATTTTACTGCTTTCCCCCGAGCGAATTCACCAGATATTAGTTTAATAATTTCTCAACATACCTTGATACTTTGTAATTGGCTTCATCCAGTTATGATCTACTTGATTATGACCTGATATTCCCAAATCTTTAGATACTGTGGCGACAAATCTTCGTATTCACGGTTTCAATGTTAACGTTGTGGGAAATAAATAAAAGTATGTAGCTATTTCTCATCATACCTTGACAAAACTTATTATGCGGCTTCATCTTGTTGATTTTAGCGAATTTCCCCTATAGGGAAGAAGCTATTACCGTAGGTCTCATGGTAAGACCTAAGCCCCAGACCATGATAACTTTTCGTTTTGCAACCCCCAGAAGCAAAAAACACCATTCGTTCGAATTTTTAGATATATATCTATATATCTATATATATATGTGTCTGTTAGCACGATAGCGGCCGTAAAAATGGTCCGATCTTGATGAAATTTGGTACAGATATGTAAAGTGGTAATCGATTGGACGAGTTCGTGAACCAGCCCGATCGGACCACCGGAAGGGGGGGTAAAGGGGGATAAACCCCCCCAAAAATGGGTTTTTTGATCTTTTTACATAGAAAAATAAAATTTATCAAATTTTTGTTGGCACCATTGAATTCAGCTCAAAAAAACAATCAATTTAGTACTTTGAATCACTGCTCTATGTCCATTGGTTACCGAGATATTGAAAGTGGTAAACACAGTACGTTGTCCCAATGTTAACCTTATGGGAAATAAGTAAAATTCTATATCTCGTTTATTTCTTGACATATCTTGACAAAACTTGGTAAATGGCTCCTTCTAGTTCAGATCTACTAAATATTGAATCAAAACCAACAAGTTTAAACATACCTGTAGCAGCAAACCTGCATACTCATTCCCCATGTTAATCTTATGGAGCTTACAAAAACATGTCAAATCTCGCTATGTTAGATTATAATATATTGTTTTGCATTTGAAATTCGCTGAGTATGCAGGTCTGCTGCAACGGGGGTATTTACTTAATTATAGCATAACATCCCTCACTTTAACATTTTTGTGACAGCAAACCTGCACACTCGCATCATTTGTTATTCTTGTGGAGATTAGTTTATCGTCCCGACCCCGACAGACATACTATTACAATGAGTACCCGTTATAATAACTTATTATTATAATGATAATATTGGGTTGTCATTTACGGTATAAAACTACTAGGTATAATATACAATTTTCGGCAGCATATTGTTGTTAGTGTTTGAAATTCACACATAGCGCACCTTTATACAACATGACACTAGCTTGCGCAAAAACAATGCCACTGCTGTATTATGATTAAGCCTGGTCAAGCAAACAGCAAATTAACCAGGCTTAATTGCGAGAATCTCAAACATTCGAAATTGGAATCTTTATGTATGTACAACACAGCATAGTTTTTTACCTGTTTTAATTCAAGTAATGAAAGTGCTGACATATCGTCCTGACAGTCATATATATAGTCAGTTCCCACTATTAGTGTATTATATAACATATGCATTTAAACAATGTTCAACAGCATACTGCACTTACAGTTTTAAATTCGTAACCAGCGCTCTATTTCACTGTATGACACTGAATTGCACAAAAACAATATAACCATTATAATTATTAACATAAAGTTAATAGTGCATTTACAATATAAACTATTATGACGAGTCTGTCAAGAAAGGGGCTGGGAAGGGGATAAGTGCCCCCACGGGGAGGGGAGGGATTAGGGGAGGCGGGGTTGGCCGCCGCGGAGATGGCGTACCCAACAACGCGGGTAGAGACCGGCAGGTGTAAGGGTCACTCAGGAATTTGGAGATGGAGGGTCGCGGAGATAGAGGGTTTGGAGATCGTGGGCGGTAACCAATATTTTTGACTGTTACGATATATTACAATCCACCCCATTAACAGATGCACTGTTTTACGGATCGGAAACTTGCAATCGGTAAAAAGCTTTCATACAAATCAACAAGCTAGGGAAGCTTTTCATCGACCATTTGTCAGGGATTCGCTACGTAGCATCTGTGGGAATAATAGTGCTTCTGAATACGGAAACATCTGTCTGAGTCTTCTGACTTCTGACCTCCGGTTCCACCCCGGCCCAATTTGAGGGCTATTCAGGCCGTCACAAAGGGCCAGCTGCCCTCCGCCCAATTTCTTATTTGCCACTCAAATTTCAAGAGGGCGACTGCCGGGATTGGCTCTCATTTGGTTTCGCTGAATGCACTGTTATTGTGGAGGGCTAATCCAAATTGACATGCTCCCTGTAATGATTTACGTTGGCCAACAGTTTGTAATAGGACGCCAGCCGACCAATTTAAAGTCACGTTTTTTAGTTCGTGTGTGCCTTACTGTTTATCTATTGTTTATGTATATTAAATTGTATGTTTTACGGTAAATGTTAGGATAAATTTGTTGTTACGAGAAGGTATCAATAGAAAGTATTACGTGAATAATAAATATTACGTGTAATTCAGCATAGATTCTTTTATGGGTTCCATTAAATTATGATTATTTAATTTACCTCTCTCGTATTTTTCATAGCAGGTATCTTCAAAGGTCATAGTACAGCTTGTAAACTTTGAGCTAAAGGCGTTTTTATAAATTAATATAATTCAATTTACTTATCAATTTACTTCTCTTTTCTATATCAACTCAATTTATTTTGTATAACATAATGTTTATTTTTTGTTTCAGGTGGGATATCTGATTCATCTCTACATCGTCACATAAGAAAAAAAGGTAGTCTCATCGATCTTTCTTTTTATTTGTCTCAAGATTTATTGTAACTTGTTTTAATTAACATCATATCGGTACCTATTGTCATCTGTTACTAGTTGTATTGAAGTTCATGCCCTCATTTTTCTTTGCTCGAAGCAAAATCTAAACTTTTCTTTTATTCCCGGAAAACCTAGCCTTCGGTAATATTAAATAGACTTTTGAAACAGTTATATTCATTTCACTCATGCCTCATTATTATTCAACATTCAGTTACAACTTGTTTAACGAGCGTGGGCTCACGAACATTGTCACTCCTCTTATTTACATGGAGAGAAATAACGAGTCGATCTTAATTGGGGTAGGAATGACACGCACTAGTGATTGGATTAGGACTGCTTATTAGCGGGAGTGAAGGGAGTAAAGGGTGCGCGTGTTCACAGCGGGGGTTGGTGTGCCACATGCAACTGTGGATGGGGTTGGGGTTGTGATACGGCCTCGACCTTGCCCCAGATTCCACATCGCCGCTCTTCCCCCGAGTGGGTACAACAGCGATACTGTTGTAACCGTCATAATTTTGTGGTTATAATTTTTCTTGTTTCCAAAACAATATCAGGAGTAGTACAAATTTTATTTAGTAGTTTTAAAATAATAAATGTCTTTTTTAGTCAGTGTGGGTCTTTCGTAACTGACACTTATTAATACATTTTAATTTTACTTTTATGATGACAAGGTTTACTGCGTTTTATTGAGGGGGGAGGGGTTGTAAAAATAATTCTTGAATTTATCGTTTTTTCCGAATAAATAACGACTTATAAATAAATTCTTTCATACTATGATTTTATACTTTCATAATTAATCATACATTTTGTTAGAGAATTGTTCAGATAGATCCTGGATTGCCGTAATGATAATTAACTAGTATACCTTAAGAACCGTAATTTAGCCCAAAATGCTTATTATTAAACTGAATAAAAAACTATGTTAACTTCGGGTGAACACTTTTTAACAAAATATTCCCAATATTGAAATAATAAAATACCCTCTTGAGCGAATTACTCGTGTGGATTGAGTTTAAACCATTCGTTAATCATGAAAATTGCCTAAGAAAAAATACATATTGTCGCGGTAACACATCTATACAGCTCCAACGTGTTCACCAAACGACTCATGCAAATAGTTATAAACGTGGGATGTTCGTCAGTATAAATTATTTGCAGCAATCCTAAAAACACTTTAGGCTTTTTAAATACTCTTGCGTCTCATAGGGAAATTGAAAGAACAAATATTATATTGTTCTTTGTTAAAGACCAGTTTGCTCTATTAATTCAACAATTTTCAATTTTGATTTATAACAGACATTAATGGCTCAGGTTGTAAAAATGCTGTAAAAGTGATCTTATTATCGGTAACGGGTCAAAAGTTTCTTTGCATAAAATCAGTTACGCTTTTTATGTCCCCGTTAAAGATTCCTCAGGTGGAACGATAACCTAGAATGAATTTCATCAGTTCAGTATTTGATATAATATAGGTACAGTAAGATGAAATCGTTTTAAGGTTCAATAATTTCTGGCTGAATAAAATAAAACCTTCCCTTAAAACAATAAAGTAATTAATTGTTTAAAAAATGTAAATCCATTAGAGCTTGATTGTAATTGCAAATAATTTTCAAAATGCTCTAGTGAAACGTCGCTTGCCAAAATCCATTCTTCAAACATTTTTCGTAAATGTTGAGAAAAGAAAACTTGACTATCTTCTCTGCCCGAATGGGCCAATTGTACAATGCATTACCTTCAAATAATATACAGTACCAGCGAACTACCAACTCTGACAGGATAACTTACTTATACGATTAGCTTATGATTTAGTGTGGAATAGATCAGTGGTGATATTTACTGGCTGAATGCTTGTTATTAAAAAAGAAAACCTTTTTAACTCTGTCGACTTTTTGTCTACTTTGGATTCCTTCAAATCTTTTAAATGGTTAGGCCTATGTTATTTTGCGAGACGAAGAAGCTCCAAAGAATTCTCGCCTAATAAATTCGGGCCCAGTTTCATTACAAAAGCTAGGTCCCAGTTTCTAAAAAAAAAATGTTAAATGCATCCTCCACTTATTTACGAAAACACCTCGTGTTGTTTTTTGTGCACTTTACTTTACGAGGAGGTTCTAGCCGTATTTGACAAGGTGAAGATGGCAAAAAAATTAATATGAGGATTATACTCTAAATTACTCCGTTTTTATTCAGTAAGGCAAGTAGCATTTGGTAATTACACCTAATAGTTGAAAAAACAATACGGGCGTTTCTGGCAGGGAGTTGGTAGGGAAGGAGTTGGTTTGCTTGGAGTTAGTTTCTGGCAAGGAATTTGTTGGCAAGGATTTGGTTGGCATGGAGTTCGTTTATGGCAAGGAGATGGTTGGCAAGGAGTTGGTTGGCATGGAGTTGGTTGTCATGAAATTGGTTTCTGACAAGGTAGATGTCATCCGGTTTAAAAAGGGATTATAACCTTCACTTCCCTCTTGGTAGACTTACTGGTGCCCTTCCTGCCTTTAGAGGATGTCGTACCCTGTCCTGAGAGCTGGATGTCACAGGAGGTCACGACGTGCCATTCGCCCACAGCCGCTCTCCTTGGCTCCACTTGTAAGGCAGTCATTACCACTTCCCGCCGTCCCCCGCGCGGCGACGGAATCACAATGTGGACATTAGCGACTCCGGGCGTGTGTGCAGACCAGGCCACACACGTCTTCCGAGGTAACAACCGCGTGGAAATAATTTTGGAGTAATAAAGACATTGGGTGCTGCAGCCAGAAAACAGAATGGTAAATGACACAGCACACTGAGTGGTAACGAGGAGCCACAATACACGCAGGACAATGTACACTCACAGCACTCTACACAGCTCAAACACACACAGCACACAACATTCAATACACGGAGCAATATACACACAGAGCAAACAGACACTCAGCACACAGCAAACAATACACAAAGCAATAAACACACAGAGCAATTTAGGCTCTGTGTCAAAGTGACTCATAATGGCAGTGTGGTAATGTTAAAGGTGAAAATATTCTTAACAGCTCCCACACTACTTTGATCTAAATCCTGACATCATATTTCTACGAAGTTAAGTATTTTTTATTTCAGATGGGTTTTATTTAAATCTTTGCTAAGAATGCATTCTTTGAAGTTACCACTAGTGTCCTTTCAAACCCTCACGTATCGAATAAAGGAACGAGGGGGAAACTAATTCTCAAAAGAAGTTTAAGCAGACTCAATTTATAGCTTTGAGCGATTTATTCCGATCGTCCTTACTTTTGTATTTCACATCAATGCAATCAGTCTATTTCATCAGGCATGCATTTTTTATGAAATATGTAACATTGACAAAGCACTCATTTAATGTCAGTTTTAGTGCTAATTGTGTTTTTCTGTAATTCACTATAACTAATTAATAAGGTCTTGAATTTTCATTACATTATAACAATAAGAAACTTCCAGATAGCTCTTGTTCTTCTTTATCAAAGAATATTCTTTCATAACCTGAAAATAAATTGAAATTCAATCATATGTGTTTCAATATAACAACTTAACTTATCTTCCTTATCTTCCATGTTGATAATAAAGATCTAACATATTTACATTCCAAATTCCAATTTGATTTGTTCTTAAAATGCAATATTTAAGTTAGCAAACGCGCGTTTTTAAGGGGAGGAGGAACTAAACAAATTATTGCTAAGCATACGTTCATTTTTATTAAGTATGATTACAAGTTATGTTTCAGCTTTTTATAGAATTGTTATAATAGTTTAATTGCTTAAAGAGGTAAAGATTTTTAAAAATGAATATCATAAATCTACTGCAAGTCAAACAGCCACATTTATGCAATCTGCACGCTCATATTTTCCTTTTGTGCCCTAAATACAGCAGAAACACGTTATCAGAAGAACATTTTAGTTGTATGTGACTGGAATCGTCTCTTCTGTGGCTCTGTATATATTATTTTTGTGTTTTCATAACACCATTATAAGAACAGATTTCCATTATTAATTTATTTTATTTCTTAACATTTATTACTAAATAACAAGCTAGCGTCTATTTCCCGCTAAAAAAATCATATAAAAAAGGATGTTTTCCTATTTTTTTTTAAGAAAAGAGCCAAGTTATATTTATTCGCAATCTGAAAAAATGTTTTACGTCATGATAAACGTATACTATTTATATTTCATCGATATCAAACGTGACCTTTTAATATGCCTTGTTAGTAAATTTTTCCTTTATGTATATTTTCTGAAACGGGTATTTTTCACTCATTATTTCCTCTTTATATTCAATGTTTATTTTTGTACCCCGTCTTACTCAATATTGTTATTAAATTCACTATTCCCTGGGACCCCTAGTTTAGATGAGATTTACATGCAATCAAACCTTAAAATTTCAATCCGAAATTCACATTTTTTAATTCTAGAGTTAACACTCTAATATAGTTTTAAAGAAATATCCTTATTATTTTTAACAGTACAAATGCCAAGAAATAAGTTAAATGTCTTATTGGTATTGTAAAATACACAACGAACGAATAATATAATTACGAACGTACAACAATTAAAACGCGATGCAGGTAGAATAGGAAATTAGGGTATAAATAAGCGGCGCTGTGTTGAGTGTAAGTATATACCGGCAGCTAGGTTTATTGCCTGTGATAATGTATTGCTGGCGCTACACTACATATTGTCCGCATGCACTGTGTTATATCCCGCTCCCTTTCCCTGTGTTTATCTTAAATGCGGCACCCGGTGTATTATCAAGCTCTGGTTGGCTAATAGAAATTTCGCTCTATTCACGCTCACTGACTATTCCAATATCATCGATATATGGTTTTCATCAGGGAATTCATCTTCAATCTAATTTTTCCTGGCTGTAATTTTTTGTAAGTGATCCTAAATTATAATGTAGCGTAGCATTCGTAGCTGGGCTGAGTATTTTCATTCCTGGACTTCCTGCAATGAACCTATTTTTTGTGTCTTTGTGTCTTTCTACGCCAGTGGCAGTTTTTAACGTTTTGATCGGGAACGGTCCAAACCCGGGTTCCTACTATTTAATGTTTAGCAGCATAAAAACATTTGAAACAGTCATAACTGTGCCTCACAAAGGCTCTCTCTGAAAAAAAATAAATAAAACTATCTACAGGCATTGTTACAAGAGTACTAGTTATATTTTTTAATCTGCAACAATATTCAAAGCTTATTGGAATTTATTTTTTTATACATTTCGTGTCTTTGATATAAAACTTGTTTGGTAGGTTTTTCAATTAAAGAAGCATTTTAATTATAAAGGCCCCCGGTGGCAATCGACGTTATTGTTGCAAGCCCTCGACTGATCGAGAGGGCAGAACGTTTACAACGAAGCGCTGTGCCCGCGGTCGAGGGTAGGGGGTCGTGGAACCCCTTGAGATTGAATGTTCTTTCCCCGCCTTCCTCAATTGCCCCTTTGTGATGGAGAGTTCCACAAGAGTTTGGGATACGCGTAATGAAAGGCATAGCGCAGGATAAAGGTATGGGTAGGGTGGGGTTGATAAGTGACATCGCTTCAAAATCGGTTTCTGAGGATTTTTTTTGTGAATAATTTATTTTATTTTCTGTGTATTTTTCGATTATTGCATTCGATTCAAGATATTATGCGTTGATATTAGTATTTTTAGATACTTGGTAATCTAATATGTTACCGTAGATGGAGATTGTAGAAAACTGATTCTTGTGTATTTTAGAAACAATGTTGTGAAGGTTGAAGACACTGTGTTAGATTCGATCAAATTTAAAGTACTCTACCTTACTTTATTTAGCTTTTAAGAGGCATTTCAGGAGTCAGGCCGAGTGGTTGGTAAATATGTACGGAATGGCTCGTCGTTATTCGTGACAAATGCCGTTGTGTGTGTGTCAGGTATTTTAAAAACTTCTCTCACAAGAAGTAGAGAGAAGTTTGTTTATACCTTTTTATGTGCTTTTTATGGCATTACATATTTTAAAAATTTTCGTGTTAAATAATACTTATAATAAATAATAAAATACGTTGAGGAAAACGTTTTCCTCACGCGCTTAAATACATTAAAAGATTGAATGTTAGCAAATCTCATACCATTAGCCCAATTACGATTCAACAGTTGTGAATAAAAGTTTGAAGCCCCGCTGAGCCAGATGAAACACAGTATTTACACGGAGAGCCTCTCAGAGCTTATTATCAGCTGCGTTGAGCTAAACCTCTCATTCTCGAGAGCTTTCGTTCGCCCGATGTATGTAAAACCGGCTGGTTATGATGCCAATTACAGGTGGCTACATTCAATGTAACTCTGCAACTGCTATCATTGTGTGCCTTTAATTTCTTTTCGATGATTTGTTTTTGATTTTTCTAAAAACAGTTCACGTTACAGTTCTGTTAGATGGAGTGGTTTCTAATTATGTGTAAAGTTACAATTATTTCTGTAAAAAACGTTTTATGTTTTAGAGTCAAAATACATATAGTTTTTGACTTTGCATCAAATTCAATTAAGCATTATATTTAGTTACTAAAATTTGTTATTAAATTCCCTCTTAACTTGCTGGTTCAATTATTTATTCTAAGCGGAGCATTATCTGCAATCTATGTAATCGGTCTTCAGCCTGATCGATCCCACAGCGCTCAGTCTGTCATGTTCCTGTTTTTCGTAAAGTGAATTGTGAGAAGCGGATTATACAGGCTTTATAATAAACCGATTATAGCCCTTCACTTTTTATTACGTTCTCCATGGGAAGCTCTAACAATATTTGTTTATAGATTGTTCTTCGTATATTAATATCGGCATATTAATATCCTCCGTGGATTCAGTTTTCTATAATTTATTAACTATATCAATCAAAAGGGTTACATATAACGTTTACAACTTTACAAAGCTTGTTTTCACAAGCTGTCGATTCAGGCATTTCATGTACTTAAATGAATATTTTGTGATAAATTCCTTTCTAAGGAGGTATTTAACCCGATTTCTTTCGAATATGTCAACATTTTTAGGGATCCTTTAATGCATTCCTTGAAGTAAATAAATATTTTGACTTAATTTTAGCTAAGTATTTCATAAGTATACTTTGCACACACTAATTTTTTTTAAACTTGTATTTGAGGGCTTTCAAAGTTAGTTATAAGCGCAATAGCACATTATCATGCAAGCTGAGCAGAATTCTGGATAACGATAAATAAATAAAATTAAATAGGTGCTTCGGGATATAACCACTGACAATAAATTCATAACTATTTGACAACGCTCTTGAGGAAGTTAATAGTATTTAATTTTTTTCATTCAACTATCCAATCGTCATTTAACTTAACTCATATTAAATGTCGGAGCTCATTTTACAGGTTTAAAGTTACTCATCCAACATAAATTGCAAATAAAGTAGAAAAAATATTGAAACAGTGAGGGAAGTCTAACAGCTGGGTAAGCCGGAATACCTCTATCTATATTCCTGGTTCTGTTTTATTTTTACCCTCTGCATAACGTAAATGTGTTTATAAACCATAATAATTATGATTTTTTTCATAAAATGCAACCACTTCTCGAATCTGCCAAAAAATTCACTAAATGGGTTTACAAAATAACATTGGCATTAAGAGACGATCACGCTTGGTACAAAGTGCAGTGTTATCTTGGCGGAAGTAGAGGCGCACGTAACGTAATTACAGCAGTAATACCCGGTCACCCGTCAGGCCAAGTGACATTGAGCGATAACGCATCGAAGCAACACGCTTGGTACACGCCTGGCGAAAGTATAAGCGCACAGTAACACTCACAGCAGTAACACACAGTCACCCGCCAGGCCAAGTGACATTGAGCAGATAACGCATCGAAGTAACATGCTTGGTACAAAGTGCTGTGTTATCCTGGCGGAAGTAGAGGCGCACAGTAACGTAATTACAGCAGTAACACACAGTCACCCGCCAGGCCAAGTGACATTGAGCAGATAACGCATGGAGGCAACGCGCTTGGTACAAAGTGCAGTGTTATCCTGGCGGAAGTAGAGGCGCACAGTAACGTAATTACAGCAGTAACAAACAGTCACCCGCCAGGCCAAGTGACATTGAGCAGATAACGCATGGAGGCAACGCGCTTGGTACAAAGTGCAGTGTTATCCTGGCGGAAGTAGAGGCGCACAGTAACGTAATTACAGCAGTAACACACAGTCACCCGCCAGGCCAAGTGGCATTGAGCAGATAACGCATCGATGCATCGAAGCAACAAGCTGGTACAAAGTGCAGTGTTATCCTGGCGGAAGTAGAGGCGCAAGTAACGTAACTACAGCAGTAACACATAGTCACCCGCCAGGCCAAGTGACATTGAGCAGATAACGCATCGATGCATCGAAGCAACATGCTTGGTACAAAGTGCAGTGTTATCCTGGCGGAAGTAGAGGCGCACAGTAACGTAATTACAGCAGTAACACACAGTCACCCGCCAGGCCAAGTGACATTGAGCAGATAACGCCCCATCCAGCGGCTCTGAATGTAAACGCCCTCATTACATGTGTTTCTGCAGTTCATATGTGCGTTGTTCCTTTCTTATCGCCGCTAATTTGAATAAAACAATATTTTACAAGAAATGCGTGCTTACTGTCCCCGGATAAATTGTCCTAATTTGTTAGTATTAATCAGTCACGTGATTGGATTTTTAAAATTGCTCTTACTTTTTTTATATCATAAGTATTTTGCTTGACTTTGAATTTTTTTTAATCCAATATGTTTAGTTTTATAATCATTGCGTATAGCAAATTTTTCTATTACACCAGTGCATTTCTTAAAATATTTATGGTTTTTGCACAGCCAAAACATAGAACTCTTTAAGCTATTTTCATATATAATGCAGACCTACATTTTGCAGACCCTTTGTAAAAGGCTAAGGGATAAAAATAAATTTAAAACTCATTTTATATAGGAAATGATATTTAACAATGAAAACCAGTAGGTAGACCAGTTGATTTCATTTGATTCTCTGTAATGCTAAATTATACTGATATAGCAATATAATCCTGGTGTTACATAATAAAAGCTTGCGCGGTCGCTTTTTATGCTAACCCACTCAGAAGGCAAATGGTAACCAATCTATTCTTAATATTTTTAGTAGTGAACCTTCAACCTGACATGATAAGCTCACTTCATTAATTTTGAGTATAAAAAGAGAGATACACAAAATAACACTTATTAATCCTTGTACTTGTTGCATTCCTCACTAAATAGATTCAGTCCGTGGTGAGATAAAGTGGTCTCTCGAAAAAAGAAACAATAGAGAAGACAGTCGGGTGACAATGTGACGTAACGAGGCGGGGGACAATGCCGTCATCAACCACTCTTCATCTCCCGACGTGACGTCTGTAATTGGGCCTCCCCGGGGCCCATTCCCCCCCCTGGCTCTCCTCTGGACCACCTCACACGCACCTTAGGAATTATCACGAATAATACAATATTTTTATTTATAGTTTGATTCTAAATTTGTAATGTATTAAATTATGTTTTAACCTCTTTCATCTTAAAAAAATTTGCATTAATAGATAAACGTCAGACTATGATGTTTTGTAGTTTAATGTCATGGTATACTACTAAGCTTTAACTAAGCTTTTAGTGAGTCGGTGGCGCAGTTGGTAGCGCACACGGCCCCGGTTCTGTGGCGGCAGCGTCGCAGGATCGAGTCTCGATGATGCCGCCAGCGAGCACAGAATTTAAATTTCTATTCTGTCCTCGCTGGATGCCGCATACTTTTAGCAGTACTGTTCATCCTTGTACTGTACCGGCTCACTCCTTGGGTTTGCTTGATAACTTCCACGCACAGGCCTGAGGTCCATGTGGGGGGCAAAATCAAGGTAAAAGAGGCGCCACCCTCTTAAAAAAAAAAAAAAATATTGAAATTCAGTTGCTTGTAATCGTAGATTGTTTAACTATTAGAGCCTAACAAGACGATTTCGTTCACGCTGCTTTGACATTTTTTTTAACTTTAAAAGCGTCCGAATACGATGAAGGTGAAATGAATAACTTTATGGATTATTATAACCTGACAAATAACAATGCGTTTTAAGTTATTTTACTCTTTTATGTTCGGTTATTTTGTTGCATCAAAAGCAGTGTTTCACAAAATATGTTATATTTAACATCTATCATGGCATTTATTGCTATGTTCAAGCAAGCATATAATTAAAAGGGCATAAAATTAATAAAAATAATAAATAAAGAATATTATGCCAAAAATAAAACCATCAGCCTAGAGTAATAAGGAAGGTAATTCCTTCCTTCTGCCTCTTATCCGCTTCACTCGAGGTGCTTTCTTAGTCATTTCCAAGAATTTTATATCTCTATTGTTTTCTGTAATGTGCATATCTACACAATATATTTATAATGAATGCTATTGTATTTCTCTTCCTAACCAATAATATAAGATTAAAGCATATTTTAAGATGTTTTAAATTTGCTGTTGTTTTATAAACGGTCAATGAATTAATCATACACAAGTATTCTTAGCATCCGTAATGGGTACGTTCACTCTCTTATTATTGCTTTTGTAAAAAGATCTGTAAGTTCATGTTTTGTCCATGTACCCGTGGCGTGTATATAGACCAGGAAAGGGTAGTCTAGAAAATACATGTACATATCCACGGCGCGGAGCCGGGGGTATGGTATGAAGCACTTGCATACTCTCCTTTACAAGAAGATGAATTTAGGTATACAGGACGCTATGGTGGATAAATAAATAATGCCATGAATATGTCTGCGAGGTCTAAATTGAGCTTTGGAAAAATTATATTGAAGTCTCATTCTGTTTTGGTAAAAGTGACAAAATAGTTTGCCATCTTATACAGTCGTTGCGTCCTTATGTATTAATGTACTGTTATTGACGAGCTGGTGATACAGGTTTTACCACTGGGAAATAGTAAGTACTACAATCTGCGATTATTCTCTAGATTTATTTCAAACCATGGCTATATTAAGTTGTAAACAAAGTAAAATCGAGTTCTATCCAATGTCGACGTTTATCATCATTATTTTAAACATTCAGCCGTACACTGTATTTATTTAATGTCCTTTCTTACAATTCTGAGACATGTGTGCTAATCGACGTGGAAATACCTTCGAATTCAATCATCAAACAGTATAATCCGTTCAGCCGTTGTCGAATTACGACTCCGGTAAAAAAAAACCTTGCGGATTAATACAAAGATTTTACCTTTTCTTCCACTTAGCCAATGTAAATTGTTGACTCAATATACTCTTAAAGACATGATGTCTCTTAACCGGTTATTGCAACAATAAGGTGTCTGAAAATGACTTGGTACACCAGGTTTAAGTTTTAAATACCAATTAACCTTGTGAATGACCATGTTATTTATAAATTAAAAACTAAATTTATGAAATGTACTAATATATATACGGGCGTCTTCGCTCGTTGAAAGGATAGAATTTTATTTTTTTCAAAAATACGTTATATTTGCAGTGTGCAATTTTTACAATTCCAAATAGTCTGATGATGATTTTAATAATTTATCTGAACTTTCGTTCAAGCGCTTAATTAAACCCTTAAGTTTGCAGATTCCAACCCAAACTGAAATGAGAAGATGTACGCATCTAGAGCTTATAAAGAGTACTTTTGCCAAGTTTCGCATGACCCAGAACCTTATAGGTTTTGAAAAACTGCGATCAGTGAGTGAGTGAGTGAGTCAGTCAGTCAGTAAACCGTTTTGGCTTATATACAGATGTAGATTATCATTTAGTACCCGTGTGTACAAGGAAGAACAAAGTAGTGGACACGAGAAGTCAAAACTGACGGGTCCTTGGTCGCAGCCTCTCTGCGCTGTCCCACTTTCCTCAATCGTTTTATTAGTTTTGCTATTTCATACTTCTCTCCACTTAGTTTTATGAAGAAAAGTAGTACAGGTTATATCCAACGGCTAGTATATACATTTTTTTCCTTTTCGGAACTGTAAGAGGTGCGGTCGACTTATTAAGTTAATCACATATAAACAGGTAAAAATCGTACCTTTCCCCTTAGGCAAGTTGGTTACAGATCCTGACTGATGGTGGATCCTGGGAACGAAAACGATTTCAATAGAGCTAATTCGAAGTAACTTTGCTAAAATAATATTTTTATCAAAATAATTTATAGGATATGCAGTTTCCTCTATTGCAAGCCACAGAGGCTGGAATGATTTATTAGCTTAGTATTTCCTATCAATCCCATTTAGTTTATTCCGCAAAAGCTAATTAATATAAGAATTAAATATTCGTGCGAAACATGCGCTTATTCATCGTAATTGTGATCCCTTTATACTCGTACATAAAGTATCAAATAGCCTGGTAATTGTGTAGCGTGAATTCATCTTCAGTTAATAACATATTTATATTTTGTGTACGGATAATCTAGCTCTAAGTTGTAGCCATTGGTAAAACCTAGCCGCTTTTAACCATAGGTTGAATAAAATACTGTAGATTCATCCTGACATGATCATAACAAATCATGACTATCCTTACTACTTGTTATGCACCTTTATCTAGTCTTACTTTATTTGCTGTCTCGTTTTACATTGTTTGCTGTCAATAGTGACTCGAAGTAAACACCGTTAGTGTCGCCAACAGTTTCCTCTAGTGACGTCAACTTGATCCCACGCTTGCGGTTGGCTTCTAGTTACAACGGAGTCGTTCACATGCCTAAATGAAACCACTCAATGGACTTCATGATGAAGTAGTCGTGAACGTTGCTATTCATTGTTATTTTCTCAGGTTATTTTTCCTAGGTACACGGCTTCCAATGAGATTTTGTCGTAGAGTCAAAAGTATTACAAAGTTATCTAACAATTTTTTTTCTTTGGAATTTTTTTACAATAAGAAATATTCCTTTTAATTTAAACAGTTAGTTGTTCTATTTAAAGAATAATGCTACATATTTCAAAGTAGTCAACTTACAATTTTCATGTCTTTGTGCAGTTAGTATGATTATGATTGAGCCTCACCAGTTTTTTACCACTCAACCAATGATAGATATCTTGAAAAAGTATACGAATTAGATTAAAAAACGTGTTACGCAGCCATTATTGTGTATATTTTATCTACGTAAACATGCGTGCTATATTCTCAGAGGTATTTACTGCGGCCTATAATGATGTTACTGACCTTTACTGGCGATATGGGGAATTCTGACCAACCAGATCTTGTTCCCCATCATGCCTAGAGTAATTTACATGAGAAACGATGCATAATCGCCGTATGTATTTACTTGTTTTTCTTATTTTGTTTAATCCCCTGTCAAGTAGCTATTATTTATTCATACGCGTTCGTGATCAGATTCTATAAAGGATCAGCTGAACGCAATCTGGTTTGGCTTGGCATCTCATATCTACTCAATTTCATCCTTAGTTCAACCAGACGTTAAGTTCAATTTATTTTACCTTTTGTAATTTTAACATTTTAAACGTAAAACTTGTTGAGGAAAAGCACAATTATTGTAAATATTACTTTACTTACTAAAGCTAATTAACAGAATTTAATTTAATATATGCTCTCAATTTAAAATCAACTGTATATAAAAAGAAGCTTGGATTTTTAATTCAATATGCCTTTTTTAATTAATCTATTAAAGTAAAATTCATAAAACGCTAATAATTAAACTGGACAGAGACCGGAATGGTGCAAGATTTCATCAAAATATACCGTAATGAGGAAATTGTTAACCCCCTTCATTCCTTGAGCGTAATACAATAGATTATAGGCCCAATTACAATTGAATGGTAACAAATCTCTTTAAAGGGAATTTTAAAATGTAAATTTTATGAAATGTATTTATTACTTAAATCGTTGATTAAGTAGGATTAGTTAATGTATTGGATTTCCACTTCCTTAACAAGTTTTGATAATTATAAGTTGACAGAAAAAAAATAAATTTGGTTTAATTTTGCCAAATATTTTATAAATTGTTTTATTTAAAGTACTTTATACTTTTTACCTTCAACTTTGTATAATGTATAGGTCGTACGAAGATAAAAAATACATAATAGTCTGTAAATGAATTCACGATGAAATGCATGTACATAATCAAATATTAATGGTAACAATAAACAGATCCAATAAGAATGACGAATTCCTACGTCGAAAAATGATAGTAAAAGTAGTTGTATGTTGTCCGATACAATATCATCTGATATCAAATGATTCGTTATCAACACCTTCAGCCAGCCAACTTCCCTCTCTCCCCTCCACTCACATCAACCGTTACTTAATCGACTTAGCACGATCGTATTTCCCCGCCTAAACCTAACAGCCTGTGACATCAACATGTTGCGTCAATACGTTTTTTACAGTGTTACCTTTGGAGACCGTCGTATTTTGTGAAAACATGTACATAGAGTATGTTTTTAACTATTTAGAATTTGTTGCTTTACACTTCCCCTTAAGTTTTTTTAAACATTTTTAACGGTATGGCCCTTTCATTATTTATATATTTTTTAACTCCAAAGGAAAAAAGGAAAGTCTTATTTTTTAATTTTTGTTATTTGTGTAAAATACTGAAACGAAATCGAGTTGCTGTATTGTAGGGTTTTTTCCTGTTTTTCCCATTTGTCCTTATTTGTTGAATTTAAAACCCTGGTTTAGTTATTGTCTGCATCCAACATTGAGGTTTTGGAGCATACCGTCATTAATTTAGAGCCTATTCACAATCAGAATTGAACCCAATATCGAACCTGAAATGATCAGATTAAGAATACGTTCAGATTCAATTATTCAGCGAGCTCTTGGCCGCTGTGCTACCCACCTAATTCATTGAAGCCTAATTGGATTGTCCGTACAGTATAGTATTTGAATTGCCTACAACAGTTTATCGGCGTAGTTCGTGCGGATAGTAGTCACATCTCTACACAGATTAGGGCAGTTTGATTGGATAGTACCCCACGTATACAGGGCGAGGGGCGCCATCATTATGGATAGTACCTCACACCTACAGGGTGTGGGGCCATTATTGAGGGTAATACCGCGCATTATTGGGGGCCATTATTGAGGGGTAGTGGCCGCAGGGGGTGGGGCCATTATTGTGTATAGTACCACACGTCTACAGGGTGTGAGGCCAGTAATGAGGATAGTACCGCACATCTACAGGGCGTGGGGCCAGTAATGAGGATAGTACCGCACATCTACAGGGCGTGGGGCCAGTAATGAGGATAGTACCGCACATCTACAGGGCGTGGGGCCAGTAATGAGGATAGTACCGCACATCTACAGGGCGTGGGGCCAATAATGAGGATAGTACCGCTAATCTACAGGGCGTGGGGCTATTTCTGTGGATAGATACGCATACATGGTGTGGGGCCAATATTGTAGATATTACCTCACTTATACAGGTTGTTTGGGGCCATTGTTGTGGATAGTATCGCTTTCTATGTTGGACAATGCCCGGTCACGTGATGTTCTGTCACCGGTAAACTACAGATAATTACAGGAATGCGTTGACAGCCGCGAACCCTTGACCTGTGCACGCGAGATCCCCATCCAGATGCTTTAGAACTACATTGCTCATGTAATATTTTATGTTTGTTTTAGATTTTATAAACGTGGCACGCTTAAAAGCCATAACTGCATTCTGTATTCTATACTATCAGCCTTGGTAACATTTACTAAATATTTAAAACTACTGTATTACTCACGTAATATAGCCTGTAAATATGTCAAAAGTGGGATTTACATGGCATTATGGAATAATAACCTATTGATATCTACAGTACTGGCTAACTTACTTGAATACAAATTTTGAATATGCATCTTATATTACTACTTATTTCATGACATCACAGTATAGACATTACTAATTTGGATTTAAAATATACTGCCTTGAGTTTAAGTCTTAAACTATTGTGATTAAAAACAAGCATGTTTTCATTTTTCTACACATATGAGGAAGTCGGGGTAGTACCCAAATAGGTAATGTATGTATAAGCGTGTTACAAATTATGTATTTGTGTTTGTTTTTGCGAAATGTATGGACAAACCTTTCATTCATTTATTCATTTATTTATCTGTGCATCTTATAGAGGGATAGAATAAATTTAATTCAGATTAGTGTTATGTATTCTTTGTCTAACACTAGTTAATGCAAACGTATATTTAGTCTCATTTCATGTATGAATATTTGAATATTTTAAAATGTTTTAATAAAGATAAATGTAATTATGTTTATATTTCTTCTAAGACAAAATAATACAAAGTAAAATTCTATGAGTAGATTTAGATTCTTTACCACAGAAGATTATTCTGCGCTCCAAGACATTTTATATTCATAAAAAGCTTTTACTACTCTTATTATTCGGTTCGTCGCTAAAACTAATTTGATAATGCATTGCTTTAAGTTGTAGCCCCTGAAGAGGGTCCCCTTTTGTCAAACTGTTCACGTCTTAGCCTTAGTCGTAAAATAATCTGAGGTCAGAACATTAAAAGTGCACTGTATTTTCTTATAACGTATATAGAATTGTAGTTTATTTAAAGTGATATCGAAGAAGTACGCTCAGAAATACTGAAGTAAACTTAATACAATTCTATACTGTAAAAAATTATCCCATTTAATTCTAATAGCTTTTACCAGGTCAAAATGTATTGTTCGAGTTTCTCAAAAACTCAGAGTCAATGCAAAATAAAAAAATATCATCTCATTGTAAATCAAGTGAGTTTCTTACTGATAACAGTATGTCAATACACCACTGCAGCTTTAATGAATAAACCCAGGGAACGACCATGACTTTTTATCTAAATTTACATCAAGTGCAACACTTAAAAAGCTTTAAGGTGTCCGTATTGTGTATAAAACGTTTGTACATTTTATAAATGTAGTTACACTAACTGTAGTTTGATGATGTACTAACCTCATCTTACTCAAAATCAAAACCATAAATTTCTTTCCATAAATTTCGCAATCCTTTGTACTTTACTGCTTATTTTCGGGGCTACTCGAGCTTACGCAAGAACCATAGTGTACTAGAGAGCATTGTTGTAACTATATAGGGTGCTTTTTTTAACTTGCTTCTTAATTTATTCAGAAACAAAAATAAATTTAGTTATCTGATTTCTGGAAACGTCTACCAACGCAAGGGGAAGTCAATTTCACAGGAAAACTTTATCCCCCCAACTATCCCCTTCTCACCCCAACCCCTAACTTAAAATTTTCAAATGGCAACATACCTTTTGTGACATATCAAATTAAAGAGCACAAAAAAAGAAAAATGTTGGTGGAAGAAAAATTAAAATTCCCTCATGCGTTCTCGAGTTATTCGGTTTTTAAGTGTATATTTCGTTTAACTTCAAATATTTATTATTTAAAAATTAACACAGACTTAAATATGATGTTAGCGGGAAACATCTAATTAATGACAGGGGAATGTGTGGTGAACTCAAAATCAACCCTTATTTCACCCCCTTCCCCCAACACCTTTGTTGATTAATATTTTTTTATCATGTTATGCTGTCAGTACTTGTTAATAAATAATGCCATCTGTAGCCATCCGGTATCGAAGAGATTTATCTAGCCAGAAATAATTTTTTTGCAGGAAGGATGAATTTAAAATAATTTGCACTTAAATTAATTGTCAGATTGTAAAATATGAGGATATCAAAAATTCTGTATCTCAATTTAGATCTCAATATTGGATCTCAATTTAGTTATTGCAATAAGTCGTTTTTTCATACCCTTTAATTTGATATACTTTTATACTCACTTGGGGTAAGTCTCTATCTTCAACAAAGGGGTTGGGGGAAGGGGGTGAAAAATAAGGGTTGATTTTGAGTTCACCACACATTCCCCTGTCATTAATTAGATGTTTCCCGCTAACATCATATTTATGTCTGTGTTAATTTTTAAATAATAAATATTTGAAGTTAAATGAAAAACACACTTAAAAACCAAATACATAACTCGAGAACACATGAGGCAATTTTAATTTTTCTTCCACCAAAATTTTTCTTTTTTTGTGTTCTTAAATTTTATATGTCACAAAGGGTATGTTGCCATTTGAAAATTTTAAGTTAGGGGTTGGGGTGAGAAGGGGGTAGTTGGGGGGATAAAGTTTTCCTATGAAATTGACTTCCCCCTGCGTTGGTAGACGTTTCCAGAAAACAGAATACTAAAATTTATTTTTGTTTCTGAATAAATTGAGAAGCAAGCTAAAAAAACACCCTGTATGGATATAATAATTGAGATTATATATATATATATATATATATATATATATATTTATTCTAGAAAATATCCTTTTTGAATCAACTATCAATTAATTGTCTAGCACTTCATGAGGGGCGGCTCGCAAGGAATAACCTGTTAAAATGAGATACTTACGAACCAAAAATTGTTGGTTATCCTAGGATTAATGTTGGAACGAATGTAAAAAGAAATGTATGGGACAGGTAAAACTTACTTTTATAATGTATTACGTCAATAACTTTTAAACCTCTCACCTATCAATTCTGCATTGAATAATCCACTTGAGGTCCGGTTCATGGCATTGTATTCTTCACGTTAAGGCCATTGATTTGGCGTGATCAACCACAACAACCTAAGTACGTCATCCCAGCTCCTTGGGGCCGTCTCCATTAATGGGTTGAAAACTGATTCTTGCAAACAAAGTACATTTTTATGATGAATATCAAAATTAAAATGTCTAAATCAGCCTAATGTGGTTAAACCTATTAACCCGTGCTGGGACTTTCTTAACACACTGTATAATTCGATGAGTATATAACAAAATAATTTAAACTTCTGAAGATGTTGACTTCAATGTTGTCTCGAGGAGGGTGGTCGTGCTATGAGCTGCGCGGCGCGGCGCGGCGTTGCGGCTGGGACTGTGTTTGCGGCGGGCGGTATCAGATTGGCGACCCACGACTAATTACACGACATCCGTCATACACTCCACAGGTGGATGGTTCGTGGAAATCGCCCGGTTATTAAAACAATGTCATTGTCCGCTTTTAAGGGCTGCTTTTTGTGACTGGATATTGTTTTATCATTTGTGTATTTGAATTGTTGTATTTAGGGAGATTATGTCGTGTGCTTCAACGTGCGATTGTAGATAATATTAAAGATAATTTATTATGAGATACTAACGAATAAATAAAATAATTGCTCTCTATAAATGTTATCAACAGGAGTGTGATTACGTGTGGATGATATGAGATTTATTAATATTTCATTCTTCAACAAGTAAACTTAATCAAATATTTAAGCATAGTTTGGTGTTCTTTTTTTCAATTCCACACATTTATAATGTAACCCAATGTGTAATTTTCCCAGGTTAAGATGTCTTGAAGTTGATGAATTAAATTTAATGTATATTATCATTTTACCTGAATCGTTTACGTAACTGTATGTCCTACGTTACTGAAATGCATGTGATAAGCTTTTATTTCTGGACTTATGAATATTTGAAAAATTCATGTATAATGTAGGTACCTACTCTAAATAGAATGTTCATTGGATTCTATTATGCAATGAAATATTTTCAACTAATTTATTCCTCCGTGTCAGCTAGCTTTTTTCTCTCGAATTACAAGTCGCAAAGGCGGTAACTCACGAGTCAGTCGCGCGGCGTTGTCGGTGTCGAAGCCAGTGAGCCGAAGGCAGTTATCCCCTGACATCCGACAGAGAACAACTCTGAAGAAAATCCTCTCTGATGCGACTCATTTCCGATTTGCATAAGATATTCACACAGTTTTTAATCCTGCTGGTGAACATTTATTATCTAAGACTTTTACTCATTTTTATTCTTAATTAGGTTTTGTTTTTCCTTTGAAATGTACTACCAAGTTATCTTTCCTGTGTACAGTAATTAATTACAATACATAGTATATTTACTGGTTTTTCTACAGTAGCAGATTATAACCTTATACAGTTCTACATTTATTTCTAATGATAACATAACATTAACTCTCTCCTAAAATATCCATTATAGTTGAATAACCGATTAATGGTCTCATGTGTAATTCTCATGTTTTAATGTGTAGCTAGATTTACAAAGACAATATTTGAAATATCGAATCGGAAATTAAAATAGAACGGGTTAAAGCGAGCCGGGGACGAGGGAAAGGAATTGTTTCCTTCCTCCCCTTCTTCCCGCACAACTCCTGAATCGCTTACTGTCAGACAATTTATAGATAACAAACTTATTTTAAAATGTCCAATTGCACGGTATATTTGGTTTCTTAAAGGCTAAATAACAATTTTTTTTAATGGAATTGCTTTTTCATTTAACAATCAGAATCATCTTATATGATGTTGAGTCGAGAAGACAATTACATTTAACGATTTAAATGTGCGTTTCAAAATTTTAATCTTCCAATTACCTCTTTTTAATATGAATTAAAAAAAGCTTATAATTAGTATAGCTTCAAAAATAAAGTAATTATAATGGGTTAAAGATTATATGTTAGCGAACCGCGGATTTTCTTTTTTAAGTTGCTAAAATATGCCTTTTCACCGTGTAGGCTACTGTTATGGTAAATCTATATCATACATCATACGACCACTTGTTTTTTTTCACAAATTGATCAGTTTAATTCCTCAGAACTTTAAACTTTAACTTCATTCTTGTAATTATTAAAAGAGTTTGTCGTTGTGTCGGATTACCATAATATAGCAATTAAGTATAATCAACGTTATCATATAGATCAATACTTTGCGTGTGTAACTTTTCGTAAACCAGAATAAACTGTTGGAAAGTATTTCGAAACGCAATATGTTCTAGAGAAAAATGAGTTGAGTGTTTTGATAAAACAGCATCAGCTGATACCCAGTGATTTGTTATCAATACCGAGCCACGCCAACTAACACCCCTCTCCCCCTCCCCCACCCACCACCACTGCTCTCGCCCCATCAACGTTACTTAACCGAGTTTACGGGATCGTATTTTTCTGCCGGAAGTGAAAAAGCTGCGGTTGCCTCGAACGTTTCGCGTCTGCACCCAACATGTTGCCTTATATATGGCAACGTGTTACACGCGCTCCTCTCATATAAATTGAAAAACATTGTATACTGCTCTCTTTCATAGTGCTCAATCAGAAAATCATTAATTAAATCTTGTTATTAGTTTATTACTAGTTCTCATGTTCTATCTTAAATTATTGCAATTTTCTATTTATTAAGGTTAATTAATTTAATTGCACGTTGTTATAAAACTTTGATTAACTAACCTAAATTTATAATAGACTTGAAAATCACATAATTTTATTAAAAATCATTTCAGTTTAATTAACTATTTAACAACTATAAACCCAACTTTTTGTGTAAAGGAGGTTCTCCGTGAAAATCCAAGTTATCATGATTTTATATATATATAATAAATCATTGCAGCGGCGTATTATTTTTCGTTTATTTTTTAGTCTTGTTGACGTGAAAATCCACTTACCAAAACATTGAGCGAATAATTCTACTTAACTTTACATTTCAATGAATCCCTTGGCTTTAATTTAAGTTGAATGAAGGTAAATTGTATTGATCTATTTTTTATTGTTCTCCTCTAAATAGCTGAATTCTTAAAAATTGTTTTTTGTCAATTATTTTAACACTTCATACGAATGTGTAATTTTCTCACACTTTGTTTTTATACAAACATTTGTGTTAATGAATTCCACCGCGACTTTGTTTGTTCTAAGAGACTACACTTCCCCACAACAAGGCGCCGCACGGAGCAGGCCGAACACCAAGGGTGTGTTGGTCCCTCAGCCCCCAGGGCCGTCTCTACATAACATCACCGACCGACACGAGCATTGCTGCGTGCCACCTATCACAACAAGCAGACTGCAACAACAAATAAACTGGTCCTGGGAACTTTACATATTAAATTTATAGCCCCTTTGAAACATTTTCTCTTGAATAATGTGAAAATTGACAATGTAAATACTATTCTTAAGTGATATTGTAGTTCAAATTATTTAACAAACTTGATTCACTTCTTTTTCATCGTCATTTCTTCTTGGTACTATAATTCAACTTCAGATTAACTGGGTGAAACTTTAAAAATTAAATAAGCTGCAATAACTTTGTGATTCGTCTAACAATACGTGTCTTGGTTAAATACAGTCAACCATATAAACGACTGGATCTTGTTATTGCATTCGCTTCGTTATTTGAAGTTTTCGTTTTTTTGAAGTTTCGCTATTTCGCTACATTTTGATCCTAACAAAGCCCTTCTATGAAAGTTCTAAACCGGGCTCGGTAACGATCAGCGTAACGACTGGTCACTGTGCCTACGCTTATTAAACACTAATTATTACAGTCGACCCCCTCTTAACCGACCCACACAAGACCGGACTTAGATCGGATAACTTAAAAGGTCGGTTAGAACAGGCATTCATCTAACACCCAAAAATGAAAGCTCTATTGATTTAGGGTTCTATTAACATCATTCTAAAGCCGTTTGTTGATTATTTAGAAAATAAACTATAATTATCAACCTATTTCCCAAAATAATTACAGTAGAAATGTCACTAATAACCTCAAAACACGGTCAAAACAAAACCTTTTTATAAACTAAATTATAGACGTGTTTAACAACAGTTCTTATGTTAACACCTTTAGTAACGTGTTCATATTTTTGAACAAATCTTTTGTAATGCGGTATTGATTGTCAATGCATATACTGTACGTTTTCATAAATTAATAATTGCTGTATACAAAATTCAACCCGTAACAACCTGTAGAGTTGAGCGTAACGTTCCCATCGCCGAGTATGGAAACAGAAATGCCGCAATTCGTAGAAAAGGGCGGTTAATCCGAATTGTTCTAAAAACAGGGTCGGTTAAAACGATCTTTAGTATTTGATCAGCAAGGGCGGATAATCCGATCGTCGGTTAAAACGAGGTCGGTTAAGAGGGGGTCTACTGTATTGCTAATGATTATCAGGAAGCCGAAGTCAATATTGTGATTATAAGAGCTAACCCACCCACCCTTCAACAAAATATTTAAGGTAGTTCATTCAATAATTAGACCCAGTGTTTGTCCTTCATTTGTAATCGCGCAATCCACTAACAACTTACCTATAAAATGTCTAATCGCGATAAACTTAAATTATGGTTCGGAATGCACCTCGTGAGTCGTTAAGAAATACCACAGAGCAAATTGAAACATAGAAGAAATCGCAAAACAATAATTCCGTTTAAAGTATTCGTGAAAGCAATACAAGTGGCGCTTCCATAATTCCCCGGCGAGACGGCGGAAAGGTGAACATTCCTCGGTCCACTGCCCCCGTCTTCATTCCTCCTTCATTGCAAACGGCCTGGAATAACTTTGTCACTGTTATCTAGGTTCACTTAACTCGTTTAGCTTTCATTGTATTGTTTCTTTTTTATATCTTTCTTTTCTAAGCACGCAATATTTTAGAATACATTAACTGGGGGAATATAACTATCAGTATGACTCTTGCAGCTAATGTAAGTACTTATTAAATTATTATTATTGATTTTCGTGCGTGCACTTACGTTTATTTAGTTGAGCACATGTTTGTAACAATGATGACGTATAAACTGGCATAATACCTAATTAACGAACAAGTTTATGTCATGTATTTTTTACGTGTCGTCGTGCTTATTATTTATAAACTGAATATTAGTAAACAACATATAATTAAACAACTCTTTTACAACAATTTCAGATTTTGGGGGTTTACTCTGCAAATGTAGGTTACAAAGAGCGTTAATTTATTTGTAAAGCCACGAGGGGCTGAAATAAGGGATCTTTTAACTTATTTAAATCTTTGCGGTTTTCAATCATTGTTCTGTGCTTGATTGACTTAAGCAGCACAACGCGCGTCACAGCGGTAAACAACACACAAGGCACAATTAATTTAGTCGGTTAATTACAGGGAACCCATCTGATATCCTCTTTCCCCATTGATTCACTCGAAACCTTTTGTCTCGAGCTGTTGAAACGTCAACCAATGGCTAATTACAAACCATTTTTAGAATTTGAAATCACCTAGTCCAAACATAGTTTGTTTTGTTATCTCGTTAATTTTTTCAATATATATTTTTTATTGGTTTAAGTGGTTTTTGAACATGACACAAACTATTTGTCATCAATAATTTCTACCATTTCTTTTATCGTATTACAATAATCTTTCTTTATTTACAGGTAATTTGCATTTACTGGAGTGGTCACTGCAATAGTCCATAGCAGGTAATCAAACTACCAATAGTTGATCTTTGAGCAAAAATATTTTAAACCCGTTTTCGAGACACACGCATATTTATTTATTTATGACCAACGGCAATGCCAATACATAAACAATAATAGAATAGATGGTATTACAGTTCAAAAGCAGTATAACAATCATCACCAATGAACAATATACATATAAATATTCATATACATATGAGATAGAGCATAGGAAATAATTAGGATAAATAACTTACAATAACATAATAAAAAATCAATAACCGGGCAATAACAATGAGATTCATTTGAAAAATAAATTCGACAATTGAATTTGATACTGTTAAACTGTAAAAAAATATAAAAAACTCAACATTTTTGAAGGCAAGTTGAGAAAAAAAGTCTCATCTAGTTGAAAGAGTATATGCAGTAAATAATAATAATAGCTGCAATCTGAAAAATTCAAGACATCAAAGCGTGACAAAACAGGCACAGATAAATTTGAAATGCAAGGTGCCTTTAGGTTTCTATATGGCAATATAGGTGGCATAATATTAAATAGGTATTGTAATTATTGTGATAAAAATGACTTTCAAAGTTTTAGGTAGGGAACTAAAAAAGGTAAATTATGAGAAATACTACATATATTAATATAATTTACTCACGATTCTGTTTGTATTTCAGGTTATTAAATGCTAGAAATAAATGAAATTACATATGTTGTCCTAATAGTCGCTTTAATAATTGAACCAAAGTTTTACTTTATAAATAACTTATATTCCTTCTGATATATCAGAGAAAGTATCAAGAATTTAATAATGACACCTTGGAACAGTTTTTAGCAACCGATAAAATGTACAATGACAGTTATGTTCCATAAAAGAAGGAAAGGCGCCCTAGGGTACCAGTGATTTTAACGTGGCGATACAATATCAGCTGATAACAAGTGATTTGTTATCGATACCGAGCACCCCCTCCCCCCTCCCCCACTCCTCTCAATCACACCAGCGCCCCTCGGACTTAATCGAGTTTACACTTTCGTATTTTTCTTTGAAACGATATCTTCGACTACAACAGTTATAATTTATTTTTATCCTTGCAAGTATACTTCAACTTTTTTATTTTATAGTACAATTCAACAAATTTTAATTTGATGAATAAAACTGAAGAGCCCAAAATTGTTACTTTTGGAAGGACCTAACAAATATAGTAGGTAACCTTGTTAGACTAAACTATTTTTTCATGTTTTGTTTCCTCTTGATTTAAATTAAAGCTTCCTGTTTCTAAGGCAGGTCTTCTTTTCTGTTGTTAGGTAAATATAAATGTTTTATTACAGATTTATTTTCAAAAAAAATCCATTTAAATACTAAGAGTAAAAGTAAAATTACAGTTTTGTTAATAAATAACCATATCTTTATGTCTTAATAATTTTTACAAAGTCCTAACATCGATTTCCTCTAAAATAATGTTCCAAAGCATTTGCTAAAAAATAAACAACAGAGCTGTAAAGAACCGATGATATTGTACTTCTGGCCGCAACATAACCCCCTGGAGTCGCCACATCGTAACATGTGCCCCACTTCTGAACACCCCGCTGCGCCTTGCCCCGGCTGCCAACCCCACACAATGGCTTCACTCGGCCAACATGCCAAACATCCGAGAACTCATGGTAGAGTTTAGTTTGGTCACATCGTAACTTTGACCTCATTAAAAAACTTTTAAAAAACAGTAGTGAAAAATGGTTTTGAAAGATATATGGTAATGGGTATACGTTGTGATAGCTGACCTCAGCCTAAGTGGTAAGAGAGGGGTTGCATGTTTTGGCCTGGAGAGTCTTTCCTGGGGTCACAAGTCGCTGTATTCTGCAAACAAACATTTAACTTATTTTTTATCTATAAAAATATATAGTTTTATAGTAATGCCTGATGTTTTCTTTCCAAATACAATTAAGTACTAATATTTTCTTGAGTTAATAATATTAACGCAAAACTATTGGTGCAGGTAAAAAATTTAAAACTATGTTAGTTCAGTATTAGTTTGAAACTAACAATGATAATATATAGTTAACCCAATTAATGTTGTAGTTAAGTTTACCCTGAGCAGAACAAAGCCATAGAGATCAGAGGAATATCCTACAATTTAGCATAATTTTGGTAATGGCAGAACTGGTCAAAAAAACTTAGTAACTCGTTTTATCATAAGGTGTCAATAACAAACGCTGTTGATAAATGAATGCGTAAAGTTAAACTTTCTTTCTTCATTGAGTATTGATCATACCATCAAATAGTTGTTCGTAAATTTTGAATATTTTTGTGGTTAGAGATCGTTCTTACTTGCAAGATAATATTTTCAAAACCATGTCGCATATGTTTATATAACTTAAACTAGAAAGATATCACAGTTATTATTGTTCATACTATATGAATGATTCTGATTTTTCTTATTCTGCCCAATTTGTTTGCTGTAGGTAAAAGATTAGTCCTCAGATGTGTTTTGTTTTACAATTAATCGTCACAGTTGGGAGGAAAAAGTGTTATATCCATCAGGCCTGGCCCAGAGCTCCCCAGGAAGCACGGAATTATGATTTGCCCAAGGGTTTTGCATTTTATATAGATTCACGATGTTTAATTATTCTGTATAACAGTGTTCATTAAAAATGAAATCCTACGAGAGAATACACATTTAAGTGTACTTTTTTATTGTTATATTGATTTTTTCCATTAATTTGCCTACGTTTTGGCTTATTATCCCGTTAGTTTCTTACCAGTGCTAATTACCTATGCTGTTTGCGTATTAAATATGACCAGTTTTTTTTTATTCCTCAATATATTGAAATAAAAATTTAAATGATTATATTATTATTTGCAGGTTGCATCTATGATCTTGTTTACCAAATATTTTAAACAACTTCTATTGTCTGAGTAGAAAATCCTTTTGTTTAAAGACTACTTTTACTCTTTTTTGTTTCTTGATTTCTGAACATGTTTTTGGTGGGCCATCACGTTATCTTCTAGGCTGTATCATCATTGAATATATAGCTAACGCAAGCGTTAGCTATATATTCAATGGTATCATTTATGGAAATCTCTCTTTAAGATAGGATTTAATTTATTTTACTAGCCCTATTATAATGATGTCTTATTTGTCTCTTATTGTAAGAAGCACATTAATTGAACGAACACACTCCTTGCATAATGTTGTATAACCATATAATCCTAATACGTAAATATTTAATACACTCATAAATATTTTAGATTTAACTTTGGTAAATAATAAGGTATTGCTTAAAATTTTTTTCTGCCTGAAAAAGTGTAATCTTTTTATATGTCCCTATTTAGGAAAAAATGTTTTTGAGCATAATGATAAACTTTCCAGAATAATGACTTTAATAAATAACAATGTCATAAAACGGCAATAAAAATATTTTTTTTATTTTATATTTAATGTAAGTGATGGAAAATACTTTAGTTAAACACAACGCAAATAATTTAACAGTTGATGATCCGTGGGTTGCGGCAGGCTACGGCCGTGTCTGCGACTGACTCTGAGGTGAAGTCGGTATCAGATTTGGCGACCCAGGACTAATTACAGTTATCTGTCATACATTCTACAGGTGGTAGTTCAAGCCTTTCAATTCCGATGAAACTTTTATTTTGTGCATTGCTCCGGTAATATTTGCCCTCGACGAGATTTATTGTAAGTAAACTGAAATATTAGTGTTTTCATTGAATATATGAGAATTAACTTGCCCTATTCTTTCGTTTTGGTAACAGTGAGCCCTCCCCCCTGTCACGAATCAATTGGTCAAGGCTGTCTGTTGCGTTGGAAGAGAAGAGTAGAAGCTCTATTGTACAATTGAAGGCCGCGCTGAGATTCAGGCTCTACGTTCATCACTCTATGTTTAAATATTAACATTTGGAAATAAAATGACGCTCCATCATTTTCAACGTATTAATGCTCAACATTTGCTTGACATTACCAAAATATAAAAAAATTGTCTTCCCTGTTAACCAAAAGGTCACACTAGTACATTATTATTATTTGCATTGATTGTAGTTTTTTTATTATAATTGTTTAGTTGGTGTAACAATTTTAGGTTTTCGAACTTTGGAAGCAAACACTTTTTTCCTTTCTTACTTCTCAACTTTAGTATGATTTTTAGTACTCTCTAACATATTACTTGCATTGCCGATTGTTTCTTTATTACTTTTTTTCAAATTTACATGTATACAAGTTCGTTATGCATTATTTTGTTACGTTTATTTCAACATTTTTCAACTAAAGTGCCTTAGTATGTTTAGAAATATTTAAATTACTTGGCTAAATCGCGCATCATATATGGCTTAAGGCAGGAGAGGGTAAATAAAGCAATTAGTGATGCAGGATTAAAGGCTTACTGGAACAACGAAATTAAGAGTGGAAAAGCTAGTCATTAAAAGCAGGTTATGGCGGTTTTCTCGACCCTTGCACAAAAATTAACGTTAGAATTCAAAACCTAATGGTCATAGTTTAGTAAACATATGTATCGACAAAAAGTATTTATAGATAGATTTATTATATTATATACTTATTTATTCCGTCATCTGTATCATACAAAATAACGTAAAAAATATTGACATAAATATGATGTACATCGTATAATTATAAATAATAATTTCACATAAAATCTGAAAATAATTAATTTAATGTAATGTACTTCCCCTCAGTTGCCAGATGCAAAATAAACAATTTCCCGGGCAAGCCACATGCTCTCGCTAACTCGTTTGCTTTCCAATTCGATTGTGCCGCACCGATTTAACCACTTTTTGAAAAACAAACTTGGAAATGATCGTTTGTTTCTCCGCTGATGTGTCGGAAACTAATCCATATCGATGATTATTTTCTAAACGAGTTTTACTATTTTATATTTTCAAAATAACCTTCAGTTTCGGGTTTGTTATCTATTTTAGGATTTTACCATAGTTTTATTGCCAAAATGAAATAAAATATGAGTTAAAACGGTATTTTTACTATTTTTTGCGTGAGATTTATCATCTAAACACTAGTTTGTACGTATCTAGTTAACGATTCATGCATAATGAAAGGGTGGCTTCGCAGCCGCGGCCGTACAGGTTCATTACGCGGTGATGGCTCGGTGTTCGTGAGGGCCACATATCGGTATCGAGATCTCGCGTGCACGGTTCACGGGTTCGAGTCTGTCAACGCTCTCGTGCAATTATCCATGCTTTACCGTTGACAGGCCATCACGTCACTAATGACTATCTTTTAGGGGCATACCCCTCCTCCATACATAACCCCCTATTTACCTCTTTGTCAACAAGTAAACAGCAATGGCGCTATCGGACTGCCTGGCAACCAGAGGCACAATAAACGATTGTGTCGAATACTATTTGAATCCACCATTATCATTCGCATCATGCGATCGTACCATGAAATGAGAATTGAAAGTCCACAAAGGTGAAATTACTACTTTGACGCTTGCATGAGAGCGAAACGTTTATCGGGAGTATTAATTATGGCTTGGAACTGGGTAAATGTTTAGTCTGTAACTGGTACTTACATTTGTTACATATCGAGGCGAACGTTTTCCGCATTTTTTATAATTTATAAATTTTAGTCTTTGAGTTAGTCATGACAATGTGTAACCGGGTTAAAAATTATACTTGGATTTATGTCTAACATAAGTATAGTTTAGAATTAGGCAGAAAAGTAGGGAAAGATGTTGATTTTAATTCTTTTAGACATTAGCAATTAATTTACAATTAACATAACTAAACTCCCAAATAGTATGCCAAAATTCGTGCTACTTGGAGCACGATTCCAACAATATGCGCAAATTTATCACAGTTATCAGATTTTGTCAATTTATGTAGTCCACTTACAAGAAAATAAAAATACATGTTTTTGGTTCATCATGTTTTATAAACAATGGAAATCGCAGGCTTAGATACAAGCAAAATGTTTCCAACAAATATTGAAAAAGAGGAGATCTGGTGCTGGTTGTGCGGATGTAACGAAGACGGATGGTGAAGGGTACAAGGTTCGGATCTTGGAGGAGCCGCGCCGCCCCACAGCCCGGGCCGGGGCAGACGGCAGCCCCAGCTGAGAGAATACATTGAAAATAAACCCTGTTTCATATTTATTTTGCACCCCAAAAGAATTCAATTAAAAAGGTTTCTTGGTCAAATTCCGATATCTGCCCACAACTGGTAAACTTTTACTATTGGCTGTATACGTTTTATGGATAAGTGTTTTGGTTGCTGGATAGTTCGCAAAGCATATCGGGATAATTTCTTAATAATTCGGTCGGTAATATTGTCGCTCTTGCCTTATGTGTCAAACATACAGATAACGGTAATATCGACGACGCATCGCCGCGCCGGCCTCTGTTAGGTTGGGTTTGGTTAGGTTAGGTTAAGTTAACTTATTCTATAAAATACAGTATTAAATATTAGATTAGATTCGATCTCAACCTGACCTAACCTTATCCAACCTAACCTAAACTCTCCTCGTGTTTCCGCTACTATAGGTAACGGCGACATGAGATAAGATAACGGCTCATAAGATAACTCTCGGGTATAAAATCAGGCCGTGTATGAATAAAATGTGTTTCTATAATTTGTCTTTTACATGAACCTCTGAAAATCCTATTTATTTGTTATATCACTCTATATTGGAAATATACAGTTGTGGGCAGATAACGGAATTTGACCGGTTTCTTCTGTAATCTGTTTTAAATATTTACCCAATTTTCATACAACTCTCCAGTACTTTGACTTATTACAACCTTGATTTTTCGTCAAATTTAACAATCAATCCTTGCATAAATTTCAATTCGATTAATGTTAGAGGAACAACTGATTCCTTGATACTATTCTCAATGTTAATCAACCTAGAGTATAGTGGTTCAACAAAAGTGATATTTACCACACTGAATCCTTCCTATTAAATAGGAAAGTAAAGCTTTATTCTTTACCCAAAAATAAGGTAAGTTTAAAGTGCAGTAAGTTATTAAAAGGACGGCTATTATAGATATAAGATAATGTACTTCACTGTGGTAAACAATAAAATATGGTGTTAAGAAGCAGGGACACCAAAGGCTCATTTTTCATAGTTTTTGTCCCTGTCAATTTTTATATCATCTGACAGTTTTAACATTAGTGTTTAAGTAAACTAATTTAGACGCAAAACTGTCTGACAATGGATTGCTAAAAGAGGTTGTCTATTTAACTACAGATATACGATGTATAGTTATGATAAGTTTATTATACTTAAAGACGGATAATCTTATACTGTTGTCATTTGTAATAATGTATCTACAATATATCTAACCTGAATATTTTACGACAAAAAATTTTATTTATGACATAGCTGACATAAAAACAAACCCTACGGTAAACCGCTCAAACAAAGGAATCATTTTTTGCATTAGGTAATATCACAGCCTAAAATATACAAACTTATTAAATCTCATTCAAGTCAAAACTAATTTTAATATATTTGTTTTATTTCAGCCTGTGTTATTTTAAGAATTTTTATATACTTTTACGCAAAGATACAGTAATGAATTTACAAAAAAATATTCTATATGTGGATTTCGTACGTCTGGCAATTTCATATGATAAATGGAGAATGATGACTTAGCTGTCAAAATGGGTTATGAACTGGTGCATACGCACAACCTACTCCACTGCTCTCATACGCTCACTCCCTGTTGGATACTTGGCAACTTCAAGAGAACTATCCTTGTAACCCTACTTTATTCATTACAGCTCTTCAATATTTTATCATAAAGAATGGTATTAATTTTCCCAGGAGTTTATTGGATGCTTTTTTGTAATTCTTGAGATTTTTTATCTTTTCTTGTCACTTTTCTCAATGGACGGACGATTATGCAGTAGTCATAAACGTAAGAAATATTACGACTCATTATTTTAATTTGATTATGAATATTTTCATTTAATGCCGAAATTTTACAACTATGTATAGACCGAGAGACCTGTTAGAAAAATGTCTCATTAATAGAAAGTATTACTTTACACAGCTTGTTAACCCCAACCATCGTTCTCCAATCCATGCTATTAAATTTATAACGTATTGTTTGTTTCGTGTATTTTATGTGATACTAACCAATCAATATTTATCTCCTTCATTCAGCAATTTCGTGCAATTTGGCGATAATCGGTTTACATTCTTGTTCTGTTTTCGGAATTACCTCCGCAGTTCCCACAGACCAGATAGCCGATATTAGTCCCTAATGTACAATATTCACTGGTAAAATTTTAACTTTAGCTTGTTTTCTTTCTAACAAAATACGCCCACCGTGGTTTAACATAATTAATTAAATTTTATAAAACATTTAGCTGTTATTATGTAACAAGGTTGCATAATAATTCTAATATTATTATTTGTGGCAAGGTTGCATCTGGTTTTTTGCTCTACGCAACCTTGCCAAATTCTGCTCATAAGATGTACTTACAATGGCCAACTTTGGCCTAATTTATCTCCAACTCTCCTACGGAATAAGAGTATGGGGTGGTTGTGCAAAGTTCAGGCTGGAACGCGTATTCAAGCTGCAAAAAAAACAGTAAGAATAATTTGCAAATTGCAGCCTAGAGATTCATGCAAAGACGCCTTCAGGGAACTTGAACTGCTGACATTGCCCTCCTTGTATATTTTTGAAGTGGCTTTGTACTGCAAATACAAATGTTCACTTTTACAAGGTAGTGAAGTTCATCGCCACAATACCAGAGGCAGGAACGAATACCGATCACAACAGCACAGAACAGTGATGTTTGAGAATTTACCTTCTCAGATTGGTATCAAGTTCCTAAATAAACTCCCTGAAGGTGTCAAACAATCTGAAAGCAAAAATAAATTTAAGTCTCGACTTAAACGCCTCCTGGTGTCCAAAGTCCTTTACTCAGTTGACGAGTTCATGATGAGCCGCTGGGAAAACTAAATTTTAGGTGTTAATCACGATAAAAATTGTAGCAGTGATGTTCATCTCAAAAAGTGGATTGTTTTGTCATATATTTAGTAATAATGTAGAAAGTATAATTGATGACGCTTGCAATACAATGTACATTGTCTTCCTGCAATAAAGATTTTATTTATTTTATTACTATCTATATGTTGATTAGTGTCTTTTTATTTTTTTTAGGTTTGTTAGGATGTTGGTAGTATCAAAATTACCCTTTACGTTAGCACCACATTAATCTTTGTAATACGTTTCAAACAAAGAAACAATAGTTGCTATCTAGTTTCTTTATTGGACCAAACTATTACGATTTTAACCAATGGTTGAATACGTGGTATACTCTTGGTCGCAAGTCCTTCAACAGGCAGCGGGAATTTACAGAAATTCCCCATACATCTATACATGTCTAATAGTATATTTCGCAACAAGGCCGAAAATGAGGTTTTGCAGGATCGAGAGCTGCAAAACCCTTTCGGCCGAGGTGCGAACGCTATTTTTCACCACACTACACAATGAAATATACCCTAAATAATTCAAAAAAATTCTGATTATTATTTGACTCACTTGAAAACAAAACACAGCTATGACAATCATATGATCGCAACTATCCTGTCTTGAATGCCGTATAATTTTGTGATGTTCTTACGTTGTTTCAAGCAAATAAACTATCAGCTGACTTTCGGCCCTAGGGCCCCCAACGTTTTCGGTCCTGTGGCGGCAAACGGTGTGTTTCGGTCCGCGTTTGACGTTTGTAAAACAGGTGATTTCGTCATAGTGTGTTGAAAAAAGGTTTTTTGCAATATATTGACACAAATTGTCATTAAAGACTGCAAATTTCTAACATAAACACCGCTCAACTCCGCTACAAGTTGTAGTCAGTGTCATAAAGCGGATTAGGTCCAGGATGATGAGATTAGAGGCTCTAGACTTTGGTGGGCAATTAGGGCGAGGGATTGTCGGCCTCGCTCCCGCAGACTAGGTGAGAATCACCTAAACTATCTATATTATTATTGAGTTTAAAGTTATATTTGTGTGTCACTTTCATCAAATTCATAAACAAAATTATAAAACTAAGTTTTTAAACAACTATTTTTATTTTTAATGTTGTATGTTTGAGATAGGTTAGTTTATTTTTGAAAAATAAAATTTTATTCTTAATTTCAAACGTCGTAATAACAAATAAATAAGTTCATCTGTAAGTTTTTACGTCTCTTTTTTAAATATATAAAATTTAAATTTACCTTTTTTATCTTCGCTGAAACTATGTGTGACAGTATTAAGGAATAACCGTCACAGTAACGCACTTACAACGTCATACGTGAGGAAATGTGTCAATTCGTTTCGCGAAGGTGTGTTTCATTATCAAAAGCGGAAGTGTCACAGCCACTGATAACAGCTGATAACACAACCGTATTGCCACAGCCATCATCACAGCTTTGCTGGACGAGCCCCTCCACATCCGGCTCAAACTTGCCTCGCATTCGTTTGACATCTATAAACCCGGTCATTGGAAAATATGCTTAACAACGCATTCGAAAATCTTAAGTTCACAATAAATTACGATCATCTTTATTTTTCCATTCGAAGAGGTTGAACAGCATTTTAAGGGTTTTTATTAGTTAAAATTTAAAGTAAATTCGTTTTAGCGAATTTCCCCTATAGGGAAGAAGCTATTACCGTAGGTCTCATGGTAAGACCTAAGCCCCAGACCGTGATAACTTTTCGTTTTGCAACCCCCAAAAGCAAAAAATACCATTCGTTCGAATTTTTAGATATATATATATATATCTATATATATATATATATATATATATATATATATATATATGTGTGTGTGTGTGTGTGTGTGTGTGTGTGTGTGTGTGTGTGTGTGTGTGTGTGTGTGTGTGTCTGTTAGCACGATAGCGGCCGTAAAAATGGTCCGATCTTGATGAAATTTGGTACAGACATGTAAAGTGGTAATCGATTGGACGAGTTCGTGAACCAGCCCGATCGGACCACCGGAAGGGGGGGTAAAGGGGGATAAACCCCCCCCAAAAATGGGTTTTTGAGCTTTTTACATACAAAAATAAAAATAATCAAATTTTTGTTGGCACCATTGAATTTAGCTCAAAAAAACAAACAATTTAGTATTTTGAATCACTGCTCTATTTCCATTGGTTACCGAGATATTGAAAGTGGTAAACACAGTACGTTGTCCCAATGTTAACCTTATGGGAAATAAGTAAAATTCTATATCTCGTTTATTTCTCAACAAATCTTGATAAAACTTGGTAAATGGCTTCTTCTAGTTCAGATCTACTAATTATTGAATTAAAACCAACCAATTTAAACATCCTTGTAGCAGCAAACCTGCATAATCATTCCCCATGTTAATCTTATGGAGCTTACAAAAGCATGTCAAATCTCGCTATGTTAGATTAAAATATATTGTTTTGCATTTGAAATTCGCTGAGTATGCAGGTCTGCTGCAACGGGGTTTTTTAGTAGTAGTAGGAGCTAAAATTATATACAAATCTCCATGCCATGCACATGCAACTATTTTGTCTGTTCTCATAAGTTCATGAAAAGCTATGAAGAACAAGTAAAATAAACTCAATAATAAATACGATTCTACAACAGTATACGGTGTTTCGTGTGTTTTACCGATATAATAGTAGACGCAAACATGACAGAATGCAGCAAACATCGGTAAAGAGTGTATATATTTTGTTTTTCTTTAAAATCTGTTCTAATAGTTTATCAAAAATGTCAAAGAAAATGTAAGTATACAAAAAAACACAAAATACAAAAAACACAATAATGTAGTTTACTATAGAAGAATCGAGGGGAAAATGTTAATAAATTAAAAAGGGGAAGATGTAGAATTTTATTTAGTTTTCCTTAATCATCGGAGATTTTAGGCTAATTTACAAGAGATCTCAACTACATGAAGATGTATATCAAATACTTTATGCTATGTTGAAAAATATCCGACTTTTTCCCCCAAAGACAACGTTTGGACAATGAACTGTGTTTACCTCTTTCAATATAACGGTAACCAATAAACATAAAGCAAATATTCAAAATATTTATTTTTATTTTTTGAGCTGAATTCTGCTTTTCACATTAAAATTTAATTATTTCAATTTTCCTATGTCAACAAAAAATCAAAAACCTTATCGATAAGCTAGTTTTGTCGAACTTCACTATTTCGGAGATCCAAATTTCACTAAAATCGGATCAAATTATTGCAGGACTATGGTTTTTTTTTGGCTTCTGTGGGATCCAAGACAGAAAATGATCGAGATCTCGGACTCGATCAACGGGGCTTTAGACATGGAGCTTTTCCCTCAGAGAACTTAGCCAAAAATAGTTTTCGTTATAAATAATTTTCGTTTTCCTCATACATATGAGTTTGATTTAAATCGTAGTATCAAATAGCAAAAGAGCAAAAAAAAGGTGTTATGAACAGAAATATTTTGGTGACTATATTTCCACAGCCGAAAAGGCTAAAATAACGGGAAGGTCAATTAGTTTAATCTTTTTAGCGCGGTGGCTGGATGTAATTTGCAAATTCTAATTACATACAAAATGCAAAAATGCTCTTCTCCTGTATTTTGAACCAAATATGGGACTACATTGTTTTCTTAAAATTCATGTTAACTTAATTTTCTTATATGAATATTATGTCAATTGAAACTTAGCTATGTCTTGCCAATGTGTTAATCACATTCCAATAATAAGAATTCGTGTCTAGTATCTGTGTCATTGTCATAGAATTTTTTTTATGTTAGTTATCAGTTGATATATAATTGATTATCAAATAAAATAATTGATTTAAATAACTATTACAATAGAATCGAATGTCATAGAGTATTTATACAATATTAAGTAAAACATAATTGTGCCACTTATCAACTGAAGCAAAAGCTAAGGAAAAACAAAGTACATAAGCACTCGCGTGAAAGGAAGGGATAAAGGAAAACAACATTTTATTCGACAAAAGTAATCCTTCAAAGTTACAAAAGGACCACGTGCTTGTTTATTTTTACTACATGTGTTTAATACCTGAATTATTAGAATACCTAACTACGAATATCGTTTAACGCGACCTTATCCAATTCCATTGCTATATTCTGGTAGAGTCTACTTTGCTCCCCAATTTTTGACACAGTCCAGCGGTGACTTATGTGGTGGTGTCTCGTCTTGGCGATAACCTTGTTTGTAAACACCACTTCCGCTCCCGAGTCTTGTGCCAGTCCAAAAGGAGGGTGACTCCTTATATTAGAACAATTGAATCAGTTTATTTATAAAACCAAATATCACTTGTAATATTAAAATCATACACCAAAGGGTTTTTTTATTACAACGGAATGCTACATCAAGTATACCGAGGAGCTTTAATTGTATAAAGCAATTACAATATTTATACCTATTTTTCCTTGATAATAAATGATTTTAAAAATCTATGATGGATAAACAGTTTGTATTTGAAATTACAGTTACGATTGTTACATTTTTTATCAGTATTTTTAACAAAGAGATCTCTTTGTTTTGTAAAATTAGTGACTGCGTCGGAAACTGTAAAATTAAGCTAGTAATCCTTTTGCAAATCTTATAAGGAATCTCATTTTTGATGATTTTATGATTAGTAAAACTTTAAACATTGAATCATTTACAGGATTGTTAAATAATATTTTGTGAACTTAAAATGAATTCCACTTGGATACAAAATTCTAGGAAGCCAAATAATACAAAGCACATTAAATACGAACGATGTTTTCAAACTCTTTTTATAAACAGACAAACTAACACTAATGACTTGATGACTAAACAAAACATAGATGACTAATAGTATATTTCATTACAAGGACCTAAAGTGACGCTTTTCGTACAAGGTCAAGTTTTACAGCCGAGGTTGAAAAATGACCGAGTAACGAAAAGCAGCTTTAGGTCCGTGTGATGAACTATATTTTTCGTTATATTGCTCAATACAATACGTAAACTACTTAAGAAAACCAAAATGTTACAGCTTGTTTACCTTTAAAGATGCCTTCAAAAGATGCCACCGTCTTGTTCTTTCTATTTGAAGCAATCAGCTGATTGTCTGTTTCATTTGTGTTAGGGTAGACTGACAACAATGAACAACTATCGACGTATCGAACGCATGTAATAATCGATTGGTGAAATGAGCGAGTTTCACAAATTGATTAAACTGACAACAATGAATGTTTCGATAATAACGATGAATGTTTCGATTATTTGTAATCGAATGAATATTGTTCGATTATTACGACGTACTCGGCACTTTTTAACTTTTATAGTCCTAGGACTATAAAGAGTCAGCTGGTGTCGAGTACATCAGCTTTTAATTCCTAGGAATAAAAAGAGTGTATTTAGGTCCGGAAAACATGCATTAAAAACATCTGTTTTTGAAGCAGTATAACGAAAATTTATTTTACTGTCATTATTATGTTCAAAGGATATTAAAAAACTACAAACTGTCACGCATTTGCGTGACATAGTGAATATATGTTTTATAGTTTTTTCCTGTTTTCCGAGAAGGATCATAAAATGAAAATATGATGTCTTTTAAAGATCCTTAAGCTATTCAGACCTACAGTCTTGTCAGTTTTTACACCATAGAGATATTTAGTATGTCATTTATGTCAACTCTTTTATTACTTCAGCTTGCATAAAATACTGTTCTATAGGGGGTTTTGTTGTATGCCATACAGCAAGAAATAAAACTATTTAAGACACGTCATTTATGATGGCCAAAATAATACTTTCTCAACACAGCAAACCCTAACTAATGACCCAATTAAAAAATATATAAACTAGGATGATGCTTACTTAAATTATAACATTTCTTTCCTATCGTTCTTATATACACAGTTTTTTTGTGTAAAATAAGCTACTTATTGCTTTGTTAAATCTGGCATTATTGGAATAATTACGTTTAAAATCTTAAAGGTTTCATTTGAAAGTACGTAATTAATTATGTTTTACAGAAATGATTTTATTCAAACAACCGTAAACGGATTTAATTGTTTATAAGTCACCAACGATATTTACTTCGCAATAATATTTTTTAAAGCCCTCCTTTATTAAAGAAGTATACACTGCAAAACACTTAACAAATTGTTTGCAAGAGTAGAGAAATAAATGAAATATTAAAGGAAGTTCATAGAGCTTGAGTTGTACAGAAATATGAAGTGTCTCGTCGTTTTACAAGATGAATGAAGAATGATGGCTCCGTGTCAAAATACGATATGAGAACCGAGCTGAGGCGTACTAGATTGCTGTTGCTACTTTAACCAAGAGTAATTGATAGTTATAATCAACTATGAAATGTTGAGATCTGTTAACTCACTCACTGTTTACTTGTCAAGCTGTTTTTTTTTTGTGATCAGAATTAAGAAAAGAATAAGAATAATGTTTATTTCCAAAAAACATATACAACAAATATACATTTATTATTTGGAAAAAATCTTCACCAACTTTATCCAGTTCTGTTGGCTGCTAAAAAAACAAATACACCCAAAACTATAGTCTACCTAAAATAACACTTAACCTAGGACTATGTGGTGAGTTACAGCAAGTCATACATACCAGTGACAATGAATACATAAAAGTTACTAAAAAATACAACCGGCTATTACATTAAAACTAAAAAGCTAGGAAACCAGAAAAGATAGAAACTAAAAAGGGGTTATATTTTAACGTATAACTGTAAAAAAAGAGATGTTATGTCGATTTGTTCTAAAAGCCATGTCTTTAACTTTCGCTTAAATCCCATTATTGTTTTGCATTTTTTAATTTCATTTGGAAGACTGTTGAACATTTTTGGTCCCAAAAACACAAATGATCTCCATAGAATACGTTTTTGAACTTTTTGTTTTTTCAATTCCCCTGCTAATCGACTTCTAGTATTGTAAGTGTGAAAAATTAGATTTGTTTCATTGTTACCGCTACTATGGAAAAAATGTGTAAAACTTTAAAAACAAAGAGATGTTGCAGAGGTAAAATCTGCAATTTTTGGTACAATGGAAACGAAGAATCCCGCTTTCTTCTAAACATAATTATACGAATAAATTGGTTCTGAATAACCCTCAATTTTCCCAAAAAAACTTTGAATGAACCGCCCCAACAATGAATACCGTACTGCAATTTTGAATTTATTAACGCAAAATACAGAGAACGAAGCATATCAGTATCACACAAGTTCCGCAAATAATAAAACTTTCTAACACCACCCCTGATAGATTGTACAACACTCTTAATATGTTTTTCCCAAGACAACCTACTGTCTATTGTGATTCCAAGATACTTAAAATAATCAACTCTTTCAATCGGTTGACACTATCAAAACACCCCTGTGAATGAAACCGAACTGTTTGATCAAAATCAAAACTGCTATAGCCAAAATTTAATAATTTAGTTTTTTCTACATTCACAATCATTCTATTCTCTGCGCACCATTGCTCCAAGACGTTTAGAGAAGAATCAGTTTTATTATATAATATTTCTTTATTCTTGTGCCAAAAAAGGAAGGCCACGTCATCCGCAAAAGCTGTTATGGATCCTGGTACATCTACTTCCAAAAGGTCATTTATGAAAATTAAAAACAAAGTCGCAGACAAAACTGAGCCTTGAGGAACTCCCTTCTGAATTTTACCAACATTACTAATGCACGATTGTATTTTCACTACCTGTTCCCTCCCTGTTAAAAAAGTCCTAAACCAGTTCAAGGCAATCCCTCGTAGTCCTGAAATTTCCATCTTTCCCAATAAAATTTCATGATCGACCAAATCGAACGCCTTTCTAAAATCCACAAAAATTGCCGTACATTTAGAGCCTACGTTCAGATTGTTATATATAATCTCCAGAACATATGTCAATGCATCCTCGGTGCTTTTTTTCTTCATAAAACCATATTGGTTTTTGCTAAAATAGTTGAAGCTGCTTAGATACTCTAATAATCGTACCTTAACAATTTTTTCTAAAATTTTGGAAAAAACGGACAGTAGACTAATTGGTCTGAGATTGTCTAGTTTGATTTCAGTCGTTTTTTTTGGAATCGGTACCACTACACCTTTTTTCAGTAGATTTGGAAAAGATCCGGTCACAAAGCTAACATTAATAATGTGTTCTAATACAGGTGTCATAACCTCAGCACACTCCTTTACTAATTGGACAGTAACATCGTCGAACCCACTTGAACGCTTGTTTTTAAACCAATTATTGTTTTTGAACTTCATTTTGATCGGTCGCACGCATGAAGAATGAATGGCATCGGTTGACGGCGATGTTCGCGCACCTAGCGGCGGCAGGCCGCAACAATGGTGTCGGCGCTGTGCCGTTGCCTGAGACAATCAGCTGTTCGTGGACGCTAATGTAATATTTGTTTATCAAGTCCGCAATTGTCTGCGTGTCCTCAACAATGCTGCCATCATCTAATGTTAACCTTTCAATTTCGCTTTTCTTTTTATCCCCAGTTAATTCGTTTACTAATCTCCATTGTTCCTTACTGTTACAATTATGACTTGTAAGTAAATTTGAATAATAACTATATTTTGTGGCATCAATTAGATTATTAAGATTTACAGAAAACTTTCTAAAATATGTTTGGAACTTAATATCATAAGGTCTTTGTAATTTAATTTTGTAAAGCTGTGTTCTTTTTTTTAGTTTATTGAGAATATTTTCTGTAATCCATGGACTTTTAGCTTTAGCCCTTACCAATTTTCGTGATATGGTGTTAATTTTAGTTCCATGTTCTATTGCTTTATTCAAAGTGTTATAAAAGATCTCAATACATTTATTTACATCCTGAGATTGTAATAAGTCATTCCAGTTTGTATTTTGGAGAGCAGCCTTCTATCAAATGTAATGTTTTGCTAAATTAGCATAAGTTAAGCTTTATATTTCTTTTTATTTATCTTTTGTGTTACTATTTTTTGCGCACATTAAGGAACAAAAATGATCATAAGAAAACAATTGTCCTAGCTCAAAACACTTTACATGAAAATCAAGAAAAATGAGCACCCATCGTTGCTCTTTCTTCGTTGCTATAAGAATTATTGTTTGCACTCTCTTCAAAGCTTTCCTTTAATAACTGAATTGCTTTTTCCTTGTGTTCATTTCCGTTTAGATATCTAAGCTCTGATTTATGCCAGCTTCACTTAACAACTTAATATTTTCTCTAACTTGACAGTTGCATTGCAATGAACTCAGCCAAATTAGTGTCATCGCTGGTTTTTACAGGAGCTCAACATGATCCCATACATTCGCTTTTACTTCTTATTGGATAGCAAAGCAACTTTATAAATGTGTAACGAAAGAATACAGAAACTCTAGTATAACAGAATGGATTGCCGTTGGGTAAATAGTGAGTAAAGACTGATAGTTTCAAAACTGATTGTAAAGAACTCTCTCTATCATTTTTCCTTGCTTACTCTGTTACTTTTTTTACCGACGAGTGGCCCGCTTCCCCCCAGATGACTTTGAGTCTTACAGTGGTGGTCTACAGTCCACAGTCCATCAGTCAGTAGGCGGATGTCTGTGTGTGAGGAGGTGACCGTCTACAGTCCACAGTCTATCAGTCAGTAGGAGGATGTCTGTGTGTGAGGTGGTGACCGTCTACAGTCCACAGTCCATCAGTCAGTAGGCGGATGTCTGTGTGTGAGGTGGTGACCGTCTACAGTCCACAGTCCATCAGTCAGTAGGCGGATGTCTGTGTGTGAGGTGGTGACCGTCTACAGTCCACAGTCCATCAGTCAGTAGGCGATGTCCGTGTGTGATGAGGTGACCGTCTACAATCACAGTCCAATAGTCAGTCAGTAGGCAGATGTGTGTGTGTGGGAGGTGGTGACCGTCCACAGTCCACAGTCCATCAGTCAGTAGGCGGATGTCTGTGTGTGAGGAGGTGACCGTCTACAGTCCACAGTCTATCAGTCAGTAGGAGGATGTCTGTGTGTGAGGTGGTGACCGTCTACAGTCCACAGTCCATCAGTCAGTAGGCGGATGTCTGTGTGTGAGGAGGTGACCGTCTACAGTCCACAGTCTATCAGTCAGTAGGAGGATGTCTGTGTGTGAGGTGGTGACCGTCTACAGTCCACAGTCCATCAGTCAGTAGGCGGATGTCTGTGTGTGAGGTGGTGACCGTCTACAGTCCACAGTCCATCAGTCAGTAGGCGGATGTCTGTGTGTGAGGTGGTGACCGTCTACAGTCCACAGTCCATCAGTCAGAAGGCGGATGACTGTGTGTGAGGTGGTGACCGTCCACAGTCCACAGTCCATCAGTCAGAAGGCGGATGTGTGTGTGGGAGGTGGTGACCGTCTACAGTCCACAGTCCATCAGTCAGTAGGAGGATGTCTGTGTGTGAGGTGGTGACCGTCTACAGTCCACAGTCCATCAGTCAGTAGGCGGATGTGTGTGTGGGAGGTGGTGACCGTCTACAGTCTACAGTCCAATAGTCAGTCAGTAGGCGGATGTGTGTGTGGGAGGTGGTGACAGTCTACAGTCCACAGTCCAACAGTCAGTCAGTAGGCGGTGTGTTTGTGCGAGGTGTGACTGTCCACAGTCCACAGTCCATCAGTCAGTGGGCGGATGTCTGTGTGTGAGGTGGTGACCGTCTACAGTCCACAGTCCAACAGTCAGTCAGTAGGCGGATGTGTGTGTGGGAGGTGGTGACCGTCTACAGTCCACAGTCCGTCAGTCCGTAGGCGGTTGTCTGTGTGCGAGATGTGACTGTTCACAGTCCACAGTCCATCAGTCAGTGGGCGGATGTCTGTGTGTGAGGTGGTGACCGTCTACAGTCCACAGTCCATCAGTCAGTAGGAGGATGTATGTGTGCGAGGAGGTGACCGTCTACAGTCCACAGTCCATCAGTCAGTAGGCGGATGTCTGTGTGTGAGGTGGTGACCGTCTACAGTCCACAGTCCATCAGTCAATAGGAGGAAGTCTGTGTGTGAGGAGGTGACCGTCTACAGTCCACAGTCCATCAGTCAGTAGGCGGATGTCTGTGTGTGAGGTGGTGACCGTCTACAGTCCACAGTCCACCAGTCAGTAGGAGGATGTCTGTGTGTGAGGTGGTGACCGTCTACAGTCCACAGTCCATCACTCAGTAGGAGGATGTCTGTGTGTGAGGAGGTGACCGTCTACAGTCCACAGTCCATCAGTCAGTAGGCGGATGTCTGTGTGTGAGGTGGTGACCGTCTACAGTCCACAGTCCATGTCTGTGTGTGAGGTGGTGACCGTCTACAGTCCACAGTCCATCAGTCAGTGGGCGGACGTCTGTGTGTGAGGTGGTGATCGTCTACAGTCCACAGTCCATCAGTCAGTAGGAGGATGTCTGTGTGTGAGGTGGTGACCGTCTACAGTCCACAGTCCATCAGTCAGTAGGCGGATGTCTGTGTGTGAGGTGGTGACCGTATACAGTCCACAGTCCATGTCTGTGTGTGAGGAGGTGACCGTCTACAGTCCACAGTCCATCAGTCAGTAGGCTGATGTCTGTGTGTGAGGTGGTGACCGTCTACAGTCCACAGTCCATCAGTCAGTAGGCGGATGTCTGTGTGTGAGGTGGTGACCGTCTACAGTCCACAGTCCATCAGTCAGTAGGCGGATGTCTGTGTGTGACGTGGTGACCGTCTACAGTCCACAGTCCATCAGTCAGTAGGCTGATGTCTGTGTGTGAGGAGGTGACCGTCTACAGTCCACAGTCCATCAGTCAGTAGGCGGATGTCTGTGTGTGAGGTGGTGACCGTCTACAGTCCACAGTCCATCAGTCAGTAGGCGGATGTCTGTGTGTGAGGTGGTGACCGTCTACAGTCCACAGTCCATCAGTCAGTAGGCGGATGTCTGTGTGTGAGGTGGTGACCGTATACAGTCCACAGTCCATGTCTGTGTGTGAGGAGGTGACCGTCTACAGTCCACAGTCCATCAGTCAGTAGGCTGATGTCTGTGTGTGAGGTGGTGACCGTCTACAGTCCACAGTCCATCAGTCAGTAGGCGGATGTCTGTGTGTGAGGTGGTGACCGTCTACAGTCCACAGTCCATCAGTCAGTAGGCGGATGTCTGTGTGTGACGTGGTGACCGTCTACAGTCCACAGTCCATCAGTCAGTAGGCTGATGTCTGTGTGTGAGGAGGTGACCGTCTACAGTCCACAGTCCATCAGTCAGTAGGCGGATGTCTGTGTGTGAGGTGGTGACCGTCTACAGTCCACAGTCCATCAGTCAGTAGGCGGATGTCTGTGTGTGAGGAGGTGACCGTCTACAGTCCACAGTCCATCAGTCAGTAGGCGGATGTCTGTGTGTGAGGTGGTGACCGTCTACAGTCCACAGTCCATCAGTCAGTAAGCGGATGTCTGTGTGTGAGGTGGTGACCGTCTACAGTCCACAGTCCACCAGTCAGTAGGCGGATGTCTGTGTGTGAGGTGGTGACCGTATACAGTCCACAGTCCATCAGTCAGTAGGCGGATGTCTGTGTGTGAGGTGATTACCGTCTTCAGTCCACAGTCCATCAGTCAGTAGGCGGATGTCTGTATGTGAGGTGGTGACCGTCTACAGTCCACAGTCCATCAGTCAGTAGGCGGATGTCTGTGTGTGAGGTGGTGACCGTATACAGTCCACAGTCCATGTCTGTGTGTGAGGAGGTGACCGTCTACAGTCCACAGTCCATCAGTCTGTAGGCGGATGTCTGTCTGTGAGGTGGTGACCGTCTACAGTCCACAGTCCATCAGTCAGTAGGAGGATGTCTGTGTGTGAGGTGGTGACCGTCTACAGTCCACAGTCCATCAGTCAGTAGGCGGATGTCTTGTGTGAGGTGGTGACCGTCTACAGTCCACAGTCCATCAGTCAGTAGGCGGATGTCTGTGTGTGAGGTGGTGACCGTCTACAGTCCACAGTCCATCAGTCAGTAGGAGGATGTCTGTGTGTGAGGTGGTGACCGTCTACTGTCCACAGTCCACCAGTCAGTAGGCGGATGTCTGTGTGTGAGGAGGTGACTGTCTACAGTCCACAGTCCATCAGTCAGTAGGAGGATGTCTGTGTGTGAGTTGGTGACCGTCTACAGTCCACAGTCCATCAGTCAGTAGGAGGATGTCTGTGTGTGAGGAGGTGACCGTCTACAGTCCACAGTCCATCAGTCAGTAGGTGGATGTCTGTGTGTGAGGTGGTGACCGTCTACAGTCCACAGTCCATCAGTCAGTAGGAGGATGTCTGTGTGTGAGTTGGTGACCGTCTACAGTCCACAGTCCATCAGTCAGTAGGCGGATGTACACATGTCGGATGTCACTCTGGATACTCCGGCGCCAGATGATTGATGGTGTCAGATATTGTAGAGTTAGAGATCAGTAAGGTCAGTGGGGGCGACCCTACACTGTCCAAGATGCAGGAGTTTATTTTAAGTTTATTATTATTTATTGCGAGTAATTTCTTTAAAATAACGTTTAGTTTATGAATTTTTATTGGTTTTTTGCACCTTTCGAAGTTATTTACCAATGGGAAGTAAGCGAGTACAAATAATAATTATTGATTATGCAGAACAAGTCTTATTTTAGGAAGATAAAATGATGTATTTAAATAGTTTTAGTGTTAGTTTACACTTGGCATAAAACCAATTATAATTGTATTTTTATGGTTTATATACAATTATTATGTTTTTTTATGTAGCTAATGAGTAACTGACTGAACATATGCCTTAACAGTAAAACCATAACAAATAAAACATACTAAAATGGATTGTTTTAGTATTAGTTCTTTTTTTAATTTTATGAATACTTTAATTTTAAAACTTGATTGGACGACCCGAACCAATGCAGATCAAGGAAGATTATTATCTTCTTGTTTTTCAATAAGGAAAACCGACGGAAGGTCAAATTGGTTTGAAACGTTCATCAAAATTTGCTGTTACAAACAAAATACAATGAAGACTGCATATTTTCTTTGTTTTGATTATGTAAGTGTAAGCATTGCACATGGGAGTATGACAATCACTCACTAAAGTTTCCTCTAAAATGAAATAAATTGTGTGCTTCAACATTTATTTCCGTAATAATAATAGAACGTGACGGCCAAAGCATTTTTTTAAGATTTTTGCAAAAACTAGGCCAGATTAGTTTTATAATCTTTTATATCATGATAAGAAAAATGTATCGTAAACAAAATATTGCGTAACTTTAAAAGAAAATAATCATTGTACAATAATGTAATGTTTTTTATTATGGTACGGGAATAGATTAAATATTCTTTTTATACTACGGGTTTCGTTCTGTACCAAGCAATACGTTTGATGCTTTTTCGAGTCCCCTCTGACAAAGTCAACACTCCAGAGCGAATGACTGATCACTTACATCGTCACACCGATGGCTCTCGTTCTTTAATCGCTTTCCCTTGTTTGGAGCGCGTAACAGTGAAGAGCTCTTTAACACGAACGAAACTCCGCGCCGAGTGGCTCAGTTCACGCCTCTCGCTCACAGCTCATAGCACACAACACAACACAACACTCCGCGCCGAGTGGCTCAGTTCGCGTGCCTCGCTCACAGCTCATAGCACACAACGCAACACACAATACTCCGCGCCGAGTGGCTCAGTTCACGCCTCTCGCTCGCAGCTCATAGCACACAACACAACACAACACTCCGCGCCGAGTGGCTCAGTTCGCGCCCATCGCTCACAGCTCATAGCTCACAACACAACACACAATACTCCGCGCCGAGTGGCTCAGTTCATGCCCCTCGCTCGCAGCTCATAGCACACAACACAACACAACACTCCGTGCCGAGTGGCTCAGTTCGCGCCCCTCGCTCACAGCTCATAGCTCACAACACAACACACAATACTCCGCGCCGAGTGGCTCAGTTCGCGCCTCCCGCTCACAGCTCATAGCACACAACACAACACAACACAACACTCCGCGCCTAGTGGCTCAGTTCGCACCCCTCGCTCACAGCTCATAGCTCACAACACAACACACAATACTCCGCGCCGAGTGGCTCAGTTCATGCCCCTCGCTCGCAGCTCATAGCACACAACACAACACAACACTCCGTGCCGAGTGGCTCAGTTCGCGCCCCTCGCTCACAGCTCATAGCACACAACACAACACACAATACTCCGCGCCGAGTGGCTCAGTTCACGCCTCTCGCTCACAGCTCATAGCACACAACACAACACACAATACTCCGCGCCGAGTGGCTCAGTTCGCGCCCCTCGCTCACAGCTCATAGCACACAACACAACACAACACTCCGCGCCGAGTGGCTCAGTTCGCGCCCCTCGCTCACAGCTCATAGCACACAACACAACACACAATACTCCGCGCCGAGTGGCTCAGTTCGCGCCCCTCGCTCACAGCTCATAGCACACAACACAACACACAATACTCCGCGCCGAGTGGCTCAGTTCGCGCCCCTCGCTTACAGCTCATAGCACACAACACAACACACAACACTCCGCGCCGAGTGGCTCAGTTCTCACCCCTCGCTCACAGCTCATAGCACACAACACAACACACAACACTCCGCGCCGAGTGGCTCAGTTCGCGCCCCTCGCTCACAGCTCATAGCACACAACACAACACACAATACTCCGCGCCGAGTGGCTCAGTTCGCGCCCCTCGCTCACAGCTCATAGCACACAACACAACACACAAAACTCCGCGCCGAGTGGCTCAGTTCGTGCCCCTCGCTCACAGCTCATAACACACAACACAACACAACACCCCGCGCCGAGTGGCTCAGTTCGCGCCCTACGCTCACAGCACATAGCACACAACACTCCACGCCGAGTGGCTCAGTTCGCGCCCCTCGCTCACAGCACACAACACAACACACAACGCTGCTCCAAGCTACAACCGGGCTGGATGTGTTTACTTGTAATTTACTTGTAACATCTCTTGTGATACCATTGGGATAAAAACATCATTGCCCAATTCAAAATCGTCGGCCCAAAATCACTCATCTCAGTCCGGGAAAGCAAAAGCCAAAATTCAAAATTGTTCTCCAAACTTCAAAACTGTTCACATTAATTCCCAATGTGCAACAAACAAAATTGATGACCTTTTATTAATGTGCGAAGAACTAATGCCTGACGTTTTCATTGTTTCAGAGCATAGCTTCCTTGAGAAAAATATAAATCTTTTTAAAATTGGAAACTACAAATTGGCATCATATTTTCACAGAACGTCGTTTAAGAGTGGTGGTGTGGCAATTTTTGTAAAACAAACGATGCAATTTGAGACGTTCAAAATTGAAACATGTACAGACCTTGATTTTGAAGCTAGTGGAGTCAAGATAAATTTGGGATCATACGGGAAAGTAAATATTATTGGTCTGTATAGATCACCCAGTGGGTGTATTGATAATTTTTTCGAAAAACTAGAACATCTTTTTAAATTTTTATATGAAAGTAAAAAGAAATTCATAGTAATGGGGGATTTTAATATTGATGTTCTAGACTACACCAACCACAAAACCCAGCGGTTACGGGATGTCCTGGACACATTCAATTTAATTTGGTCCGTGAACACGCCAACCAGAGTAACAGCGACGTCGAGAACGGCCATCGACAATGTAGTAACAAACATTCCAAATTCCAAAGTCTCAGTGATAAATGCAGCCATTTCTGATCACTTTGCACAGGAGGTAGTAGTCCCTGGTCACTTGCCGGAAAATATAGCTCCCTCTTTCAAATTTAATAGGGTTGTTCAACCTAGAAACATTGCAATATTGAACAATGCCTTGAAATATGAATCATGGGTATTTCTCAACAAATTTTCACATGTAGATAACATGTTCCAGGCTTTTGAGAGTTGTTTAAGTTTTCATTTAAACACTTTTTGTCCTTTCAAAAAGTCAAAAATCAAACCATCCATACAAACGAATTCCTGGATTACTCGTGGTATTCGTATATCTCGAGAAAAACTCAAATTCTTTCACTCAATTTACATTCAAACTCAAAATCAAAATTTTAAAGATTTTTACAGAAACTACAAAAGAATTTACAGAAAAGTAATTAAAGCAGCAAAAGCTTATGATGTGGATCGCACTCTAAAACATTGTCAAAATTTTTCAAAATCTGCCTGGAAAATAATTAATAATATTTCAAAACCAACCAAACATTCAGAATCTATCAAACTCGAAAACGATGGTAAAATTATTTCAGACTCAAAACAAGTGGCCAACAAATTGAATCAATATTTTTCTTCAGTTGCTTTGCCGGATCCATCCTTTAAAAGTCCAAATTTTCACGCGATCCCAGGCGGTGGTCCGGTTTCGTCTATGGCTCTATCTCCTGTCAGTGAGGATGAGGTGGTGCGTGTCATTGAGGACTTGAAACCGAAAAAGACCTGTGACATCAATGGAATGTCGGTATGGTTGTTCAAACGTTGCTTTAGGCACATTTTGAAGCCACTAACCAAATTGATCAACTTCTCTTTTGAAACTGGAGTTTTCCCAGCCCAGCTGAAACTGGCTAAAGTGATTCCGCTATTCAAAAAGGACAATCCCTTAAATGCCAGCAACTACAGGCCAATTTCAATCCTGCCTGTCTTAAGCAAGGTCTTCGAGAAGCTTTTTCTAGAGAGGTTATCGAAGTATCTTGAACGTTTTGACATTCTGTCTTCAAATCAGTTTGGGTTCAGGAAAAATAACTCCACAGTTGACGCAATAAATAGTCTCATTGATATGGTTGTCGATGGTCTCGAGAGGCGAGAACATGTGCTCAGCATATTTCTCGACCTTTCGAAAGCGTTTGACTGTGTGCATCATGAGACACTGCTGCACCAGTTAGAGACGTACGGCATTCGCGGTTTGCCACTCAAGTGGCTACAATCTTACCTGGAAGACCGGTTCCAATGTGTAGAAATTGAGGGCGAACTTTCTGAAAAAGTAAAAATGGTTCAAGGTGTCCCGCAGGGATCAATCCTAGGGCCAGTCCTTTTTTTGCTGTACGTCAATAATATCGGTTCATCAATCCAGAATGGAAAGGTGATCCAGTACGCTGACGACACAACGATCTGCGTACGTGCGTCAACAAATCATGAGCTGGAGGTAAATTCTTTCATTGATCTGAATTCGTGTATTCAGGCATTTTCCGAAATCAATCTCAAAACAAACAATTCAAAATCAAATTTTCTGTCATTTTACCTCCGGCAGCAGGAATTGGACATCCAGCCTGCAGTAATGGTGGATGATGACCTCTTAGAGGCTTCTGATTCCGTCAAATTCTTAGGGATGCACCTTGACAGAGGGCTGACCTGGGAAGACCACGTTGATCACATTTGTGGCAAGGTTGCATCTGGTATTTTTGCTATGCGCAACCTTGCAAAATTCTGCTCAAAAGATGTACTTACAATGGCCTACTTTGGCCTAATTTATCCCCATCTCTCCTACGGAATAAGAGTATGGGGTGGTTGTGCAAAGTTCAGGCTGGAACGCGTATTCAAGCTGCAAAAAAAAGCAGTAAGAATAATTTGCAAATTGCAGCCTAGAGATTCATGCAAGGACGCCTTCAGGGAACTTGAACTACTGACATTGCCCTCCTTGTATATTTTTGAAGTGGCTTTGTACTGCAAATACAAATGTTCACTTTTACAAGGTAGTGAAGTTCATTACCACAATACCAGAGGCAGGAACGAATACCGATCACAACAGCACAGAACAGTGATGTTTGAGAATTTACCTTCTCAGATTGGTATCAAGCTCCTAAATAAACTCCCTGAAGGTGTCAAACAATCTGAAAGCAAAAATCAATTTAAGTCTCGACTTAAACGCCTCTTGGTGTCCAAAGTCCTTTACTCAGTTGACGAGTTCATGATGAGCCGCTGGGAAAACTAAATTTTAGGTATTAATCGCGATAAAAATTGTGGCAGTGATGTTCATCTCAAAATGTGGACTGTTTTGTCATTTATTTAATAATAATATTGCTAAATAAATGACAAAATAATATTGCTAATGTTGCTAAATAGATGACGCTTGCAATACAATGTACATTGTCTTCCTGCAATAAAGATTTTTATTATTATTATTATTTATTATTATTATTGCCCCGTTAGTCGCGGGCTGTTTGTTTAAATAGTCTCACAACAGTGTTGTTTATTTAATCGGTCATGTCGTATTTCGCTGTGAAATATAGTTTTAAATGCACGTTTTGTCTTTCACGCTGGGGATTCATACAGTTTTAGTGCTCTCGCTATTGTTTATTTTATACGGAACGTTTCTGTAGCAATTTTCTTTTTAACTTAGGGATTTAACTACTTTTTAATTATTTTTAACTTGTTTTTTTAAGCTAGGAAAAAGTAACATCGTGCTTTTTTAATATGTATCGGCTCTTCAGCATGAGCGAAAGCAATTAGTTGCAATATAGTATTATCAACTTTATTTTTTTATTTCAGCCTTAAATAATGTATCAGAGCAGTCGAGTCTCTAACGGCCCAGTGTTACTGTATTGACTCGCCTACCTTGACTTTCAATAAACTCCAATTATAGTTTTTGTTTTTACATTTACCTTTGTTTAATTCACTCGTGATGAAGTATTTAGATCAGTATGCAATTTAAAAGCTATTTGTATAAAAAGTATGCATTTAACAAAATATATGACATTGTGTATTAACGTGAGACAAAAACACATTGCAGACCTTGAGAAAACTACTTGATAGATTCTAAACAAATTTTGAAACTAATTTGAAGAGGAGTTTTAAGTAGGAAATGGCCTAAAATTGGCACTTTAAAAGTAGACGTAAAGTTAACAAACATTTATTTTTTAATGTTTAAATATTTATACAATAAAAAATATAAATAAATTTAGTGAAAGACAAGTTTTTTAATGTACATATTTTTTACCGCACAATCTTATAACACGTAGTTTGGTAGGATGGCAGCTGAGTGGCTATATGCTACTCGGCTTCTTATTCGAAGGAAACCAAAATGAAGTTTTAAATAATTGCATATATTGATCCTAGGAATAAATCAGCACTCTCCAAAAGTAACAAAGACATTATCCCATCCATTCACATGCAGTCATTCCTTATTTTTGTTTTGGTTAATGTACGTGTGGGATGCACTCCGTTTTTAAATGTTAGCTTTACTATATGTAATTGAAATTATTTCAGAGTTTATAATTTTTTTTATGGAACGACCAAATAAAAGTGTTAATTTAAACGCCTATAACGGTTCGTTTCTATCTCGGGCCGCAGGGCCGCAGGCTTCTGTAGCTGCACCGCGAGTTGTGTTGAAAAGATATTTATGGGCAGCGATCCAGCCGCTATCGCCCATTACAAAGCCGGGATTTGTTTAGTTGGCTTAACATTTGGTATAAATCAAACTTCACTTTGTTTAACTCCTTTTCTTGTTACGTCAGGAATCTACTTGTCAAAATTTTCTTAGGTGATTGCCAAATGAGGAAGACATAAGACATCCAAAAATTTCACAACATATTTCGTTGTAATGATATATTGTGATATTGTAATCTTGTAAGTGATTCGACAGTGTAAATCTTTTGTTCTGCTTAGGCTCGCAGAACCTGCAGGTAAGGGCCCCCGGGACCGTAGTTAACTATGTGATCCATAACTAACGCCAGTCATTGTTGTTAGTTAGTCTGAAGTGCTTAAGCTTTCGAAATTGGGTTGTAAATTTTGGCTCAAGTGCACAAACCATCAAAGTTTAATTTAATTATTAGCTTTTAAAAACCAATTTTATTTTGCGAAAAAGGTTCAGCAAAATATGTGCAGATAATGTATTGCTAAGATACGTTGAGAATTTGTAAATTAAAACATTAGAATACTACCTAAATCATGGATCTTGGAGCAGATAATTTTAGTTGATGCAAGCGTAATGCGTAATGCAAGTTGAATATCTGAACTTTATTATGTCGGTGTTGCGTTGTTGTTATAAATCATTGCGCTTTGTTAACTTTAAATTAAGAACATTATTGCAGCGTTAAAATGAAGAAGAAACAAAACGACCGTGCAATATTGTTTTTTAATATGTAATTCTCTTTTTGCAGTCTCAAAGAGCCTGACTTTCAGCCGTTTTACTCCATCTGACACCTGCGTCAGTGATCCGCTTTCAATATATTTATACTCATTTTAAATTTGTTTGTATTTTTATGTAATATTTAAAATTATTTCTGCGTTTCTGCTGTCTAAAAAACGGAATGTTGCATGGTTGGGTAAGAACCATTAAAGTTTTATCCTACCTACATTCTTATTTGTGTAGTTTTATATACGTTTAAGTTTTCTAGCAGGTAAAAAAAACAGGTTTAATAAATTTTGATGATTTTGTTTTCTTGTTGTTAATATCAAAACGTTGCTACCCTTGAAGATTATCATTACTAACAATTATTTAAAATAATGAGATAAGAACAAATTAAACAAATTAGGGTATTGTTATTGTTAACAGTCATAGTAAAATAACTGGAAGTTGAAATACACTTTTTTATTTATAATATACTTGTGATCATGCACTGCTCAGCAGCGTTGTAGTTTTGTTTGTTCGTGATAAATACATAGATGTTTATTAAAGTTATCTGTTTCTTAAAATATCTGCTCCAATATTTTATCTTATGGGCAAAAACGAAACTTTAAGGGCTTCTAGGGCTCTTTCTCAAGTCAAACCTTCATAAATTTTATTTCCTGCAAAACTTCACTTTCTGAAGACACTAAATTTAAATTTAAAGGCTCAGAACTGTTAGACGGGTCTTGAATACAACAACACCTAGCGTATTAAATAAGTAAAAATAGATGTTGAGTTAACCGTATACTAATAAAGGAATTTAAAATACATATATTCGATTTTTTAAGCCTTTGCAGATGTGGAATTCGATGATTTTTTACTCTATAGTCTAAAACCACTGTATTTGTGTCACGTAGACAACTTATGTACGCCTAATAACATTTTTTGCTGTTATTGAACTCTAAAAATATTTAAAATATATTTTTATGTAAAAATAGTCAAACTTCCCACTTTGCAGGCAGCTAGATATTATAAATTACTCCAGCTATTCAAAAGATTAAATTACCGTGAAAAATAGTTAACGTTTTTGGGTAATCTAAATATATAATTTCTTTACATTAGGAACCTTGGAAAGTTTTACCGGTAGTATTTTTTAACTGTTTATTGAAAAAAAAAATTAATGAATAGCACGTTAATGATACACATACATTATCAATTATGTTTCGCAAATGGTATTTTTTTCTCGTAAATTTAGAACAACGAACGTTATTGTATACTACAACATAACTAGACAAAACCAAAGCTAAACATTCATGAAATAGTGTAACAAAATGGGATCACTCGTCAGGGTTTTATAATTAAATTCCATCAGTTTTAGTAACAAATATTTAAAACAGTTTAGGGAGTATAAACTGAATTCAGTTAAATGGGTTTAACTGCAATAAAAACTGTAATTCATTCATACACAATTAGCAGTTTGTGGGTTTTACGATTCGCATGTCGCCTGGTTTATTATGCCTCTGTCAAGTTTTACACCTTTGCGTTATTTTGTTATTGCTTATTGCTGTGTTTTGTGTTTAAGATTATGTTTTTCATTACCTCAGCCATTATTTAATGTTTTTATTACCTTAGCCATTAGCTTTATTGCTACATTCATAATTGAAAAACTAACTTCAAATAATTAATGAGGGTGTTGATCTCATGATATATTAGTTGGCTAGCCCGCATATAGAAGGCCAAGAAACTGAGATTGTTTTAACACCACAAACTTATCTGAATAATAAAGTGTTGTAAAATAATTGAGTTGCTCGATAATAAACAACTGTTAATAGCGGATAAGTGATTGAATGAAAAAGTTAAAATTCAATTATTGTCGTTTTCCATCTTTCTTTTCGTTTAAGTTAACCACATGGGAAATTGTTCTCGTGCTGTTCAATGATCCGATAAAAGGTTTTACTTGACGCATGATCTTATTTGATCCACAGTTTATAGAGGATTTCAAAAAGAATCATGGTTGTAAATGATACAGCTGTTCGGAAAGATAGCACCAAGCTCAGGTACGAACGGCTATATCTACGGAGGACCAGTTCCAAGATAGAAGTATTTACCGATGGGTCTGCCAGCCATCCTTTAAATCATATATTTATATGAAAAATACATCATCATATTAAACTTGGAGCTATAGCCGATATTAAAAAAAATAGTTAACGCAAAAATTGTATAGCTCAGCATATTGTTATAAATTTTAATTATTTATTTTTAATACGCAGTGATATGACTATAATACTACGAACTATAATCAGAACGAACGTTGTTTGTATCAATATCGAAGCAATTAATTTTAAGGTATTTTTTGTCTGTATTGTGTATTAAAAGTGTCATTACAATATATATCCATTGTTTTTTTTTTCAATTATAAATGAGTCTCGACAAATCCAGCGAGATAAAGTTGATAACAACAATATCGTGAGCTGGGAGAGGATGCCAGTGTTGGCGTTATTGTACTCGCATTGTTAGCATTCTTCCATGTGACCTCATGTACTTGGGTCGCTTTGTTTACTGAAAATACTTTGACGCCGATAACATAATGCTATAAAACAAATAGTATAATTATAACAATTATCGGTGCTAATGATGGTAATACAATGAAAGAATGTGCTGTACTCATAAAAAGTTAGAAGTATTGATATATGTGTTCTGTTTTGGTTGTATATTTAAATAGATAAAAAACATCTATCATTCACTTTGTTCATCGTTTTTGAACACCGTACCGTTCCTTACCGTATACCGTTTTTAAACATTGTCGTAAACACGGCACACCATACGTTATTTTCCTTCTTCATCTCAAATATATATTCTACTATTAAAAAAAACTTGCTTATTGAGTTAAAATCCTCCAGACTTTTCTCATTCCTTATTGCAGAGGTACATTTTATGAAAGCTTGTAGACTCATATTAACTGACTCCAAAATCCATGGTTAACCCAAAATGAAATTTTAATATTAAAAGAAAAAAATTACTCAGACAATTATTTACTGTTACTTTTATTAAATTTATGTACTCAGAAATGGCTTCTTCTGTTTCAGGTGCGATAACAGTGTTAAATTGTTCAGAAAAATATACCATGGTATGTATGTCTTAAGCTATTTTTGGCAGGTTAATCCCTTGTCATCGATTTAAAAGTATCAACCTTCTTAAGAAATGAAGAATTAGTATTTGAATCTTTTTATCCTTACAATATTTACCATGTTGGATTAATCTTGAGTAATATAATACAGTTAATTACAAGGAATGTATCTGGTCAAACTAAACTGAAATATTCAATAAGAATGACAAGAAGTACCCTTTAATATGGTAATGATATTGCATTTATAGTTTGTCTACAGTCACATTATTTTCTTTAGCATATTTAGGATAGGGTGAGTGCACAAATGATTGGCTCCCCCCCCCCCCCCCCGCCAGTGAATGACCTATTTACCTTAAAAATTACTGTATTAGGCATTTTATTTCGGCGAGCAATTCATAAATAGGCTCAACTACAGCATTGAAATCTTATTTAGGATTCTCTGCAATTAGTACAAACTAGTGGCTTGAAAAAGCTAAAAGCCTAATCATAACACTTTTTAGCGAATTTCCTCAGAAATAAGCTATTACGGTCGTTTTAACAGAACAGAATGCAAAAAATATCCCTTCAGGGTAACCTCAGCAATCATATTAATATTTATATTAATTGACAGCTTTTTATGTGTACTTTCTGGATATGAAGTGAGTTTATTGTGAAATTGCATTTTTACCTGCAAAAATCTCGATTTGTTTCAAAATTTAACATGGGCTTCTATGGGAAATAGAATTTTCATGTTTTGAATTTTGTTAGCACGATAACTCTCGTAAATATCCTCCGATCGTAACAAAATTTGGTACAGACATGTAAAACTAGATTCTCTTGGACGAGTTCGTAAACCAGCCAGATCAACATATCCAAAGTGGGGTAAAGGCCCCATTTTACCCCCCAAAAATGGGTCTTTTGAGTTTTTCAAATTGAAAAATTATATTTAACCAATTATTGTTTGCACCATTGGGTTTAGCTCGAAAAAACAAACAATTTGGTATTTTAAATCATTCCTCTAAGTCCATTGGTCTCCGAGATATTGCTGCTTCACATTTTTCCCCCTGTGTTTTTAGTATCAGGGCAGCAGAATGTTAGCTTACCCAATTTCGTATTTACTCTCTACTGAGGTTTTAAAGGAATCGCTTTGAGTGAGTTCTCAGTTTATCAATGTATTTAATAGAATTTTGTTTTTTTTAACAATTATATGTTAATATAATTTAAAAAATAAACATTCTTGCCTACTTCATTATATGAAATATTTGTGTTCTTTCATCTAAGTCATTTACCAATATTTTTTAAAATATCTTTTTTAAAACAAGCTATAAAATATTATTTTAATACATAAATATATCACTTGTTTACTTTTCTTTTTTTTGTAATAATGGATTAATTGCTGGATATTTTGTAATTAGAAATTCGCTGAGTACGCAGGTTTGCTGCGACGGGGTATTTTATTTTAGTACAAAAAATACCTTCATAGTAAAACGGCTTTGGGATCACTTTATGTCAACATTTAGCATATGACTTGGAATCGTCTCATCACCACATTTTTTATTTAAACAAAGCAGGCGTTTTTATTTCCCAAACCTTTTTAAATGGCAGATATTTAAAGTTATTTATCGTTTTCTGGAGGATTTCAAGGAATTTATGTATTTTTCCCCAGTCCCTGATAGCAAACACCCTTTAATTTGAGCCCTCTCCTCCCATCATCCTGCGACTTGCCAAACGCCCACAATTTCGGCGCAAAAATTACCCTAACGTTGTTATATATTATATAAATTTCCGTTACTGAAAATATGTTTTTTTACATATTTAATGTCCAGTGACCAACCACCTACAAGTTTAGTCTCGCCAAGAAGCTAAACGTTTATTCTGCAATTTATGAGTATTTAAAAAGTATCATGAATAAACAATAGCTAACATTTTACTTTTCGATTTAAAATACATTTAATTTAATATTACATTTATACTTGCTCTCTTGCTATCATTAGTTATTTTGAGGTCGGTCATTCATTTGAGCAATGAAATAGTTGTCTAAAAATGGTAATTTAAATTTTTCTGATTGTAGGTAATTTTTACTGATGATTCTTAATCCTGTTCCGACAAACGAGCGTTTTTATGCGTTACAGATAACAATAAATAAGAAATAAGTGAATAATATTGAATTAACATGACACAACGTCTTTAACCGGTCATTCACTGGTGCACTCACCCTAAGTGATTTATACTACATTAGAAACTTTAGAAGAATTGTAATTGTGAATTTTTCCTTGTTGAATATTGACATAACTATATAAGGGAGGAGAATAAGGTTAGTCAGAGACACCCAGGTTTGCTAATGCAATATGCCACGTATTCGGTAGATGATAGGCTATTTTGCGAGTGCCACTTCATAAAGCCATATTAATATGCCTTTAAAATATTGCAATAATTTAGATGGCACATCCTCAAACATTAATTTATAAATTTACTATGCTTAAGGGTTTTAAAATTATGTACGGATTTCACTAGAAATAATATCTTATGGTAGCTATGTAGATCTACATTAAGCTATGTTATCTAGCTTTTGACTGGATCCTGTTTTTGAATGATTCTAGTAAAACATTCCTTATGATTTTTCAAAATAATTTCAATATTGTCGTTGTATTTATAACTCGCTTTATCAATGAGACTATAAAGGCAGGAATAAAACAGAACACCTTAAATTTTCCTAATTTGGTATATACATGATTTTTTGCCATAGTTCAATGCGAAAACATGAAAGTCATAATTGCAATATAAATATTCAATTTTCAATTTAGCGCTATATCTAAATTTCATGCACTTCAAATAAAGAGGAGGTGGAAAGATCGTTGGATCTGGGAGGATATTGCAGCCCCCGGCCTGGACACACAGGCCGGATATTCACACAGGACTTATGAAAAAGTTCTCGGACCCAGAAACCGCGGGGGGCAGAGGGGGGGGGGCTAATCGGTGACTGCACTAGACAGATAACGGCGGTCATATTGTAACACCTGACACATCGCGTGTGATTGTTGGTTCATTAACAACATACTCCCTGTGATAAAGGGAAACAGTTTAAATTTTTGGACAAAAATCATCAGACCCCTTTATAATAGGTTTATTTTGTTTTTAAATTTCAAAATTGTCATAATTTTTTCCATTTAGATACTTCAATAATCGTTTTAATTACAGCATTAATAACAATAAAAGTCATCAATTGTGTACATTTCATAATTTGTTTGATCCTTTGTGAACGGACATAAATAAAATCCTATGCTAAGTAAATAAATAACTATTCTAAGCCAATCATTCCAACATTTCAATTTAATTAAACTTGGTTAGGTTTAATAAATTCGGAACCCTAAGCTTCGGAATTAAGCTTATAATTCGGAACACTGAGTATTAAATGGCTGTTTAGAAGTTTTATTTGTCTGTAAAATCCATTATCTTTTTTCTATTAAAGAAAATATTAATCTTTGTGGAGTGAAAGTCGATTTATTCAACAATGGCGGTGTTCAGCTCTGGTAATAGCCTTGTTTGTAAACATTTCTCACTCCCGCGACTTCTACGACGTTCTTCTCAGCAAAGGGAAAAGCAACCACAAATGCTTTCAAAAGTCATGATTCTTTTGTCAAATTCCGATCAAAATAGTTTACGTTAAATTACCAGATAAGACGCCGACCATGAGACAGGGGTAGTGGAATTTGATAAAAGCTTTGTTTCTGGCAAATACCAGCTGATTCATTTTGCGAGAATTAGTAATTAATTAATACCAGTTCGATATTCAATTCAACAGCTGGGTCCAGTTTTGAACTTTCGCAAATCGCCTCAGGCTATCCGAGTACAGGCCTGATTTTTTGGCTTAGCTCACACTTCAAAATTTAAAGGTTTTGGAGAAGTGAGATATTTTTGCAATTTAAGTCCACTGGGAGATGTTATGTTTTATCGATTCAACTGTTTAAAATCATATACTGTATATTATAGACTCAGATTGGTTGGTAGCAATTTAAATAAACAGTAATTCCAAAAACTACTAATATTTACTAAAACGTAGTGTTTAACTAGCCTACTTGGTAACTCTGAGAAGATTTATTTGTGCTCGATTGGAGGGCCACGTTGTATGCGGTCGATAGTCGGTTGCAAGGTTGGGGTTAGTAAAGCAATTAGGGCTTGGGATTAGAGACTAACCCTTGGCTCGACCCAGAACAAAAAAATCAATGCTGGACCAACTCAGCTTCTCGCAGATATATTTTCTAATACATTTTAGAATATTGATTTTACTAGTAAAGCAAAAAATATTTAACTGTGATAAGACGCACTAATAACTAACTACACTATCTGTACAAGCCAGTTTGTCTTCCTAATTTATTTCTGAAGATGTTCTCATTTGGACTTTAGTAGAAAATACAATAAATATGTTAAACAAAATGCAAATTCAATCAAAATGAATATCTTTCACCCAATATTCTACTCCTTGTAGACCCCAACAAAGGTATTACAATTAATTAACAATAAGAAGTAATCCTTCATTAATGAAAAAGTTGTATTTGTGTACATTCAACACTTAGTTGGCTGTGAATGAAAGGAAATTGAATCTTTGTATTGCTTTATTTAGGTTAAGATTTTGGCCTTCTCGTACTTAAAGTTTAACCTTTGCCACTTATTCCAAAATTAATACTGTTTAAGTAGAATGTACCGTTAAAACTGTTGGAGGAATGTTTAAAGAGCTCGCAAGCCATGTTTTACTGGCTAATTACCTAGGGGAGCCAACCGGACAGTTAGCGTAGCAGGAAGAATTATAATTTCCCAAAGGGTTTCACATATTACTGAACAGCTCGGGCGAAACAATACCTCCCTCCCGATTCGTAAGTATGAACCTTTTCAATTATAAGTCGCGAATATAGTTTTGCATTAACAGTTATTTTCAATTCGATGCAGCCTCCAGGAATACAAGAATAGCGTAAATTGTATTTACATTCACTTCTCATGTGCCCTTGTTACTCAAGCAATTTAAAAATCTAAATATAGCAATGAAGACTTTAAAATTTTGATTAAAATATTTAACGTGGGTAATTTTGTATCTGCACTACGGCTATTACTCTTCAGTTAACTTTGATATAACAAAGAGAAGAGATAGTAGTTTACTACCAGTTTTAAAAGGATAAAATAGCTGGGCAAAGTGGTTTAGTATATCAAAGCTTATAATTTTCACGTGCTTTATGTAAACCAATCAGTAAAAGTGTGAATAAAGAATTCAATCTAAAAAAGTATTTTTATGAGTAGTATATTTAATTTTTACAAAAATGAAACTATGGATAAAAATTTAAAATTTTTTACGTTAAAAACGGAACAGAAACACTGACGAATCAAGATTGATAACAATTGATTGGTAAACAACGATTCAGCCGAGGCTTTTACCCCTTCCCCCTCCCTCCACCACCACCGCCACCCCACAACTCCCAGGGGCTGTTATCATTACCTCTTATCACGCTTTATCACACCACATGTTTCAGTTAATTCCATTATCTATAGGTCAAACACATTATTTCACACAGGGTTGTTTTCATTTAATTTATTTTATTTTATCGCAAATCTCCCATTCGCGTTGAATGCTTTTTAGGTAGGAATCGAATTCGCTAAACTTGTTCACTTGAATTTGATGTTTTAACTTAATTGATTTTGTTAAATTTTTTACGAAATATTTTGTTTTATTCTTACTTTTTTGTGAGTGTGTTATTTATTTATTTAATGAATTTCATGTTGCTAATTTTTATAATCAACGGTCTAACACAAGATAAGTATTTTATCCAAATAAAAAAACCGACGTGTTAATTTTGTATGCTGGTTGTTTTTGTGTTTGTATCTGTAGTTTTCCTCAGTTTTAGTAACAATTTTAAGCTAAGCAAAAATATTAGGTCGTTATGCCACATCTAAAATTTAAGTGATTACCTATATAATGGTTAATAAAGTAATTTATATTCAACATAAACCGTTTTACTCAAGTTACGGGGTTGTTGACGTATTTATTGTCGGGCAGAAAAGCTCATTACGCCGCCGGCCTCACAAGAACTGTGAATTATTAATAATTACGTGGCGCAATTTCAGAACTTACATAAGAAAATAGTTACGCTTGTAAATAATCCTTTTTTCCGCCGTTATAGAATGTATACCGCATTAGTTCATTTACATTTGGTGTGACCATGATGGAAATATAAATGAAGCATTTGAATATAATATTCAATCCAATTAATTATCATATTTTCATGATTTTTAGTTGATAATTGAGTTATTACTACTTTAAATTTCAAATTTCTGTTTTCTCCCATACCGTAAACATGGTCACAATGTAAAATAAATATTTAGATGAAAACATTTTGATTTAACTAATGTTCACCTTCATTCCTGTGACGGTTGAGACTTTTAGGTTCCAACATCGGTATCTAGATCGATTCCTTCGAACCATTCGATTAATCAGTAATGTAGAGAACAAAAGAGTTCAATTGCGTTGCCGGCAACTATTTATTTGATCTATTTCGAACAATAAAATACTCAGTTGTTGAAATAATGAATCAGCCGATTTGTTATTGAATTAGTACATAACAGCTGATGTCAGTCGTTATTTCAGTCGCTATTGTAGTCAATCGTTGTTCATGACGTGTTCTATCAGATTAAAAATGATATACGGATCGAAGCATATTGCAAGGCGAATGAAGAATAATGATGAGGCTGCCAGAACATGTTATGAATGTTGGTCGTCAGGATAAACGGAGCTGCCGTAATTTATATCTTTATTTGTTACATATTTAAGCATGCAACGGCTTAGTAATGGTTCAAAAGTAGGAACAGTAGTACATATTAGCCATTTGTGGCCAGTCTGCTTTGTGTGCTTTTTGTGTATGTCTTGTTTATTATTTCTCATTTTCACTGCACAAAACGATAATAAAAATTCAAAAACAGAGTCGTTTCGAAATTTCAAATCACGTACCCTTCTATTAGCTCATTTGTGGACTATATTATCAAAGTGCAATATTAGCGGCTTTTTAATTAAAACAAGTACTCTTAAAAACCGCAAATATTTTATTAAATATGAAATGTAATAACAGAGGTTAATAGATAAATAAACCAGTAGATCACTGATTACTCCACATCAGCTGGAAAGAAAATTTTCTTTGCGGTATAAACAGTTTGTTTTTAATGATTCATTTTATATTGGATTCAAACGCTATTATGTGCCTAGTTGATAGTTGGCAGTATGGACTGGCGTGTGACACTGACACCGCCAGTGTGGGTCAGGTCATAATCTCATTACAGTAATGTGGTTAGGGAAACTGTCTGGTAGTCAGTTGGCAGTATGGACTGGCGTGTAAAATTGACACCGCCAGCATGGGCCAGGTCGTAATCTCATTACAGTAATGTGGTTAGGTAAACTGTCAGGTAGTCAGTTGGCAGTATGGAGTGGCGTGTGACACTGACACCGCCAGCATGGGCCAGGTCGTAATCTCATTACAGTAATGTGGTTAGGTAAACTGTCCGGTAGTCAGTTGGCAGTATGGACTGGCGTGTGACACTGACACCGCCAGCGTGGCCCAGGACGTAATCTCATTACAGTAATGTGGTTAGGTAAACTGTCCGGTAGTCAGTTGGCAGTATGGACTGGCGTGTGACACTGACACCGCCAGCGTGGGCCAGATCGTAATGTCATTACAGCAATGTGGTTAGGTAAACTGTCCGGTAGTCAGCTGGCAGGATGGACTGGCGTGTGACACCGACACCGCCAGCGTGTGCCAGGGCGTAATATCATTACAGTAATGTGGTTAGGTAAACTGTCCGTTAGTCAGTTGGCAGTATGGACTGGCGTGTGACACTCTCACCGCCAGCGTGGGCCAGGTCGTAATCTCATTACAGTAATGTGGTCAGGTAAACTGTCTGGTAGTCAGTTGGCAGTACGGACTGGCGTATGACACCGACACCGCCAGCGTGTGCCAGGGCGTAATCTCATTACAGTAATGTGGTTAGGTAAACTGTCTGGTAGGCAGTTGGCTGTACGGACTGGCGTGTGACACTGACACCGCCAGCGTGGGCCAGGGCGTAATCTCATTACAGTAATGTGGTTAGGTAAACTGTCTGGTAGTCAGTTGGCAGTACGGACTGGCGTGTGACACCGACACCGCCAGCGTGTGCCAGGGCGTAATCTCATTACAGTAATGTGGTTAGGTAAACTGTCTGGTAGTCAGTTGGCAGGATGGACTGGCGTGTGACACCGACACCGCCAGCGTGTGCCATGGCGTAATCTCATTACAGTTATGTGGTTAGGTAAACTGTCTGGTAGTCAGTTGGCAGGATGGACTGGCGTGTGACACTGACACCGCCAGCGTGGGCCAGGGCGTAATCTCATTACAGTAATGTGGTTAGGTAAACTGTCTGGTAGTCAGTTGGCAGGATGGACTGGCGTGTGACACCGACACCGCCAGTGTGGGCCAGGGCGTAATCTCATTACAGTAATGTGGTTAGGTAAACTGTCTGGTAGTCAGTTGGCAGGATGGACTGGCGTGTGACACCGACACCGCCAGCGTGGGCCAGGGCGTAATCTCATTACAGTAATGTGGTTAGGTAAACTGTCTGGTAGTCAGTTGGCAGGATGGACTGGCGTGTGACACCGACACCGCCAGCGTGGGCCAGGGCGTAATCTCATTACAGTAATGTGGTTAGGTAAACTGTCTGGTAGTCAGTTGGCAGTACGGACTGGCGTGTGACACCGACACCGCCAGCGTGGGCCAGGGCGTAATCTCATTACAGTAATGTGGTTAGGTAAACTGTCTGGTAGTCAGTTGGCAGTACGGACTGGCGTGTGACACCGACACCGCCAGCGTGGGCCAGGGCGTAATCTCATTACAGTAATGTGGTTAGGTAAACTGTCTGGTAGTCAGTTGGCAGTACGGACTGGCGTGTGACACCGACACCGCCAGCGTGGGCCAGGGCGTAATCTCATTACAGTAATGTGGTTAGGTAAACTGTCTGGTAGTCAGTTGGCAGTACGGACTGGCGTGTGACACCGACATCGCCAGCGTGGGCCAGGGCGTAATCTCATTACAGTAATGTGGTTAGGTAAACTGTCTGGTAGTCAGTTGGCAGTACGGACTGGCGTGTGACACTGACACCGCCAGCGTGGGCCAGGGCGTAATCTCATTACAGTAATGTGGTTAGGTAAACTGTCCGGTAGTCAGTTGGCAGGATGGACTGGCGTGTGACACTGACACCGCCAGCGTGGGCCAGGGCGTAATCTCATTACAGTAATGTGGTTAGGTAAACTGTCCGGTAGTCAGTTGGCAGTATGGACTGGCGTGTGACACCGACACCGCCAGCGTGGGCCAGGGCGTAATCTCATTACAGTAATGTGGTTAGGTAAACTGTCCGGTAGTTAGTTGGCAGGATGGACTGGCGTGTGACACCGACACCGCCAGCGTGGGCCAGGGCGTAATCTCATTACAGTAATGTGGTTAGGTAAACTGTCCGGTAGTCAGTTGGCAGTATGGACTGGCGTGTGACACCGACACCGCCAGCGTGGGCCAGGGCGTAATCTCATTACAGTAATGTGGTTAGGTAAACTGTCCGGTAGTTAGTTGGCAGGATGGACTGGCGTGTGACACCGACACCGCCAGCGTGGGCCAGGGCGTAATCTCATTACAGTAATGTGGTTAGGTAAACTGTCCGGTAGTCAGTTGGCAGTATGGACTGGCGTGTGACACCGACACCGCCAGCGTGGGCCAGGGCGTAATCTCATTACAGTAATGTGGTTAGGTTAACTGGCGCGGCCCCGCGGGGTTGGCATGCTCGCAGTCGTGTTCATTCGGAAACTGCGGGGATCAAGGGACTGAATAATTAACAAAAGTAAATTTTCAATTGTTAATTTAGTGAGCGTCAGTGTTTTGTGTTATTTATATGTTAGTTCCTGAACATTTTCGTAAATCTTATGAAAAAGGGCACATGAGAACAATGTTATTCGAGGATTCTAAAAATTTCGCATTAAATATTCTTAAATGAGTGTTTCCGTACTATCTCTAATCAAGCCATTTCAATTCTTTGCTATATTCCATACTTCTCTTATGGCTCTGAGGGTGGTTACTTATTCATGTATATTGTTTTTGTTCGATAACTTTATTCGTTAATTGATAATGTACCTGTTCCTTATTGTTCAAAACACGCGTGGTTTATAATAAGTTGTCGGGAAACAAAATAGGCATGTTTTAGGCTTAAAGTATTCTCATCTACTCAATTTCTTGAGCATTCTTCTTTCGAAAATAAGAGACGCTGTAAGTATTTACACCTACTGCAATATGTTACAAACTAAAAAAACAACTAAAATGTTTTAGGCTTATGTTATTAATTAATAATGAATTTAAATTATTATTAAGTATATTATTTTTTATGTGGATGTTTGGGATAAAGACAAACAACTTTTACTCATAATAATAAATTATTCCTTCCAATTAATAGATAGTAGGTCCAATGTATAAAGTATGTGTATTTTCCAGCATTAAAGAGGAGAATATTTCTTTAAACAAAATCTAGCTTAACATATATAAACTCCACTATCGTAAAGTTAACAGTGATATGCTTTCCAAGATACTTTACAAAATAAAGTAAAGTGATATACATAAATCAGGACAATCTTTTTGGTTCGCAGGTCAGTAGTAATAACTACTCTGCAGTAAATAGAGAAAAAAACTAATCCATCGCTCTCATTGCGTAGCATTAATTACTGTATATTTTACCGTGCCTCATTCATTCTCTGTGGTTGTTCCAACTAGTTTTATCCTTCATTTCAGTTTGGTGTAACATTTATGAGTTTTAATTTAACAAATGTGTCGAAAAATCAATGCAATTATAACGATATTTAATTTTCATGTCTAATGCGTTAGTATTATTATTTCCCTCTTATTGTCCAGGCATTTTAGGAAAATCGACCTAACAAATCCTGACCAAGTTGAAACTTCGTACAGATGTTAAGAAAAACTCCCAAATTAATATCCCAAAATTCCCCATCTGGAATTCAAATAACTGGAATTTTTATCATGATTCTATAAATATAATTTATTATTCATTAAGATCAAATAGCTTCGCCCCCTTGGATTTTTTTTACTTTAAATTTTACATGTATTCCTTATGGAAGAGGCATTATAAATATATTAATTTATTTCCTACACACCTTTGTAGGATATCGTGAGCTTGTGTGCCGGATGACTGCGCATTGCTGATAAGGCCGGCCATATTGTCACACGGCTGATAACAGGATTAGTGATCCACGGGGATTATTACCGCCCGCAAACCAGCCGACGGACGCGTTTTGGTTCTTTTGTTTTGCACAAACTCATCTATAACTTGATTTATTAAGATTTAATAAGCGATAGCTAGTCCGATAGTAATACATGTTGTAGTTATTAAAAGATTGCCCATGTGAAAGGTTAGTTCATTATTTATAGGCCCTAATTAATAAAATATTAGCAATGTGTTACAAGTATACACTTTGAAATTTGAATGTATTGAAGGTTAAAAAGTTACAAAGTTAAAAATTCATTCTGTGTTATGGAAGAAAACCCCCTCTTTGTAATACCACAATACTTAGTTCTGATTACTTAGTTGTAATTAACCAGTTTGATATGTCCTAGAGCAAAGTAAAATGATCAATGTTTAAGTGTTCAAAGTTAAAGTGATAATGTTTCAACCACAGATGTAAATCAAATAAATTACTATTTTATTTACATAATTACATTTACAAAACTATTTATGAGTAAGGATTATATTTTAAGTTATTTTAAGGATTATATTTTAAGGACAATTGATTACCTTCAGCACCGTAATACGTTATTCATATTAGATCTACATGTACAATTAATTTAACACGTTATTAGCAGAACCGCGTATTGAATAAGCTATTTTAAGAATTCAATAATTGCCATGTTTTGTAAAAGGGGTCAACACAACCCAACACCCCTATAATCTTATTATACTATGAAATTATTAAGTCTATGATTAAACTTTATATTTTGCGTAATAACTTTATTAGTTTTGTATCGATATTGTGAAAAGTATTTACAAAACTAAACAGATGCGAGGTTTCACATACGTGTTTGTTTCTCAAAGCACCAATTTCATCGGTCTCAGTGAATACGTTTTACATTTATCGGAAATGTTGTAATGTTATGGTTCATCACGTTTACACATACTTAGTTTAATCTGCCGTGGATGTGGCAGAAATTAGGAGGGGTTCAACGGTAATAAATCGAGTACAAAGATTAAAACGTATTCTGAAAATTTAAATACAATTTTAGGTTTTATCAATGAATTTAAAATACCACTGTATTTCATTACATATATTCTTTTCTCACAAAAGATTAAATTGTTTCTTGTACTCTGTATTTAGAATAAACATTCACAAATATGATATTTATCAATTTTAAAATACAAAAAAGTTAATGAATTGAAAGGAATGAAAGGTTTTATATTGAATTAAAAAATCGTGGTGTTTTTAATAAATCTCTGCTAAACAAAAGATGCAACAGTTTTGGATAACTTATAATCAATAAACATTCAAAATTCGCTACTTGAAAATCTTAAAATACAAGAAACGGTGTCGTACTAAAACAGAAGCAGTGTTGTCGTATGAACTTATTTAATTACAGTCTACCTCTTGACTATTAAAAAAAGTTTAATGGACTACTTTGTTAGGATAAGGAATGAATAGAATCATTTGCGTTTTTGTTAACTTATGAATACAATCTTGCATCGCACATCTATAAAAAAACATTTGTAAAACGTAATAGTGACTGATCTCTTATAAAAATATAATGCATGTACTGTTTAGCGAAATGTGGAAAACTATTTGATCGGCGATATTCACTCAGCCAAGCTATTAGTAGTGTCGAGCTCGCCAGGCGGTCTCAGTCGCGTATTAATCTTGCCGTGGTCCAATACATGGGCCCATATTTCATCGTTCCCTTACCGATCCGAGGCCTAATCTTAAACTGGCCCTATATTAGGTTAACGATTGCTGATGTAATTTTTCAAAAAAACATGTGGCCCATATTTAAGTAATGAAGTTTTTCACTCATCCTTTAATTGTACTGCATGATATTAATAAAAAAGGTAGGCGCCTCCTTAATTCATGCTAAAATATAATGTAGAAATGTATGCAACAGACGTTTTATTTCTTTTAAATTTTTCCTGCTACATCTGCACCAACTCCTTTCTAGGATGAGTTTCTTTGGGTACACAAAAGAAATTAGATGTATAAATGTCATTTTATACGAAGAACAACAAAATTAAAAAAAAGGATTCACGATAGCGATGCAACGAAATACCACAACAACTGTATTAGACAAAAATAACGTTTTTCTGCATTTTTAAGCATTACTGATCGAATAAAACCATATTGCCTTTTAACGCTTCTGGTTCTATGGGTCATCAACGGTTCACGGCTCATACACTGACTAAGCCCTAAGCCATATTCTGAAGTGTAATAACGTAGAGACGTCCGTTATTCGTTTGATTTGTCTACTATTAGAAAAAAACTGTGACCTTAACCCTTTGCATGGGACATGAACAGGCTATCAATAGATCTTTTGGGTTAGTATCTTGCACAGTATTCATTGTACTCAATATAGTAAGAAAATAAACAAGTCTAAGTTCGATTCTAAAAAACCAGATTATTATACCTATTTCCTACAACATTAACATAACCCTAGATGCGTGAGTGTGTGTGTGTGCTCGTGTGAATCATTTACTTTGGTGTAATTACAACAAGAATTTCTGTTTGCAGTGAGTAACTAAGTTTTGAAATGTATATCTAACAATATAAACTCTGAAAGAGATAAATGAAGTGACTTGAACTCTTTTAATTAAAGATAATTTACTTCTCATAATAATAAATCTATGGCAGAATACCTTTTTTACTTTTATTTTGTATTATTTTTATTACTAGAGGTATTGATTCGAAGCATTGGCATATGAAAACTGTTTTTAATCAAAATTTATTCATATGCAATTAGAATACTCAAAACATTTACACTTTTTATAAATGATTATTCAACACTTTCTTGCTATATTTTTAGCTAGATATATTTTGAGTTATAATATTTTACTTCGCAATGTAATTCCCAACAAATGGCAAGTCAAACACACAGTGCGAAACAATTTCCTCATTGTAAAATTTCCTGAAGTTGGGTTATTGTTTGCATCCTTTTTGAAAATCATCTATTAATAGATCGATATTGCTGTACCTAATAAAGCAAATCAATAAGTTTTATTTGATGTTTTAATTGATTTTTTTTAAACTCTCCTTATCTTTGTTTTTACTAATAATCAAATTTACGCACTTTATCATAGCTAATTGATGACAGAAGTTTAAATTTTACATTTTATACGTAAACAAAGAAAGAATATGCTTTAAATAAAAAATGAAATTACATTTTTTATAAAGTGAAACGAATTGCCAAATGTATACACTCCCAATGCTCCCAGTATATGTATGCATAAATTTGAGTTAATGTTCATTTTTTATGCTGATAAAATTATTTAAAAAATAGATCGTACTTAATAAATGTAATTGATGTTTTTAAGTTTTGTCTCCTGCTGTAAACGGCACCAGCTAATTGATGACAGAAGTTTAAATTTTACATTTTATACGCAAACAATAAAGAATATGCTTTAAATAAAAATGAAATTACATTTTTATAAAGTTAAACGAGTTGCCAATTTTATGCACTCCCAATGCCCCCAGTATATGTATGTATAAATTTGAGTTAATGTTCATTTTTTATGCTGATAAAATTATTTAGATCGTAACATTATTTCGATCGTAAAATTTTTTTATAAATGTAATTGATCTTAATAAATGTAATTGATGTTTTTAAGTTTTGTCTCCTGCTGTAAACGGTACCAGCTAATTGATGACAGAAGTTTAAATTTTACATTTTATACGCAAACAAAGAAAAAATATGCTTTAAATAAAAAATTAAATTAAATTTTTTTTATAAAGTTAAACGAGTTGCCAATTTTATACACTCCCAATGCTCTCAGTATATGTATGCATAATTTGAGATAATGTTAATTTTTATGCTGATAATATTATTTAAAAAATAGATCGTACTTAACAAATGTAATTTATGTTTTTAAGTTTTGTCTCCTGCTGTAAACGGTATCAGAATCGGTGGATAGTTTTGAGGGGAATCAGCCCCACTTCTACACGCTGGCCACGTAATCAGATATTGCTTCGGCGGATGTGATTCGGTCTCAGCCAACTTTGTCATCTCTTATGAAGGGGACAAAATCGAACAATTACCTTTACCTAACAAATTACCGAAACAAACGGTTGGTTGGATTATACTTACCCAAATTCTCATTAAATATGATATCGATATTCTTTATACATAAAAAATTCAATAGTAACTTTTTCTAGTTTTTTTTTTCACTCCCTCCCGAATTAATCCACGTGTAATAAGCTCGTGTTTGAAAACAATGCCGGAGTATTGTACGCAAACAATGAGTGTAAAAGGAAACAGTGTGCAGTGTAAAGCGGTATAATACCATCAACTCTGGTGGGAATTCAGACATAAGCTAGTTATTTATTCCGCTTGTTTTCAATCCCAGTGAGCCAAAAATTGCTCTCTAGAATTAAAGAACAATTGTCATTTTGAAAGTTTGTAATTAATACGTTTATTTATTCAGTTTGTTGCAATTGGTACTTCTGTTTAGTTTGTGACAGTTCAACATTGTTTAAACTCATTTCAGTTTATGTTTTTTCAACCCATTTGCAATTAAACTATTTATAACTTTAATTACAAAATATTATTGTAGCCAAAGTTGGTGTTACTAACGTTTATTGCTATTTGTATATATCAAAATATAAAATAAAAGAGTCGTTTTTTTTCGTTTTTATCGACCTAGCACAATGATGCAATTTATTTCTCAATACAAATTTTTATGACATCGAGCCTCAGAATGACCTTCAATATAATAATTCTTGGTTCATACACTCTCATATTCGCTTTCATCTGCTGAAAACAGAAACTTGTATTTGCCTAAAATGTAGCTGGTGGTCAACGTAGAAAAGATAGTTTCATTTTAATTGCATTTTCAAAGATTCTTTTATGCAATATTAATAACTATAAAACCGTTTTGATAAAATATATGAAATATTAAACATTTAAGTATAAAATTACATTTTAACGTCTAAACATAATACAGTATTTATTAAATAAAAATTGAAAAGATGTTTTATTGTAATCTTAGCAGTCGAATGTTTTCTCCATGGACAATGACATGGGTAATATCTTAATCAGCTGGCCGGCATTGTCCGGGGGACATGACGCCATTGTCGCCGTCACGGCCATTGTCGCCAACAAAGCCAGAGCTCTTGTTAAGATTTGGCCCTTCTTATGAATCACTGCCTCTTTGTTACGTCTCTAATACAACTAAATGAAGCTTTCTCTCCTCTTTAATACTTACTAATCTATGGGGAAAATGAGGAAACCACGGGATTAAAAATTAGTATTATACGGCCGTTTTAAAACTTGGTTGTTGATTCGCCGCTTATGGCACATTTTGTTCAATTTGAAATATTAGTATATGTGAATCATTATAAAGCTGTGCAGTTTGTTAGTTAAAATCATTAAATAAAACGATTAAAGCTCCAGGTTTAAGTTTTTTGCTTAAACGCGTGTTAAACATTTTCTTTACTTTACCTACCTTTCTTTCCTAGAACTAACGTTTTACGTTCATTATACATAATAAATTTACACAATTTTACACTTCTCTACAAATTATTTTGTGAGCTTAACCTATAATATAAGCCCAGGTTTTATATACTTTATGTTAGCTCTTTCTTTTAGTTTAATATTAGGCTGTGACAATAAGTCAACGTGTGTGTAATAAATAGTCTTCTATCACAAACTTGGCATTTGAATAAGCCGTTATTATTGCTATTACTATAGTATCGCATTTGTGATGGACATTTTTACCTCCTACAATCCCTGCACGATCAGATTCTATTAAATAAAGAATGTAATCTGCGCGTGGCTCGGTGGAGGAATGTAGCGCGCTGCGTCCGATGCTTCCGCCTACATTTCAGTGGCTGCTAACGCTTCCTCGTCATTTTGAAGTATTTTTTCACTTAACTTTATACTCAAAGTGGTACATTTTATTGATCGTGCCGAATAAAGAAAAATACTGCTTTCAATGTTACTGATATAATAAATTAACCTTAACGTGTTATGCTTTTATTCGTATATATGTCACAAAATTTAAATTGATTTAAAAGTGCATTTTGTCCACTTTCATTTCAAAAGGTTTTTTTTACTTTTTCGATTTCTAGCCCTGCTATCAAATCTTTAACATAAAATCTTTAGACAAAAGTATGAAACATATTTTATTCCTAAATAAATATTAACTTCTAACGAATTGATGAAAACTAACCATTTAAGATCAAATGCTTTAGTTTCTAATTTTTTCATTTGAATTAACACGTGGAGAATAATAAATGCAGCTTTTCTTGTTGTATTGTAATTAAAATTCCAGGAAAGAAGGATAACTGCAGTTTAATTAGTTTAGTACAACAAAGAATGTCTTACGGCGAATCATGACTCAGATGAGTAATTAGGAAAACACATTAACCAACAGTAGCAGACGGAATTAAAGTGTTTGGGGTTTCTCAAATTATTTACTGTAACTGTTTATAGCATTTTAATTACATGTAATATAGTTCTTAAAGTATTTATGTGGATCATAATTGCATTTCTTAAATAAAAACTACTAAACACCTAAAATAACTAATCTATTCCGAAATAATTGTTCCTTGAATATATTTTTTCCGTCTATAAAGATGTTTAGATTCGACCTTAACCTTATTTATAAAGACATAATTTTAATAAAATAAGGCTCGTTAGCAAAATTATTCCGCAGGAATTAATAGTATTTACATAAAAAATACATTTACATAAAAAATACACTATAGCAGCAAATTTATATTTTTATTGATTTTTCCAGTTGAAAGTTTCACACATTAACTCGTTGCCTATCTAGAACCAAAGCAGAGTCCTCCTTACCCAGCCAAAAATTTCAAAAAACAGCTCTCACGCGGACCCATATAGACGCCCTATGAGGTAAGGAAACATTTTAAATTCAATATAGTTGTAACGGGAAGTGTCCAAACTACTAGAATTTGTATTTGGAATTTCGACAGCTTAAATAGTTTTTTCTTTCTACAATCAATTTTAAATAGTCAACTTTGGACATTAATATAACGTGTTTTATCACCTTTTGCAAAAAATAAAAAAGCAATTCAATTAGCTTAGAGTATTATTTATTTAAATAATATCCCATAGTATGGATATGTTAAAAAACATGGGTGCTAATTGGGTCCGCGCGAAACCTTACATCGCAAAATGTGCACTGATTTATGGAGCCGAAGTTCCAAAAGTCGCCGCTAGTGTCGCAGAAAAACGAAAACTGCCGTGGGTAGGGAGGACTCATGTGATTATATTTGGTTTTTAGGTGATAACCAAATGTATTCTCAACCATACCCTCAATTTACCCTGTCTATTTATTCCCTTATAGTCCTTGAATAGTCCTTGAATAATCCTTGAAAATTTTTGAATAGTTTTGGACTCCATAAGGACTGCATGGGATGGCCCGGTTAAAATGGACACAATGCATTTCAAATGAGGAAAAATCAAACTGTAACTGCTTATATCTCCTTAACCATTGGGTTTAGGAAAAAATACCAAAGAATAAAAGGTTCTTAAAATTAATCGTAGAATCCAAATATGCCATAAAATATACGATGTTCTATAAGAAAAATTAAAGTTGTCCGCCATATTGGAAAATGGCGGCCATTAAGAAGAAAATGGAATTCATATTTTTAAATGTCTTAAAAAAGTAGGTGAAGTTCCCCCATTTAAAGTTTTCTCTAAATCCAATAGTTTCTTAAATACCAATGGTGGCAGAGTTAAGTTGGACACCCTGTATACTGTATAGTAAATTGGACGGCACAGGTTCAGGCGAACCTTTAGATACAGTAAAAGGAAAAAACTACTATATCTTAAAAACCTTTTTAGTTGATTTAATTCTAACCAAACTAACCTTCTATCTATATAGAATGGTTTTTATGTTTATTACGCGCAAGTACAGGTTAGCAATAGATCCATCAAACTATTTGGCAAAAATATATATCTCGATAAGGAATCAACATTGGAAGTGGAAATTTATTTTAAATTAGATTAGTTAGTTCTGTTTTGTTGCCCTAAAAACACGAACTGTGGTTTTATATCGAAACTGTAATCGCGCACATTTAGGCGATAACTTAACTTCTGGTCGGCAGCCAATTACAGCGCAGAATTGCATTCGTAACTTCTGTAATAAAAACAACAACCGACGGGTGACATGTGCGACATCAGTTCACGTTGCACCAGTAATCATTTATCCATTGTTCCATCGCGAAAAACTATTCAAAACAATACGACCAATAACGATGCGGAAAAAGTCAAGCCGTTTTATGGTTTGTTTACAATTACTGCAGCAAGCTTTTAGCTTCAACGAGAGCCAAACGTTCTTCAGTATTATCATTAGGACCTCATTCTTTTACGAAGATTTTGCTTAACAGTTTAACAGTATATTGTTCAGTTGACTATGGTAGTAGTAATTTTTATCAGCCCTACAAGCTTAGGACTAGCTTAGAGAACTGATTTAACTTAACATATTTTCCATAACTAATATTCGGTTTAAGTGTCTTATGTACGATCGAATTTTTCCATTTCGAACGATAAGAAAAAAATAAACGGTATCAGGAAACTGACACATACTTTCTCCCTTCAAGTAATTTAAAACCAGAAAACATATTTAGTGAAATAAAACAAATTAACAATTAATTATCACACAAATATATGCCAAATGTTATCAAAAACGGTTAGTAAATAACGGAGATATCGATTTTTAAATATTTGCCATGAGAATAACATTGGACAACGTACTGCGTTTACCGCCGAACTAAAATATCAATTATCTCCGCTACCAGTTGACATAAACTCATGATTCAAAATACTAGATTATTTAGTTTTTCAAGTCAAATTTAATGGTTGCAAGTATATTTTCTTTAGAGGTCACAGATTTTGTGAAATTTCAAAAATATGAATTTTTTTTAACACTTAAACCCCCATAGCTTCTGAACCTGAATTTTTACAGACATGCGGGTGGTGTCATTTTGTTTGTCATCTTAAGCACTAAAAACCATGAAATTTTTATCAAAATCGTTAGAGCCGTTTTTGAGAAATTTGGATTTTTGTCATTTTTATGGGTTTTTATGGTGTAAATACCCTTAAAAATCAAAAATTCAAAAAAATGAAAAATACCCTGGAGATACCACCGCTTTATACCTACATGCCAAATTTCATGAAAATCGGTCCACTGGTGTCGTCTCTAGCTTTGTTTACATCCACACACACACACACACATATACATCCACACACACAGACAGACAGACACCACGCCAAAAACCATTTTTTTGGATTCAGGGAGCACTAAAACGAATATATCCACTACCAACTCAAATTCGAAAATTTTGACGAAAACAATACTTTCTCCATATACATTGTATGGGGGGGAGAAAGTAAAAAAGATAAAACCTGACACAATCCGTTATACCAGTTATAACACCCCTGTTGCAGCAGACCTGCATACTCAGCGAATTTCAAATGCAAAACAACATATTTTAATCCAATATAGCGAGATTTGACATGTTTTGGTAAGCTCCATAAGATTAATATGAGGAATGAGTATGCATGTTTGCTGCTACAGGTATATTAAAACTGGGTGAATTCAATTCAGTATTTAGTAGATCTGTACTAGAAGCAGCTATTTACCAAGTTTTATCAAGATATGTTGACAAATAAGCGAGACATAGAATTTTACTTATTTCCCATAAGGTTAACATTGGGACAACGTACTGTGTTTACCACCTTCAATATCTCGGCAACCAATGGACATAGAGCAATGATTCAACATACTAAATTGTTTTTTTGTCGAGCTGAATTCAATGGTGCCAACAAAAATTTGATAAATCTTATTTTTCTATGTAAAAAACTCAAAACACCCCCGTTGCAGGAGACCTGCATAATCAGCGAATTTCAAATTCAAAAGAGTTCAAGCCAACATAGCGAGATTTGGCCTTTTTTTTAAAGTTCCATAAGAATAACATGGGGAATGAGTATGCAGGTTTGCTGCCACGAAAAAGGAAATATTGGGGATTTTAGACTAGTAAACATTATATCTCATCTAGATGAAGCCAAAAACCAAGTTTTATCAAGATATGTTGAGAAATAAGCGAGATATAGAATTTTACTTATTTCCCATAAGGTTAACATAGGGACAACGTAATGTGTTTACCACTTTCAATATCTCGGTAACCAATGGACATAGAGCAGTGATTCACGATATTAAATTGTTTGTTTTTTTGAGCTGAATTCAATGGTGCCATCAAAAATTCGATAAATTTTATTTTTCTATGTAAAAAACTCAAAAAGCCATTTTTGGGGGGGTTTATCCCCCTCAACCCCCCTTTCCGGTGGTCCCACCGGGCTTGTTCACGAACTCGTCCGAGTGATTACTACTTTACATGTCTGTACCAAATTTCATTAAGATTGGACCATATTTACGGCCGCTATCGTGTTAACAGACATATATATATATATATATATATATATATATATATATATATAAATTCGAACGAACGGTGTTTTTTTTGCTTCTGGGGGCCCCAAAAACGAAAAGTTATCATGGTCTGGGTCTTAGGTCTTACCATGAGTACTACGGTAACAGCTTCTTCCCTATAGGGGAAATTCGCTAAAACACATTTTCGGGGGGGTTTATCCCCCTTTACCCCCCCTTCCAATGGTCCGATCGGGCTGGTTTACGAACTCGTCCGAATAATGACTACTTTACACGTCTGTGCCAAATTTCATTCCAATCGGACCATTTTTGCGAGCGCTATCGTGCTCAAAGACACATATTATATATTAGATCGTGCTCTCTGACACACATCAGTTATTTTATATACATATATATATATATATATATATATATATATATATATATATATATATATATAAAATTTTGAACAAATAGTGTTTTTGGCTTCTGGGGTTCCCAAAACGAAAATGTATAGTGGTCCCGGGCTTAGATCTCACCATGAGACCTACGGTAATAGCTTCTTCCCTATAGGGGAAATTCGCTAAAACTAACAAAATTTATACATATCTTTAGATGAGTTTAACTATTGATTATACACAATGGTTTGTTAGTTAGATAATCGATGGTTCGACCCATTAATCAGGTTTTGAATAGCTTCCCACGAAGATGAAATTTGTCTATAACATGCGAGTCAGTTGATGCGTAAGTAGAATAAATATTTTGTGACAAAGTAGTTTCAGTCTTGCTCTATATTATACTCAAAATAGAACATTTTATCATGTATCGTAAACAATTTTTGTGAATTTTTATACTGTAATGCTTTTCTTGAATGTGCTATGACATTCTTATTTTCCTTTTATGCAGCCGCCAAGCGCCATTATATCACCGCAATTAAATGACCCCAACCAAGATAGTAATTGCTGCGAGCGGGCGGCTGAAGGCTGAAGTGCAGTTGAGCTGATGAGTCGAGTCTCCGAGTGTCTAGATCAAAGGCGTCGCTGATTGGTGCAGATCACCTGTGCTCGGGCCGCAGCCTCCGACTATACAATTACAATCGCTACGGTACACAGTTATCGAGGAATGATTTAAACAGTTGCTTGCAAATATATATTTAAAACTATATTTTTTCAGTCAGCTGATCAAAAAGGTTTTAATTTTATTCTAGTTGTATACTGCCTCTGTGTGAGAGACGAGGTTTGGTTGAGTTGGCAATTAAACTTTTGATGATGGTAAAATGACTTGACAATTTAACAAAACCCTTAACATAATCAGTGTAGACCTAGAGCGTCATTTCCAGAATCCAGAATCCGTCTGTTTAAAAAATGAACCCAATCATATTTTATATAACCTAAAACATGTCTAAATTTTAAAATGTACCCAAAAAACGTAAACGTAACCATTAAATTCAATATAAACTTTATAGAGCGTAATTTTCATTATTAATATTGAATTATCAATATCACCTAATTCTTAAATAATATATGCTATAATATATCAGAAGCCATAAGTTTATAAATATGAACAGCTACAGTGTCCGTGAGTCGCCGGTTTTTCGATCTTGTCATGCAATTTCTAGTTTGGCTTAACAATACTGAAATGGTCATTCATTGAATTGCAAACGCCACGAGACAAAGTCAAAACTGACAATCCCTTCTTTCTTATGTGTGCTTGAGACAATATTCAACAATATATTTTACATTAAAAGGTACTGTATCAATTTAATAGGTTTAAAAAGTCGTTAATTTGTTCTGTAATCTTCATTCATTACCATTCATTTATTGGACCATTCTAAAGCTGGTAGTTAATTTAATAGTTTGTTGTGTTTCTGAGTTTTGGAGTGTAATGTTATTGTTTATTACATAATATTGAAAACCGTTTCAAATTTATCAAATGATGATTATATACATCTTCAAACTGTATTGGATGATATTTCGTTTCTTAATCAAACGGCAAACGGTTGTTTTAAAGACTGTTTGTGATTTAGTATTTAAAATTGTTATACCAATTTACGAAGAGGCAAAACCTCATTGTATATTGATAAATCAAGGAGCGAACTAAGTGTATTAAATCAAATTTTAAAATGATGTAAACGAATAATTTATATTCAAACTGTATTCAAAAGCTTGACTACCAATACCTATTCTGCATCACTTATATCATCCAGTTTATAAGAAAATGTATAAGATTCTCTCATCACATTAGTTTTGGGTGAATATGGATACATTTTCTAATCCTCGGATGTAATATCACATCATTATGGGTTTGATTGCAAATGTTTTCAACAGTTTTGTTACAAACAATTCAGTATTGACCGCAGCGGGACAACAAAGAGTGTCAGGAGCAGAGTACTATCCCCGGTGGGACTGTGGGCATCCACTAGTTATTTATTCCTCTTGTTTTCTGTTCCAAACGTCATGACTTAATGAAGAGCAAATTTAATACTTCATCCATTTAACTTTATCAACTTAATTCAAATTTGATAGTCGAAAACAATGTTTATTGTTACTTATCCAAATCTGAAAACAGTAAATTTTTGAATTTTCAAACTAAATTTAAAATCCATGTTTTTTTGTTTCAGGTAAGTCGTGCTTTCTTTTATTATTTCGTTCTTGAGTAAGTATAAAATATTTATCCACATTTTAAAGGTAGTATTAGTTTTTTCTTCAGCAGCTCTTAATATTTAATTTTTAACTGTTCACCACTGCGAACATACCTATGAAAGGTGTACATACGTCTTGTTTACTATGAAAGGTGTACATGTACCTGAGTATGCTGGGTGTGCATTTATCAGAGTGATTAAAATCAATTCTATGATGGATTAAGCGTTTCGAGGATACCTTCTCTAGATCCCTTAGTACAAAAGTCATGACCATCAAAAGTCGTCAACGGTTATTTGTATTAAGCACAAAGATATTTTGACACACCAGCACAAAATGAAAACGGAATACTTGAAGACCTATTAATGTGTTTTATTTTCGTAAAGTCATGTAAACATATCCCTAGCGAATCACAGAAAATATAGAAAAACATGAAGTGTATCAAATTGTAAAATGCAATTATTTTTTACTTGTATGGTTAACGATGTAGGAATAGCTGCCGTTCTAATGACTACCAAGAAACAATTAGGCTATTATATTAGTTTTACAAAATAGAAAAGGCTTAACACTTAATCAGTCTTCATAATCCATCTATCAAATGCAATCTGCATCATCTGCATCTGCATAATGCATCTATCTATATGGTTTTTAGTTTATCAAATGCATTTTGCGTCCTAACTGTTTCGGTCTTGTATTATAATAAAATAACTAAAAGTAATGAAGTAAGCATTAGGTTTCAAATCGCAGTTGGAATGTGCCATAGTTTTACGTTACGATTGTTTTTGAGAAGTTGTGAGTAGTTAAATCTTTCTGCCATTTTTATGTTTGATTTTTGTTTGAAGAAATATTCTTCTAAAATGAAACATGACTTTACATGGTAGTTTCCTAATATAAGTAAGTAATTTATTATAAAATGCCAATTAAAGTTATGGTTTATTAAGTATAAGTAGTACTAAAGTAATATATCGTATTTTGCTTAGGTCATTTACAGCACTATCCAGGGGACGGAAGTCATGCCTACGGTATGCGTGAGAGTTTATAAGCGCTGATGCGATGTCCCAGCGCATTGCAACGGCCGCTGATCCAATTGTCTGTTATGGTTCGTTTATTTATTCACTTGTTGCCGTGCTCCGAAATAACGTTATCCAGCCAAATGCCCGATCACTCTTTCATTCAGTTTCATGAACCCGACGCTTAATTTTCGGGTTAGTTTTGATTATATTTATGCCATATAGACATGATACATTTATTGATTTAGGATTTTTCGTGTAATTTATAGTTTGTTACGCTCATAACTTATTCGTATCAAAGAAATTAATGAAATGGAAATGGTTTGAACAAAAGTCAACTTTCACTCTGGCCCAATATTCATAATGAAGGGCTTAATAAACATTATCGTAACGGGATGCTGGTTCTTAACTGTCTCAAGCAGCAACAGGTCATTATTTTCGTTCGGATATGAGGGGAAGTTCTTGTAGCGGCTCTCATTGGCAAGTGGCAGTTAAAAGCTCATAGATTTCAATCGCTTACGAGTGTACCCCTCTTGAATCGCCCCTTACCCGCAGGGGTGTCAAGTTTATGTGTTTGTGTTCGCGCACTAGACGCGTCTATTGACTCTGACTCTATTGACTTTAATAAATGGAGGCGCATTATTAAGCCACTAATTGCTTGTGAATGACTCACTTAGCAACTACTACCTAATGTGATTCTTAATAGCGCCAAATTGTGATTGATGTGTTCAGTTGCGGGGAGGTAGCGCTATGTTGGCATAGCAGTTGTCAAACTTATTTTCTTCCTGTGCTGGTTCTGCCCATGGGCGGAGTTACAGGTTATGGGTCGGTGGTCTTAGGTTCTGAATGTTACAGATTGTTAAGTTAAATAATAAAGCGATGTGCTCTCCAAGCCCCCCTTAACTCTGCCCTTGGTTCTGCCTATTGTTTGTCTGGTTGTATGTTTGTCTGCCCGTTTGAGTGCTAAGTCGTGCATTGCACGTCTTACAAAGTTTTAATCGTTGGTCAAATACTGTATGAGCAAAAGTACGACGACGTACTGGCGCGCACGCTGAAGTCTGCGTAAGTAGACAATGAGTGTTTTTGCTCATCACACTAATGATGTAGAGTTTTCATAACGTGCAATGCACAGCTTGAAGGGCAAGAGCGTAAATGGGCACCTTTAGCCTACCTGTCTATCTGTGTGCCCGCTCATCTGTCAGTCTGCTTGCGTCTGCTTTTGTCTGTTTGGCTAAGTCTGCCTGCTGCAGGGCCGGCTCTACCATATAGGCGAACTAGGCGACCGCCTAGAGCGCCAGGGCTTCAGGGGCGCCAAGGGGGGCGCTGGATGGTCGCGTTTGTAAAAATAGCAGGGCGCAGGAATAAAATATGTAATAAACATGAACGCCAATGATGGTCTTAAATTCTAGGTTTAAATTCTAAGGCTATAATTCAGGAATAGCTCTCATCTTATAATTACATGCTCTCATCGTGCAGTTACTCTTTAAATCACTTCAAAACTTATTATCAGTGGTGGAAACCCCCAACCTTCCCTTCAATCGACTACTTATACCAATAATTAGCAGCCGTCATTACAATTAGAGAACACTCTTGGCGCCCTCGTCGTTAAGTAGTTTGTTTGCACTTGTAACCAAATGTCAAATATACGTGACTCGGGCCGGTTTTTTACACCAAAATTAACAAAAGAATACGGATCAACATGGGGAAAATCTTTATGTTATTATAGGTTCTTCTTCTCAAAGAAACATGTTTTTGTTTTTACAATTTTGTTCATAATAAGCTTTACCTCAGTATTTAACTGTTGCATTTTACATTAAATTTTTCTTATTTTCTCAAAATCATACCTTATTAAACGGCGCCTTTAAGTATCTAAACCAGGTATATAATAGTAGTTTATGCAACGATTGTATAATGAATGTCTTTAAGCCACGAGTGAGATGTAAGTTAGAACACGAGCGAAGCGAGTGTTCTAAATATCTCACGAGTGGCTTAAAGGCATAATACAATCGTTGCATACACTATTTTATCTACGACCAACAATATACAACAAAATTTCCCCGAAGTTAAACAAAACTCATGACTTTTAATCATGATGGAATAGGTCAACTAAAATTTGAGGTTAGGCAAATAAGCAGACTGAACCATGAATCGTTGTGGAACAATCAGCTGATGGGATAAGTAAACTCAAACATGAATCGTAATGCAACAATCAGCTGATGTGCGAATTGCGTAATTGTTATTATGACACTACTTCCGTCAAATGCCGAGCTCTCATTGGTCTAGAACCAGTACTCTAAAGTGACTCCAGTACTCTAAAGTCGTCATTAGAGTACTGCTTGGTTTTTGGTGTTTTAATGTATATCATTATAATGTTTATTGTAATACCATAATTGGTGCTTATTGCAATGGTCGTAGATAAAATACTCGTTTTGCCTTTTTTTAAGAGTCAACTCCATAACAAATCTATCGAGCCTCTATATATAAGTACAATTGGCCAAATGGTTTTTTCATGTCCTTTGAATTCTCTATGTGCAGTCGATCTTCACTTTATTTTATTTATTTATTTGAATTATAACAATTTACAATGTTTGGCCTTACTAAGTAAACTTAACTACTTATCAGTAAGGTCCAATTAATACATAATCATAAATTGTTTAACAAAAATTATCCTAGTTCCTATGTGTGGCTGTTGAGGTGACTATTTTTTACTACAATATTGTCAGTGGTAAATGATGTATTTTGAAAGGTTAACCTATTATGTTATTAAATTAGCATGTTAATTGAGACTGAATGGGAAAATAAAAACATAACAATTATATATAACGATTCGGCATTCTAAAACAAAGCAGCATTAACAATTATAAGTTAATATAATAATAAAATTAAGTAACAATATACGCCTGAAAATTAACAGCCATGTCAGTATTTTTGTTAAATCTCGTTTTTATTTGGAGCGGGGCGCCGGGCAATACTCTCGCCTAGGGCGCCAAAAACTCTTGAGCCGGCCCTGCCTGCCTGTCTGCCCGTCTTGTCTGTCTGCAAATCTATCTGTCTGTATGACCATCAGTTGAAACATTTTTACCGGATGTCATCTCTAACGGAGCCAAGTAACTAACTGTATTTTGTACCTGTTTGCAGCTTTCCATGGCCTTATAAGCTTATTGCTAATGCCTTATATACGAAGTGATGAGTATTAAAACTGAAACATATAATGTTTAGTTATACGTCAAGCGATCCTCAGCAGTTGTTATTTTGTTTTTAATAAAAGGCAGTTTTTCTGTATGAGATTAAAAAGCTGTCATATTAAAGTAATAAGCTCACTTTGCACCATCCATCCCCAGTATATATTCGAATATTTAATTTCGTTATTTAAGTTTTGATATTAAAATAAAACGTGCTGGATGCGCGCTGCTTAGCAGCTTTTGTTTACTTAATCAGCTGCTCCTTTAACATTTTATTTGTATGTTAAATATTATAAACTCATCCATTTTCTTTAAATTTGTTCCCTTAGGGACATTTTTACCAAAAAAACTAATATTTTCCCTCCAAGTTGTTCACAGAGACCCTTCACTCAAAAGTAGGATTAATATAGGTGTCAGACTTATAGGTTTTTTAAGTGCCTAGGTAAATCAGGCTTTTTATATAATTGACCGTTGTTAAAAACGAACCTTTGGCCAGACACTAAATTGAATCAGTCACTTTATAAATTATTGTGAGAATAGTTGAAACAAATTAAAATTGAAAATTGCAATAAAATTACCCTTCAACGAGTTTACTCTCCTTTCTTTACAGCCAAACTGAACTTAAATGACAATTGGTGTTTGCATTCGTATAATAAAATAGTGCGCTGAGGTAATTACTCTTTCATAATTTAATGTTCATATTTTTATGAATCAAGTTTCATTATTGCCGAACTTTACCAAAACTAATCAGAGTGCTCATTTATTGCTGATGTAAATCAAAACCATTGGTTTGGAGTCACATTAATTCTAATAACCGAAGTTGAACTGAAATCCGTAGTTGGTAAAACGACATTGTTTACGTCGAAGTTGCCGAGTATTGATGTGTCTTATTCCAATCTGCAATATTGGACCATGGACAATGTTCTCGCATCTCACATTTTACTGTTATTAGTTCTTAATTTTCACAAAAAAAGTTAGATATAATAATTTACATAACCCCCCCCCCATGTCTAACCCCCCCCATTCATTTTAAGCCCATTTTTATTCATGTTTCAATACAAATTTAGTAGATTTGTTTTAGTTTAACTATCTGTTTGTCTTGTGCTTCGATGGTCTTGTGCTTCATGCGTAATTAAATAATTTTGTCTCAAAAAATAGTTCGTCACTTATCTGATCTCTTTACTCTTAATTTAAGTCGCGAAAATTATGATGTATAATAATCCCTATCAAACGGCACCAATGACAAGTAGAATCGCCGCCGACATCCTCCGCTCGCCGCTACTTCCAATCCGGCCGCGCCCCCATTGTTTGCGATACGCTCGCTTGACTTCATATAAGTTACGCTGTTCTTCACGTAACGTTAAATATAATGATATTATGACTGAATATCAGACTGTGTATTATGTTTGTTTTTATTGCATTATTCAGTCTCCAAGACTTAGCATGAAAAGCGAACATAACTTGAGCGAAGTTCGATTCTAGTAATTCCCCAGAGCTATTAGTTAAACAGTTATAGTCTTATCAATAAGCTTCGGTTTGACCTTTAGCTTGAACTTCCCTTCAAATTAGTCTGATTATAGGTCGAGAGGAAGGAACACAGCCCCTCAGTGTATTAATATTATATTCAATGACCTACTTTACACCGTACTATCACTTTATTAATCAATGATCAGTCCTAATACAAAAGTGAGCAATTCTCAGAGTAAATTGTATTAAGTAGAGCATGTTATCTACCTTTATACAAAATAATGTATTTTAATTTGTATATTTTCAGATTTTTTCAACTTTGCTTTATTTGTTTGGTTTTGATAACTGTCTGTTCTTAAAATGCGTTGTTCGTGTTTTACATATTCAAACATTTGTCTTGGGAAAACATCTTGATGAAAACGCAGGATTTGGCTTGAGCTAAAATCCATTTTACGTCAAAAAGTGTGACAGTACTATATAAAAGGCTATTTGCGAAAAACTTGTTCAGTAAAATAGCAACAAAATTAAAAAGTAAAATACTGAATTATTAAATAATGGTCTGAAATCATATCGCGTTTCAATAGGGTTTTTTCAATACTCGTTAGCTTCATCTGAGCACCAGATGAAGCTCAGGTGGTCGACCTTTGGTCTGAGGTTCTCTGACCAAATTTAATTATGTTTTCGCAAATGTAATGACACCCACTTAATAAATCTATGAGCAAGTTCGATTAGTCGATTCGCTTATTACAACAGCGATTGCAGCGAGACAAGAAGACTCCAAGACTGGAAGTTGACAGAGGAGGGGAAGGTTTAGATGCTTTTAGTCTAATCACCAAAGTTTGATTGGCGTTTGATCGCAATAACAACAAACCTCGGTAAAGCATAACTCGGGGCACCGAGTCTAGAGTTCAGCCGAACCTTACTAAGCACGCACGTTATTATTTTTAATTTGCAGGATGATCGATTTACAAATCATCAGTATATTTCTGTTTATTTCTTGCTTGGTATAGTTTATATATCAAGAAAGCATTTAGATGTGAGTTTGAATCCAGATTGTGGTTTGCGACATTCATTATTTGCTAACAACATTATCACGCTATGATTAAAATCATGGATATATCATTAAATTACAATGAACAGGCCCTTAGTTGCAACAACTCATTTGCCTGCTAACGCTTAAGTCTATTTTGTACTTTTTAAGTATCTCGGTTTACGTTTGCATATGTTCTCCCCTAAGGTATTGAACTTATGCCTAAGGGTGATTGTTGCAAAAAATTATTTCTTCATATTACTTTAAAAAATATTTGGTTTTATGCGTCTAAAAAATAGCGCTTTGATAAATATCCAAACTATCTTGATTATTCTTATTATGGCCTAAACACATGAGACTTATTACCTTATTATGTTATTAGGCCCTTAAACATAATGGCCAACGCCCATCAATGCTGCCATTCTATAAAATAATTAGAACATGCCATTGATTCTATTACTTTTCACCCCAATAACAACTGATTTCTGATGCTCTGCATAGTTGAGTGAATAACACGTTCATTCAGGTATACTATATGCCTATAGCTGCAAAACTGGGCTTTCATATTTTAAATATAAATATCACCTAAGCACGAATTTAATACTGTCACATTTCTATTGCAAGTAAATTGCGAAGAAAAAAATTTATATGTAGGGTATAAAATACGAGTATTTATCAATGTGCAATTTAAAAGACATCAAATAAAAATTGTTTATATTTTCACGGGGAAGTAATTCGAATATTTTGATACTAAATGGATGTAGTCAAAGAACATTTGGACATTTTAAATCAATCTATTTACAAGGAAGTAATTCCATTTTGTTTATTCTCTAATACTATGAACCGTATAAAAAAATCTCCTCTTTAAGAACATATAATTAAAAACGCTTATATTTGAAGCTTATTATGATACCATTTAATTTTTCAAAGAGTATTTTAACAAACTATAATTTTTTTAACACCTTTATTGAAAATAGAATTTTTTGGAAGCGACATTTTTCGGTTCAGTGGTTCCAAGTTGATTCGAACTAAAACTATTAACTATAAATTGTTATTGAAAACTTTTAATATTATTTATTTGAATTAGTTTGTCTTTCTGGGGCGGGAAAACTGTCACCTATCACCAAACAAATTTGAAGAATGAGCCGGTATATAGTGTTAATAAAGTTTCTATTTTATCATACAATTTTGTTAAACCTGGATTTTGGGACAAATTAAATTGACTTTTTATCCAGGTAAAGATAACGTGAACTGATAACTTCAATCGAAATTTTGAATTGAATTAACTGGAAATTCACAAGCGTACGCTATCGCTTATTCGTGTTCTTTTATAAAAAAACAATATACACCAGATTAATGTTACTTCATTGATTACTTTATTAGTCTAAATCATTGCACAGACAACGGACAGGCCTTGTTCTTCTTTGTTAACTTGGCATTTGCAATGAAATTAGGTTTTTATGGTATGTTTATAATCAGTGTAAAACAGTTTTAGTTGCTGTATTTCTGTGATTTAGCTATAACAGTCAAAAGTTGGTCGTTTTAGCAATGTCTTATAAAGTATATCTACAGTTACTTGAAAATAAAACGTATATGTTTATAACGCAGTTATAATAGAGTTATTTTTTCTCTTGGCTTCGTTGAAAAATCAAAATACTCTTCCATTACGTACAGGAGTTGTACTCTTCGATTAACAACGGATTCATTTTAATATGAGTATCAATAAATTAACAACGTGATTAACTTTAATTATTTAATTAAAAATATTCAACCGTTAATGTTTGTAACTACGTTTTATTTTACGTTATAGCTTTATAGTTGACCTTAAAATCAACCTATTTATATTTCGATTTAATGCTCGCTGTCTCTTAATGTAGAAGTTGGCGATCATATAGAGCCCCACCGTTGAACTAAACCTCGTTTGCAATTCTGAACGCGTAAAAACATGTTTCCTCACTTTAAGAGATAAGCAAGAAATTCACAAACATTACTGTTGCTTTTTCCAGACGTCATTTCGTTTCCATCTTTTTATTACTGGAAAAAACATGTTACTAGATTTATGGCAAAAATATAATTTTTTATATTATTTTTTTGTTCCTTGGCACATTTAACGTGAAACTGTAATGATACCTCATAGATCAAAATTGAAGTGATCTCATGATTTTTAATTTGTCACACGCTTCCTAAAAACCTGCAGAGCGACTTTCGTGAAACTTTTTTACTGACAATGGTAAGTTGAGTTTGACTCAACTGAGTTTACTCAGATAATTAACACCAGTAATGTCAACATCACACAAAATAAATAATAATAATAAATAAATAAACAGACTAGTTTGCTGGCATGTATACAAACCTGTGCAAACATTTAATTTATTTGTAACTGAATCGTTAAATGAATTGTGAATGACATCTTAATTGTAATTGCTGACATTTTATTTAAACTTGCAGGAAGTTAGTCGTGGTACTACTAAGCTTGAGTGTTTGCGTGCAAGGCATTACTGAAAAAAAGACATTTCGAACAAAAACACGTGGAAACGGGCTATTTAACCCGCGTGTTTTAATCCTGAAAAACCAACCGTTGCTAAAGCAAACTAACTGATGGTAGATTAATGTTTACTGAGATATAATTAATACCTGGAATTACGAATTCATTTACATAAAAACTGTCCCTTGTATACTTGATATATTTTTTACAGTTTGGGTTGAAAAAATATTTTTTTTATTCTATTGGTTAAAATTAGTTAATATTTTGAGTCTGGTCAATATTGTTATCAAGAGATTGAGTATGGAACTTCGCAACAACATTGAATTGAAATAGAAAATAGAAAATTGCCCTATTTGCCATTAGTAGGCCTACATATTGTTAAGTTGTGAAGTCATTTTTAATTTTTTTACAATTAGATAAAAATGTTATTTCTTGAAAATAATTGTACTTCTTTGGATGTTCCTTGGGATAACATTCAAAGTTATCCCTTTTTGTATCTTTATTAAGAGCCTATCACTTACAGGTCTATCGCTGTCGTGTGTGTTGCTCGTATTCACTTTCACATTTACATGACTTTATCAGGAGAGTATTTCTCATTGTTTTTTTTTAATTATCTCACGGTCAAAACGGATGGCTTAGTTGTTTTTATAAAAAGACAATAATTGTTACTTTTAGCTGAAGAGTCTCCATCTTTTGATGAAAAGGGAAATATTGTTTTTGATAATGTTGTTTTCCGTCACGTTTTCCCACTGACGAACAGTATCTCGATTGCTGTATCAGAGAGGCCGTGCTGACGCGCTGAAGCCTCGGTCGCAGTTAGCCGCGTTGACTGCGCAACTGACGATTACGAATGCCCTGAGTCACCGGTTTATGCAGACTTCTGCTCGGTTGGCTGTGGTCGACTCCCTCACACTTCAGCACCGACAAGAATCCTCGTTTCAATGCACGCTTCACTGGCTTCCATTGACATCGTCGTTTCTATAATAACTAGTTGTAATGAAACTACAACATTTTTAATGTTTTTAGTGTTGTATATCTAAAGGTAATAGATACTATTAAAAATGTTAGAACAAGGAAAAGGGAACACATTATGTTGAGTATTAAGAGCTCAGTTTCCTGTAATTTTTAATCTAGTAAAACAAAACACATTTTCTTATCATTATAGATGTGGTGAATTTTCTCCGACAAATGAAAGATTCTCTTTGTCAACCTGGAGTCGATCATATTATGCTTAGTAATTATCGAACTATCGCTTTGAATGACGAGTTAACTTTTTTTATATAATATTATAAGCATGGGTATAAAAAACAAAAAAAATTAAGAATTTCTCGACAGTGTTAACCACAAACAAAATGCAATAATAAGGGACTAATTGGTTATAATATGTATTATTTAGAACATTATAACAGCATAATTTAAACTAAATACGTAGCCCCCGATTTATAAACTACAGAAACCCCAATTTTTCATGACGAATAAAACGCAATAATTGCTTGTTTTCCACTTACTTGCTGATTCCTTCTCCTACCCTGGGCGCCTTGAATATGAAACGTAATTTTGTGCTGCTTGCGTTCATTTCAAGTGTCCTAGGCCCCTTTGTATTCTGAATTCCGTTTGCGTACGTTATTGGCCATTCCAAGTCGTGTGCTTGTCTATTGGCTTTTATGACTTCCCATCAAGTCAAGTTAGAAACTCATTACAATAATTGAATTATACCATAATATGGTCCTGCATACTGAGAGGAACTATTCTCAGGTCAACATACGAATACTTATATGGTTGCAGTTATGGTAAACAGTCTGGCCTCCATTTTTGAGAAGGTTTTTAAGCTGTCTATAATCTGCAAAGTTTAAGAGGGCTAAAATCGGTCCTTATTTAGTTTGTCATGGAAATAACATTCTGCCCGCATTTAAGCTGTTGCAATACGAAGGGAATCCACAACATGGCACTAGTCTGTGTAAAGGGGTGAACAACAGTAGCATTCTGCTGGACACGCGGTCATCTTTATGAGGAACGTGATCTGACCAGCAATCCTTCGGCGCTGGAGAAAACAACCCCAATCTGACCTCAATTTCTACTAATAGCGATTGGTTTTGTGATGCATCCTTTGTTCCACTCTAAAGAATTTTTCAAACCTAGTAATTTTGTTATGATTAAACACATGAATTTGTACAAATAGTAATTGTGCACCTGTTATAATTTCATTTTTACGAAGTTTTCATGTTCATTTTTAAGTGAATCATTACGTTTTATTTTGTGTAACGTTTTAAATATTTGTTGGCGATTTAAAAAAAATAGCGGAGGTTCACTTCTCTGTTATAGACAGCTTTATCCTTAGTTATTGTGTAAAATCTTCAATATATGAATATAAGTGAAGTATAATATATTATGAGGCAATAGTTAATAAAGAGTCAAAGGTTTCTAAATCATCATCGTATCAAAACCTTATCGTTGTTTATTATAATTGATTTGAGAATTTTTAGATAATATTAAATAAGTATCGTTTATAAACTTTCCATATCTGATGTGCATTACACGAAAACATACACATTATGATGAAAAACCCATATGTTGAAGCCTTCTGGTGGAAGGGTGGGGATAGCCATAGTCAGGCAACACGTGGTCTCGCTTCAACCCTTAAAAAACCCCAGTTCCGTTTCAACAACCGTCGGGCTCAGGCGCGTGCACACAGTTGCCGTTGCTCTAAACATTAGATTCGATACATTCATAGTTTTGACTCGATACATTTCAGATAACCTTTCATATAGGGTTAATTGCATTCATTCAAGTTTTAATTTAAATCCAACTGTGTTTAAAGTGTTTGATTACGTATCAATAAACTCTACAGTTCCATATTCCAGTGTTTTGTTCTTTTCACATCATTCCGAATTTGAGTATTACCGTGACTCAACGTCGCGTCAGAACACCATATATTGTTTTAATGTTGTCGAATTTTATCTTACACGAATATTTTTATCTGAAGATAAAATGATCAGTAAAATCGGAAGTGTTTGCCGAAGAATACGAATGTTTTATAGGAATAGTCCGCTCGCAAGTCTGTACAAGATGTCATATTGTCGCACTGAACAACTGAAATGTACAAGCCTGATTCATGTAGCCGGTCAAGTTTAAAGAATGGCTTGAAACCTTGTTATAAAAAAGGTCGGTACCTTCATATAGTACCGACCTTTATCTAGACAAGTACAGTACAACTCCTATAAAGAATTTTTTATTACAGAAAGTGCAGACCTCTTTAACAAAACAGATGTTCTACGATTAATATGGAATCAGAAATAATTAACATATAATTAGGAATTTCTTTTAAGACCCGTTGTATTATATGCCGTAATTTTCTTCCCCTATGACTCTTGTATGCAGTTCGATGTAAGTCTAGACGGTAAGTAGTTATGTTACGATTCTTCGACATTATCTTAACTTTATTACCCTCCAATCGTTGGCCTGATACTATGTTATATGCATAGTATTTTATTTCTTTTATTTAATTCAGTAGTCTTAAATTCCTAACACTGTCAGGTCGGCATGACGCTACTAAAGACTTTCTATAGTCGCACTTAGCAAGTCATGTATATGTGAGTGATGTAACGATTGTACGGCTAAGCTGCTGCAGTATTCAGCACCAGTATGCAATATGCAGCAGCAGTGTAGCCTTGAGCAGTACAGATCCCCTCCAGTCAGTCGTAGCCCTAGCCGCATGCCGATGGCTCCTGCCGCCTGACGCCTGGTCGCCGCGCCGTGACGGGAATTGTCGACTGCTCAACAGACTCGAGATGTAAAACATTGCCTTTCCTACGACTTCACAAACCCCAATATTGTCGAAAATTCAGAAGAGTTATCCCCTTTTTAACTAACCATGAGTACTGCAACACTTTTTAAAAATATCTGACCGTGAAAGTATATGGTTGTTTCCTCAGTATTTTTACTGCATTTGTTCAATGATATCTATTTATTATTAAGCAAGCGGTTTTCCGTTCACAGGCAAGCCTCAATAACGGCTAGACGGATTGCGTTTGAGGTGTCAAAGTAAAGGGATTTTTGTTTAGATTTATCAGTACGTCTTAGAAGTTTCATAAGGCTGTAACTGATGTACAATAAAGGACTGAACTTCCTGAACAGTGGCGCTATCCATCGACATTTGACCAAGCTTAGTTCGTTTTGTTGACAACTGAACATGTGGTTATGCTTTGAAATAGTTCTACGTATAAACTACAGATCGCAGTGTATGCAAGCGAAGCGGCAATCGAGTATTATTGTAGTATTAAGTATTGTTCGAACAGCGCCTGCAAATGAATCAACTAATCTTCGACCAACCCACAAGTTCCTCGATCTACGGTTCGTTCGCCAAAGTTGGACTTTAGGTCATTTTTTCTTTGAGGGTTTTTTAAAGGAAATATTTTTCCGATCCTTTCTCTTTTAATTTTTATTTATTATGAGTCGATGCCAGAAAATTTTTATAAATTTGTTTAGTGGAAATCATAAACTATGAGAGCTTCATGTGGAATCAAACTTCCAGGAACAGGCAAAATTTCTGAGGTTGGTTTCACTCCACAGTGAAACCCGTTTGATCTACAGGGTCTACTTTTTTTCTATCTGAGTTTATGTTGTTACTATCTTGAGCATAAAACAGACATTTTGATTAAATTTGTATTGTGATTTTTTGGTTCTTTTGAAATGTTACATAGCTTTGAAAATTATTTTAGTTCTAAGGCCTGTGTATAACGTACTATGTTTCAAAAAGTAAAACTTTATTGTTATAACTTTATCCCGTATAGTGGTATCGTGGTACTACGAAATTCAACTTTGCGTCAGTATAATTGGACTATAACCGCATTTCACAAATGGATGCCCCTGTCAAACCCCTGCCTCCTGTTGATCGCCCTTAGCCAATTGGACTAATAAAAAAATCTTTTCTCAATATCGATCTCACACCCTAAAGCTTTAACTATGTTGACGTTTTGGTGGGCAGATAAATCCGATAGATATATCTACGTAAAATATCATGCCTTCCCTTATCTACATTAATAAAAAATACTTCGAAAAGAACGCACAAGTAAGTTGTTTTGAGTATAAAATCAAAGTGAGCCTTTTATTTTTCTCTTTTAAATTTCAGATACTTGGCATGCAAATACTTCCCATTCGCTTAATGTATTTGTGAAAGGAGGCTGAAAGATGGAATTAAATCATGATTCATTATTACTTATTCTCGTACGTCGCAGAGCTCCAGTCGAGCCTGGACAAGACGCGGGCAGCGCAGCTCTTACTAATCGCCAAACTTTGATTGGGAGTCGATCACGATGACAACACAACAGTCGATACTGAACTGCAGCCAAGCTCTGCTCGCCCGGAAGTCTTTCGTTGAAAACTGTTATTTACCTCGAAGAACTACAAATTTACTACTTTTCGAAGCGTTTTTATAGAAACCGTAAGATAAAGCTGAACATTATAATTTAGGAAGTGGGGTTACATGTTTGAGCTTCATTTCCAAGAGATTATATAAAGATGAAACATGTTAACTAATTAAAAGGTAACGTTTTTCTCCCACTTACATGCTTTGCGTGTAGTTTTCAGCAAACATTAGAATACCATTTATGTGCAGACTTTTTGCAGGATCTACGTGATATAAAAGTTGTATATTTCATTTTAATCGTAATTAAATTAATATTAATTATAAATAAATGTATATTACAATCACTGATTTAGTAAAACAAGTTTCACTACGTTTCGGGACCTGGAAACCTCTCCCGTCTTGTTATGTTCTATATTCTTTTCCATCTAAAGACGGGATCAGATTCCAGATTCCAAAACTTGTTTTTTTCTAATCATTGACGGAAAATGTCCGCAAAATTCAAAATTTAAACATAAACTCACCAACACCAGCAATTAATTTGAAATGAAGAATACGTTATAGAGTACCTATCGAATCCATTACAAGGTTAAAAATATATAAAATAACCGTCGACGCAATAGTTAAAGCCGAAAGATAAATCAACAACACCTTTGAAGCCGGGAAATTTGAACGTAGAGTATGTAGTTTAAAAATAAGAATTTTTTAAATCTTAGACCACGCCGGGGGATAAAGCCCAAACCTACAAACTTTACATATTTCTTTAATGTCTCTGTAATCTCGTTAAGAACTTAAACATAAAGTTAAATGTTGTTTCTTATTAACCGACAGGCAAGGAATTTTGTGGAAGGGCACTTTAGAAGGGCACTTTTGAGAAACGCAGAGATGAAGCATCTTAAGAAGTCAAGTATTTTCGTCACAAAATGAATATTGAGCTACAGCTGGTGTTACCTATCTCAAATATTATAGGCCTAATTACGTTTTCCAAGTACGTGCCGGCTTTAAAGTTATATATTGCTTTAGTTTTATAAAACGCAACTTTACGAAAAAGTGGAACCAGTATTAAACTTCATTTTTAAAACATGCAAACTAAATTTTTATGCATGACTTTATTAACTTTATTTTGTTTTTTACAGGTGAGGGATTTAGCATCCACATTCTGAGTAGAGTAAGTAAATGAAACTTGTATTCATCGTTGATAAAAGGTTTCACATTTAAGTTGATGTGGGTTTACAATACAGATCATAAGTAGAATTCAAAACTTTCTCAGCGTATCAGAATATTCTAAACTTTTAAACACGCATACGTGTCTTGAAGCACTAATCACTTTCTTAAGGTACCTCTACAAAAGGTGGTAACAGGACGGATTTCTTATCAACTACTGAACTTTTTATTGCCTATGTTTTACTGTCTTATATTTACTACATTACGAAAAAAGACTTAAGTTCAATAAAACAAAGATTATTTTTGAAAATGTCCACATCTTGACGAAATAATTTTAAAAACTAAAATTAAATCATTTGAGCAAGCAAATCTCAGAGATCTGCTAGTCTAACAACGCCAAAACAAACAAAATTTACATAAAAAGGTTCTATCTACTTTAATAGCATTAGCAAAAACATTTAGTGAATGTTTTTAGTGAACAGTTACTCTAAAGAAACCAATTTATTTAAAAGATAAAGTTAAAGTTTTAGAGTTACCAGAACTTATGCAAACTTCTACTTGGATGGTTTTATAAACACAGTGCAATCGTAAATAACAAGAAGCAAACACCATATCAGCTCACACTTCACTGCATGTCTGCCGTTCTTCGACATTCTTCACTTTCTTTAATTTTAAATATTCATATTTTTTATGTAACTGGTAAAATATCGCCTATAGTATAGTTCTGATAGAGACGGGAGTTATTTTTATACTAACTAAAAACTGATTTTAACTTTTCTTAGGATATAAGTAGATTTTCTCACAGTGGACTTATGCATACAGCTGGATACTATTTAAATATTTTTATAAAAACGAGGTGACACCCCCGGTTAGCTGATGGTGGGACGGATCGAGATATATGGATCTTATTATGTGTACACTTAACCGTAATATCATCAGCTATAATATTTTGAGTCCGCATTACGTCTGTCAACGTTATAAAATTCTAGGATTTTAAAGGATATATACTATTTTTATGACAGAGTAAAACTTCAGGGTAAACTTAAAGCATAAGGTGTAGGGTTAAAACAATAAAGGAGTCTTAGTAAATAGTAACAACAAAGCTTAAAAACCTATGTTTTTCTTTAATTTAATTACAACTTAAGTCTCTTTGCGTCGTTATAATCACGTTTTTTTAGATAGGTACTTGAGAAGTTGATGTATAAATCATATGAGTGACCATTATGTGTAATCATAGAATGTGATCATTAAATAAAGCGATTCCGGAATAAAATGTGTCTATAAAATAAAGAAATTTGGAATTCGAGCGAGTTGTTCGCGAGGCGAACAGCTCTTGGTGTAATCGGCAAAGTTTGATTGGGAGTTGATTACAGGGACAAACAGCATTTGGATACTGCAATCCAAGTGTTTCTTTTTGTAACTAATGAAAAATATGCCAATGTAATTAATTCAGAACTCTGTAAAGTAAGTGATAAATACAGACTTCAGTTCTTTTGTTCGTGTGGTGATATACTGTAGGCCTATTCCTAAACTTGTGAATAAAACTTGTTTTATGCTATAATTTTTATCTTCTATTCACTCTATCCAAATAATGATTGTTTTGCAACATTTTCAGGTTATAAAGCCTATACTTTAATATATATATATGAAATTAAAAATAATTTTCTAATTTAAGGTTACAACCTTTTACATACTATACTCACAGAAAATTATTACATTTTAGAATAGCTTGAAAACCAATTTTTTTTAAATATTATATACCGCACTGTCACTCTTAATAATCTAGAGTACTAAATTAAAGTGCATTTTATCAGAATGACCTTTGAACGTTCGTTGATATGTTAATATATACGGTTTAGAACTGTAACATTGTTATACTCGTAAACTCAAATAAAAATAAACTAAACTCCCTAAGTGACACTGTTTGTGAGCGTCAGCGATGATTCGAGGGACTCTTTGCTCGTTAAACTGAACCTCGTTTGCAAGTCTGAGCGCGTAAAACATGTTTCCTTACTTTAAGGTATAAACGCGATACTCAGCAATCTGTCGCCTTTATACCTTTAGGACTGTGCGATAGGTTAACAGAATAAATATTTGCTGATAAAAAGTGGCTTGAAAATGATTGTATGTTTAGGTAGTAAAAGTTCCATGAAGTCATTACTTTAGAAATAATCTTAATTATAATAATAAAAGAGAAGATTCACCAAATCGCATTTACTGTTATATTTTGATGCCAGTGATGATAGTTATGTAAGTTTCAATGGGGCATCCTCATAAGAAAATTCCAGTCTAATACCACATTTTCGTTGCTTTAAATTAACCAACTTCCTGATTTTGGTCCTTTATTTAATTAATATTTATTTGGTAATTTAGGAAGCTTCAATTTAACTTGTATCATTGAATCCTCAATATTGTATTAATATGAAACGGACAATTAAATCACCCTGCACGGCTTATCAAATCTGAATTGTCAATAAAGCCATTTTCTCTATTTTCTCCATAAGAATAAGGAGAGGGTCAGGTTTATAACTGACCGATAGATCCAAACCAATACTAATATCCTTTCAAGACCATAGCATTATCCCAGTCTAGACTATAACATCCTAGAACTCAAACTGTCTTCAACTGCACTATCGAATGTCATTTTCAGATCATGAGATTATGCTTTTCCGTAGTCTTGATAATACTTTTTAATCAAGTCAAGCTACCAATATAACTAAATAAGTAAGAATACAATTCAATGAAATAGCAATGCGAGCGTGTAAATTTAATTTCAAAGCAATCATCATAACAGTAAACAAAAACACCACCATTAACTCACAAAAATAAGACGGTGTCATTAGACTGGATGCATAATGGCGTCTGGTGAATCCTGAAAGGTAAACAGGACTCAACGTCAACTTCAACTTAAGTCGTTAGTGAACCTATTCTCCGTTATAGTTATTTGATTTACCGGATTCAGTGACCAAAGTATAATAGATGGCATCCGTAACCAAAATGGCAGGCACTCGAAATCAAGAAATCGGTGAATGGGTGTTCTCTTAACACACTTCATATTTTTAAATGCGTGCCATTATAGGGGGCATATTGACCTCGAGTTTCATATTGACCATTGCATTTTTATTCACAAGAGGGTTCATATGGTTGGGTTTTACATTTAAAAACTTGTGGCTGTCCCCAAATTTTCCCCAAATCGTCGTCATTGTGCCGACGGAGGCATGCAAAAATCGAGATTCCGATAGAAAAACGACTTATGTAACTTATAATGATAGGTTACTCTAAACTCAGAGTAGAGTACTCTTTGAAACTTTGTAACCCGTTTCAAAGGTAAAAATTAACCCATACTTAACTAGTCCATCCCAAATTTTGAAATGGTTGCCTTAATAGTTATGGGATCAATATCGACAACGGGTTTGCACCACTGTTTTTTCTGTTGCAATAAAAAATTAGGGGTTACTCTTGGGGTTTACAGTTAAATATTTGGGGCTGAACTCAAAGTACTCTGTTGGGGGTGGAGGTAAAGTCATGTCACTTATAAAAAAGAGCTTTTGTTCTTTTGTAAATGTGTGCCGAGTTTGGGTTGCGGCTGAATGCGTTGAGAAGATAAGTGCGGGTATCCAAATTTTTGCCCCATCCCGTATATAAAAAATAAGTTCCTATACAAAACATATATTTCCAATTTATGTAACCTATATAATTAATATATTTGGTAACAAATTTAGAAAAACTCGCTATAAAATAACTAATTTCTATAAAATAAATTGAAAGAACTCACTATAAATGAAGTTCATCTTCCAAAACACAAAAACCATGTATTTTCTATCATAAAATCGTCCAATAAAATATATAAAGTCTTTACAAGTAAATAGATTGGAGCAGTCAACCTACGGCAGAGGACGTGTTGTGTGGGTGTCTGTGGTCAATCGCTTAAGTGTATGTCTGTTATGGTCGCCGGCAATCACGCGGATCCACCCAATCACTTCTTTGTCCCAGATGTTCTGTCGTATTGAATCCCTCTATTGTTGCCATTACCATATCATTTGATCCTGGCCAAAGCTGCTTGCTTACTCTCTTTTTTTAAACAATGAATTCAAATCGTAGTCAAATGAAATGCTGTTTGGAAGTTTTATTTCACCATTCATTTTAGGTTGTTTCCTAATGTTTTTTTAATCTTTTGACGTTAACTCTGGGAAATCAAGATTTTCTTTTAAAATATTATATGTATATAAATATGCATGTGTATGTAACTATCTTATTACTGCACATTATTATTTATATTGGGATAAATTATTTTATTTTTTATATTGGAATAAATTATTTTTGCTAATACATCAGAATGTCGCCAACCTGGCTGGCTTTGTCGTGTGCCGTGAATCGTTTTGGAGTTTTAATCAAGTTCAGTCAATGGATTCTACCTCAAATGCTTCTAAAAACGTCTTTCTCAATTAGTCATTTGTTACTAAACATTATGTTTTACAAATGAATTATTGTACACTTAATATCAAACTGATCAACTGATTATTTTTTAATTAACTTTTATTGGAGGTGCCAGTTCACTACTTTTACAGTAAGAAAGGTTTTAAAACACTTATATTTCATTTTATATCAAACGGCATAACTTACTTCATCGCAAAAAAATGTAAAATACGAAAATATTAAGAACATAAATATAAATTAACTTAAATTACATCAAAACTTGAAAAAAAATCATTTGTCATTGAGCAATAAATAAATTATAATATGACTAAATAAAAATACTGTATAGTCAGTAAAGAATATTAATATGTAATAATTTGGCAAAAAAATAAATATAGTAACTATGAAAAATAACCGGGAAGGGTATAGCAATCTCTAATTTTACACAATAACAAAATCATTTCGATTAAGCAGGTCTGGTAAAAGAATGCTCCAACGAAAAATTCTCAGGAATCGCCTAGGAAATCCACAATGCCATAGACTTTGTTACCCATGTTTGCCCACACCTCTAAAACATAGCAACGGCAAACATTTGTGGAACTAGATTAAGCCTAAAATATTTATTTCTTCTCTAAATTTAAATTAATAGGAAAATTAATTATATAGTTGCCACAATGTTGTACAAACAAATTCATATAGCACTTGGTAAAGCAATTTAGTTGTATCAGCTAACAGATTGTGCAACTAATACATTTAATCAATTTCCCGGACTGGTGAGGTTGCCAGTTACTTATCAGATGTCTCGGCGCTCGACTTGCGACGTCGGGCGCTTCAAGTCGGTGCTTCAACGCTCTCCTCATCTGGCAAATTAACTTAACCGAGATGCCTCACAAGATTACGTCCTAGTTCCCGATGAAGAGCAGACGAAAATAGCTTTGGAGACCAACTTTAATTTCAGTTCATTTTTAATGCGATCGCTAGATCGCTTTGCCACCACAAAAATCAGATTATCATATTATTATTTGTTTAAATTGATTTAAGTGGGATCTCTATTAACTTAAAAATTTATCTCAATACTGAATATATCAGCTATTTAAAAGTGAGTGTTATTGATTTAAGTTTATATCGACTGATTAGTCATCGAAATACATTCATATCTACTTCTTACACAATATTTAAAAGAATATTTAAAATACAACAAGTACAATAAGTATAATATTTAAAAGAATGTTAGCATATTCTAAATAATAACTTTATCTTCTAAATAAAGTAAAATATTAACACTACCGTACTTTTGAAAGATTGTTTAAAAGAATTATTTTGTCTTTTGAATAAAGTGAAAATATTGACATTACTTTTCATCAAATACCGAAAAGTAATGTCAACTGACGTCTGCTTGCATCCACACAAATCTTAGATGTATATAAGTGTATGTAACCATTATATAGTCGTTACTGTTCTAAGCTATCAAATATAGAAGGTTTTAACGAAAAAAGTATATTCAAGTTGCTCGTCAATCATCTATTTCTACAAAAAAGTTATTCCAGTTGCTGTTAAATTTTCCGTTAAGAATTAACCATTACATTTAAAAACATCGGAAATTAATATGCAAAAGCAAAATGCTCCTAACTTTTTCTGTAAGATCATAAGACCTCTACGCGGTGTCATTGAAGTTCACTGTCAAGGGTCAGCGTCGTTCACGCTCGATGTTCCGCGCAGCCCAGCTGTAATACAACAATGTCTGCCCGCTCAGCGACAGCATACGTGGGAAAGATGGTGTCATTGTTGGAATGGGAACTAAGCGCTGACACCGCGCCAACCGAGGCATTGCATTCTTGAAACAAGAATACGGCGATCAGCTGCAAACGTGTAATGTTTCACTATTCATTTTATATAAATCTTGGTGATTTTTATGGTTAAAGTTCAGTTTATTGTCTTTGAAACGTGTATTTTTAATTCTTTAAAACATTAAAATGTTTAAGATTTTTATAACAGTATAGCAGAGATCTGAATAATTGCAGAAAATAACAACAATTAACACCATCAATAGCACACGTCAAAACGTTCTTATTTTACTTGATGATAACAATCACATACATCATAAAATAATATCATTATGTGAAACAAAAAGTTCATGTCATCTAAAAAGCTAACTAGGCATATATCATGAAATACAGATATGATAATGAATTGTTTTAGCCTAATTACTTATACAAAGATTTTACTAACAAAAGGAATTATAGTGTTCATTGTTAAATTGTGCAGTAACAAAATATTTGAGTATACCAGTCTAAATATTTGTAATAATTTTTAGATCCTAAATTGTACAGTAATACAAACAAAAAAATAGTTTTAGAGTGATGCAGAATTTTTGAATAATTGTTTGTGATTTTATTAGGTTTGACAGAAAATATCCTACATTGAAATTTGCCTTGCAACTCGCTTTGTTACAACAATGTGTCCTAAGGATACGTTTTCCTGTTATTACAGTCAGTTGAAAGCAGTTCTGCCGTGAATGGGTCGAGAGACAGTGTAACGGCGGGAAGCTGCGTTGTGTCGGTCCGGCCTAACTGCCTGCACCGTAATTAACTGAAGTCCTTGCATATCATTTGCCCAGCTATGTCGGAAAACTCTGTTAAAATAGGCAACGGCACAGAGTTTCAAAAGTAAATTTCGTCACATCAGGTTCGGGAACAAATTTTGAATTATATTTAAAAACTAAAAAAATACGCTGTTAAAAGGTAAATGCATGTAACGCCTCAATAGTTAAGTGCGACTGAAAATCCTTAAAAACCCGAGGTATATTAAAGTGGATACATGATTAAAGATAAGAGCATTTTTCCATGCGATAGTCAACTACAGGCAGTAGAAATGTTTTAAAGCTAATTACTTTATTTTTGTTTTTCTTATTGGGTTCAGTGAAATTATCTACTCTGAATGAAGAAATCAAATTTTAAATAGCTACCAATCTATAAAATACTGCATAACCAATATAGAAAAGTCAGTGAGGAAGTATTTTATTGTATGATAGCTATTTACAATGTTTAATTACAATATGTAATTGAGGAGAATAATTAATTGTTTGTCGCGGACAATTTTTCACCGGCTTGTTACAAAGGGCCTTTATCTTATCAATGTTAGGTATGAGAGTTTGACTTAACTTGCCTCGGGTAAATATATTTACGTTTTTAAGTAATTAAACCTGCAATGAAACTCTTATAAATAATTTTTATTCCTAGAACTATCTAATTTCCTAAATAATTCAAGACGGAGGTTTTATGTGCCTTCCAAACAATTTGAAACTTAATAGTGACTACTATTGTAAGGTGTTAAGATGTTTTACCCTCATTTATTTATACATCCATTTATAAATTTATGACCTCATACCTTCATGGACTTGGAACAACATAGTTGCGGTGTCCAGTGCCTGTGTAGCGGCTAGCACTAATGTGCACAACTATGAGCACGTCTCCAGCATTGCCAATCTTCGTTAAGTTGGTTTAAGCCACTCCGCTCCACCATTACCTCTGTTCATTGTCACCAGGTCATACCAACTCTATCCTTTCCACTATTATAAGTCGAGTTTTATCAGGATATTGAGCTCCATCTATGCTGGCAATGTTGTTTTGAGCACCTTTCCCCAACAACGTCAATGTTCATTAAATCGTAGCTACACGGGGATGAACTTTACCAAAGGCTACCTAAGCATTACAATTGCTTATGTACAATGCACTTTACACTAGTCTACATAACATCGTTTTTAGCCATTTTACTGTAAATCAGTTCTTATTTTCAAGTGATAATTTTTAATCGCAACTCTTTGATATGTTCTATGCGAATTTATCTCAGTCCTACCTCTTTGAGACATAACTACAAGACACGATGGTCTGTGCCCAAACTTAACAAAAGTGCTAATGTGCAATATCAAGAGCGCCAATCTGCATAATTTAGGTTAGAGATATTTTGCCCCCTTATTGTTGTTGTTCACACTCAAGTGTCACAATGCTCTGCCTGTGAAATTTTGCAAGTGCTGACATGTGCTGATATATGCTACTTTTATGTCGGTAATAACAATGACATTTCCCATTGAACAGTTTACTATAAGCGTAGTTTAGGGAAAATTTCCTTCATTTATACACGAGATTACTTACACGTGATTTTACTCTGATTAATTTAAATGAATAAACTACAGTATAAAAGAGTATATTCTTTGCCAAATGGCTATTGACTACTAAGTAATCTCACTTAATTCCTGTTCAATTTAGTTTACCTGGAAAATAACGCCACATAACACAATGCAATAGCAACACAGTTGACCTTGACGCCTGACTATCACCTATGCCTACGCCGAGGTCAGCCGAGGTCACCTTGACCTGTGATGCATCACGTTCAGAGTGACGTCATCATCTGTATGAAAAATAACACATGTATTACACACAAATCCTATCTCTCCATAACAGGTCTTAGCATATGAAATAGCTTATTTAATTTGTATTCGTCTCAGTAAAATATCAGCAAAACTGCCATCAATGTGCAACTCTGTTTATCAGTGTAAGCAATTTAGTGTACACGATATCATATACATTATATCTATCCACAACTTGTTATACATAGTGTAACCGATCAAACTATAAATAATAATCGTTTAAAAATATAACGAAAAGTGTAATGGTAAAAAAACATCATGACTACGAACGGAATACCTCTACGAAAACGGAATATTATTGAAACTTTCTGTTCATTTCAAAATGTTAACATATTTTAGCAATAATATTGTTTGCTAAAGAATAAATATTCTCACTATTAAGTTACTAAAATAAAACTGAGGAATAATATACTCGTAGTAGTCGGCATCATACAAGGCGAGGGCCTTGTGTGCATCGCTCAGCCGCGAGCCGGCACGATGTGAAGTGGTCGATAGATCGATGGTCTTATCGAAACAAACACAGATAGCGATTTGCTTATTTGCTCTAGGCGCCAGCTGACGGCTATAAAAGATTACATTCAGCATTGCCGATATTATATTAGAGGCGCCATTTAGGGTAATATAATACAATTTTTAACGTATTCGTATGATTGGAAAAAACATAATAACCTTCCTTCTCTGCGGCTGACCAACAGCCGCATTTACCCTACTGTAATGAGCAGGTGTACTGTGTTCTCAGCACTTTGCTCAGGATTGGCTTGGTGTTGTCAGGTTCAAGGTGTTTTATTGAAATAGTTATAGACTCAAAATGTCAATAAACATTCCAGTATGAATGTAAAGACCTATTTATAACACGCGTAACCTGGATCTAATAAAGAGATCCTCTGACGTCATTTCTATCAATCAATCCGTAAGATTTCTTGCCTTTGATCAGTTTTGTGACTATTATGGTTAACCAAAATTGTGTAAATCGACTAATAGAACATAAGCAAAGTGGATGTAAAAGTAAATCAATAACACTTACAACATAACTTTAACAAATGGATTATTACGATTTAACTTAGGTAACTCTATCACTATACAGGAAGAGGAAAGGCTGGATTTTAAATATTACAAATGAACAAACATTACAAATGAAAATTAAATTACTTTGCATCTTCAATTAACTAAAAGGTTTCAAAGGTTCGCCTCACCGGTAGTTTACTGCTTCAGTTATGTACTTAATTTCGCTTATGAAACGGTAATTAATTACGTTTCAACAGTACTGTGATCATTAGATAAGCAAACACATTATCGTGTTTATTTTCTGTTAAAACAGCGGCAGCGACGTCAGGTGATTTGTATTTTGTTTATTATCTCACCTAATTTGCTGCTTTCCTGGCCTCTGTTATAATGTGGTGGTTGAAAGCCACCTGCAGTCATTTATATATTGTGTTTGTAAAGGTAAGAGACAGTCGTGACTACAAAACTTATCTAGTTAATGAACACCAATTATTTTCATATGTTTTCTTAAATGTGATTAACCTTTCAAATTGGTGGAAACCATAATAGAAATAAAAATCAATCGAAACTTTATACATCTCAAAGCTTTATACTATTTTCCTGGTTTGTCTTTATATAATATTTGTCAATCAGAGTTTTTTTACATAACAGTATTCTGATTTTTATTGTTATATATAAATGAATATGCCATTTTCAGGAGTGAAGAAGTTAAAAAAATACACTGTTGAACATTCAACAATATGACAACTTTTTTATCATAATACTTTTTTAAATAATTGGATCCATATTCAGTCATGTTTATTCTCTTTCATATAATTCTGTAACTAGGTATAGAACAAATATAAGAATGTTTCTAACTAATTTTTGCAGCAATATAACTTATTTCAGTCGTATAAAAGACAAACGTATTTACTTATAGGGATGATTTTTATGGTTAACTACCCAAATACAAGTGTAATCAAACTGAGGTTGACACAGAAGTTTGGGGTTTTGAGTACCAGAGGCAAAAAGGTGAATTGGCTGGGCTGTTTCCTAACTTAATTTAAAGTGAAGACTTTGTTATGGCGGGTTATTATTATTGTTTGCGGTGGCGCGCCCGCAGGTCCGTTTACACCGCCAACTGTGTCCGTTGAATCATCACTTCACATTCTCCTCAGCGTTTTCAGAACTTTCGGTTGTTCCGAATTGGCCAATATTCTTTCTAGAAAACTTATTAATATTGTAAAACAAATTTTTATTTTTTCGAGCCATCTCATTAAAAGATTTTTTTCTGGTATATTTTTTGCAATAATGACAGTTAGAGATTCAATTAATTTCTAACACTGTTTATTTGGCCCAATAAAGTACTGTGAATATCTAGGTTATGTTAACAAATTATTTATTCATCTCGAAGAAACGTTTTTCTTTTGAGTTGAGTTAGCCTATTGGTTTCTTCTGAGATAACTTTTGCGGCAAATTAAATTTTTATTAAAAATCTAACAAAATAGGCACGAAACCATGTTAAGAAAGACTTAATTAATAAACTGTGAGCTCTCGTTTTTCTGTGAATTTCTTAGATTAGTCTTAACTTATACGACCGTTTACAGAATACCTGGTGGACCGAGCCATGCTTGATAGCTTTTCTTAGGTTTACCCATATCCAATTCTTATTCCTTTTGCTATTATTAAATTATTACTGTACAGCTCTAGCATTATTTTGATTGTATTTACATGTTTTCGTTGTTAATTCGTCGTTATTTTTAATGTAGCAACCTATATGACCCATGCTAAAATCTTATAATTTTGGAATTAACTTTTTACGTAATGAGATTTAGACTGGCGATATGACCTGCTTAGAACACGGTTTTGAGCTACAATATAGTTATTTTAGGATTTTGGAAGAAATACTATTCTTGATATATGATTAAGAATAAGAATATATTTGTTCCACAAGTAATAACAGATTTACAACATTGTACGTGGGTGGAATGACTGGTCATCTTCTCCTGTAATTGATGACCAGTACTGATAAATAAACAAAGATAAAAACCAAAATAGTCAATAATTCTTATCTGTGACTTGGGCGGCTAGCTGCGGTGCGTGCAATCAGTCCACAGCACTCTTATTAACTAATTTCACCAGCACTTATTTTGATTTGAAACTAAACAAGTGGAATAACAATCATAAAATATATTGTTTGCCTCTTTCTTAAATACATATGGTACATAAAATAAAACACAATTTCCCTTTAATTACCTTAATCTACATTCTGAGTTAGAATCTAAACATTACTGTAAAATTTGTAGAAGATAATCAATATTCCCTTGCAAGCAAGATCACTTGTATATAAACAATGCTCATAATATACGAGGGCTAAGCATATATACTATAATCCTGTATAGCTTAATATAAATCGTTAGGTTATAATATATTTATGAAAAGTTGCTAAGGAAATGTTTGATAAGATTCTTTAGTTAATGTCAGGATTTTGTTATTGAAGCTCAAGAAAATATGTTCAACAAATTTAAAAATTCTTCCACTTCGGAATAGGAGCACTGAATTGACATCGTCGTGTCTTGACTTTGGCTGGCATTAGAATGCCGCTTTTCTACAGGCGACTCAGGAAATACCGATACAGCGATTGGTGACGTCGAATGAGGTCAGCTGCAGGATGTGTCACCGAAAAGAGCCACGATGAGAGCCACCACTGGACCCTCCCATCGCCACCCACACTCCACACGCCAGACAGGGCTTTCTGTCTACTGGCCCCTCTGAGTTGTCTTCCTACTAGATGGCTTTGATATACTCTTCCTAGTAGATATGGCTTTGATGGCAATGGTACTGTCTACAAGTGGTGGAAACAGTCCTTCTTCAGTGTCTTATTTTTGACTGAAGTAAAATAAATATAATATTTAAATACAGGAGTTAAACAGGATGGATCTAAGTTTAAAATGTGTATGTTGAAACAACAAAGAATTAGTGATAGGATGGGACAACTCTAGTTTCCCAAGTAGATAAAAGAAATAAATTAGGAATTTTTCAGCCTTTTTGTTATTACCTTGATTAAATGGCGGAAACGTATGAAAAGTTGTTATTTTTGTGGATTTCTTTATTTTTTTAAGAGTCCTCATGAACCTTCCGATAATAATACAAAACCTTTGGGATTAGAGGCGTAAACTTCTTTACAAAATCTTTTTAATACAAATTTAGATTATTTTAAATAATAAATAACGTTTAAATCACTTTTCCTTTGTAGCTGCGGACTGTATTATTAGTGTGTCCAATTTCATGGAGAAACGTCTTCTATCAAATACCACTGTAACAGTGTAATCCAATGAAAGATTGTTGTACAATGTCTTTGTCAACAGTTCAAAGACATTTTCTGGTTTATTAGAGAGGAGACAGCTTTATAATCTGAGAGATAAACTGAACCACTTATCATCGGCGAAGAGTTAGAACTCAATTAACTTTGCGTCACAAGGTCGTAAATAAATTATTGTTCAGTCTTTTAGCCGGAAATGTCTTCCTCGGCGGAATCGCCTCCTTATTTTATAAATATTTGGCAAATTCAAAATACATCTTTTTGGTTAATTTATAGCGTTGGGTATACCTCCTCAATTTTCTTGAGAATATAAACACGTGTTGGCAAAACACATATATGAATACAGATTAGTACTTAAAACGTAGGAGCTTTACGTATCTCCATACTGGCTGTAACAATTTAAAATACATTTAAAATACAATCAAATAGTTATTAGTTTTTTAGCCTTAATTTAAATTATTTACAAAGTCAATAAAGTAATAAACTGCTGTTATTCCGAAAGAAACGTAGAATTTTACTCCTTTTCGCTGGAGGTTTCATTAATGTATATTGTCTGTGGTTCCAGTAACTTTTAATTAATTTTATTTACAAATATAGTAAGAGATTTTGCCGTGTACAAAGGAAAACTAATTTCATAATCTGTTTTACAGATTAATTACAGTAAGGAAATAAAATATTTTAACTATATTTTCCTCATTTTAAAAGACGCTTTTAAAGTTCCCTTGTTAACTCTTTAATGCCTTATTAATCATTGATATGCGACTTTGTTTAGTGTTAAACAGCATTTTAAGCTTCCTCAGACATAATTCATTTTTTCTTGACTCTCTTAAAATTTTGCATTTTTATTGTTTGTTTTTTTTGCTAAATTTAATGTAGGAACGTATTTTTTTGTAGACATAAATTCAAAATTTAAAGTATGTAGAACAGATATAGAACAGACTATGGGTTGCCATTTTGGTCACGGAATAAGAATAAATTGGTAAATGAAAGCAGCTCTTCATGATCAAGTAACTTATTGCAAATAAATAGAGCGGAAAAGAACATTGGGATAGCATTATACTATCAAGTTCAAAAGTGAAAACAGTATTAATGAGCAAAGATGGGTCCTGCCATATTACGACTAAGTAAACTTAGAGTTTACATCATTTGTAATAACTACTAAAATAGCCACGCCTATTCAGAGTTAAGCTAAAGTCTGGAATATTTTAATACCTGTTTTTTAAAATCATTCATATTTTTTCAAACGCTTGTCATTTTATCAAATACGTATTTGCAAAGTTTCATTATTTTTAATAAAAAATTAATGGGTTATTAAACATATTCCAGACTTTTGCTCAACCCTAAAACAAAAAAGTTATGGGAAGACAAATAATGACAATTGCATCAAGTTTTTCCTAATATTCAGGAAAGATTTTGGAACGCATCGTACTACTATACTAGCAGTCATGGTATCATCGCATCTACATGGGGATATTGCACAGTTGATTGGAAGTTAACAATCAGTAATAGAGGATAGAATAGTACAAAGCAATAGCAATGCACAGGCAAACAATGTGACAATTAATGCAAACACCATGGCTGCATTGGCAAATACCTCATCAGTTGTTCTCAAGAATTAGATTTCCTTCGCCAAAGGACAATCGATTGTCCATGTCGATGTACGTACTTGTCCATATCGATTGTACGTACTTGTCCATGTTTTTCAGCTACGTATTCCCGCAACTTCGGGGTGCGCTTTCCTCTACTGTCGAGAAACGTTCAGTATCTGAGGTGAACATGATATAAACGTACATTCCTGACAATGAGTCAGGATTATACGTTTAAGATGGTGATATACATCACCGCACGTCCACATACGGCGATTTCGGAGGGGTTGCGATACATATTCGCATTCGCACGGTACGCAATGTCCTCATTCGCATTCGCACTTCCAAAGTCACGGAGAATACAAATAATTTTGATACATGTAAATTTTTACGATTACATGCCTAAGAAGATACAACGTCCAAACCTAAGACTATTTACTCCCATATGTTAGTAACCATTTTATTTTAAACGCCATACATCTTACTGACATTGATTAGTAATTATAAGTGATATGCATTACGAAATAATAATTATTAATATAAGTAACATATACCTTGAACGCCAAAAACACTTTGGATGGACAGTTTTCAGAATAAAATCTGCTATTTTCTAACAGCCGAAAATGTTTGAAGAACTAAAACATTTCTGATATTACTCAGGACCATTTAGTAGTTCAATATTTTTTATATTTGTAATATTTTTGGAGGCATAATTTGTAGTCTTTTCGTGGTATAATTTTCACTTTCGCCTCGGAAACTATAACGAACACTGTAGCACTTATTAATTGGTAAATTCAGAATTTAATAAAAAATAATATATATTAGTTGAATAACAAAGCTACCTGCTGATGTTCCCCCTGAGGTCAGCTCCGGCCTCGCGCAGTGTCACGGTGGCATGACCTTGGTGACCTTGACCGCAGCGTGACAGTCGATACGCGCTGCGATGGCTAATTCACCACGGGCCAACAATGTTCCCAATTTGTGCACTCGGCAGTGCGTTGCTGTGGCGAATCGGCTCCGGCCGCCACTATAAACTGATTGTTGTAACGAAATAAACCCATGTAAATGCATTACAAAAAGGCTTAACCCCCCAAATGGACCGTGGATCTATAAAATTACACGAGCTTGGAATATTTTTTGGACGTTTACGCAAATCGGCAGTTTTATTGTTAGCCTTAAGTAAATGATTGAATACTGCCATGATAAAGAGTAAATTGTGGTTTTCAGAAGAGATATCGCATTTCCGTCAAGAATTATTTCTGTCATGGATGCGGTTTTGATGTAGTTTTCTGTGTAATATCAAACGCACTTACATTGACGTCAATTTAACGTTAAAATGCTGTCACGACTAAAGTTTATATATTTTAAGCTGTTAAACATCTAAAAAAAAGTAGAATCATCCATCGCTTTACGCATCTGTAAAATTCAACAAAATATGGATTAAACCAATCTTATCAAAATATATTTAACAATCACTCTAAATATGTTTCAATTAGACTGCTTTTCGATCAGCTTACTTTCCTTCTCATCACAAAAAAACAATAAAACATTGTCGTAAATAAAGATCACAAAAAACATTTCATCATTAAATGTGAACGAAATCCGTTTATTGTAAGAATAGACGTTGATAATCAGTTAGTTATATTACCAACTTCATTTATTACTTATTAAACGCTAGTTGATTTAAAATTGCAGAAACTCTTTTTTTTTAAAGCACGATTTAAAAACGTTTTTACAATTTAAAACGAAATGGCGTACAGTAATGAAACTGAAACTAAAACGTTTGACAATAATAATAACAATGAAAACGGGGCCAACGGTTTTGTTTATATTGAAAATAAAGCCAGAGCCGTTTAAACATATCAGCGAGAATGACGCTGTGTTTTAATCATAAATCAAGGCGCAGTGTGATTTACTCCCTAATAAAATATTATTGTACCCCCAAATGTCGCTTTGTCGAAAATATTTTATATCGTTATGTATCTATATCGCCCTAAAAGTATCCTTTGTGCGTGAATCAGTCATTCGTGTCTAAACCTTTTTCATCACACTGTATTTAAAATAGCGCGTTACCGTACACCTGAGATCTACGAATCCTAAATTTCTTTCTAATAAAACAAATAATGTTCTGCTTTACTTTTTATTTAATTTTTGTTATTTACAACTAGCTGATAGCCCCGGCTTTGCCCGGGAGATTATTTTTTCTTATCGGTGCTTGTTGTTTCTTAGAGCTACATTCTCTTAGTAACCTAGTAACCATAGTACCTATAAAAAAACTCCCAAAACCCTTGACACGGCTTCCTTTCGGACGATCCTGAGCCTAAGCCCTTAACGATATCAAAACCAAACCACCATAGTGCACATCATGAGATTTAAGGCTTTAATTTGGCACCAAGAACAAGTGTCTACGACATGTAGTTTTGGCTTTAGCCCGAAATATACCAACACACAACTATATATATATATATATTGAATATATTGATTTTTGTATTTCCGAAGCTTGTTTGATAAAAATTGTATGCTTAAATAGCTTCTGTTTTTATTCAGTGTGTCCGCGGTCGACAACCTCTGACCTTTTAAGATTTTAACCTTTAATAAAATAAATTCGGTATTTAAACACACATTTAGTGTTTGCCTGATTGCAGTCATTTATATTTCTACTCATAATCCAACGTTAACGTTACGTTATCGACTGTAAAAATATCTTTACAAAGTTTTCGGTGGGATTGTAACGTCCTTGTTTACTTGGGTATGTGACTTGACTATCGATCTTTAAATTATTTCCCTAGAAGGGTTTACTACTTACCCACAACAATAGGAGTAAAGCTTGATAAATTTTCCACATTCTTGGCGATTATTTATATAGTTGCCCTTGCATTTTTGGTTTATTGTATTGCAATTATGTCAAATTTCACTAGTGAGATTTTTGACATACATTGTGATACATTATGTGAATTGGTATTAATACCAGATACGTACTAAGGTTTATATCAAAGTAAGAAGTGTATGATTTCAGTATATTTCAAATCCCAAGGTTTTATTCTTGAAATACGTTACCTACCGAGGTGTTTATGGTGTCCCAAGGGACCTATTAAAATACTTATTACATGTTCCGGCAAAGGTTTATTTGTAAAACAACCCGGTCATTGTTTGTCCGCCAGTTTGCCGGTGGCCGTTGGAGCCCCAGGTCATCAACAATATTAGTTCTTCCGAACAATGTAACGGTAAATATGTTTATAATATTGACATCAAGGCCAAAACGATTTGGTAAGTTTAAAAAGTTGTACTAGCCGTTGAACCCCCTATTAGTGCGGTTGTTTTACATATTAATGAATATTTTCAGTTATACATTGTACCTCGCGCACCACGGTCGTCCGTGACTATACAATTATTACAAATATTCGGTTTTGATACGATCACCAATATTCTACCTAGTGTTCTCCCACAGCATGTTTAGTTTGAATTTTTTTGTCAAAGTTGGGGAAGGGAAAATTAAATCTAAGTCTATGCATAAGTATGTGTATGAACTACATAAAAAGACTTTTCTTGAGTAAATGTGAAACACTTGCCTCAGGTTTTATGATACCCTTAGTATTTACTGAAATTGATAACTGTAAATAGATTATTTAGAAGAGTAGTATGGCTACTACAGTAAAGCTTCAGTTTGTACTGAATTTGAATCTGTTGGTTTAATATTTTAATATTAAATTTAAATCTCAATATTAAGAGGAATGTGAGTTGGTAATGAAAACTATCAACACTCAAAGTTTCGCTGACTGGAGAATGTGTACCCTGCAGTAGTCGTGATGCATGAATGAACTGGGGGCCGTGTATAAAGCTGGCGGGGCAAACTAATACTGGTAATGGGCAGTGGATCTATGGCCTGCCAGACTGTCTGGTAAACACGCTCGGCTGTCTCGTCCGGGGACTGTATGACTGCGAACCAACACAAATCCACCATTCTCTACCTCATAAACATTGGATTTTGTTAAAAATGGGCTAAAAATATTTTATTTAATATAAAATATTAATAAAAATACAACCACCAACAATTGAATATAAAATAGTTATTCAGTCAATATTTGTTGTGCATTTAGTTTATATACAGAATAAAAACTTGGAGATTATGTTGCAGAAGGTTGATGAATAAATAAGAGATCGTGTTGACAGTTATATTTATATTGCTCATCTGTATATTAATGGACAAGCATGAGTTTTGTAATACTTTTTCCTCAGCCAGTGGGCATCCTAGGAAAATTCTAAGCACACCAATAAAATGTTATTTCCCTAAGGGCACGTAAAAAATAAATTAAACATTTTAAAAAATAACTTGGGGCTTTGAGTTGCCATGTTCGTTATGGAATTACAACGAAGTCTATACAAATCCAGCCATGTGTTTTATTGCAACAGGGAATAAAAACAAAACTCGAATAGTTTCTGGTTGTATTTTGACCAGTAGGCGATCTCTAGTATGAATCAGTCGACCGAAAGTAACAGATTTCCATTGTTCATTGTAACTTAGATATGTATACAGCCTATTGAGTAAAATGTATAACCAATATTTATAACCTCCTAGGTGAACCTTTGGTACAAAGGGTACGCTATTTTCACTGGATTTTCTACTCTAACCTAAAATATATAACTATATTCGTTCAGAAATACAGTTAAAGAAATATATTTAAAAATGGTCGACGATTGCCCCTTGTATAAGCAATTAATTATAGCTAATTTAAGACAGTATTTCTTGAAGCTATTTAAGACACAAGTTGTATAGCAGTATTTGTTTTGTTATTCTAGAAGAAATTGGACCCCGGGATAAAATCTAGTTATTGTCATGGCTTAATTGTGTCCTGGGAAGTTGCTCTAGTATTGTAATGACGCTAAAGAAGTTTCGATGAAACAGAGTTAAGGTCCGCTAAGAGCCAATCTCCGCCCTGATTACACTATTCATCTATTCTGCAATCTCAGACTCTGCGTTCTTAAAGTGATATTTTAAGCTGAGATTTTCTTTTCTTTCTGCCCTCTAAAGAAAATGCCGTTACCTGTATTTAGCACCATTAATAAGCTATATCAAAAAATGTTGTTTTTAAGTTATTGCTGCTTGTCTCATCTAAGATACAAGTGTGATTAATATGATAATAACGATACAGAGACAACGTCGTCCGCATTTGTAATAAGGTTACCAAAGGGATCTTCTAGGAGTCGATAGACTCCAGATCAAAACTACACCTGGTCAAACTTTTTTTCAAATAAAAATAGTGTTATTATATTTTAAAATTTAATGGTAGGCGTAAGACTAAAAATTAGGTTGTTGAATACTCTTTATTCAGCTTTAAGCTTATCAAACAAATAATTGGCGGTGTTTAATCGTTAACAACATAAAACGAATAATTTACTGTTAATATTTTGTTCAAAGAGAATTTTTCTGGAAAGTTAACTAACAAGTACAAAGAAGTTTTACGATGACTTACTTTAATATCCTTTGTTATTTTACTTTCTTAAATTTATAATTTTATTCAGGTGACATGATTTTAAATAACTCGTTGATCGATATGAAAGATCCAAAAATGAATCTGTACATTGTTTTATAACTTATTATCAAAAATAAAAATTATCAGAATATTATTCAGAATATTATTTGAATATTATTGAATATTATCAGAATATTATTTGTCAGAAGATATTTTTAGAATACGAAGTTGTTACATAAAAACAAATCGGTTATAGAAAACCCCTTTAAATATGAAGAGGACGCGTACAGCTGGGCGCGTCGCTCCGGAGAATAGGCGGATTGAAATATCACGGACTCATTTACCATCGGGCTTCAATATCGCTTTGGGGGAAATGATCAACGTTATTTATCGGGAAGCAGAAAACAATATGAGGAAAAGCACAACTCATTCATTATTTATTTCTTGTTAGGTACATCGATATGAGTTCCATAATTTCGGTCGTCTATGTAATTGATCGCCTAACAAATCAATTACATAAATTGATTTGTCAATTATTTAAAAATTATTTGATTTGTGATTTGCATAAATTACATGCAGTCCCTTTTATCATGGAAATTCATTAAATGAAAAAAAGTCTAACCAACCTTTTAAGTGATCCATTCAGCTATTTTCTCTTTAACTAGATGAATCGATAAAAAATTCATGTTGTATATCTTTTACAGGACCGTTACTTTTCTATGAATGAAGATCGACATTTTGCTTGCACTTTTTAAGCCCTACCAGTGGCATTTTTCGTTTTCTTGTAAAGGAAGCCGAACTTTTTACTTGAACTTTATAAAGAGGGCTTCCTAACTACGATAGTTTTAGATTTTCTGCAGCACTAGCGGCAATTTTTGGAATTGCGGCACCATAACAGCCCCTGTTAAATTTGTGCCCGCGCGAGGCGGGGCGGCATATGGGGAAACGCGGTGTCATTTAGCGTCTCCAATACTCAAAATTAATTTGAAGATTGTTTATCGATAATATACCGGGATTTTTTTACTGTTAATCTAATTGATTTCTTTATCTTGCCAATGGTGTATTTAATATAGTTATTTTTTTACTCGACGCGCTGAATGAAACCGCGCGAAGCGAGTTTTATGCATATTTTGGGGTCAGAAGGGAGCCCTCCCAAGGTATAAATATTTAACCATAATTCCCAAATAATTATAAGAACTGTAACAAAGGTATTGCAGACATTGCAGTACAGTACACCTCGGATTATCCGGACCCCACATTATCCGGAACCCGGATTATCCGGACCGGCCTACCCGAGAAATTAAAAAATTGAAATCACGGCAAAAACATGATTTTAGCGAGTTTACGGGTGAAATGCGCCTTATAAAAGTAAAGAACAAATCTAATACATTACTGTATGAAATTGGAATCAATTGAAGGAATCATATTGCCTAAACAGTAGGCTACATTTTAGCATTTTTATGAACTTAGTTTTCTAGATTGCTACTTGGTGTGCTAGCAGTACCACAACAAACAACAACAAAGGCGTAGCTTATATACGGCAATTTTGCGAGTTTGTTTACTGCTGTCATTTGATATGTTTTTTTTTCATTTCTTAAGAAGAATTACAGTAATACGCTTGAGATTTGGATTAATTTCGTCCTGATTATTTTAAGTTTGAGTTATTTTGAGTTATGATTATGTAATCTTAATAAATAAAATATTTTAATCTAGCGTTTTACATCAAACTTAAACCGTATGTAAGGTAAAAGTTAACATTATATTCGTATGATTAATGATAAAATTTAGTTCTTAAAATTGCTTCAAAATTAAACTCCCTAAAATATCAAAGACTAACATGTTGTACAGTCTTGACATACCGTTTGCAGCATCAATTTAGCTGGGGCTAAGGTATGCGATCGCTATTTAGAAGATATTGTATGACCTCGGATTAACCGGATTTTTTGTTATCCGGATCGGTGGTCCGCCACGTTAATCCGGATAATCCGAGGTGCACTGTATTATACCTTCATTAATTGTTGACTTTGATGTTCAGTTAATGTTTCGATCAAATTAGCTGTAATGGTTTGAAGCAAAACTTGTGTGATGAATGACTTGCAGCGACCACGACTGGAGTGTCAGAAGTGGAGTTGCGTAGTTGGGTACGTGCGCCGAGGCTCTACTGCACCTGAAGATAACACTCCTAGAAACTCCGAGCAACTTGGCCAACTTTGTGTACGTCAGCCAATCGTCTAATACACTCTTGCTATCACCTGCAGACTGATAAATGTTCAAGACTTGATTAACCATTACAACTACACCACAATACTAATTGGCTTTTTACAGTATTTTTTTACTTTGTTCTTTCCTTGTCCAATTGACTATTATTACCTGTGCGTTAAAGTATCAATCAAAATTAAGATTTGGCTGATGCAGGATTCGATAGACGTTGAAATAAAAACGTTGATTATCTAGATTAATCTAGGTCAGGGCCATTAGGGCAGCGATTTTCCAAGTTGATTTTTAATGGACTACTGCAAGTTACCATTTAATGTCATCAATAAATACAGCTCAATATAACATTTTAGTCGTATTGATTACGTAACAGACTCTACACAAATTGAAAAGTACCATAATGGAGAACATAGTTAATTGTACATTCACTAAAACTTATAATAATAATGGTTTTCAAATTATTGGGCAAGCACGTCATTTTCCGTGTGAAAACTAAGTTTTAGAGTAACAAACATACCGTAAATCAACCTGAGATTATCTTATATAAGTTAGCCTTAATAGTAATCCAACCCCCGGGTAGAGCCGGTCAAGTTGGGTAAGCCAACAAAGTTATGTTTTCACGAGTTAATCTTCCCCGTGATTGCGCCATTCATCCACGCCCTTCCGTCCGTCGCCTGTTATCAAATAAATGTTGCTTTAATATTTTGTGATTAATTCTTGAAATCTATTTGCCGTTTACGGTCGGATTTACGCATTTTGGATCGTTTATATATCACTTAAAAATATATACTTATTTTATGGTATTAATAACAGTGAAGTCATTTTTTTAAATCGGCATTTAAAACTAAAAAAAAGGATTAGGGATTCGCATAATGTGTAAGTTTGAAAAGAGACATCTTGCCTGATAGGACTACAGGAAAAAGAAGACACTCAATAACACACAAACCTTGATATTAAATGATTTTTTAATGACCTTGACATTTTATGACATTTATCGTCTTAAAGAATTACAAACCTCAATAGCGTTGTTTCTAAATTCTCTTGAGAGTATTCTTATCAAGGTTCTGTTGTACGGAAATCAACTGGCATCACCTAACACGCCAGATACTGACACCCAATGCATAACCTGAGGTTTTATATTGTGGGCCTCAATTTATATTACATTACTCTAGTTATAAAACCATTTTTATTGAATTTTACGTTACTAGACCGGTAAGTAATTTTTTACCGTGACAGTTCTCGTGTGAGCCAGAGGCGAGTGCGAGATTTTCATGCGAGTATGGTAAAACTTACCGAGCGTGTGACGTACTTTTACGATACTTTGCATCATACTATACAGAAAAAAAACATATTTTTTAATCATAGCGTACTCCTTGTATAAACTATGACGTTTCTCAATTAATTCTTCAAACCTAACCTATAATAAACAAACAAACATTTGCTACTGCTACCAGTGCTGCAACTACATTCCTCTGAAGTAACCAATAAACATGCACTAAACGTCGGTTTGCTGCAATAAGCTGATTATTTTGATTGTTCACTTCCGTTATTTCCGTTCCTAGTGCACGCTAAATTTACTGTGCAGTTTACCGTGCAGTTATCGGCAAAGAGTAACTTTCCAGCCAAGAGCTAGGCACAGAAAATACATGTTTCTGTGTAATGTGATGTAATAAATATTTTGGACCAGTTTTTTGCTCTAAGGTTGCAACTACATGATCCCTCCATGCTGTTAACTACTACTTCATACGAAGACTCCAGTGAATATTGTCTTTATCACCCGCAAAAAAACCGCGAAATTATATACTAATACCTATTTATTCACCTCTCACTAATGAGGTAAGACTATCTACTTGACTTTTACTATCTACTCGGCTATCTGCTTTCTGAGGTGTCTTGAGCACTAATCTACTTGACGGATTCCCTTGTTGCGAATAATTCCTTTATCTACGACCATTGCAATAAGCACCAATTATGGTATTACAATAAACATTATAATGATAATCATTAAAACACCAAAAACCAAGCAGTACTCTAATGACGACTTTAGAGTACTGGAGTCACTTTAGAGTACTGGTTCTAGACCAATGAGAGCTCGGCATTTGACGGAAGTAGTATCATAATAACAATTACGCAATTCGCACATCAGCTGATTGTTGCATTACGATTCATGTTTGAGTTTACTTATCCCATCAGCTGATTGTTCCACAACAATTCATGGTTCAGTCTGCTTATTTGCCTAACCTCAAATTTTAGTTGACCTATTCCATTATTAGTAAAAGTCATGAGTTTTGTTTAACTTCGGGGGAAATTTTGTCGTATATTGTTGGTCGTAGATAAAATAGTGTATGCAACGATTGTATTATGCCTTTAAGCCACTCGTGAGATATTTAGAACACTCGCTTCGCTCGTGTTCTAACTTACATCTCACTCGTGGCTTGAAGGCATTCATTATACAATCGTTGCATAAACTACTATTACTTTCAAGTCACTATATCATCAACTTTTCAAGTACTTTAATTCCATTGATTGCCAAATGCAATTAACATAATATTTTATGGGAATTATATACTTTTCACCTATATTTGTTCATCTTCAATTTAAAAGGTTGCAGTGAGCTTTTAATTAGACAGGTCAACATATTCATTAACATTTGTATACGTGTTCGTTTTTATCTCACTGATTCAGAAAAACCCTTTGTCTAAACAGTTGAAACGGAAGTTCCTGCAGTCGAATTACAATCAGTTCTGTTTGGAAGGAAGGCTGGGTTTGACTGACGGGTCCTCGGTGGTCGCCAGTCCACTGCCCATCTGCATGAGCGCGGACGATGGCCCCACCGGTGCAGCAAACCTCGTTGCGAGTCGTCTAAACCACACTTTTGATTAGTCCAACCGTGGTTTAGTTCACAAAATCTATAAGGCGATGATCAGTAATAATTTTTTCCAATAAAAATTCTAAAATAAGTTCTGCAAGAAAGGAAAGTTTAAAACAAGTGCTCTTGAACATTCCAAAGATAGTTTTCAGAAAACTGGATCACTTCATTGTTTAGACATTGTAACGAGGATATACCATTGCATTTATAACACCTGAAATAATTACCATTCGAGCTAAAAATCTATATATTAAGCTACTAAAATAATAAAAATAAAGTTAAAAAAATCTATCGCAGTGGAATGTTAAGATTAAAATTAACTGATTGAATTAGTTTGATGAATTATTGCAGTTCCAAAATTTAAAAAATAGTTAACGTTGGACTGTGTTCCTATGATAAAAGTACTTTATTAAAGGATATGCTCTGTGGGAAAAGGAATAGTAATGAAACAACAATAAATAATTACTCGCTAATTTTTGGTATTTTTTCTGACAAAACTATAAAATTTATCGGTTTCTGTTATGTTAGTTTATTGTGTTTTCTGATTTGTTGTTTTCTCAACCCCAATCATGGATCCCTTCATAAAACCTCTAGGTTTAAAGCAAAACTATTATCTCTGAACTCTATACAGATTGTTGATTTTTAAAAGTTTCATTAATAGTAAATTTACAACACTAACTAAATCTCTGCTATTTTAACCTTTCTTTCGGTATATTTAAATATAGTAACTAAAGTTGTTGGGATACGCGTCAGGCAAACACCTGGGGCGGCGCTGCGGTTGTAACGAAGTTAGACTCCAGCTACAAGACTTCCCAGACATCCAGTTATAATTTTGTGTTATTTTAGGTTTTGTCATTTAACGTAGTATTGCAGCTAAAAATACCGCTATATAATTTTTTACTTTTTTTTTAGTAAAAAGTATAAATTACTAACTAGATTTATGAGCTTTTTCGCTAAATGTTTTGTTTTTGTTTGTTTAAGGTATTGTATCAAGATGTAAACGCGCAAAGAAGTTAGCTGAAGGTAATTAATTATACTTATCGAGTCTTCCAGAGGGGACATATAATTCAGGTGTCATTAATGTTTAGCCCAGTAACCGAACTTTAAATTGCGCCAATTTTCCAGGTTATTAACCTCTTTCATTCATTTTCCCTTATCAAATGGATTAAAATATTTTATTTACTGAGGTGGTGATAGAATCTCAGCGGAATATTCATAAGAACCCCTTTTGCATTTTAAATCAGTCTTATGATGAATTATTTTAAGAGCGGGTTCAGTATTGATGTTTTTTCCCTCCATTTTATATCTAGGTTTTTTTTTAAAAAAAACATCATAACCACTTCAAAGATTTAACCGTTACTGTACTTTTTATACCCATCATTATTTTGTCATTTGTTTTCCCGAATGAAAAAACTCGTGATATTTTTACAACGCCCTTTGTTGGTAAGGTTGTCCAAAATATCACCTAGGGAACAATCAATTGAGTTCGGTTATCAGAATTCAGTATTTTCCCAATTAGTCTGGTCTTGAATCGATATTAAACCCGAGGCTCAGAGTTGTAGTTTCGCTTCAAAAGCTTTGAGTATAGTTTAGTATATAGTTTAGTTCCCAGACATTAGGCCTATATTTAGCAGACAGCAAGAGCTTAAGGATTTACGATCCTTAAGCTCTGACGATCCATTGCGTTTTTATACAGATGATTCAATATGTCTGTATGCAACGAATGTTTTAATTAAATGTTTTCATCAATTACATAGGATTTTTCTTTTAAATAAATACATTAAATCATCAATCCAATCCATATAAGTTCATTATTGGCTATGAAGTAGAAAGGAGTAATTATCCTTTATTATAATGCAAAGCAACATTGTCAAAAGAAAATCAACATTTTCATAAAAATGTTTTTATAGAAAAGTTTATATTTTTCAAAGAAAAAGCAAACATTTTTATAAAAGAAATTCTGATTTATTTTGATGGGTCGCCATCGACCGCCCCACGAACAGCCGGGCTCTTGAGCTGAGTGATTTTAATATCCTCTTGCACTAAAAAGCCAACTTGAACGTAAACGGTCCCCAACCGACAGTTCTAACCTACGAACCTACGACACATCACACCACAAAATTCACTGAAATACTTCTGGTTCTCATTTTGAAATACTTTATATTATAATTACAGTAATCCTTTAAGTGCAAGTGAATTTTGTGGCTTTAAACGTTTAGTTTCGTATAATTAATCTCAGATTGTGGCAGATTACTAAGATAAATAGTATATCTTGATTGAACGGTATAAAAAATGTCCAAGCAAGCAAGTTATAGCGTTGCAAATAGAGAAAGGTGTTTAGAATCTGAAAATAATTGTTGTTTTTGCACCAAGTTTTGAGTGTATTTAATCTAATAAAAAAAGTCCCTACTTTAAAAAAACCCCGTACGTTTTATAATTTATTTGATTTTTAAAGTATTTTAAGGTATTTTACATTGATAGTTTTGTTCCTCCCAAGCAGTACCAGTAAAGGAGGATGTAGACTAAGGATCCTGAGGGTAAAGGCGTTTCGCTGACGTTTCAAGTTGGTTTAGGAAACTGTTATCTGAAAGTACAGTTTACCAGCCTTAGGCTCTCAGCTAAATCTGCCAATCTTAAATACGGAAGGGAAAGGAAAGGGTTATGTCATGCTTTTTCGTCTAATACACAACGTTTGATCTTTAGGTGAATTTTCCTCAAGCGAAAGATATATCTGTTAACGGCATTTTGTTTGTGTAAATTCTCTTGAAAACACAGTATATTAAATTAATTATTTTGGTATTTGGTCACCCTCCACAGGCTATATTCGTGATTTTGTAATTAATGTGTTTTGCTTGTAAGGAAGGAGTGAAGGAGGAAGGAGTGTGCTAAGAACTGTGTGACGAATGAAATGAATGAATGAAATAAACATTAATTTTCCCATCAATTTTTTCAGCAATCATACAAAATTGAAATTTTATTAACAACTAATTTAAGCCATTAAACAAGGGAAGGCTTACATGGGCAGATGCCTATGCGTAAGCCCGAGTTGCTATCAGTTAAATATGGCTAGATACGTGATAAAAGGGTGACGACGTGTGTTTTGTCACACATCAACTGATTCATAAACATAACCCTCTTAAAAATATTTGTAAGCCGGACATAATTACAGTTTAAGAAAAGCGCAATCGTTTTGCATAAAAAACTATGACGAAATTTTATGTGTTTGGAAATCATGTAATATGGGGAACAGATGTGTATTATATAATGTCTGTTAAGCCTATTTCAAAGATCCATTACAAAATACTAACTGTTTTAAATGTTAGAAGGATCCATAGACATTTTGTGTTAAAGTCTGATGATGTACATATTTATGTTCATTTACAACAATGTAATTTACAAAAGTAATTTATATCTCCTTGGACATAAAGGCGTAAGTTTATTTAAGTAAAATATGATAAACCTTACATAAATACCTATTTTTCAAAAGGCCATGACAAATAATGTTTCTCTATAGAAAAGTCAAATAAAAGTGCGTTCTCGCACTCTGTTCGAACTCGCTTTTGTAATAAAAAGTAAATACAAATCAGAAAAGAATATTAAAAATGTATAAACGAGATGAAAAGGCGTGTGACTGGAGGCTTGAACTTTGTAACAAGTCGTGTCACCTCGTTCCCCCCGGCCACCACTTTGATTCCACTTCGTTTGTTAGGCAACGGATGTAAGGCAAATTTTTAATTATTTACTTTCATTACTTGTTTTGTTACATTTTCTACATTTCAATTAGTATGATTATTCTTGTTTTTAAATACTTTATATTATAATGATAGTAATCCTTTAATCGTAGTTTACAATGAGACACAAAAAATCGTATTTTTTCTTCTGTGTACAGTTAAAGTTTGTAACCTTATAAGCTCCGACAACTATAGTCCATATTTATTTATTGAAGAAGGTTGGTTAGCTCTGTTTTTATGGCTTATGTAGACTTTCATTTGTTTAATAGTGGTAATTTCTTCACATTGTACTCAACTAGAAAACAAGCGCTGCTTAGCACAAATGTGGTTTATGAAACATTGTTTAATATAATCACCTGTTCCTCAATGGAAATTCGTTTTCGAGCCTTTTTTCATTTGTGCCCTAAGGGAAATTTTTATGAAAAAAACTAGACGTCTTCTTGAATTGCTCACTGAATAAACCTTTTAATTACGTCTTAGGATTATAGGTGTGAACTTATGGTTTCCTCAAAAGTTTCAGGGTAACTAAGATTTTACAAAAATATATTAAATCAATCTTGTGGACTTTTTGACACAGCAGAAGAAGGCATGGCTGCCTCAAGCAATTTCTTGCGATATTGTTGACTTTTGTATTGACGACTGAGAATATTCGCTACTCATTTGGTTTACACCAGCAGTACGGACACATGTCAATATATTGTTGACCACATTATTGGATATATTATATCATTCTATGTAAATTTGATCCAGTTAGAGAGCAGTTTGTATTATCAAGGATATTCATGAAAATCATTTTAACAAACACTTGGGCCTTCGTAATTTTACGCTCTTTTATAAATTGACTTGGTAAAAGATAAATTACAGCCTGACGATAGGTTGTTTAATTATAATGCACAACGAACTTCTAAAAGCAAAAAGAGGTTTACACGTGAAGTTTGTCCATTTATCGTCGGTGGGATTGAAATATCACAGTCTCATTACCCTCAACTTTTAATATCACCAAGGGGGGAAATTCTTGATTTTTATCGCACTTCACATACATTAGAGAATAATGTCGATGAATAAAGTTCCTTTCCCGTTGGATTTTTTAAATATTTGCTTTAAAACAGTACACAATTTATTTTGCCCGTGGATTTATAAATAACTCGTTAAAATCTAACCATCATTCGCAAGAAAGATGCAGTGTATTTAGCATAGACATTTGTCTGTGGTATTTAGTTGTCTTACTTTGTATACGTTTTACTTCTACTTGTCGGTACCACTATTGTTACGTTATCTTTTCCCTAGTTCTTTAGTTATTATATTATTCATATAATAAATTTTATATAGGATCGTGCGGGGGGGGGAAGTAATAGTCTCCAAGTAATGAGAACTCGTCGCTAGCAATTTTTTATAATAATAACTAATTTTATTTTTTACACCTTCATTTACTTTTGGAATTGAAGTATTAAGATCCAATAACGCTGCTTCCCTGTTTTTTCCTTGTCAACAACAATGCTGGAAAAATTATGCTTCCCATCGTAGACTATGTATTCGACGATGTATTTAGTGCATCCTAAATTTCACTAACGCTCTTAGCTAAAAGCTCAACATAAATGACCAAATATTAATAAGTCTTGGGGTTGCTTTCTATCAAGATTGTAAAATATACTCTATCAAGATAAAATATAAATTTGACTCTAGATTGACTAGCCTCGCATAACAGCAGTCGATCGTTGTGAGGTAATAGTTATTGAGGTTCTCTTATTGTGGTAATATCTGGAAAGTATAGTTAAAACTTAAGAACAAACCGAATATTTGTATTTTATAGGTATAGATTTTCACTGTAGCTCATTAAATAATTGATTATCTTAAACCAAACACGTTTATGCACCATGAAGTTGATAAAAGCGTTAAAACAAGCTGATCCAGCATAGTTTAACTGCCAATAAGCCATCATAGAACAATACAATACTTCGTTTGATTGGCAGTTAAAATAAAACTATTGTTTGATTCAATTAAAAGATTATCAGTTCACTTTACATTCCTTTGTATGAATAACAAGATTATTTAAAACTCTTCAACATAAGGCATTCCATCAAACAGATTTTTTTTCTTGTATGTTCGATGCATTTACATAGTCCAGATTTACTGCATTTCGTAATCTTGTTTGTCTTCGGTAACCTAAAATATGATTACATTAATATTCTATTGTTTTGATAATGACTAGGTGTAGTTGAAACAAGTCTTCAATAAAGTTTTACAGAGGAATTGTGGACGCTAATGTATGTAAATTGTTATAGGTTTTATTTCGATTCTATTAAAATGTATCATTCATTTACATTATAAAACAAAACCTAAATGTCTATGATAGTGAAAAACAATTTCCTTGAACCTCTTATACATAAAATAAACAATGTTTACAATGTATCACATATACGTATAATAATATGTGATAACTTAATGTATGAATGCCTTTTTATGTAATTTTAAGTCGTTGGAACAAATCTGAGATTCAAAAGTTTAAAAAAATTAATAACATTCATTTATATCGAGAGAATTGAAAATTAATCAATAAAATGTGAAATTGGTTAGAGGCAATATAAATATGCAATCACGGAAGATAAATTTTTAGAATAAGAATGAAGCATTCCAGCGAGAGGATTGAAATGAATGCAGTGAGGTTTTTCTGCCATCCACCCATCCGCGTATAGCTCTCATATTTATTTCCAGCCCAAATCCAAACAAACATGTATATTAAAATTCATCTTCTCTAACAAAAAAGGTATAAATTTCTAAGAATTTTATTTTCAACCACAATTTATTCGTCTGCAGTTCTTCCGTTGCCGACCTTGAGAAACATTCAATAAATTCTTGTGATGTTTTGGGTTTTACTAACATATCGTAAGTCATAACGACATACTGTTTTAAATTGTTAATTTTTGTTTGCATCCGTTTTAATCTTGTATCTAAAAAATCCGCCCCGATACAGATTAGGAATCACGACAGTTAAACTTTTTTTTCATTATTGCAGATCAAAAAAATATAAAGAAATGGGATTGACATGTAAAAGGGGCATAAACTTCATGTTACACCGCCTAAAAAGTGAAAAGGTATTGTATATTACGTTATTAGGCCGGAAAGTACTGTTTGCCGGACGAGCGAAAGCGAGTGTGGGATTTTCATGCAAGTACGGTAAAAAATACTACTCAGAAAAAAACATACTTTCAATCATAACGTAGTCCTTGCATATAAACCAATACGTTTCTCAATCTTTCAAACCTAACCCATAACAAACAGAACAAACATTTGCTAATGCTGCCAGTGCTGCCACTACATTCCTCTAAAAATTAACCAGTAAACAAGCACTAAACGCCGGTTTGCTGCAAATCAGCTGATTGTTTACTTCCGTTTTTCCGGCCTAGGACGGCAAGAAGTATTTGCTGGCCTAGGACGGCAATGGGTAACTGTCGAGCCAACAAAAAGGAACTGAAAACGCAGATGTTTCTGTGTCAGTATAACTTTTCTATTTAAAAAATAATTTCTATTCCGTCAAACTTTTGGTGTTCAAATATCAAGACCGTATTTTCAAACATTCTTACATAGCTATTATATGATATAGGATTAGCTCAATTAAAACAATATCAAAAATTGTAATTATTTAATTAATTTATTTTATTTTTCATTATTTTTTTATTTATTGTGGTTTAATTGTATTTGCAGATTCTTTTATTCGGAATTATTTTTTATTTCGATTGCCTAAACTAAACATCATTCCTTTTCCACTGAAATAAATGCAAATTATAACTCTACCTAGATTTATTTTACACCTTTTATCATAAAACCTAAAGATAAGAGTTAGATTAGGAAAGTTGAATGGGACAGGAAAGTTGTTTTCATGAGCTAATCTTCCCTCTGATTGCGCCATTCATTCATTCACGCCTCTTGGTCTCTCCAATATCAAAATAAATTGTGTTAATCTAATAAATTTACTTCAATTGAATGCAATATATAATCCAATATAATCTGTCCCTCGATTATCATAAATTGTATTCCAAACAATATTTTGGTTTGAAACCTTATAGAAATTGCTTACAATAAATAGGGTTGCCGAAATAATAGCATCACTCTGTTTAAATCGTATATGCCCAATTAAACGTAATTAGTAAACACTTTATTTCCATTTCCATTAAAAACTAATTGCCCTTATTATATTTTAACTAGCATAAATATTTAATCTGGATTAAGCCTGTACTGTTTACATATCCATCATAATTAATGTTTTTACGAATAAATAAATGAGAATAGAACCATGCTAATCATAAAAATGTTTTAAGCTGACAGTAAACTGGACACTGTACAAGTTTTGAGTGAGCATTTTACATATAATGGGGGTGGTGGAGACTACATGGTCGATAGCCTAGTGTGCAGATATAGGAAGGTGTTTTGTAGAGGCTTTGTGTCATGACTAATGTATGAAATTGGAGCTTAATTTATTCACGACGTAATCTGAATAAGTGGTATAATTACGGCTAATTAAAAAAAACTGTTAAAAGCTATAGAGTGCAGACGTTGGAAGGTGGGTTGTTCGGCATTAGAGGCAATGATTCGTGCACGATAGATGGAGTTGGAGCTCACTAGTAATTAATTCGTCACATGGTCTGTATTAGCGGCATAATCGTGCCTAATGGGAACAGACTCGACATTGTCAGACACGTTTGAACATTCAACGTCACAAAATATTTGTTTGAATACTCCCAATTCTAGTTTCATCTTTATGCTTTAAACGTTATCATAATCAATTAATACTGATGTCGTTGGAATAGAAATTAAGACAAATGATTATTTCCCTTACATAACGCTTCAATTTTTGCAGCAACGGATGTCACTTGTGTTCGAAATTTTTTATGTTCGTGTGTGTTTCTCTGAATTCTTTTTAGAAGAATTTACCGATTTGAAGCTGATCCTTTTTAATTTTAATAGCTACCATAAAAATAATCATATTGAACTGATCAGTCAAAATCAACTATTTTGTGTTATTCTCCATTCCGATTTTGAAACTTTGGATACAAATACTTTCCTGATTTTTGTGGAAAATTAAGATAAATATTGAATAAGATTTGCCAAAAACATTGTACATTACATGCAAGGGAATTATACTTACATCTCCAAAATGTTGACACGTAAAATTAATTAATTGAGCCCACACTAATGTTAAAAAAAATACTCTTGACGAAGAGAGAGTTTGTAATTGCTGGGAATAATATAAACTAAGATTTCCCCCATTGGATGAAAAAAGAATCACTTAAAACACTTATCCGACAAATGCTGAGGAAGGCGCGATCAGTGGGAGGTATCGCTCTCTGAAGGAAACTCGAATACAGGATGGATTAAACTTTTTATCAGTGGAGTAGTTCAAATCGAGATAGAGCATCTAAACTAAACGCACCACGGAGAACTCTGATTTGGCTCTTGGCATCTTCAAGCTGACGTTGCAATTTGCATTTGCAATCTTCAATTGATGAGCAGTGTGCACTTTACTTACCCAAGTCTTTCATTCAAGACAAAAACCTACCAAATAGTGAAATTTTCGTCTAAAATTTATATTATTTTTTCAGATTTGAACTATGAGAAACGACAAATCAGCTTTAATCTATATATAAAAAACCATCCGAGAAGACACTTTTATAATGGAAGTGAAGTATTGGATAGTAATTCGTTGCGAATAACGGTGGAATGACGCGGTGTGGGGATGGTGTAGGTAGCAAATAAACTTCAGGTTCAACTTGAGGGCGGGGGCGGGAGCGCTGAGCAGTGATTTTAATCCCTCTCTGGGGCGCTTTATTCTCATTCTGGAAATTTATCTTCTGTGATTGGATGGAATATACTTTTACCGTAGGCAAAACTTGAGCCTTTATTTGCTTTGTGTTATTGAAATCACACACTCGTTCCGATGCGCCGGCCGGTGCCGGTGGTTTGATTTGATGGTTGTCATATCGTGTTTTATATTTTACTTGGTGATTAATATTCGAGATTCAAATCAAAGCTAAAAGCTTTTTATATCCATCCTAATTTAAACCTTTTATTTTTACCTTTGAAGTCGACATGAAAACCAATTTTCTTTTCTAAAGTAGATTATAAATCTGATGAATATTTGCGTATTCTCCTTTTAAATCTAAAATTCTATTTAATACAGACTGTTAATTTTCAGCATCATATGGTACATTTTATAACAAGCACAATTATTTTTTATCACAAATTACTTTGCCCCCTTCTTGACAATAATTAACCTACCCCTTCCAATAAATGCTCACTCCTACAACGTTTTCACATAAAAATCTAGGATTCATTAAAACATAAACTTGACTAATAGAACTATTTCCAAAAAATTATTAATTATTTCACTACAATTATGTGGTATTATGTTATTTTACGGAAAAGTACTGTTTTGCCTTTTGTCTTTCGTAAAAGGATTTTTAACTAATTTATTGGTAACTAGCAGTTGCTCTTGGCATTGCTCACGATAAAAACTACGACTCTCGCTGCCTAAATGAAGATAGAGCAACATTCTGAGTTTATGATTAAATTATTGATTTAAATGAAAAACAAGATAATCCAAGCAATATTGAAATTTAAGCCAAACGTGATCATATTAAAAAGTTAATTTGATTATCAAAAGCGAAACATTTTACAAAACGGAATATGCTATTATTTTTTAATGGATTGGCACTATTGCGTACTTAACTAATCCCAAAATCTTATTCTTTTCCTAGAGTAGACAAAATCTTTACTTGCTGGTAATCTTTATGTAATGAATACAATTTAATAGTTTTCAACAGGGTGTTAAATGGTCGTGGGCCGGACACGATAACGGCCAGTGGCTGTGATTGATAAGCCGCGGTGGTGGAGGGGGGGGGAGGGGAAGGAAGTCGTTTCCAAGTTGGGTAAACGTCGACGAGTTGGACGTCGGATTTCGCTGATACGTGGACCCGACTCAACTAATGGCTTTTATTTTACGGCCATCCCTCCTCTCGATGGATTTGGAGATTTGCTAAGACAAAATTCCAACCGACGACGTGAACTCCGCTCCTATTTTTATCCTATCTCTATTAGGCTATTGTTGAATTTGTTACAAGTCATTGATAAAGTTATTTGAGATAAATGATGCTTTAAAAATGTTAATGGATTTTAAATTTAAAAATCGTTCTGAGAGGAAATTGAATTAATATTCAGAATAAATATTAATATTAAAATATAAATTACTGAATACAAAATTTAGACTTATGATCATATTTCAGACTGTAAACTTAAATCTACAAACTTCAGGCCTGCCGATTGGAAACTCTTTATCGGCAAGCGGCCGCCGCCAAAAGTTTTCGGAGAGACTGAAGAAGATATCAATTCAGTATTTTTTAAATGTATTTTAGTTTAAATTAGGTGTAATATATGTTTTACAACGAGCTAACATCGGTTTCACAATTGGAATCCTATTTAGTCTTCCAATTAGTTCCACTAGTTTTGTTTTAGTACTGAATAAAATATAGGGGAAAGGAAACCATAAAAAATTAAATCAAATCTAACAAGTCCTTGCGGAAAACTGCAAACATCTGTTCCCAATTGATTAACATTGGAATTTTGGACGTCCCTCGGAGAGTAGCCCTGGAGTATTTAGAGGAAACTGAGAGTCAGGGGGTGAGAGTCAGGGGGAATAACGGAACCTACCCTGAACATGTCAGTTAACCTACCCATAGTCCAGTTAACTCCGTATAGTCCAGTTTAGGCGTACGGTTTTCTAGACTACTTTACTTCATTTAAGGTATAATTTGTTATATGTTTGCCTGGTTGATCCTGTTCTGATTTTATCGCCTTTGTTTTGAGATTAATTTACTAATTAAATAACCTTAATTTACCTACATTTAAACAGTACCTTATTGTAAAGATGTACTATTAATTATTACTTTGAATTCAGTGATTTTCAACCTAAAAGTTTAAAGTTAATTTTTAAAGCTTAACTTATTTTCTACAACATAAACAACCCAGCATTCTTAAACAATTAACGAGAATTGTGATCGTGCCAAACGAAATATCTTTTACAACCGTTAATCTTTTTTATCCGCGAATCGTAAAGGGAAAGTTAACTTGTCTTCTATAGTTGGTAAATAAAGTTTGATATCGTTAACGAAGAAGTTGGTAGCCGGTTGTACTCGCGTCAAGGATAGCGAGTTATAATCCCCAACTCTGCTAAGTCTGGCTGACTGATGGACGTCCTAAATCGCACGGCGAAAATTCCACCTCTTAATGCCGCCCGTCCTACCTCTATTACGCAAAGCCTCAAATTAATTGCTTTTTAAATCGTTATGGTGGAATTATTTGGTGTTTTTCAGTTGCATTATTAGATTTAATATTTGTCTTTGGCTATAACGTTGGGGTTTCTTGAATCAGTCATGTATTGAATAATGATTGATTATTAGCTCACACCGGGAACTTGGCCAAAAAATCCCCTTTTTGAACAACCTCAGCTGATTAAAAAATGGAGTTAAGTCTATTGATTTGATATATTTAGTTTACCTAATTTTACTTTCAGCCTTAAATATTACGGCTAGCCATAGTATTTTCTCATGTGATATAAATCAATTACAGAACAAAACATACCATGTTTATCTTCTGCATTACCAAAACTGACTAGGTTTCTTTAGTAAACCAGCTGAAACGGGGGACCCTAACCGAATAAGCCTAAGTGAATTGGAGCGTTTGGCAGGAGCCACACATTAGGGCAGTCTCAGGTGGACGGCGGAATTCGTATCGATAAATGGTCCCTCATAATACATATTGAATCGGCGGGGAGAAGTCGTGCCGAATACTGCCCGCCGCGTCCTCCCTTGCCGCTCTACTGTACTGCGCCTGCCGCTGGAATGATGTTTCTCGCGTGATATTTTATGCTTACTGTTCGATCTTCCCAAACTCATTGTGATAAAAAAAACTTCCATCACATGGAGCGAAAGTGTCTTTTTGGTTTAGTTGTTTTTACAATACACGATTGTACACGAAAAAGATTCCACTTTGGCTCCTTATGATGAAAGTATAATTTCTCTCTAGTTATCAAGCTGATTAACGCAATTAAACAGAAATGAATCTCATGCATTAGTCCTAAACGTAACATACATCACCATAGAATTTAATTGATGTATTAAATTTAACATATTACCGAGGTTAAGAAAACTAGCATGTTTATTGTTATTTATTTTTAAAGTTGGGAATTCAAGTGGCTGCATGTTGAATTAACATTAATTTCAGCAAGAATGTTAACAATGTCAAATAAAAAAGTGAACATAATCATTTTTAAACCATCTACGGTAACTTCTGAGAAGAACAACTCAGCCCTTGTTAAGCTGTATGTAATAAAGTACAGTATGTAATAAAGTGACTGGGACGGTGGCGTGTCCTGTAATCCAGCTACTTGGAGGTCACGAATTGTGGATAGTTATGAGCGATGGCTTGTGGACGCGGTGTTCCTTAGTGGGGATTAACGTCCGCACTATTGAGTACTCGTTCATGGGATCATCCTCATAACTAGACCAGTTCGTAAATTGTTAACCGAGGCGAAATCGTGGTTCGGATCCCACGTTAAAATGTAGGTCCCTTAGTTGCCATTGGCTGTTGGGCTATTAATTAACAGTCCTGTCTAAGGAATATGTCGGCCTTAGTCAGTAACAAGACTACAAGATCGCGCCACAATCATCCTTCACTCATCTGTCATTCATACTTGGCTTAAAATACCTACCTGGGTAGGTCGCCATTTCAACTAATGTATCTAATGTATCTAATGTATCTAATGTTCTCAATTCTGAGCTCTACCTGAAACCACATATCGTAAAACACAATGAACAAAAATATCGGTAAACTTGGCGTGTTCGCAGAAGCCACGCTCGCAGATTTCAGCGGCAGCTGGCGCCCATTAAAGCTCTCATCTTGGCTCGTTATTGTGATGTAAATCAATCCCGAAGCGCGGATGAAATTAATAAGTACAGCGGAGAATATTTACTCATTTACGCTTACACGTTTTAGACCTGCTGGGCTAGCAAAAGAAAGTAAAATAAAGAAAAAACTGTTTTACAACGCTAAAAATTCCTGTGTGTTTTTAATTGAATTACTTACAATTGTGGCTTAGAGTAGCTTAACATTAGAAGCTGCATAAATTTTACAACCGCAATAATATCCATTTTATGAACTTGGATCTACTTCATTCAGTATTTGAACTTAATTTTTTGTATTCCCTCACGACTGCCATATTCAGGGTATGTACAATTTGTACGTTATATGTAATTTAGACTAAGTAGCCCGTGACAGCCTATTTCAATCTGTTATCCAGTCATGATCACACCATCCATAGGCGCGTCACATCGCGATAACGCGTTGAATAGGGGTGCAGGCGATAGCAGGTGCGCCTCGGGGATTCAGATTCACCCCACACAAAGCCTATGGGGGCACCAGCATAACAGAACAAAGCACAACTGGTCGTTCCGACGCGACGCATCGCACGCATCACAACAAACTGCCCGCCGCCACCATTGTCGTCGTCGTCATCATCATCATCATCATCATCATCATCAACAACATAACTATCATCAACGTCGCCCCACATCACCAGTTGGGTAGAGTGGGTTGGGAGCAGCGACCACATAGTACAAACGTGGTCGCCGGTTGAGGCTGAGGTGAGATTTTAGGGCTTTTATATCTGAACCAATGATATTAGAATCTGAGATTGGCTACTTATAATAATTTAAACCAAGCGTTTTTGCAATCTTTAATCAGCTAACATGATGACGGCTGTAAATATTAAAGCATACTTGAGGCTATCGAACATGGTATAGAAATTATTTTATTTATAGTTTGGATTAATCTGTTAAATGTTATTGATGATTACGTTAATTGTCTTTTAATCTAAACACTAGTCTTATACACAGCATTATCCATCTGAAACTCTCTAAGATTTAATTTTGGTCCTTACAGCAGAAATATTCTCATATTGTCTTTTCAGTTATCACCTCGCAATCCGGGTTAAAAAAAAATACTAACCTAGCCCCAAGATTGATCGATCAGAGTACCGAAATTAATAATGTTAAACGCCTTCACCCTGGTGAAATGTGCGACTTTTTACACGAACCTTCTTTGACCTACTTAACTCGAAGTTGAGCAAAGAAGTTATAAAAAGGAAGTAGTAGAAACTTGTTAGTTGTCAGAAAGTTGATGTGTCGGGCGGACATGTGTCACGAGACTTGGAAGCCAAGTTGGGCTAATGGCTCCATTAACCCGCTGTAATTGGACCAACTGTTATCTTGGAACCTCCAGATGCTATCAGAACCTTTCAGCTCCGAGTCGTAAAACTCTATGGTACGAGTACTATCAATCCGTATTTTCTCTTCACTCGGTTTTAGGTATTTGTTTGCAGTGAACACAAATTTCCGTTCCGAAATGTTGTTTGTAGTTGGCTGTTAATATTTCATAATAAAATTTTGATTCACATCTCATTGTAGTACGGAACTTTTATATCACCCAAATTAGTTCTTTAAACAACAAACAAACAAGAAAGAAGCCTAATAATGACATAAGTCTGACATTAACTGTATCGTGGTATTATTTTAAATCAACATGAAACCATAATATGACCATATGGCCGTATGGCAACAATTACGAACGAATAATCCGTTAGAATTAAAGTCAGCGAGCAGATAATAGAGAGCCACTTCTAAAACCATTTGAAAAATGAATGAACTTTCAAGGACTTTGTATTCGTCACAAACAGAAACTCCAATCCGACTTATTGATAGAGAAGTGGAAAAGTACTTTTTCACGCAACACACCCCTCGAAAAGTTGATCCCCGTTGTAATCAGTCAGGTTCTACCCTCGTCTATCATTTCCTGAAACTGGGTTCGTGACAGAATCACTTAAAAGTGGCGAGCTCAAGGAAGGGCGGTTCGCCTCATCAATGTAATGGATCCGACGGTGGCTTGATATTTCAAGATGAGAAAAATTACCTGCCTCCTGTAAAAGGTGGTCAGCTGAAATTTATATTTAAAGAAATATTTAAAAAGGAAAGACATGATTTAGCTTTGTAACATGCCCTTTTTAATGATTGCGTACAGTAATTTTTGTTTTATAATACTATTATATAGATTCTGTTTTTCCATACTTCGTGTTTTATTATTATGGCGATAGGCTAATCATCCCCTTGAACTGGAGTTAAAATTGAAATCCAGCCGTGCGAAACCATACAGACAATTCTCAGCTACATTCCTTAAATGTTGATCATATCCCCTAGTCGAAAACAGTGAAAATAGTTATACATTTAATTCAATTTATGTCTAATTTTAGTGACGATGTTGATCACAATAATTGTATTGTTTAAAGACGGAATAAATGACTATTCAATGACTATTGGTTGAGAGTACACGTCAGATAACTGTGGTATATTATTCTTTATAGTGTGTCCTTTAAAGTTCTCGTTTTGTTCGGGCAACTTGTCAAAAAGATAAACCACTTCCCTAATTGATGATAAAACTATGAAAGTTTCCCACACTTAAATCCTATAGACCTTAATAAAAAAATACGTTAATGAATAAAAACCAGTTTCATTTTCACTACGTTTAATTATAAAATCCAGCGGTTGTCAACAATTTTTCGTTTACGCGCCTTTGTATATTCGTTTGTATTCAGAGCACTCAAGCATAGTATATATTCCTTAAGCTACCAAGTGTCACACCGCATGTTTACTTGAGCTGAGCTTTGAAGCATTCACTGAATTACTTGCGGAATCTCAATTACGTATATGGTGTCTAGCTTTTCCTCATATCATTATACATTCTTTTCTAGTTGTACAATACGCCATTTTCCCCATCGAAGAGTTAGTTTAACTAGACTTTTGTCACTCCTCACACTAACAGGAGAATGAGGTAATATTTTGTTCAAAACAACAAGTTCACAACCAATTTAGTATATGTAAAGAAATCCACATTTTATCAACAAGACGAATGTACCACAGGATGAAACGCAAAGTTTTTGTGCTTGTTTCATAAAATAAATTACATAACGACAAGGTGCCAGTGCAACAATTTGTAGCTAAAAATTCTATGTCACCATATAGACAAAAACTCTAATATGTTGATTTATCTTGGAACTATTTGTCATTCTACGAGGGATGAAACAAAGGTTAATACACATACAACAATTCTGCATGGTTCTGAGCCAAGTTCTCGTTTATACCGGTAGCACTCAAACATAATGAGAAAGACACGCAGTGCTGCGCCACATCTTAGATCAAACTTGGAGTTCGGCATGCAATGAATTAGTTGTGGCATTTCAATCAGCCTTCTCCACAGCGTCTTGGTATACCTCATGCCACAGTCCATTAATCATTAGTGAAGTACTCCGTTCTCTGAACAGCTTCTGACCATATTCTCGGTTTCAGACTGTAGCTATACCTCATGGCACTGTCCTTCTTTCTCTAGTGAAGCACGAAAATCTCCGAATAGTCGCTGACCAGCTTCTCTCTGTTTCAGACTCTTGCTGTACCTGATGGCACAGGCACAGACCACGTCACCAATTAAATTCTCCATGTATTAACAGAATCTCACTAACTTCTCCCTCTGTTGCAGACTCGTGCTTTACCTCACACCACAGGCCATCAAACTCTAGTGAAGTAGGCTACACCATTCTCTGAATAGCTTCTGGTTAGCTTCTATCTAATTTAGCCTCTTTCTGCACCTTGATCTTAGCACAGTTTAGTCACCAGTGAAATACTGCATTCTCTGACCAGACACTGGCTAGCTCCTCTCAGTTGCATATTCTTGCTTCATCTCATGGCACAGTCCACCAGTCACCATTAAATTACTCCATTTTCTAAACAGGCTTTGACTATCTTCTCTGTTTCAGACACTGTTTTTTGCTGTACCTCATCATGCCACAGATCCCCATTCTCCAATGAACTAATCCATTCTCTGAACAGTCTCTGACTAGTCTCTCCTTGTTTCAGACTCTTGCTGTACCTCATCATGCCACAGACCACCGTTTTCTAGTGAAGTAGTATTTCACTCCTCGAACAGTCTGTGACTAGCTCCTCTTGCTATACCTTATGGCATAGAGTACCGGTCACCAGTGAAATACTCCATTCTCTAACAGACTCTGACTGAATTATCTCTGTTTTAGACTCTTGCTTTAGACACAGTCCACCAATCACTAAGTGAAAATAAATACCGTACTCCATTCTCTGAACATACTCTGACAAGCCTCTCACTGTTGCAGACTCGACGTTGCCGGGGCGGTCGTGGCGGACCAACCCCCTGACCATGCCCGTGGGGCGGAGCCCGGCGAGGCTGCGGCACTCCAGGCACCTGCTGGGCCGCGGCGCCCCCCACCTGCCCACCCCCGAGGCCCTCATGGGCAGCCCCTCGGCCGACCTGCTGGGCACCAGCATAGTAAGTGATTTGCAAAGTTTGAAATACCGTAAAAGCTACGTTGACCGTAGACTCGAGAGTGTATAACCAGCCCGCTCTCACCGCTCCTGGTCGTAGGCCGCAGGCTTTTCTCTTGGACAGTCTAAAACTCTGCTATTAAAAAAAAGATAATTTTATTGATTCTCGAAATTTTGCTTTTACTTAGGGCATAAATATTGTGTAATTGAATCGCTTATTGCACCCCTAACCATAAGGTTTGTTGCAGAAATCCTCTAAGTGAATGTTTTAGCACTTCTTATTTTTATGATAAACACAGAGTTGAAAAATATTGTAAATTGTAAAAGGGGTTCAAATCTCATAACGTTTTAAGTGATATAAATTCATCGCAATGAAAACAGTATTGGACGTGTATAGGACCATTTTTTCGTTTCCCGAAAGTTTAGTAATCGATAGTTAAGGGTTTTCTGCAATAATCGATTTAATTAGTACACTCATAATAGCTAAACTGGTTGAAAGTGGCGGTACTTTGTAATTTGAGTTCGTTTATAATTATCGCTATTAGTCAGAATTAACATGTTGGAGTCGAATATTACATAAACTCAATTCTAAAGTAGCTATGATATGATTCTTCGCAGTTTTCAGGCTAAGGTAGGCCGGGCTAAGTGTAAATTTGCAAAGGGGATAAAGGGCCCGCTTTAACGTCCTGAGGCGCTAAACTCTCTTTAAAGTTTTTTTTAATAATAAATATAAAATAAGACATTTAAGGAAGCTGTGGAAGTTGTTTACTGAGAATCCATTATACTCACTGAGATACGAAGTTGAAACCTAGAGTCACGAGACTCTGAAGAAACCATCGTCTCTGTTAATACTCTCTGATTAGAAGTTTATCGTCTATCTATTGTAAAACCACTTCCCCAAACCAGGTCAACCTTGATGTCTAAATGTTAGTGGCCAATTTTCCAAACTATCCGCTCTGGATTTTAGTTTAAGCTTTGAAAAAGGTTTCTTAATATCGGTTTTGGGTTTCCACATACTAAGAGAATAATAATCTTATGAGGTGCCATCTTAATTTATTTTAAGTTGCTGGGCAGCTCTACAGATAATAAAAAAAAAATGCATCTTTTTCAATCTGAGAACATCTTTGTTCAATTTTTTAGAATGCGCATTTGCGCAACTAAGGTGAATATAAATGAAATTCAACGTGAATATGTGTTACCGGATTGGACAGTGTCGATTCTAATTGTCCTCCGCATACGGGGATTGAATACATTGCTATTGAATGGATTTCCATGTAACATTTATTTTGCTCATCATCACAAAAAAATTACTGTTTCGATGAGTAATGATAATTTTAGGTTAAATATCTCTTGAATTTCTTAGCAGACACTGAAACTCATAATAAAAAGGAAGGAAGGCTTAAGCAGGTTCGACAAGCTTGTAGCCTAACAACACAATAACAAAATATGGGACTGTTTTCGCGCTGGTTCTTTCGGTTTTATTGTTTTATTATCTAATGGCATGAAGTATTTACTGACTAATATATTTCTATAATTGTCATGGTGAGGGAAGCGACGGGACGCCTACATATTAACAGCTAGATTATTTAATTAATGAAGAAATATTCACTTCTAACTTTTATTCGCGTGATTCGTGGTTGGAACTGAAGCCCGTTAAATTATGCATTCCTTATTTTTCATTCAGTACCTCAGTTTATAAAGTATGTATTTTTTATGAATATTGATTCTTGTAACCTGCTTAAAGATTTATTTTCATAAATGATAAAACTAACTTAACAGTGGCTTACAATGTAACGTTTTCAAATAAAAACCCTAAAAACCTCTAAGTAGAAATGAAGATGTGGATGCGATCGAAGATGCGGACGGATATAGAATACATTTGTAGGTGTCCAGTATACGCAGGGGCATAAATCTGTCCATACAAGAGTGGAGGGGGGATTTATGAAGGGGCGATCCCCCCTTCTGCCCCTTATCCCCGTAGAATGTAACAGGCTCATCTCGTCCCGGCTGGATATATTGTCAGGTGAATCCGTCTTATTTAGTGGCCTACTTTTTCTGTCAATCTAGACTTCTTTGGAGGGAATACTTTAAGATTGTATTTAATTATTAACTAAGCGGAATTTAGCAGGTTATTTATTTTATTAAGTTAACTGCTTGGCATTTCAGTTTCACTTGTTTGACATGTTATCATTACATTAATAATTTGTGAACAGTTCTTGTTGGTCACTGTATAGTGTAAAGTTGGTTTTATTTGACTTAATTTTGCATTAAAATAACTATCAAAATGTAGTTTTCTTCATAGTTATTTTAAGGAATGAAGCAAAGCCAAATACACCCTTTTGTGAAATTTCATTGGCATCAAATTTTTATACAGCTAACTTTTTTCTGATATAATGTTTTTTGCGTATATTTACAATACATAATGGATTGAATTTATTAAATTACCTTGATTTCGTGAATCCCTAGCCGAAATAATGTTGCAGCTGAGCTCTCTTGACAAATAAGCTTGTACAATAGTTACAAATAAATATATTTCTTAGAATATGAACAAGGAAATATTTGCTTGTTCTTTTCTCTTACCACGTCAAACGTTTTTCCTCTCAGAGATTATTCCGTGTACATAAATACAGTCTTTAAAACAGACTGCGAAATAAAAGCTCTGTTTGTGTAGTAAAGTTTATTACCATACTGGAATAAACATGGAAAGGGGAAGCTCAGTAAGTTTTTGCAATTCTCATGAAGAATACGCGTTTCATGGCTTTGGAACGGTATAATTTGAGTATTGGTGTTAATCACAGGCATTTTATGAAGAAATAAACCTTCAGTGTTATTGTAATATATATCATCAATTAAGAATGAAATCAATGCAAATGTTATCTGTACTCGGCTAATTATAAATAATAATTTTTTATCATTATTCCTTTGTTGATCTTGAAATTGCTCCATGCAAAATTAAAAATCTTCTTTGCGACTAAAATTGCAATGTGAAACAATTATAATTCTAAACAATCATAATTCTAAACAATTATAATTCAGCAATAATTCTGATCGTGAATAAGGCTAGTTAATACAGATTCCTATTTTCATTCTAAACCATTCGTTTAAGTTCCTTTAAAATAAATTATAGTGTAACAAATGTTTAAGGGACTGGTGTGAAATGTCTTCATCTAAAAAAGGTTTAATTTGAGTTTTCAATTATAGCATTTTCAGGTCTAAGCATCTATAAACCAAAAATAAGGATTAAAATTATTTAATTATATTCGTGTGTATACCTAGTTTTCTCAGTTAAAAAAATTATAATTTTTGTCATTTATGCTCATAGCTCAGTGTTGTTTGGTATTATTACTTCAAACAGCCAGAAAAACCCTATATTCCTAGGAAGTTGATAGTTTTCGACTGAAATGTAAATTTAACTCAAGAGTATGACTTCTTATAAAAACTATACTTAACCCTCTTATAAAAACTATACATAACCCTCTTTGCAATCCCAGGTTAAACTCCTGTTGGCCAATAAAAGTAATTCGGATTAAAATAGAATTTTTACTGTAACTTTTTAAGATAACCTCAAATTGTACTACTTCATATGATGTTAAAAAAATTTAGCGTTATGATTACAGTATAACTAACTAATAGTGTATTTAACTGAAAATCGAGATAAAATTCAAGAGAATATTTTCTTACCCAGAGAGGAATCTCGGAGGAAGGGAATATTTTAAATATTTACGAAGATGAACTCTTGAAGAGAGACGTGGAGGGATGTTCTCAATAAATAGTCCAGTTTCGATTACCCCTTGGGCCGCAGTGTACCGTCTGCAACCTGCCAGCACAGAGAATCAGTTAACTGTGGCAATACCAATTAATTGTAGAATAAAGGCGATGATAACTCGAAAACTTAAGGCTTCTAATCATTTGGCAGTCTGGTTATTGGACCTAATGTCTTAATGTTGAAGCAGGCAAGAGCAAAAGCTTCGCATCCAGAAATATCTTTAACGCTATTTACTGTTATATCGGGAAAATAAAAAATCAAGTCACCTTGAAATCAAAAAAATTGTGGGGTTCACTTGTTACTGTACTTTATTTAATAACATTAATTAAAAATTGTTCTGTATGAACCATAATTATGAATGAGAAATTCTTTTTCGTAAATGAATTTTAATAGTGAGTTGTTTTTTAAGCGAAATGCAACAGGAAATAAATCTTCCTTTAAGAAAACAAAAATTAACTGCAATAGTTTGAAAGCCCCCTTTTTAGGGAGTAAATATTTATAAATTCTACCTCTTTCTTTTGGTGTGGTCCGTTAATTTTTTTTCTAATTTTTAAACTCAGTGATACTTATCATGTGTGGGAATTATTTCCATCAGTAGTGAGTGATTCCGAAATGTAGTGTTATAAGGATTTCGATCACATTTAACTGTATATTCAACAATAATCTAAACAAAATTTAATTAATCTACTTTAAAAGGTACCAACAATGTAATTATAATAATAATATATTGTTCACATCCTGTGCATGATTATTCAGATATGTAGTGTGCTAATATTGTTCAATCAATCCTCACTGCCCTCACCCTCTGGTTGTGTATTGCAGGCCTAGATTGTTGCCGTTGGACCGCTCCGAACGCAGATGTCAATGCAGGGCTGTTGCTCGCAGAGTTGGGGTCGTATATTTCGGTCCCAGTCGCCTTCCCCCTACCCCTTCCCCCCATTCCACCACATATCTTAGCACTGAACCGATATTTACGGCTGGTTTATGATGTTTGATCCCTCCCACATAAAAAGTCGACCTCCCACCCGGTCAACCATTACAAATAACTTTTACAATTTAGGGTAAAGCCTGGTGAAGGTCAATGTTTTTATCACTACGACCGTTGGCGGGAGTTCAAGTTATGGCCGAACACGTAATAAATAATTTCATGGGTCATTCCCCTCATAAATAACAGATTTTACTTCATTTCCAATTTTAATTCAATATCGTTGTTTAGAGCTTTAGTTTTCAAACCCTATTTGATACCATCACCCTTCTAAACCTTATTGATAACCTCAATAACTCAACAACACGTATGATTTGCTTACTTTTTCAATTGATTACTCTTTAAAAAGTACAGTAAAATTTTAGCAAGGATTAAAAACGACCAAATTAATATTTTTCATTCTTATCCAGACCAAACAAAATGATATTTAAAATCGTAAATGGTTTTGTCATCAAAGTCCTCAATCTAAACTGATATCAATGATAAGTTACGAGTGTAATAAACATAAACAACATGGCAAGGTGCTGCAATATCGCTGTAGTATTCTATAAGCCGAGGGCCATCTTGCCTGTTAACGAGTTATGACTAAGTAATGTGCAATAAAGAGCTTAATGCAATTATAGCCCATGCGATCAGCAGAGTCGTGCCGTGTTATGTTGCCCATTACGACCACCGGCCGTCCGTGCTCATGCCGTGTGTTAATTGAATGCTATTTACTTCTCATTTAGCCCATTGTACTCCAAAGCTCGATTTTTTATTTTATTCAGTCATTAGGTACTTTAATTTTTCTCTATTAGATCTATATATTAAAATAATTTAACGAGTTTCAGTAAATTAATTAGTTGTAAATTCAAAGTAATATGTGGTTTAGTAACATACCGCATCCAACTAGTTGCATGATAAAAATACTAAAGCTACTTATTTTAGATATTAACCATATCGGAAAAAAATCAGTAAGAACTGAATGAAGCCTTGAAGATAAGATCAATTTGTGTTTTTTTTAGTTAATATTTTAATGGGAAATTGATTTGAGCTCGAGTTTGATCTCTGCCTCACAATAACTAATAACTCATCAACTGGTTTTCAAAATTTCAATATCGTTTGTCTTACAAGTCTCAATATCGTTTGTAAGCCTACTGGTTATATTAGTTCCTGGTACCCTCCCGGTAATATACGTTCCTGGTAAAGTACTGGTTATCTAAACTTATTTTGTTTCGATGTAAATCATTGAATGTAAAACATTTCTTATGATCAATATGAAGCTAGTGAAGAAGCAAAGCCATTACAGATGAATTTATTGGTAGAACTGGATTTGCTCATAAATTTTTCATTAAATATTTTTCTTCTTTGCGAAATTCATCTCTTTCATTTAATAAATTGGCATACAAAACCGAGTACTCTCACATCCAACACCAATTGATATTTTGCCTCCCAAGAAACACATTTAAGGGTTCTTAATCTAATTACCATCAAAATAACGTACCCAATTTCTTATTTATTTTACACTTCTACACGCCAAGGACAAAGGGTGCTGAATGTTGTGACAAGTGGGTCACCCTCGGTTGGGCCCAGAACTCATTGTCGAGACAAAGGCCCTGATTGGGCGACGGAAGCCACCGCTCCGAGGGCGCGGCAGGATGTCTTGTCTCCGAGAATGTCCCTGGAATATTCATAAGCCAGAGCCAAAGTGATTCCTTCCCCGCACCCACGGACGTACGCAAAACAATAGTGTAAATCATTTTTATTTCAATAGCAATTGTCATCTAAAAAAGCATTACAACATTTCATAACACATAAAGTAGACAGACCATTATAGACAATGCCATCGCGTATTTTACTCTGAACGCCTGATTTTGGCTCAGGTCCGCTGTAACGTCAAGATAAATTTATTTGCACGAAATGCGAGTTTATAATATTGCTGATACATAATGCTAAAGTTCATTTCGAACAACCAACTTGTAAACCATCAATTCAGTTGAATAAAATATGATATCGTTGTAAAGTTAAAATGTTTATTTTAGTTAAGATCTACATAAAATAAACTTTTGAAACATGAATAATCTAATAGATATTTTATAAATTTCATAGCAACATCATTGGGTCAGTTTTGAGCAATTCATTCAGTTTTAGAGAAAGTTACGGTTATTATCAGTTCTTGAATATTTGAACGTGTGTTTTTTTTATGAATCGTTGTTGTAAATTATTCCTCTGACATAAAACATGTTTTAAAAGGTAATTATAATTGTAAGTTATCAGTTTTTGAATGATTTATGTGTTCAAATGTAGAGTATGGGTCGACACTATATAACAGTTTGTAAAAGTGTTTTTCTAAATGAACACTCGCTTTTTAGCTTTCAAGAGAGTTATGACTAAGTTAGAAAACCTCCCTATTTTTTCAATGATTTATTATCCAAAACTTGATGCCAACCAATTCGCGTGTTTGTGTACGTGGTTTCGAACCGGCTATAAAGCAGAAAAGGTTTAGGCCATATGAGCCAGTCATAAATAAATATCGGTTCCAGACCAAGATATGACGGTTCCGTAGGGCGGGGAGGGGGGGTTCGGAGACCGGTCAAATTTATTACTCTGTATATCGGGATAACAAGAAGTCCCATTGACTGCACGTAGAGGGTCTCCGTCACAAGAAAAATTGGCAGACATATTTTATCCTGAATATTTTAGTCGTGACAACAGCCTAAAGGCAGAATCAGGTGTAAAATGTAACTCATAGTATTACTGTGAAGTTTATTATAAAGCTAGCAATTTTAGGTTTGCTAAATATTTCTCAAGTAGAAATATAAATTGAATAGGTATAGGCATGTAAACATAAAATAATACTGAACACGGTAAGGCATTACCAGTAGTTTATAAGCCTTCCCAGGTGATGTTCATACATTTTTAGTCTATAATCGATGATTTCGAGTAGAACACGAGTACATTACTCATCGTGATTTACGTTATGAGTTCAGGAGCACTCATTTAGCTTCAATTTGCACAAGACAAAATGTCTTGTTCTTTCTGGATATGACTCAGTAATGCAAAAACGTATGCAATTCAGCGTAAAGATAAATAAATTTATATTTCTTTATATTTATGTATACTTAATGTTATGGATAAAGGAAAATGACTTTATCGAAAACCTCCAATTGTAACGTCACTTAAATATATAGTTTGAATTACCTATACAATAAAGAAATCAATTAGTCTGATCAAGTGTAATGCACCAATTGAGAAATTAATCCAAGGACAAAAATGTAAAGCTAAATAGAATGCATGCAACATCAGACAACGAAATCACATTACTGGTTTATCCATTAAGCATTATTTCAAGATAAGCAATTTCCTTGTCCGTTTGTCCGTTACTGATTGCTGAAATCTCCTTAGTGTTATCGCAAAATTGAAGCAATATCGACGGCCATAGAAGAACTTTTGAATAGAATTGCTTATGAATAATGCAGTGTTTTATCCACCCATCTTTTATACTCTGTCGTTTCGGAAACGAGCACATTCACAGACGCGCGTACATTGCTGCAACAGTGGAGACTAGTGTCGACGTCACAGAATGTATATTAGGATTACAACAATCTCGTCGATACGATTATATGTTCGCCTTCGGGCTGCGAATACAGATTGAAACCATGAATAAATTATTTTAATTATGATTTCTCTGCAACGCTGACAATTAATTAAATGAAACAATACTAAATTTTCATTTTCCGCTGTTAATTAAAACTTGCGGAATTTGATTACGGGCGAGATCGATAATGTTATTATCAAAACAATGAAACCGTAAATTGTGTGTAAACTTTGAGTTTGCTCGTATGCTCTTTCGTTAATTGAGTAACCCTGCATGTTGTTCATAATTTATTTTATTGATTAAACCACTTTTTTTGCAATTAGGACTGAACTGTTATTGCCTTGATTGAATGCCGTGGATGTTTTTTACTCAATTATTTGGCAAATTATCCTGAAATAAATTAATTGTGATTTTTGGAAAGGAAAGGCAGCTTTGTTATCAAATTGACTGAGCCATTCCCATCTGTGGAATTTTGAAGTATCAGTATAGAATATAGAGAGGATAAGTACACTAAATGCAATCGAATGTTACCATCCAAATATCGTCGGCACAAAAAGTATTTTGTCTAAATATATTTTTATTCACCTCCAGAAACCTTAACTTAGAGGGTATAAGTGGGGCAACAACAGGATTGTTATCACTGGTGGAGTAAAATCTCAGAGCACGGGGTAATCCGCAGTCTACCGATGATATCGACTGTTACGTTGTTACTGCGACAAACCGGATGTCGAATTGATCCACTCACTGCTGTAACACAAGCGTATAGCTACAGAAATGTTATCGGGAGCGATGCAAACTGTCACAGCACAGTGTTATCCGCAGTCTACCGATGATATCGACTGTTACGTTGTTACTGCGACAAACCAGATATCGAATTGATCCACTCACTGCTGTAACACAAGCGTATAGCTACAGAAATGTTATCGGGAGCGATGCAAACTGTCACAGCACAGTGTTATCCGCAGTCTACCGATGATATCGACTGTTACGTTGTTACTGCGACAAACCAGATATCGAATTGATCCACTCACTGCTGTAACACAAGCGTATAGCTACAGAAATGTTATCGGGAGCGATGCAAACTGTCACAGCACAGTGTTATCCGCAGTCTACCGATGATATCGACTGTTACGTTGTTACTGCGACAAACCAGATATCGAATTGATCCACTCACTGCTGTAACACAAGCGTATAGCTACAGAAATGTTATCGGGAGCGATGCAAACTGTCACAGCACAGTGTTATCCGCAGTCTACCGATGATATCGACTGTTACGTTGTTACTGCGACAAACCAGATATCGAATTGATCCACTCACTGCTGTAACACTAGAGTATAGCTACAGAAATGTTATCGGTGACGATGCAAACTGTCACAGCATAGTGTTATCCGCAGTCTACCGATGATATCGACTGTTACGTTGTTACTGCAACAAACCAGATATCGAATTGATCCACTCACTGCTGTAACACTAGAGTATAGCTACAGAAATGTTATCGGTGGCGATGCAAACTGTCAGAGCACAGTGTTATCCGCAGTCTACCGATGATATCGACTGTTACGTTGTTTCTGCAACAAACCAGACATCGCAGTGATCAACTCAATGCTGTAACACACGGGTACACAGCTTCAGATGTTATCTGTGGCGATGTGAACTGCCAGAACACGCTGTAATCGGCAGCCGACCGTGATATCGCCTGTCTTTGTTACAGCGACAAATCCGATATCGCACTGAACAACTCAATTGCGTCTCACTACTGTATTTCACAGGTGCCGTTCATTCTTCAACAACAATAAATAGAGTAAACAGGGATCTCTTGTTGTCTACTTTCCAATCTTCCGACCTGAAACCTCTATCAATAGCCGGATCGTCATGGGATTTTATACTAATAGAATTTATTAAAGTCATCAATGAACCCAATTTTAGCAAAATTAGTGCTAAATAAGCTCTATGATACTATGTGGCATTTTAGTTCACTGGATAGGCTTAATACTTTTTATTTTGCGGCAATAAAGTGCATTTAGTTTTTAAAAGCTCATCTTTTGCCTGAATTACAGAAACGCACACGTTCTCTTCCTTATTGACCAATTTGTCATTTTTTTTTACCAATGTCTATGATTTCTTGAGAAAGTAAAATACCCCCGGTGCAGCAGACCTGCATACTCAGCGAATTTCAAATGCAAAATAACATATTTTAATCCAATATAGCGAGATTCGACATGTTTTGGTAAGCTCCATAAGAATAACATGGGGAATGAGTATGCAGGTTTGCTGCTACAGGTATATTAAAACTGGCTGGTTACAATTCAATATTTAGTAGATCTGAGCTAGAAGAAGCTATTTACCAAGTTTTATCAAGATATGTTGACAAATAAGCGAGATATAGAATTTTACTTATTTCCCATAAGGTTAACATTGGGACAACGTACTGTGTTTACCACTTTCAATATCTTGGCAACCAATGGATATAGAGCAATGATTCAAATTACCAAATTGTTTGTTTTTTCGAGCTGAATTCAATGGTGCCAACAAAAATTCGATAAAATTTATTTTTCTATATAAAAAACTCAAAAAACACATTTTTGGGGGGGTTTATCCCCCTTTACCCCCCCTTCCAATGGTCCGATCGGGCTGGTTTACGAACTCGTCCGAATAATGACTACTTTACACGTCTGTGCCAAATTTCATTCCAATCGGACCATTTTTGCGAGCGCTATCGTGCTCACAGACACATATATATATATATATATATATATATATATAAAATTTTGAACGAATAGTGTTTTTGGCTTCTGGGGGCCCCAAAACTAAAAGTTATAGTGGTCCCGGGCTTAGATCTTACCATGAGACCTACAGTAATAGCTTCTTCCCTATAGGGGAAATTCGCTAACAATGTCTATGATTTCTTGAGAAAGTAAAAGAGACTCGAAATGCCTTTTGACCTTGAATGGAGGTAGTCACCTTTATTACGAGATATTCTACTAGTGAATGTGAATAATGCTAAAGGTTTTATTAAAAATGTGTAACATTTAAACCTCGTGTCCGCTCCCTGGCAGTGTTCGGTGGTCGCGCCTGTGAACCGCCATATGCACGATGATCTACGCCGGTGCCACTCACTGCCGGAGATTTATTGCCCCATTAGGGCGGCTTTCAACTAACCTACTCACTGCACTACCACCTCAAGACCTCGGTTTATGCCTTTTTTACTTTTAACTTTATAGCTTAGTCTCTCAGGGACTCAGGAATCGCGCTGTTAAGTCGTACTTTGTTCTTGATTTACTACCCCGCTACCTGCGTCATTTGTTGTTTAGTGATCTTTAAAGACTTTGGTTTAAACTGCTCTCTATAAATTTTTATAGCTGCCATATGGATTTTTGAACCGAGGTAATTAAATTTTACACGGACCTAAACGTAAGTTGCTACATTAAGGAATATGTTGGAACCCCCACTGGTTTTCCTTAGTGGCTGAGGCGGAAATTCTAAAAATCCTCCCATACGTTGTACTCAATGAAGTCCGATTGGTTTATATTCAGTGGACATCATCGCGAACGGAGCTAAGGAAATAACGCAAATAAGAAAATCCGATGTAATTTCCCGCAGTCGGAGATAGACAACGAGCGGGGATATAGGAGGCAATAAATAAAGATTTACGGGTCTATATTCAGTGTACATAATGTGGCTGAGCCTCGGCTCTCCGTACGATATTTACTGCTTCTCCTTTTCCAGATTTGACTCAGATTTTTACTTGAATTAGTCGAAACCGCCGGTTCCTATTAGTCAGTCGTTCTGACTAGTCCAAACCGTGCGGTCGTCTCGTCATATGGGTTGCACAGTTATCCTAAACCCTTGGACTTCGGTTCAAAGTGACAAGTGACAATGTGATTGGTTTGCTCCCTTAATTGAGTTAAGCCTCTTATGTAAAAGGATGATGACATTTATACAGGGAAACTATAGGGAGGCTCTCGAACTGTGCTAATACCGAGTCCAAACGGACTGTGTTTATCTTTCAAGTAAAAAAATGTACATCTCAGATTTTTTACACTAAAACGAAACCTAAGGCATTAATGTATGCCGTGATAAATGAAAAATTCATAGAGCGCTGAGATGATAATGTGCAAAACAGTTTTGTTGAAATCAGGAGATAGATTTAATTAAAACGTTTACCAGGAAACACTTAATAGATTTCTCTCTCTCTCTTAGCATCTTTTCTATTTCATGATAACGATTTTTATTATCATTTTCACTGTTTGACTGAATTATTTCAATTTTAACATTTTTAATCCCACTTTCTTGAATGTTAGCTCTATGAGAGCACTGCTGATTTCCTTTAAGATGCATGTATTTAACACAAAATACTCATCATCTCAAATTTTATGATTCTTTTACTTGTGCAAGTGTTTCATCTTCAAAATTAGCAGTGTTTTGTGAAAAAATCTCAAAAGATGATTATTTTATAGCTTAAAATGTTCATGTAAAATCGTTGCTTTTATGTTTGAATTTGGTTAGTTAAAAACTATTTTAAAATTCAAAACTATACGTCATAATTCATTGGGTATTGTAATACTTTTAATTTAACATAAGTTTGTTGTTATTTAATGATATTAGTGCTACACGAAGATTGTCCTCATGGAACAAAACTCTAAAAGACTGAAGGTTCTGCAGAATTTAAAAAAGGAAAGAATGTTTTCGTTTGTGGGCACAGATTAAGGTTGTACATCTGTTTCCTCAAATATACTACCAGGATCTACAATTAATTAAATTATAGAGCATCTGGACGGTTATAAAGTTATAGAACAAATAACCTCGAACCTACGAGACAACGAATAAAAGTGCTTTATGTCGCACATAAAACGTGAAATATGAAACATGAATTACGATTTACAAATAGTAACGCGGTAAACAACTTCAAATGATACGTTTGGATTTGTTGAGCCCTGAGTACTTCAGTTCTACGTTAAATACTTGATACCTCTGTTTTTCCTCACTTCAGTCAGTAAAATGATTGTATTAGTTCGTGTGATTTAATTCTCTACAGGCTACATGTGATTCTCGATTTCTCGTTGTATTTTATCGCCCTAGGATGCTAGAGTTTAGAAAAGGCATGGAAAATAAAGTAAACATTAATTTTTAATTTACGTAATTACATTCTTAATAATACTTCTATTTTACAGTACAATATTTAACTTAAATTCGTTCTTAATTTGGTACTTCTATATATATTGTCCCATTTCGAATACAACTACAAACAAAATATCCAACCAGTAACGTATCGTGACTATAAAATGATTGTTACCGTTGTGAAGATTTAAACCAAGGATTATAAAGTAATAACTTTAATGAATTTTTATCTAAGACTTATCTGCTTAAATTATATTTATTGTGTTTATGTATTTGATTATATCGCCGCGCCACCCAGCTCCCTAGTCAGTGCAAGCTCGAGGCGCGAGGGCGGCGAGGTCCGTTATCTATTCACCACATTAGCTCTATTGCCCCAACTCCACCGTAGAATCGCTAACTTTACTCTTAAACTGTTATCATAACCAATTTAGCACGCCGAGGTTGATTCTATCGCAACCTAGTTTTAACTTGTACCGTAACTTGGTTACCTCTTCCCCGAAGTCGTGCGTTCACACCGATAAGATATAAACAAGTGTACCAGGAATTGTGTATCTCTACAGCAATTCGGTGGTCCAGAAGAGATATTTTGTTATAGGATGTTTACCTCGAAGTTTCACTTATTTCAAAGTGTGTGTAGAATGAATTAGTGCAAACAATAGAAAATATTTCATTTCAGCAGAATGTAGAGTACACAAGTCCTCAGTAAAAATATGAGGAATTCCAATATGAACTTAATGACAATACTTCTTAGAACGGGACGATATTACGTACAATATTGTGACAATAAGTGGCGTGATTGAAAAGAAAGTAAATTTATATACTTTAGAATTACAGTATTGAAGAACATAGTTCATGTAATTTATTCATTCAGTCATGCTTTATTAATTAATTTTTATGTCTCTGCATTCGGCTTGTCATTATTTAATCTTTTTTATAATAAGTGCTAACCATAGTAGTTCTACGGTGCTAACGCGGAATTTCTAAATTTCTTATAGTGAACAATTCCATAATTACTGTCAGGGTTTGATAAAAAATAATTCCCTTCAAAATTGGAATTTCAATTGGGAAAAAAATGTGTCAAGCAATTTTTAGCAAAACGGGTCCTTTTTTATTTTGGCGATAAACGTTTATTACTTAGTTCACTGCGTTTTTGTGCAGTCTTTATTCATATTTTCTTTGGATATAGCAACAAAGTAAAATACCTTACATACAGTTTTAGCTTTGACTATAAACTTTAGATTCAAAGTTAATGGTTTTAGTAAAATGCAGAGTAATACAGTGTTGGTTTTCCGATGTTTCCCCATAATTAATACTGACTGCGACGCTGTTATGAACAAGTTAGATTTCTTCATCCATATTTTTTTAGAATTTAGCCCCCGTGATAGCACAGTCGATGTCGTCTATTTACGATTATAACTGTTGGCTCACGTTCAAGTTTCCAGTTTGAACCAAAATACAATACATTTCTAACTCTTTCGCACCCTCAAGTCAAAGCTTTTGGGTCGCATCTAATCTTGATTATCAAATTGCTCAGATTTATCAAAGCCCTTTATCTCTTCGATTATTTTTTGGAGTTCCCTGAATATTTGAGTGAGTGACTCATAAGGTTCTGGTGTCTCGAGTATTTATGAGTGCGAACTGATTCATTTTATAGGTAACTTCAATGTTTTACTTCTTTATCGAAGCGAACGTATTGTAAAAGTCAATTACTGTAGCTTTATTTTGTATTTATAATATTTAAGTATTTAAATTAGGTACTATATATGATAGAACTCCTAATTTTATAAAGTTAAGTGGTAATAGCCTGTTAAACGCAAAAGTTGTACAAACAATGCACTCTGAACATTCAAAGGAGGACTCATGCATTGTTCAAAGGCTTGAGTAGATGGTCCTGTGTAATATCCTTTCTTCTATGCGCTTAACCTCTTTGTGGAGAAACATCCTTTTTACATCAACTCGACCAATATATTGCGTTTGCAAAATCGTTTAGGTTCAAAGAATACTTTTTTTGGACTAAAGACATAATAAAGAATGTTCTATGGATTTGATCCAGAGTAAATGCATACTCATCATCATTCGACAGTCATGTAGGGAATATTAAAGGAGATTATTTTTCATGCAGTGTTTAGTCATTCTAAATAGAGTGAGCGGGTTGAGTGGGTTTGGTTAAAAATAATATGAAGACAAATCAGTTTTGAAATTATTTTGTGTAATTTATGCTCAAACACTCAAACTATTGCGAATCAATATTTTAATAACTAACCAAACAAAATTTTAAATCTTAAACCTCCTTAATTTTAAATCTTACTTTCCTTGAGAAAGTACGTACCTATGGTATTTACTATAGATGATGTGCTTATTACTTATAGAAAACGTTGCTTAGGCTATACTTATGTTGATTAAATAGTCGATTCAATGAAAATGTTGACATATTTTATTATTAGGATCAACGTTGATGAAGTCACGTTTTGTTACTCTTTGTAAAGCTATGGCTGAACTAACCAAACACTAGTACTGAGGCCATCCGTTGGACCTTCAACGGTGATTCATTACAGAGAGCGTGTGTGTTGACGTGCAGTGGGTGAGGAGTGCATCCTGTGTTGCAAGGTGCAACGTTGCGATGCAAGGCCACTGCTAGAATGCGCTAGCGTCGACAACTTGCAACGCAACTCATCTCTGGTCTCACGCATTCAGCGTACTGTGAAAAGTACAACCCCTCATTGCGTTTTGTGCTGTCACGAGAAATATTATTTCGCGGTATGAGACGATGAAACTGTCTGGAACTAAATGTTCGCCCCTTTCTGGATCGAGCCTGACACTACGTCAAGTAGTATCATATCGTTGGTATTATTGCATTTTGACATTCATTACTGTACTGTAACGTGGAATCAGGCCTGCATCCTACCTCTATCTATATAAACTCTTTAAATCCTTAATGCACACATACTATCCACGTTTTTCTACATAAAATTAAATTTCATCCAATTTCTAGAAAACTACAGTAAAAATTCCCAAAAAACAAGATGAAACATTCTTACATCTTCGAGTTACAACAGACAAGATGAAGTTGGCTGAGAAACTGGGTCACATGGTGGAAAGGAATCCGTCTGAGCCGACTAAGTGAATACCTCGGCAGCGCACTCTACGTGGCAGGCAACACAAGTGGCCCTCGAAATGGCCAGAGCGCAGAAATGCAGTACAACAAACAGATACTGCATAGCTTCTGCAACGACATCAGTTGTTAGGAATTCCCGCACACATAAGCTATCTGTTAATGTATAATTTTAAATTTATTTTTTAATAAAAATCAACTAAACTTTTGTTAAATTAAAAAGCAATGATTTCAATTCTCTAATTTATTAATTAGATCGTGAATAGACTGTTTTTGCTGCCACGTATAACGTTATCTTCTTGACACTGTCTGAAATAAAAATATACAAGGCTAACAGCATGTTTGTTAACTGTATGTTTGTTATGTAGAGCAAATATTTCTTGTGTTTATTTAATCAGTTGCGCAACGTGCCAGACAGCTACTGTTTGTCACATTTTCGTTTGTTGAAGAATTATTTTAAGACACAACCTTTGTCATATTGAATGGACCACCAAGTCTGCTCCTAATTATTTTACTAAGTTTTCATCGTAATTTATCCCTTTATACCTTTCATACCAAATGAATATTTTTATCTGGATATATTCATACGTTACAAAAACACATTTCAAGCACATAAACCTTCTTCAATTTAATTACAACTGTCAAATTTTTGATTCGTGTTTTAAAGTTTCAATACTTTAATTTTGAGACTTCTGAAAGCTTACAACCTTTTCTTTCATCTAGAATAGGATTGAAAAATGAAAATTCAAACTGAATAAGTTTTCTCATTATTGAGTCAGCTTTTATCTCCAACAATGTTTGTAATCTTTTGACAGAAGTTAATATCGAAGAAATATTGTTTGTAATAAATGTTCAGATATCTCAGTTGGAAACTAATTATATTGAACAGATCCGTCGCCTGTCACAAGCTACTTGTGATGCCTCTGATTCCAACTTTACAATTTATCTAATTCAATTGCCCGATCTCCTGACATTACAAAGCTCAACAGTTAGTTGATGATCTTGTTTGTTTTTATTAATTTAAAAATTAACTTATGCCATTGATTTTATTTTCACTGTGTGACATCGACATGATTAATATGTAAGGCAATTTTACTATTTTATATTAAAATATCCTACGATAACTTAAAATCAATGGTTTTTAGTGACAATATTAAGTTCATTTTAAAGTCATAAAGCTACTTTCACTTGATATGAGTTTATTTCAAATGTTTCGTATGAAAATTACAAAGTAATATTCTGAGTATCAAACAAATAAATGATTATATACCGATTTGCCCAAGTTACAAATATCATATCACATTTAGTTTTGAGCTTAAGTCGGCATTACACCCACATTAGGGAATATTAATATCTTCTATGTATTTATAGTAAAATTAATATTGGGAGCTCTGAAATGTTTGGTAAGTTGTGTTTAATCTAGAGGCTTTCTAAAGTTCTTGCAACCCAACATGTAACTCTTGCTCAGAAAACACAAACTTAAAACCTGTATAATTCTATCAAGGAGAAACCATACCGAAAATGTAGTACCTATTATTAATTAATTATACCTATATCACATCAATGGAGATTCGAACAGATACGATTTAAAAACATGACATACGTTCGCAAAATATAAAAGTTAAAGAATATATCTGGTTTTTCGCATTCGGTGGTGATTTTAATTCTTCCAATATTTGAATTTTACAGTCAGGAGGTTGGAGTAAAGTTGACGCTTTGGTTAAAGAAATAATTTCTGTTATAAAGTCCCCGAGGAGCGAGAAGTTGAGTTGAGAGTTCAAACAGTTTCATCCTGAGTTATGATGGACGTAAAATCGTATTTATCTAAATTCTTTCAAAGAATCCTATAAAATCAATTGCCACGTCAGTGATTTGTTGGATTGTCTTTGTTTGAAAATTGGCTATTACTTCGACACAATATATTATATTTAGTGTGTTACACTATTATTTCTGTGAATATATGACACATATTTTATTTTATTGATCGCATGTATTGATTTGCAACCATATCTACACTATAACCAAGGGCTGTATTTGAATCCACTCAACTTTTGCAATGACGCGTGTATATCTTGACAACGATTTTTAACAAAAAATTAAACATACAGGCATTACTTTAGTAAAACCGCTATTCAAGCTTTCCGGTAACCTCAGATCCTATTTGAGCTGATAGATAATTTCAGAGATATAAATAACTTTGACATTAACAGCTGACCCCCGGCGGCTAGAAATCGACTCGACTCAGGTCAACCAGTCAGTGATGTCGCAATCGCTGGGATGCGATGAGGCAATCCGACACTTCGTGAGGAGGAGTCTCCTCTATAGACAAGGCTAAGAGCATTACTGTACAGCTCCTCACCACTAAACCAACTCAGAGCCATGGAAAGTGCGTTCTTAACGTTACTGACGCTGTAAATCATTGCGGTGAGCCGATAACGACCACGTAAACCCGGACTGACTCAGGACTCGGGGCAGCGGCTTGTCGACATCCACAGTGCACGGACTGACTCAGGACTCGGGGCAGCGGCTTGTCGACGTCCGCAGTGCACGGACTGACTCAGGACTCGGGGCAGCGGCTTGTCGACGTCCGCAGTGCACGGACTGACTCAGGACTCGGGGCAGCGGCTTGTCGACATCCACAGTGCACGGACTGACTCAGGACTCGGGGCAGCGGCTTGTCGACATCCACAGTGCACGGACTGACTCAGGACTCGGGGCAGCGGCTTGTCGACATCCGCAGTGCACGGACTGACTCAGGACTCGGGGCAGCGGCTTGTCGACATCCACAGTGCACGGACTGACTCAGGACTCGGGGCAGCGGCTTGTCGACATCCACAGTGCACGGACTGACTCAGGACTCGGGGCAGCGGCTTGTCGACATCCACAGTGCACGGACTGACTCAGGACTCGGGGCAGCGGCTTGTCGACATCCACAGTGCACGGACTGACTCAGGACTCGGGGCAGCGGCTTGTCGACATCCACAGTGCACGGACTGACTCAGGACTCGGGGCAGCGGCTTGTCGACGTCCGCAGTGCACGGACTGACTCAGGACTCGGAGCAGCGGCTTGTCGAAGTCCGCAGTGCACGGACTGACTCAGGACTCGGAGCAGCGGCTTGTCGACGTCCGCAGTGCACGGACTGACTCAGGACTCGGGGCAGCGGCTTGTCGACGTCCGCAGTGCACGGACTGACTCAGGACTCGGGGCAGCGGCTTGTCGACGTCCGCAGTGCACGGACTGACTCAGGACTCGGGGCAGCGGCTTGTCGACATCCACAGTGCACGGACTGACTCAGGACTCGGGGCAGCGGCTTGTCGACATCCACAGTGCACGGACTGACTCAGGACTCGGGGCAGCGGCTTGTCGACATCCACAGTGCACGGACTGACTCAGGACTCGGGGCAGCGGCTTGTCGACATCCGCAGTGCACGGACTGACTCAGGACTCGGGGCAGCGGCTTGTCGACATCCACAGTGCACGGACTGACTCAGGACTCGGGGCAGCGGCTTGTCGACATCCACAGTGCACGGACTGACTCAGGACTCGGGGCAGCGGCTTGTCGACATCCACAGTGCACGGACTGACTCAGGACTCGGGGCAGCGGCTTGTCGACATCCACAGTGCACGGACTGACTCAGGACTCGGGGCAGCGGCTTGTCGACATCCACAGTGCACGGACTGACTCAGGACTCGGGGCAGCGGCTTGTCGACGTCCGCAGTGCACGGACTGACTCAGGACTCGGAGCAGCGGCTTGTCGACGTCCGCAGTGCACGGACTGACTCAGGACTCGGAGCAGCGGCTTGTCGACGTCCGCAGTGCACGGACTGACTCAGGACTCGGGGCAGCGGCTTGTCGACGTCCGCAGTGCACGGACTGACTCAGGACTCGGGGCAGCGGCTTGTCGACATCCGTGTTGCACGGACTGACTCAGGACTTGGGGCAGCAAAAGAAATTGTGCACAATGTTCAAAGATTTCTCCTTATTTCTTATCTATTTTAATTCTTTGTTCGTTAAGAAGGAAGTATCGTTTCATCTTATAAACCAATTCTACAGTTACGTTTGGGATAATCGATGTTTATTTAAGTTAAGTGTACGTGAAGTTTCAAAATATGATTCCTACTGCTATTGTATTAAAATACATTAGATTTCCAAAAATGTACGTATCAATGTTTCTGTTGATTCATTGCAATAAATCTGTTATCCTTTGATTAATCATTTCGCCATCAAAGTTAAATTTTTTCTCTTACCTATTACTTGTGATCGTGCCCAACAATCTATATAATTAATACGCCAACACGAAATTTGTCTTATGAACTCCTCCGTCATTTCTTAACCGATTTTGATCATTGACGGCTCATTGGAAAGAGCGTGTCGCGTAGATTTTCAAACTGGCCTTACATTTTTGATAAAGTCCCTTGGGCTCTGCCCCATTGGCTTTTAAAGTTCCCATGTTATCCTTATGAAGAACATAATTGTTTACATTTTGATCAGCTGGATAATTTAATTGCTGTTTTTTTTTTTAATTTGTGTAAACATAACCCTCAAGACGGATCGTGTTAGCATGATTGTGTTTTAAATTTGTCGCCATTTGAATTATCGCTCTGCTAGAGTAGCGCACGATTCCGTGCGCTCGGATCCACTAGTTACGATAAAAACAGACGATATTTACCCTTCCTTACACAGTTAGGTGAAAAAGAGGATATGCAGTAATGTAAACATTATTCAACAAAACAATCCATTTTCAAACCGCTTGTAAGTTATTTATAATATAAAATTATCGATTTCATCAATGATTTCAACAAAACTGTCAACTCCCCGGGACCAGAGCCATATCTGATTGATAGAAATACACAAATATATCGTATTACTGAGAGTTAATGAATAAGCGGTACATCAAACATTGGCTAATGACAAGCCGCTGTCGACTACATGTGTCCTATTAATCAGAACAGCCTGTGTAAGCTTTTAATTTAGCTCACTTTTTTACGTTCGTATTCATATGACAGTTTATCTCTGTTAAGTTTTATGTAATATAATGACCATTGTTTTGAATAATTTATTTTCATTGCTTTGACTTTCATCTTATAAATTTTATTTCCATTACATAATTTTAAAGACTATTTACTATTTAAGGATTTCAGAAGCTTTCAAATTGTAATATTCGGTAAATAACGCGAAATTTAAGAATCTATCTGTGTAATACGATTTTAAGGATCTGACATAGTCTTGGCTTATTTGGACAAGCTAAGATGTCCAACAACTAATCAACTATTGATAGCGGTATGATAAGCCTACCGTATACCAAAATCTCATCTCCAGAAAGGTAAAACAACCCTTATTTTCCACTTGTAAGGGCAACGATAAAAACGTTGCAGGGGCGATACAGCCTCAAATATTATCCAAATGAAAGCGTATTAATTGCCAACTTTTACATATGTGAAACGTAGAAAAATGTTTAATGCACACAGATGGTTACTTGATGTAGTGTTGCGTCTCTCTTAGAAAATTGTTTAACCTTTAAAAAAATGCTACAACAATCCTTATTGGGAATACTACTAGCCTACACCTTACTTCTCAATAAATATGTTAACAATTGGAGTGTAAGCTATCTAAACCAAGGAAACGTAACGTGACCTTGATTAAGTTAGGGTCAAGCTGTATACTTCGTATACTTGTTCCCAGATTAATGCCAATATTTAGGCCTAGTGCCTGAGGTTTCCCACGGGCTCCCCAGCAAATTATTGTTTCCCGGCGCTGTGGATGATGTTAATGTTCTGAGACGGCCGAGTAGCCATGGGCCATGGCCTACTGTTTATGCTGTGGGGAGCACCACCGTAGGACCGGAAGTGATGGTCCCGCGGCGTAGTTCCGGTGGTCGAAACACCTGCTGGGGAGGGCGGGGGCGAGGGACGCGTTCAAGTATTTTATCAGCGAACCCTTTCAGCAACTGGACAATTCAATTAGAGTTCTTATTGCTTTCAAATGGTTCTCTCCGGGATAAAAATCCGGAACAGTGTAACTTTATTGTTGCCCGCTACGGTCTTAATTGCAAAATTGTTGCTTCCAATAGTTTTTAATGGTGAGCCAGTGAGAGAATAGGTTCCTTGGTTGTATTTTATCCTACTAATTCTTTTTATTTTCAATTCTCTCAATTTTAGGAAACAATTGTACGGTTTAAGTTTCAGTTAATAAACTAAAATTAAATTTATTGAGCAACGCAAATATTTTATGTTTTATTTAACTAAACTCCGTGCTCTTTGTCCCCGGACCATATTGATATGCTTTGACAAACAGTTCGTGTTTGAACTTTTTTTCTATCTCACGAGAATAAATCATCAATGTCAGCTAGCGTACGGTACTCTCATAGATCTCCGTAAATCAAAAATGTGTATTGATCTCTCTAGCATTAGTCAGCTGTGAGCTCCGCGCGCCCTGGAGCCCTGTGATCGATTCCTCCCGTACTTTGGCACTTTAATAGCGTCTATAATTAACTGCTGTTCCCCATCGTTGGTTACCCCGCGCGTAATTGTTGGTAATTGTAATTGTTGGTTATTATAAAATTTGTGGGTGATAGCAAAGAAAATATATTAATTCATAATGATTTACTACGAATATTCCTACAATAGACGTTTCATCTGTGTATCAACTTGCTAAGAAGGTAATACAATTACATTTATCAACTTTCAATGGAATGGATAATAAACATAGAACAATGGCTTATATTATCGTCAGACTATATTATAAAGCCTACTTCAAAAACAAAATGAGTGTTCGCATTATTCATAGTTGTTGCTTGCCTTCTAAACTGTGATTTCACTATAAAATAAAGGTTTTCGTACCTTCAGTCAACAATTTTTGGAAATGTATATCATATAGATGTTTCAAAGAATAAAGCTTCAACATCATAGAATTGGAAAAATGTCCTCGTACATCAATTGCACAACTTGTTGATAAATAATTTAAAATAAATAAATACATTACAAAATTAGAATTACTTAACTCATAACACATATACACCTTTATGCTTTGAAACCTCACTGTTAAAAATGCAAGCAGAAATGGGAGTTAAAATTAACTCCAAATGGGAGTCCTAATAGGACCAATCCAATCTGGAGTCAAATTAACTCCACAGATTTGGAGTGAAAATATACACCTTAGTTGGAGTTAAATAATTCACTACCATGGGAGTAATACTGACTCTAATTGGAGTGAAAATAATTACCCCACTAAAGTAAAATTAACTCCTGCTGGAGTGAGATTATCTCAAGAGGTCACCCATCCAAGTTCTAACCCAGCCCGATGTTTCTTGACTTCAGTGATCGGACGAAGACTGCTGAATCCACTGCGATATTGCTGTTGATGTGTGTAATGTTGTATGGCGGGTGTAAGTGTTTGATACTATCTGAAGAAACAGTAAGTGTTGTTACTCGTGACGCTATTTGTAATTTTCTACACATGGTTATTTCTTGTGTTACTAGTTATTTAATATTTACCGTTGGTAGGAAAGCTACTTAAGGTTACACTAAATTTGCATAATTTGTCATTAAATAGGAAATGCTATTTATCACTGAGAAAAGAATATCAGACGTTTATGTTTAGGTCATGTCATAGGTCATAGGTACCGGTAAATTGTAATAAATTGTTGCGCTTTTTATTATACATTTTCTGTAAAGCTTTAAGCTGATAAAATTAGGGTTAAGACTATAGTCAATGTATCCTAACTTCTAAATTTATTTATGACGAAAATAAAACGTACAGGATACAAACATAATTGCTGACAAACAGGTGCTAAAGTGAGGTTATGTTCATCTGTACAGTCTCGTGGGGAGACAGGTTAGTCAGACGAAACGCGCATGCGTGAACACCGACTGGAGTCAAGTTTACTCCAAGCGCAGTTAAATAACGCGCAAAAATGTATGTTCCACTCCGGTATGGAGTCAGAATCAATTGACTCCAAGCTAAGTTTACTCCAGAATGAAAAAAGCGACAGTTTAACTCCGAATGGAATCAAATATTTAACTCCAGAACAGTCACTCCCAGATTTTTGACTCCAGAAACAATTCCATTTTTAACAGTGTAAGTAGGATCTGCATTTACAAAAACTGTCGACTGAAGGTATGAAAACGTATATTTTATAGTTTCCCATTACAAATCGCACATTGATACTTGGGGAGGTCAGAGCCCTGCCAGAAATGATGCAAGGGGCGTGCTTCAATTGATATTATTGTTTGTTTACACTTGTTGAGGGACGTCGTTTTTATCTCCAAATTTTAAGAGCGACTACAACGACCTGTATCACTTCCTCGTAACTCTTCTCCTACAATTGGATAATTTTATCAAATATTTTAGACTAATTATCGTTATAGTTTTACGATATGGGGTACGATCGAGCTAATCGATCCTCCCAATTTAATTTAAACAAATTTATTTCTCTCTCTTTTTAAATGTTTTTACTTCCACCACTTTTTTGCAGTCGATGCTTTGTTAGATTCCTTCCCTTCCAAACGAAACCTGACACCTTAGACTGAAAACGACGATGTTACAAAAACCGTCACAATAGTATTCTATTGAACATTGCTTGAATGTGCCGAAAACGCAGGAAATATGCGAAAGCACGTTTCGGATTCCCAGTTTCACAAGAGCGGAGTGGGCGGGGACAGTGTGTCGCCTGGTAGGTCTACGTTCGTTGTTCCGCCTTCAAGGGAATCGAGGTGACGGCGTTATCTCTGATTCATGCAACAGCGATGATTCATGCCCATTCATTGGCTGAGTTGCCACGAGTCGGAGGTAGTCTAGTGGCTGTGCCGCGAGTGCCCGAGTGTTGATGCCGAATGTGTGTTCGATTCTAGTGTATTTTCTGTGATATTTTATTTATTTAAAGAGTGTGGTGAGCTTATTTTTAGAGCAGCCATGTGTGAGTGCAATGGATACCCGTCGTCCAGTTTTCACTTTGGATACTCAACCCGTTCCATCATATTTATTTTAGTTATGGTAACTACTTAATTGGTTCCTTTGAATAGTAGGGCCTAAGTTAGTAAAATAGAAAAATATTGGTCGTTTGTTTCGGTTAATTTCCTGTAGGTCTACTCACAGTTAGTTGATGAATAGCTAATCAAGTTGTCTCACTATAAAATTGAAATTTAGCCTATATTAAAATGCAACTACCATTCATTATATATTATTTTTATTAGTGAAATTTTTGCAACTTTTGACATTTAAATATTTGGTCTACTAGACATTTTGAATAACTAAAACCCTAATCAATAAAGTACGGTAAAAGTTCTAAGCAAGGATCGATTACATTACTTAATTTTGTTCAGACTTAAAAACTATCTTTTTTGGGGATTTTAGTAATATCTACTGATTACTAACCCGAGTTTTTCAGTTAGTACAGATATATTATATCATTATTATTGCAAAATAATATTGATGATAATGTGGCGTCCACAATCGCGTTTGAGAAATGTGTACATTTTATCATTTGGCATGAGGAAGAGTTCATTAATATTATGATTAATAATATAAGAGCTATGAATTAATGATGCTATCTAACAAAAAGATCGTCGTTAGATAGTAACAACACCCGGGTTTGGACCGCCACTGGCGTTGAAAAACACAAAATAAAATAAAATAAAAAATACTCAAAACATATTTTAAGTAAACAAAAAGTATAGTTTCATTCTCGATAGCATTTTTTGGTTGTTAATCGTGACACAATTCATACTAGAGAAAATTTCACAACTCCTGAGTTGGAATTAATTTTATGTATTTACAAAGAGCAGTATTATATTACTTCTCTGTGGTATTTCCTAAAAATTAAGGAACATCACATATAGACCAGGCGGTATATGTTTTGACTTGGGTAAATCATACAGTCTCTGAGATTTTTGTGTTAATGGCTTCGGAATATCATTAAAAAAGAAAATTTCACTATGCGTACAAATATAAACCTGTGCAAAATTTTTTATCGAGGGAAATATTAAAAATTAAACAAAAATATTCACGTTTTTTGCCTGTTTTTTGAGGATATCTCCAAAACTATTCACTTTAGACAAAAATAAATGACACCAAACGTTTTGTTATAAAATTTTACATTGAAAAAAGTTATTTTCGATTTAGTTCTTCCTACAAAAAGTGCATTTTTTAATCGAAAATGTAAAAACATTGTACAAAATTTTCTAAAAATTTACGTTTTTCACGATTTTGTTGGGACACGACGACTCAACCAATGACCTTCAAACTTTTCACAGTAAATATTTGTATTATAAAAAATAATTACACCAAGTTTCATAAAAATCAGCCTAATATCTTCAGCATAATAGTCATCTAATAATCGTACTGCCAAAATATTGAATAATTTTCATATTCATCTAAACCGCAAAGTACGATCCGCAGATACATGAAATTTGGAACAAATATAAAGGAAAAGTAGATCTTTCAAATAAATCTTAAAATATTAAAATTGGTTCACTAGGAGAGCCTAGGCAGGTGTTAAAATATAGTAATATTTTTGGCAGTTTCTAGCAATTTCATTAATTTCCATAATTTTCTATTAAAGTATATTTTTTAACCTGAAAAACATTTATTTCAGGCCTGAGTGGCCTTAACATCGAGTCTGACCTTCATTTGTCAAAGCTCGGCCTCCAAAAACGTAAGGGGTGCCTTTTATTAGCAGTGCTCGTACAACGCGATCGAACTGACATTCGCATGCATGAAGCTCGGCCCCCAATTACATAAATCCCTAATGCCTATCTTCCCTTCGCCAAGCTCGGTCCCCCAAATTAAACATGTTGCCCTTATTAAATAATACCCTTATTAAATTAAACATGTTGCCCCTTAATAATACTCAGCCCCTATCATAGGACTTTTTTTTATACGAAGATAAATTACCAAGCGAAAAGGTCCACTTTAGTTTCCTGTGGCCTTCTCTCATAACCGGAAGGTCCTTCTTGTCCACTTTTTTATATATGTATGCGGAAGTCGCTCTTTGTAAGATGAAAAGTGTTGTTTGTAAACAACAGAAATGTAAACATTGTAAATTGCGTTCTAACGTCAAAAATCTTTTAAGAGAAGAATTTTAACGACTAAAAGCTTATTTTCACAGTATGATAAAGTCGCTCCTTGTAATGAAAACTGCTATTTTGAGCTCTACGTAGACAACTACAAGAATTATAATTATTTATTTAGTAAAATACACACTATTGAAAACAAAAGTCTTCAGTGACTAAAATATCTCCCTACATAGTCTGTAGCAAGTATTCAGGGAAATAGAAATAGTCCTCATCTTAATCAAACCATTTACTCTCGTCTAAAAAATGGTTCACTTTGACATTTTTCAATCTTCACTGAAAAAAGAATAAAAGGTATAAAATACATATTAGGAAGAAAGTTTTTGTTACCAGCAAACATGACCTTTTTTTACTTACATGCCTCGCCATCTTAATATGATGATCAGCGCCCCACATATCATGCATTTGCGTACAGGACACACACAATAACAGACGCGCATGCTTAGAATGTACTGTTACATCATTGATAGCCCTTTCACAAAAAATCAAATAATCTTTTTTCCATAGTAAAATAAAATGTTTTGTTCAAATACTTTCTTTAAATTACATTACATGTTTCAGAATTCTGAACGTCTAATCCTTAAAATCCAGTGGGAGTCTGTTCGTGTTGGCTTAAGTAAAACCATTAAGGCTATAGAAACTAGCTTTAACTAAAAAATACTTCCTTATAAAAAAAACTTCCTCTATGTGCATGAACAAACAAAATAACTAAATATTTGTTACAGAAAATAATTAAAACGCTAAGAGTCCAGTATATTGTTCTTTCCTATTAAAATCTAAGGTATATGGACAGTACATTTTAGACTTCAGAAGAAGGAGACAAAAAGATGTGTAGCACGTTTCTCTATTGTAAAAAAGTAGTTAAGAATAAACGTTTCGAGAAGAACGTTTCGATAAAGGAGGAACTACCGAATCTAAATTCCTTGAAAGAATTTTATAAAATTTGAACCAATTTCACGTGGAAAACAGTTAAAACCATTAATTTCACATAAATTTCCTGAATATCTTTTACACGTTGTTTTATCACAGTGTAATTGCATTAAACAAAAACAAAATATTTTAAAATGACATTTGTAAAAAAATTTGAAAAGTTCCGTATGTATTCAAAAGAAAAGAATACATTTAAATAAATCTTTATAATATAAAATAATTTTGAATATAAGGGGGGTGGGGGGGTAAATTTAAGGAATCGAGCTTGAGGAATAAAAGAATAAGGGTACAATTACAGCTTTCTGCAGATTGAGAATCAAGCCAGGGATAAATGAGAATGTGTACTAATTGCCCATGAGGGACCGTGCACTGCTCACTATCAGCAAAAGTTTCAGTTCGGGGACCGAGCTTGACGAAGGGAAGGTAGAGATAAGGGATTTATGTAATTGGGGGCCGAGCTTCATGCATGCGAATGTCGGTTCGATCGCGTTGTACGAGGACTGCTAATAAAAGGCGTCCCTTGCGGTTTTGGGGGCCGAACTTTGACAAATGAAGGACAGACTCGATGTTAAGGCCACTCAGGCCTGAAATAAATGTTTTTCAGGTTAAAAAATATACTTTAATAGAAAATTATGGAAATTAATGAAATTGCTAGAAACTGCCAAAAATATTACTATATTTAAACACCTGCCTAGGCTCTCCTAGTGAACCAATTTTAATATTTTAAGATTTATTTTAAAGATCTACTTTTCCTTTATATTTGGTCCAAATTTCATGTATCTGCGGATCGTACTTTGCGGTTTAGATGAATATGAAAATTATTCAATATTTTGGCAGTACGATTATTAGATGACTATTATGCTGAAGATATTAGGCTGATTTTTATGAAACTTGGTGTAATTATTTTTTATAATACAAATATTTACTGTGAAAAGTTTGAAGGTCATTGGTTGAGTCGTCGTGTCCCAACAAAATCGTGAAAAACGTAAATTTTTAGATAATTTTGTACAATTTTTTTACATTTTCGATTAAAAAATGCACTTTTTGTAGGAAGAACTAAATTGAAAATAACGTTTTTCAATGTAAAAATTTATAACAAAACGTTTGGTGTCATTTATTTTTGTCTAAAGTGAATAGTTTTGGAGATATCCTCAAAAAACAGGCAAAAAACGTGAATATTTTTGTTTAATTTTTAATATTTCCCTCGATAAAAAATTTTGCACAGGTTTATATTTGTACGCATGGTGAAATTTTCTTTTTTAATGATATTCCGAAGCCATTAACACAAAAGTCTCGGAGACTGTACGATTTACCCAACCATGTGCTTTTTTTAACAGATACCGCCTGGACTAATAATTCTAGGGTTGCAATTAATTGATGAGTTCATTTCTACACATTTGATGAGTTGACACATTTCTACAGCGTGTAAATAAATGTGCAATTTAAATCCTCCATTGCTGAAGTAGGCAGGCCTACAAACTGGCTACCTGGGATTCAGAGCGAAGGACGTCCGGCGAGCAGTCAGAGCCACTCCAGCAATTTAAAAACACCTGGCACCTGGCGTCGTCAGTTGTAGTTTAGATTCTTGCCGCCAGGGTCGCTGTTTGCAGAAATTCGTATTTTCCCCTTCCCCGTTGGTTTGTCGTTGTCGGTTGTCGTCGTCGTCGTTTTATTTTTGCTTTGTTTACAGTTAGGTAGTGTACACGTGGTTCGTACGCGTTTAATAATTGAATTTTAAGATGTTTTGTATTGTTTATTCTCAAGTCGTCTCATAATGTGTTGTTTGCTGTCTAGTGAAGTGAACTCAGTGTACTGTAATTTAGGAAAACATAACAAGTATTCCTCACACAATGCAAATGCAACGGATTTGGATTGTCGTTGTCCTGGTAAACAACTCCTTCTGTGTCACTTTAGGTTAGGTGTTAGGTTCGCAAATGCTTTTAACGAAGATTAGTTATCCTTTTCTCGGCTGGTATTGAACACATTTATTGGGTTATCGCATATGGATATCGTCAAGTTTAATATTATTTCAAACGTAGAGGTTAGGGATCTTGAAAGTGGCTGTTCTTTCATTAACAGGTGGCCAGGTATCACTCACTCAGAAATAGGCTATTTTTTCTATTCAAATTTTTTAAGAGTGATTCTCTAAATAGAGAAACTGACTAAGTTACATGGTAATTTTTTGTATAATGTATTTTGTTAGCCTATCTAACTATTAACTGAGTAATTTTGCAATAACAAACATTTATCTAAACGGTAACTTATTAGGGGAAGCCGGGGTATTAAGAGACATGGGTAATAAGAGACGAAGCTGGAAATTATCTTTAAATAATATTTTAAAATTATAAAAATATAACCATAGACATTTTTGACATTTTTTCTTCCTACCTTCTTAACGTATTGTTTCAATATTGCAAAAAAAGAATTTCTTAAGCTTTGAAAAATACCTTAGGTACGTCCGAACTTACTGAGCAAATTTGTGAATTTTCCTGAATGAAATTTCATTGTAAAATTTGGGATGGAATTCCAGAAATAAAATTATGTTATTTTGTGACCAAAAATATGTGGAATAAGAACTTAGCAATTTTTTAAACTGTTGCAAGATGTAATTTAAGTTTAAGTGAATTTTTAACATGTTTCTTATTAGCCTACCCCTTTTTGAAAATTTAAGGAGCAATAAGAGACTCTGGTTCACCATTTCACATGGCCAATTAAGTAAGGTCTATACAACAAAGTGATGAAATCATTTCAAAACTACTTTTATTAAGCAAACTTGTATAAGCTATAAAACATTTCCCTTTGTTATCTCTATAAGGCTAGGCCTAACTTAATGTTCGTTTTACGCAAAATAATGTTGTGTTGCTAAGATAGGCCTACGGATTTAAATTTTCATTTTAATCTTTTTTTACGATTGATTCAATTCATTTTAGGCCTTTAAAACTGATTTTTATATGTTATTTCCCATAATTCAATCATTTATCATTCATTAAGTGTCCATTCGGTAAGCCCAAATTAATTTATCAAAAGGCAATTTTATCTTAATGCTCGATTTTGACACGTTTTATAACAAGTTTTGCATATTTTCCTCAACAAGTGCTGTCAATATTATTTTTTATTGTGTTAGGGTACAATGTATAGGGGAGAGTGGGGCAGTTTCATACAGGGGGCACTTTCATACAGTCTAAATTTCCCGCCTTACTGAAGAGCAGGAAACAAATCATTCATACCACCCATAGAGGCCTTATCATGTACTACTTCCTATTAAAGTTTTAATTCTGCAGTGTATTTCAATTGCGAGATATTTAACATTTACTGGAATCCGAGAACAAAGTTTTATATGACTAACTATCTGGGAAAAGGGAGGTAAAAGTATTTTTTTCAAATATTTTTGCTGTTATTTATGCATTATTAGACAGCTCTATGTTTCGGACTACATATACACTAATTGTAGATCTCCAATTCTAATTTATAAAAACGTTATAACATAACTACACTTGTAGCACTTTCATTCATTGAAACGGGGCAGTTTCATACATTATTTGTCTTTACTATTTATCAATATTGCATATAATCTTTGTAAAAATATCATAAAAATACTAAGATAATGTATCAGCCTACAGTTAAACTCAAAACATTAATTTTTTTAAATTTTCTTTAGGATGACAAATGGCGAGATATTACAGGAAATTGACTAATAGAGCTTTCGCAGATGAAAATGTTTTCACAAGTTAATTTTATGTCTAACTTTCATTAATTTAGTAAGTTTTGTACTGTAATAGTAACTTTCATTAATTTGCAAGAAATTGTACCAAAACTTACATTTTGGAGCAAGACTTCGTACAGCTCTATTTTTCTGTTAATATTTTAATAAGTAACATTGTGTAACCCTAATTTTAGGCCTAATTATCGTTAGTATTAAGTTTTTAAACAGCTTAAAACAACAAACCTAAGTTTTAATGCTATTTGTTTCATTATTTTCCCTTTGTATGAATCTTCCCCAATGAAGTATGAAACTGCCCCAATTTGGGGTAGTTTCGTACAGAGTGCAGTGTTTTGGTAGAAAAGTATTTTGTTCATTTATATGAGAAATAAATTAATTTAAAAACTTTCATGATAATGGTTAGGGTAGATGACATGCAATATTAAAATAAAATTTCAGAACATTTCGTTGGGAAGTAAGGGAGCTAAAGTTGATAGATGCGATTTTGTATGAACCTGCCCCACTCTCCCCTATTGATTTAAAAAACTCCCATCCCATGGTTCTAGTGCTTTTCATTTAATTAATATTAAGCTAAAACGAATTTCAAGGTCCAGCTTCTATGTTTTGTTTTTTGAACGTCAGACGTCTAATTTTTGAATCAGTTAATTGGTACCACCAATTATACCTAGGTAATAATAAAAAAATAGGTATCTCAAACATAACGCAGTAATAACGATTATTAACTAGGGTTCAATGATTTCTCATCCTGGCAAGATTCGATAATCTTATTTAGTAGCATATCAAAACTTAGTAAATAATTGGTACTGATTAGAAAAAAAATGGGACTCCATACGTCAAGTAGTATAACTGTGTTAGGACTATGAAAAAAAAGGTTTGTAGCAGCCTAAAAAAAGTTTATAATTCGCTTAAAACTGTCTTATTTAAATTGTCAGTGCCTCCTGTAGTTTAGTGAGTGTTTTAAGATCAAAACATATATAATAAATACTGGAGATATTGATCAAATATCGCAGGCGGATCCTAAAATTAAGATATTTGTTGTTTTGAAGGTTAGACCTGCAGTTCGCTTTATATTAATCAGAACTACGTAAACTGTAGCTCAAAATGAAAGCTTTTAATTGACTCAGGGTTTTCATACAAAAAAAAATTAAAAAAATTGCATAAATAGGCCTAATGCAAGAGCTATCAATCTTTATTTAAAGGAAATACTGAAAATTTTAAATTTTATAATGGTTTCCCACGTCTTGTTCGCTTAAAAGACATCCAATTTCAGTATAGTTAATGGATCAAATGAAAGCCAGTACTTCAATGAAGATTCTTAGACCAAAAACATTAGGGTAACATAACTACGAGGTACAGTCAAAAAGTTCCCGGAATGAATTTTTTTTTAACATTTAGCGCGATCGCCAGAAGGAAATTCGACTTGCATTAGTTGGTACGACTCCTGGGGAGGGCATATCGGTAGTGGAGGGGTGCTCCGTAGTGCAGCACTGGAAAGTTCTTTTTGTGTTCCTGCAAGTCTACATTGTCGAATTTTGAAAAATGGTATTTCATGACCAGCGCGCGAACATTAAGTTCTGTATTTAACTTAAAAATCACATAGTGAGACTCTTGAGTTGTTAATTCAAGCTAATGTAGAAGAGGCGATGAAGAAAAGTCAAGTTTAGGAGTGTCACAAACGGTTCCGTGAAGGCCATGCAAGCATTGAGGATGACCCTCGTAGTGGACGACCTTCAAACATCAGTTAATGACGAAAACATTGAGCGAGTACGACAAGTTGTGCATGAAACTCGGAAATTAACGATCGATGAAATTGCATTTCAGGTAAATTTATCACATGGAAGTGTTCCTTCATGATCATTTGAACATGCATCGAATTTGTTCACTTAAGAAACAAATCCGACATTTTGGACATGCAGGTACACAAAAAGCGCTTTCCAGTGCTGCTCTACGGCAAGTCATGATATACCCACATTACCGATATGCCCTCCCCAGGAGTCGTACCAACTACTGCAAAGCGAATTTCCTGTTGGCGATCGTGCTAAAAGTCTACAAAAATTCATTCCGGGAACTTTTTGACTGTACCTCGTATAACTGGATATATATATGGATCTCTAACTGAAGACAAATTTAAAAAAGTTCAAATTTATGGCATTTGGAAGCGCATAACTCCCCTGAAATTCTACCTGTTTGAATGATCTCTCTAGGAGGCCTATCTTATATGAAAGCCAGAAATTCATTAAGTGCTTCAAGACCAAAATAATTATATACCTTGATTCAATCCGGAGATATGAGAAAAACATTAATAATAAGACAACATTGCAAGTTTGAAAATCCCACTAAAGAAGTACATACGTGGGGAGGAATATTTCTTTGAGAATAAGTCGAGTTATGCGGTACGGTACATAAATGAATGTGGATGCTTGATGGGTAATCTGCGTGTGCATCCCTTTAATTTAAGACCTCAGTTATAAAAATTGGTCGAGTAGAAGAGCCAAACGGACTCGGAAAAGAAAAAAGAATTTTTTAACTATATATATATATATAAAACAATTATTTAACTTACGGCTCAGTTTCAAAACTTAGAAATCATTTATATACGTTTTTTCTATTTTTTTACTCTCAGTAAAGTAGGGTAAAAAATATGTTTTTTAATAAAAAGTAGGTATAAGGAAAGCAACGAGCGATTTGTTTAATGTTTGTAAAATGAAAACTATTCTATTTTTTGAAGTTCAAAAAATTATATATATAAAAGTAGATCTTGAATTAGGTAACTCTTTCAGATTTTTTTCATGCCTGACTTTATTTGCTAGTTTCTTTGGTAAAAAAGTAAAATTTTAAATATTTATAACAATTGTTCTAGTAGAGATGGAGTTGTAAAACAAAAAGTGTTGTATTGCTAACTATCCAAGCTATCTATTTTTTACCCTCCATATCCTGTAGCCTACATGCAGTATTCTATTAGTTACCTAGTTCTGTCTTTTATTTGCCCTCCACCGTTTTTTTATCCCATTTGAAGGGTAAATAAAATACGAGGTTTTTATTTTTTTATAGATTTATATCCATTAGATCAAGTAAAATAACATACTAAATCTTAAAATACCAATCATTTAATTAATATCATAGAGTAATTTTTTGGATTAAAAATTCAATTATTTTCCTCATTAAAAAAGAAAACTTTTGATTTTGTCTGGTTTTTACCCCGCCCTACCTTAGGCAATAAGTTAAACCAAGAAGACAATCCCAGTGAGGTTTTTTTTGTAATTTTTGGTATCACAACTTTGTCTGTAGTCCCCATCTTACTAAAGTTTGGCAAAATCGTAGTATGTTATATGGGTAGGCCTTTTGTTTAAAGTGCATTAACATTGGAAAAATCAATGTTAAGGCATAAGTTAATGTTCAAATTTTGTTTTACAGTACAGCATGGGTGGAGGCAGCAAAGGCAACGTACAAGACAACCACAAACCAGTGTTCACCAACTGCTCAGAGTACCACCCGTCTGTCAAAGAAGAGGAACCATCGGGGACCTATGTCTTTACAGTAAGTTTCAAATTACTTTTTTCGAGTTACACAGTTAGGCTATACCTACCACCACTAGTAGGGTAATTTCAAATAGGCCTACTAAGATATTTACCCCAAAAATATCCTCGCCCCAGGGTATTTTCGGTATTTAAAACAGGCAAGATTAAATTTAAACTAGTGGCTTGAAGGGGCTAAAAGCCCCTAATTAAGGAAAATTCAAACAACCCTTATTTATTATAGTACAAAATACCTTAATAGCAAACTGAATCTGCCTTATATTGATATCTAGCCTACCACATGGTTTTCAATCAAGTATTAGCATCACATGTTTTATGTACACAACGCATACATTTTTAGATCCCAATGCTTTTTAAATGACAGATATTTTACGTTATTACTCGTTTTCTGGTGAATTTCAAGCAATTTCATTATTTTTCCCGCCATCACGGAATAGAGACCTTTAATTTGAGCCCTCCCCCATCTTTCTATGACTTGCCAAACGCCCACAATTTTGATGCAAAGAATCGCCTTACGAAATTAAATATATATTTTGGTCTTTTTACTCCTGAAAAAGTGATGTCTAGTGTATCAAGTTCTAGAATGGCTTCTTACCATTTTACTTTTTTTCAGTAAACTTATTAGTAGGCTTGGCTTGCTACCTAAAATTAGGTATTTTATTTATAAGAACATGTAGGCTAATAACAGACAAATAAACTTGGTGATATGATAGCCCAGCCCATGGCTATTTCAAGTTAAGGTAGTTATAGTTTTATCAATAAAATGTGTTAATACCCAAAATTTGTAATTTGTTAATTTTAGGTGATGGCAAGGGACAAAGATCCACCAGAAAATGGAGGTAACATTACATATGCCTTTGTGTCAGCACCAGGAGAAAGACTGAAATTTACCATCAATGCTCAAACAGGAGAAATAAGAACTAGACATGTGAGTATTCTGTAAAATAATCTAGGGAAAATAATTTTTCCTTTTCGAAGAAAAACTAAAATGGATTTAGGCTACAGTACTTTAGTTGAATTTCAACTTTAAAAAATACAAAATGTAATAATGTGTTTAGTTTTGTGAATATAGGCCTCAGGAAGATGTTTCAAGCTGTAGTCACTCACTCAAAAGCCATTAAGTAGACGTCTAATGTGTCTTGTGTGTTAATGACCTTGATAACAAAAACAGTGTCTATTTTTGTTTCAGTGGAAAAATGTCTCTAATACTGTGTGTTTTATAATTTGAAATATTTTGGTAATAATCAAGAGGCCAAAAAGAGCATTTTATTTTTTTATAGAATGCTACATTGAAAAAAATAAACTTGTCTGATTAGTCTGGGAGAATAGTATTAGAGCTCTAAAAGATGGTTAATTTATTTTTAAAATAACAGAGGTGTATTTAAATGTACTTTGACTTTAAGACTTTTTTTGTAATAAAAAAAGTAAACCATAATATTTACCGCACATTTAGTACGCCTGAATAACATTTTCAAGTTTCTTGCTCAAAATCCCTTTACAGTGCCACCCCTCACCACCTCATCATGCAAACTGTTTTGAATTTGTCTCCTCTGATTTGTTTCTCTGTGCTTTGTTCAGTTCCATAATGAGGCTGCACAGACCTGATTCAGTTTCTCTGATTTTTATTCTACCACTGCTATTTAAAGGTCTAACAAGTTTTATAAATTTACTTTGTTTTCACTCTTTTGCTCAATTGTAAATATCTATAAGTGTTGACGAGCTAAATGATAAAATAAACAGCACGCTAATTGTTTCTTATAATGTTTCTTATACAGTTCAACTTTGGAGCCTAAAATTGCATCAGAGTAATTTATCCATAGAGTTAATTTTTTTTGTTACTAACTGCTACTTCTATCCCCAATGGAATCAAAAAACTTGTTTGGCATCAGGTCAATCTCAATCGAACATGAGAATAGGGTTAAATTAATCTAGATGTTGCAGTATGACAAATGTTTCAGTTTTTCTATTATAATATCAGGATTCCTAGGACAGACTTAACCATAATTGTTCTGTAGTGCGGTACAAAGTTGTTGCAGAATATTGTCTCACCTAGAAAGCCGAGGCAAACAGGGTAACATAGGTATAGCATGGTAGGTTTTCCTGGTAGGAAAAAAGTTTCTATTATTTTATGGTTTGATTTTCATGCTTAATTAAAATATAACTTTTTTTCTGTCTTAGATGTTTGACAGAGACGAGCCAAGCCGAGAAAAGGAAGTTTACCTGACAGTGAGAGCGACGGACAATGGTAGGCCTCAGCTGGATGATGTCTGCACCATCAAAGTCACGATAGAAGATGTCAACGACAACCCCCCAGTTTTCGACAAAGTGGTGAGTTGGAAATATTGTACCTATTTTTTAGTTTACATATCCATTTGAAACCAGGAAATTAAATATTACTGTTGTTGTGCTACGAATAAAACGATGGGTAGTAACTTAACTGAATATGAGTCCAGTTTTGAGTGTGACCATTTCTAAATCATGTTTTTATAACATGGCAGATTGGTAAAGGCAAAAAGCCTTTAAAAACGATCTGGTGGTTAAGGAATTTGATTGTTATTGATAAGTACTTTGTAATCCTAAAGTAGGCCTACTGTTTTTAAAAGGAATCTGGACAAATAATTTGTGTTAGGTAGGATTGAAGTCAAAATGTCAAAACACAAAAATACCAACTAAAAATCAAATCACTAATTCATCACTAATTGTACTATCAATTAAATTTATAATTTTAAATTGATAGAACAATTTTTTATCTCAGTCAAACATTATAATTCAGCTACGGAAATTTGAAATGTAAGTAGTGTAATTTTGTCTTTATAGACATGTTTTGCCAAAGTTGCTTGCATTTCAATCATAGATAATTCTCAGGACAATTTAGGTAATAAAGGATAATTCTCAGGTTTGAAAGGTTCTGGATAGACCTTTCTAACCATTTATATACCAAAGCATAAAAATAATTGAAAAAAAAAACTTAAAAAGGCCTACCTATTATTATTCTAATTTATTTACCAATATGACAAATTTTAAGACTGACCAATTTTACAACAGATAGGCCTACATTATAGGCCTAAATACAATGTTCTTAATCATTTTAGAAGTAATAGTATTAGTTGGTGCCTATAAATGTCCTGGAAGCATCTATAAGTTGGGTATTCAGAAGTACCTAGCAATTTTACTCTTATGATTAACACATGACAGTTTATCTAATTCCCATGGGTTTGTATTATAGAGTGATTTTTAATTAATCCAGTTGTATTGTCCAATCAGGAATAATAACGTGTTGTTATAGATGCTTAGTTTCGTATGTTATCCTATTTAAAGTCAAAGGTAAACTGACTGGTTTTTGTTTGAAAGGAAATCATAAAAATTGTGACAAACAGAACTGATTCACAAGTGGGAAGGAACTATTCACAGGTGGGTTACAAACACTCCCCTGTAGGACAGTTATTCCTGCAAAGTGCTTGGGTTTATTCTGTTTCTTAGCTGAAATGGTGATATTGTTCTGTTTAGGCAATTTAATTTAATGGTATATAGTTGGTGGTCTTAGGTCTGTAGAAATACTAGTCCAATCTTCTTAAGCTCAGTATTCATTCAGATTTTGCTAACTTACTTAGTTTTAAAAACTTGGTATAAGTGTGTCCCAAAGGATCACAAAAAATTATTTGAACTATGGATGCCCAGGCATTAAAAAGTAAGCTCTTCTTTAAACTAAATTTATTCTCATTCAGTTCCTTTTTTAGCATGCAATTTTTTTCAAAATGTCTAAGTTGTTTCTAATTGCAGAAAAGAAAAATCTGAATGAATATCATACTAAATATAGTAAAATTAGTATAGTTTTATTTACATTTTCATTTTATATATTTGCAGAGTTGTAACATTAGGATTTCCACGTATTCACAACACCTCAGATTTTGTAGACCAGTAGAATTTTGTTGTAAATACTTTAAAGTGACAAATATTTGAGTGTCGCTACCTGTAGTAAAACCAAAGCAATATTTTAAACGCTTAGTAGGCTAATCTAAAGGACGCTTGGTGCTAGATAAGATTCCGCATTATCTATCTTGTGGAATGTTTTAAGTACCGATCATTTGGTACCCTTATGTTCCCGTCTTGTACCTGATCAAATGTACGAATTGTTGCATTCTAAAATCATTTGAGCACCAACAGTTCAACTCTAAACTGTTGCACCAATCTAACAGTTTAAAAAATTGTGGTTGTTTTTTTTTTGCTAAATATGAAAAGAGTTTGTCACGCTCATAATACTTTCATGCTCAAAAATGCTAAAAAGATTTGCAAATATTACTGAATGCAAAACTTAATGTTGTTGTTTGGTGTTTAAATATTCACTAATGACTTCCAGATGAGTACGGCATGTGTGTGAAGATTAATTGATTACTATTTGATTGTGGTTAAAGCCACCAATGATTTTGCAATTGGGGATTCAATAATTACTGTAAACAGTGAAGTTATTGATTGCACACCGTATAAGGACTTGCAGTTGGTTAGTCTGTCTGCTTACCTAAGTTGATTTAAATTTGACCTATGTTATATTTATATTTATAAGAATAAGTATTTATTTAATGACTCAGTGGCTACAAGCATTGACAAAGTAAAAAAAAAACTTCAGTACAATCCCACAAAGTCAGATTTCTTGACCTAAAAACTAAAACTACCCCAGAAAAAAAGACATATAATCAGTAGATATTAAAAAACATATTTTTAAACATATATTTTTGTTAAGGTATAATTTATCACTTTTAGTTCAAGCTGTTTTGTAATTAATAGTTGTCATTAATTACTGAATTACTAGCAGTAATTAATGCCGAATTTGAATAACAATTAATTGGTCTACCCACCGAATAAAAAAATGAAAGGTGATGTACGTTTAAAAACTTGGTGAAATATATTACATGCAGGTTGATGAAAACTGCACTTAGTAATGCAGTGGTCTTCCTTGTAAATTCCAAGGAAATATATCTAAAATCATATCAGTTTTATTTTCCTGAAAGGGTACAGGCTTACTTTTCTCTGTAGACTTACAATCCTTTTTATTCTTGCTTGTAATCTTGAAATTTTTAATATTGAAACTTGCAAAACAGGTCTTCCGTGGATATGTTTGGAAGGTAATAAAAAGCATGAAAATTTGAAGAAAATTGTTGGATGAATTTGTTTTGTGTAAATTTGTCTTGATTGTTTTGTTAGGTCTATACCGTATCACATGTCATTTTTTTGAATCACCATGTACTTTTTGTTTCTTTGAATGACCCTAAATACACAATTAAAATATAAGTTTATTAAATAAGTAATATTTTGTAGCCTTCACTGGAGTCTTGCATGAACAAAAAGAGTTTTATTGGAATTAAATATTTTAGCAAATATAGTTTTATTTTCATTCATAAAATAAATTAATAATTACATAATCATAATAATTTGTTTGTCTTGTAGTATTTTGTATTGAAAAAAAGTTTTACAAACTTTCTTTTATATCATTATTTTGATTAATAAAGGTAAAATGTTGACAATGTTTGCCCCCAAACAATAGGTTTAATTTGTAATAGTGAAGTGTTCACACAAATGTTTACTCATTGAGGTTTAACCACCTGTGTTTTAATTGTTAATCACAAATTCATTGTGTAACTTCAGTTTTGTGTGCTGTTTGATTGAAACCATAAAACCAATACTTACTTTGATATTTCATAAATAACTTTTTCAGTCGTGCCGCACGCTTTGTGTAATTGTTACTGTTAATGGGCATGCAGTCTTCAGGGAGAAAAAAATCAGCCATGATATGTAATAAGCCTAATAATAATAATAAAACTTTATATTTAAAAAACAGTGAAGACATATTTTGCTACTGTCTCAAAATAAATGCAATTTTCAATGACAAAAAATTGTTTTCTTATTAAAATAGAGTGTAAACTATTAAATAGTAAGACTAAATTACTTACATCAACCGTCAGAACAGCTCAAAAAATACTTATGTAAGTAATTTAGTCTTACTATTTAAATCACACAGCTCAGGGGCTAAAAGATGGATATTAATAAACTATTAACATTTTAAATATCAGTTTTTTCTTTACAATACTTTATACAGTTCATTTTTACACCAATTTCTTCCTTTATCTATTTTTACCTTTTTGCAAAAATCTAACTGTCCAGATGTCAAAAAATAAACATGATCAACAATACTTCAAAAAATATCACATGTCAAAATTTAAATACAGATAGTTGAAATTCAAAGACATGTAGTAAAGAAATATAATATGTAATAAATATAAGATTCACGACAGCTAGTGATGGCGTATACTCTTTAGATAAATATTTATCAAATTTAATACAGGGTGTTTTTTTTTAAACGCAACCCATTTTTAAAATTTAATAGTGCACATATGAATGCGTAATGAGTATTGTTTTATTGATCTTTACATTTTATACAACCTATTATTTAAGTTTGATCACATTTAGTTCACATTATGTGCTCAAACAGTCCACCATTGGCATTTGTATAAAGTTATGCTCTTTCAATCAAATCCCCGAATATGAATTTGCTGTGATGCAAGGTGCCTCTTTAAATTTCTTGCATTAAATTTGTTATGTTTGTTTTGAGGTGCTGAATAGCTTTTGAATTGTTTTCGTAGAATAATTACCTCTTTACATGTCTGTGGCAAATTTCATTCAGATCGGACCATTTTACGCGAGTTATCGTGCTTAAAGACACACACATTAAAAACGCAACCCAAAACTTGATTTTATCGGTGAAGGATTATTTCCCCACAAGATCCCTGGATTTGACCCCACTATATTATTATGTTCTTTGGGGATACATACAAAGTAAGGCCTAAAAAAAGTCACATCATATTCAGTACCTCAAAACAAACAAAACAAATGTAATGCAAGAAATTCAAACAGGTACCTTGCAACACGTGTTCGGGAATTTGATGGAGAGAGCATAACTTCAAACAAATGCCTCTGGCGGATTTTTTGAGCATATAAGGTGAACTAAATGTTATTAAACTTAAATAATAGATTGTATAAAACGCAAAGAACCATAAAACAATACTTATTTCATATTTATGTATGAATTATTCAATCTTAAAAATGGGTTGCGTTTTAAAAAAAACACCCTGTATCTCTGAAAAGTACTTCATGGAGTAATTGATGTTTGAGAACTGGTATTGTTGAAGATTTATACATAAGTTTGTTGTATTGTTTCATGGCTATGACAAAAACAACAAATTTCACATTCTACTTGGAGCAATAAACTTTAGATTCCTTATATCGTTAAATAAATAAAACCCATGTTCGCAAAGTTCGAACTTCAGATACTGGACATTATTAAGGCAGTAAAAGATAAATGAGAAGACATGCACCAGCCGAGAGGGTAATCAAAATAATAACCAGGGAAAATGGTTAAGTCATGAGTGGGGAGCAGAGAAGTTTAACCCCACCCCTCCCTTCGCCCCCTTATCCTGCTTAACAATGCACACTGCTGTCTCCTTTGTCGAGTAAAGAGCATTTGTTGAGGTATTTGCAAACACCTTGTTTTGTCCTCCTTTTTATTTCTCAGACTCTTTATTTCATGTATTGAAGATTTTTAGACACCTCTCATGAATAAATGTCCTTCCTTGGCATGACTCCAAACTAGAGAAGTGAGTAGGTCTAGAAATAGTTTGGTTTAAGAGCCATATTTGGTTTTTCTTATGCAAATTTCTAAATCACCTTTTTATGCAAATTTGATAAGTCTGTAATTTTCAGAGCTTCAGAATCTGATTCACTCCCACTAATAATAAATAGAATTATTGATCAACTCATACTTACCCTTTCTTCCTTTCATTTCAATAAGCCAATACCATTTACCGTTAGTAAAATAAGTTATCGTTTTTCATACATTACGATTCCCCAGTTGTTTCCTGGATGAATATATGAGGATTCATTGTTAAAGCAAGGGGCAGATTATTAATTGTAGTTATACAGCTTGAGGAGAAGGATATTGTTATCGTAAAGTGATATACAGCAATATAGCTGATGTTGCATTACATCAGCAAAGTCCACGTTTAACCTAACCTTAACTCGAGTAATGTTGTCTTATCGTTTGAAGATAATAGTTTCAGACATCCTCTGGTAGAAGAATAAGTACCAGTAAAGGGATTAAGAGCCCTGTGCCATGTTTCTGCTTAATAAAGTGACCTCTCAAGAAATATTCGTGTAAAGTGGTGCTTGATCGTTTCCTTCTTGTTCGAGTTTACTTGCTTTCAATTTCTATAGATTGTTGTTTAAAATTTATGAATATAGTTTTGTCTTTTCAGATATTTATTGTAAATTGTCTATTTATGAAATCTTAAAGTTTGTTTTTCAACGAGAATTATAATTTCAAATAAGTTTTAAAGTAATATTTTTTACACTACAAACAAATTAGTGTCTTAAAAAACCATGACTAAAACCATGATGTAATTAGGTTATACATATGAAAACTCAAATATTTCCAAGAAAAACGTAGGTTAGTGTTTACAAGAACAAGCACCCTGTACATGTAAGTCGGCCGTGGTGGCGAGCAAACAAGACAGAGTTGCACGTGCCCGCCTCCATTACAGTTACAAACAAACTGTCTTTATTAAACCCTCCAATTCCCTCTGAATATTTTGCTTTTGTCTCTTGTTTACTGAATTAAAAAAACTAATTGCTATTTCAAAGAAAAGAACATTTTTTGTGGTTAAGTAAAAAAGTAACAACAGAAACTTTTATCTACAAATCTTTAATTCATTCCAAATAAATAAAACTTGAAGGAACTAAAGAGTAAAAATGTCCAATTAGAACTCAAACTTATAAAACTAAGTAACTGACCGAAAACCTAAAACTAAATGACCAGTGACCAGTAACTAAATGATTATTTTGACATTTTGCTAGACTTAATGTCAACTGAATTCTATTCTGTTCTTTGGTTGAACTGGCTAGAAGTCAATAAAGAAATGACTTGCAAAGTAGCCAAGCTTTATAAAGGTTAATTTGCTTGTTTAGAGTTTAATCTGTGAAAGTGTTCAAAAATAAAATGCTAAAAACCATTTCATGATAAAAACCATTCGAATGCTCTTTATTCTGATAAAGGCTTTTACTACTTATAGCAGTTTCCCTAGCCTGTTTAGTTGAATTGAAAAATATAAAAAAAACAATCCTAAGACTATGGATTTTATTTTCAAATTTTATCCTAGGGTGAGGAAGTTATGACGTTTGAGATCAGTTACTATGAATTGTAGAATATTGTTTTTAAACTTGTGTGAAATAACATCCTCCTCAGAGTTGGGAAACAGGTTCATTTAACCTCTTCACTTAGGTGTCACTTTGATCCACTTTGTCAAGTGGATGAGTGAGCGTGTTTGAGTGTGTGAGAGTCAGATGGGTGAAAGAGAGTGAGCATGAGTACGTATGAGTGTGAGATAATGAGTGTGGGGTCTCCGTTAAAAACACAATCCTGTAATTTTTTTCTCCTGCAATGATTTAACTGCATCTTAGTCTCCGCATGCCACTACTGATTTTGCTTTGTAAAATTTATATATTTTTTTTAATTTTTCATTTGTTTGTACAAGTAATTTTTTTGCAAATCTTGAGATATGTTCTCAGCAGTACTGTTAGTTTACAAAGTATGTAATAAATGGACTGATAAGGGATTTGTTTTTCCACTCAAAGGGAGCAACCCAAGTGTAAAACATTTCTCATGACATTTTTTGTGACAATGTACATATTTACAATTTATAGAAAATAAATGGGTTTACATCTTATTTCACTTGCTCTGCCGGTTGAGAACTACATTGAATATTGAGCCAAAAACTAAATTATCATATTTCATCTCAGGGCGAGGAAGTTATGAACTAAGTTTGAGGTCAGTGACCATGACATTTTAGAACATTGTTTTTAAACTTGTGTAAAATAAAATCCAGGTCAGAGTTATGAGACAGGTTCATCTTTGTCACTTGATATCATCCTTGTTTCTGCCTTTACAGGACCACTGGGTGTTTTTTTAAACGCAACCCATGTTTAAGATTGAATAATACACATATACAGATGAAATAAATATTGTTTTATTAATTTCTACATATTCTACAACCTATTATTTCAGTTTGGCCACATTTAGCTTACATTAAGTGTCCAAACAATCCACCATGGATATTTATACAAAGTTGTGCTCTCTTCATCAAATACCTGAACATGTTTTGCAAAGTACCTCTTTCAATTTGTATTAAATTTGTTATGTTTATTTTCAGCTGTTGAATGTCCTATGCGTTGTTTTCGTAGGCCTTACTTTTTATGTATCCCCGAAGAAAAATAATCTAATGGGGTCAAATCCGGGAATCTCGGGGGTAATCCTTTTACTGATGAGATAAAATTTTGGGTTGTGTTTGAAAAAAACATCCTGTACATGGAAGATTAAGAGAGTAAATTAAATTCTAAAAATTTATCTTGAAGTAAAGAAGTTACGAACTAAGGTTCTTGTCAGTGACTGTCATTCTTGATCACATCCTTCCTCTGCTATAACAGAACTTTACGTAATATTAATCCTGTAAATCAAATTCTCAAATTTAACCGATGTTAAGGAAGACATGAACTACGTTTGAGGACTGTGACTAGGTCTGATTTCACCAAACATCAGTTAAGGGTCGGTTAATAAACTGTTTGTTAAAGATAGGAAAATAGTATTAAACAGCTGATAAAATTGAACCAACCGAGCCTTAACGGTGGTTTAAAGTTTGGTGAAATCAGGCTGAAAACATTTTAGAATATTGTTTTTCGTCATTCCGCTTTAAAAACAGCTGTTTTTGACACATGCGTTGGGATTCAAAACTTGTTCTTTTTAGTCCTTGGATAATAACTTATGATTTGATGATTATTATTGACCAAAAAGATCATTGTTGATGATACTTTTGATTCGAGGTAAATAATCAAACAATATTAATTCAATTACAAATAATCGAAAGATTCATTTAATCAATTTGTGAAACTCGCTCATTTCACCAATCGATTATCACATGCATGCGATACATCGATAGTTGTTCATTGTTGTTCCAACCTAACACAAATGAAACAATCAGCTGATTGTTTCAAATAGCAAGAATAAGATGGAAGCATCTTTGGGTAAAGGTAAACAAGCTGCAACGTTTTGGTCTTCTTTAGTAGTTTGCATGTTGTATTATATAACAAAAAATATAGTTCATCACACGGGCCTAAAGCTGTATTTTGTTACTCAGTCATTTTTCGACCACGGCTTACAGCCTCGGTCGTAAAACTTGACCTTGTATGAAAAGCGCCACTTTAGGCCCTAGTAGTGAAATATACTATTTTTGTATGATGAGAATAATTGACCCGCTGTTTCTGCCGACAGAACTACGTGGAGTCGGTGCCGCAGGACCTGCTGCCGGGCCGCGAGGTGATGCGCATCTCGGCGACGGACATCGACGACGGCAACAACAGCAAGGTGCTGTACGACCTGCAGCCCAAGGTGCTGGACGACGCCAAGTACTTCCACATCGAGAACAACACCGGCGTCATCTTCCTCGACCGCGCCATCGACGTGAGTCCCAGTCTTTTAGGTTTACTTTGGTTCGGCTTTAATCGGGTGGTGTATTTTAGAAACGTTATATTTCTGGTATTCACGCAGAAAACAACCATTGTAGATTGGCAAATATTTACTCGTTCTTGTGGTCAATTTTTTGGATGGAATGTCGCCCAGACTGCATTGGTAACCAACTATGTTATTGAGTTACTTGGGACCTGTTGAAAATATAAAGCCGAGATTTAATTTATTACGCACCACAATGTGAATGGCAAAGCAGCCCAATCAACTTGAAATTTCATGAAAAATTACTAGGGAAAATTAATAGTGTTGCCATTCTGTATTAATTATTGATAAAGTATTAAACCAAAAATACTAAGGTACCCTATAATGAGGGCAATGAAGTTAAAAGATTGCCTATCGCATTGCATTTCTTGTGTTTTACAGAACTTGATAAATCATTTAAAAAACCAGTTTTTGAGTGTACAGTTAAACTTGCTTGCCAAAAATCATGAGATAATCAATGGTTTTAAACAAAGTGAAGTAAGCTCAAAGTTATACTCAGTGGTTCCAATAAAGAAAGCTCGAGTTTCACTTAGGCCTAGTGGTGTAAAATCTAAAATAAACGCAGAGTTCTACTTCATGGTTCCAACAAAGTAAGCTCAGTTTCACCAGCTGACATTTAATTTTTAATAAAAAAAACTTAATTATTTTTACTTGAATATAAACAGCTTTTATCTCTTAATCCTAAGTTCCGGCTAAAACTACTTGCTGTTATTATCAGTTAACACTATGTTAAGGATGTCGGTTACAATTAACAACTTGTAAATGAATGATTAGATTACTCCTTTACTAGATTTTAACTGAAATCACATAACTAAATAAAAGTGTTTGGCTGTCACCAGCCTTGTTTTTCAATCCCTTCAACCCGTTTTACAGAAAGACCCCGGGTACCACTTCCGCATGCGGGCAACGGCCACGGACCAGGGCGAGGTGCCCAACTCCGTCACCATCGACCTGGAGATCTCCGTGGTGGAGTCGCACAAGAAGGCCCCGCAGTTCACCTCCATCCCCCACACCCCCATCGTGCTCAAGGAGAACCTCTCTGACTTCAGCTACAACATCGCGACCCTGCGGGCCATGTGAGTCTCTCTGTTCAACAATGTACTGTGTGTCATCGTTATGGGATGGTCCTTGAATGCAATCGAATCTTCTCTCTGAAATAGCCAATCTATCCTATACTCTATTGTGAGTAGTGTTATCATGCGTGCTTGCTTGTTTGCACAATTATCTCAAAAGCGCCTCCAAGGATATCCTTTAAATTCTTGATATAAGTAATTTATGGCTCAAAAACATGTTCTATGCAGACTACTTGGCCAGAGAAAATTTAATAAAGTAATAAAATGAATTTTAAAGTCGTAAAACTTTAACATTGGGCTTATGAGTTGCCATGATAGCGAGGAAGATAAGCAAGGAAAGTGTAAACATTAAAATTAATCATAATAGCTTTTTGCAAATTGCAGCCATCAAGGGAAAATACAGCGAGTGGGATGAAAATTGCATGGAGTTGTAAAAAGTTTTTTATTTATCATTTTACGACACTGAAATATCTAATAGTTTAAGTGTTTCGTTTCTGGTTGACAATTGAGAAGCTCAAAATAACATTCTTGACATAATCACAATTGGATTACGGGTCTTTTAGGGGACAATAAAACAAAAGATGATTATTTAGACAGAGAATGGCTACTTTAGTACGCACCAAACTCATTTTATTTTCTTGCACTACAAATAACCATCGTTTAATTACTCAATTGCAGCTTTTCTTACAAACATTGCAATCTTTGGTTTACCTTTAGAACTATTTCAAAGCATGGCCATGTAAACAAAGTGAACTGAGCTTGGCCAAAAGTAATGGATAGCGCCACTGTTCCGAAACTTCAGCTTTTACTGTTCTTAAGTGGTGCCTTTACTGAAAATCCTGAGATGTATTGGCAAATCAGAGTTAAAACACCTTTGATTTGACACGTTTAAGGTTAAACCTGTTTAGCCATAAGATTCTAAAAATAAAACCCCCCACATATATTGATATACGGATTAAATGAAAATTTCAGGTTTCATCAGTTCATACGTCAGTGTTAGTAGGAGCCATATTGTATATAAACAATAATATAATACTTTAAATAGGACTACTTATTTATTAGAAATAATCTTTGCACCTAGAGAATAGATTCAGTTTCTGTCAGTGAAAGAGTTAAGTAACTTGTCTTGAAGGTTGAAAATGGAAGGGTGAGTTTAACCCGGTTGCCCAGGTCGGATCATTGTGACCACTTCACATGCTGTAATGCTATTTGCGTCGACGCCCCCCAGGGGCCTTCTATTACTTTCTTTCACCCTCTCGACACTCTTGTCTACTCAAATAATCCACTTTGTATACATTGCATTTTCTCTATTTTGTAGTTTTCTACTTCAATTTTCTTTAGTTTCTCTCAGTTTGGTACACCTATAGCAAAAGGACAATTCAGATTATATTTTTTACAAACTTTATTTTGGCATTTAAGTGTCCAATTTTAAAATATTTTCATCTTTTGTAGTGAACGTTAGATGTATAAAATCTGTGATAGAAATAAGTCATTCAGTTTATTCATATAAATCAATGAATCTGAATATGATTAACAACATAATCTAGATATTCGATGTTACAGGCGGTTATTTTTCCCTTGTAAGAGTTCACACGTGGCCTTAAGAGGCCCTTTGTGACATTAATTATATTTATAAATTAGTTTTACCAATAATAACTCAATCTCAATCAAATTTAGTTTTAAAACTCAGGCTACTTAAACACCAGCACCAATATACTGTTTTTTCCTTTAAAATTAATTTTAATGAAGGATGGGTGCATAGGCCCTGATGTTGCTAGCAAAACAATGTCATCAATTTAAGTAAAAATGTACCACTGATAGGAAACAGCCAAAATTAATTTGTTAAGCGGAACTTTACTTACTTTTTAAAACACTTGAACAACTTACAGAGGATCGGGGCTCAACATATTCAATTGATTGTAATCATCCGTATTCAATTCTGGTTCTGAGCTCCTATTCCATAGTGATATGTTGGCGTGTGCAACAGCTTGCATCCAATATTGTAATGGTTCACTTTAGTTGATGACTGCACATTTACCCTCATTAAAGAGATTCAATGTTGGTCTAATCAGAAATTTGAAATTAAAATATCAATAAATATCAATTGATGTTTGAATTAGTTTTGATTTAATCTCTGAAACTGAACCAAAATGAATTTTTAAGGCTTGTGCATTAGTGATAACAACACTTAAGGATATGAATAAAATATCATACATAACAATTCCGCTGTAAAATATTTGGTTTTGTATCACTCCGTCCCCTCGGCCTTTGCCCCTGTAATTTTTGTGCAGATAGCAACAAAAAAAAAAAATAGTAAAATGTCTTTGACCTTTTTCTTTGCCTTTGATACAATACTTGATGATTGCAGAGTGACTGAAATGTTCATTCCCAGCTAATGATCCTGTCCCACAGCACATGATTGATGCATTTGTCGATTCATTCATTTGTCTGTGATTATTAATAGTTCATAACTGTTACTCAATTCCCTTAACAACTGCTTTACTGTGGTCATTGTGGATTGGCGTGTGTTTCTGATGCATCAACTAATGATTCATTCCGGTCACATATTACCTTGGCCATTCTTGTGATTTAGGCTTGCATTATTTCTGATAGAATCACTATGCCTGTAGTTTTTGTTTATATAGAACATAGTCTGAAAATGTTTAGATTGAGTAGTGCTAATCCCTCCTTGTACACAAACTATTTCAGCCATTATAGTTTATCATTTTATTTTGATACGAGTTCACACTTAGTTTTAAGAGGCCCCTTGGGGCAATAATTATATTTATAAAACTAGTTTTACCAATAATAACAAAATTGCAGTTAAATTTAAAATTAATTACCTACAAGTACATAAGTTTGTGCTTTGTATCAGTGAAGATTATTTCAAAAACCTCATATAGTGATGTCGTTGAACAAATCTAATGTTATTCATTCAGTAATTAATCATAGAACTATTAGAAGTGTACAGAAGATCGATTCATTGCTAGAAATAATCTCCTGTTCCTCTACCATTCATGATTTAAAAATGTTTGCATATTTGCAAAACTTTCATATGACATGAAATTGAAATTATTCAATTTAAAAAAAATGAAATCGTTAGCTATAAATAATAATTCAGATATCATGTTTCAGGGTGGTGAACCCAAGTAAGCGTTAAAGGACATTGTACACAAAATCCGTTTTAATATTCATGAGGTGTGATATTGGCTTACGAATATTATGTGTGCTCGAGATGTTGAGAATCTCTTGTACCAACTCAGTTCCCACTATTTTAATGAAATTACTACATTTCATTATACACAAACAGTTGGCAAAAGTTATTAATCAATTTTTTTAGTTACTCATTAAATTTAATGCTGTTAGTTATTTTATTGTTTGTATATAGTTAGTAAAATTGTTTTCTAATTGACAAGATCCATCCAGCAATGTTCATCGATTGAGGATTTATAATGGTAATGGTATTTATCAGACAATATGCAGTCCAAAATATCGATGTTCCTTGTCATTTACCTCGTTTGAAAAAATCTATTGCAATAAGCTAAGAAGACGTAGAACCCCACCAAGATTGAACACCCTTCTCTATAACTTTTAATCCAATGCTAATCTACTTTCACTTCTCTAATCGTTTGTCAAAATGATCTTGTTATATTCCTAAATAAATTAATCCTTTTTGTCATCTTCATTTGTTGTTTTTTAATTTTACCAGTTGTAAATATTTTTTTTCAGATCCAATACAGATGAAAAAGCACCTGTATTCGAGTTGGTTCATGGGCGGACGGAACAGACCAACAAACTCGGCACGTTCCGCCTGGAGACTGCCGGGGATGGGACGACTGCTTACATCCGCCTGGGGAAACAGATGGACTATGAGAGCATCTCCGAGTACACCCTCACTGTCAGGATACAGGTAGAGGAATTATTTATTTGAATAAGTTAAAGTCACAACACAATAACAGTCTTTTAGTCAGCACAACTACCATTTTATTTATTTACTAATCCCACATTCGTTTTAAGAAATATGTTTCTATTGTTTTTGTACATTTTGTCTTTTTTTTGTTGGTGCTATATATGGTACTCTTCCGAGAAAAACTGTATAATATTTTAATATCAGTTGGCAAACAATATTTCATTAAATTAATAGGTTTTTTTATTCAAAGTCCAATTCAAAGTCAAAAAATCAAATTTGTAAATGAGTTAGCCTTGTTATTGTGATGAAGAATTGTAGCAAAATACGATATTTTGGCTTCAATACTAAATAAATTTGGAAACTGAAATAATTAATCAGTTGTATTTTTACTCCGCTTGTTGTACACCATTTAAAGGTATAATTCTCTTAAGATAAAGACTTATTTGTTAAGCTCTGCTCACTGATGCGAAACTGTTAATGGCAATTTGTGCATAGACTGTTATTCAAATTGTCAGAGCGAGTATGTTTGTTTGCAGCTGCTGTTTGCCTTTGTTATGTCGTCAACTGACTCACGAGTCACCCTCTCAACCCTCTTGTTCTGTATAAGCTCTCTTAAATGTTTCTTGTAACACATTTTGCTAAATTTATATATATATTTATATGTGAATTTTAGTGTCCTTAATGTTTAAAAGTATTAAGAGTATTAAAGAATATCAGGTTTGTAGAATACTTTTTTTATTTTTATGTATCAAACTCTGTAAACACTTAAATTAATAAATCTGTAAACACTTAAATTAATAAATCTATGAAGCAGGAGAAGGAGGGTAATTTATTTATTTATTATTCGCCAACAACAGGCTAACCCCATGAAGGCAGACAAAAAATGAATTCTGAAATCACCAAAAGTTGTACAGCCTAAGTGTCACTATCTAGTGGACATCAACAACTTTAAGAACAAGATAAAAACGACAACAAACCAAATGATTTACCCAGTGAAAAATGACATCATGACAAAAATAAAAGCTCCATCCAATGATATACTTGGTGGAATCTTGCAAGCTATATTCCAAAATTATTTTTTCTCCAAAATGTAGCCTAATTATGTTTTAAAAGTTCGGCTCATTGATACTAATTCAAATTATAAGATAACGACAACTCACACGCACGGGCGGAAATAGCCTATGTGAGAGTTATATTTTAATACTTATTATAGTTGTTTAAATCAATTGTCTTCTATGTAAAAATCACACATATTCTATTGTATGTATGTATGTATACTACACAAAATAAAGCTGATAAGTAAAATTTATATATATATATATATATATATATATATATATTAGTCGGTTTTAATTCATTTATGTGAAGTAAATGCCTCTGGAAATTTCCCGCTTCATCGTTTGTATTAATTCTACTGTAAGCCTTCGTATAGAAATTTATGTAAAACATGTTTCCACAAATTGCAACTGGTCTTTTGTTTGGACAGAACAAGTACTCGCTGGCGGCGGAGACGGCCATCAGCATACAGCTGGAGGACGTGAACGACCTGATCCCGACGTTTACAGAGGTGGTGAGCGGCAGTGTGCTGGAGAACGAGCCGCCCGGCACGCCCGTCATGCAGGTGCGCGCCATCGACGGCGACAGCACCTCCGCCCACAACCAGGTGCGTAGACACTTCATCCACATGACTTAACTACTTTAGAAGGATATAAGAAGAAGTCCTAGCAAACATTTTTGGATGTTTCTTAGGCCTGTTTCACATAATGCGATTTTGCTAATTCCGGCAAAAAGTCGGATGTGGGAAAAATTTTGGTGAAGGCAAGAAATGTATTGAGCATTTCACGTTGTGGAACAAAGATTTTTTATTTGTCGGTCCGATGGTGAATTGCATGCTCCTGACACATTGACAGTAGAGGATCATATGATCAAATGGGCGCTTTCACACTGCCTGACTTTGTGTCGAATGGTTATGCCGTCATCTGACTTTTTGTTGGAACGACGAAAATTGCATAATGTGGAACAGCCCTTAGGCTTTGTGCATCATGGTTAGCACTTAGATGATAGTTTAAGAGGTCATGGGTAGTTTAAGAGGTCATGGGCTAAAATCGAGATATGTCCAATATGATTTGGACTGATTTGTCCAAAAGCATTTGTGTATCTAAACTAACCTCACTTAATAAAATGCCACTGACACATTAAAGATAAGGTACAGCCAATAAACGTTACCATATTTTTCATCGCTGTTAAGCATGCCATTACTCCTTCGAGTGTGCCTGACCTCTGTTGGTTTCTTGTTAGTTCTTCCATATTTGCCAAAACAGTGTACAATTTTATGTTTAGAACCCATAGATTTTACCTGAAACAGTAGACTCCCTCTTATCCAGACACCTTGGGACCAAGACCTTTCTGGATAATGAGTTTTCCGGTTATACTAAAGTTCTCTCTAAAACACTATATATTATAACTCTAATTCATACTGTATAAGTCAATACTTTTGATTTAGACTTGTGATAATGGTCGCAAATACTTCCCGCAAGAATCATTGATACAGTACTGTCAATATCCTGTCGATCACATGTGGTTAAACCAATATGTTGATAAACATTGTCCAGTTAAAAAGATATCTCTGTTGAGGTGGAGTGTAGTCCGGTTAAAAGATGTGTCCGAACAAGAGGGAGTCTACTGTAGTAAAGTTGAAAGTGCCCTTTCATACAATACAGGATTGGGGCCCTTTTACTCTCACAGACAAGAGAAAGAAATCCTGTGAGGGTATTTCTGCCATTTTTTTGCACAGCTACTGGAAATGAAAGGGAGCTTTTCCAGTAATATCCCTTAAGCACTAAGCCTTAGTAGATTTATACAGGGGATGCAAAAGGAAAACTGAATAGGTAGATGGAATAGGTGTAGCCAAGCTTAGACTGAGTGGGCAGTGATATACCTTTACCAATGGATGTGGGCCTCAAGGGATAAGTGGCCCTCATCTTGATTGCCAGTACACCCCCAAAGTTGTTCACTGAAAGACAGCAACAACACTGCCTCCAATAATTGGTACCTAAACTAACAAAAGCCAGTTAGGATCCCACTGGGAGTTCAGAATGCTTATAAGAATGTTGAGTGAGGACTAAGACAGAGCCTAAGTGACAGGGAGATTGGTAATTTGCTTGATAGCTTAACTTAAGGATCACAGGGTGTTGACATGTTATTTATCTACTTGATAATCGCAGGTGACGTACGAGTTGGCTGACAACACGGAGTACTTCGCGATAGACCCGTACACCGGCAACATCACGACGCTGGTCACGTTCGACCGCGAGCAGCAGGACTTCTACAACGTCAAGGTCATCGCCACCGACAACTCCCCCTCGGCTCTCTTCAAAACTGGCAAACCCAACAAAGGTACAAATGTTGCCTGTCCAGGAGGGAGCGAAATTAAAATGTTAATATGTTACCACTTTCGATGGTTGTAAATTGTATCTCCTCTTCAGTTATTTTATGTGATGCACATAAAGTGTGGGTAACCTGCACAATACTTTAGTGTTCAATCAGCAATTACATAGACCCATTTTATTTTTACTTCATATTGTTTAGGTTTAGTTTACACATTTCATTGCTTTATTTTTTCCCAGCTTTAAGTCAACCTGGTATTTATTGTATTATTGTTGTTGTCCTCTCTCCCTATTTTTTGACCATTTCTTTAAGATGTTTTAAATGTAATTTTGACCCACTAATACATCTTTAAAGAATAAATTCATTTAAAATATTTAAAAGTTTAAAAGAGTAAGAAAAGGTAAATATTGATCATTCAAATGTGATGATGGAAACTTCATTTGCAAACACTCCAATTCTTTGTCATATAAAAGTGTACATGTGGACATGAAAAAGTTTTGGGCTTTGCACTGTTTAAAAAGTGATTTGTTTCCGCACCGCTGGGATTTCATTCAAATTTGAATATGGAAGTTTGCTTAGCAGCCGTCCTATTCAGCACACTTTATAAAGCATCACATATTTATTTTTTTGTATTCATATGGGTTCATCATTATATAACTTTCCCTGATTTAAATTTATTTATGATTTACCTTTTAATGGTAGAGTGTCTCAAAAATTGAAGCGACTCATAGTTATCTTAATAATTTATTGAGTAAAGGATAGGGCATTTGCCAGGAATTTTTAAGAAATTGATAGGAAAGCAGGCTTACGGTAGCTTCTCTCAAAAAGTAAAGCGACTCATAGTTATCTTAATAATTTATTGAGTAAAGGATAGGGCATTTGCCTGGAATTTTTAGGAACTTAATGGGAAAGCAGGCTTACCTTTAAATAAGTCCACTTAACACACGAATTTCACAACAAGTTTGGAATTTTTTGTGGCCACTGACCACTTAATCAACCACTAAAGAAATGGCAGTTGCAATTTGAAATTTTGAGTCTACTCACACTTGGAAAAAGTGTGAACAGGCTCCAAAAAACTATCTTAATAATGTGTTATATTCGAAAAGCAGTCCTGTAGAGGAAAGAAATATCAGTGAAAAACTAAGTGTACATCTTTAGTGTTTATTTGTACTGACTTAAAAATTATTTCTTCAGGTAAGGTAACTGAATTTTGTCCCTTTCCTGAACAAAATCTTATTAAAAAATCTATTTTGTTACACTTCTTTAAATTGAAGTATTTTGCTGTGTGCTAAAAATCAAGAAGGAGAAACAATTGAAACAAATGTAAATTTGAAATTACACATAGATTTTTTACAGAAATATATTTTTTTAAATTTGTTCATCCCAGACTTAAAATTTAAACTATGTACTCAGAAATATGAATGCATCGACAACAAATTATGATTAAACAATAGCATTTGAGTTATTCGTATTGGTACAGTCAATCTCAACGTCTGTTATAGTTTTGGACATGTAAGCAATTCTTTACCAGCTAACATGATTTCCGCATTTCAGTTCTCGTTGTGGAGCACTGTAATACTTATTGTTATAAGATCGAAACTGCATCTTTAATTTTTCACTAATTGTTACCAAAAATAATAAAAATACAGGTGGTAGCTATACAGGGTGTTTCGAAACTCTCTCCCGAAACTCCGTGGGCACGTTCCTTAGGTCAAAACAAACAAAAAATCTCATATAAGTATAGGGTCTATCTCGCTCCGTTTTCCGTCTGTGAGTCTGTTTGTGTTTTTCAATTAAAACTGTATAACTTTGAAACGGCTTGAGTTAAATTATTGAAACTTGGTACGTAAACTATAGTTAGTGTGGCCAAAATTTTGACCAATTTTCAATATTTTATCTTTTGGAATTTCAAAATGGCGGCCTTTTAAATAATTAATTCATTAATATCTAAAAAAGTTGACAAGTTAACACTATTCTTTTGACTATACATTTTATTTGCCATTTCATTACAAACATAACGACACTTCATTTATTAAAATCGGACAATAAACAAGCAAGATACAGCGATTTAAGTAAAGCATGTCATGGCATTTTCCATCCAGAGGCCGGCCCGCGAGTCCGTGGAGCCCCGCGCCGCGCTGCAACAATGACGGTCTCGCGCTAGTCGCGTGGAATATGTCATGACATGCTTTACTTAAATCGCTGTATCTCGCTTATTTATTATCCGATTTTAATAAATAAAGTGTCTTTATGTTTGTAATGAAATGGCAAATAAAATGTATAGTCAAAAGGATAGTGTTAACTTGTCAAATTTTTTAGATATTAATGAATTAATTTTTTAAAAGGCCGCCATTTTGAAATTCCAAGAGATAAAATATTTAAAATTGGTAAAAATTTTGGCCACACTAACTATAGTTTACGTACCAAGTTTCAATAATTTAACTCAAGCCGTTTCAAAATTATACAGTTTTAATTGAAAAACACAAACAGACTCACAGACGGAAAACGGAGCGAGATAGACCCTATACTTATATGACATTTTTTTGTTTGTTTTGACCTAAGGAACGTGCCCACGGAGTTTCGGGAGAGAGTTTCGAAACACCCTGTATAATGTAAAGTTAGTTGTATTTAGGGATACAATCACAGCATTGTTTTCCCAAATCGTTGACCTGTGAAATTAACTACATTATATTAATTTTAAAGTTCTTATTTCAATTTTAAAAATTTGTATCCAGAAAAGGTCCCCTGTAATATTAACTTTTATTCAAAGAGAGTAACTAATTAAAAATATATTGCATTGTGAATACAAGATTTTAAGTTTTCCCTTTCCAAATTAGTCACATGACTATTGACTTGATATATTGTTCGCATCAAGCAAGCCTTGCAGTTAGGCAACAATCAAGCTTATTGACAAAGTCTTTGTTTGCTCACATTGGATCGAAGCGTAGTTGGAAGCTCTGACTTTCTATCAGCTTTATTTGTTTCAGTCAGAGTTAAGTAAACACCTGTTTTGAAATAGATTTATATTAAAACATATTGTAAATTTCAGTTCTCTCTTGTAATCAATTTATTATTCACTGCACAATCAAATTCCTGCTCAAGGGCTCACGTTCATAGTTTTTAGTAATTGTGTTATTTGTTATTTTATTATTATATGTGGTTAACGCAAGTGATATATGTACTGGCTTTGCACTCAGAAGATAAATTGTTGGGATTTAATTTAGATAACACCAGCAGATTTAACCCCTGAATATTAAAAAGTTCCATTACAAAAATGTTATGTGAAGCTTTGTTTTTGGAAAAAACCTGGAAATTTTCAGTAGCCAAAATGAGTGGATTGTTTAATTCTAGTGATTGCGTATAAAAATGAACTCATTAAGAATTTAAATGTTTCGATGATATTAGATTGTAATGAAGGGTTTGCATTTCCACTTCATAATCAGTGCTTTTGATTGTGCCCGTCCAGTATTATGCTATGATTTGATGTGATGACAAATCGAAGGTAGTTTGTCATTTCAAATAAATTTGAAAGTCTGATCATAATAAACTGTTTCACTAAATAAAATTAAAAGCTTCTTATTGTATTTTAAGTTTTGTGTTTTTATCCTGTTTCTTTCACTTCAGAGACTTAAAAGCATCTCTAATACATAATTTATCTTACAGGACAACAGACGTTCAGGATAGAGATAGCGGACAAGAACGACCACCCGCCGCGGTTCACCCAGGAGCGTTACGTGGCCGAAGCCATCCCCGAGGACGCCAACATCAATGCGCTGGTCACCGAGGTCAAAGCCGTCGACAACGATACAGGTACTACCGCCAGTCTTCAATCCTTAGTCAATATTCACATTGATATTGTTATTTATTTATTTGTTAGTGTTATTTTGTGGGTACCGATTCGTTACTGTATTAAATGTATAGGGATTAGTTGCTGTACGTGCAATCAATTGATTTTTCTGTGTTAAGACAAAGATCCTATTAACAGATGCCCTGGTTTCTTCAGATTGTAATTTGTCTAATTATTTTACAGCATCTCCTGTCTCGTACAGTATTATTGAAGGCAACATTGGGAATGCATTCTTAATCGAGCCCAAGACTGGTAAAATCAGAGTCAACAGTCAGTTGGATTATGAAAACATCACCAGTGTAAGTTTTTACTATTTTATTATTGTAATTAAACACACATCTTCTGCATGATTATGAAAACATGTATATTTAAATTTTACCAGCTCAAGGAAGTAGGAAGATAGATCCGATTCCTCTTTCCTTTAAAAGTATTTTTCAGTTTCTTAAGATATGTCTAGAAAATTTTATTTTTCATTTTGATTAATACCATCATTACAGGAAGAGAGGTGTTTATTTTGCTGTAATAAGTAAAATTATGCAAACTAACCTATGTGTTTTTTTTAATTGCTGATATTATGTTATTGAACCATCTCATTAGTAGATATTAATTTCTGTCATCAAATTATATTTTTGTTGTGTAAAATTTTTAGACAGGCATAATAATTTTGGTAGCATATACCAATGTATCTTTTATGTTACTATTGCACCATTACCTTCATTCATTAACAACATTATTTTTGTTACAGTATACTCTGAAAGTTCGAGCGTTCGACGGAGTATTTGAAGACTATGCATATGTGGACATAAAGATTGAAAACGTCAATGACAACCCTCCGAAGTTTCTGCCTTACAAGAACAATATCACTATAATGGAGGAGCAGCTGGTGCATGGATGTATTATGACTGTGAGTCCCTTCTGACATTCCTTTCTTACTGCTTCAAGTTTAGTTTGATTTACAAACAATTGTATGGGTTATATTATTGAACTTATAAGTGGTTTTCAAAACTATAATAAAAATCAACAAAAAGCTTCTTTATTATATTAAGTTGTGTAAAAATCTACTTTTTCTACAAATTTTGATTTTGTTAAATGCGTCTCTCTGTCACTGCTAACCTGTGCATGCAGTGAATTTCGAAGACTTAATAGGCTAATATAAATTTTTAAATCTTCTGATTACATTGGTAGTAAACTAAAGCTCCCTCTTTTTACAAATGGGAAAAAGGTAATAAATATTTGAACTTAGGGCATACTGAATCGTATTTTTAACGTAAAATCCATTCATTGAGCTAAGAGCGTGTGTTTGTGTTGCAGCTGAAAGCGTACGACCCCGACATCCCGGACCGGGACGCGCCGCAGCACATCGTGTACAACGTGGTGCCCAAGCAGGAGCAGCACACCTTCCTCACCATCAGCAACAACGGCTGCCTCTCCCTGCTCAAGGTACACTCACTTATGAGGAATATAAAAGATCAAGAAGGAAATCATTAAATTGATAAAAACTTAAGTTTTTGTGAAGATCCAAAAATGGCATAATTTACGACAAAATGTGTTGGTTATTTAAGGTTAAGGTAAACAGATCACTGATGTACCTATTAACCATGAATCCTAAAGTCTTATCGAGGATTCCCAATCCTCGTTTGCCAAGGCCAGTCAAATAGGTAAAGCTCCTCGTCACTTTTCACTTACTGAAATGAAATGTGATGTGATCTGAGATATGATTTAATGTGACTTTTTCAAAAAGTTAAATTTCTTGTATTCGCCGGTTGTACCAAAAATTTTATAATTTTGTGGTCTTCATAAAAAAAAATCCAAATTTAATACCCTTTAATAAAAATGTCAAAAGGATACATCCTAAAATCTTTAAAAAGTTTCAAAAGAATGTATTCAAATTCACATTTTCACTGCGGGTATCTCAAGAAAACTGCACTCTCCAACAGTGTAGTGGATTGGGACAGCAAAAAATAGTATCCCCCCACTCTCTCTTGGGGATTTAAAAAATATAAAATAGCTTATTTATTGCTGAATGTTGATTTGGTGTGTTAAGCTTTTCCCCACTAGGCATTTTTTCACTGGCCTAGTACATTCCAAGCTATTAAAATGATACACTTTTACAGCAAATCTCATGTTGCTGTACCTAATTCTAAATAAAACTTTGCAGCCTCTGGACAGAGACCCGCCAAACGGCTACGAGATCTGGCAGGTGCTGATCCGGGCCAACGACGAGGACGGGACCCAGCAGACGACGCTGCAGCAGACGACGGAGGTCGTCATCCACCTGCAGGACATCAACGACAACGAGCCCTACCTCGACATGGTAGGCCAACACATCAATGACTCCGATAGATTATAGAAATATTAGTTTCCATCCATCTGTATATTAACCCTTTGCGATCGTAAGGCCAGCAGCAGTGGCCACAATGCAGTCTGTAGCCAGTCGGGATTAATTTTCTTATCGCTTGGTTGGAGGTCAGCTCTACTAGCCAAGCTCCATTCTGCGTCAGCTCGGCATTCATCATGGCGACTCACTCCCGTCAGCTCGAAATTGTTTTCACACCCGGCAGCTCGAAATAGTTTTCATTGAAAAACCTGCAATGTTATGTAAGGGGATTTTTACGATTCAATGACGCTGATCATTTAGTTAAGTAAATCCTTACTAGGTTGCAGCACTCTACAGGCATCATGCAAAATTTAGAAAGAAAAAAACACGTTTTCGGCACTTATTGGCTAGTCCTACTGGACATCCGAGCATTCATTGGATTTAGTGTTGGCCAACACTGCTGGTCGTCCAATCGCATATGACAACTGCTGCGAGAAAAAATCTGACTTCCGCGCGCTAATGGTGGCGGCCAGTGAAGCTGGCTGTGCGATCGCTACAGAATAGCGGCAAATATCCAATCCGATTGCAAAGGTTTAATATGCGTTATGTTTTCTTTTGGGAGTCAACTCGATAATGGCTGATGATTTTAAAGTTTAAGGTGTTAACTTAAATTTGATTCTACGCAGATTAGCCTTTTCATCAGAATTTGAGAAAGGGTAAGAAGTACAGGAAAGGGCTGAATTTTTTAAAAGTGGCCTTATATATCAGCAGTGGATCAAATTCAATTTAGTTTCTTTACAACTAATCATATAGACTGTTTGAAATAGTTCTGAAATTTAACCACAGCTTGCGGTACTTATTATTTCCTCTGTAAAGCTGGGAAACCAGCCAGTATCTATTATTTTGCTAGAAAATGAGTACACCAATGTCGTAACAATTTCTAAAGCGACTCCTTTTCAGGTTTCTTAATATTTTAGGTTTTATTCAAATTTGTAGTTCGGTTATGACTTAGCTCTTAACGTTATTAATCAACTAAATTCTATGTTCGTGACAGATAACCAACTGAACTACCAGAGATATTAGCTTGGTAACTCAGATAGAATATAGAAAAAGTGATTTTCTGCAGTATTTATTATTTCACAAGAAAATTAAACACCATAATAGTCATAAGCTACAAATTCTTAAGTAACTCTTTTTCAACTTGCTCAATATTTTAGATTTCATCCAGTTTCATAGTTTGCTTATATTTTTTACCTCCTAAACTAGTTCCTAATTATTTGAGTTTGGTGTACTGTATGTGTTTTACTACTGGTTTAACCTAGACTGTAGGTTTGCTTCTAATAGAATCAAATTAAAAAAATGTAGATCTGTCCATCCTTTAATTTTGCCCTGTGAAAAATGTGGAAGATATTATTAAGTCCCTTCTGTAAATAAAGCAATATTTTTAAGACAAATTTATGTTAATTTATACTATAAACTAAGCAACACTAGATTTAATGTTATTCAAACTTAAAAAAATTCCACATCACTAAATCTTATCCAATTTATAAAAATGCCCACGACACTAAAACTTGAATTTAACATTTTTCCACACCCAGTAAGTTTAGTAACCTTGAAATGAACTTGGAAACAACAGTAGATGCAAATGTACAGACAGTTGTACTCATCAAAGAACGTCTGCCATTTTGAATAATTGACTTGCCTGTTTGGCAACAGGTGTGTTATGAACTCATACAGATGTGGTTCAGTTTCTTTCGCGAGTTGGTGGTTGCGCCATCCTCTCAGTTCGTTATCACTTTTTTAATGTTTTATTTTGAAAAATTATTCAAGCATATATTTTTGTTTAAGATACCATACTCAGTTATGTATTTTTTATTTGTTTTATTATTTGGGCTGATTTATCTTGTTAATTCCATAGAAAATAGTGAACATGCCAACAAAACGATAAACATTAATATTTTCTTTAACAATAATGAGACAAATACCGGCCAGGTCTTCCCTTGGAACAACACAACACTGAGTGACATACTGCAAACATTGCTGTCTCACAATGAGACGAGTCATGCTTTGCTGGAGGGCAAGACAGTCGTTGTCAACGAGACGAGCACCTCTCACTCTCGCACTGTTGTGTTGCAGCCGGGCCCGGTGGTCTGGAGGGAGAACCAACCCCCCGGCACCATCACCACCCTCTCCGCCAAGGATAACGACGGACCTGAGAACGGAGCTCCTTTCAAATTCGCGATCGCTAGCTCGGCGAGCTCCGAGATCCAATCAAAGTTTGGCGTGACCGGTAAGTTAGATTGCTGTTAGCATAGCATGCTTTGTTTACTACCGTCTAGACTATTTGTTGTTGCAAACTTTATTACTCGATAGTTTAGTTGTTTGATACATTGCATTAGACATGATAAAGTGGTATATTTTAGCTACACTGTCTAAACCATGTGACATTAAATGTCTTCAAGTTAAACAATTCTTTTGTCAGAAAAACTTAAAAGCATTTTGATATTTTTTCTGGATTTTAGAGAAGACTACTGGCTTAACTTGAGATGAGTGGACCATTAGAACACTAAACAAATATAGGAATGATTCTAATTTTTGTAGATCTTTATTTGGGGGAGAATATCAGAGAAAGTTTATTTTTTACTATATTCAAAGTTCTTAATAATAAGTCCATTACTGTTGGTCATAATAGCATAAATTCCTTAGAATTGATTAATTAGTTTGTAATAATTTTTACCATGTTGTATAGTTTAAAACCGTTCCAATATAAACCTTTAAGACTACCTTGAGGACCTATTCAAATTTTTGAACTTCATTTTGAGGACTGAACCAAAAATCCACTCCATTTTTGAGTGACAATGAACCAAAACAACTTACAGTTCATGACATTCATACTAGTTTGTTGTGATGGGAAAATATCTAATCAGGGTGTCTACCGCTTCTCCAAATTTTCTAAGTCCTTTTGACCTGAAGGACCTCCAATTTTTCTAGTTTATTATAATGTTGTGGGTTTTAAAATTTTTTTATTTGGGTTTTGGGATGTTACAAATGTAACGTTGTAAAACACAAAATTCGGTGTCATTATGTTATGCAGTTAACTGAATTAACAAGCCCGGTGACAAGGTTTTGGGGCTACGGTGCAATTAAGATGGGGCCCCTAACCTGACAACCCTTTTTTTATCTTATTTCGTGTGATCCCGGGCCCCCATTTCCGCTCACGTCATGTAAATCCAGGCCCCCTGTTGGTCCAGGCCCTTATGCTCTTGCCCGCCCTGTTTACTAATATTTGAAAAATCTAAAAGATTTAATGGGAATTGAGATAATGACTAAATTGCTTTAAATTATTGTTTTTATTGATTTACAATATTATTTTTCACAAACAAAACCCTATTAAGAAATGTCACTGGGTCCTCCAGAGGTCCTCCACGATTCCTCTTTTTTTCTGCATTTAATATGTTTGACACCCTGTTTACACAATCTTTTAGAAAGATAAACTTTGGTGGTGTTTCTCTACTTTAGATGTTTATAACTCTTTTTAGGCGACCAAAGGGCACTGGTGACGTTTGATTGTGATAATTTTTCACGAAACCATCTGTAAAGAGTTTATTTACCTCGCAGGGGACCAGCTGACGGCGCTGGTGACGTTCGACCGGGAGGAGCGGAAGAGCTACCAGGTGCAGGTGGCGGTGACAGACAGCGGCATCCCCAGCAAGACTGGGACCAGCACCCTGACTGTCGTCATTGGCGACGTTAACGACAACGCTATGAAGAAGGGCTCCAGCGACATCTTCATCTACAACTACAAGGTGGGTCGCACTGCTGCTAAGCTTTTAAAGTATCATTGTAACTCCTGAACTGTTTCATTTATAATGGACCCTCGTTAATTCGAACCTCAATACCTTAAAATATTTCAAACACTCTGATTATTTTTAATCAAAGTTCAATCCCCATGGAAAAACCTGTCAAAGTCTCTAATCACAAACCATGCGTAGCTCAAATAATTAAGGATTTATTTTACCTCTTTATATTGATGCAGCGCAAAAATTACCTATATTACTCAAAGTTCAATGACGACTCGACCCCAACTAATGCTGCTTTGTTGGGCAGGGCGAGGCGCCGGACACGGAGATAGGCCGAGTGTACGTGGAGGACCTGGACGACTGGGACCTGCCGGACAAGAGCTTCCAGTGGGCCGACAAGACCAACTCCAACTACTTCGACCTCAGTGACGCCACCGGCATGATCACCATGCTGCAGGGCACCCCCGCCGGCTCCTACCTCCTCAACTTCCTGGTCAGTCCAGTGTATTGTTGTTAGGGTGGAAACACAGATTTTTGGCTCGGTAGTTTCAGTATTTGTCAGGGTCCTAAATACTGAACCAGTTAGTAGTGATAGGTCAGAAAATTATATGGCCGTTATAAAAAATATAACATGCTGACAAAATAAACCATTTGGGGGTTATGCCCATAGAAAACTTCCATTAATTTGGGGTTCAGTCAGTTTATTTTAAGTTAAAACTAAATATCATAGCACCAAATAATAATATGTTTTTACTGGAGTTAGAGCGGCTCTATGAGCAAGAAATATCTCTCAAAACAGTCTCTTGGCAGTTTACTAATTGTTATCGGATATCCCTAAATCGTCATCTCTTCCTCAAAATCAAAGTGTTGAAGTGATTCAGCAAGCAGACATAGCCCTCAAAATGTTCGAGACATAAGGGCACTCCTTGAAGGGAACTAAAAAAGCAACTACTTTAACAATATTTTAACTGGATTTGTAGAATATTTTGAGATGTATACTCTTATTTCAAACTTACTAGTGATTCAGTGATTTCAGACTAGGCAAATCATTGAGAATGGTCTTAAACTAAAACATTAACAAGAGACGATAATTTAAACATTTCTTTATCAAAACTCTGCTGATAATCACCGTTAGTAAAAATTACTTAAGTTTAAGGCAGCATATGTTTTACATAAAGCGGAGTCAGTCCTCATATGATTCGGAAGAAGTCAGTCATATGATTCGAAAGAAGTTTTTGAACAAATACGGAAATAACAGGCAAATCATAGTGTGTGGTTCAGTGAGTAACCTTTAACTACCTCTGAACTTTGTTTAATAATTCTATAGCACTGGACTTCACATAGTAAAGAGTGAAAATGGATCAGAAATTGTCGAGATAAACGTGAAATGTGTTTGGGAGATGCGTACTAAGGATTAAAGTGAAAGAAGAATAGGAATCCAGGTGAAAAATTGTCACTAACACATTATCAGCATGGCATTGGATATTTATTTACTAAGTCTTATCCATGGCATTAAAATTGAGCCAAATGTGTGATTAGGATCTAAAATTCGAATCAAGTTAGTTTGATGAAAACTAGAGAACATCACATAGTTTACGATTATTTGGTTATTATGGTTTACGATTTGCTCATTAGGTTACTGAGGAGTCGCAACTGATCCCTCGGCACACAGTCGAGGCCACAGTCAACGTCACAGTGAAGGAGATCCCGGAGGAAGCTGTCGACAAGTCCGGGTCCATCCGGTTTGCCGGCATCACCGCTGAAGAGTTCATCACACCGGATTCGGTGAGTTTGCTGTTGCTTGATGGACGTCAGATATTGATATGATCATATGGAACTGTCACCTCAATAGCTCTAGTTCTAAAATGATTATTCTGAGTTCACATGTTTTAATTTTGATAAAACCTCTTGTAATCAATTTTTTTTAACTCCTGCATGAAATAAATATAAATTTCAAATAAATATAAATTTTAATTTTATTGCATTTTCAAAAAAATCTAATTGTATTTTATTCCAGCTTTATTAAGTTCCGTGTTGAAGACACTGGCCTATTATTTAAACTTTAAAAATTGAACCTGAAAATTCAACAAGGTTGTTTAAAAAGAGTTTTAATTTTATTTAAATGTCATCGTAAAGTAACGTCATAATTTATTTTAACTATATTGCTTATTGCAAGATACAAAGTATAATACTCTTGAAACTTCTGATGAAATGTAAAGCATCTATAAGCTAACACAACAGTCTGTATGCAACTTGATTAAATCACCAGTATTATCCCAATGATCATCATTTATTTGGTTATATTCTCTGGTAAACGAGTGTATTTTCAATCAGTAATTGACATCAACCTGTCCAGTGTGGCAGTTATCATCCAGTTACCGAATTGACAATTTCATCATCAATTGCATTGTTCTTTCATCAAAGAGATTTTGTTATTCAGGCTCCATTGTTTTATGATTGTTAAAGCCAAGAGTAAAAGTGTCTACCTTTATTTTTTCAATTCACAATGCACATTGTCATTGTTCATATTATTTAGATATGGATTCTGTTGATATTTGAATATATTTTTGAATAAAATGATATTTTCTTTATATCAAATTGTTTTGTTATAACTGTGTACATGATCAAACTTGGTTAAAAATATAAAGTGTCTGCCTTTAAAACAAATAAAACTAAATTATTTAATGTATGTTATTGATGTAATCATTCCATTAAGTGATTATGACAATCTAATAAATAAATATTATTGAAAAGTTGTTGTTGTTAGTTGTTGAAAATATTAATATCACTGCACAAATTTTAAATTTTTGAAACCTTACAATTACTATTTATTTTTGTACAAACTGTTTTATTTTTACCAAACAGTTGTTTTTTGTGTTGTTGAGTTATTGGTTAGAGTCATAGACTTGGGTGCAAGAGATCAAAGGTTTAAATCGTGGAATTCCCGACAAGGATATGTCGGTGCCACTTCCTTCAAAGGCGGTACCGGTTCTTGACAAGATCGGTTCTCTGTAATGGTACCATTAGTACCCACTACCTAGTGTTTGTAACAACAAGTTGTATGCTTTAACACCTACAAACCTTCAGGCAAACTGTTATTTATTATTTTTTTATAAATCTACTCATTTTTATGTAATTTTCACCAAGTCATAAATTCTTTCTCACTTTTTATTTGAAAAAAAGATTTTAACAAGTTGACTACCGACCGTCAAAACCTACTGTTATTCACTCTGCGGAACTTGTTGGTAGTGAGTGTGTCACCAGGTTGACTACCGACTGTAACATCTACTGTGATACACCTGTAGTCCCTAACTTCCACAAAACTTGAGAGGTATGGGAACTGCTGTATTGTAAAAATGTTGTGTTTAGCTCTTGTTTACTGATCACGTTAAGCCACATAAATAAGTTTGGTAGCATTGTAGCTTGAGTACAATTGTGTGCATCATTATCACAGTTGTGTTTCTGTTGTCGACAGCACGGCATCAGCAAGAAGGCGACGCTGCAGGCCAAGTTGGCGCACCTGCTCAACACGAGTGTGGACAACGTGGACGTGTTCACAGTGCTGCACTCGCCGCACAACACCAACCAATCGCAGCTGGACGTTCGGTTCTCGGCTCACGGCTCCCCGTACTACGCCCCAGAGAAGATCAATGCCGCCATCGACGAGCACAGGAGAGAGGTGCGCTGGACTGCTTGTGTGATTGCGATTTTTAAATTATAGCTTAAAAGAACTCCTAAGGAAAGGAGGTTATGTAGGCACAATTCCGTTAAGGTAATTTTAGAGTTTGTTATTTGACCTTAAATGCACCGAGAGCAGGTGAAAAACCCTATGGAGTTTCATTTGTTTTTCCTCACATTTCATTTGGCATTTTTTGGATGGAAAGCATCTAACGGTAATTTGAACAAAATATTGGTTTTGATTTTATGTTAGCAAGCGATACAAATTATATATCAATTTGAACTTTTCTTCATTTCTATATGATTGTTGAATGAAATATGTTTGACCACTGATTATTGACTATTACCACCTAAATATACTTGTGTGCTACCGTGCTTTTATGGGACTTTTTTTGGAAAATGCTAGGTTATTCAGACAGAATTCAGCTAGCTTATTTTAAGAACCAGTTTTAAAGTCAGCACAGAGAAACACAAATATTTCAACATAATTTTCCACTGATATTACGTCCCTCTAAGGTACTTCTTCATCTGGTATGAAGCTAGAAGAAGTTCTCTAGAGGATCAAAATTTCAGTTGTAAATTATATGTAAATCTTTTGTTTCTGTGTGCTGTCTTGATAACAGTTTCTAAGGCAGCTGAATTCAGGTAAGGCAGCTGAATTCTGTTCCTTTCCAAAACCAAATCCTTTCTCAACGATTTTCACCTAAACAACTAGTGGTGCTTTTACCTAAGTTTAACACACATTTTTTTATCATACATTAGTTCGTGTCTCATTCTCAAAACCTTTAATCAGCAAGGTAAACCATTATCTAATTAACTCTCTCACGGATAGTTAGAAGTTGATACTTATGACTGTCCTGCATTGCATCAGCTTTTGATGATCACTCATGTCTCTGTTTGTTGTCCCAGATCGAGAAGGCGCTGGGACTGAAGGTGCTGATGGTGAGCATCGACGAGTGTCTGGTGGAGAAGCTGTACTGCGAGTCGTCGTGCATCAACTTCCTCAACAAAAGCAAGGTGCCGAGCGCCGTGTACACCAACACCACGTCGTTCGTGGGCGTGCGCGCCGTCGTCGACCCGCTCTGCACCTGCGACGTCAAGGAGAAGCTCGTGTGTCACAATGGCGGCACGCCCGTCGGCGACACGTTAGTACCATTTTAACTTACTGCTTGAATTTCTTAGCTCCGCATTTCATGGTGTCTCAGTCCAGAGAATACTCTTTTAAAACATCTTATGGCAGAATGCTCCTGAAGTAAACATGTTTTCATTTGATTAAATGTTAAATTATACACGGGGAAAAATTGAAAACTAAGAAATTCAATCTTCACCCGTGCAGCTGTTAGCTAATATTTAGGCCAAATTATGCTTCTGATAAAATGATACTAGCACTCCTACTTGCACAACTGAATATAAAATGAGAAAAAAAACACTTAAGGAGTTAATTTTTGGATAGGCTTTGTATTTTAATATTAAGAGCTTAATGGATCTCCAGTAGACAAACAAATCACATTATTGTCATACTGATATTAAACGTCCCTCCAAACAATTTTTCTTGTTTACAACAAGTTCATGTATCTACTGACTCTGCATTGGTTTTTGTTGGTCACTTTGCAATTATACATTCAGACATAAATACATACATAAATTACATACATTATACATTACTTGTAATGGTAACCCAGCCGGGTAGATGTTTTAAGCCAAGTATAAATGACAAATGATTGTTTTTAGCGATCTTGTAGTCTTGTTATTACTGGCGCCAATTCTTGGGGCCCACGCCGTCCATAAGACTAATGTTAATTTTAGCATTGGTCTTATGGACGGCGTGGGCTCCAAGAATCGGCGCCAGTTATACTGACTAAGGCCGACGTTCTCCTTAGACAGGACTGTTAATTAATTGCCCAACAACCACTGCAACTAGGGGACCTTCAGTTTAACAAGGTATCCAAAGCACAATTTTGCCAACTTCATTTACAAACTGGTCTAATTAAGATGGTGGCCTTCTGTATGGTTGTGTTATTCACTAGTGTAGATGTTAACCTCACTAGGGAACACCACATTCACAAGCCATCACCATAACTATCCACAACTTGTGACTTCCAAGTAGTTTGATTGCAGGTCATACCTCCGTCCCAGTTTAAAAATTAGTTTTATTCAATTTTCGAGTGGTGGTTTGTTTTGTGTCACCACCATTATAGTATGCTAAACTAATTAATTTAATGATTGCAGGTGTGAGTGTGTGGAGGGGTTCGAGGGCCCGCACTGCGAGATCGTGGGTATCGGGTTCTACGGGGACGGGTGGGCGCTGTACCCGTCCTTCTCCTCGTGTCTGGAGTCGCACCTCTCCCTGGAGCTGCGGTCCCACAAGCCCGAGGGTCTGGTCTTCTACATCGGCCCCACCAACTCCGACTCTCTCCGGCTGCTCGGCGTGCAAGGTCGGTGGCGTTGTCGCTTGCTTTTCGTTTACTGTTAAGAACTCTTTCAAACAACAGACAGTAATACTTTGATATACTTTCAAAAGAAGTTAAAATACTTAATGTACCAGTATAAATCAGACTAATTTAACCCCTTAACTGCGATACACGCGTTATTCCGTGGTAGTATTCTGTACTCGCTTTGGCGACGCACAGAATATCATGTGCAACACCCTTGTTTTGTTAACCGCAACGCCTGAGTTTGATGGATTTGACGTTCTCAGCTGATTTATTTTGTTGGTACAACTGTTCTGCTAGTTTTTTCCATGCTACGACTGTACAGTTGACCCTGAGAAATGGCAGACTTTTTGGTACTGCACTCTAGTGTATTTTTCTGGAACCACGTCCACGCCACGAGTTCTGCAGTATCAAATGTAGTTGTTTTTTTCGCGTTGAGATGAAAACATCACGTGTTCGGGTTGAGCGTGCAATTAAACCACGTGCCACTGATTGCGTCGAAACCGCGGCGTGCCAACTTATGCCACGATTAAGGGGTTAAAGAATAGTTGGCGTCGGAGTGTAGTGGGTATCTAAATTAAGTTACTAGTCAAATACAATCCAAATTGCTGCCTTTAGTGTTCTACCTGTGGATGAACAACAAAATGATGCTTCTGACTCCATGAGCAAGGATCAATCGGTGTGATCTAAGCTTAAGAAACCCAGGCCACTCGTATAAAAAATCTAGATTTGTATCGCTGAGCTTCAGTTTCTACCATTTACTAAAATTTTGTTGTTTACCTTTTTTGCTCTCTAAGGACATGTTACAACTCCTTGTTTGATATTAATTGTTGGTGATAGTGAGTTTTTGTTTTGATTTAGATATTTGCGGACACGTGCTACACAACACAGTTAAAGAATTGATAGACACAGGTTCGGGCACTAATTTTGTCTGCTTATTACAGGGGGTTCTGGAATTGAATTGTTCTCATTTACCTCCCCCCCCCCCTTCCCCAAGCTGTGCGCCCCACAAAACAAAACCACCTTTTATTTGAACAAACAGTTTAAATTAGAGGTGTGCGGATAGTGAATTTTTGGATCGGATCGGATTCGGATCGGATAGCTTATGTTCGGATCGGTTTCGGATCGGATAACAACAGGTTCGGATCGGATAATACCGGATTCGGATATTTATAGCGCGGCATAATGAGCAGATTTAAGTTTTCTCATAATAAGCCTAAGGTAATTGCAAGGAACTACCATATCATCCTTATGTGTAAGGCAAGGTTTGCCTTGATATGCTTGAGTTGTTGATAATTGTGATATATTGTTTCCAATATAGGCCAAATGTCAATTATTAAAGTATGCAAAGGTACAACAACTAATTAATTATATGTTAAGAATTTAGAAATGTATTTATTCCCCTTAAGCACAGGTAGTATTTAATTGAATAAGCTTATTAGGCCTAAATCAATTTCAGGATTTGCAACTTAAAAATTCCTTTTTAAATAAAACCTAAATTTGTTCACTATTTGGCCTCTTGTTTTTTTTGTTGTTCTTTTCCTTATTTGATCAGTGACTAGGCCTATGTGATTAGACAAAAGAATAAGACCTAAATATAAAACTTGCTTCGCCAATCACTTTATATTTTAAGAAAGCTTTACATTTTTATTTATGCATTAATGCCTGACAATCAAGATTTTAATTCACTAAAATAATAGGCTACTATAAAAACAAAATAATAAGTCAGAGTAGAAAACTTAACCTAAATATCAAGATAAGTTTCTAATGTTGTAGGTTTCAGTATTAAAGCTTGGCCATTTAATTAGAACATAGGTCTATTTGTTTTATATAACAAACAACAAGCAGACTCACTAATTATTTACATAGGCGTAGGTTGTCAACTCAGCATTGTACTGTTATCTAAGAATGTCCATTTTAATCACGTATTGAAAATACGGCCAGCCGGCTTTGACTAGGCCTAATTCGACGAAGATTAATATTTCAGCAGAATAAAAACTTATTTTGGATCGTTCAACTTTCAATTTCTAGGTAGGTAATTGCTTCACTGAAAAATAAAGTTATCTGGCAATTAATTGAAAAGACGTTCTAATCAGTTTTTAAGCAGACGGCGACATTCAAAATAAAAAACGACAAAGAAGTGAGATGAAAAGACAAACAATGAAATGTACAGGTTCGCCAACTCTTTGGCAGCCCAAAATTATTGTAGGCTTTTTATTTTATCGTATCAACAGGCCGCTTAAGATATTTACGGCCTGGGGGCTGTTTCTAAACGTTGTTGGTGAATTAATAAAATTAACTTTGTATTTTGTAATACTAAGATTCCGTTTCAAAACCGTAAGGATACAATGGAGATGATTTGTAACTAGTGATTAGTAGCTATTATTCGTGAAACGCGTTTAGAAACACCCCCCTGAAATAGTCGTGCGAAACATCAACACGAGTATTTATTTATGGGGTATTTACGGGATATTTCATTTTGGCAATTGAGGACGATTGTTGGACACTGTCGGATGGCGGACAATGGCGAACTCTGATTCGTCTTGGTTGCGATTCTCTCTCATACCAATCGATGATGTTTCGTCGGATACTGATCGAGACAGAACTAATAAAGGATGTATTATTATTTGTTAACTGATTTAATGCTACGATACAAGATTTTGTCTTCAGAAAATGTTGTTATCGTGTCGGGTATTGTGCAATACTCTGATCGTATACAACGATCTCGAATTCTCGATCTAATCACGAGTCGCAATATCAGCAACCGAAATACATCGATTGATGCATACCACTACTTAATCGCATCGTGTTGAGGCGTTGTTCTAACCGCTGTCGCAACCGTCGCATTTCAAAGCGTCGTTTTTGCTCCGCGATGTTTTCTGTCACTATTGTACTTTCGTCGGCAGTTACTTATTTTGTTTGGAAGACTTTCCAAACTTTAAAATTTGATCCTTCTTTAAAATTTACCCCAAAATGTGCAGTCTATCCGATAGAATCGGATATCTAGTTAGTCTTACCGGATAGTCATAAAACCCTCGGATCGGATTCGGATATCCGATCCGATCCGAATCCGATCCGAGTTTTCGGATATCCGCACACCTCTAGTTTAAATATAACCTAATACCAAGGAAGGGACAGTCGACTCATGATAGCTGCAGTACTGAGTGTTGTGTTGTGTTGTGTTGCAGACTTCATGTCGCTGGAGCTGCGGGAGGGCTACCCGGTGCTGCTGGTGGACTTCGGCTCGGGCACCGTCCGCATGGAGCAGCGTCAGATCAAACTGTCCGACGGCGAGATGCATCGCATCGACATCTTCTGGAGCAAATCTGTAAGCCATGGTTACATGTATAGATTGTCTATGAGCATTTTCTGCTAGCAGTTGTAATTTTATTTTTGTTGAAAATTATTGTTATCGTTGTTCGTTGATTTTATTACTGGTATGGGTTTGTAATTTGATTTTACTGTGGTTTTGGCTTTATAAACATTAATTTATGTGATAATGTAAAGTTTTATTACTTTAGATTACTGACTCTGTTGTATTTTAAATTGTGGAATTACACAAAGAAGAGAAGGGATTCAAGGAAAATTTTTCTGCAATATTTATGACCACTATTCCTTAAACCTTTTTTGTATTCATAACTAACTGTCGTGTTGATCTGTGTCAAAGAGCAATTTTAATCTTAAGTTAAAAATAAAGATTGTAAGACCTTCAGAGTCGTGTTGATGGGCTATAAGCATACTTTTTGAAGCACAGAGACAGGCTGAAAGAAAACAAACCAGAAAATATTGAACATCATCTCAGGATTCTCGTCTTAGTCTGTTATGATTTTCTACTCAGTTATTGATCTGGCAAAGAGGGACTTAAATTAATTTAAGACATCTCGCCGATTAGTAGTTTTAGTTCCAATATTCACTTTACAATACAGGTCAAATTGTATACATTGCTTCTTAATGGTTTGATATAGACAAGGGCGAAAGTGTTATAAACCAAGTGACACCAAGAAAGACCTCCCAAAAGAACAAGTCATTACCTACTTCAAGTCGAAAGGAAAATACACAGAGCACAATGTATAGCAATACAACCCTAAAACGTTTAGTCATGAATAGCCACATTGGTTAGACAATAGACAATATCTTTATTCATGTAGAAGTACAGTGTACAACATTTGAACAGCACCAGAATAGTTACATAGTATGAGGATAGCTAAGTTACATATAGAAAATAAATAGTCTATCAAATAGAAGGAAGGTGGAAAAATTCCTCAATTGAGTACAGTGCCTTGACAGTGAGATAGGATTTTAGTTGTTTTTTAAATTTTGATTGGTTATTTTCTTTTCTAATTTGATTTGGAATAATTTTTAAAAAGTTTTCCCCTGCATGTGAAGGTCTTTTTTTCATAGAATTTGAAACGGTGTTGATTATTTTGTTCTGCAAATCTATTCAGGTTATGTATTTTTTATTTCCTGACATAAAGCTAGTTTTCTTTATTACAATACAACGAGTTCCAACGATCCAAATGTGACATTCGTAATTGTGGTGCAGACGATTGAGCTGCAGGTGGACAACTGCAAGCTGCCGTCGTGTCTGTCGCTGACGGCGCCGCAGCCGCCCAACGAGTTCCTCAACGTCAACGGCCCGCTGCAGGTCGGCGGCACCCACATGAAGCTGGCCGCCGTCGCCGAGGGCATGAACTGGAGCTACCGGCCGCGCGACGACGGCTTCAGCGGCTGCGTGCGCAACCTCACCTTCAACGGGAAGGTGAGTCCGTCTCCCGGCCGGTTTCGGCTTTAGATGTATTAATATCGCATTTGTTTATTATAATCGTGTTCTTTTTATAGTGTAAAAGTTTTAATTTTTTTTTATGTGGGATTATGTAGGCTGGATTTTCCTTTAGGATTCCACACAGTTTATCCTGTTAGGAAATCACCACCTGATTAGACCTGATTTTAGTCATTTCGGTGCTGGTTACCGGAAGGGGATTTACTCCTTCACTATTACCAGGGCTGGTTAAGCCCCAGGGCTTTAAAGCAGCCCTTGAGAGGATGATTGGTACAAAGGAAGGGGAATGGATAAATAAAATGGAGTAAGCCTGTCCAAACTAAAAGTGGATACCCGGAACCAGGGGGCTGTTTTCCTCAGGTGAGGAGCGAGTCACTGTTCAATACATTCACCAGCTGATACTAGCATTGTTTCATTCTCCACCTATTGTTTCATAAGAATCATCCGTCAAACAAAAAGTCAAATTTAACACTGACTAATAGATTAAATGTTTTCTTACCTATGGCTTTCGTAAAAATGTTAAGTAATATTTAATAATTGAGGAATAAGGAATAAAAATTGAGATATGAGTAATTCACTCGCCAACTCACCCATTTGAAAAATAATCCCCTAGTAGTATGAGGGCACTATGGGGACTGCCTGATCATGTCTTGAAGCTCACTCCTGCCCATCCTGTCTCAAGCTTAACCTCCATTGGTTGGAAACTCATTTTTTTCATCGCAATATAGCTAGAAACCTGCCTCTTATTAGGACTACTTCCTTTAATTTAACTATTTTATTAGTACTAATTTTGTCAGAGCCAATGAGGTTCCGTTTGTAGCAGACATATGGTTGTTTCTCTATATTTTTATTCCCAAATACTCATTAAGACTTGATAGGTTTTAAGTGAGGAAAGGGATAGTCTTTCAGCTAGCTTACCTGAGAAATAATGTTCATGGTAGCAGCACATAAAAACACTAAAGGAGACACATTTATCACTAACTAGATAACACGTAGCTCGAAATCGAGCAAAAAAAATCATATAGTAGAATCATAAGGAATAAACAGCCTACTTATATACTTTTAAAGTTTAATTAAAGGGTTGAATTCAGTGACAAAGCTATGGTTAAATTACTACAACTTTTAAAGTTCATTTGATCTATCGCAGGAGTTTCCGGTAAATAATTTTTTGGGATACACCTGCATTTTCCCATGTTCTCTTGTGTTAAAACGTAATTTAAATAATGGCAAAAGATCGAGCTCTGCTTATAGCAACATGTAGCTGACCGAGAGCTAAGAGCTAACACTGGCGCCGTGAGCAATGACCTTTGTTTAGGGACTGCCCCTGCATCTCATTTATTTATTATTATCGTCAAAACAGAAATTATAGGGAACGGCTCCTCTCCTTTGAGGCAACAACACGAAAATGACACAATATCTCTACCAGTTTTTACCATTCTTGAAATGCAACCCACCGCGATGAAAACATTTTAAGTTCATTAGTCTGACGTTGAAAGTAGCATCAAATTAAATGTTAAATCGGGAGGGTGATGCTAGCAGTAACGATCGTGTTCTCTCCGACTCCTCTGACCGGTCAATGTCCGTCTTCCCATCAATGGCATTATAACTGCACAATATCCCAAAATAATACGGCTCAAGTTTAAAACTTTAAAAAACACTGTGCTGGAATGTATTGAGATATCGTGAACTACATTGGAAAACTGGTAACTGATGCAATGTTTATCCCTTTGAAAACACTTCAAAACATAACCTAAACTAAGTCACACTAAGTAATTTTTATTTTAAAGAAAACTGTTGAAAACAATTTGTTTTCACGTTCTATAAGCCAAAGCAGCTGTGAAAATAAAAACCGCTCTTTTCAAAAAGTCAATTATAAGTGCTCCAATCTGTGGTTTACCTGTAGAACTATTTCAGAGCTTGGCCATATGTTCAGTTTGTAAACAAAGTAAACTGAGCTTGATCAAATGTCGATGAATAGCGCCACTGTTCCGAAACTTCAGCCCTTTACTGTACTTAAGTGACGCCCTTTTTTAAAATTCTGAGACTTGTTGACAAATCTACATACAATTCCCTTTAATTTGACACCTCAAACGTTAAAATCGGTCTAGCCGTTATTGCGGTTGGACTGTGAAAAGGAAACCGCTTGCGTATTAATATATAGATATTTCGTCCTTCTGGAGGACTTCTTCAGAGTGAAGAGAGAATGGCTGTTGAGTTCAAATTTCAACTGTATACTGGCACTGTTGCCAACTGTGATCACTTAAATACTCAAAATAAATGTCTTAATCACTGTAAATACATGTAATCACCAAAGTTTGTGGTTAATACTATTGATGTAAAATCACCAGTTTGTTGTTTATACTATTACTAAGAATTAAGCTAGCTGAAGGGTTAGGTAGGGGGTGGGGTTAGGTTATCTGATGTTTAGGTTGGGGGGGTTTCTGGAATTTGTCACATACTGATAGGCTAGTTCCCACCTCCTCAGTAAGAAACTATTGCATTGGTGTTTGGGGAAGGATTTTAGAGCTTTGGTAGAAAAGCAGGTGTCAAAGTCCAACTTGTGTTTATTAGCATGGATGGCTATGGGTTTGTCCTTGCTGTTTTTAACATCCTGTCTATGACCGTTCATTCTCTTTCTTAGGGTTTGTGTGGTGAGGCCTATGTACTGGGCTTGGCAGAGGTTACATTGTAGTTGATAGATGAGGTTCTCACTATTGCAGGTTAGGTGACCATTGATATTGTAATCTTTGTTGTGGAAGGTGCTTGTGAAAGTTTTTGAAGGAATGTGTATACCACAGGTTTTGCATTTATTTTCATTGCAGGGGTAAGATCCATTGGGTGGTCTCTTAGAAAACTCATTAAGACTTGAGGAATTCATCACCATTTGTTCGTGTCACAAGATTTTTATTGCCGTTTGTCCAATGGTTTACAACCTGTTATTTGTTACAGCTGTACAACCTGGGAATGCCGAGTCTGTCGAAGAACGCAGACCTGGGTTGCAACAGAGGAATGGCTGTGGCAGTGTCCTTCGGCATCGATACCAGTTTCCTTGTTGCCATTTTAATTTGTCTCGCCATTTTAATAAGTGAGTATAGTTTTGAACGATGAATAATATTTATAATCTTATAAACCTAGAAAACCTTACGTATTAATTTGGCCTACTTATAACTAGAATATCAACTGATTAACGTAGTGAATTTTTCAAGTTGCTTCAATCAACTTTACATTGCTTTATTTTAGAGGTGACCCTACTCCAGAATCAGTAGAGAAGTGATGTGTTAAAGTTGACTTGTCGTAGGAATCTGTTAAAACATTGCATGTGACTCTCTTAAATAAAAAATCGGTTTTTGATGATAATCTAATCAAAATAATTCAATGAATAAGGGTTGTTAACTACAAGTTTGTAAACTTACAAGTTACATTTACTATAGGAATCAAGCTAACGAATTCAATCATTTTCAGTTCTACTGCTAGCAGTAGTTGTCCACCGTAAGAAGACTGACGACTTATACAAAGACACTGACGACATCCGAGAGAACATCATCAACTACGAGGACGAGGGGGGCGGCGAGGGGGACATGACAGGGTACGACCTCAACGTGCTGCGACTGATGTACGACGACCCGCACAACGAGAAGCAGTTACCCAACAACACGCACCTCATCCAGAGAGGAGGTGAGCGACTGTCTTACCTCTGTGTGTCCCATTTGTGTTGGTGTTTAAAAATCAAAATTAGGGATGTGCGAATAGTGATTTTTTAACTCGAGCTGAGCCGAGCCGAGCTTTTTCAAAAGTTTTCGAGCTCGAGCTTTTTCGAGCCGAGCTTTTTAACAACCACAAAATGATGAAGCTTGATTTTAATTTTAAAAGATACAATAGACTAATGTTTGCATCCCTTAAGTTAACGTCAGTTCAAAACTAGAAAGCTTATCCCCGAAACAAGTTAATGATCTGATAGGTTCATCAATATTTATAGTATTATGTTATATAAAATTGATCAAACTGGCTCAAAAAATAATTGATGTAGAAAAATAACCAATTTAAAATCTAAATTTATAATTTAACCCCCCAATTATTCCACAATAGTTTCACTTTAAAATAAATAGTTAAACTTACATAATCATTCTAGTTACATACTACAACATTTCTTTCAAGAGTAGAAAGGAGTTAATTGGAAAGGTTTTAAAATGGTTGTATCTTTAAAAAAATACCATATTTACATTTAGTCAAACTCAAACACAAGATTGATCTTCTTAATGTTCACAAAAGAAAGATGATTACAAATAGCAGTCCCAATTGTAGCATAATATTGATGGTTAAATTATTTCAGAATATGAATGAAATAATATAAAAATAAATTATTGTCATCCTAAAATTGATTGCATTCCTAAGCTTTTGTAGAGAAAATAACGTGGGTTAAGATAATCAGGAAGAAGAAAGAATCAGAAATTAGGACGGAGTAGAGAGAAAGAAAGAAACAGCTACCTCTCTCACTCTCCTTATCAGTGGCCAGAGAGGGGGGGGGTGGAGGTTGTTTACAACAACTTTGTCCCGGTTTTTTGTCATTGTCTGACTCAGTGCGAGCTGCGTGAGTTAATTAAGAGATAAGGAATCCCTGCTACAAAATCCGAAAATACAAACTACATGTCATACAATTATAAATTACGGCTTATATTTTTGTCTAATTTTTATAAATAAAATGAAACCAAAATGAAGCTTGTACGATATACCGTTAAAGAGATAAGCCATGATAAAACAATAGACTTTCTTGCTGTATTTTGCTCTCCAAGGTCAACTAAATATAGCTCCGATTTCCGTCTAATTGGAGTTACCTGTCAATGTCCTTTCCTTATCACTAGAGAATATTTTTTGTTTGTATTTTTTGTGGGAGGGAAACGCTCTTCCGTTTGCCGTGTCCAAAAATAGATCGCAATAATTATCTTTCCGATAAGAACTCTCTTATCAAAAGCTCGGCTCGAGTGTCGAGCTTTTTTGAAAAAAGTCGAGCCGAGCCGAATACTGAAAAGCTCGACCTAAAAGCTCGACCGGTCGAATACTCGCACACCCCTAATCAAAATTATTTGTACTAACTTCATTGAATATGGATGGTTGGAAAAGCCATTAGAGGGCAATCCCACAATACTAGTCGGACTATAAAATCATTCTTTAGAAACTTCTCTTATAATTTTTACGATGTACTGCTTTAATGTTATCACACTTTATCATAAAAGAACTAAAGAGTCATGTGACTTGATAAAAACAAATTTTTTACTCAATTTCTTATATGATTTTTTTAAGGGATGCAGTGTAAAGGAATGTTTCTAATACTTATTTAAATCGGGTATGTCAAAAACACTTGTTAAAGTCAAAATGTGTATTTAAATTTTTAATTCTACACCTAGAGTTTAGTAAATTATGTCTCTATAATTGATCACATGTTTGTAGGACCAGATGACGTACCGGACATCTGTGGCTTCCTGGATGGCAAGAAGCAGTCTGTAGATAACGACCCCGAGACTAATCCATTTGACGACGTTCGACACTACGCTTACGAGGGTGACGGCAACACGACAGGGTCACTTTCATCATTAGCATCAGGTAAAATCAATTCCAAAACATTATTTCTTTTATCTTATAAATTTGAATATAAATCACTTCATGTTTATTAAATGTTTTATTTCATAACTTGATTGCCTTTAGAGTTTCAGTGTAAAACTGACATTATCAATTACTTATATGTTTTCAGAAAGTAAAATGAACTATTGATTCAATGTTTTACTGACACAAATGAAAGTAAACACCAAGGGGAATTAATTAATTTTGTGGTCTTAAAGGTTGTATACAGAAACACTTCATTTCGGTATAACCAAGAGTTTAAATCTATAAAGTAATATAGAGGTCCTAAATTTTCCTGAATAGCATTGGAGGCAAGTTACTTTTGTAGACATTCATTTATAATGATAGCCCATATTTCAGAAATTAAAATGTGATAGCCCAGAATTCGGAAATTGGAACCTTTCAGCATTATTTAGCTCTGATCTTGCACTTATAAAAATTAATTCAAATTTTTGTTCATAGTTTATCTTTAGAATGTTGCACGACCTTAATTTTTGTCTAATTTGATTTTTTAAATTTAGACAACTTTGAAACATCAAATGATTTGTTATTTATTTAAAGAGATTTAAATTTAAAATTGGCTTTAAAATAGAGGTGTGCGGATAGTGAATTTTTGGATCCGATCGGATTCGGATCGGATAGCTTATGTTCGGATCGGTTTCGGATCGTATAACAACAGGTTCGGATCAGATAATACCGGATTCGGTATGAACAGTGGGAATATTGATTGGGACTGAACATTGTCTGTAAACGTGACTGTTGTGTCTTTTGATGAGCATAGTCTAGATGATAAAGTAACAAACTGGTGTGATTGCAGGCACTGATGAAGGGGACCTGAACTTTGATTACCTGTCCAACTTCGAGCCGAGGTTCCGCAAGTTGGCGGACATCTACGGGGAGGACTTTTACCTAGATGATGAAGTAATAAACTTGTGTGATTGCAGGCACTGATGAAGGGGACTTGAACTTTGACTACCTGTCCAACTTTGGGCCGAGGTTCCGCAAGTTGGCGGACATGTACGGGGAGGACCCGAGCGACGAGGAGGACGACAACTTCCACAACGCGGCGTCAGAGTCGTGGTGTTGAGGACACCTGCGGCCACCGTGTGGCCACCGCTAACGAACCAAGCGCAACATTCCCCGAGTGTTCATACTGACGTTTACTTATTCATTTTCCATTCCTCCGTTTTTCGGAATTTCGAGTGTGTACTTAAATGTGCTTTTTCAACGCCGTTCAACTTAGAAACACATTCCATTTTTTATGTGACTTTTCAAAAGGCATCTAGACTTTTTTAAAGTGAATTTTTTACTGTAAGTGGATTTCTAATGAAATGCCAAAGATACTTTTTTGAAAAGTCGCTTTCTCTTATGTTCTTTCTCTTGGAACATAACTCTGTGATTAAACGTAGAGACAGTGTGACTGATGTTTATATTGCGATCTTAGGGCTCTCGGAACTGAAATGAGAGCAAACTAGTGATATTTGTTATCACTCTAGCGTTAATTATAAGGAAGTATTAAGCAATTATTATTTTAATTACTGTATTTATGTTATTATATTATGATTATTACAATTTTTTTTAGTACCGTTAAAGGTTAGGTAAATTTTGTTGATTTATTTTTTGTAAAGATTATATTTTCAATCATTTTTAAACTCTTTTCTGAAATTTTCAACTGAAATGTGACTGATTAATGTTAGTATATTGTCACATATATGTTCCTACGTGTCAAAAACCATTATTGTTTCACAAACTAATTGCTGTTATACATTGAAGGAACGGAAGTGATTTTGTTTCAAACCTGTTGAATTTAAATTTGTAAAACTGTAAATAGACCCATTTTACTGAGTAGTAATGTTTTAGTTCTTTTTTTAGTTTTTATATACAACATTAGCTGTTTATTTTTTTATTCTGTCCAAAACTTGAAAGTAATCGTTTCTTTTTCTCGAAGTGCAATTAAAGGAATTGTATTATAATTTATTTGATAATATAAAAATATTTTACTATGATAGGTGTGTAAGTCCAAGTCTCTAGCAATTCATGATATTTTAAGAAATAATTATTTGTTTTTCTTCCGAATAATTATTTATACCTGAGAAAAATTCTTTAAAATAATGCCTATTTCATGAAGGGCACATACTGTTAGCCCGTGTACATTGTATTTTTTATTTTTTTACTCAAAAATACTTTGTAAAAAATTAAAGAGGACAATTTTCTGTGTTTTAAAATTTGTTTTCCAGTACATGACTCCAGTGATTTTCAAACTGGACCTAACAATGGACTGAAGGAGGATTTTAATGGTTGGTGGAACATAATAATCCAAGGGCATGAAATCATGTGATTCTAATGTAAAATCTTCACTTTAACATATTAGGATGCAAATTATAAAACAAAGAATTCTGTTCATTGCTTTTTAGCAGAAAAACTTTTGGATCTTATACATTTACCCTGAACTCTTGCAAAACTTATCTTTGGAGACTTAGACTGAGGAAGCATGTGTATTTTAATATAATATTTGGTGAACAGTTTACTTTTAATGTTTTTATCTTTCAAGTTTCAATCAACATGAATGCCATTGAGATTTGCCAGTGGGGCAAACAACAACTCGTTTTTGGCACGTTTTGTCATCTTTTTAGTTGTCTGTAACTTCTTCTAGATTATTTTGTCTACATTGTATTTTGTAATATATTTATTTGGAAAGCTTTCATATTTTATGCCCATGTAATTAAGTGTGTTACAATTATAAATAGATTTATTTCATGAGTCTAGTCAAGCCATTACGACTAATTAGGTGGGTATATCTGTACCTAAATCAACTTCAGTTATTAATTTTAAATTGTTCACCTAATATTCATTCTTAAGTTTAGTTATAATTCAGATTTTAAGCGAATCAATTAATCACGAAATTTTAAAGTTGTGGACTAATAGAAATCACTTTATTGCAAGAAATGGAGGGCTGTCAGAGAGTTCATGTATACGTGTTGGTGCTAATTTGATTTGTTATTTTATACAACTAATCCAAATTGTTGCTCATTTATTATACAAGACAATTAAACCATTCTAAATACAATTGTTACAATAAATAATTAAGTTATCATAGTTATGTTAGTCTAGACTTATTTAAAAAAGCATGATATTTTGTATGAAGTAAAACTTTATATTTTTTATTAATTTATTTGCATGTACAAGACAGTTGAACAATTCTGAACATAATTTTGAAAATAAATTATTAAGTTATTATAGTTTTTTTCCGTCTAGACTTACTTTTATCAAAGATGTTTAATTTTATGAAGTAATACTTTCTGTTTGTTTATAGTAATTTATTTGCATGTTGATAAAATCTAGTATTTTTAATTTTATATTTTTTATATGTATTATTAAAATGAAATAGCATGAATTTTATTAGATTGTCAACTCCAGATTTGGGCAGCCGTGTTAGTGTTAAAAACTGCTGGGGCCAACTGTAAGGGATATTTATGTATGTTATTAAATATACAAGATCTCATTGTTATTATTTGCACAATGTAAAATATTCTATAAAGTTTTGTATATAATCTTTCAATATGAATAATGAGAAACTTGGAAAGTTGTTTACTTTCTCAATTTTAAGTTGCCATGTATAATTTTGTATAGAAGAAGAACAAAAATAATTGATGATTTTTACCTATTGTATGTAGAATGTTGTGAGAGTAGATTCGTGGTTGCATATCCTTTAAGTTAAAACTAATTGTAAGCCCGATGCATTCACTGTCATAGATTTAGTTTGATATTTAAAAATACAGGACTTTTTAGATATGTTTATTTTCTTATTATAACCCTTTAGAAATCAAATAAAAGCCATCCTCAACCCCTTAAGCGCAGAATAATTTGTTCCCCGCATTATCGGTAGCGCAGAGTTTAATTACACGATCAACACCAATCCGCGGGGTTTCGTCTCAACACGACGAACGTGATACTGCAGAACTCGTGGCGTGGACGTAGTTCCAGAAAAATCCACTAGAGTTCAGCACCAAATGGTCTACAACTCGTCAGGGTCAGCTGTACAGTAGTAGAATGAAAAAACCAGCAGAACAGGGGTTATCAATAAACTAACGAAATAAATCAGCTGAGAACGTCAAATCCGAGTAAACTCGCGCAGAAGGCACTTAGATGTTCCACGAGATATCTCGTCCGTCGCGCTTAAATGCACAGAATACTACCACGAGCTAAATCGTGCGTCGCGGTTAAGGGCTTAAATATAGTGGAGGAAAAATTTCCAAAGCTATTTTTTAACACAACCATCTTTTCATCTATGATGGAACAGCAAGTGAATATCTGTCTGTCATCACACTATCCAATCCGGGTTGGGATTGAATGTGTAATTTGTTATTTGGTTACTTGAAATCCATATTTGAAAATTTAGTTGATAAATAAATACATTACTCAAACCATTCATCTTCTTTACTGCCATAGGATGAATTGAAGCTTAGTTTCATCTGTGTTTAAATTTATTACTAACCCTTCGTGGTCTGAGGGAATATATCCGAGGTCTACTTTAAGCTTTACGCATTACTAACTTGGCAGACATCATGCCTTTGACTTTTTACCAAAGGCCACCTCTTCAAGTAAACATGTCATTAGTTTTTTGTGTAAGGTAACAATTTTTTTGTGTCACAATTTTTTATAAGGTTAATAACTATGAGAATCCTTTTGGGCCGCTGGGGAGGAACTCAAATAAGTCCCTAAAAGCCTAAAAACCTTCTGTCAAAATTTACTTATTAAAACCAAGTTTCAATGGCACGATTGAGGTGTCATTTTAAAGCTTATAATGTAGCGCACCGGCGACTGATAATTAAAATGAACAATTCTTTAACGGCTTTGACCCCTGAGCCCTTGATTTATTTCTAGAGGGCGCTTTCAACGGTCCAGTGCTGACCAACTTGCTAAATGTAGATCGTAATTTAACAGCTGATAACCTTCAGAAGGATTGTCAACCAGTGACAAAGCAAACAAAATTAGATACTCTGAAAATTTAAATAAGAGACGAAACAACTTATTCTGAACAGTGATTTTTAGAAATGGTACTTTTATTGATTTCAGGGTAAATCACTCTTTGATGTGTATATCAGACATGTTTCAAATATTGTAAATTAATTGTTAATTTTATTCATGTACAAAATTCGAAACGAACATTCACATTATTATTATTTTCAAATGACGATGTTTTTCTTGAATGTTCCAAGTTTTTTTTCCAGCTAGGAAGTAAAGTTATAACTGTGAAAGGAAATTACATCATTCGTTAGGCCTGGAAGACGATTTATGAATCCTGAAATAGAAAAAAGAATCCAAAGAGGAAATCGAGAAGACAAGATTAGAGGGATCAGGGAAAACATGCGTAACCTTCGGCAAGAACAGATAACTGCTAAAAGTCAAATATTGAACAGTGGAACGACATTGTAGCACCTATATACTTCCAGCGACTTATGTAAGGGCAAACGTGAAAAACACATGCGGTATCCTACTGTTGAGCAAAGTTATTTCCAGGAGGCACTCAAATTCAAATAAATAGTGTAGGGAAGATGGACAATGTGAGTGTATTTTTTCTCAGATAAGCTTCTTAATAAAATTAACATTTCAATTTCAAGTTTAAACAGGTTAACTTTTTAATAATTGTGAATTTAAAGAAGGTAATTTTTTTTTTAATTTAGGTTATAATTTCTCACAAACAAACACAATATTAAAATGCGCATGGGACCCCCTAGTAAACATAAAACATACGGGGTGTTTTTTCCAAGTTTGCTGCTTAATTTATTCAAAAAATAAAATGAATTTTAGTGTTCTATTTGCTGGAAACATCTACCAAGGCAGGGGGAAGAAGATTTCACATGAATGTTTCATCCCCCCAACAGCCCCTTCTCACCCTAACCCCTAACTGGAAAATTTCAAATAGCAATCTACCCTTTATGACATGTCACATTTAAGAGAAATTTTGGTGAAAGAAAAATTAAGATCGCTGAATGCATTCTTGAGATAATACAACTATTAAAATGTCAAGAAAGTTTGTTTTCACCAGTGTAACCTCTATTAGATCCTTATTTATTGAAAAAGTAAAAAAGATATTCTGGTATTATGATTGAGGGAAACCACTATCTCTATTGGGGCAGATATGTTTCATGATGAAACTTAATAGCTTCTCCAACCCCCTACTCAAGCCTGACCCTAACCTTAAGTTTTCAAATGGGAGTGTTACCCTTGTGACATATTAAATTAAAAGAGGAGGGGAGGAAATGGAAATATTTTTCTTAAAGAAAATTTAAAATCGTGTCACACATTCTCAAGATATTCATCAAATATAGCAACAAATCCTGATGAAAGTTAATTTTGAGAACGGGTGACACAAGTTTAAATTTTTTTGGTTTGTATATACAAACCAACTTCAACAAATGTATACAATCCTCTTAAACAAATATATGGTAGAAAGGTGAATATGTTTACCAATTATTATACAAAATATCAATACAAATTAGAGTTCTTTTTAAGAACAGTAACTATTGCTGTAATCAAACATTATTCAAAGTTCCAGGCTCTTAATACTCTGGTCTTCTTTCTTGATCGATAGGAAGTATGCAGCTAAAAATATTTTAACACGTTCGCCGCTGCGGACGTTCCGGAACGTCTCCGGGAACATGGCGCCAGGAGCTGAGAACGTTCCGTAACGGCACCATTCATTGTTGTTTAACATTGTCATGGATTAGCCAGCTCCTCATGAGCGTTCTATATTTCCTTGCAGCTCTTGGGGACATACTTTTCCCACAATAAAAAACATTATTTCCAAAAATTACCACCAGTGTCATTTAAGCTGTAGCGACACACACACTAGTTCAGCTCCTGGCACAGTCGCGCCATCTAGCGGCCAGCAGCGAACGTGTTAAAAATGTAACTGAGAAAATTTTGAGACAAACAAAGAGTTTGTCACATGATTGCTTTTATCTTGAGCTTGTTTTTACTTCTCTCACAGTCCTCCTATATAAGGTCACATTAAACAAGTAACTGACCCGAGATTATAGTTAGCTAGCTGAATCTCATTTTTTGTAAATGGATTTCCCAGTAGATTTTCTTACAACATTACTCGATCATTTGTCTACACTGGTCGAGTTCACACTCAAGTACTGTAACTCGCTGTTCTGTACTGATGTTAAGGAACATTAGGTTAGGCTGGTTGCCTGGGCTGATGATCAGCTGACATAGGAGCTACCAGAAGCACCATGAGAGGTGCCAAGATGGTTGTAGCAGATTTCTCAAAACAGCTGATCGTTAGCACTGATAACCTTCTAGTTTCAATATTTGCATAACCTAAATGGTACATAATACCTTAACTGAATGTTTGATATTGAGTGAAGTTTGAAACAGTAATAAGCTCAAGTCTGACCTTGAAGTTCTTGTTGTATCCTTACCTGTTTCATATAAGCAATACCTGCTTTCAAGCTGAGTTGCAGCAGTAGCTCCATATTCCAACCAGAGTAGGACTGAATCATCAGTGCAAGACAGTCACTTAATCACTTAATCACTTTATTAAGACAGGTACCTCATGGAGGCCGTTACCCTGAATATGAGTGAAGGATGAGTCTGATGATCGTGATGATAGTGGCGCGATCTTGTAGCCTTGTTACTGACTAAGGTTGGCACGTTCCTTAGACAGGATTGAAAAAATAGTCTTATTGTTCCTCGTTAGGGACAGTGGCCAGATGATTCATTTTGCCAAGATTACTAATTAAATGGCTAAGGATCCTCAGTAAAGAAATTCATCTTGTTTTTTACTGAAAATTTGAAAGTTAATAATGTGAGTTTATAAAGGCATGCTCCTTTGGTAGATAAGTGGCCATATTAAGAAATGATAATACCAGTCATAGTACCAAAATTAAAAACGATTTGCGCTCACTACAAGATTTATTGACTTTCTACTATTCTTACTTCCAGGCTTAAGAAAATATAATCATCTGAAAAATATTACTCTGAGTATTTTTAACCAGGGAAGCTTAACAAAATAGTAAAATGACTTAAAATGAATGCTCTCAAAGTTTGAATTTCTTTTAAAGTCATAGTACCGGTACACGTTTGATTATAGCTTTTTTTATTACAAAACCCAAATGAGACTAAAAAGTAAACATAAATGTAAATTAGTAATTCGCATGTAACAAAACTTTATGTTCATAAATAATTTTTAAGTTTACATTTCACGTATTGTAAAATAAAAACTCGATGAAATAATAACCATTTAATACAACCTATATAAACATGGTGCTTTACAAAACTAAGCGTAAGTGCCCGTGCCCAGAAGGTGTGCATAACAAGTTAAATCAAGAAGAATAACGAATTATGTTGATTTCAATTTGAGAATTTTTCACAATCCACTATCTTCTGTGCTTCACTCTGGAACAAACCACAATGACATTATTAATAATTTCATATGTAACATGAACATGTAAGTTAGTAAATATAGGTTCCTTCCATTCCTGCACATCTTACAGTTAAAAATCATTGCGAGTAAACCTCAACTACTATGCATCATCTAACTCCTATGCTATACGTCTGTTAGATGTCAAGTTTTATCAAAAGGTAGAAGGGGGTAAAAAATGAAAAACTTAATTTTGGGGTTTATGTAATCCTTCCATGAACTTAATTTTGACAGAAAGGTAAAAATCGGCGATGCCCGGGAGACTCAGGCATTAAATAATAAAACAGGTTGAAAAATAAAACACAACCTTTGAAATACAAATTTAAACCAGTTAAAGGCACTTCTTGTATATTTGTCTATTCATGTAATGTGCTTGGTAATTAGGTGTTATGTGGTGTATACAGGGTGTTTACGAAAAACCCTTCCAGACTTCAGGATATGGTTACTTACATCAAAACTAAGAAAAATGTTCCTATAAACCGTCGCTGCTATAAACATGGGTCCTGAAATGCTCGGTTATCCGTCTGTCGGTATGTAAATATGTATAGGTTTTTAACATGATTTTGAATAACTCTGGAACCAGAGGTATAAACTTCAAAGTTGGTACATATATGTTGACAACAAGAACAGGTTGCTAACTATAATCTCAGGTCAGTCACTTGTGTGAGAATAGGTATTTGTAGACCTATTTTTTTAGTAGAGTAGGCCTTATCAAGTTTCTACTTGTACCATTTAAAAATGGCAGCCATTTTCATATGTTAATATCTAAAAAAAACGTAAATTTTACAAAAATTGTACAAAAGACAAAAAAATTTTGTAATTTTATCTCCTAAAAACTATGCAAAGGTTATTAAAGTCGAACCACAATTAACAGATTTAATGCAATGTTTATGCAAAAAATATGCTATTACTGCCTTAAACAAGCATGTATTCTAGAAAAATTACAATAACTCCTTTAACCCGGCAGAACTGACTTTGATTTGGAAACGCGATTACTGACTCACGGTCTTTTGGACCAGGTGTTATATAAAAGTTAGTATATAGAAAAATGATGAGCTTATTTGCATAAAAACTCCACTAAAGTCTTTTCCATTAGTTTTTTGATTACGTTATGTAGGATATATGTGCATGCAAAATATTTATATATATAAATAAATATATTTTGAATTGCAGTAGGTGCTTCAATAAATTATTGTTATTGCCTTCAAAACGTCCGTATGTTGTAAAAAGATGTGTTTATACTTACAAAAACTCCACAAACGTATTGTACATTAGTGTTTTGAATATTTTATATAAGAAATATGTGCACACAAAATATTTATATGTAACATGAAGCCTTAAGTGACTTACGGTCAAAAACACCAGAACTCTAATGAAACTTTCATTGAACTGACTGTAAGGGTTAGAGAATGACGGGAAGTGATTCATGATATTCCTAGAAAGACGTGCAAGAGGTATAGTGATGGCCAGCCCTGCCGACAACAAAAAAATATAATTTTTATTGAAAAAACTACTAACTCGGTCTTTTAGACAGGTATGTCAGTCCTCGCGGGTTAATTGTAGTTTGATGTTAATAACCTTTACATGGCTTTTTATTTTTTAAGAAATTAAATTGGGCAACTTTTTTGTCTTTTGTATAATCTACGGTTTTTAAGATATTAAGTTTTAAAATATAAAAATAGCTTCCATTTTTAAATGGTACAAAGCAGACACTTGATACTCCGGAACAAAACAAGTCCTATTAATCCATCATAAATATACCAATTTTGAAGTTGATATCTCTAGTGGTCCCAAAGTTATGCAAAATCATATTAAAAACATATTCATACCAGCAGATGAATAACCGAACATTTTAGGACCCATGTTTATTTAATTATTTATTTATTTATTTATTTATTTATTTATTTGATAATGCTGTAAAACAGCCAAGGCCACTTACTTTACAGCATTAAGAATAAGTTAATAGTAAAAAAAATTGAATAGCAAAATGTTAACTGTTATTTGACCATCTTCTTCTTCATCATCTTGAAATAACCGTGACAAAAATTTTACCAATAGTTAACTTTCAAATATACATAAATTATCCAAGATAACAATGGCATGCAAGAAATATTAACAAATTACCTCTTAAAATATACATATTCATGCAATAAATAAAAGAAATTACTGCTCAACTTATGATTTACGTACTAATCTCCTTCCTTAAACTTGTAACAAAATTTTAGGAACTTATTAAGTTTATAGGAACTTTTTTCTTAGTTTTGATGTAAGTAACCATATCCTGAAGTCTGGAAGGGTTTTTCTTAAACACCCTGTATAAGTAAAAACAGGGCCGCGACAACGGCCATGCGAAACATGCGGCCGCATGGGGCGCCGACTGGGAGAGGGCGCCACCGAAGCCGGCGCAGTGTTGAGTCCGCAGCGGCACCCGAGGAGTCTTTAAAGTGCTGAACATGTACTTTGGCGAACTTTGTTGACACACGGGTAGTATTTTACAATTTTTTTTAACGTGCAAAATATTCGTCTTGGGGGCCTTTTCCGGCGCCTGTGGAACATTTTAAATTTGTTAAAGAGCTAAATTAATTAATTGGTGTTTGCCGACTTCAGGGAGTCTATCAAAATTTTTCAACTTGCCAAATTTTAATTTATGTGGCGTTCTCCAACTACCGGGGCTCGTTGAGCATTTTTATATGGTTCAAAGTGTAAATCATGTAATTTGGCGAGTTTGGTTGGCTCCCGGGGGAGCATTTACAAATCGTTCAACGTGATATAACATGATCGAGTTGTCGCCATTTTGGAGGTGTTAGCCAGCCCTGGCGCCTGGAGCCCTTTTGAAATTAATCAAGGTGCGTGATGTGAGTTTTGGAGGCGTTTGCCGGTGCCGGTGGAGACGTTTCAAACCATTCAAAGAGCAAAATGTTTGTTTTGTTGGAGCATACTGGCACCTGTGGCGTCTTTTAAAAGTGTCTAAAACTGGAAAAACATTTTAATTTGGTGGCCGTTTACCCATGCCCGTGGAGTAATCACTGTTTTCAAATAACTCACAATGTAAATTTTTGGGTATGTGAATTGTAGCTTAATCACTTAATCTCTTTATTAAGACAGGTACCTCATGCTGCAGTAATGAACAAAATAAATGTCAATTTGAAAAGAATGGGTGAAGTAAATGAGTTCCGTTTTCACCACAGTTTCATTCTAGCAATACCTTTAAAATTAAATTGAATTTGCAATTTGGTTTTCAAAATAAATTTCAAGATTCAAAACCAAGACCTGGGGAACTAAAAACTTCTAGGAACTCAAACTTAACCCTCGTCCTCAGGGACTTTTGCAAGTGGTTTAAATTGGCCGGGGTAACGAACAACTGTGATATTTTTTAGCCGTTTAGTATATTCCTTCTTAGATCGGTCTAATTTGACTGGGCTCTAATGTTATTATTTTTTTTAAGTTGAAGCAAGAATCGCCCGATTGTCGGTGTGCCTGTTCTTACTTAGATAATTTAATTTGTCTTAATACATCCAGCAATACAAAACCGTACTCTATCCTTCAATAAAAAACCTTTAAATATGTGATGAATAAAATTCAACACAGTAACTTCAAAATATTCTATTTAATTTTGCAAATGATACCTTTAACCACCATGAGGGAGGGTGGGTAACTGATACCTAAATCTAGTGAAAGGGCGCCAATGTAGGCTCTCGCATGTCCCAGAAAAATCCCTTGTCGCGGCCCTGAGTAAAAAGATTAAATACCAAAGAAACTCAGTAAGTTCGCCTTAAGAAAAAAAAATAACATTCTTATAACGATCCTAATCCAAGGCCCATTTATTTGATACAAAGCCGTAGCCAGGAAATTTTTTCGGGGGGGGGGGGGTTTGGCAAGGCCGGCGGCTGAATTTCTGGCTTGGCAAAAGTGGTGACCTATTTTTTTTTTACTCGCGTCTATTCTTTTCGGCGCCTTTATCGTAATTTTTGCCCCTGTTTCCGGGCCCTCTAAGTTTGCTCGGGGGGTTTTTGTGGGGGTTTCGGCTATTTGGGGGGGGGGGTGTTTCACCCCCATTTACTACGTTTACAATGCTATTTCTACTATTTCGGGGGGGGGGGGGGGTTCTGACCCCCTAACCCCCTCCATTGGCTACGGCCTTGATTTGATATGTAATGCTTAAATATCATCTGGCCTATTTCAAAGCTTAACCTTTGCCTGAAGTTTCGCTGATGTAGATTAAGCGATGATTGTATTTGTAGTCGGTGATAATATGTTGTAATTTATTATATTGGGACTACTTTTATGAAAAATCCCAACTCTAGTCATCTTGCTCAGAACTTATTTATCGTTCATAATATAAAGTAAACTTTAAACCTAAAACCTAGAAAAAATAGTATCTATCTATATATATTTGTTTTGAAAAAGCTTTTAATTAAAAGGGAGAAGAGATAGTACGACAATTATATAAAATAAGTACAGTATATGTGTTATTAGGACAATTCTGGGAAGAGGCTCAAAACCATTGACCATGAATGTACATTCATAGACAATATATTTCATAGGAGATCATTAAAAACTCAAAAAAGGAACAAAAAATGTAAACTCTACCACAAAAAATTAGAAAATTTGCCTTTTTTATAATAAAAACTTCCTTAGGAGGAGCCTGGATCCCTCTTTACATAAATGAAGAAAACCCATTCGTGCAAAAACCCTCAAGCAGCCCATAAAGTGCCCAGATAGTGTAAGCTGATTTCAGTATGAGAATTGTTCACAATCCACTATCTGCCTACCGCACCAGGCTCTAGATTGACTCTTACCTGGACCAGCTTGTAGAGGTACATGAGTGAATCCATGGAGGCCTTGCAGCCGTCCTGAGGAGCGCCTCGCTTGCCCCACGAGGGTGAGAAGTTGACTTGGGCAGCACAAGCCATCACCAGGGCCATCGCACACAGCACAGCGAGCACGGTCTTGTACATCCTACAACATCATAACTTGTGTAGAGAAGTTGACCTGGGCAGCACAAGCCATCACCAGGGCCATCGCACACAGCACAGTGAGCACAGTCTTGTACATCCTGCAACATCACAACCTGTGTAGAGAAGTTGACCTGGGCAGCACAAGCCATCACCAGGGCCATCGCACACAGCACAGCGAGCACGGTCTTGTACATCCTGCAACATCACAACCTGTGTAGAGAAGTTGACCTGGGCAGCACAAGCCATCACCAGGGCCATCGCACACAGCACAGCGAGCACGGTCTTGTACATCCTGCAACATCACAAGCTGTGTAGAGAAGTTGACCTGGGCAGCACAAGCCATCACCAGGGCCATCGCACACAGCACAGCGAGCACGGTCTTGTACATCCTGCAACATCACAAGCTGTGTAGAGAAGTTGACCTGGGCAGCACAAGCCATCACCAGGGCCATCACACACAGCACAGTGAGCACGGTCTTGTACATCCTGCAACATCACAACCTGTGTAGAGAAGTTGACCTGGGCAGCACAAGCCATCACCAGGGCCATCACACACAGCACACTGAGCACAGTCTTGTTCGTTGATGGTCGTTTATCATCATAAAGGATTTGTCTTTTTAATGCAAAGTGCTACCTATTAACAATAAGTTGCTTTGTGCTTAGAGTGTCTACATTACTGGATCCTCAACCATATAGGATGCTCATCCTATCCAGAGAAGATAGGATCCTGTAATCATATTTTACAGGTTGGAGTTTCTTATAAAAGTTGTGACAGATTTTTCTCAAACTACGAGGATTGATCTAGCGATCTTAGTACAGTTGGTTGATCAAGCATTGTTACCGTAATTCATACAGGAGCCTGTATTTTCATTCATAATTCATAATTCGAACTAGACCGGCCTCCCCCCAGGAGCTTTAAGGGTATTGCCAAGTTTAGGGTGAAAAATTGTTTCTAGTAATACGCAAATCATTTTGAATAACGGTTACGTTTGAAACCAAATAACAAGAGTTGTCCAAAACAGTAATCAATGGGAAAATTGGAAGCAGCCATAGAGTGCAGATAGGGTTCGAAAGGCAACCCCTTTTTTCTATCAAAATTTGGATAGAATATGTTGATAGAACATTCAGTTTTAATAAAAGGTTAATATACAATGGAAAACTAATTACAGTTCGCACACTAAAATCCTGGCCATTTTAACAAACTTGCGCAAGAGAGATACTGATAATGAATGTTTAGAGTGAGATAGATGATTTCTAAATATGCATATGTCACTGGCAGTAACAATGTGAATTTGGTTTTTCACCACACTACGACGAAATCACCTGTTTTACAAACGTCAAAAGCGGACCGAAACATACTGTTTGCCGCCACAGGACTGAAAACGTTGGGGGCCCTAGGGCCGAAAGTCAGCTGATCGTTTATTTGCTTGAAACAACGTCAGAACATCACATAATTATATGGCATTCAATAGGTTCCAAAGACAGGATAGTTGCGATCATATGATTGTCATAGCTGTTGTTCGTTTGAATCATGATAAAGAAGTTGAATCGTCACTCATAACCTTAAAGTTTTGTTTTTAAGTGAGTCAAATAATAATAATTTTTATAATTATTTAGGGTATATTTCATTGTGTAGAGTGGTGAAAAATAGCGTTCGCACCTCGGCCGAAAGGGTTTTGCAGCTATCAATCGTTTCAAATTCGAGACGAAGTCGAGAATTTGAAACATGATCTCGAGCCTGCAAAACCTAATTCTCGGCCCTTGTTGCGAAATATACTATTTTGTACCTGTTTGGTTTTGTTTTGGATAATAATGTAGTCTTTTTTTACTGTTCTTGAAGTTTTTTATCTTGCTTCTGCTAGATAGTGACTCTTAAACCTGTAAGTCACAAAACTGTCTTGATAGCTGTCATATCGTTAATATTGAAATAGAATAATTTTAATTTTTGGTACCATATAATTACTGTACAGTGTCAAAAGCATTTCAAACTTAGATTTGGCTAGTAATTAAAAAAAACCCTTTTAACAGTATATTTATTTAATAAAAAATTGTACCCAATTCTCATAAACTTTCTGAAACATTCAAACATTTCTTTAGTTAATTTGCTCTCGCATTTTTCATCATTTGACATTTGAAATTAATTGACACTGTACAATATTAATAGATGTACTAGTTGTTATTCCACAATGGCAACTTTTTATATTATAGTAGTAAAATAAAATTATGCATAATACAACTACGGGTAATTGACATTAACGGTATACGTGCAAAATACATAAATGGGTAAACGACAGTAAAATTTTCAAAAGACGTGAATGACAGCAAAAATAACTACTAGTTTGTCTATTTACCGATGGTGGGTAAAGGACAAGTAACTTTGTGAAAAATAAATATCCTACTTTTTTTCATGTAAAGGGCATTTTACTTATACTTGTGGGGAGTTTTCCAGAATATGACCAACCTTATAGATTTATTGAGTTAAACAGTATGTTTTTATGCCTCTGGATTGCTTGTAAATGCAAGTTTAAAGATCTAATTTTCAAAAATCTCTCAGGGGAGGGCCTGGACCCCCCCCCCTCCGGTCATTGCGGTCTCTCCAAGGATGATTCCTGGGTGCCCCACTGACTTCCTATTTTACGTATAACCATTTGCACACAGTGCAGTCAGTATGAATAAGTTAGTTAGAAAGATTATTATTAAGTTATTAAATTACTACCCATAAATGAAACACTAATCAGTTATCTTTGTCTAAATACAAATACAAATTCTAATCCCATATGGCTGTAAGTGTAAGGAATTATAAAATAAAAATATATAGAACCATATATCCTTGCTTATTTTAACCTATTTTAAACTGTGATTCTGGTCTAGTTCCAAATCTATTTTATATAATTAGCATAACATACTTAAATTTTTAAAATTTACATAGATTAAGGATGATATGTTAGGACATTATATGGGAAATGTGAGATGTGCGTCTGTGAATAGCTCATCACCCACTCCATATGCAGCTTATTATTCATGAGAACCCCAGCATTAAGTACTATATTCCTTGTTTTCTTGTTTTACAGTTGGAATGACAATGAAATTCAAAACTTTAGTTAGCGAGAATGAAAACAGAACGATAAATACCATAAAAGTTGTCTTACATCAAAGTATAACAAAAATGTTGGTTGTACTGATTAAGTTATTTGATAGTAATATTATAATAACTCAGGGGTTTTGTATTTTTTTCAAAACTGAAATTTAATCATCATTTTATTATTGCTCTATGTTAGTTTTAACTTCTCATATTATCATAATAATATGAACATTTACACATTCATATTAACATTCATTGTGTCGTAACATTTTTTAGTTTATGCAGTACTTCATAAAGTAGACAACGAGTACTGAATGTTCGAAGCAACAGTTTCCTTTTGAGTAAACATTTAAGAAAAGTTTTAACTTAAATAGGATGTCTTTTGAAAACTTGATACTCTAATTCATTTAGATAAGAATAGTATTCAAATGTTAAGCTTTACACATTGTCTACTTCAACTGCATTGTTACTTGCGCTTCCACTTTCACATTTCAGAAACTGTTGGACAAATAAAAAAATGTTATTCATATAGTGTTTTAAAAATGTATGTACTACTATCCAGAACCTACATCCAGAAATAAGTAGATATATTTAGAATAATAATTTAGAAAATTCCCATATGGCACTCAGCAAATTGTTACATTTATTTTTAAGATAAAATTGAAAATATTTGTGGGTATTAAATAAATGAAGACTTAGCCATTTTTAGTTTTAAAAGCTTATACAGCATATCTCAAGAACTATGAACTGATCAAAAATTGTTACTTTGTCAACAAGGTTCCGAAATTTAACTTTCTAAAGAAAAATGAATATCTGATTTTATTCTTGAAAAAAAAACTTAAATTGTCCCACATTTGCTGTGATAGCTTCAGAAATTTATAAGTTGTTTTTGTTGTACCTTAATAAAATTAGACATTTTTGTTTATTTTATTACATTTTGCTTTTTATTTCGTAACATTTTTTAGTTCAGACTTTTTGGGATGATAAGCTATCAGAACTAAAAATGGCATACATTTTCAATGTGTACAAAGGAGGAAATTGATAATCTGAGCCAAAATTAATTGTACCTATTATTGTTTGGGTACCAAATTTAATTTGACCTCTAACAAGTTTTTATAGCTGTACTGTATTGTGTGAAAAATAAATACAGACAGACACTACATGGGCAGAAATAAAAAAAATGCTATTCTACTTTTTCCAAATTATTTTGTATGTAGAATCTGGTTATGCATAGCACAAAGCACTGACCACATTTTTGAACCACTCTTTATAATAACAGTTTCTTTTTGGCATAACAAATATGTGACATGGTTTTTCAAAATATCATTTCATAAATCTGAAGTTTAATTCTAGCCCAAAAACCCAATACAAAAAAATTCCATTCAGTAAAGTTAATTTAACTCGGTGATGTTTTAGGAAAAAAGTTTTTTAATATTAATTTGATAAATATATCTGTACATTTTGTATACAGTATCTCACACTTAGCGTTACTTTATATACCATATTCAAACGTTGAGAACTGACAAAAAAACTTACCAAAAAGGCACTATGTTCTCAAATGCAACCTAAATTGAAACCTGATATTTTCTTAGTTTCTCCACCAAGCTTTATTTTGAGTCAACAGTGATGAATGTTAAGTAAACTGCTTAAAAATAACAATAACAGTTCTACAAAACACCACCATACAGTATAAAAATCAATCAAAATATCGAAAGACATCAATGGTTACACTGTTGTTACTTGGCACTGGGCTGCTTATGTACTTGGCAAAGCACTCCGCCTGCAGCTCTATAATGACCGAGACAGCCCAAAGGATGCTAGTTTATGTTTCCTGTACCGTAAAAAATATTTAAAGATAATAAAAATTTATAGTTCATGAATACATTGAGTTTATATTACAATTTTCTTTAATTGTTCTATTTATTACAAGTACATTTTTACCAACGATAAGTATTAAAATATTAAAAGTTTTATATTCAAGTAAAGAATAATTTTTTGAGGGGGAATTAAGGTTATTGGAACAATATATTTTTAGGAGATTTTTCAAAACTACATACTATGTATTTGCGCATGTTAAAATTTGGCATAAATATTTATTTAAAAAAATTCATGTCCTCAACTAATAGTTAGGAAATACAAAAATTACCTCTGTTAAATATTATTTATTGGACCACTTTTAATTTACTATTTTAGGTATACTATTTGGTTTTTACCAGAGTTAAATATAACTTAATCTTTACATCTAATTCTAAAGTGTCAGTATGAGAGAGACTGTTGTTGTGTTCAGAGGAGGTTCGGGGACGACACATCCGGTGTGGAGCGGAAAAACTAAATTATTCAAACTTTGAACATTAGACTCACCCGCAGACGAGAGATTAACTAAGGGGGTTCTGATGTTTTATCTATAAATTTAGTAGTATTTTACCAGAAAAGAACTCTTTTGAATACGTATGTGCTTAAAATTCTTTTGCATTGAATTTTGATTTGAAGGAAATTTTTTACACTGAAGTCCTAGTACTCTTTTTTCTTAGAACCTTTTTATTATGATAGACCTTTGAGGTTACTCTTGGCAGTATGTAGTTTGAGAATATGAAGAATCTAAGGGGATCTTCCCTTGGGTAAATGGTAAATAAATTTATAAACTCTCTTTGGATATTTTTCCATTAAAAAATAAAAGTTATGCATACTCTACTTATTTTCACTTTTGTTCACTATTTTTACCAAAATAAATATGAATAAAATAAATGTTTAAGTGTATCATGTAGACAGCTAAATAATGTGATTTTTAGAATAATTTTACTTAACAATGAAAGAACCACAGCTTTTATATTTAACACCTTTTTAGGGTGTTATTAATTGAAAGATGTAGGGGGCTAATAGGATTACTGATATTGCAAGGGTTTTCAATCAGCAAGAGCTCAGCCATGTAATTTACCTTGGATGCAAAGTGCGTCAAAATCTATAGTATAGTATCCAAAGTATTCCAGCATTAACAATAAAACAATTAGAGATGCTGTTTAATTTAGAAATAGCGGAGGTAATCAAAGGTATCAAATGTTTTGTAGGGTACCTCAAAGTACAGAAAACTAGTGAGGCAATATTTTGCCTTAAAGACTCAACAATGATATAGAATTTTTAAGTCTGGTTTTATGATTTTACAACATACCAAACCTATATCAATTGATTGCAAATTTAGTATGTTTTATAAAATATTTTAAACTGTCCCATATTCCAAGGACTTATTGAAGGACCCAATTGATTTTAAATTCTAGTTATTTGTTGTTAACTTATTTTGAATATTACCAGTCTTCAAGAGCGAAAATAGGAGTACTTAACTGTTTACTCTGGTAGAACGACATGAAGAATTATTACATAGAGTAGTTTTTAAAATCAATAAAAATACATTTATAACAAAATATAAATAAATAGATTCGTGTTTTTTAATTAATTCGGAATAGATTCAAAATTCTAGTTTTAAATGCCAATTAGCGATTTACTGGATAATATGGACAAGACTTTTTGTTCCAAATGTCTTATGGTATTACAATTGTATAAATGAAAACAATTATTCACATTATATGTCATCTTGCAGTAACTTCAGCTCAGACTGGTTTTTCGTAGAAAATCAACCGGGAAAATGTTCTTCAAGTGTCGAAGCAATTTACATTACCATACATTTGAATCCTTTTTGAAATATCATACCTTAAATTGACTATAAATAAAAATAAATAAGGGATTTTCGTACCAGTAAAATAATTACTCATAAAAACATTAAATCAACCAGCAATTAATGGATTTCGTGGGTAGGGCCTCCAAGAGTATAATGAAAGTTAGGGGGTTGTTTAACGATCAAAGTGCATTCATTGTGGTAGTGACATGGAATGTAATCGTGGCAGTGTAAAGTACAGTAATGTCAAATGCGACAGAGCTGTCCTCTCACTACACCCAACTTTGTCAACACTATGTGATGAGGTGAACGTTGCAAGTGTTATTTCAAAGCGATGACAAAATATTACATGAAAACATCTGTCAGAGCTATCGGTACTACTAGTTATTTTTAAAAGACCCCATCTTCTATCTAATGTAGTTAAAAAAAAAGTTTCTATGGTTATTTCAATTAGGCGTACGGTTCAGAATAAAGTTTTATTATTTATTCATTAAAATTAATAACAAATAAAACTTTTGTTCAGTTCAAAACAAAATTTTTAAAAATTTGGGTTGTCGGGAAAATCAAAATTTTACTTACAAACAATTATTGGAAAAAGACTATTTTATTTATTTGGTGGACTTACAGATAGTTGATAGTTTGGTCTATACAAGGAAATAATTTTACAGGTTATCATCATCATTAAAGGTGATCATCAGTATAGTTAAGGTTAAAAAAATAAATCACACTTTTTTAAATTTAGTACTTATAATATGATTAACAATACCTCAACTTAAGTTTGTTAAGGTGAATTCGAGTTGGTGTGAGTTGCGTCAAAGGTGTTGCAAAGCAGATTAAGTCTGTTCCGCGGAGTCTCTGTTCCATGTTCATTGTTTGAAGGCTATTGTTTGTGTTGGACAAGTTGAGAACCTTTGTGATTGGTGATTTAGTCTTAACATGCTCAATGCCTTTAGGGAAATAGGTATTTTCAATCTATTATTGGCTAAACTTGGTCTTAATGTAAATTTCTGATGTATCTGTTGCGCATAAGATAATAAAATAATACCAACATTCGAGCTCAATACCGCATAGCCATAGCAGAAAGGTCTGATCTAAATTAAATTTACTACAAGCACATTAACTGAAAAAAAGTTAAGCAACTAAACATTATACTTGCCTTACTGTATTTTATAGAACATGTGCAGAATAATAGTTATACGATATTGTTTACATTTCTCAAACTATCAAATAACTTGATTGACATAGGTTTTAAATCATTTCAGGTCATTTTAAGGAAAAATCTTACCTTTTCCAGCAAAACACTCATGACATTTGTTTATAAAAGCCTGGGGGAAAACATGAACAAAGTCTGATGTGTTAAATAAATGATTTCTTTAATAGCATCATTTGGGATAAAAATGGGATGTGATTCGTAACGAACCATATAATTCTGCATCCAAGCAATTTTTAGTTTTGTCTCCATTTCTTACACTAGTATTCCATCAGTAAAACAATAAATTATAATGTTAAAATTATAAATATTACAATTATTCTTTCAAAGTGTCTTGACTTATCTTTAAACAAACCATTTGTCTTTACAGTCATTAACTAGACAGCAGGAGAATATCTTATTCAAACTTCGTTGATTAGTTTTATTGCTCTCTGAAAACCAACGTCATCTTCGTGAGAAATTGCCTTGTAAATTGGATGTATATGTGGAAACGCTGAGAAAGTGTGGAATGAAGTAATTAATTGCACCATTTTATTGTTATTTTCTGCCATTTTGGGAAAATGTACAATATACATCTTTTGATCAGGATCTGTTTAGACTTTATTTATGCTTCGACTACCTTTGTGTTTATAGTTGAATTGATTAAATTGTGTCCATTTTAATGTAGCAATGACGCGCAAAAAAAAGGTAAAACATGTGAGAGCTTAATCTTTAAAAAAATATTTAATAGTAAAACGGTAGGGCATACACGACTTTGTACAAACCAGTAGTTGTGTATGTGGGCAGAGCTAGAAAAAGCAATTTTTAGGTTTGTTTATCAAAGTGACTTGGATCACTTGACAATTACAGCGATATTTCTTTGATGAACGAAAATTAAATTGGTTCAACTAACGCATCACAGATACTGGCGTTGTTAAAACTGGTTCTGAACTCGACTTTTAATTAAAGAGAAATTGGGAATCGAGGAAACCCAAACAAACAGAAGCGCGGCCGGCAACTGCTCGCTGTACTGGCCTCGAGAAATGTGCTTCATGACATTATATGTCATCTTTATATGTCCTTATCCTTTCATCTTATATGTCATGACGAGGGATATTCCGCTTGGAGCTTACTTTTTTCCATAATATTTTGATGTGAACCCAATAGAGCGCAATCATAAAAATCTGAGCGAATTATACCTCTCGTTAAATAATTTTGACGCCCACGTCACATTACATTACATTTTACATTTACATTATATTGACATTTATATTATTTTTTTTGCTTACATTTTGAATAAGCAAGAAATATCGGGAGGCAAGGGCGGCCATCCTCCCTATATGGCGCACTCCCTTCCCCAAGGCAATGATGCAACCCCTGAGGCGATGATACATCCCCCTACCCACAAGGAAACAACACATGCACTCACCCTTCCAAAACTATACCTTACCCTTCTTCTGATATTAGATAAGGTAATCCTGTAGTGGCGTAGGAAGACCTTTGCCAAGGGGGGATCCCGTTACCGCCTAGCGAAAAGGGGGACTGGCGGCACTCACCCGAAAACATAATAATAATTAGAACAGTAAACTCACATTTTAGACAATCTAAAGACATACAACAAAAGTTACCTAATTTAGGCTGTCTTTCCGTGTTTGGATTAAAGAAAATTTTGATCATCTAGGGATTTTAGTACAATGCCCTTTAAACAACAAAAAAGTTTAATCATTTTTAAAATATAGTTGCTTCAGTTGTTTAGTAACCAGCGGTAAATAGGTGCGATGGTTTTTTACAGCCGTTCTCGTCTTTCGCATTACAACTGGCGTCGTTTTATCACCCCTAGTTGTTAAAAATTATGGGCAATTGTCTTTCAAGGCGGTTTGCGTCATTAGCAAAGTTTTTCCGCTGTTTTCCCAATATCGATATAGGCGCGATTGTTTTTTAAACGCCCTATTCATTACGTACCCGTTTGCCCACGATCGGGAAATAAGCTCAGTTGTGCTTTATTAGGCCTACGACCGTTTACGGCCAAACTACGGTTGATAGAAACAAACGTTACCGTCAACCAAAATATATAATTTGAGTGCGTCTATCTCTTAGCTTAGAAAAATTAACCCGAAAGTGAGATGTATAAAACAAAAATGAGGGGGTACAAAACTTTATTTGAACATCCTAATAAAGTTTGAAACAAGTTCGTGACGGGTTTTTATTGTTCCTTGTATTAGAGACAAAAACGCGAAAAATTGCAAACGTCTATTTTTTTTAGCTTTTAACTTGTAAACTATTTATTCTACAGACATGTCATCCGATGTTTTTTTCTTTAAGAGTATTGAATTCTACGTCGAATGACATTCAAATCATTAAGATTGATTTAACCCTTCAGCTGCTACAACCCATTCACCGTCTAAGTTCTCTAATTTTGACCATAACGTAGACGTAGCCCTGTAGCGGAAACCTTGCAACTGTTTAGGGATGAGAACAGGAAAACGTCGATCCAGTATATTTCATAATAGGTACAATGGGTTTGATTTTTTCATAAATACTAGTTATGGAACATTTTCAAATTGAACGTAGAGATTCATACTGTATAAAGCACGTAATGTATTTTTTATACAATAAATTCGCCTTATATAATCAATAGTTTTCTCAAAGTCTAAATCTTCTTTTTATGTACCTTCTCAAGGTCTTTTAAAACGGTATTTCTTAAATATGAATCCGGTGTTTTCTCTCAAAGAGCAGCACCTGTCAATTTTAGTTATATTTTTGTAAAATTTACAATTTTGATAAACGGTTGTGGTAGAGCGGTTAATCTTATAGGCACCGTTCGACGTGGGATTACATGCTATTTTAAAAAGCAATGAGTAAAATGTCTAAGAGTGCTTGAATTGCAAGCTTATAAATGAACAAAAGTGCACAATTTACGTGGTTGCTTGCTTTTTTTCAAAAGTCGCCTAAGTCAGAATTCGTCGCAAACTTATTCTAAACTGGAGGATAATATAAGGATTTAAACTATTTCCGGGAATCTCCCAAATTTTTGACTTTACAAGGCTTATTTGCCAGGACAAATTTTGTTTTCTTAAGTCAAAAAGCGTAAGGTAAATTTTAAGAAGACAGATGCCGTTATTTTGATTTCCACTCACTCTGAAATGGAGAGCAAAATAAATGTGAAAATAAACAAAAGTGAACGAAAAATAAAGATTTTTATCAATACTTGTCCAATAGACCCAGCAGAATGGATACTAGTTGATATAAAATAGCCGAATATCTTAAAAATGCCAGATTTGCAAATAGATTACTTTTGTGAAAAACTGTTATATTTGCAGTTATTAAATAATTCACAATTCAAGATTGAAATAATTCATATTTTTGAATGCACGATATTTGTTTTGGCCTGGATATAATGTTTTGAATCCACCTTAAAGGCAATAATTAAATTCTCTAGGAGTACATTAATTGACTTAGAAAAAAAAAACATTTGCTGAACTTTTAGAGTTGCAGGAATCCAAATTGATGGTAAGGTTTTATCACAAAAGAATGTGCTGAAATGTCAAAAATTACTGATGCAGTACTTGCAGGGTGCTACAGGATCCACTTTCAAATCAGGTAGCTATTTTCTGGAAAATGAAAAGTGCAGTCTATTAAAATCATAAAAATCACTTCCGAAATGTATATATATGAATATGCACAGTTTTTAAATACATTTATATTTGTGATATGAAAATGATGCAGACTAAATTATATTGTTTTAAAGTTGGGTTTGGTTTCAATTAGAGAGTGGGTAGCCACGTAAGCTGTCGATGCCCATCAAACTTCTACCTTCGCAAGTTTATGTACTTTATTGATGATTTAAACAAACCCAATTTTCTATTAAAATGTCAGTTGTGGATTTCAATTTACAATCTAAGTGAAAAGGAAAATATCCAATGTCCTTAAAGAAAATGTTTTGCTTTTATTGTTTCATTGCAGCACAAAATTTCCCAAAGGATTATAGTCTAGGCAACGAAAGGTTATAGAGGGAATTGCATGGATCACAATTTTTGACTTTTTAACTTTGTTTGGACTAGTTAGGAGTAAAAAATATCAAAAGACCCGCCCTTAGCCCTTGAGCCGGCTGGGCTGGAAGGGCCTAAAGGTACAATTTTTTGGTTTTTCCTAAATATCTTGAAAACTATCAACTTTTAGTATCCCCTATTAAATTTGAAAATTAAAGAAAATTAAATTTCCTGTAAGAAAAATGTATAATATGTCTACTTTGGTCCAACCGTTTACAAGGTAAGCACTAATTTTGTTAATATTTAAAAAAAATTCCCTTCCATAAGTCATACATGTAAATTTGTGGATAACATAGATGCCCAATTGGGCAACGTTTTTTTCACCTAAAGGAAAATGAACAGCATTCAGGATATATTGAAAAAATTTCCAGTAATGTGACACCTCAATCATAAAAATTGGTCTAAAATTAAGGTAAGGTGTTGGTGAGCTCACAAAAAACGTTATTTTTCAAGGAATTATTACAATTTGTTATAATTCCTTGAAAAATGACGTATTTTGTAAGCTCGCCCAACGCCTTAATTTTAGACCAATTTTTATGATTGAGGGGTCAAATTTCTGGAAATTTCGTCAATATTTCCTGAATGCTGTTCATTGAAAAAAACGTTGCCCAATTGGGCATCTATGTTACCCACAAATTGACATGTATTTATTATGGAAGGGATATTTTTTAAATATTAACAAAATTAGTGCTTACCTTGTAAACGGTTGGACCAAAGTAGACATATTATATATTTTTCTTACAGGAAATTTAATTTTCTTTGATTTTCAAATTTAATAGGGGATACTAAAAGTTGATAGTTTTCAAGATATTTAGGAAAAACCAAAAAATTGTACCTTTAGGCCCTTCCAGCCCAGCCGGCTCAAGGGCTAAGGACGGGGACTTTTGATATGTTTTACTCCTAACTAGTCCAAACAAAGTTACAGTCAAAAATTGTGATCCATGCAATTCCCTCTATACCTCTTTTTGAGCATTCATTGCCTGGACTATTATTTCGATTAGTTGTAAGTTTTTTTTTAACTGGAGGTGACAAATATATATATCAACATATATTATGTTGAATCGTTTTTATTATTTCGAAAAATCCTTAAAGAAGTTGAGGTATAAAATCACCATAATACGAATTTTTAGAAATGATAGTATTTAGTCAGTAGGCAGTGTTACCGAATTATATTGTCTCAAAAACCTGATTGATTGTAAATCTTTCCTTTTCTTAGTGCCAATTAAGAAGTTGCCATCTCAAGTCGTTCTCTGAAGTTTGGATGATCTCGAATATTTCCCTCATTTGTTATGAGGAACGTAGTTTTTCACCAACGGTCATTAAAGCGGAAATGTAAGAAAGAAACCCTCTTTACCTCAACATTGCGATAATATTGCACTGAACACGCCAACCGGACTCTTCTTTTGCACACTTTTTGTTTTATCCTAAGTAATTGTGTTGCAATTTTGTATAAGATTATTGAATTCATTCTCTTCTTATGGCTTATGTGACAGTTTTACGTTGGGCAATTTTCAGTTTCATGTATACTACGTTTTTACTCATAAAATTTCATTTTCTTACCATGCATACAATATTGATGATACAGATTTTATAAGATAACCGAATAATTAAGCAATTTTTCTTGGGAAAATCGAATTTGATTACAATTGTTATGCTGGTTTGTACGGATATATAATATCTTAATTATTAAAATTTCAAAAACTACGCGATTATCAGACTTTATTAAGCATAAAGTATACTTGTAAAGTGATTATTAAAGTACAAAGTTAATACAAATCTTTACATAGACTTTAAAACTCTACTTCTACGTAACAAAAAAATTGTTATTTGTGCATCTAGGGACTAAAGTGCAACTTTTTCTCCCTGAGGGAAACTGTTGTCGACCGATGGCGGTCGACAACAGCCGAGGGCGACAATTTCCCGAGGGAGAAAAAGTACTTTAGTCCCGTGATGCACACAAAAGTTTTCCTCCACCTACACCACTAACAATAACTAGGTATAACACTGTAACTTTACCTTCAGATGATCCTTTGCTTCAACAAACTGCATTACAATCACATAGCCTATATAAATAAATAATGCAAGGTATTTAGGCTTTAATTTTAACCATTTTATTCACACTCTTCTCTAAAAATACCCTAGGCCTAACTTATTTGTTCACAAATATGCAGGAATATAGCCTAAACTACAGCAAACTCAAAATGGATACGCTGTCCTGCAGACAACGGAAACGGACTCTCTTCAACATAGAGAAACAAATTGAAATCGACAGTGTTGCCATATTTTCTCACTGTCCACCGCGGCGTTGCCGGATTTCTTCCCATGTATTTCTTATGAGATTACTTTTAGTCCCGTGGGACTAAAAGTAAGTAAGTAAATCCCATGGAGTATAAACTAGTACTTAAATATTCTATTCCAGGGACTAAAAGACGACTATAGATAGTAGGTGGAGGAAAAGGTTTTTTTACAGAGAGAGGCAATCCTGGTTTCGTCCGGGTAGTTTTTTCTTGTCTTTAACCTGAAAAATTAATTAAGACTATCTTAGAACAGCATTATGTTGCTAACGTTAGAACTATTTATAAATGATAAAGCACGACCAAATCATATGGATCCAGCGATCACAGAATAAGATAACCTCTTATTCCGGGCTCGCTACAGAGCGCTTCACCATGTCCAGTCGCCTGCAAATGTAGCGCAGTAGCCTATACGAACCAGCGACCACCGAGTACAATACGGAGCACACGAGGCGCGACGGCGCGACGTGAAGCCTAAATTTGCTTCCAGTCCCTACGCATGGAAAAAACTGCGTAAAAAATTTCAAATATGGTTTCAAATTAAAGCTCTGCATGTCAGTATTACTATATAGTACCTGACATAAATGGTTTACAGGCAGACTACACATCGTAAACACTGATAACATAGAAGCTTGTCCCAACATTTGTTGAGAGAAGCTGCCAACACGGAATGCACTTTTAACGTTCCTGTGATGTGTAAACTGCCTCTAAACCTTTTATAATTGGTACCATAGTGACTGTGAGATTCAGCCCTTTAATTTGATACCACATTTGTATTTTTGTAGTTGGCTATAATTTTGTAAAGAGCAGTTAAGAATTTAATTTGTATTTGTGCAGGCGCCGAGCGGATAAACTCTTCCACAAAAACTAAATTATTGACCAAACTACGGCAGCTATTTTTTTCAAAAACGAAGATTGAAAAATTTAACTATTTAGCAACAATTTCCACCATTTTTATTTTACCTGACCAAAAAAAAGTAGCAGCCGACTACTTTTTTCATGTCAAGTTTTAAAATTGAATAAAAACTTATATTTTTTGAAATATGATTGATACTATTACCGTTGAAAACTAAAGGACTCTTTTCACGCAAAATTTCAACCTTAAGCCTCAATGCTAAATGGTGTGAAATACGTGTTATTTGAAATGTGAGCATTGCCAGATTACGCGGTTTTAAACGCCGCGCCGTTTTATGTTTCTATGCGTCGACAATGTGGTGTCCAAGACTTCATTTGCTGTGATGCTAGTAAGATAGGCATAATACTCCGTCTATTTGTACGATGTAGTCTGTGATACAAACACAGAATGTAGCGCAGTGTACACGATCACTACGCTATCACTCTTGATACAATGTTGTAGGAATTCTGTACAAAGTACAAATCCTTCAGTGCATGCAAATAAAATATGTGTACTTTATGATTTCGCTTGATTGGCCGGTTAAAGTTTTAGATTTACCAAACCCTTCGTAGTTCAAAATATTTATACAAATTTGTTTTTATTGTCATTTATTTTTAAAAACCATCAAACCCTGTTGAATACAGTTACAGAATCTGTATTAAAGCACCATATATAATTACATTTTGTTCCATCATTAAAGCAGAATGTTCCATGTTAACGATCTAAAATCAGTGGATTTGTGGCTGATTGAACGAATGGACTTGTTGATTGTCGAATTCACGTGTATGCCTTTAAACATTTATTCAGTGTTTGGAGGTGTTTCTTAAATATCTTCATCATTTTTCCTTTTTTCTTAAATTAGCTGACAACAATACAAAAGTGGCATAAAATTTGCAATCCTATTCATTTCTTGTATTTCCATTTTTTATTTTTCTTAATGGCATACTGCATTTAAAAATATATTTAAATATTGGTCGCCAGCTACGTAAGAACATATGGCCTTGTTTAAGTCGAGGCAAGGTTTGTGTTTAAATTTATTGTTTTAAGTAACTAATGTGTAATAAGTAACCCGCCGATGTAGCCTATCACAAAAATTAAATACAGTACACAAAATTCTGTGAGCTATCTTTTTTCAAATATTGCAATGTTGGGGTGATCTGCGATTTGAATAAGTTTTTAGGGGTTTTCCAATGGACCGATTTTGCATCTGTTGAAAAGTACCTTTTTGTAAATTTTGGCGGTAGAGAAATTAGGTCACTTGGAGAAATTGAAAGATTTATAGTTGGCAAGGGAATGTACTAATTTTTTTCCTAAAAGCAGCAAATTTCCGCAGCAACATTGGAATCCAGGTGTCCGATTTTTGGGGTTAGGGCTGAATATAGTTCCAAAATGCACGATAATAGATTGTGCAAAGTTTCATAACGGTAGCCGTAAACCTAATATTCCACCAAAAGATGTAGCTATCCTACATCACTATCCTCACTATTAGTAAGATCATAACTTTAATAATATATCTAAGAGCGAGGAAACAAAATAAAAGGCTCATGTGTGTGAATTGCAATAAAAGACGGAACAATCGCTTGCGATCAGATTCTCTTAGATGTACAGTATTAATTTTGATATGTAGGGCCTTACGTTTGCAAAGCCAAAAATACGAAGCAAATCAACTTTAATACTGAATAAATATTACTCAATGTAATATCCATTATTTGTGTTGCTTTCTTTTTTTATTATTGCTATATTTTAGTTCGGGAATGCTGATTTCGTAACTTGAATCTTTTTCAATGACACTACTTTAAAATCAAGCAATAATTAATTAGTTCTATTTTTAATTTTTGGTAGTATCTACAATAGTTTATGATTTACATAAAAATTAAAAAAACATAATTTATTGCAAAACATGTTCCTTCGAGTATCACATATCAAACTCTTATTTTGAATCGTTTATTAATTGGAAGAGCTAGATCAAGGTTTTTTGTATAGGCTACTCACTCACCAGGTGCAAGTGGTGAGATTTTCTGCACCGGCAACGATACCGGCGTGGTATAGGCATGATATCAGCTTACCCGGAGTTATTCTAGCCAAAAAATGTTCTTTTATTGTTTATATGTATTCTGGGTAAACATTATAATATAATATATAAAACATAACCAAACAGTCATTTTGGTGTTTAGCCCCTGAAATGGAATTCAACTCAACAAATCTGTTACACCAGCCTGTTCTAACCAGTTCAAAAATAGAAATCTTTTGGATGACTGTAGATAAAATATGATTTTCTATATTCTGATTGGCAAGTTAGTTGGGGGAGATGGATCGGGGCGCTGCTATAATCAGTTTTCGGGGCACTAAGTCCAAAATTAAGAGTTTTGGGCCTGTGAGCAAATTAAGCCCCATGAAGTTGAAACTCCCTCCCTCACGCTAGAATGCTGCGTGCGTACTCTTTTGGTAAAATAAATCGTATTCAACAAAGAAAAACAGTGATATTCTAGGTGTCAAAAAGTACCTTTTTCTATTATTTTGTTTGCTTGTATTAACAGTATTTATGTACTTTAAATTAAATTGGCATACCTGTTATTAAAAGATCTTTGGAAAGCTTAGGTTTTGGAACAGTTTTGCAGAATTTGCCAATCCCTAGCATTTTCCTAAATATGGGAAGTCTTTTTAAGCTTGTTTTTCTATAGTTATGAAGAAAATTATAACTTTTAAGTTCTAATTAATTTAAAAAGCTATTTTGAAGTTCCAGGTTCATGCAAATCTACTTCTTCTAAATTTTAATTTAATGTAGAATACGATGGTAGAGTCAAAGTTTAAGGATGTATCAAATTAGGTAAGAAAATTCAGTTTTCTTGAGTAAATGTACATGTTATTAAAAAAAGACAAAATAATTATTTTAAGGTGGGAGTATGGAAAATAATTGCTTAAATTGTGGATTTGAATCACATTTGTATTGTTCTATCATCTAAAAAATTTCAAGGCTAGGTCAAGACTACCCTGTATTTGTAATTCTTAATTTTTGAGATTTTTGCAACCAAAAATCACTGGAATCGCAGGTTATTTTCATCTTCCATCAAGTGAGCATTAAATCAACGATTTTAAATGAGCAGTTGAAGCTGTACCGGATTTGAAATTGAACACCGGTGGTATGTGAGAAAGAGTTAGTAGCCTGGAAAAACCATAATCAGGGGGGAGGGACCGCCAAGGGTTGGTGAATAGTAGTCATATTTTTCGGAGGAGGGAGGAGTGGAGCCCCTCCCAGAAAGTCCAATTCTGAGCTTAGGATAGTCAGTAACAGCCGTAAAGATGATATTTATATATTTTTGTTACATCTGATGCGATTTAATATAACCTCGTATTAATTTATCCGAGAATGTGGCGCCCATCGCAGATTTAAATTTTACATCCTTGAACTTGCAACTATCATGCATCCTTGATAACTGACGTAAACTCAAAACTAAGGTAATACGGTCCATAATGTAAACTTAAACTAACGACCGAACTTTTCCCGGCACAGTTTTTACTTGATGGCATTAGCTTATCTCAAAGTTACAAGTTCAAGTTACAAGCAGTTGTTTTGCAGACTACTTTGTATACACTTACGTCACCATCCCGTAACATGCGCTTCGCTCGCTGGGCATCCCCCAAGTGCGCTTCGCGTTACTTGGAGTCCCTTTTTTAACTTCCTACGATCCTGAATACGAAACGACAAGGCCATTAGAGATATGTTAAATTCAGGATATTATTATGTATCAATTTTCTGTAGTTAAGGAAACTCCAGCAGGTTGTGCAGCAGGATAGAGTTACAGGTTATCGTATTTGAGGAAAACATAATGTAAAAGAATAGAAAAACAAAAACAGCAAATAAATTTATACCTTATTTGTACCTAATGCAAGAAAAATTATTTAATGATGAAATTTCTTTTTTGTTACATTTGCGATGATTAATTATCTTATACAGTATAGAGAATCCGACTGAGAATCTCTTATCAGTAGAGAGTCGAGCTGTTTGTTGCATTTTCTACAGTAATTAAAAATTAGCTCGTGATGAATTCAAAGAAAACATATTGTATGGAATCCAAACATAGCCGTAACAAACATGAAATCTGATAACATGAAACTTCATGTGCGGAAACCTTAAAGGAAACCATAAAAGTCGTCTATTTTGAGAGGAGTTATTTACTTATGTATTTTTTTATTCAAGACCTTGAATCTGACAAAAACAACTTGCTATATTAACCATTTTTTTTGTTTGATAGACAAAAATATTATTTTATCTGTGGTCTTATTTAATTCTGTAAGATGGAAAAAATATTAATAATTAATCAACAAGTTTTGATAACAATTTTCTGAACTTAAACTTTTTTAAATAGAAAAATTATCATAAAATCATATTTTCTACACGTTTTTAAACTGCTACCCCTACATCACGTGTAACCATAACGTAGACAAAAGTAATTTCCATTTCTAACTTAATTATTTTTATTTATATTTTACAATCAACTTTTCCACACGTTGCTAGCCGAGCATGCAGGGCGGCGCGCGTTACCTGGAGAGCGGGTAGATGTGTGGCGGACGGTGTCGGCGGGCGGCGGGCCTAGTGTGAGGGCGGCAGCGGCGCGGCGTCTCTTATACAGCCCCTAGCCGCCCCCCGCCCACGCCGGCCGAGGGTCTAATTGCTGGCAACACGTAAAACACTCTATCGAGTATAAGAGGAAATCGTTGAAGTAGTTTATATAATGATAACTAAAAACCATACATTTGTAATATAACTGGTTTCAACGTAATGGTTACAATTCATGGAGCGTAAACTAAAAATACATATGTGTACTGTCTGAAACTGAAGCGTAGATTTTGACCTCATATATACACACTTCGTGTTCTCATAATGGTTTCAAATGTATAGTATATGATTCTAAATGTACAAAAATATTTGAATTTTGCATTATTGAGTTGGAATGACGCTGTAGGTGAGTTGAATTCAAAAAGGTTTTTGTTTTATTAATTGCTAAATGTATGTGTACGTCATGCACTCCAACGATTTTTGAACGATTTTGCAATACCCAAAGAAAAAAAATTAATCAATCACTCGAAAAGATTCATATTGTTCTGCTTGATATCTGAAGTGGCAATTAAGAGGTAAACTTAACATCCCAGTTGCAGCACACCTGCACACTCAGCGAATTTCTAATGCTTGAATTTACACGTGTACCCTTGCATCTAGTAAAAGCAACGGACGTCCGTAAATAAAAGTGTAAAAATATTCTCCACAAAAATGACATGGGTAGTGAGTATGCAGGTTTGCTGCTACAAATATTTGAAAATGGGGGATTTCAAGTTATAACTGAGTGGATCTCAACTAGATGAAGCCACATACTCAGTTTGAACAAGATATTATGAAAAATAAGCAAGTTGTGCGATTTTATTCATTTCATGTAATGTTATGTTAATATTTGTTATGTTAATATTTGGGGATTCAAGGTCATAGTAAAGTATATGTCAACGTACCAAATTAAGAACGCGCAAACATAATTAATTGTGCATTATTTTTACATAGAGCAGTGAATCAAAATGCCAAATTATTTGTTTTTCAAGCTGAATTCAACGTTGAAAAACAAAATGAGATTATTTTGATATTTCTATTTATTAAAATACAAAAAACCCATTTTTAGGCGGTTTCCCCCCCTTAGCCCCCATCTGATATTCCGATCGGACTGGTTTCGAATTTATCCGAATAATTACCAGGTACTTTACACGCTTATGCTTAATTTTATTCCGATTTTGAACGGATGATGTTTTTGGTGTCTGGGGGCACCAAAACGAAAAGTTATGACGGTCCCGCGGTCAGAACCTACTATGAGGCCTAAGGTAATAGCTTTTCCCTAATAAGGGAAATTCGCTAAAAGGTTCAACACTTACTTCCAACCCCTCCAAATTGATATTATTAGTCTTTTACTGAATCCTGGAATAATTATTCTAAATATAGGAAGTTAGCCCCTCCCACTCTTACAAAGGTAATGTAAAACAAACGTAAATAAGAATTACAAAACCCACGTGGTGCACTCTAGTACCTGAATCACGTTTAACCCATCGCCTGGTCTTAACATACCAAACCACGTGTGATACCAATCACAGTTACCTATTGTACAAATACTCTATTGTGTGTAATTTTAACTGATTTTTAAATAAAGTATATCACAAAATATTACTGTATGTATTAAATACATGAAATAAATAAATTTGCTCTTGGTCCTTCTGCACATTTTTAAGGTTGAGAATATTTAATTTTAAAATTTGACTACGTATTTCTTTATATATATCGTTTTTTTAATAAGCATAGCAAGTATTTTTATACACTCGCTTCGCTCGCTGGGGGCTCCGCCCCCAGGCCCCCGTTTGTGTTCTCCCGCAGTTGAACAATACTCCGCCCCCAGACCTCCCATTATGAGTCCCAAAGACGGGGGTTTTGATTTTGAAAAGACACAAGACCAAATTAATTTAATTGTTTTGGTTGAAATTTTCCTACCTCAAGATATCTTAACATGGTAAAAACCACCAGTGCAATTGTAAACTCATTGCAAGTTCAGATTTAGAGAACTTTTTCATGGAGTTGATAGGGGGTTAAGTTGGCGAGTAGGTTTTGCCTCTGATAACAACGGGCCAGGTGTGAGACAAAATTGTTGTTTTAAAATAGTATTGCCAAACTTTTGAATAGTACTTGATTTTTCTTCTTTTATTGGTGGGATTAGGGGTCGAAAGCGTTTAAAAATGACAAATAACTTAGGGTTATTCATGGGAGGCGACAATAACAAATCTCTTCTGAAAAATTGGGCCTCTGAATCAAATAATAATTTTTTTAACAAGAGTAATTTTCTAGATATAAAGGTTCAACTTAAGACATGTATTTTAGAAATTAAAACGGGGTAAAATCGGCGAATGGCCTGTAATAAACCTTAGGGGTAAAAACCCCTCGGGTGATGAGGGTTTGGATATAAAAGTCGCAAGGGAAAGTTATTAAAACTATGTACAAATTCTCGGCACAAGGTATGTTGGGGTTCGGGAGGATGTTTGGTGGTGGGGATTGTTGGTTGTGGAAGGTTAATTATTTGAACGGGGAGAGGGTCCGGGGGCCAGGGGGTTAGGCAAAAGTATTTTTTTAGAAATAACAAAGTCAAACATTTGATCAGACTCCGCTTAAACGTGGGCGGTGAAACCGAGTAATCCCAAGTCAAAACTTGGGTCTCTCATTTAAAGAATATTTTAGAAAAATCAACGAGGAAAATTCAAATTTAATGAAAGTTCTTTGAGGGGTTGAAACGAAATAAATTGGCGAATGACCATTGATAGTGGCCTAAACCTGAGCGGTAAAACTGACTCTCTCCATGTCAAAACTTAGAATCAAAGTAAAAAATAAACTCACAAATAAAGAAAAGCCAAAAAACAAAGTAGAAAATTTACAAACAAATTTATTTCAGGGCACATTTTAGGAGGTGAGATAGGGCAAAATATCCGAAAATAAGAACCATAATTGTAGAAAAACTAATTTAAATACAGTATTGATCTTTGTTTTTCGAAAGGACCACTAGTTTGGTGGTTGTTAATTATTTGAAGGGGAAGAGGGTCGGGGGCCAGGGGGTTAGGCAAAAAGTATTTGTATAGAAATAACAATGCCAAACATTTGAAAATGGTTTAATTTGCTTCATTTATTGGTTGTATGTAGGGGTTGAAAGGGGTGAGAAAATGCCAATAACTTCGCTTAAACGTGGGCGGGTACACTTGAGTAATACCAAGTCAAAACTTGGGTCTATCATTTAAGAATATATTAGAAACCCCCAGAGGAAAGTTCAAATTTGATGAAAGTTCAACTTGAGGACTCTTTTAGGAGTTGAAACGGAATAAACTGGCCAAAGACATTTGATGGGGCGTAAACCTGAACGGTAAAACTGACTCTCGTCATGTCAAAACTTACAAACAAGATTAAACATTAACTAACGAATAAAGAAAACAAAAAATAAAGTTGAAAATAACAAACAACATGTTTTAAGGGTCCATGTTAGGGGTGAAAGAGGTGAGATAGAGCAAAATATCCGAAAATAAAAACAGAAATTGTTGAAAAATTTATTTAAATACAGTATTGATCTTTGTTTTCGATATGATAACTAGTTTAGTCATATTTTTTTACAGCTTAGCCATTTATTAGTTAAAAACGTGAATGCTGATGTGAACTATTAAAAAAAACACTAACATTGTACCATCATCGTATCTGTACTTTTTACTCAATTAAAAAGCAAATATGCCGTAGGGTCTCCACGGCTTGGGCTAAATTAATTTTTCTTTATGCACCAATATAACCATGAGAAAATTACTTCTGATATTTTTTAAACTTATCCGAATGGATGTAAAACCTCTTTAATTAACAGATACACTAAAACAAAAGTAAAGACAAAAATAACAAGTGGAATTTTTCCTTAGTACAATTGATCTTACTGTTATTTAAATGGTTCTGTAGGAAGTACAAAACTGAGAGGTGCATCCAAGACGGGTCCACAGCGAGAGCATGGTAAGAGGTGGTAATAATAAACACCCCCGTTGCAGCAGACCTGCATACTCAGCGAATTTCAAATGCAAAACAACATATTTCAATCCAACATAGCGAGATTTGACATGTTTTGGTAAGATCTGTAAGAATAACATGGGGAATGAGTATGCAGGTTTGCTGCTACAGGTATATAAAAACTGGGTGGTTTTAACTCAATATTTAGTAGATCTGAACTAGAAGAAGCTATTTACCAAGTTTTATCAAGATATGATGAAAAATAACAGAGATATAGAATTTTACTTATTTCCCATAAGATTAACATTGGGACAACGTACTGTGTGTACCACTTTCAATATCTCGGTAACTAATGGACATAGAGCAGTGATTCAAAATACTAAATTGTTTGTTTTTTTGAGCTGAATTCAATGGTGCCAACAAAAATTCGTTAAATTTTATTTTTCTATGAAAAAAACTCAAAAAACCCATTTTTGGGGGGTTTAACCCCCTCTACCCCCCCTTCCGGTGATCCGATCGGGCTGGTTCACGAACTCGTCCGAGTTATTACCACTTTACAAACACGTCTGTACCAATTTTCATTAAGATCGGACCATTTTTACGGCCGCTATCGTGCTAACACATATATAGATGATATATAGATATATATATATAAAAATTCGAACGAATGGTGTTTTTTGCTTCTGGTGGCCACAAAACGAAAAGTTATCATGGTCTCGGGCTTAGGTCTTACCATGAGACCTACGGTAATAGCTTCTTCCCTATAGGGGAAATTTGCTAAAAGGGGCCCTGCACTCTCCAAGATGGTTCTGCGACAAGAGAATGTAATACAAAAGGGCCAACGTGCTGTCCAAGACGGCTCAACGCCAAGATGTAATGCAAAGGATCCGTAATACAGCGCCGTAGCTTAGTTGGTAGCGTTCTGAGTTCTCACTCAGCCGGCCCGGGTTGAACTCCCGGCCGCGGCTATAAGCAATTTTATCATACGGAAGCGCTGTGACATGAGGCACCTTCTCATGGTTCGTTAAGAACCTTGGGATTTGACGGAGAGTAAAGACCTGGTCTTCTTCTAAGGTAAGGGCGGAGGGTGCACAATAAGCTAATGCTGCGTTGCAACACCATGGTCAAGCGAAGCCATGGCCCTCTTTTCTTTCTTTTTTTTAAAAAAAAGAAAGGGTCCGTGCACTTTCCAAGTGGCTGTTCCACGACAGTAGATTGTAATACAAAACGTCCCTGCACCCATTGATTGGTGGCAGGAAGTTCATGTAACATCCGAGCAATTCAAGAATACCCCTCGTGTAAAAATTAACGCACCCCTCAGAAAATTAACGCACTTACAGTAGAGAAGAACAGTGTCACATAACACATTTTGAGTGGCACTTACCTACAACACTCAAATCTTCACAAGTAGATGTATTGGTTTGAAATACAAATTGATTAACCTATCGTAATTTTGAATTATTGGTATATCTACTACCATGTACTTCTTACGAATTTAACACTCTTAATCCCTTACTCTAATACTCTTACTTTAAATCCATTCTTTGTTTTAAATTACTGATATAAAATTCATTATCACAGAATAAATTATCATGCGGAAAGTAGCTTGCAAGAAGGGCCAATAAATTGGGGTGCTTTTGTGCTTTAAACGTATAGGGCCAGACGTTGGCCCTACCAACGTCCAAACGACGTTGTACCTTACAGTTCGTATAACTTGCGCACTGTGCTGCTATGTCAATTTGATCTCTAGTAAAAACAACATCCACTCTAAACTACAGGAATGAATTCGGTCGTTGCCCAATCAATATATGCTGAGGGAATCGTTGTAGCATAGCCAATCAATGCTGGCTGGAGTGCAGTGAGTGCAAAGTGACCTTCGCCTCGGCCCCTCGCGCTGTCAAAGAGTTGGCAATTATCTTTTAGTGGATGTTGTTCGTCATTCAAATTACTGATTTTAATTACTTGTTAGAAATTACAGTTAAATTTTTATTTCTTTTTATAACTCTGATGATAGATGTATTAGTAAGGTAAATGCTCATAATAGCATATCTGGTTAGTCGGTTAATCGTCACACAAAAACAATTATTTTATGTGCTGAGTAACAACACACGTTTATCTGTACTTTTACTGATGATGGAATAGGTCAACTCAAATTTGAGGTTAGGCACATAAGCAGACTTAACCATGAATCGTTGTGTAACAATCAGCTGATGGGATAAGTCAACTGAAACATGAATCAATCGTAATGCAACAATCAGCTGATGTGCGAATTGCGTAATTTCATAGCCATCTTTTGTAATAAGGCCGCGGCGCTAGTAAATGGCAACATCGCGTCTAAGGGTCCAGCTGATTTGTTTACACATACTCTCTTATGGCACTATTTTTTGTTTACGTGAAACCACCTGGCTCTGTAAGGGTTTTTACCAGTTTTGCCATGCAAAACCCCGTCGAAGCCCGCGGTCTTATTACTAGAGATGGCCGTGGTAATTGTCATTATGACACTACTTTCGTCAAATGCCGCGCTCCCATTGGTCTAGAACCTGTATCATAGAGTGAAACCTGTTGCATAAAGTTAACTTTATGCAACGGGAATGTATTTCATTTGATAATGGACCTCATTATGACATTAGTTGTAACATCGTTATTGGCGAGTATTGCAATGGTCGTAGATAAAATATATTTACCTGGCAAAACTTTGAAACACTGCAGTTATTAATACACACACATTGTTCGAAGCTTGTTTAAATAAAACATTTATATTGTATCACATTTTCCTGATCCTGAATTTCTGAAACTTGAATTAGTCATGATATCATACAATATTAAAAACATATACATCTGGGGTGGCGACGACGCGACGCGACTCCTCGCCGCGCCGGTGAGATGGGAGGGGTCCAGAGGAGACCCTCGGAGGTGACCCAGGATGTGGGTGACGTTTGGTGTTGCCCCTGAGAGTCGGGTCGAAATGAGATCTGATTGGAGTCTTTGTTCCTTGTATTGCGATGTTTGCAGCAAGCATTCCCTCCTGACAAACAACCGGTCAACACCATTTCGTTGCCGACTGAATCGAAAGGAGTTGGAAACAGAGAAACATTTTTTTAAAGTAAATAAGTGTCCTTTGTAAGTACTATTTGCTAAAATTTGTTCGAGTGAGTAAAAATTAATTTTAACTCTGATAAAAATAATGTTGTGTATTAAACATTGATAATTTACATTAACAACATTTTATTTTATTAGGATTAGGATTAGGATTTTTCAATTTTTATCAAGTTTGGGGAAATGTAAGGCAAGATCGAAGTTGAAACTAGAAGACCTGTTCACGGCTGTAATCTTCCAATCCACATCACTGACGTGAAGTGGACATTCAACACTTCTAATTCATCACATGCTTTTATTACTGTTAAGATCATTCTATAAAATGCGGATACTTTCTAGACAAAATAATGAAAGGGTTTGAACTGTTAAATTTTAAGCGTTTAATTAATATTCAACATGTTTTCAGCTAAATTGCTTTACTTATTTCATTGCTCAGCAAAATTACTTTTACCTATTTTTATTAACAAGTCCACAATAAATGTTTTGAAAATAAATTGAAGAAAATGCACATCTTTATCAGTCATATGCAGTCTTTTTCGTCGTATGTTCATTAAGTCTTTTTTTAAGAATAGGAGTAAAGTGTACGATTCAACGTAACTATTAAAAATGAGAATTACTCTTGTAATTGATTGAAAATATTTAAATTTTAGGAGATAAGATTTTACCTATGTAAAAGAAAAGGGGTTTTAGCGAATTTCCCCTATAGGGAAGAAGCTATTACCATAGGTCTCATGGTAAAACCTAAGCTCGGGACCACTATGACTTTTCGTTTTGGGGCCCCCAGAAGAAAAAAACACTATTCGTTCGAATTTATATATATATATATATATATATATCTATGTGTCTGTTAGCACGATAGCGGCCGCAAAAATGGTCCGATCTTTATGAAATTTGGTACGGACATGTAAAGTGGTAATCAATTGGACGAGTTCGTGAACCAGCCCGATCGGACCACCGGAAGGGGGGGTAAAGGGGGATAAACCCCCCAAAAATGGGTTTTTTGAGTTTTTCACATAGAAAAATAAAATTTATCGAATTTTGGTTAGCACCATTGAATTCAGCTCGAAAAAACAAACAATTTAGTATTTTGAATCACTGCTTTATGTCCATTGGTTACCGAGATATTGAAAGTGGTACACACAGTACGTTGTCCCAATGTTAACCTTATGGGAAATAAGAAAAATTCTATATCTCGGTTATTTCTCAGCGTATCTTGTTAAAACTTGGTAAATAGCTTCTGCTAGTTGAGATCTACTAAATATTGAATTAAAACCACCCAGTTTTAATATTCCTGTAGCAGCAAACCTGCATACTCATTCCCCATGTTATTCTTATGAAGCTTACCAAAACATGTCAAATCTTGCTATGTTGGATTGAAATATGTTGTTTTGCATTTGAAATTCGCTGAGTATGCAGGTCTGCTGCAACGGGGGTATTTTAATTTCATATTTGTAATTTTGTTGAACCTGTGAAGAGGGGCGTGAACAAAAAGGTGGTGAAAGTTAGCAGTTGTTTATAGTACAAAATGAAATAAATCAGTGAGATTGCTTGGCAGAATTCGCTGTGAGGCATTCCAGTACGCGTGGTTAGCCGTTTACGTCTTTTGATTAAAGCTTCAGTTGTTAAAAATTTAAATAAAGATTTATACAGAGGAGTTTTGTTGAAGCGATCTTCTTCTTTCACATGTTTTATAAGTTTTTGAACGTTGGATTATTAAAAAAGGTTATATTTTTTTAAAGAAGGAAGCCAATTGTATCGCTGTCAAATGAGTAAAACAAATGGATCCTTTATGCACTCATTTTTTCATTTTCATTTCTATTTTCTTTATTTAGTTATAATTGATTATTCTTTCGTTACTATGAAATATATATATATAGTATATCTCACAATTTTGTTTCATCACATTACATAATTTTATAATTATCGTTATCAAACATAATAATTAGTTGTAAAACTGCGACCAAAGTAAAAATTATGGAATTTTTAGAAACTAGAGCCTCAAGTAGATGTATTAGATATTTATTAGCTAATTTTCTATAACAACTTTTTGTTCTTTTTGCCGTTACATCATTTTTTTGGATGATAATGTTTTTTAATGTCGGTGTGGAAATAATAATTTTACAGAAAGAATCACGAATTGGGTTTCAAATATTAACTAGTAATAGAATATTATCGTGTTAAAAACTAAAGTAACAAATCAAGGAATACCGTATATAAAATAGAAGATTTAATAAAAATAAACGTTCTTTAATACTTCATCTTTAATTGAGACACCGTCACAGGAAATGAGGTTAGAATTGTTATCTTTAGCACTTAAAAATAATTCTAGTTGATCAAACAATTATAAACTATCAACTTTAAACCCGAAAGAATAACAAATGAAAAATCAACAGAACATAACTATACGCAGTAAGAATACAAGTATGTTGAATTCACGAGGTAAAATCGGAAAAATGCGACTTGCAAGCAGCTGTAGTAAGGAATTCTTATGGAATAGGCCTACTTAACTGTTCCAAATTACCCTTCAGATTGCGAATACACTCATAAATACTCCAACTGCTTACCGTAGACCTACTGCATTTACAATGATTGCTTCTGCCTTCGCCATTCTTGTTGTTATGACCAAAATTGTTATATTTATTTAAACAAAATGATTAACTGGTGAACATTATATGCTTGGGAGTTTAAATATAGTTGGTTAACCGGTTGTGGAAGAATGCTATACCAATATAGCATCTTCGGACATTGTTGAACCAAAACTAACACATGCATACTCTTTTCAATCCTTAAACTTGAGTTAGTCATAATACTTGTTACAGTTACAGTAAATTTATGGCGATTTGACTTTTCGAGTTTTTATTTAAACAATAATGTCTCGAAAACCAAAGTGGTTTTGAAATGTATAGGTTAAAAAAATGAAAATGAAATCAAACTGTCATACATTTATTAAGACTAATTATAGTCGATAACTTTACAAAAAAACTTAAAGTGGTGGATTTGGGGGATAATATGCGTCTAGATGCAATAGTGGTCATTTCCACTCTTGGTCGACATTGAGCATTGAGCTAAAGGTACCATATTATTCATTGATCCTTGTAACGGAAACAACAAATTGGAGATAAAAACTGGACAATTCCCGTCTAAAAATCGAAAGTAAAAATACCCCCGTTGCAGCAGACCTGCATACTCAGCGAATTTCAAATGCAAAACAACATATTTCAATCCAACATACCGAGATTCAACATGTTTTTTTAAGCTCCATAAGAATAACATGGGGAATGAGTACGCAGGTTTGCTGCTACGGGTTTATTAAAACTGGGTGGTTTTAATTCAATATTTAGTTGATCTGAACTAGAAGAAGCCATTTACCAAGTTTTATCAAGATATGTTGAGAAATAAGCGAGATATAGAATTTTCTTTATTTCCCATAAGGTTAACATTGGGACAACGTACTGTGTTTACCACTTTCAATATCTCGGAAACCAATGGACATAGAGCAGTGATTCAAAATACTAAATTGTTTGTTTTTTTGAGCTGAATTCAATAATGCTAGCAAAAATTGGATAATTTTTAATTTTCTATGCGAAAAACTCAAAAAACCCATTTTTGGGGGGTTTACCCCCCCTTACCCCCCCCTTCCGGTGGTCCGATCGGGCTGGTTCACGAACTCGTCCGAGTGATTACCACTTTACACGTGTGTACCAAATTTCATTAAGATCGGACCATATTTACGGCCGCTATCGTGTTAACAGACATATATATATATATATATATAGATATATAGATATATATATATATAAATTCAAACGAATAGTATTTTTTGCTTCTGGGAGCCCCAAAATAAAAAGTTAACATTGTCTTGGGCTTAGGTCTTACCATGAGACCTACGGTAATAGCTTATTCCTTTAAAGGAAATTCGCTAAAAATAAAATACTCAGATGCAAAAATGGACATTTCCAACCTGAAGCTAGGAGCAAAACTTAACATTTCTAAAGACCCAATCAGAATGCAGAATGGCCCAGGCAGACTCTGATGAGCCATTTTGATTGGTCTTTGCAAATGTTCAGTTTTTTTCCTTGCTTCAAGTTGGAAACGTCCAATTTGTCACACTTTATGTAAATTTAAATAAGTAATAAAAATAAATAAGCAATCAATATCGAAAGTATTCAAGTAAAAATTAAAATAATAATATCAACAACTATGAAGAACTTAAATGTTTGACAGTTTATTAGGTTCAAAAGCAGACATTTCCTAAGGTCACGAGAAAAAACGGAAACTTCAAAAATATATTGACTTATTTCTTAATTTTCTGAAATCGTTCAACAGTTTTGGTTATTTTACATTTCTTAAGACCTCTGTTATGGTAAAAAATCATATATGTCTCAGGCAAAAATTCAATATTTTCCAGGTTTTTTTTCAGTTCGCCAAAAGTTTTGCCAACTGGAAAGGCCCACTTAACCATCTAGACGCCTCAGTATATATTAATGCATATTCTTGATTGGTTCTGTTAAAAAAGGTTCAATTGTAGTTTAGCAGGTTTAATTATATAACAGATTTTTTTACAACTTTTCAGACAAAGTGTTATCAACAAACTTATAGCATTGACTAAACATATTTTTAAAAGCCCATTTAAAAGTTTTTAAGGTATGTATTCAAGTTTGTATAAAGAGTAATTTAAAAGGTTAGTGAAAATGTTTGAGTTCTTCAAGCCTTAAAACTTAAGTAAAAGCCACTAATCTTGTCTTTATCACAAGAGATTCGTAGATTTCAAGTATAAAAAAGGAACACGTACTTTCGTTCATGTATGTAGAATATGGTTATTTTACTTGTAAAAGGTGGAAATAAATCATTATTCGTTATAAGTTCTCTTTTTATTTTAATTTTAAAATCACCTTTCTACGGTGCTCTTAGTTACGTAAAACTTCTTCTAAATACTTGATTTACTTTGATATTTTCTGTCTAATTTCAGAAGTGTAACATTGTAACTTCCGTCTTTTTTCAGTAGCCTGAGTAAAAGCTAAATGTGAGAGAAAAATCTTGGTATACCTATCAAAATAACAGATTTTTCATTTACTTTTTTAATTTAATGAATGGGGGGGGGGGGGTAAATAGGCAAACAGGATTTTAACATTTCATTGTTGTAATTTCACGAACTCAATGATGTAGGTGAGTTATGTTCGTTCGTATGAGTTATGCTTTGTTCAATAACAAATGAATGCGACTGAATAGGTTCTTGATCTATTCATAGCAATCGTAAAAATAGAAGACACGCTAATTATATGGTTTTTACACCTTTTTATAGTGTTTAGTACAGCTATACGAACATTTTCGCTTAATCAGATTATTTTAAATAACAGATTATCAGTGTTCTATAAAAATGTGTATATCTTACTCTAGTTGTGTAAATCATTTCTAAAATGGGACACTTCAACTGTAAACTGTTAGTGATGGTTTATACGACAGAATATCATAATTTAATGTGAAAGCAATGTCCTTGAGAGTTCGGATTGAATTGCCGGCACATGATGAAAAAATCGAATAGCGCTTCGGTGTTGCTTTGCAAGTCTTAGTCCATGTTCATAAACGGAAAGAAAAATTTAATTTCACACGGAAATGTTGGGACTAGCAACATTACGCGTGTTGCTAATTACACATTGTATCATTATATTGCGAAAATAATTTACTGAATACATAAAACTACACTAACAACTACCCTTTATAAAAGCGAAAAGAACCGTCGTTTGGAAAACTGCTTCTCCAGCCATTTCAAAACCAATAACAAAAGTTATTTTAAAAATTGTGGGTATTACACGTTGTTGGTTGCGAAGTTAAGATCCTCGCCACTCCTAATATCTCCAACGTAGCTCAACACCCGCTGTGGTTTTGCCGGCAATATTGAACATATATCAGCGAACACACAGTGTTATTGCCCCTCTGATGAAGACAATAATCCGTGTAGGCGTGTCACAGGTTAGTCCTCTGGTATGTTCGACTCGACTAAATGATATGGAGTCGCAGCAGTGATAAGATGTTATTAGTAATTACCGATATAGCGTTACTATGCAAACCAGTGACGTTGTGATGTATATGATGTCTCTGTTTAGTTTGCTTTGCTGGTGTGATAATATATAAAATAACGTTTATAAATTATGTTTATATAGGGTACTGGCTTAACTAGAAACAATTTTTTTGTAGTATAATCAGTTGAAGTAATTTACCATTAGGTAAAACTAATAACTCTTCTCGGCAAATTATATTTATCAAATAGTGGATTTCTGATGGATTGTAGGCCTAATCTGTGCCTAACCCCCTAACCTTTGTTTGATTATTATGAACCCTGTTTTTTTGCATTATACTTTGTTCAACGGTGTTAGTTTCTTTACTAACCAATTCAATATGCAATAATTCAATCATAATTCAATAACCAATTCAATAATTTTACTAACCAATTCAAATGCATTTCACATCTAGTTACTGCATTTTTTCAGTATGTTCAGTGGGTTCAAATAAGTATCTGGCCCGTTGACCCATTTTTTTGGGGGTTTACTGTCGTCGAAAAATGGAAGCCCGGAACTTTTATGAACATATGTCCCCCTTGGGGGAACACTTTGGCTAAAATAGGGGTTCAAGCTATTTTGATATCACGCCATCAGACTGTTTTTTTGTATGCTGTAATATAATGGCATACGTAAAAAGTTAATGATTGACTTTCCGACCTTTTAAATTTCAGCCAAGTTAAATATAAACAGGGATGACCCGAGTGGGATTTCATTCAATCTTGCACTTGTTAACAGTCAATTACGGTGTTTTGATGTGAAGTAGAATTAGTGTGAAACCCCTGTACAAATTGGAAACCACTAAAGTCGCAATCAAATTCCGCCCTATCAATGACGCCGGGGTAATTGGAAGCTGCTGGCTGACATTGTGACAACTCGCGCCACCCGTGACAACGCCGACACTTGCCACACTGAACACGGGCGATTGTTGCTTTCCTGTGGTCCTATGTGGTGGTCAGGCAGAGAGCAGCGCCTAGAAATTGATAAATTAGTAAAGTTCTTAATGAAACGTTGACAAGTCAAGTATAATCGAGCAATTTCCATTTGTACCCTAAACAGGTTTTATTTTCTACAGTACTTTTATCTTCACTCCGAAAGAGACTGAAGGAGATGATTTGTTTGTAATTAATTTATATTAAAACTATAGCTATGCTATTGAATCTACTAATATTCCTGTATTGTAATTGGATGTTAAAATTAAAAATTGCCTTGAGTTAGGGCGTATATATTTTTAGATTGGGATCAATCCACCAATCCACCCTACTTGGAGAAAAGGTTTTCACGTCCAAAACTGTCCAGCTTAGACCCGGTGATGTGCCCAAGCGTGAAGGATCCCCCAGTCCGACTGCAGCCCTTCTTTTGGACAGGCTGTCGTCGCGTGTCCAAGTTCAAATAAATGCATGCTCCAAACATCGATGTAAATATTACATCGATGGCTCCAAATAGACTAAAAAAAACTAAAGTGCAGGGAAGAAGCAAGGCCACACTGTGGCCTTGGAAGAAGCCTCCGACGGAAGAAATGATTTGTTACTAAATTATTGAAAACTAAAATACTGTGGGTGCAGTAGAACCTCGCTAAGAAGACTTAAAAATTTTGGACCTTCTTTGTGATAGGGTCTTGTTACCAAGGGCCTTTTCTTATTGAGGTTCGTGTTAACAAGACATATAAAGTTCCTTTAGAATTTCAAGGGGACTTAAAAAGTGCACTTGTTATCGAGGTTTTTGTGTTGTTGAGGGTCCCGTTATCGAGGTTTTACATATCAACAGATTAGAGGGCACGAGAGCCAACCAATAAATTTGATACAGTAGTTAATTTTTTTTATACACTGATGATCTTTTTTTACTAAACAGGCCAGGGAGCCCCTGGGGTCATGGGAAACTTAAAGGCTTATTCACTTCATAATTTAAAATAATATAACTTAATTTAATAATAATATTACCATACATAGTTTATATTGGCTACAATAAGCCTATTATTTGATAATCAGTTTGTTTTATTAATGATGTAAGTAAGTGTCGAAGTCCTAAATAAATTGTTACTTAGATACTTAGATAAACAAAAAAAAACATTCCCTTATTTTTGTTAAATCGGTCAAAACATTATTACCAATTAATATACAAACTAAACAATTAGAGAATTGGTTTAATAATTTTTGCAAATACTAATTATATTATATTTTGACTAAATGAATAAGGCTTCTAATCACCAAAACAAAATGTTATCGCTCCCTGACTGAAAAACAGAGGCGTCACCACAGTAGTCATACGATGAGATTCCAGAAATTCACGCTTTTAACAACAGAGGTAAGGACATAATCCCGCAACAAATTATTTAAAATATCCCGATTCATACTTTAACTTATAGAAGTTACATTAAATTATTGTTGTTTGTTGGATTTGGCGGTATTATAGGATTAATCATCATATGAGCTCATTACATTTTTGTAGGCAGTAAAAATACTTAACTAACTAAAAAAATTGTTTATAAACTAAAAAACATCTAAAATACCGCACAGTCAACGATAATGTTACTGTAATATTATCTTTAAACATGCAACTTGATCTCAAATATAACCTTGCTTGTACGCTAGTAGACCTTTGTTTTATGTAAAATATTGAAATGTGTCCCTATATAATAGGAATAATAATAGAATCATCTTCTCCTTCTACTATATATTTGTCAAATACCACTCAGTATAATCATCGCACAGCCCAAACTACTTGACTAGAACCTTGAAACTTTGCACTGATGTTCCTCTTAGGGCGTAGGCATCCGCTAAGAACGGTTTTTACAAAATTCGTAGTATAAAGGGGTTTTTGGCGAGGCCGAAGTTTTCAAATTTTCCCATTTAAAAGTATGTTGGACGATTTTTGTTTACATTTTTAATGTTCATAAAAATGTAATTTTAATGTTCATAGATGCTACTCTACAAGTCCATCTTACGTCCTCTCGTCACATACGGTTGCACAGTATGAGGACCGTCTGTGAGTAGTAGCAAATTGAAGAGGGTACAAATATTCCAAAATAAAATCCTGCGGACGGCTTCAAATTCACCGTGGTTCATTAGAAACACCCAACTTCATCGAGAATTTGGCATTTCCTGCTTTCATCGAAAGGACTAGTGCTAAATTTCTTTTAAATTTGGAACATGTTCCAGGAGCTGTAACTTATCAACTAGGAAATATGACCTTAAACAGGCGACTAAAGCCTAGACTTCCTCAGGACGTTTATGCCAATCGTTAATGCATTTAATTATTTAATTAGTGATAGTCTCACTTATTTGTTATTATTTTAGAATGTAAATCTTTCTCCATGTTAATGTTACTAGAGGTGCTTCAAATTGAACGAACCTGATCCTGTTACTTGTTTTGTCAAACTTTCTGTGTATAATGTTTTGTACGTTGAACCGGAATAAAACAATATTAAAAAAAAAGTTCATAAAACAATCAGCTGGTAGTTAGCTCCGGAAATGTATACGTTGATACAGATGGTAATAAATTGATTTCTTTGATCATGGCTTCATTGATTTTTGTTGATTTGTTTTAAGGACATAATTATGTACTATATAAAAGTTACATTTAGTTTACATAAAATCCACCAATTGGTAAGTGGCACCATCTATATTTCGGTAGCGGGAGTTATCGTTTTTCCTGGAGGCGTTCCTAATAATTTTTTTATTACATCTATGCCTGTCCGATGATTTGGTGTTTCGTATAATTCGACGTACGCAGTTTTAAACGTGAAGAGCATAGGCCTACTGCCTTTTGTGGCTGAGTCTTGAGGCTGAATCCCGGTAAGATGGAAAGAGAAAAGAACAGTGGTTTTTCAGTCACAAACAGAATTTGCTGAAATGATATGATTCTTTGATCTATTTATGTAAAAATTTATAAATTATACAAATCCCGGATTGTAAGTTATATTTATACTATCTTTTCTACTATATTTTTGTCAAATACCACTGACCTATCATTGTACAGCCAAAACTACTTAACCTAGAACCTTGAAAATTTGCATGGACGTTCCTTACAGAGTGTTGGCATTCACCAAGAACGGATTTTTTTTTAATTCGAAGTTTTTAGAGGTTTTTGGTGGAGCTGAAGCTTTGAAAATGCCCCATGTTAATGTAATGGATGATCTTTTGTTTAATTTCAAATTTTATTAAATCAAGCTATAGCTTCACAAACGGATACGTTGTTACAGCTGTTTTATAATTTGATTCCTTTTATTATGGTTTTATGGTTGTTTTGATGATTTTGTTAGGTTATTTGTACTATATAAAAGTTACATTTGGTTTAGTTTCGTATCTTATACGTTCAATCATAAGCTCATTATGTGGTACCATCTTTTTAGGCAGCGGGATATATAGTTATTTCCTTAGGCTGGCCTTGTTTTTAATTACAATCATGCCAGTTACAATAATTTGGCAAATTCCTTTTTCATCTAATTCGACGGTGTCCCGGCTTTTCACGGAAAAATAAATGCTGCAATCAGGGGTTGATCTTAAATCATTTCTACCCGCCCATATTTTAATAAAAAGTTAAAAACTAAGTGATTCAAGTTTGAAATACGTACTGCCCACGGATAGCACCATAACTGTTTCGAACGTTCAGCCCTTTGCTGTACTTAATTGATGCCCTACTAGGCAATCCAGGGACGTAATGGTAAATCTACAAAGAAGTACCTTAAATCGACACATTTGGTGTTAAAATCGGTTCGGCCGTTTTCGAGTTATAACGGTGAAAAGAAAACCTTCACTATCTACTGTGGTATCTACATTTTATCGTACATTCCGCCATAAAACAAACATATCCCTACATGACATATTCCTTGATATAAATATTTTCTATTCAGTCCTCTAGATTCTTCATATCAAGGTTAGACGATAATTTTTATCGTGAGCGAAGCCACGGGTTCTGCTAGAATAATAGGTGAATAAAATCAGATCCAGCGATGCACACGCACTGCGCGACCCGTGGTGTTTGAAGGAACTACTACGAACTGTATTATCGACTAAACATGTTACGAATTTCATCTGTTTGCTGATAGAGCGCAGCACACGAAGCGAATCCGCCGCGGTTACTGGGTATAATTATCAATCCCAGTAGTATTTTTCATTACCTTTGAAAAAAATCACAACAACATCCTGTAGGTGGGCGGTCAAAAGGATGTGTATGTCATGTAATTAACTTAGTTGTTTTGTTTTGCTTTTTTTTAATACGTATGGTTTGTGGTACTAATACATTTAACACTAATGAATGTACAATTTTATATGCAATGATGGGCGTGCCTAATCTTGAGTTTCATTCCATTGGCATTGCAAATGTTAATTCACCTCACTAGCCATAATGAAACATTTATTTGACTAGTCGAGTCCTTGAGAACATTGTAACACGATTCGTGCTACGCCTGCCTAGCCGTGATCGTCTAGTGGTTAGGACATTGCGTTGTGGCCGCAATAACCCAGGTTCGAATCCTGGTCACGGCACAGGTAAATTTTTCACCGTCAGCACAAAACTATTTTATTTTTTTATATAGAGCTCAATTTGAGACGGATCAGGAATTTCTGTCTTTGAGAATTTTAGTTTTTTTAAATCTTTTTGTTTTGATTGATTGGTAGGATATGGTTGCTGTGATTGGCAAATGTAAATTTATTTGTGATACATACATACATACATAGGGATAATAGCCCTTAAAAATGCTAAAAGTAAATTTATATTTTCTCAAATTACTATGATGTTATTATCTCTAATATTATGCTGATTATCTATTACTTATTTAATACGCGAGCAGTGTTTTTGTTACAAAGACTCCTCCTAAACTACCGAACCGATTTTCATGTTTTTGGTGTCATTGGAAAGAGCTTGGCGTGATGTTTTGCAGGAAATAAAATTTGAAAAGGTTTGACCAAAGGGAAGAGCCCTAGGCGCCCTTAAAGTTTCGTATTAGTCCATAAGATTTAACATGGGAATAGAAATGTCAAATAAAGCAGCTGATTGGAGCAAACAAAGTTTTTCAGCAAAGCCATATGTTGTTAATGGAATTGAAACCATTACATGTAGAGCTGGGGGCATTTCAGTTGATGGAAGATGTAAATAAATAAACTATTATCCTAATACATACTTAAGGTCAGAATTCAGTTTTAAAAACATTTATTTTGAATCACATGTGTGAAGATCTTAATATTTACATATGTTTATATTCCAAAGAAAAATACTAAAAGGAGAAATGAATTCTTATGTATAAATTCTATAAATATAAATATAAATAAAAGAAAAAAGAAACATACTTAACATTGATTATAAGTAGATTAATTGAACCATTTTAGTTCGGTTTGAGATTAAGACGGGTCATACACTATTTAGGGCCGTGAAACATGGACATCTCCTTAAAGATGACTGAGTATCCACAAAAAATTTAATTTAAAAAACGCTTTTGTAAAAGGTTTTAGTATAGGAAGTTCTACCATATAATTAATAGAATAGTTCTAGAATACTGAACCATAATTATTTATATTTTGAAATCAATACATAACAATTGCTCGATTTCGAGCAACAGGTTTACTAGTTATATTTAAAGGTCACAACAATTGATCAGCAGAAGTGTAAAAATATCAGTTTTTTTTGCTCTGTAAAAATCATGATCCCATGTAAAGCGGGTTTCAGACAACACGTTCAGCACACCACATTTTTCTGGCAGCTTGCTACAAGTCTTATCTTATCACCAACAAGCCAGGTTGCAGGACAGTAGCAGCCTTAGGTAAATAACAAGCCCCGAGACACCTACTTTTTGACGTTCAGAATGTAGTACTCGACTTTTTATAACTAACCTGCTTGTAGGTCATGTGATCATAATTAAGGAACTTTTACTGTCCCAGTTCAAATGTTGCCATTACTTACACGTCACTTCTACAAGTCTTGTAGATTGATGCAGAGTTTGAATTGAGTTAATAATTTGATCTCAATATTCTTATTTTATTAAACTAATATATGCCTTCATCTGAAAAAGTAAGAAGAAAAGTAATGCTCCGACGTGGTTTCTGATCGCAACTTGATAACGGTTGCGATTGTGTCCAAGTAGTTTTAATGTTGGTCATTAACCTCAAGGCAAAAACAAGACTCAGGCTTTATCAAGCTGTAACTTCTGATTGGATCAACCTTTTGAGGCGCGGTTTGCACTGTTATGATCTAATAATTAAGACCTTTAAAATGAGGTATAACTCGAGGTATGCTTACCCTAAAGAATTCTTTACTTCCATCACGGGTCGTCCCCTGGTCATGAGTAATTTTTTTTAATACGTCAAATTATCCTTATTAATGAGAAATACATGAATCTAAAACATCGTTCCGAGTGCTTTATTAGTAATTAGACTTTTTTCCCTGATTTTAGCCTTGAGTTTCATGGCCAACATTAAAATCTTTGAGGAGCTGTAACTTCTGATTAGATCAACCTTTTGAGGTGCGGTTTGCGCTGTTGTGATCTACTAATTAAGACCTTTAAAATGAGGTATAACTCGATGAGGTATGCTTACATTTAAGAATTTCAAGACTTCCATCTTGGGCCGTCCCCTCATCGTGCGAAAAACTGAGAAAATACGCCAATATATTTATATTTGTACTAGAAACACAAAAGTAAAGTTTCATCACTTTCTGCAAAATAATATAAAAGTTATTTCATATATTCCAGACTTTTGCCCAGCCCTGTACATAAACACAGTGCAGCACGAGTAACCGGTTACTCCAGTATAGATAAAATAAAATTGTATTATATGAAAAATTATGAAGTTGAACATGAAAATTATCAACATTTAGCAATCAAATTAAAAACACTGAGATACCTACACAAAATGCCTCCATGGAGTGATTGCTGTAAATTTCTGATAGGTGATATACTAGTTTTAGGTAATTTCTAATACCATATATTCAGGAGTTACAAAACACTAATTTCAAATTTCACATTTAAACTTATTTTATAAAAAAATATCATAGTAGTACCAAGGTAAGATTATTCAATTAATTAATTTTGGTGTTTCATAACAAAGACGAACATGTGGTTAAAAATCAACCGTAATGATGCAAAACTAAACTAAAATTTTAAACTATGTAGGGATCACAGTTTTGAGTATGTGTATCCAACGGTTGAAGGCTGACTTTCACCCTTCACAAAAATAGGATTTGTTATTGTTTGAGTATTTGACCCACAAGAATTATCTTTAGAGTTCCAAACAGACGATCTGCTTCCAGGGGCAGAGATAGCATCCACTTGGGAGGAAAACCTCACACTTCTCTTGTCCTTTGAGTGTCCTTCTCCTACTCGTACTGTCTGGCTCATGTCCGCATGCGAAGAATTAACAGTTAAATCACAGAACGTTGCCAGCAGTCGTAATATCGATTTTGAATCATTTGCACTATCCCTATATCTAGCTTGATTATTCTGTGAACTTCTCAAGTAAAGACCTCTAGAAGTTGCAAATAAAACTGGAGTTCCTCTACCACAAAGATAAACTGTTTCAGGTGTTCTCTGCTGATTAGTGGTTTTTGAACAGTCCACACTCTGATCAAAGTTGGTGATTGCATTTCTTTTGGAACAAAACACCAGCCTACTTTGCAGTCTAATTTCTCTATCCGTAGAAAGTACTATGATAGGAACTAAAGCATTGTACATATAACGAGAATAAATAAGTAAAGGTTCTAAGGGATTTGTTGACACTGAGGGTGTTTCGTCACTCACAACTCGTGGGTCTATCCAAGGATTAGGTTCCAATGAAGGGGACAAAAATAATGTGACACTGAATGATATAGTTATAGGGAGCACCAGAACAATGTATAAGAACACAACAGTACATGTTGTTTTAATCTTGCTGCACAATGTTATCGGAAGAACTGGATTTGGAAACTCATTGCTTGAAGGGAAAATCGAGAAGATGTCTAATTGTTGTCTATCACTGTGGTTTTTCTTAATGTAACACATGAGTTTGTACATGCTGATTGCGATTAAACTCCACAGGACAAGAAATACCAGGAGAGAAAATACTGGGAACCACTTGTCCGCTTTAACGGCACTGCATGCATTCCTAAAACAATAAACATTTTATTTATACAGTATTTTTTGACTTGCATGTATTAAACATTTAATTTTAAATTCCAAAGGAAACTATGTAACTTTTATAAAAATATTTGTTTACATGAAACAAATTGCAAATTAATAAAATAATAAATGTTAGTATTTTTATATTATTTATTTATTTTTTATTATTTTTTTTTAAGAGGGTGGCGGCCTCTTTTTCACCTTGCCCTTAACCCGCCCACATAGACTATTGACCTGTGCGTGGACGTTATCAAGCAAGGACAAGAAGACGATACAGTACAAGGATGAACAGTACTGCTAAAAGTATGCAACAAGCTCGAGTCTCGAACCTGTGACGCTTCGTGGCCACAGTCCCAAAGCCGAGTGTGCTACCAATTGCGCCACCCGACTCACTAAAGTAGAATCTGAGCTGGAAATAGTTATACTATACTTCACTCTGAATAACTGAGAGCAGTTTTTGTGCTCACAAGGACCATATTTGACACTTTTGGGTCACAATGCATACTTATTATCATGTGTTGATGTGTTAATTAAATTTCATGAAAGTGTATTAAATTTTGAAATGTATAATGTTAAAGAATAATTTTTTCAATGTTAATTTAATCAGGAAAAGGTCACTTATAACCTCACGAGGAATATGTTGAAGCTTGGTTGTTTTATAACAAAAGCAGTTTTGGACTGGATTTTTTAATTTTGGGAAGAAAAAAGTCACTATTTAAAAAAATTAACACGTTTGCGCTGGCAAGATTTTTTGTGTTCCTCGCAGCGTTCCTGGTGTGCTCTGACTTATATTTAGTGTAACTGCCACGTCTATCGTTGCAGCAGCACTGTCCAGTGCACAGAATACAATATACAATTGAGCATTGCTGTTAAAGTTTCAGATTTCAAGCTCAGATCCTGGTTTAAAAATGAATCTTATTGTAATGCGTTGCAGCTTGGGAGCAATAGCTCCCACCAGGATGGCATTAGGGTTCTGCATGGGAGCGATTGCTCCCATGCCACCGCAAACGTGTTAATGGAAATTCTTTGAATTATGTCAATTGTTGACCCTCCAAACAAAAAGAGTCAGTTCAAACAACTTTAGTTTGTAAAAACTAAAGGCAGGTTGATATGGTACGATCAAACTCGTACCGAGTGAACTCGGAAGAACACTCGGACACTACTCGGCACACTACCATGCAAAAATACATCTGATTTGCTCTTATATAAACAACTTGGCCCGAGTTGGTCGGTTGGAGATATTTTCACAGATACTAATTGTGATTTGGAATGGATTTAACATTGGATACGTTTAACTTTAACAAATCAATCCGATTGACAAGCTAGCTCACAATCCTCTGATTAAACTTGGCCCAAGCGAGCCCTAACTCAGACCGATTAAAATTCAAGCTCGGTGCGAGATTAATCTTACCGTGTCGACCAGCCATAATCTTCAACATGTACCTCGCAAGGTATAATAATATAACACGTTCATTGCCAATCAATTTAACTAATTGAGATCCATTGGAATTTCTTAAAACCAAATTTTCACTAAAATAAGAATGTTTCAAAGTTTAGATTTATTTTTAAAATGTGAAATACGTCTTGGAGTATTTGAACAGATAGCCAAATGTTGCTATGTAGGGATGGACACCATCTGGGTGTAGTGACTTAGAGTGCAATCTAATTTTTATACAGCACGTATTACTCATTTTAAAGACATATTTTACAGCTGCTTTAGATCTTTAATACTTGAGTGTTTCCACTTCTTGGGTAATAAATATCTGATTTATTCTTCAAATCAATAATATTACTTCCAACGCGCATGGATAAAAATTCAAAAAAAGTTTCATTTATGAAAAGTTTACTTATTAATACTATGGCCTAAAAGGCTGAAGAATAACTTTTTGAATTTATACTAAACTTCCCTATTGGTCAAAATTACAATAAAATATAATAAAAAATTTACAACGTTCTGAAAAACTGAATTTTAATCAGGAATGAAATACACACCTATTTGAGAAGTAGTGGACCTCAAAGAAGCCAAATGTGGGTGATACAAAAACAAAACTGAAGCCCCAAGAAACCAGAGCTCCTAAAGTTGCAACTCTCACACTCAACAAATGATCCTTCAGAGAGAGGTCTCTCTCAAGCAAAAGAAGTCCAAGACTGAAGGAATGAGAGAGAAGAAATAAGTGGAAGACTGCAGCGGAGAACGTACAACAACCAGTATCGTTGTTGAAGAGAAACACAAAGGCAATGCTCTCATTGGTCAGACAGTCCAGGAAGCAAGTTATACAGACGTCCATCAATAACACATGGAAGGAAGAAGAACGTAGGTTATTATTGTGCAAAACTGAAATAATGATGAGGAGGTTGTAGCCCACACTGATGAGATAGCATATGATGATAATGACTCCTTCGGCCATTGGTGTGGGGATTTCAACATCGATCAGCTGGGGTGTCCCATTGTTGTAATAAAGTAGGGAAGTTTTGTCCATCTGAAACAGACACAGTTACTTTAGTTTTACTCTAAAGTTATTAATAACTGAAAATGAAAAATTGTGGCATGCATATAATAGAGCAAAATGTTTTTCTTTAAGCTTTTTTATTAATCGGCATTCACTGTGAACTTGTTTATATGAGAAAATAATTAAAATTTAACACCTTAAAATGAGTCGATGGATTAATTCAATCAATAACCTTTTTGCCTCAATTTACTGGCAAAGCCAGGTCTATGTAACTGTATACTTATACTGCTATAAAAAAAAGGTTTACCCTTGGAAATAGAGCATTAACAAATTATTTTATGGACAGATGAGAATGCTTATGTAGGAATGTTATTTTTAGTTAACGTATGTGATTGTGTGTTTTTAGTTGGCTACTGTATGGATCAGTCCATTTTAATGTAATTTTATTTTTAATTTACGTTTTTTACTTTAAAAATATCACTATATAACTTAATTTTAAGCCATTATTACTACAATACTTTATCTTAAATTCAACCTCATGTAACTTCATACCTATTGAGTTTTATGATTACTGATTAGTTTTAATACTCTTCATGGTAGCAAAGTATAAATAGACTGAAATTTGCGGAGGTGTGATGACATTGTAAATGAATGAATACAGTTTTTTTTTAAATCGACCTAACACCCAAGTTTTATGAGCTGATAATAAACTAACTATAAAATTGCTGAAAAAATAATATTAATAGGAAAAAGTAGATATATTTAATGATATAGGTGAACTTATATAATGGTTTTTGGTACAGCACTATTAAATAAACTGAATGGAATAAAAAAATAAAATAATGTATACAAAAACCCTTTATTAAGATCAATGAACATGATGGTTTGAATAAATCCTTGAGTGGAAGCTTGTGTCATGTCAGAACAATCGATCACCAAGCCATTGACCAGTGGTCAATATTGATAATCTGGTTGATGTCTCTTTTGTCTACCATTTTGTCTTTCAAACAAATTACCTTCTAATCATAAAACAATATTATTATCTGGTTATGTGGCAAAGAGAGCGATATTATAATGGCACTGGTTGAAAAATGGTAGCCATACAAAAATGATAAAACAGAATGTTATAAAATTTAACTGTTATTTTTAATAGCAGTAAAATATCACAATTAAATTTAATCAGATGTAAACAATAATATAAATGTAATATTCTCAATAAATCAAGTTAATGAGGTAATAATTCTCATCATTATTTTTATTTAAGGTCTTTCATATTTAATTTTCTTTTACTGTGTATGTAAATTGGCTTAAAGGGAGGGGCTCAGTCATAAAAAATATTGAGTTTCTGCCTGCCTATCCCACAAGAACGACGTTAACTTGAAATTCAGCACTACGTCAAACAATTATCAGAAATCAATTTAATTCACAGCTCATTTGAAAGAGAAAAAGATTATCTAGCAATTTTCAGAGGAATTTCAAAACCAATAATTAACATCAATTACTTTCAAATTTTGAAATAAATGTTAGTCTAGGTTAGATTTTACCATTAAAGCAGGCAAATCTAGTTTTGATCAAAAAATCAAAACATTTTAATGTAACAAACTATTTTAAGTTTACCTACTACTCTGTCATATTGGCTAAAAAATAAAGTGATTTCAAATTAAATCAATATCTCCATACAAGATGTGTAACAGTGTCAAAAAAAAAAAACTAAACAGAAAACAATACTTACCTCACATGATGATGGCAAGGTTGCTATGATAGTGTAGAATGATGACACAGGTATGATGTGTAATATGCTGCTGTGTTGTGGTTGGTTGCCAAGGGAAAGGTCGATATCATCAACAGGTGTTGCTCCACCCTCACCCAATTATCAAGAGTCGCTTACTTGTTGTATACTAAACACTTCCGCTTTAGGGGAGGGACGGTTCTGGTTGACCATTGATTCTTGAAATTCAACAAGCAAAACAATAACCGATCCATCCTCCTCCTCCTTAGAGATTATTGGTCCATAGATCTAAATGTACAGTAAAGGTAGAGAATCCTGTCAAAGGATTCTGTTTGACAGGGAAAAAATAAAGCCATATTTAGTTCCAGAAAGCCTTACTTGCAGGTGGCAAAAATTGAAACATTACAAGTTGTCTGCTAAAACTCATGAGAGTGTTGAACTGTCAAAATCATTTGTTTATGTTTTCAAGGCCTGTTGACACTACTAAATTTTTGCTGTAATATTGTACCAAAAGTTTTCTTGTACAACACGAAAGAGTATTACCCCACTAACCTGTTCTTGGACTTGCAGCAAGCTCTGTGGGAGCTTTTACCGCCATATTTCTTGTAAGTTTAACAAAGATTGTAGTGTGACCTTATTTAAATTTCATATTTACTGCACTTTAACTTGCAGAATAAACTTTCATATTCTAAATGCGCCTATACTTAAAAATTTAATCATATGATTGATTGGCTACTCAACACAGTTGTTTGACGCTAATTCCGAATACAGCGCACTCACACACTTGCCAATACGGCTGTCCAGAACTATAGATCTGAAATATTAGGGAACAGCGGGGTGAAACCGTACAGCCTGTTTCTGATCTGTTTTTTAAGATAAACAGCTGCAAACAGTGTCACATCCTAGAGTGATATTGCACAAACTTGTTGGAAAGAGAAAATTACACTAAGCACAAAATTTTTTTTTTAAAACACTGTTTTGGTGATTTTTTTTAATTTTCACACATTTTGATATGTGAATTAGGTGAAGAATCTTTACTAATGAACTAGAATGTTGGATATCATAAGAAGCTACTTGTCTTAAGGCTATCAAGACTTATCATTAGTAAGGTTTGAAGTTAGGATACAAAACTACCACGTAGTAAGTGATGGGATTAAAGTATAAAGAAATGTAACGGTTCTATAAATTTAAGCCCCAAACGGTTTGTTATGGCATCATCAATGACGGAATTCTAAATACCCCCGTTGCAGCAGACCTGCATACTCAGCGAATTTCAAATGCAAAAGAATGTAGAGTGCAAGCCAACAAAGCTTGATTTGACATGTTTTTGTAGGCTCCTTAAGAATAACATGGGGAATGAGTATGCAGGTTTGCTGGCACAAAAATGGAAATATTGGTGATTTTAGACTATTAAACATTAGATATCATCTAGATGAAGCCACAAACCAAGTTTTATCCAGATATGTTGAGAAATAAGCGAGATATAGAATTTTACTCATTTCCCATAAGGTTAACATCGGGACAACGTACTGTGTTTACCATTTCAATATCTCGGTAACCAATGGACATAGAGCAGTGATTCAAGATACTAAATTGTTTGTTTTTTCGAGCTGAATTCAATGGTGCAAACAAAAATGCGATAAATTTTATTTTTATATATAAAAAACTCAAAAAACCCATTTTTGGGGGGGTTTATCTCCCTTAAACCCCCCTTCCAGTGGTCCTCTAGGGCTGGTTCACGAACTAGTCCAAGTGATTGCCACTTAACACGTCTGTACTAAATTTCATTGAGATCGGACCATATTTACGGCCGCTATTGTGTTAACAGACATATATATATATATATATATATAAATTAGAACAAACTGTGTTAGCGAATTTCCCCCTATAGGGAAGTAGCTATTACCGTAGGCGGCATGGTAAGACTTAAGCACGGGACCACCGTAACTTTTCATTTTGATGCCCCTAGACCACAAAAACACCGTTCGTTCATTTTCATATATATATATAAGTATATACAGTGCTTGATTTGTAAAAATTGAGGTACCGGAACTGTAATTTGACAATTTGTACATAGCCCCCCCTTTATCATGTTTTCCCTTAATAAAGTATTGTTTGGCTATGTGATTAACTAGGTTGATTTAAAAAGTAACATTTTATCCGCCTCAAATTTGATGAATTAAAAACTAACAAAGCATTATTTTACTAAAAAATAAATTGTCTAAAAATTCTAGTTTTTATGACGCCTTTTGAGAGTATTCAGGTCTTTTTGGCGTTTTTAATTCAGCTTAGCTCAAGAAAAAAGAGCACTAATTTCAGAGAGAGCGCTAATTTCAGGCCGAAATTCCGCACGTAATTTCCGTAAATTTAAGTGATCGTTATTTTCGGTACTCCGGCCGGTTACACATAATCCTCTCTTATAGCGAATTCTCCGGCTGATCATACGCGATCGTCTTTTGCGGCAAATTCCCTGGCCGATTACACGCGATTGTCTTGTGCGGCGAATACTTCGGCCGCTCATACGCGATCGTCTTTTGCGGCAAATTCTCCGGCCGATTGCACGCGATTGTCTTGTGCGGCAAATTATCCGTCCGATTACACGCGATCGTCTCTTGCAAAAAATACTCTGGCCGATTATACACGATCGACTTTTGCGGCAGAAAGAGGTCCCGGAACGCCGTTCCGCTGCAAATCAAGCACTGAGTATATATATATATATATATATATATATATATATATACCTGTCCGTAGGCACGATAACTTTCGTAAAAAAGGCCCAATCGCGATGAAATTTGGTAAATTTGGTCACGTCTAGAGTGACATTTTCGAGTTCGAAAACCAGCCCGTTAAGTTAACTCTAAGGACAGTTTTTTGACGAAATAGGATTTGAAATCTTTATATTAAGTTTTCATAAATTTAATTGTCAAAATTGGATTCAGCTTAAAAAAAACAAACAATTTAGTAGCCTATTTTGAATTATTATTCTATGTCAATCCGTTGCTGAGATATTGAAAGTGCTAAACACAGTACGTTGTCCTATATTAGTTTTGGTTTTACCCTTAAAAAAGTATTATTACCCTGTTTTCATTGAAAATTCCCCAAAAGTTGCATTATAATTACCCTAAATCCCTACATTTACCCATATGTAGGGTAATTTGAAAATAAAAGTCTGAACATATGATTATATTTAAATTTTCAGGTGAATATTTTATTTGTATTTTTTTGAATGATTAGAGTTCATTGATCATGATTTTGCATAAAATATATACTATATTAAAAAGTTTTATGAAGAAACTATGTGCATTGGGGGGGGGGGGGTTGTCTTGGTCTAGACTTCCTGAAAATGTAGCATAATTATGGTATGTTAAAAGTCTGAGGAATGATATTTTTTTTAATTGGCTGGAGATGCAGGTCTGCTGCAACTAATAGGGATGTTTTATTTATAATATTAACCATATGATTGAATTTAATTTGTTCATGAGATTATATTATTTGTTTTCCAGTATTTTGAATTTATTGATTATATGTTTCCTGACATTTATATACTATAACGAGACTACATTTATTGAAAATTAAAAGGCTAAGAACTTATAAAATAAAAAAGTGTATATATTACTAATAAAAAATCAATGTGATCCCCTTGTAAATTGTCCTCATGTTTGAAGCTTATGAATGATTAAATATAAGTTTTAAATATATAATTTACAAAACATATTTAAACAATATTTTCCTTTACATAAGTTGAATGCTCACATATCAAAAATAAAGCCTATGGAAATTCGCTGAGTACGCAGGTCTGCTGCGACAGGTGTATTTTTTGCTTCTGGGGGCCCCAAAACAAAAAGTTATCATGGTCCGGGTCTTAAGTCTTACCATGAGTACTACGGTAACAGCTTCTTCCCTATAGGGGAAATTTGCTAAAAACTAGACAATCATTACTCCACCCCCTCATTCCAGGGTCTCATAGACATAGAACAATAGGCAAAGTTAGGAAAAGTCAGAGGAATTGAGTTCAGAAGCAGGGAAGTGCTATAAAATGGTGAAAGTCAGGGTCAATTTTTTAAAATTGATCTAAGTTATGGAATTTGATAGAAAAACATCTAGAAAGTATGTTCCAACATGTTAGAGATGTTATTGTTTTAGTTGGAGTGACACAGTTCCCACAAATAAATAAATAGTATAAGGGAGGGACAATGTTAAAAATATACAAAAATCAGGCAAATTTAAAATATTGATCAGGGAATGTCAGGGATTTATAATACACGATAAAATATATTAGATGATTGATGTATGGCATATATGCAACTATGATGCATTTCTTTTATTTACTTCCACAATTGTGTTATTTTTTCAGATGTACTACATAGCCCCTCCTGTAATACAGTATAGCCCCTACCCCTGGAGCTATTTCGTACAGACATTTTTAAAAATCTTTTTTAAATATGAAGAGTGGAATAATTTTTTTTATGCCATTAGTAGCTAATGAAGCAAACTAGGTAGTTTTTGTACTTTCATCAATTTAAAACCTAAATTAACTGATATACAGCCATTCTCGCTTAAGAGAATGGTGCAGCCCCGCCCTCCCCTACGCTTCAATGGCCTAAATAAACATTAGGATAGTCCTGTTCTAAATGAATTCCTGAAATTTTAGTGTGAGTTGTAACAAAACACGGCTAAATTCATCCTCATGTTACATTTTGAGGTTACAACATAAAATACAATACTGTAGAACCCCGTTAATCCAATCTAAGAGGAACCACACCTGCCGTACTTCAGATTACCTTAGTGTTCAGATTAACCAAGTAAGGTAAAGTTAATTCTGCTAATCACGTGTGCACATGATATCCTCATACCAAATGTATCTTCCACTTCAGAAAGAAAGGTTTTTAACAATACTTACCCTACTGTTTCATTTTTTAACACTACCTTAACATATCATCACTGGGATTTTTGTTTTATTTTATAATTTGATTTCTAAACCGGTAGTTCTTATTAACCAGGAATTTGGATAACTGGTGTTTGGATTAATGAGGCTCTACTGTATAAAAAATACTTAAAGAGGTCATAGTATAGAGTTTTATTGTCTTCACCATATACTTTTCTGGTACTAATTTAATCCCATATCTGTGATTTGTCCTAACCCTAGTGGGCAGATGTTGGTTTTAAGAAAGCTTGAAATGGCACAATAATTTATTTAAAGATTTGAAGGAAGTGGGAATAAGAGATGGAATCTTGTGAATAAAAGATCGGATATGTGTGTGCACCATATTCTTGAACCGTCAGGCTACCATTTACCCTGTACTGTACTTTTTAGTTTGTCCGCCTTTCTAGTCCACTAATTTGGGAAATTTTTTAGGGTAAAACAAATAATTTTAAAAAATATTAAGGTTAATAAGTATAGCATTGGACTTCACCCTAATAATTGCGCCGACCATTTATTTTAACATTCTATAGTAAAAAGTATTTTATTTTTATTTGATACTGACCCCTTAAAACTGCACCTGGGCAGGTGCCCCCCTGCCTCACCCCCTTTTTCCACGCCTGATTTGATAAGTGCAGGATATATATATATAATAAACTCAATTAGGCTAAGTCAGTTTACAATTGTTTTTATTTACCGAATAATTTAGAACTTTTTGCAAATTATTGTAATAATGTTACTAACATATTTTTACAATAACATTACAATAGCCAAATTATTTAACAGGGAATATATTCTAATTCATTTGTACTTCAAGAGGTTTAAAGTTCTTTTTATAGTTTACTCATTATTTCAGGTAGGCTACGTAGTTTTAAAATTAAAATCTTAACTAAAAAAAATGTAACTGAGAGGAATTTAACTGCAGATTGTATATAAAAAAAACCTTTTTAAATCAATTACCAATCATAAAGAGTTGATTAATCTTATAAAACCCTCTCTTATATTAGGCTTGAATCATTCAAAATTGTAAACTTGACAACTTAATGCAAGTTCCCTTTCAGTGGATTTCTCCATTCACTTACAAAATTAAAATCAGACCTTCATGATAAATTACCTAAGACAGAATGTTGAAAACGTCTTAAACTATATCTTAAATTTATATATAGTATAGATAAATAACACAATGATAAAAACAATGGTTTTATATAGTCACTTTGACATTTTCTCGTTCCTGAAACATCATTAGACAACCACCTTTGAATTTTCAAAGCTTAAACATTAAAACTAATCTCCTTAACGTCTACATACTCAGCTCATGTCTTATTTTTCACAACACTCTTATCTCTAACTTTCACTTTTGAAGTTTATAACCACAATCACTGCTACGAAGTGACTTCCTCCATGGCTCCGTCGAACTCCACTTTGACTCCGTGAACGTCTTCATGGAGCCCCTCCACGTCCACCTCATGTTCGGGAGCATTCAGCATATTCAGCGTCACCTGCGATTCAGGAAATATTTGTAATACACAGTCGGGTCATTGAAACTGGTGTTTATGACTTTAAAACTAAGTAAAAAGGGCCGTAAAGAGATATAATATTCATTAGGCCATCAAAGTTTGCATTGCATATTAATTCTCTTTGAGCTCTCACTGAAAAATTAGCTCTCCATGTAGCATAACACATTCCTAAGTCAATGACATCAACCTTTCAACCATGAGCATTAAGAGTCTGCAGTACCTCCCAACATCTCGGGTTTTAGTCTCATAAGAAAAATGCTAATTTGTTTGAAACATGCATGGCTTTTTGTTTGAAACATGAGTAAATTAACACAAGTTACTCAACATTAAATTGTATGATCTTGATTCTTGAATATGCTTTTCTTATTAATATTTAGCAGAGAACAGTGAAGAAAATTTTTTTAAATACGTTCTTTATAACTAAAAAATCAGTTGTAAAATGATTAGTTTTAGTTTTATGTAAGTATATTAGTAATTACTTTGAAAATAGATAGACTATACATATTTAAAAATTTTAGTCCCGCAAATTGCTAGATATTTGTATTACCTTTAAATTAATGCCAATTTTTTATTTTTTAGCAGAAAATAAAGCTTTGGGAACTGTTTGAAATTAGTAACATTGTTTTTATGGGACAATAGTCAATAGTCAATATTCTTTATTGAAATTTCTTGGAGAAATACAATAGGGTCAATACAATAGTGTGTTCTGTAAGTTAAAAGAATCTACAAACATTGTTTTTTATCTAAAAATCAAAATTAATAGAAAAAAGAATGCTGGTGTGATGTTATGCCTTGGTTGTTCTTCAGGTATTCCAGTTTCAGGTTTTCCAGTTGTAGAATTCCTCTAATGAGTAGAAGGAATGCTCCAGCAACCACTCTGTCATTGCTTTCTTGAAATGATTTGGTGTGTGGCTTCTTAGTTCTTCTGGAAGCAGGTTAAAAAACCTCGCTCCTCGATAAGAGGGTTTTTTTCAAACAGAGACGGTGTGTTTGTAGAGCAAAGTTTTGTCCGTTTCTGGTGTTGTAGTGGTGATGGTCTGCAAGTCTGGCATTGTCTGTGTTGAGTGTGTATAATGTTGTTTGTAAAATATAGAGGGATACTACAGTGAGGATCTTGAGCTCCTTGAAGTGTTCTCTGCAGCTTTCTAATTGGGTTAACCCTCTTATGGCCCTGATGGCTCGTTTTTGCACAACTAGGACTCTTTGCATGTTGGTTACCGTGGTCCCTCCCCAAGTGATAAGCCCATACCTCAAGGTTGATTCAAATAGCGCAAAGTAGGCAACTTTGGCTGCTTCGATGGTACTGATTTGTTTGATCCTCCTGATTACATACACACTTGAGCTGAGTTTTGAGCACACTATGTCGACTTGTGGTACTTATAAGATTTTTTTTGCAGTTTTTGTCCCTATCTCTGAGAAACATTTTAAAATTGCCATTACAGTGAGATAGTTTTTTATTTGAAATATGAGATCGGTTATTTTTAAAACCAAGAGAAAGCAAAAAAATCCATTGGGACTACGGTTTATCTGTGGCTATCTTTGAGTGCAACTGCTCAGCATATAACTATATGTAAACAATTTTAAAAGTTGTTAAAAACTAATAAAAAATTTACTGATAAAAAAAGTCAACAATGTATTCCGGTTGTATCAAATTAGAAGGTTCACTTAAAAACAAAACAAGTTTCCTCAGCTCACTACCCACAATTAATGGATGCTGAAGTATTAATGTGGTTCTGATTTCTGTTCTTCTAGTTTGAAGCCAAAAACGATAGAAATTCCATATGATGTCAAAAACAAATAACATAATCTATACCTATAAAAGGCAAAGCCCTCACTCACTCACTCATTCATTCACTCACTCACTCATCACTAATTCTCCAACTTCCCAATAACCCAGAAGGCTGAAATTTGGTTCACTGTTTCTTTAGGCATTAAATAGGAAAACTAAATGGTTTTCATCCTGATCTGACCCTCGGACTCCGCCATGGACCCTCTCAAAGATCCCATATTATCCTTATGGCAGAATACAAATTGGTGAAATGTTTACATTTAAACAGATGTAAAATGCAAGAAATTTAGTGGAATGTCAAAACAGCTGTCAGGAATAGAACATAAAATAAATCACTGACTAGAGATACTTATAAGACCTTTCTTCCCCGTAACAGCTGTTAATGAAAGAGCTAATTTAAACCATTTATTTTATCTACATCATTAGAAAAAAATACTTTGCCTTTGTCTTTTAGAAAATTTCATTGATGGAATTATTACCATAGGTCTCACGGCAAGACCTAAGCGCGAGACCATGATAACTTTTCATTTTGGAGCTCCCAGAAGCAAAAATCACTATTCAAACTATATTTAAAGCTGAAAACACAGTACATTGTCCCTATAGAAAAATTCTATATCTCGGTTATTACTCAACATATCTTGATAAAACTTGGTATGTGGTTTTTTTTGGTTCAGATTCACCTGATATTGTTTTAAAACCACCAAATTTTTGAATGACTGTTGCAATAGACCTGCATACTCATTCCCCATTTTATTCTTATGGAAGAAATGAAATAAGGTCCTGCACGTAGTCTGGAGGTCTGCTGCAACGGGGGTATTTCAATATAGGCCCTAAAAACCTTAGAATTTTTTAGACATTAAATCAAGGCAATTTCTACGTTTTACGTACATAAACTTTCATGAAACAGAAAACTGCTTTAGGATTCTCTAAGTACGCAAGGTCTGCTGCGACGGAGATTTTATATTCCTGCTTAACCCGGCAGAACTGACTTCGATTTGAAAACGCGATGACTGACTCACGGTCTTACATAAAAGTTAGTGTATTGAAAAATTATGAGTTTATTTGCACAAAAACTCCACTAATGTCTTTTACATTAGTTATGTGACTACTTTATGCAGGATATATGTGCATACAAAATATTTGTATAACATAAAAAAACATATTTTTAATTGCAGTAGGTACTTCAATAATTATTGTTATTGCGTTAAAAACGTCCATATGTTGTACAACGATGTGTATATACTAACAAAAACTCCAAAAACGTATTGTACATTTGTGTTTAGAATATTTTATATAAGAAATATGTGCACACCAAATATTTACATGTAACATGAATCCTTAACTGACTAACAGTTGAAAACACCAGTCCTCTAAAGAAACTCTCATTGGACAGACTGTAAGGGTTGGAGAATGACGGGAAGTGAGTCATAATGTTCCTGGAAAGTCGTACGAGAAGTATAGTGACGGCCAGCCCTGCCGACACCCAAAAAATATAATTTTTATCAAAAAAACTACCAACCCGGTCTTTTGGACAGGTAAGTCAGTCCTCGCGGGTTAAGGGCCACTATACAGTATACCATGCATGCGAGCAGATTCAACGATATTGGGTATAAGCCTTCCCAGGGCAGTTGCACCCCTAAGGCCTTTATCGGTGGGGCGCTGAATCTGCTCATATGTATAGTACAGGAAGGCCAAATAGAAATACCTCCTGCGGGGGGCAGCAATAGAATAACTCCAGTCGCAGCAGACCTGCGGACTTTGAGGATTCCTGAAAACATCTTTCTGGTTAATGAAAGTCCATCTTCTTTATATTTATTTGTCCAATACCACTTACCCATCATTGCTCAGCCCAAACTACAAGACTTAGAACCTTACCTTTGCATGGACGATCTTAAGGGCGTAAGCATCCCTTAAGAAGGGGTTTTTTAATTCAAAGTTTTAAGGGTTTTGGCGGGGTTGAAGTTTATAAATTTTCCTACGCAAGTGGAATGGATGATCTTTTGTTTAATTTTCAATGTTCATTTAACAAGCAGGTGGTTCAGCTTCACATAAAGATACGATTTTACAGCTGATTTATAAATTGGTTACTTTCATAATGGTTTTATAGTTGTTTTGTTGATTTTTAGGTGATATGTACTATGTTAAATATATAAAAGTTAAATTTAGTTTAGTTAGTTAACTTAAAGTCGTCATTCGTTTTTGTACCTCATCTGTTTAATCATAAACTCAGTATGTGGCCCTATCTTCATTTAGGCAGCGGGAGTTACAGTTTTTATCGTGAGCAAAGCCACGGGTAACTGCTAGTCCTATACATAGCTACTATGGAATTCGTATTAGCCTACTAAAATGGTATTAAGGTTTTGTTTAGACATCAAACCATTGACATTTTAAAGTCATGTAAGTATCAAAAATATAACTAAGGTATGTAAAAGAGAAGTTTGTGTGGCGGTATTCTCACCTCCTGAGACGTCTTGGTCAACATGCCTTGCTGAGGCTGGGACTGGGGCTGGGCATGAGCGGTCAGTGACTGTCGCACTGGCAGCCCTGCGTCCTCAAACGCCTTCTTCTTCAGCGTCGTCCTGATTTGGGACCTACGATTAAAACTGGTCAAATTACTGATATAAGGATATAGGCTAGAGGACTTCGCAACGTTCATTGGAGTGGAATTGGGGTACAATTCCATGAGACTGTATCAAAAATATCTATTAGGCCCATTGCCCAAAGTTAAAAATTGGTCATTCCTAAAAAGTGTAGGCCTAAAATGAAAATGTTTCTAACTCATTTTGAGATTTGCAGAAGCAATTCTGAAATGAACAAGTTATTTTGAGAAGGTAAAGATGGCATTTTGCTCACCATATCCACAAAATGCTTAAGCTATGAGAGGATAGCAAGTCTTTTCAAAGTATGAATACGGTTCATTATACTTTTTTGACCCATGGGAATCTTCGGTTCAATATAGTAGAAGCAAAATATTGATGGGCTATATCAAAAGAAACAATATATCTCGAGATAAAAAAATTTAAAATTTAATTACAAAAAGTTAAGATACTAATTTTATAATCAAGAATTTTCCAATTCTATAAACTCAAAAGGAGGATTTTTGCACTTCGAAAAAACAAGAAATTGTACTGAATACTTATTCTTATTGTCATAATCATTCATAGGTAAAGTGAGTTGAAAATTTCAAACGATTTCTACAAGTTGTCACAGTTTTACTAGCATTTATTTATCAGTGGTAACATTTCAAGAGCTTGGATCTATAGAGAGTTTTGACAATCTTGATTATTGGTTAAGATGTTAATCTCTTTTGAAAGTTTTAATACTGTTAGCTATGTTTCAGTAATGCAATGCTTCCAAAGAATCAGTAATATCTGTACTGATTCCATACTAAAAAGCATTAAAATTTCCTAACAGTTCTAAAATTACAAGTCGTGCTTATCAATTCAACTGGTATTAAATATAATTGTTGGAACAAAAATGAGAAGCATGGTTAATTTTGTCCACATTCTTCATAAAACCATTTGTGTAATGCTGACTTCTAATGAAGTTTTTTTGGGTGAGTTGAAAAGATATACCGGTAGTAGGAATAGCATTACAGTTCATTGTTATTTCTCAGTGTTATTCGTTTTCCAAACATTAAGGCATCATTCCTAACAGAAAAATTAGAGGAAACTGTGAGATAGTTACAATGTATTTATCAAACTAATGTTTCTTCTTAACGATAAACCATATTAATATGTCTGAGCTCCAAACTCAGTTCAATCTTAAGTATACACACACACCAAAACATTGATAATTGATAATAAATTTAAAATGTTATTCTAAAGTGTAAACTGATAGTTCTAAAAAATAAACTTACACAGTCCGCCCTTTGATGTGCTCACTGATCTGATTAAGGTCATCTCCAAACCTTTTAACTGCTTGCCTCAGCATTTCTATTTCTTCTTCAGACCATTTACTAATTGCAAAAATGAGAAAAAACCTTGTATGTAATCTTTCCTTAAATTACACTACGGTATTGACATTTCCAATACAAAACAAATCTAGAGGGCACTTAGGGCCTAATAATCTACTTGCACGAAATAATGTAAAGGAGCATTCATGAATATGGAACAGTTCCCTGACAAATAAGCGAAAGAAATAGGCCTATTTTTACACAATTAACCATACATTTGGGAGTGAGTCCGAAAAATTATTGTACAAATAGATAATTAACTTGCCGGTGTCTTGCATCTGGCACCATTTAGGTCTACTTTTTAAAAAGGGTGCATTTGAAAACACAAATGCATTCTATTGCATGAATGCCGATTGAATCATAATATTCAATATTATTTATTTTCATCTTATCTAGGCCTACAGATGAAACGTTTTAAGATGGCACTTGGGGGTTGCAGGGCTGGGCGAGAGACCGAAGTCAAAGGGTGGGTGGAGGGGCTCGCAGGATATTATTTCTAAAGACATTGACCCTTGGAGACCCTTGGACTTCCCTAAGAAAGTCCGCTGATTTACAGGGGGTATGTTTATTGGATGTATTCGCAGGGTGGGTTTTATGGTTGTTCTGTCGAACAGTGTAATAGTGACGTTTAACAGTGAACATATAAAAATGATTACTTTGTAACGAATAAATTGTATCTAGGCCTATATAAGTTAGTAATTATTTTAGTAGGCCTATTAATTAAGATTACAAATATACATTTTCATCATGTTTTTTACTCTGAAATTTCCTTGTAGGTCCTGTACTTTCATGAACTAGCATATAGGTAGTAATTAAACTGTATTATCAAATTATTTAAGTCCCTAAATCGACTAAAACGGGCCAAAAACAGAAATTATCGTGACGTGTGAATATATTTAATAGCATAAGCTTATAATATAATTGATCATTACTAAACCTAATATTTGTTATAATGAATTTTGAAATAGGGCGTTCACGGAAACGTTCTAATGGGATCATCTAAGGGGATAGGACGGGCTAGCCACAATTTATGGTCCCGATGAGGGCTCGCGACAGTGCCTGATGTTTTATGAAAGGCAAATACAGACTTTCTACCTCTCAGCCAAGTGCCTTCTTAAAACGTTTGATCTCTTGTAGCCTAAGCTTACTTAATGGAAATAGTGTCAATACAGGGCTTGTAACAGTTCTTGAGATTGAAAAAAAACTACTAAAATAAGAAAAAAATAACCTTTTGTAAACAAAAAAATGTTGCTAAAATTAGAAAACCGGCGTTATATTGGGGATAATATAATATTAACTTTTTGATAAAATAGAAAATCTCGACAGACTAATCACTAATCTGCCTAGTTTTCACGGTGAGACTTGGTTTTCACGTAATGTAGGCTGACGAGATTCGTCTGCCGCGATGCTGCTAAGAGATCGTCTGACAGACGAATAGTGTGAACAGGGCTTGTACCGTAGCAGTTCTTGAGGTTGAAAAAAAATAAAAAAATAACCAAAATTCAAAAAAATAACAAAAATAACCGAATTCCAAAAAAATAACAAAGATAACAAAAATGAAAAATTACCCGTTACAAGCCCTTGTCAATACTTTTTAAAAATTTAAAATTGCAATTTAGGGAACTTAACCAACCAAGGAAAAATTGGACAAGCACAATGTCAACTGCAGGCATAGACTCATATCAGGTTTATTAAAAAAGGTTAAATTACCTTAATTCCGTCTTGTGATTTAATAGTAACTTGTCGAGGTCGTTACACATTAAAAAAACGATTAAAACATTTAAAACACAAAACATATGTACGTACGAAAAACATTTTTGGCCAAATATTTAATTTAATTTACAGAAAGACAAGACCGGCGCGGGCGAGATTGCAGTTCGAACTGCAATCTCGCCCGCGCCGGTCTTGTCTTTCTGTAAATTAAATTAAATATTTGGCCAAAAATGTTTTTCGTATGTACATATGTTTTGTGTTTTAAATGTTTTAATCGTTGTTAGCGAATTTCCTTAAAGGAATAAGCTATTACCATAGGTCTCATGGTAAGACCTAAGCCCGAGACCATGTTAATTTTTCATTTTGGGGCCCCCAGAAGCAAAAAACACTACTCGTTTGAATTTTTATACATATATCTATATATATATCTATATATCTATATATATATCTATATATATAGATAGATATATATATATATGTCTGTTAACACGATAGCGGCCGTAAATGTGGTCCCATCTTAATGAAATTTGGTACAGACATGTAAAGTGGTAATCACTCGGACGAGTTCGTGAACCAGCCCGATCGGACCACCGGAAGGGGGGGTAAAGGGGGGCAAACCCCCCCAAAAATGGGTTTTTTGAGTTTTTTGCATAGAAAACTAAAAATTATCCAATTTTTACTAGCATTATTGAATTAAGCTCAAAAAAACAAACAATTCAGTATTTTTAATCACTGCTCTATGTCCATTGGTTTCCAAGATATTGAAAGTGGTAAACACAGTACGTTGTCCCAATGTTAACCTTATGGGAAATAAAGAAAATTCTATATCTCGCTTATTTCTCAACATATCTTGATAAAGCTTGGTAAATGGCTTCTTCTAGTTCAGATCAACTAAATATTGAAATAAAACCATCCAGTTTTAATATACCCGTAGCAGCAAACCTGCATACTCATTCCCCATGTTATTCTTATGGAGCTTACAAAAACATGTTGAATCTCGGTATGTTGGATTGAAATATGTTGTTTTGCATTTGAAATTCGCTGAGAATGCAGGTCTGCTGCAACGGGGGTATTTTAATGTGTAACGACCTCGACAAGAGTGATTTTACGTTCTGTACCTGCCTGAAGATGGTGGCATGATCACCGAAACCACGTGGTGGTAGCCTGAGTTACTATTAAATCACAAGACGGAATTAAGGTAATTTAACCTTTTTTAATAGTTCAAAATTGTGATTCTGAGCCAAAATCAACAAAAATGATGTCGGGTTTAAAAAAATAAACTTAGGGAAGTGCCTCATTTAAGTTCCAAACTTTCTCAAATAGACCAAATTCATAAAATAAATTTAATTATTGTTAGTTATGGCCACTAACCAACATGTTTGCTGTTCTTTCCACCTGACAAAGCTGCATGTACCTGCCAGTAGCCTATAGAATGAGTGAAACTTTAAGGCCCAGGCCTACTGTTGCATAGGTATAGCAACGTTTGAAGACACATTATTGCTTTGGCTACCCTTTTCTTGTAAAGGTTATTACTTAAAAAAATATAGGCTACCTAATCAGGGTAATTAGTTCAGCCCTGAATTGAATAAGAAACATTAGCGTAAAAAATTGTACTGTGACTGGAACTAAAATAAAACTTACCCGGCTGGAGAGTCAGCAGTTGGATGTAACTGTAGTGTCAACTCCCCAAGCTTATTGAAGGCGGTCCCTGCTGCCGTAAATATCTCACCAACCTTAAATAAAAAGGAAATAAAAACTAAGAATCTGAGACTCAATGGCTGAGACCAGGTAAGGCTTACCAGGCCTTTGGGCATCACAAATTCGGTACTTTGGTATTATACGGAGGCCACTCCTCTACAGCGCGCTGCGGCGGCTATGTTAGGTTAGGTTATCATAATTATGTTAGTAGGACATTCCTCGTTTCGTTACGAATCGAACGATACCAGATGAGTCATACCTTCGCCCGCCAAATCCCCTCCAAGTAGGCCTAGGTCAGGTTTCTGACCGGAGTGTGTGCATCACTTACCTACAGGATTTGGCGAGCGAAAGTATGACTCATCCAGTATCGTTTGATTTCTAATGAAACGAGGATAGTCCTACTAACATATTTATGATAACCTGACGTAACATAACCGCCGCAGCGCGCTGTATAAGGGTGGCGATCAGGTGTTACCGCTAGCGGCGGTGACGCTTTTTCTGCAGACATCGCTGCCTTCTGGGAGACAGAACACAAAGATCGCTCATCGTAATGATGTCAAATTTGGACAGTAAGTCAATCAAAGTATGTCCTCTCCAATTATGCAGTTACTTTTGGTATACAGTTAAAAAACCCTCTCTAAAAATAGTGGCCTCCGTATAATACCAAAGTACCCAAATTCTATAGGTAGGCCTATAGGCCAAAACGTTTTATTGGCAAACCAGCTCAGCCACGTTTGAGAAGGGTTTTGTAAACAGATCTGGATTCATAGCCAAGGCCCCAAGCTCAAATTTTTCTTCGGCCCCCGAGATCTCACTCGTTTTAAGTTATTGCTCAAAACCACTTTTTGACCTTAAGCGGCCCCCCCTATTGCTGCTAGGGCCTAAGCCAGGGCTTGGTCATCTTAGCAGCAAATTTGATTTGTAAAAATAACTTAACATGTTCGCTGCGGGCAGTACCATGTGGCACTCATCAGGACTTTGCTAGAATCGGAAGAACGTCATTTGGAGCTGAGTCTGTGCGAATCTCATTCATTTACTAAGAAGCACTACACCTGAGTAGTTGGGAAATATTATACATGTCCTGTTTTGGATACATGTTGTATGTGCCCAGTTGAGGTCGGAACTAAAATTTTCCAAAATTGTTCCCCCCAAAAGAGGCTTCCAAAATGCATATTGGTCAACCTATTTCACCCCAATTCAGGCAAAACTGATAGCCTGAATCATCTGATTAGTGCCGCTACCATCCGGTGACTAGTGAAACTGCGTCAAACTTCATTCCGAAACACTACAATGCAGTAAAATTTCTCTTTTGTACGTGAGGCCTTAATTTTTATTATTTGCCATGCGTTACCGTGTTTCACGTTGGCTACTCTTGTACGCACCCCATTGAATAGGCTATGTTGAAAACAAGTCATCACTATGAAAGACTAGGACTAGGCCTAGGAATGGCCTATCAATGAAAATATAATCACATAAATGATTGATTTCATTAATCTGTAATTATAAGCCTATGCTAACACTATAATAATAAATTTCACAAACTTACTTTGCTTGCCGAGTTCATGCTGAGGTTCAAAAACTTGAAATAACCAATAAATAGGCCTAATTGGGTCCGGTCCGGAACTGAAAATATTTTACTTTCTCCTTCAAATAGTATGAAAAGCCATGCATTGAATCAGATCCACAGCTTACTGCTTTAAAAATTAATAAAAATCGACTCAGTTGATACAAAATTAAGTTAACTTATGAAGGACCAGCAAGTATAGCCTAACTTCTTTAACTGACTCTCTGAGCGGGGAGCGAACACAATATTTTTGTTCATGACACTTGACACTTGACACTTGACAGACAATCTTCTTGTTCTTCTTTTTTGCCGGAACAGGTTATTTTTAACCATGCAACCTCACAAGTCACTAATCTCAGTTGCTTATTTAATGCTAATATAGTCAAATATATTAGCATACAATATTTGATCAATAGCTAATATAATCAAACATATTTAAAAACATCCTAAGGATGTATTTATCTATGAATCATACCTGTATGGGGCCGTCCATAAATTACGTCGTCTGAAAATAGGAAGGAGGGGTCCAGAATGGATATGACGGTAGGATGATGTGCATGTTGGGGGGGGGTTCATGCTGAGATGACGTCATTTTTAAATTTCGTTTTAAAACTAATTTTCATAGGAAAATCGTAAACATTCAATGTAAATTCATTAAAGTTAAACAGATCAGAATATTCATTAGAAACTATGTAGCTACTCAATTTTGACAATATCCTTAAAAATGGCCATTTTAGCTTAAGGTGAAAACGAAGCAATAGCAAATTTAGTACTCCACAAAGTTGAAAATTTTCGTCCAAGTATTTCGCTGAATCGCCTCAGGCCTGGTTTGAATCGTTGACTAACATCAAATTAGCCCAAAATGGGTTTTAAATTAATTTGATGGTTTTAACAACTCAATCAAATAAATCTTTAATAGGGCTTCCCCGAAGACTGGCATTATTTTAGGAGTTTGTACCCTTTGGCATACTTTTTCAATAGTTGGGGGGGGGGTCAGGTGGGTTATGACGATGAAGTAGGGAGAGGTGTCCAAAAATGGCCAAAAAGCGAACGTAATTTATAGATGGCCCCAACCCATACGGCCAATCTGACTCATGTATGTAGTAATACCACCTTAAATTTAAAAGTGGAGAGTATTGGAATACTTGTTACCAGCAGGGTTCCACAAGTTTCCGTGCTCGGACCGGTCCTTTTTCTGTTATTTTATCAATGACATAAAATCGAGTGTTTCAAATGTTGACCTCTGCCTTTTCGCTGATGATACGTCATTGAACATCAGTAGTGGTTCTCATAAAAATCTTGAGATTGAGTCTTTCATTCCAAAGTAATTGTCTTCTCCAGAGTGGATGGCAGAGAATAACCTTTCAAGAAATACTGAGAAAACGCTTTTCATGGATTTTAAATTGCGCAATCCTCTTGGTGACACTTCAACTTTGCTCTTAGGTGACAAGGAAATTCAATATTACCAACAGGCAACTTTTTTGGGTTTGACCATAGATCCTCGCCTCGATTTTTCAGAACACATTCATAAAGTTTCACATAAGATAAAAATAGCTGCATTTTCATTCTCCGTAGATTGTCCAATTTTGCAAACACCCAAGTTTTACTTACTGCGTATTATGGATGCCTTTACCCTCACCTTTGTTATGGTATTGCAGTTTGGGGAGCCGAATCTTCAAAGACGAAGTCCTTATTTGTTTTACAGAAGAAAGCGATTAGGTTGATTTTTGGAATCCAGAGAAATGATTCATGTAGAGGTGTTTTTTCCACGAATAATCTGCTCACTTTTAGTTGCCTGTACATATACGAATGTCTTTCTTTTTTCTTTAAAAACAAGCATTTTTTCAACTTCGCAATAGTAGTCGTTACGACCTTAGACACTCCTTGACTTTATCCATTCCACAACACAAAACCACATTTTTCGAAAAACAGACATTTTTAACATAGTAAAACTTTTCAATTCCCTCCAAAATTTTATCAAAGCAGAATCAATCGAGGCCAGGTTCAAAAGAAAGTTACGGTCTTTTTTAGTACCTAAGGAATATTACTGTGTTAAGGATTATATTTCTGATAATTAAGAGAAATTTATTTTTATGTTATATGTAAGAATCATATATGTACACTGTATCTTTTATCATTTCTGTACATTTGTTTGTTTGACGTTTGTCAATGCTTGTAGAAGTTAATGGCAATAAAATATTCTTGATTCATGAACTTGAGAGTGTTAATGTTTTTTTTTCTTGTTGTAATAGGTAATTTTAAAATTATTGTAAAGAAGATATTAATTCTAAAATTTTGTGCTAGAAAGTTTTTTTGTTTTTTAACGACTTGCGTGTTAGTTGGCTCACTTTTACAAAAGCTGTTGGCTCATCATCAAGAAAGCACCATAATACAGTGGCGTATATAGAAATTATTTTCGGGGGGGGCCAGGGCGGGATTTAAGATTTTGCCGCCCATGGGCCCAAAGCATTTCGCCGCCCCTCCTCCCAAACGTGACAATTTTCCACCTAATCATAGGCGTATAATTAGGGGGGAGGGTGGCACTTACTCCGCCAAATAATTTGGGATTATAATTTTATTAGCTCAAACTGATTTTTTAACATTAAAACACAGATATTTGTGTTTGTGTACATGTTTGCTGATGCCAGCTGGTGAAAGGCCTCACAAAATTAAATTATACAAATATTGTGGTGTTTTTCAATGTTAAAATTTTATAATATCCAATATTAACAATTCGTAAACAAAAGTGAATGATTTATTTAATTTGTTGCCAAAAAATCTCTTGGTTGCATTGTCGCGGTCTGAAATTCTCTTGATTGTTTCGCCGCGATCATCTCTCGGCCATGCATTTCGTGGCTACCAAAGCTTCATTATCGCGCCTTCTTTTTATCTCGGCCGTTTCGTAGTCGAGAGTCGGCTGGTTGTATCGTGGTCGTCGATTCTCTGAAAATCCTTTGCAGGGTGTCTATCAATCGGCAATTCCAGAATACCCCCGTTGGAGTAGAATTGCACAATCAGCGAGTTTCAAATGCTTGAATAAAAATGTATATGTCATAAAAAACGAACAAATAAATTCCACCACCACGACATAAATTTGAACGAATGGGGGTCTTGGTGTCTGGGGTTCCATAACAAAAAGTTATGATGTCCCGGGCTTAGGTCTTACTATGTGAGCCCTTCGGTGATAGCCTCTTCCCTGGAGGAGAAATTTGCTGAAAGACGGGAAAAAATAATGAATTTAAACATGTGATCGGGAATTTTGATGCTCGAGTTAAAACGAAACGGAATGTAGCCGTTTTCATCGTTGGAATCGTCAATGCAGCCGGCAACTCTCTCGATCGAATCGCAACAATCAATTTTTTCGGTAATATACTGGCCGGAAATCAGTCGTTTACATCGCAGCTGGAAAATCTCTCGACCATACTGTGACCGGAAGATCGCTCGCTCGCTTCGCGGCCAGCAAATCTCTCGGTAGCATCGCAGCCAAAAAATCTTGGAAATCCCTGTCGCATTATAGCCATCAAGCATGTCTCCCCGTGGCCCTCATATCTCTCAGTCGTATTTTGGCCAGAAAATCGCACGTACGTCCCACAGTTGAAAAATTACTCGCTCGTTTTGCGGCCGGTAAATTGCCTGCTCTACCGCCGCGCCGCCGGCAGATCTCTTGGTCGCATTGCGTCCGACAAGACTCTCGCTCTTTTCGCGGCTGATGTATGTACTGGCCATGTCATGGTCGAAAAATCCGTCTTTTTTCCAGCGGTTGGCACGCAAGTATCTCGGACGTTTCGAGGCCGACAAATACCTCGATTATTTGCAGCCAACAAATCTTGGTTGTGTTACAAAACAAATCTCTAGGATTTGTAGCGATCGGCGAATTTCCATGGTCACTTCGCTGTAATAAACTCTAACGGTTGTATCTTACTTACTTTTACTTGATTACTTGATAGTTCCATCCGTAGGCCGACTGGCGTTGGACTGGTCAATGTGCCAACTCAACGTTAGCCACAAGGTTAAGTTAGGTTATGATGGTAAGTTAGGTCGGGTTATCGTAGCCGGTAATCTCGGTTGTAGCATAGAGGACGTACTTGGCGCTATTGCAGCCGCGAAACATCTCAGTTGTAAAACTGTCGGACATTTCGCGGCCGTCATTTCGCATATATTTTAACAAAACTCATAACGCCCTTCTCGCGCCTCCACCTTCTTATGATTCGATTCCACCATCAGCCCGAATAATGAGCGACTCAGCACCAGCGCCCAGGCCAAAAAAATCAGATTTTGCACCCACTCGCTTGAGTACAACAACTGCTGCCCGTCCGCGCAGTGACGCACTACGCAAAATAATAGTGTAGTCTGATATAACAAAACTATGTCAGGTGGAAGATACCAGATAAGGTAATTACAAATCCTTATTGCTCTAAATTAATGAATTCTCAATTTTGCTTGCTGCTGACAAAATCTTGCATAATCAATATATATATATAAAAGAAGAGTTGTGTGTTGGTATATTTAGTGCTACAGCCAAAACTACACGTCGTAGAACCATGATCTTGGTATCAAATTAAAGCTTGGATTCTCATGATCTGCACTATGGTGGTTGGGTTTCGATATCTTATTGGGTGTAGGTACAGGATCGTCCGAAAGGGACCTATGTCAAGGATTTTGTGAGTTCTTGAGATTTTATTTATTTATATCAAAACACATGGTTTAATTTGAAAAGGTAACTGTGGTTAAAGTGGTTGCCAACAGAATGCAGCACCTACAATTGTCTTTGTACAACAGGTGAATACAGTCTTATTTAGCAAATGTGTTTTTATTATTTAGTAAATTTTTACTGTTAGGTTATGTTATTAAAAAACATGAAGTGCACTAAACTGTAGAGATACATATTTTTTGTTTTTAAATTCAAAGATAGTAGTAAAAAAGACGAAAAAATGTCAAAACGTAGGAGAAAATGTTTGCAATTCCGTATCTTATCACGTAAATGAACGATTGCAAGAAAAAATGAAACAACGAAGAGAAAGAAACACATCTAATGGTATCACGGGAAAAATCACAGCGACATCAAGAAATACTGTCGTAGCAGATTTGGAACAGAAAGGGAGGCAGACACACAAGGTGATGAAAGAAATAATCAGAACCGAGATATAACGGAGAACCATCGAAAAAGGGATTAAACAGATGAAGCTGAGTTAAATTAAATTAAACAGTTTAAAAGCTGTTTTCAAAAGGACAAGGAACTATGATTTTGGCTTTACATTATTCCAATAAAATGTAGATTTTATTGAACACCCGAATGTAGTAATTTGCAAGATGGTCAAAATTTGTAGTTATTGCATAGCACAAAGATTAATTCAAAAAGAAAACACATATTATGTGCTGTTTGAAAGGGAAAATAAGACTGCTACCACCAAATATGCCACCCCCGGCTTTATCAAATAAATAATATGTATGGAGAAACAACATAATATATTGAATTGTAGATAACATTAGACGTTATAATTCTTGCTTCCAAATTACATCTTTTGGGCTACTATTTAGGCCTTCATAAGATTTTTCAACCCAGCGAAGCGGGTTAACAACCGCTAGTATTTATCTAAATAAATCACGCTATTAATTCCCTAATTTTTTTACCCTTTTAATTTTGGGGGGGCCCGGGCCCCCTGGGCCCCCCCTTATATACGCCACTGCCATAATAAAAATAACTATATCACAATTAATTAAAATCAATCAATTTAAATTGTAACAGAATAACCACCATTTGCCAAGGTCGAGCCAAGAGACTCATAATCAGTTGGACCAACAGACTCATAATCAGTTGGACCGGACCAACCAACCTTTTAATTCTTAGGCCCACATTGGCAAATCATCGGCAAAGCCACAAACCAATCCCCAACCATCCGACTATTTCCCGTTGGCCCAAAGGTGAGTGCCACATGGGTAGGTGTTGTTTTAAATTGCCCTTATTTGTTGACATACTGAAATGACCAATGAATAAAAACATGCCCCCCTCTATAATTCTATTCAAGGGTAAAAAGAAGCAAAGCAGGTGTCCACTGCAATCCCTATTAAACGTACAATGGCCGTCAACTACACCACAACCGGTAACCATTTAACTTGGTCCCTCCCACCAACTTTACCATACAATTGCAAGCAAAAATACCCCCGTTGCAGCAGACCGGCATACTCAGCGAATTTCAAATGCAAAACAACAATTTCAATCCAAAACAGCGAGATTTTATATGTTTTTGAAAGCTCCATAAGAATAACATGGGGAATGAGTATGCAGGTTTGCTGCTACGGGTATATTAAAACTGGGTGGTTTTAATTAAATATTTAATAGATCTGAACTAGAAGAAGCCATTTACCAAGTTTTATCAAGATATGTTGAGAAATAAGCAAGATATAGAATCTTTATATTAATAGACAAGCATTTTTTCCATAAGGTTTTTGTACTCCTTTTTTCTCAGCCTGTGTGCAACGTAGCAAAAATCTAAGCACACCAATAGAATTGTATTTTTCTGTAGATGTGCAGAATCCCATTGAAATTTATATTAGTCTTTTAGAAATGTAGAAAATTCAATTTAAAATTTCAAAAAAATTAACATTAGCCTTATATTTTTATCTATGCTTATGAGTTGCTGTTTTGGTGATATTATAACAACGAAATGTAAACAAAGTTAGCATCATATGTAGCTGTTATCACATGCTATTTTTCGTAGAGTAAAGATTTGATGTAGAAACATTAAGCCACAGTTAATTGGGGCATTGAGTGAAAATATAGAATTTGATTGAAATCAGGACTACTTAGAGAAGATTAGGGATATCATACTCAAATGTGTTCCATTTTACACATATATGGAAAAATAAAGTTTACTTGCTTAAATAAGATTAAGAGATAAAAATTTTCTGATAAAAAGGGAAGAAAAAAGTACATTAAATTAAGTTTACCATCCATTGTACTAACTGTCATGCAACCGGCAGGGCCGGTGACGGGGGGGGGGGGGGGGGGAATGCACAGGGGCCTGGACTCACAGGGCGCCCGGATCCACGCGAGATTAGTAAAAATGGAATAGAATCGAGATGATTAAAAAAAGGCAGGTTTCTCAATTGCACAGGGGCCCGAAAATCCTGTCACCGGGCTTGGCAATAGGAGTATAAATGGACACATTATATTCAAATTTTGTTTTTATTGGTGGATAATGGGTAAAATCATCGATATAAAACCCATAGTTTTATCGACATAAAACCCCATAGTTTTATATCGATGGGTAAAATATATATTACATTTTAGTGATAATAATAGGAAGAGAGGGAAGGAGGGAAAAAGTTCCAAATGGTAGGAAAAAAGGGAGGAGAGATGGTAAGACGAGAATGAAGGAGAAAAGGAAGGAAAAGTGGAAAGAAAGTCGGAAGTAGAGTGAGGAATTAATGGAGGGAGGGAGAGAACTGTGGTAAGGGGTGTACAGGATAAACTGATTTGATGACTGAAGTTTTACTTTCCTCTGATTCAATAATTATTCTTAAAAAAATAAACATGAAATCTTAATAAAATAGTCATTATCTTAATTAAATACTAATTACTAAAAACCATGCCATAAGCCAGAAATGAAGTAAAATAATTAGTCAAGGACTGAGTCTTTCTCTTTTGTTTTTGGGCCCCCAGTTTGGTTATATTATGTGTTTACATGGAAAATATGTACTATATGATCACATTGGTTTATGCAGGGATTATTTATAAAATTACCTATCCCTATTTGTCACTTTAAAAATTGGTCGAATTTTCGACCACTGGCGATCTCTAGTTTTTCTTATTCCCCACAAGGTTAACATTGGGACGACGTACTGTGTTTACCACTTTCAATATCTCGGTAACCAATGGACATAGAGCAGTGATTCAAAATACTAAATTGTTTATTTTTTTGAGCTGAATTCAATGGTGCCAACAAAAATTTGATTATTTTCATTTTTCTATTTTAAAAAACTTAAAAACCCATTTTTGGGGGGTTTACCCCCCTTTCGGTAGTCCGATCGGGCTGGTTTTCGAACTCGTCCGAGTAATCACTATTTTTCATGGCTGAGCCAAATTTCATTCAGATTGGACCATTTTTTCGGCCGCTATCGTGCTTAAAGACACACATATATATGTATATACAGTGCTTGATTTGTAGCAATTGAGGTACCGGAACTGTAATTTGCCAATTTTTACACAACCCCCCCTTATCATTCTTCCCCTCACCAATATATTATTTGTCTATGTAAATAATTAGGTCGATGGAAAAGTAACATTTTATCAACTAAAATTTTTTAAGAAGTAAATTAAAACCAACAAAGGATTATTTTACTAAAATATAAATTGACTTAAGAACTTCTAGATCTGTTATGACGTCTTGTGCGAGTATTCAGGTCTTTTTAGCATTTTGAAATTCGGCTTAGCTCAAAACTAGATAAAAGAGCGCTCATTATTGGCCGAAACTCCGCACATTTTAAGCGATCGTCATTTCTGGTAAGATTAATCCAGTCGCGTACACGCGATCGTTTCTTCCAACAAATACTCCGGCCGGTTACATATGATCCTCATGTGCATGATCCTGTCTAATAGCAAAGTCTCTGGCCTATCATACGCGATTGTCTTGTGCGGCAAATTCTCCGGCCGATCATATGCGATCGTCTTTTGTGGCAAATTCTTCGGCCGGTTACACGCGATTGTCTTGTGCGGCGAATTCTCCGGCAGATCATACGCGATCGTTTCTTGCGGCGAATTCTCCGGCCGGTTACACATGATCCTCTCAAATAGCGAGAATTCTCCGGCCGATCATGCGCGATCGTCTTTCACGGCAAATTCTCCATACGTTATACGCTGTTGTCTTGTGCGTCAAATTCTCCGGTCAATTATACGCGATCGTCTTGTGCGGCAAATTATCCGTCCGATTACACGCGATCGTCTCTTGCAAAAAATACTCCTGCCGATTACACACGATCGACGCTTGCGGCAGAAAGACGTCCCGGAACGCCGTTCCGCCGCGTTCTGCCACAAATCAAGCACTGTATATATACATACACATATATATATATGTGAAAATGAACGAATAGGTTTTTTTGATTCTGGGGGCCCCAAAACGAAAAGTTATCATGGTCTCGGGCTTGGTCTTACCATGAGTACTATGCTAACAGCTTTTTCCCTATAGGGGAAATTCGCTAAAAATTAGACATAATACGGACAAATTAAAAATGTTAAAATGAAAACTTAAGAGATAAAAAAATTGGGACAAAATGTTTGTTTGTGGAAAGTATTTTACCTTAGAAGGGGTTAAAAATGTACTGAGGTGCTAAAAGTTTGGTAGAACAAAAACCAACTTTATTTACACATGTAAAATGGTCTTAACATGTAAAAGAACAAAAGTGGTGAAAAACATTAAGATACAATGTTTGATAATGACTCAGCCTTAACAGTTTCTTGTTCAATGAGACAACACTGAAACAGAGTCCTTAACAGTATGGTAGATTATGTTCTTGATTTGTAGTTTGTCTTCATGGTTGGTGTGGAAATCTGATAGTTTCCTGAACTCTTGAGTGAGATGTAGGCAGTGAGAAACATTTTCTGGCGAGACAAAGTCTTCAGCTACTTTAATACAATTTAGCAGGTTCTTTACCTGGGATGAATTAAAAAAAATTAGAAAAGCTCTAGAGGAATATAATTAAATTTTCAGCAAATCACAAGTGCTCTAAAATTACATCTTTAAGATATACTTTACTACCTTCCATTTTTGCTCAGAGCACAAAAGATTTACAGCGGACCCTCTCTTAGGGGCAGACTGTAAATTACTCATCACCTCTAGGCAGGGCCTGATTAAGAGATGCCCCCAGGATTAGTTGATTCCGTGCCCCCCACCCCCTCCTCTTCACCACCCCTGACCCAAGACTACATGTGCGTTAGTAGTTAGTTCGCTTCTTATAAATCATGGAAATACGAGTATAGTTCCTCCAGAACTAATACCTTAAAACTATATTTAACTTGGAAACTAATTAATCACTTTTTCCAGTAACTTATGGTCAGTGCAAACAAAGATAATCACAAAAAAATGTAATGAATAAATCTAGTCTAATCAGTTACATTTTCAAGGGCAATTCACCGCTGCCTATGACAATATTCAATTACACTCTCACATCTTGAACCCCCACTGCAATTGTTTTCGACCATATCTGACTCAGAAAGTGATTCTTCATAATAGTCTTCATAGATTTCTCAGATGTACCTTTAGCTTTTTAGTGAAAACAAGTTCATAGACGAACCTTTAACTTTTTAGTGATAACATGTCATCTTACACAAAAACGCATCCTCAAGCTCATTGTGTTCCCACATCTGTTTATGGCATTCTGAACCACTTGGTTTCTTGTTATTACTCATAGCAATATCAATTTCATTACTGCAGACTACAAGAAGTTAAAGCATCAAAAACCATTCTATCACTTAATAGAAAAATAGTTGTGGTTTGAGAAATGGCAAACAGGACTGAAATTCCCTCCATTTTTACTCATTTGCCGGGAACTACGTTCCGGGACATGGTTGGCATTGCAGTCGCAGTGCGTGCCACGTTCCCGCACGAGCTAAATCTTCCCAAAACTATTCAATCCTGTGTAATCTTACTCAGGACAGTAATGTGTTGCTTATACTGGCGTATTACTTGGAATATGGAATGGTGGTTGCGGAATGGTGGTTACACTGTGGTGACGATAGTTAGTGTTAGTACCAAACTTTCCCTCAATATACCGGTCAGGGTAAACTCTTGTATGCTTAATTGCTCAAACTAATCTTTTGATTTGGTGAAAATGGTGCCACTGCCTAGAAAATGATATTTTGGTGTCTCAAAAACTGCGAATGATATGATTGTGAGGTAGAACAAAACCGTACTAACAAATAACACGCTCCTGCTATTTGTTAGGCCAGATTAACACAAAAGGGGTGCGGGACTTATTAATTTTATTTTTTGAATACTTAAAAAGGAAAAAATTTACACCTTGTAAAAAAAAGCTCCCTGACTAGCTGGCTCTCAAGGCTGCAGCCTAGTTAGCCTGGTGGTTAATCAGGCCCTGCCTTTAAGGGGAAGCATTGGATAACCTAAATATGCATCCTTACAGGTTACCCAAACTTCGTCTGGGGGTTAAGAGAGGGTCTACTGTATTTGATGTGAAAAATCAATCCTATTAAAACAAAGAATACTTTTTTTGCAGCAGACCTCTATATTCAGCAAATTTTAAATGTTAAACAGTATTCTTCATAAGAAGAGTGGAAAGTGGGTCATTGCATATTCTCGATCATTCACTCTTGTTTTGAACGATACTTTTCGCTACACAGTTGATGAAAAATAATACATTTTTAAAAAAAGGAAAAAATAAAAAAGATAGTAAACATTAATTTTTTATAGTAAACATTGTTTTCAGTAGTAAACAATGTAATGATGAATCTTTGCAGGTGATAAACACATAAAATAAGACAAATGATTTCATACTAGTGTAGCGAAAAACATATTTCATCTTATCATTATCTTAAGTGACACGAATATCTCATTTATTAGCAGTGTCTAGCCTGTCTGCATTGATAGACTGTATATTTAACACGTTCACTGCTGAAAAGTCGTAACAAGGCGACCCTAACTGCTGAAACCATTGAAACTCCAGGGGCTGAAACTGCAACCTGGAGTCGTCCGCCAGGGGTGCTAGTGGCGGGAACCGCGAAAGAACGCTACCGAAATAAAGTATAGGACCAGCACAACATGCTGACATAGTTTAGTTGATCCCCGATAAATGCGGAGATCACGTAGACCAACTTTTACAACACTGTACCGAGAGACCGCAGTCGTACGCACGCTGTGCCAGTACAGCATGACTCCAATCGGAGTCGTCAGCAGCGAACGTGTTAATATGTATGTATAAACATATAACTATGTATTTCTTATCTGTTGATGGTCTAGCTATGTCAAGTCTTCCAAGATTCCAAATTTTACTTTTTTGGCTTTATATTAGCTAACATGTAGAAATATATCAAATTCCGATACCTCATCAAGATATTTTGATGGGAAATCCATTAAAATTAAAAATGGGAAAAATAAGTACTATTCCAGTAAAATAGAACATTGTGGTATTCAATAGGTCAGGTAGTAGTGATTTTTAGATGTGCTGAAAGTGTTGGGCTGATAAAACATAAAAATCCAAGTTTTTGATCTCGAGTTTCCCTGGGATGCAACAGGGTGCTTCACTTTCTCACTTTTTAAAAATTACAGCATTTATATAAAAACTTGTGCATCCTTGTGCAATTTATCAAATTACAATTTCAAAGAAGACTAAATTCCTTATGATTCAGTCATAGGGATTTTAGATACGGTCAGCCTTTGTATTTCTGGAGTTGTACTGTGCGTTTTCATAACTATATTGCCTGGAAACGTGAGTAGAGTTCTAATTTTAACTTATATCCTGGGGAAGGGCTCCCGGATATTGCCCCCCCAAATTTTGTTTTTATTGTTTTAACCTGCACTGAAAGTTTAATTAAACCCAAATGTTTTACATAGCATTCAGGATTCTCTTAAGGTATTATTTGGTTGTATTGAATCCCCCCTTTAATAGTAACAGTACTTTTACTATTAATGGTTTGAATACATTAACAGCATATAAATACTACTTCTAACCTAATTTGACAGCATGTAAACACTACTTCTAAACCGTACAAAAAATGGTTACAATTTCTATTGTCTTCATTAAAAAAAAATCAATGTCCATTTTTCCATAATTGATTTTAACAACCTGATGCGGGGCCCCTGCCGGGATGAACACAGCGTCTCCCAAGCACTGCACGATCGCGTAGCCCCGGACGTTGTACTCCCTGTACAGCCTGTCGCGCAGTCCGCTATCCAGATACCAGCTCTGGTCATGTATCGGGTCCTGGTTCGGGCCCATCTTGACCCTCCGCTCGCGCGCCACTCGGGTCAGCAGGTGGCGGATCTTGTCCGCGTCCCTCGCCGAGTAGATGTGCCACAACGCGCCAGGCACGGCTCCCGGCTCCCGCACCCGGCGCCGCATCACCATCTCCACACACGCCTCGTCGATGGCACGGTACGCTTCTGAACAGACACAACGTAAAGATTAGTAATAAAAAGTGATTAACTCACTGTTTATAAAAAGTACCTGGTGGACCGAGCCTTGCTCGGTGTTATTTCATGTTTACCAGTTCATCCAGTTACTAAAAATATTTCAGCGTCATAAAATTAATAAATAAAAATCTTTTTATTACTCTGTGCAATAAACGCACAGAATGCCACACGCTGTATTCTCCCTAGATGCTGTAGTTTGCAAACAGCTGTTGTGATTACTTAATTTGTTTACATTTTCCTTGTTTATTTTGTTGCTATTATGGCAACTTATAAGACCAATGTTAAAATTTTACAACTTTCAAAATCGTTTTATTACGTTTTTGGATTTTCTCTGGCCGAGTTATCTGCATAGAACATGTTTGTTAATCATAAATTACTTATTTCCAGACTTTGAAGGAAATCCTCGGAGCCGTTTTTGAGATAATTGTGCAAACATACATACAACCAAGCAAGCACGCACGCACGCAAGATAACATTGCTCGTATAAGAGTATGTAGGATGATGGTGCAATAAGAGGTTAGGGGAGTTCATTTCAAAATGGTTTAATTTTTTAAAAGGAAAACATTTGTCATATTGGAGAACTGTCTATCAAACTGATTCATTAAAAAACAAAATATAAATCTGCTAAGATAAAAAAATAGGGGCAGAGAATAGGTAAGTTAATTTATATTTGCCTGAGCGCAATGGGATGATGAGGAAAATATCTAACAATATCACAATCCCACTATACATAACTAAGCTTTTTGCATTATTTGGGATGAAAGGGAAAGTGTAAATTGAAGTTAACTTTTTGTGAATATTGTTAACCTACCGTTCATAAATTCATCATGATCAATATCTTTAGGAATGCCAACATAAACCATGACGTTGACTGCATCAGAAATATCGAGATGTAGATTGGTTGTTCCCTTGGTGGGATGAATTGCTGAACCATAGGCGATGTACATCTTGGGACCCAGATCAGGTCTTGCAAAACTACTCGGTAATCTGGCTGGCAGATTCAGCTGTCCTGAACGTTTAGTATACTCCCCCAAAGGAAGAGCCTTCATCAAATCTTCAAACCTAGAACAAAATTCACATGAAATACTGGTATAGAGTGTTTCTGATTTATCAGCCGATTCAATTACTTATTTTTATTCTTTTTTTTTATAATCATAATTATTGAGATGATTTGGTATCCTCAAAAAAACCTTTGTTTGTCATAGAATTCTTGTCTCTTTATCTTAATTTAATGAGCACACAAACAACATCACAGAGAAAGATTTAAATCCTGAATTAAGAGGAGGCTGGAGAGACAGGTGCTGCTAATAGAATGCGAAGCTTGAAACTTTGGCTCCGCTGTAGTCAATGTACGGAATAGTGCGTAACGATATTGTTGAAACTTTTCAAAAATATTAAATTAATAAAAACGTCGTGAACACCTTTTATTTCAACTAAAATCTCTAGTCAATCATGCTAAAACAGCAAGCAACGGACACTCATACGTTTAGTCACCAAGCAGAATGTATTCCTCCGCGCTGGCTAATTTTCATCACAAGTCAGCTGATCGCTGACAATTCCTTCTAATTTACCTTGAATTCTCGCTTGACATGCCTTTTGGTATGCAAAACTTTGTCGTCGTTGTTAATTAGATAATTTCAAAAGCTGAATATTAGAAATCTTAATTAAATTATCTACTGGACGTGAGAAGCCGATTTTCAATAAGTTTGATCAATGACGTCAAAAAACGCAATCAAAAGTTATTAGCGAATTTCCTTAAAGGAATAAGCTATTACGGTAGTACTCATGGTAAGACCTAAGTCCGAGACCATGTTAACTTTTCATTTTGGGGTCCCCAGAAGCAAAAAACACCAATCGTTCGAATTTTTACATATATATCTATATATCTATATATATATAATATATACAGTAGAACCTCGCTAGTCCGACCTCCGATAATCCGACCATGCCGCCGGGAACTAGGCCTCCGCTAGTTCGCTCTCAGCGGGGTTTTCTCATCGGTTAGTCCGACCACGCAATTGGAAATTGATGTTTGTTTACATTTCCGGTGCATTCCTCCGTTCAGGTTGGCTGCTGTCGATGACGTATTACTCATTGGGGGTGCGTATATCGTTCAGTAGAGCAATAACATTTGGTGCGGTTAGTTTTTTTTGTCCTAATGTAGTGTTTTACAGTACAGTAGCTTGTTAAACACTCTTAATGCAATTTTTCTGATCGAAATACAGTTTTTGTACGTTTTCATGTCAATAAAATGAGTTCATCCGATAATCCGACCTTGTTGCTGTTCCGGCCATGCCCCCGGTCCCGTATATGACGGTTTAGCGAGGTTCTACTGTATATATATGTCTGTTAACACGATAGCGGCCGTAAATGTGGTCCGATCTTAATTAAATTTGGTACAGACGTGTAAAGTGGTAATCACTCGGACGAGTTCGTGAACCAGCCCGATCGGACCACTGGAAGGGGGGGTAAAGGGGGATAAACCCCCGCAAAAATGGGTTTTTTGAGCTTTTCACATAGAAAAATAAAATTTATCAAATTTTTGTTGGCACCATTGAATTCAGCTGAAAAAACAAACAATTTAGTATTTTGGTATTTTGCTCTATGTCCATTGGTTACCGAGATATTGAAAGTGGTAAACACAGTACATTGTCTCAATGTTAACCTTATGGGAAATAAGTAAAATTTCATATCTCGCTTATTTCTCTACATATCTTGATAAAACTTGGTAAGTGGCTTCTTCTGTTTCAGATCTACTACATATTAAATTAAAACCAACCAGTTTAAACATACCTATAGCAGCAAACCTGCATACTCATTCCCCATATTATTCTTATGGAGCTTACAAAAACATGCAAAATCTCGCTATGTTGGATTAAAATATGTTGTTCTGCATTTGATATTCGCTGAGTATGCAGGTCTGCTACAATGGGGGTATTTTTTCAATTTAAAAAAAAAATGGCTAGTTTATGTGAAAATGTAGCTTCTACGTCTGGTAGAGTTTAAAAAGAGCTTTAATTAGAAACATAAACTTTAGTTTTCCGACCAAAAACAAACGAGAAATCCTGCATACCAATTACCATTGGTTCTTATGGAGTTTAAATCCAATATGGCTGCCAACTCCAACCTCCTCTTAAACGAATTCCACTATTTAAATTTAATACATATTCTTCTATTGAATGACTTCAACTCACCCCCGCAATTTTTCTGGTTCAGCAATTTATGATTATAACATTGATTGTGAAATTTTCAAACTTTATCACTGCAACCACTAGCAGCCCGTCCATCACCCCCAATAAAAATCATAAATATACCTTATACTGGCATGTGTGTTAAATATTGAACTGTAATTATAATTTCTTAACTGAATCTTTGCCAAATTAAGTTTATATTACCTTGATGGTAACAATTCAGCAAAATCTTCTCCTGGAGGCCAGTCCTTTAGTTTTAGAAGCATTGGATTTCCTTTCTCGTCTTTTAGCATTTTAGAGACTTCTTGGAAACCCTCCCAAAACTTGCGCATATAATGACCAGAAATTACTCGTCCTGTCATACAGTTCACTAGATCATTCTTTAAATCTCCAAAATCTCTAATGAAAGAGTCAGGCTGCCAAAGTTCTTTGTCAAGGTACTGCAAAATGCCATTCACTAGCACTGGCTGTCCTCGTATCCACTGGTCCTAAAACATTATAATTCAGATTGATTCTAACTTGATAGGTTACCATTTATTGTTCCATGTTTTATAGTTTACTTGCTAAGATAGACAGGGCCGCCGAGAGGCCATGTCAGCCAAGTCTGAAACTTGGGGCCCGGGCTCCGAAGGGGCCCGGGATGTGCAGATTTTTTTAGATTGAGGAAATATTGCTAACAACTTCTTAGAAATAAAATTTGGCCTAAATGTTAAAAAATAAAATGTCTAACTTTACCAGACAAATTACTTTGATAATACAGTATTTAGTTAAGGCAAAAGCGATTGTTTTGTCTGTCTGTTTTTTATATTTGCGGCTGACTGTACTGTACACTAGCTACGGCGGTGGTGTCCAGCGAGTTGTGAGCATGAGCGACTCTACCTCCCTCTCCATCCCTCTGAATATATGGAAATATATGAATAACTTAAATACGTTAGGTAATTATCCACGACGGTAGTCAACAAGAGCACAACATATGTTGTAATAAATGAAGATGGCCGGAAAAAACAATCGTGCACACTGATCGCGAAAAAACGGAACAGTAACTTTGTGAGTGGAACGAACGCGGAAGTTATGGGGAAGAGACGAATGAATGGAAAATGCAATAGTGCGGGATCGCTGATAATTTTTAATTTTTAATCAGAGTAGACTATTTTCTAAGTTCGACCGACCATTCAGTCTCAGTTGGTTCGGATTATTGGGTTTTTTGGAGGTTCGGATATGTATGATGTTCCACCTCTTGACTACCTAAAAACGCGAGTTTAGAAACCTTGACCCCCCGGAGGGCCCGTGCTGTGTGTAGACTTGGGGTCCAACTTGGCTCTTGGCGGCCCTGAAGATAGATATTAACTTAAATGTTTTTGTTTGGATTATTTGAGGCTGAAGTTTGTGACTAATTTTAGATCGCGATAACTTAAAAGTGTGACAAAACAGAACAATTTTTAAAACAATTAAAATTATCATTGAAAATGCAAAATACTACTATTCTAGGCCACTTTAAACATTCTATATACCTTAAAAATTGTCTATTGAGGATGTATTGTATTAAAAGATAAAACTTTTCATCATTAAAAATAGAGTATTAATAAATTTGACTATTGTAATTTTTAACACTAAGAAGTATTTCAAAGTACTATGCCAATAACATGATTGAAAACAGAAATTACGATTTACTAATTCATCTTTATCTAAATCACAACCCAGGCACTTGGATGAATAGTGCAGCTTTTTGTGTCAATCTCTTGATTTCTTCCAGAGGGTTTACTGTATAACCTATACAATAGTTTCAGTTCAATTTGTCAAGCATAACCAAAATGTTTTGACTAATCTCCTATCCACACAAAAAAGCATGCTAGACTATATTTAGCCAATGTAAATAAATACACTAAATAGACAGCAGAAGTATAAGGATTGACCCTTAAGATTTTTAAGGTTCTAATAGAAACAAGAGGAAATTCTAAACAAACATCCGCCTGGTTTAAAAAAAAGTAAATCATCAATGTGCATCTTTGCTCCTAGCTGAAGAATGACCCTATTGTCAGGTAGAAGAAAAAAATGCAGGGTATTTTTTAGGGGTGTGCGAATAGTGATTTTTGAACTCAAGCCGAGACGAGCCGAGCTTTTTCAAAAGTTTTCGAGCTCGAGCTTTTTAACAACCACCAAATTATGAAGCTTGATTTTAATTTTAAAAGATACAATTGACTAATTTTTGCATAACTTAAGTGAACACCAGCTCAAAACTAGAAAGCTTATCTCTAAAACAAGTTAATGATCTGATAGGTTCATAAATATTTTGTATTATGTTACATAAAATTGATCAAACTGGCTCAAAAAATAATTTATGTAGAAAAAGTAACAAATTTAAAATCTACATTTATAATTTGACTCCCCAATTCCACAATACTTTCACTTTAAAATAAATAGTTAAACTTACATAATCATTCTAGTTACATATAGGTACTACAAAATTAATTTCAAGAGTTGAATGGAAAGGTTTAAAATAGTTATATCTTAAAAAAATAACATATACACTTAGACAAATGAAAGATTGATTTTCTTAATGTCCACATAAGATTGGTTTTCTTAATGTTCACAAAGTGAAGATGATTACAAATAGCAGTCCCAATTGTGGCATAATATTGATGGTTAAACTTATTATTTCAGAATATGAATGAAATAATATTTATTTAATGACAAAAATAATTTATTATCATCCTAAAATTAATTGCTTTTCTAAGATTTTGTGAGGAAAATTATGTACGGTTTAAAACAATTAGAAATAAGAAAGATCAGAAATTAGAATGGAATAGAGGGAAAGAAAGAATCAGCTACCTCTCTCACTCTCCTTATCAGTGGCCAGGGATGGGGAGGGGTGGAGGTTGTTTACTCCAAGCCCCTGTCCCGGTTTTTTGTCATTGTCTGACTCAGTAAGAGCGTGCGTGAGTTTAATTAGGAGATAAGGAATCCTCACTACAAAACGCAAAAATACAAACTACTTGTCATACAACTATAAATGATGGTTCATATTTTTGTCTTATTTTTATAAATCAAATTAAACCAAATTGAAACGTGTATGATATACTGTTAAAGAGATAAGCCTCATGGCACAAGGCTTAATGAGATAAGTATCATTAACACAATAGACTTTATTGCTGTATTTTGCAATTCTTCAAGGTCAACTAAATATAGCTCCGATTTGCATCTAAATGGAGATAATATTTCTTGTTACCTGTCAATGTCCTTTCCTTATCACTAGGGAATATTTTTTATTTATGTTTTTCTTGGGAGGGAAACGCTCTTTCTGGTTTACCGTGTCCAAAAATAGATCGCAATAATTATCTTTCCAATGAGAAATCTCTCATCAAAAGCTAGGCTCGAGTGTCAAGCTTTTTTGAAGAAAGTCGAGCCGAGCTGAATACTGAAAAGCTCGACCGGTCGAATACTCGCACACCCCTAGTATTTTTTCACCCTGAACTCAACCCTTTGGCTACTGCTCTGTAACTGTCAAACATAAAATAAGATTTCATAACATTCACCTGAAAAGCCTTGTAGTTTCCGGGGTGGCTGGGGTCAGGCAGGAGGAGCAGCCGCCCCTCGCACAGCCAGGAGTGGGGGCAGTCGGGATACATCGAGCGGCTCTTGGTCAGCGTCAGCACTCTAGTGTCTCTGGACTGCGGGCGGCTTTTGTGACAGCCGTTAAAATCATCGACAGCTACTCGACTGCTACCACTCACTATCACTTCTTCAAGAATGTCCGAGTTCTGAGTGTCCTCACAGGGTTTAAGGGAGCTACTGTCCGAGAGAACAGGACAAGGTGTAGATTTCTTGAATGGTGGTTTGGATAGCCGAGCCTTCAACCTGCTACACAACCTTGCCAGATGGTTTTCTTTATTGCTGCTGTAGTCCTAAAAATAAATCAACTAACAAAAATATTAACACATGTAACTATGGTGTCTACTTAAAAAAATATTTCTTTTCTATAATTTTTTTCTCTTAACACTGGGGGGGTATTTTGGAGGCCGTGCGGAGTTTTGGCAGTGATTAAGAAAAACCGGGTATAACCGGGGATTTAAGACTTGGGTTGAGGAAATTTACTCATCAACCTGGATATTAAACAATGGGTGAAATCGGGGATTTTTGACGATCGAGGTACAAGGATTTTTTGGAACTCTAGATATTTTATTTTTCAAACGAAAGTTGGTGTTATGCATTTGGTTTGGTTGTATTGGTTATTTCGTTGCAGTGTAACCAGAAACTGTGTAATAGCCCGGTTAGTGGGTTTTTTGTTGGCAGTTCGGGGACTTAATTAACATGATTAAGAAAAATCGAGTAAAATCGGGGATTTTAGAGTTGAGCTGCGGGTATTTACTCGGCATCCTAAATACATTAAAAAACGGGTAAAGCCGGGGATTTTCGAATTGTGATTTGCTTTGCAAATATTCAATGTCCATGTAAGGTGAGAAAAAGTCCGGTATTTGGTGTTTTTAAAGTCTTAGGTGGTTTTTCGGCTAACTACCCGGATTTTGGTCCCTGGGGGAGATTTTGCAGGGATTAGTGCCGAAAAACCGGGTAAAAGTGAGGATTATCAATGGAGTTGGCGGGTAAATAATAAATGCCACAGCCAATGTTGAAATTTCACTGAAATGAAAGGTTAGAAAGTTATTTTTTTCACTTCCTGTAACTGCGGAGCCCAAACCCCCCACATTTTTTTTTCTGGCTACGGCTTTGAGTGAAGTGAATGGTGATTACAAGTTCACATTGTGTTGTGATATCGTGGTTGGATATTAACTTTAGCTAGTTAGATATAAAGAAAATAATATGCATTGGAAGTGCATATACCCCATAGATACTTTGGTATTATACGGAGGCCACTATTTTTAGAGATTTTTTTATTGATTACCAAAAATGACTTTGTAATTGGAATGAACATGCTTTAATTGACTTACTTTCCAAATTGGACATAATTATGATAAGCGGTCTTTGTTTTCTGCTTCCCAGAAGACAGCGATGTTGGTGAGGATGTTGATCGAGTCGCCGCCGCCACTAGCAACTTTACCCGATCGCCACCCTTATTCAGCGCGCTGCGGCGGTTATGTTGAGTTAGTTTATCATAAATATGTTAGTAGGACTTTCCTTGTTTCGTTATGAAACGAACGATAGCAGATGAGTCATACTTTCGCCTGCTAAATCCCTTGACAGGTGATGCGAGTGCTCCGATCAACGACCTGACCTTGGCCTATTTCAAGGATATTTGGCGGGCAAAAGTATGACTCATCTGGTATCGTTCGATTAGTAACGAAACGAGGAAAGTACTATTAACATATTTATGATAAACTGACCTAACATAGCCGCCGCAGCGCGCTGTATAAGGGTGGCCTCCGTGTAATATCAAAGTACCAATCCATATTCTTCAGTACGAACTGCTAGTGCAAAGGGGGGGGGGGGGGTATATGATGTATGCAATCAAATCAGGATGAGGCAGTGACCAAAAAGATCTTTTCCCCCCAATCGAAATGCTGAAATTACGCCCATGAGAGTGTTAAAACATTACATGTATCAATGTGTATTCACTGTCAATAGTTTGTTAGAAAATCCCATCTCCAGAGCACCTCCTGAGCTAATTGTGTTCCTATTTAAGTTCCCTTTTTAAGAAAATAAATACAGTAAATTTAGATGATTACAGACTGATGGTCTTGTTTCAATAGGGCAAATACTCTTCCTTATTTTCTATAGACTTAAAAAAATCAATATTTTAAGAAATCAAAATCATAATGTGGATGAATGTTGATTGACTTTTGCTAGACCTGCATTCTGGGGGATATCTCTGGAACTATTTCAAATCTTGATCATCTGTTTTGTTACAAACAAATGTGAATTGGAAAAAGTTCACAGGTTCTAACACAGATAGTAGCTGGAATATCAAAAGCCTCCTGTGCAAAGGCTTTTCATGGGATGTTTTCCAAACCCGCAAAAGGAACATCTAGAGAGTAATAGCTTTAATTTGATACCAAATATGTGTAGAAAAATTAATTTCTAGAGATCGATTTGCTCTGTACAATATCCCAGAAATTCTTTTAATAATATAATAATATAGATTCAAACATTAAAATAAGTCCAACCATCTATGAGCTCTGACCATGAAGGAAAAGCCTTAAGTGTATTAATATAAAGATAGAAGACTCAATAAAACATTCTTAAACATTCACCTCAAACATTATTGTTTTATCTTCATTTCTCAATTTTAGGAAATCTGCATTGTCAGCATAAGAATCAGGGAATAATACCTTCTCTCTAAAATCTTCTCCATTCTTACCAGGATCATTTTCAACAATATGTTCAACATTAAAATTTATTCCTTCTGAAGAAGACTAAAATAAAAAAAATTAAATTAAATTGTATAGGTCCATAATAAAACATCACTCAGAGTTGCTAAAATATAAAACCAATTTTGATTTTTTTCACCAAGTAAGTACATTACCTTCCTTTCTTAAGTACTGCTTACAATATGAATATCTGAACTTTATCTTTTCAATACATAAGTTTCATTTCCTTAAAATACCGCTAATGTAAAATTTTCAATGATTTATTAACCATGGCAAGTATCTAGTGGACTAAGTCTTGCTCGTTGTATTTCACACTCCATGTAATCTTCAATATGAACTGAGTTTGCAACCAGATGTCATGATTATACTTTACAATTTTTGTTATCATTTTCATTGCTATTTAGTGGCCCAATATTAACTTTTCTTTGTTACTAGATTTCATCTGGCCAAGTAATTTGCATATATAAGTTATGGAGCCAGCAATTAGGTTAGACTTTCTAGGAGCCATTTTCAAGACAATTGTGCAAAATCACAAACATGGAATGAACTGTATTACATGTTAGGATAAATGTGAGACTAAAATTGGAGATTTCTTTGGAAAATATAAGTTAAATGAGGATATGGGTAAAATGAGTTTTCAATGAAATTTCATTGAAAATAATTTTTTTTATGAAGAATTAGGACTTACTATATTTGATGTTAAAAAACTGCCAGCTTCGAAATTACTTCAACAGTTGTTCATTTACCTCTATTTACTAAAGGAAACATCTGTGATTTTTTGTTTTGTTTGTTAAGACGTTTCACTTTAAGTATAATATAAAACATATATTTTATATTATACTTAAATACCCATGATTGAGTAAACGATTCCTTCCACTATGGTTAGTACCACTAGCAATAGTACTTTATCAGTGAACAAAACCTGCCGCTACACAGGTCTCAGGCTCGAGGTTTTACAATTGTCCAAGTACAACCTACCTGGGCAGGTCACTACTTCAATTAACGTATGTATGATATTTAAGCCAAAATTAAACATATATCAGGGGATATAACTAGACTTTTTATAAAACCACATTTGCAATTAAAATAGTAAATTGAAATTAAAATCGTCCTTCTTGTAATCTATAATATTACATCACTTACAAACCGATGAGGAAAGCACAAATTATTTTGAGTGTATGACTGGGTGTCACAATGACAAAGGGGCAATCCTAAGGATATTCTAATATTATGAACTTTATGTCTAAGTTGCTTGAATGAATCTGCTGCTATTATCTGAGTTAGCATCAACTTTTCCTGATCGTGAGCTCTTTTATTGACACATATCAACCAGGGTCTTTCAACAGTTGCCTCTGCATGCATGCAGCCTTTCCTTGCCTGAAAGTTGGAAACAAGGTTAGTTTTAAGTTTAATTACTCTTACTCATACATTATTTAAAGACTAAACTTTGCACATCCAGTCTTGAAACAAATATACACTATAGGTAAAACACATAAAAACTATAATGGGGGTGCCAGGGGTAAGCTGGTATTTTTAGGAGGGGGTGATGTGGTAAGAATGATTATAGGAAGCAATACTCAAAATTTATATTTATGTTAATTAAAAAATGAAAAATCCCTGTTACTTATCAAGTTGCAGAAAATGTACAAATGCTATTAATTACTGACAAAACATTTTTGCAAACACAGCTTAACAATAGTAAGAAAATGTAGAAATACAATGAACTATGGGCAAATATAAACAAAATATGCATATGGACAAAATATGATTGCAAACACAACTGAACAATAATAAGAAGAGTTTAAGGTTTTGAGATAAAGCTTTGAAATTTTAAGATCAGGACTTTGACTTCTGACTTAAATTTTACAAATAGTTAATTGTATCAATGTCTAATTTGCACAGTGAATGGCGGTGGGTGCCTAATGTTTGTAAGTGTCAAGTCTGGAAGAGAACAGACATTCCATCTGACCAATTTAATTTAAATAAAAATATATTGTGAATAAAAATATTTTTCTCATCGTATCATTCATATTTGGTATAACATGTAAGTTGTTGGTTGCCAGATGAGAAGACCCCTGATGAGTTTGTAATGGAGTCCTATACAAACAAACTCATATACTTCCAACTTAAAATATTATTTGAATGATTTATTAACAACACACAGTCAACAAACAGAGAACATCTGCACAGAACAGAGAACATCTGTGTTTATTAACATCTGCACAGTTATATTGAAAATTTAGAAGCCCACAAAATATATTTTTAAGGGATTTTAAGAAATATATATTATGTATCAATTGAGTTACTCGATTCTGTCGACCATCTACTATCGAAATCTCATGTAAATTGGTTTAGTTAATGGTAAAGCTGTGAATGCTGTGTGCTGATGCTGTGAACCATACATTCAAAAATTCACACTTCAATATTTAGTGAAATAAGAAGGATACCTGGTTAGATCGTCAAACTGACATTTAATCTGTATCTAAAAGCAAAAAAATTGAGTGGAAAACCTTAATATATTATTACCCTGTAGCAGTCAATACAAACAGCAAACCCACAAGTTTTGCAAGTCCAATGGTAGTTAAACAAAGTGGTATTACAAACATCACACATCTCTCTGTATTCTGGGACAAGCCTCTTCCAAGATGCTTTTTTGTCTGAAACAAGAATTAAAGGCTTTAAAATGTTTTAATTTGTATCGTATAATGTGCAATTTATAAAAATATACCATATATTATAATCAGTGCAGTTGAGCTCCTCATATCTGGCCTCAGTTTTACCGGTCCTCAGTTTATCCGGTCGCTTCTCAAAAGTCAATATCAAAACGCATTTCCCCCAGTTTACAGAAACATAACCTCTCTAAAACTCTCGTGTATCTCTCTGTTTGTTTACGTTGTATTATCTCTCTCCTTAATTTAGTTCTGGTTTACTCTCACCAATTAGGACGAATCCACGGAAATGCGAGCATGTACTGGTGCGTTCAACATGACTCGTTCTACATAACTATCATAAGACCTCTTGGCAAGATGGATTTTCTCTGATTTGGCAATAGTGGATTTCGGCCAATAAGTCGTACTTTACTTAGTTGAGCTAGTAGTAATCTCTAAACTGTTGTATACTGCCCGCCGATAGCTTGATGGCTAGCGGGATAAGTGCAGGGGGAGGGGAGGAGTGCGCTTTCTATTGGCTGAGCCGTTCCCCTCTTGCCGCAAACGCGACACTAGTAGCCGACCTGAAAATGTTGTCTGTACTACTGATGCCGATACCGCTGCGTACTCCCCGCGGTGACGTATTCACCTGCGGTGCGCCGGGCGTTTAGTTGCGCGCCCGAACGGTTTGTCAATTTTTACGTACGGATGCCATCACGAAATACCTTTATCACAAAAAAAGTAATTTTAAAACTTTCATTCGCACGAATAGAGCATAATGGCGTGAAACGAAGAAGCTTGGATGTTTACAAACAAAACTTGATCAATTTGGATTTTCAAACGTGGAAAATTAAACAATAACATATGATCAATTGATTTAACTATGAATTTCTTGTGTTCATCTTCTGTTATTTTTTAACAAGGTAAAAAATATAGACGGGTAGTAGCGTCGTTGTTATGGTAACCGGCCCGCTATCCCCTCCCCTCAAATTTATCCCACTAGCCATCAAGTCATCGGTGGACAGTACTAGCAGTTCCCGTGGTTTCGCTCACGATAAAAATTATAGTCTAACCTTGATTTGACAAATGTGAAGGATCTGAATGAAAAAACGTTATATCAAGGAATATTTAATGTAAAGGTCTGTTAACGTGCTATGACATTGTGTAGGTTAAAAAAACAGTTATACTCGTATTACAGTAGATAGAGTAGGTTTTCTTTTCTCAGCCAATGTCTCAAAAACGGCAGGACCGATTTTAAAGTGAAATGTGTCAATTTTAAGGTATTTCTATGCATATTTGCCAACACGGCTCAGAATTTTCATAGGTAGTACAACGAAAATCTGAATGTTCGGAACAGTAGTGATATTCGTCGACAGTGTAACAAACTTGAGTCACGTGGTTTACAACTTAACATGTTGGCAATTTTCAATATATTTTGAAAGGTCAACTACTGACTGAAGCACTTATTTTTTCCGTGCAAAGCCAGGTCACTCTCGGATTAGATGAAAAAGGAATACGCCAAACTCCTGTAGGGGATGAATGCATTAAGGATGCCCTAAGGGAAAAACTATAACTCCCGTTGCCTAAATAAAGACTGAGCCACATTTTATGATTAAACAGATAAGGTACAGAAATTGATGATGGATTAAACTGTTTAACTTTTATACAGTGCGCATGACCTAAATAAATTGACAAAACAAACATAAGAACATGATGGAAAGAATCAAATTATAGATAAGCTGAATCAACGTGTATATGTTTGTGAAGCTAATTACGCTCTGTTTGACTGAATTAAATTGGGAATGTAAACAAAAGATCAACCATTACATAAATACGGGCAAATTTCAATCCTTTGACTCACAAAAAAAATTAAAAATCCTATATCAGAGATTTTTATAATTTAAGGATTTCTATATAAATAGATCAAAGAATGAGGCCTAGATTAGGCTATTACAGCACAGTCTCTCGGCGACTAAAAAAAATAACGTACCCCCTTCCAATGTCTGTATACAGGGTGTTCAAAAAATGTGGGGCAATAATTTACGTAGTGATTCCTTGGGTCAAAATGAGCAAACAAGTTTATATAAACATAGGTCCTAAAGTGCTCCGTTTTCCGTCTGTGTCTGTTTATGATTTTTACATATTTAATCATATCTGACGAACCACTAAACGTACAAACTTCAAACTTGGTATATGGATGACCACTATTAAGAACTATTTTTGTAAGAAGTATCAAATTTCTACTTAGTACAATTTCAAAATGGCGTCTGCCTTTTGTTTTCAAAGCTAAATATCTTAAAAACAGTAAATTTTAGAAAAAATATACAAGAGACAAAAAAGTTGAGAAATTTAATCTAATTAACGATGATGTTAAGATTATAACGATCGGACAACTAATAATGGAGAAATTTTAAATTGTCTGAATAAAACATTTAATTTTCAGACAGATTGTTCTAAGAAACCATGTTTTTATGCAGAAAAATTAAACTTTCTCCGTAATTAGTAGTCCGATTATCATAATCTTCATATTAGCATTAATTGGATTAGATTTTTCAACTTTTTTGTCACTTGTATAGTTTTTCTAAAATTTACGGTGTTTAAGATATTTGGTTTTTAAAGCAAAAAGCCGTCACCATTTTGAAATGATACAAAGTAGAAATTCGATACTTCTTACAAAAATACTTCTTAATAGTGGTTATCCATATACCAAATTTGAAATTTATACGTTAAGTGATTCATGAGATATGACTAAATATGTAAAAATCATAAACAGACATACAGACGGAAAACGAAGCACTTTATGACCTATGTTTACATAAAGTTTTTGCTTAATTTGACCCAAGGAATCACTACGTAAATTATTGCCCCACATTTTTTGAACACCCTGTACATTGCCCCCTCTTTCATCAGTCTTGCTGGGATTTAGTTTCAAGACTCAACCACAAAAGGCAGCATGTTCTTCAGGCTGTAAACTATAGATGTCGAATTAGTATAAACGCAAAATCATCGTGTCAGGCATAATTACAACTCCCGCTACCGAAATGGAGCCATATATTGAATTTATGATTGACCAGATAAGGTATTAAAATTAAACTAAATGTAACTTTTATAAAGTACATAATTATGTCCCGTTAAATAAATCAACAAAAGTTATAAAACTGTGATAAAAGGAAGCAAATTATAATCAGCTGTAACAGCGTATTTTATACATATGTGAAGCTAACTCCCAGCTTCTTAATTGAATGAACATTGAAAATGTAAACAAAAGATCGTCCATAACACTTTTACATGGGAAAATTTGAAAACTTCGATTTCACCAAAAACCCCTTTATACTACGAATCATGTAAAATCCTTTCTTAGCGGATGCCTACGCCCTAAAAGGAACGTTCACGAAAAATTTCAAGGTTCTAGGTCGTATAGTTTGGGCTGTGCGATGATAGGTGAGTCGTATTTGACAAATATATAGTAGATATCCAGAGCTGATTTTAATTATTTTTCTTTAAGTCCCTTTGAACAGTAGGCATACAAACATCGATGAAAGCTGTGCTGTAGCGGATACAACTGAATAGTGAAATGATTTAGTTTAAAATCAAATTAATACCATGAGTGAAACTAGATCAATCAGTGTTCAAGTAACTTGTTGGTTTTAATAACTTGTGTATTTTTTGAAAGACCCAAAAATGTTCTGAAAGCTTAGCTAATGATTTAATTCATTAGCTAAGTATTCCGTGTAAATAATCGTTTTCATAATAGGATGGATGGATTACCTGGCCAAGTCGTTATCCGGCCAAGGCTTGGTCCCATGGTGGCCGCGGCCGGTTATGAGGGGATCTACTGTACCACAGAATTCATTGGTAAAAAAGGAGAAAAATATGCAAGAACTAAAAATATTATGAATGAGTAAAAACAATTCGTTCAAGATAGTTTCATATAATAAGTATGGACATTAACCCTTGATAATGTAGATTTGCCAATATGTCTCAGAATTATAAGTAAGGGCTTCACTTACTATCTATAGTAAGTCTATGCAATGATCTTCCAGATTCATTGAAGTCAATTGAGGACCGTCGTTGGTTAGTGGTCGTGCTGAAAACATTATTGTTTCAGCGGATGTTCTTGGTAGGTGTGTCGTAGGTGGTTTTCGTCTTGAGTAGGGTCACTGATAGATGAATGTTTGAGTGAATGAGTGTAGTTTCAAAAGTATTTATTTTTTCTCCTTTACCTATTACAGGTTAAGTGTAAAAAGGGCCATATTGCCCTAACTTTGCCTCTTTAAATAAAGAATTTTCATTTCATTTCATTTTCATTTCACTTAAGTAAAGGATTGAATTTGTGGAACAGTAGTGCTATGCGTCGACTCAAGATAAAACTCAATTCACTCTGTTTACAACTAAACATATTATAGGCATAGTTTGAAATAGCTCTAAAGGTAGGTTTTGATTTTTCAGGACATTTGCCATCACTGATTAATGAAAAAAGTTATACATCTATTCGGGATCTGGAATCTTATCCAGTCTTCAGGTGAAAAAGAACCGTGAACAGAGCCAAGACAACTTGGACAGAAAAATAGTAAAAACAGAGGACTGTAAAAGCATTTACAAAACACAAATACTGAAAACAAAACGTTAAGACAATGTTTTAGCAATTTCCCCTATGGGGAAGAAGCCTCATCGTAAGACTTAAGCCTGAGTCCATCATAACTTTTTATTTTCAGGTCCCTAGATGCCAAAAACACCATTCATTCATCTATATACTAAATACAATAAGGGTTTTCTCTGTTAGATACCTTTTTCAGCTGTCCTACTTAACCAATTTTTACTATTGAGGTGTCATTTTAAAGCTTATAATGGAGCGCACCGGCGACTGATAATTACAATTTCCTTTCCGCCTTCAACCCCCAAGCCTTTGATTTATTTCTAGAGGGCGCTCTCAACGCTCCTGTGCTGACCAACTTGCGTTATAACGGTTTTAAAATGTGGTTTTTAACTAAACAGCTGATTACCTTAAGATGGACTTTTAACCTAAGTGAGATTGTGAACAAAAATAGAAAGTCTAAATTTTATAAAAATTAATTCTTGAATAAACAATTTTATTGGTAAGTATCATTCATTCTCATTCTTAATAAGACAGGTACCTCATGGAGGACATTACCCTGAATATGAGTGAAGGATGAGTGTGATGATCGTGATGATAGTGGTGTGATCTTGTAGCCTTGTTACTGACTAAGGTTGGCACGTTCCTTAGACAGGCTTGTTAATTAATAGCCCAAAAACCAATGGCAGCTGGCTCCAGAAACAACCCTTCAAAAAGCTACTAACTTTTCTCGGGATCGAAAAAAGAGTAGCTTTATTGAGGAAGGAAAATCATACTTTATGGTACAGAAAGAAGAAGAGACATAACCGAGTCGATGAGATTAGGGAAAAACATACATACTGTAACCTTATTTGGCAAGATCAGAAAAACAACTGCTGAGAGACAAAGAATGATAGAACACCAGAGGGACACTGCACCACCGATCTACTTGCTATGACTAAAAGGTGATGTAAGGGCATGAATAGGCGAAGAATAACTTCCGGTATACTACTGCTGTGCCAGAAGACAAATTAAAATACATAGTGATGGGGTGATGAACAATGTGTGTGTTTTGTTCAGATAAGCTTTTATTTATTTAGGTGAGACCTCTTTAAGCTTCACTTGAAATGTTAACTTGATTAATAACGGCGAGTTTAAAGCCTACAATTTCTCCTAATCCTAGGCGAGTTTCTCACAAATGGAAATAATATTAAAATGTGCAATTTTCACATGGGCCCCCTAGTTTTCATAAACAAATATAGATATATGTGTGTGTCTTTAAGCACGATAACTCATGTGAAAATGGTCCGATCTGAAAGAAATTTGGCACAGACGTGTAAAGTAGTAATTATTCGGACCTGTATGAAAACCAGTCTGATTGGCTATTGGAAAGAGGGGGTAAACCCCTCCAAAAATGGGTTTTTGGGACTTTTTACATAGAAAAATAAAAAGTATAACACTTTTGTTTGGACCATTGAATTCAGCTTAAAAAACAAATAATTTAGTAATTTGAATTGTTGCTCTTTGTCCGTTGGCTATCAAGATATTGCTAGTGGTAAACACAGTGCATTGTCCCAATGTTAACCTCAAGGGAAATAAATAAAATTCCACATCTCGCTAATATCTCAACATATTTGAATGAAACTTGGTATATGGCTTTATCTAGTTGGTATCTACTGGATTACTGCAAAAATATCTGTATATTTCAAACTTCCATGGCGGTAAACCTGCATACTCATTTCCAAATATTTTTATGGAGAAAATGTTTGCAAGTTGATTTTACTTGATTTGAGGCTCCGTCTGAATGATTTATTTAACCCTAGAGAGCTCGCGCGGGGTAAATTTTCTCCAGACACGTTTTTAACACAAGAAAAAGTATGCGAAGACGCACCCCAATGCTTTCTCCCCTTCAGTACCTTCCAGTCGACTCGTCTAGTGGCTGACCTGTAAGTCCAGGTTGATGAAATGCCAAATTTGTAACGGCAAATCTCGTGTTAAGTCCATGCTGTACTGAAACTGTAACATTACCAAGAGACCTAAAAACGCGCATAAAGCTGGCTTTAGGAATACCGCAACGAGAACCAATGCAACAACTAACTCGGAAAAAATGCCAGATGTGATTTCTGATCAAGAAATTTAGAAATTTGGACCGAAAAACTACCAAGTGCTATGCTAATTGCGGTAAAAGCATCTGCAAGGACCATACAGTAGAATCTTGTGATGACTGTTTTATGTGTGAACAGTATGCTTTTCTGTTAAGACTTTCTACATGATGGAGTGTATATAAGTTAAATATAGTCGACATTAAAGTTTGTAATATGTTTTGAATTAATTGCTTGTTGTTTCATTAAATAAATACAATAAAACAATGGGGTAAATATTTACCCCGCGCGAGCTCTCACGTTATGGTGGTAGGCGCGAGCTCTCTAGGGTTAAGCATTTGAAATTGGCTGAGTATGCAGTCTACTGCGACGGGGGTATTTTTGTCCAGGTTCTCCTGGCTGTATGTTACTAATCTTGTTATAAGTTCAAGGTTCTTTTGTACCTGAAGATGAGATCAGACCCCAGATTCCCAACCACAGTGAAACTTTTTTTACTAATCAGTGATGGCAAATGTCTGCAAAAATCAAAATCAAAACACAAAAGATAGAGGCTACTAAAAAAATATGGAGTGATAAAAGCACTGCTGCCAAAACTGGACCACCTTTCAAGTTCTGAAAAATTAGATAAAAGAAATGCCAGCTACACATATAGGGTGTAACACCTAGGGTCCTTGTGTTAAGTTAATGTATGATTTTGGTTTTATTGGTCCTAAACCTAAATAATCTTTTGTGATTTGACTTTTTTGATGGCTCTAATGAATGATGACGAGATATCGTACGAGAATCTACATTTCAAGGATTACACACTAAAAAAGTAGAGTTGAGTGTGGACAAATTTTTAAAACCTTCAGACACATGCAGCGAAACAGCCTCCTCTTCTTGTTTGTACAACTCACAGAACTGATCTGCCACATGTGAGAGCACAAACTTGGCCTTAATCAAGTCTATATCTGGAAGAGGCCCATGTGATACTGGCTGCCATAGACTTAAATCTTCCGTTGTTGTGTCAATGTATGGGTCCAAAAAACCAGCCGTGGCCAAATATCCTTTAGTTGAATACCTGTAACATATCACAACATTAGTTTATATTATCTGACATTGTACAGTTGACTCTTGTTAACTCAAACCTTAATGACTCGAAATATTTGATATCTTGAATTATTTTCAATACCCTTGGAAAACTTAAATCGTCTCAGTCCAAAAACTAATCATTAACAACTTGAAATAGTTATATTTAACCTTAACAAACCTTTCCAAGAGGGCAATTCTTGTCTTTTGCATTACTCTCATCATCTACCTGTAGTTTTTAATATGCATAGTTGTCTTCCACAAACGATTGCGACATTAGTACCGTTATTATTACCATTTTCCCCGATCAGTATACACATTATGATTGTTTTTTCATGGCTTTTCATATCACTTACAAAGTAATACATTCATCATAATTACCAATGAGTGGTAAACACAAATAGTTGTTTTTACGGCTTTTTAGAAACAAGCTTTTGAACTTACATTTGTTTATCTCTTTTCTGCTTAGACAAAAGACTTAAAGCTTTATATCAAGAGGGTACACATATTTTACAAGTTGTCTGGTCAAGGGAGGGGATAGCCTTTTGACCCCCTATTTTCTTCCATTATATTGAGGTTTCTGTAGATCTCTGTAAGTTGGAATGCACTTGTACAGGTCCAACGAGTACAGTAGATGCCCTCTAGTTCGGCTTTGGTTGGATCGGCCGCCGGATGGTCCGGCCGGTCCTAGGAAGTGAGTCATATCCATCATATTGCCACGGCGCATCGTGGGGGAATGTCCTTTGACAGGATTTATCCTGAATGTTTTGTTTCTGGCCGTAGAAGTAAACTATTTATGTCAGTTTAGATTATGGGCAAGCTTGTAATTGATCGGACACACTTGACCTCAACAAGCATACAATTTTGTAATCCTTAGAATGACTGTACAGTGAGATTTGATCTGATCAGGGATTTCGTGTGAGTGTAATAGGGCTAATTTCAGGAGTGAATATTGCGAGTAAGTGTAAGTTGTACGTGTTCGAATTTACTTTGAGAAAATTTCTAAAATGGGTGAAAATTGTAAACACAAGTTTGTGACAACAGAACAAAAACTTAGTTTCCTAAGTTTTCTATACCAAAAGAAAATAGCAGATTTCTTTTATTTTTATAGGTTATGATTCAAATAAATTTCTAATGTGTTTTTACAGTAAGAAATGAGTTTTTCTGTTCAGTTTTTATCATCAGTACATTATTGGTATTAAATTGGATGTTTAATATGTGCTAAAAAAACGTACCTATATATACGAGTGACACAATGTGACAGTTCAACATTGAGATGTCAACATTTTTTCTTTGGCAATTAAACAACGTAAACATGTTTAAATAACGTGTTTTTTTATTATTTTTCAGTATGGATAATCAATTGAATAGGGTTATTTTACATTTTGATAGTACACCCGGATAGTCCGGCCATTTTGTAGTCCGGCTGGTGGTCTGGACCCGAGGTGGCCAAATTAGAGGGCGCCTACTGTAGGTGAGTCATATTTACTAAAGTGTCACTATCCTTTACCTCTGTAAGTCAAATTTAATTAAGAATGGTCTCTATTAACTACCTTTGCCTAAGTCTAACTTCTTATGTTTAACTCGAAGATTGTATAACTAATTTAGTAAATCTCGATTTTAACTTTGATTTTTGATTTCAGTGGGGCAAATTATCCCACATCAAAAAGAAATGCAATTAAATGCATTTTTAATATATTTTGTGAAATGCATTTGGCCAAATTATTTTTTAAAGTATGATAAATTATTTTATACAACATTTTAACTGTATATTAATAGTATTTTAAATGCATTTATTTTACATCCTTAAAAATACATTAAAAATACATCTTAACAGCATTTTGTAAAATGTGTTCAGAATACATTCAGAAAAAGGTAAAAACACATTTTAAATGTAAATAAAATGTATTTTAACTGGATATTAATAGTATTTTAAATGCATTTATTTTACATCCTTAAAAATACATTAAAAATACATCTTAAAAGCATTTTGTAAAATGTGTACAGAATACATACAGAAAAAGGTAAAAAACACATTTTAAATGTAAATAAAATGTATTTTAACTGTATATTAATAGTATTTAAAATGCATTTATTTAACATCCTTAAAAATACATCTTAAAAGCATTTTATAAAATATGTTCAGAATGCATTATGTAAAAGAAAAAAAACACATTATAAATGTAAATAAAATGTATTTTAACTGTACATTAATAGTATTTTAAATGCATTTATTTTACACCCTTAAGAATACATCTTAAAAGCATTTTGTAAAATGTGTTCAGAATGCATTAAGAAAAAGATTAAAAAACACATTTTAAATGTAAATGAAATGTATTTTGTGGACATTTATGTATAATTTTTTAAGCATTCCAATAGCATTGCAATTACAAAGTAAATACATTTTTATATCACGTATAAACTATTTTTTAAGATATATGGAATGTATCCCACATGGATAGGTAGGCCTATATATTTGAATATACAGTAGACGCTCTCTAGTTCGGCTTCGGTTGGATCGGCCGCCGGATGGTCCGGCCGGTCCTAGGAGGGTGACTCATATCCGTCATATATCCAAGCCGCACCGCGGGGGAATGATCTTCGATAGGATTTATCCTGAATGTTTAAGTTCCCGGCTGTAGAAGTAAACTATTTATGTCAGTTTAGTTTACGGGCGAGCTTGTAATTGATGAACACACTTGACCTCAACTAACAAACTATGTTGTTATCCTTTAAATCAAAGGACTAAGTAAGATTTGATCTGAGATTTCGTGTGTGCGCTTTTTTTTGCTGTTTAGTATTAGGACTGTTTTCGGGAGTGAACGTTGCGAGTAATTGTAAGTTGTACGTATGCGAATTTACTTTGATAAAAATGTTTTCTAAAATGGGTGAAAAACTTAAATAGACGTTTGTGATAATGGAAAAAACTGATTAAAAAAGGTTTTGCATATCAAAAGAAAATACAGATTTCTTTTAATATGTATAGGTTATGATTCAAGAAATACGTGTAAATTAATTTGATCAAATATATTTCTTATGTGTTTTTAAAGTACGTAATGAGTTTTTCTGTTCACTTAATATCCTCAGTATGGTGTCAGTAAAAATGTACCTATGTATGAGTGACACAAAATCACAGTTCAACATAGAGATGTCAAAATATTTATTTTTGCAGTTAAACACTGTAAACATGTTTAAATAACGCGTTTTGTTGAATTTTAAGATGGGTCATGAATTTAATAGGGTTATTTTACATTTTGACAGTACATTCGGATAGTCCGGCCATTTCGTAGTCCGGCCAGTGGTCCGGTCCCGAGGTGGCCGAACTAGAGGGCGTCTTCTGTATTTCAAATCTATTTAAAAATACCAATATATTTGAAAAATATATTATCAAGTATATATGATTTTAGTTTATATTTGAAATCTATACTAGGATATATTTCAAATATATTTAATGAAATATATAAAGAAAAGAAATCCTTGGAAAATTCGTGATGTTGACCATCTTAGGCAACGAATAATTAATTCTGTGACAAACCCCCCCCCCCCCCCCCCAGAAATGTCGGCCAGGACATATGAGGAGGTGGAATATCGTTACGATGTGTGCCGTGCCGCCGTGGGGGCCCATATTGAACTTTATGAAATTGCTAAAAGAAACTTGAAAATGCAACCTTTTTTATAGTGTATAAAACATTTACATAAGCTTATTGATTCATAAAAATATTTTGCCTCAAAACCCCGGAATTCTTTTATAGACACCCTGTATAAGAAAATATAATTACACCCATAATGAAAACGTAAAAGTACTGACCAGAATGGCCAGACTGACTCATATAAAAATGACAAAGAAAAAATACATGTCAAAGAATTGATATTTCTTAGTCAATTTGTATGCAATCCTATAATTATATAGGATGTTTTATATTTAACGGAACACAATTGAAATACATCTCAATATACTGTCACCCAACACATAATGTAATGCACAATGCTAAATCAGATTATGTACGATTAACAAAGCATTTATGAGACTTTTAAAAATGCGGAAGTAAAAATAGCCTGTAAATGCTTTCGATGTAAAAAATTCATTCGATTTCTAAGCGATCACAACCAACAGCAGAAAAGAAAAAAGATGACTTGACGAAACCATGCTGGGGAGTGTATGAACGTAATTGTTGGAACTGCGATACGGTAACATCTATTTTGGACAAACTTTAGAATAAATTTTCATATAAGATACAAAGAACATTTACAGTCTTCGCCAACTCCTATGATAAACTTTAAGTATGCAACGTGTATTAGATACAACAACAACTATTTAATTACTGAATGCTGTCTGACTAGTGCTACAACGCAAAAACATTGAAACTCCAACTCCAAAAGAAAACGGCGTTCCCAATCAGTTTTACATCCTAAGTTATGCCATGTCACCCATGAGGCGAAATGGCCGAGCGGTTTAAGGCGTAGGTTAGGTTAGGTTAGGATGTAGGCGAAGGGTAGATAGAGTGTGAGGGTCCGGGGTTCAAATCCCAGCGGAGTCGGCCTTTTTTTTGTTCATGAAAATCAAATGTAAGGCTATTATTATTTATTTATTTATTTATCAATTTATTAATTTTTTCAAGAAGTTTTACAATTAAATTGAAAAAAAATGTGTATTTTATTCATACAAAATATTCAAGAATATTCATTAAAAATGCATTTGTAATGTATTAATTGTATATATATAAATACATTTAAAATGCATTTTATTAATCTTTGAATGCATTTTTACTTCATTTGAAATACATATTTTATACATTTTAAATGTATTTAAAATGAATTATAACTGTTCCAAAATTTATACTTTTATGAAGCATTTCTAATACATTTCACAAAATGCATCAAACTGTATTTAAATGCATTTTTAAAAATGCATTAGAAATGCATATTTTTTGATATGGGATTACTCGTCTAGAGAACCATTTCAAAAATTAAGTAGGTAGGCAAATAAAATTCTTAATTGAAGAGTGTAGTTATTGAGTTTATAGTAAGCAACCAAGAATCCACCACTAAAATACACAGTCATCAGTGGCGAGGCGTGAAGTTTTTGATAGGTCATTGCATAAATATTTCTACAATAACAATGGAAGAGAGCAAATTTAAGGAAATTAAATAATAAATCACAAAAAATTTATTTATGATTTATAAAAAAAGGCCTAGTTATTTAGATTAGGCCTAAGCAATATTCTTTTATATTAATATATTGTTAGAGTAATTGCAATTCAAATAAGACTGGCTGTTTCTTCACCATCTGCTAAACTACTTCTTAATTCTACGATGTAGTAAGGCATTACACTGTTCGTTGACGCATTGGCGTCGTCTACTGTGGTCAACTGCTGTGGGCCATCTAAAATTGACAAAAAACTGAGGTTAACATTAAACCTCGGTCCTGTCTTGTGTAGGACCGATTCCTATTGAAAACGCCGACAGACAAATTTGGCAGATTTGGACATGGTCTGCCATTTTGAGTTGTTTATAGCTTCTCTTCATAACGAAGAGAAATGAGCAGTCGTTCTTTTTTTGATAACTATGTCCGTGTCTTCTGCATTTTTTCTTTAATAAACTTGAACTTACATTCACTCCACAACGGAGGGGGGCACAGTAACTTTAAAATTACAGCAAAAACTCCAAACAAACAACAGAAGACACGGCATTTGCAGGTTGAGAATTGCATAGCGCAGTATCGTAATCATCTCATGTTGTCATACCCTTAGCCAAAGCCCAACGGAAGCTACTGATAAGTTACGAAAGTGGCTGACGATCTCCGGAAGCGTTGTCGTACCCTTAGCTGAAGCCCCGCGGAAACTACCGAGAAGTTACTAGAGTGGCCGACAGTCTCCTTAGCTGTCCGAACTGACATATTTTAGCGGGAACCTAAAGGTGTTGTGATTGGCTACAGCTTGGGGGAAGGTACGGTATGGGGCCTTCTTCGAAGGGCACGGAAGGGGGGGGTGTTCCAGACTTGCGCGATCGGTGAATCCATATTGCCTAGTCGCTACCGCTACGTTGCCAGCAGGCACGTCAAGGTTGACAGTTTGAAGCGGTCGCTTGGGCAAGACTGTCGAATGTATCGCTCATTGACGGAATTTTCGCCAGGAATGAAATTGACTTATTCTTTCCGGCCATCGCCGAATCCAACGATGACCGCACGCTTTGCCACTGATGGTCATGGTTTTTGAAATGTTGGTAGCTATAAATACCAAGCTCAATTTAATTAGTTGATGGTTTTTGCAATTACCTTAGTTTCCTAAATGCGTAGAACCTGCATAAAACGTTTCCAGAATCTAATTGGTGTTTTCCAAGGGATTCTGGTAGAGCCAGACTGCAATCCCTACATCTTGGTAGCTTTGGGGCAACTTCAAAACATTTTCCATCTTGTAGAAAACTTTGACCAGTCTTCTTCAGTTGAGCAACACTTGGCTTTGTAGACTGGTTTTGTGTATTTTCAAGTAAATATTTTGCACAAGGATCTTTTACGGGATGGTTGGATGATTTAAGATTATTATTGAAACTATCATCATTTATTGAAGCTGATGTAAATGTACTACTCTTAAAGAAATTTGAAATATTTTTAACTGTGTCTGTCAAACTATCTGATCCAGACTCTCGAGAACTGTTGTGAATTATGTCAACTGACTCTGATTCTAAAGAACGGAGCCAATTTCTGTTATTAGTTTTTTCATATTCTTTTTTCAAAAAATTATAAGACTCAACAGGTAAGGCAAATGGATTACCAATATTCTCAATTTCACTTTCATGAGGTGTTGTATTAATGGAGGATTCAGCCTCAGAACCATTTTCACCAAATTTCAAAAATATCTTTTCCAAGTGAGGAACTGTAGAACATTTTTGCTGGATTTGCGTTAAAACATTAAGCTGGCTGTTTTCAGTTTGAGTAGAAACATTAGTTTTATAACCTTGTGAATATTTTAACTTAGATAAGGATTCTGGATTTTTATTGGTGATACTTAGATCTAGACACTCACTCTGACTAACAAAATACTTTGGTTTTTTAACTGGAGGAAATTTAAACTTATAATCAGGTTTTGGCTGAGATTGCGGTTCTCCATTTTTGTTTTTCTTGACACTCAAGTCTAGAGGCTCAATTTGACAAAACGAATATTTCTGTTTTTTAAATGGAGGAGACTGAGGATCACAAACATAAACTTTTTTTCTTAGGTCTAGAGGCTCAACTTGTTCATCATTTTCATGAATCATGTCAGATGATTGTTGGTGGTGACCCAATTTTTATCTGGAAATGTAGAGCAAATTACAAAACTCATAAAACAACTATATATCTAACTAATGACCTAACTATTATCTATAGCTTCTTCCTCATCTTCGACCAGATGTCCTGGATAGATGGGTCAAAGCTTGTAAAGTGTATAAGACTACAATAGGCCTACACCTTGAGTTATCCAGATCTCACACTATCTGGACCCCAGCTTATCCGGTTCGGCCTATCCATAAAATAAAATATAACAACACTTCCATAGGATGAGTGTTTTTATTTTGCACTTATGAGCTCTAGCAGTAGTTGACACATGTCTAACCAACGGCGATTTTGCGGGTTAGTCTGTTACTATCACTTTTTGTGCTTATGGTTGTGAATGCTTGGGTTAACTGATATTACATTTCAAAATGAGTGGGTGTATTATAACTGGCACCATTTCTTGAGGCCCACGCCGTCCATAAAAGACTAATGTTAATTTTAGCGTAGGGCTTATGGACAGAGTGGGCCTTAAGAATTGGCACCAGTTATACTAACGTATTGTTGACGGTTCAAAACCGCTATTTAGTCGATATTATAATGACCTAGGATGAACCGGATTAGTTGTCATCGGTGCTCTGCCACTTTAATCCCGATAATTCAAGGTGTGCTGTCCTTTAACAAACACCAAAATTTAAGACTTTTTAACTTATGACCGTCTTAGGAGAGGCAACAATTTTTACATCTGAAAAAGTGACCAATTAGGCCTAAGTATTAGTGGAAAACTGAACATCATCACCTACCTACCCACCTACTTTACATGGCATGGTATCTAAGTCCGAGGCCTTCATAACCTTTTATGAACCACAGAGGTCAATTTTGTACAGGCTGAGTACAATAATCAGTAGGTATCTTGTACAATAATTAGTGTTTTTTACCTATAAGGACCTGAAAAAAGTGATCATAGTCTCAGACTTGAGTCTTACCATGTGACCTTATCTGACAGAGATACCTGCAACATGCCCTAGAATACCTGATACCTGATGACAAGAACAGTGGACAGTAGTCAGTTACCCTAAGGTTTTAAACATCGGGACAACTTACTGTATTTACCACTCTCACCATCTTGGTAACCAATGAACCCAAAGCAATGATTCTAAAAACTTTATGTTTTTTTATTTACAATGTCTAAATACGTCCTTACATGCATCATCTGCGTGGGTAGTAGACTAGTCAAAAACATTCTTATGTTATTACAAATTGAACTTAAAACTAGGTACTTAGACCTAGGCTACTAAATTGGTATTGGTATTTGATACAGATCTCTGGGATAACCCAGCTAATGTATCAATGAATGGGAAAGGGAGGGAGATTAGGAAAAGAGTGATGTAGGACCTAGTGTCGCGAGCACGAAATACGGCGGGTGAGTGAGGGCGCTGCTGGCGAAAGCAGCGTTATTTTGATTGTTATATTAGTCATATGATTGTAAGTTTACAAACACGTTTACGTATGAAAGTTTTGCTGCAAGCTCTTATGCAAGATTCTTCTATTTTCGTGCAAGATTCAGACTAGCAGGAATCAATAATAACTATCAGCTGTAGACAAAAATAAAAATGTAACGGTACGTAATCTTTTGATTTGTTTGTGTTTGTTTTCGGAGATTTCGTAGGTTAATTCATTGAATTACGAAATTATATTATATTTTTTGGTGATAAATTGTTTAACACTTAGGCCTAATTTACATAATCAGCCAACTTTAACATATAACGGTTTTTGTTTAATCAGTGTGCAATCTGTATTCACAGATTGTTTAGCCTATTTTTTGCATTCTCTATTATTTTGCCGGGTTTGTTTTATTTTCATCATGGAGTCAGGGGAAATCCAGTTTGAGCCGTCCAAGAAACGACGGTTACAGGGCATTTTTCAAAGTGACCTTAAGTAACAAATCAAAAATGTGGTTGCAAACAGTTTCGTAAAAAAGTTCAGCCGACGAAAATATTCATGAAACTACTGACTTCAATAAAAGCCAAGAACTTACATCAAAAATGTCTGGAATTAGTCTCCGGCCTGTTCAAAGGTGTGCCCAAGAAGTAAAAAGAGAAAGTAGTGTACCTCCAGAAAACTATACTCCCGAGTCCCGAGAGAAGCGATTCGCACATTGTTAAATGACTGATTGTGGCGTAGTGAGGGGGGCAGTTTTATGACAGGGGGAGATTTACAAACTGCTCAAAATGTCCGCAAGGAACTTCAAGCTAGAGAGAACTAATTGGCTACACTGGTAGTGTCTGCTCCGTTCGACGGCTTTTACGTGCCCTAGGATTCAGGTAAAAAAAAGCCAACGACGGACGCAAATTTCTGATAGAGTGTAGTCGCTGCTCGTGCGCGGTTCTTGCGCAAAATGCACTCGCTAAAGCAGGAACCTATGGGGCGTGGGTGAATCAAAATCACTTCAGTAAGTTTATCTGGCAACACTCGAACAAGAGTGGATGATTGAAAATACCGACAGGGAAAGGAGGTCGATTAATAGTGTGTCACCATAGTCAATGGTGTCACGCTGGGAGCGCCAAAGGGATCATCCCTCATTGCAAGGGTGTTTTTCGTTCTAAGAATAGCAGAATAGCAGTGACTCAGAAATGAACTATCCCTATTCTAAATAATATTCAGAAATGAACTAACTATTCGTTGATCTGTCCCAAGTTTTGAGCCTAAATCGAGTTACTTTTAGGAATATAATTTTTGTACATAATGTGAGTATATTTAATAAAACTTTAGCACAGATAACTTACTAATAATTTCTTAATTTGGTATTAATTAAATAATAATGCCACCATGTTATGACATAAAAATTACCTGATTTGAAACCTCCATTCAACTAGTCCGGTACGGAACCGTTACAAATGTCCCATACAGAACCAGAAAACTTCAATATCATTCTAAAGTAGATTGATAAACATAAAAAATTAGCATTAATTGGTTAAGAAATATATCTTTCATTGCTCTGTATATTTTAAAATCCTCTTTCACAAATAGAATAAAAGATTTTATCAAATCTATGATGACGTGTAATTATGTGGTGTCCCGTATGGGACCAGCCCACTGTTACGTTTTCCAAGAAAAATAAAGGTTTTAAGTGTTTTCAAAACACATAACATATTACTGTAATTTACAAATCGATACACAAGCAGAAGTATATCCTGGGAAACCAGATTAAGTAGTCTTTAAAGTCCATAAACTAGTTGTAAATATGGCCTTACCATTGATTATCCACATCGACAATCGATGTCAATGTCGATGTCGATAATCAATGGCCTAATTGACCCGTGTGCAACTTGGAATGGCTGAAATAATTGTGCAACCAAGCAAACATATAAACATACAAGCTTGAAAAATTGTTCGTATAAGAAGAGGATAACATAATTGTTTTTGTTTTAGGTAAATTTTGTACAACTATCTTTTTACAAGATTTTATAAGAGTTTTTTTATATGAAGGTCTATTTAGTAGCCAATTAGAAAATTTAGGTATTGGGCTCGAGTTTCCGGGTAGAAGACTCATTTGCGGTTGGCAATGCTGTTTTGGATCGCAGACTTACAAATAAAGCTTTTAATGAAATATTGCATCAAAAACTTGCATAGTGTAAAGTCTACGAAAAACACAAACAAATGTTGACAGCTCAACATAAACATTTAATTTTTCTCTTTTCAGCTGACTTTTAGCAGAAGATTTTGTGTGTTTCCAGTTTTTGCCGCCCGCCGTATTTCGTGCTCGCGACACTAGTAAGTCCATACATCAGGGAGAGGTTGGGGTGAGAAAGGTATATTGTGCTGGTTCAGAAAAGGTTGATCCTTGAGTTTTCTGTCTGCTCAAACCCTTGACCACGCCCTAGATCAGATGTTAGTTTCTTTTTTTTCACCCTTTGAAGTGTTGTTAGTCATGTACCAAACAGTAGCCCATTGTTAGTTGGTCCCACATTGAGCAACTTGCCTTTTTTTTTTGAAGCCAAGCAATTGTGCGAGCGTGTGGGCATGCATTGGTGCTGTTCAGTGTTTGGGTTCGTGTGAGTGGGCCAGAGTATGTGTTTTGTTGTTTGTCAGTTTGGAGTTGATCATTTCAATTGTTGGCCCTGGGTGTCAGATGTGATTGTGATTTGTTTGTGGTTGGCTGGTGCTGTTGTGGCGTGTCGAGGTGGTGGCTGTTTTATTGTTGTGAGTCGTCTGAGCTGACGTAGTCAGAAGTTGGTTGGTCAGGCGGTTCGAAGACTTGGTTGGACCAGCTGTTTGCTGTGTTCATTCCTGAAATCAAGGTTTGGTCGTGTGTTGATCTGGTTTCCCCATGTTTTGAGAATGTAGGAAGTTTGTAAAGACATGATGTGTTAGTGGGACACCCAAAGATCACAGATAGTTGACAGAAGAGTTTCTGAGCCCTGAGCCAACATTTACTATTTCTAAATACTTATGTGTGGGTGGTATTTTGTGGGGGGGAGTTTTTGTGTTCTTTGTGCTTTGTCACTTTCGTGTTTCTGGTGCGGTACATTTCCCTGGGCATGTTTGGTACAGCAGCTCCGTCGGACCAGGTTTCCATTCGAGACTCCATCGGTATCGGCACATGGAACAGATAAAAGACAGGTATTAGACATCTGAAATGGTGAGATTTTGGCACCGCCTCTGGCTAGGCACCGGGCTGTGCAATGGTGCCATACCCACCCCCGGGTGAGTGCGCCACTACTCGGAACCAGCGGTGCGGGGGGCATGGTACTTAGGCTTAGGCTACTAAATACTAAATTTTTTGTTCTACTGAGCTGAATTTATTGTAAAAACACAATTTGGTTAGGCCTATTTTTATGTGATTGTAAACAACTCAAAATACCTATTTTGGGGGAGTCTATCCCCTTTCCAATGGACCAAATGAGCTTTTCGGGTTCTCACAGTCCTCCAATAGTTATCACTTTACACGACTGTACCAAATTTCATTAAGTTCAGACTATTTTTAAGAGTGATAAATCACAAAATAAGACAAAGATTTCTCTGATAAAACATAAATAGGATAAAATTATTTCCTCTAATCCTTTGCGAATACCATTGCAGTGGTTTACAAGATGAGTCTTCTAAGCCGCCAAGAACAAATTGTAGACAAATGAATTGACATCCAAGGATGAAACTAAACCTTTTCCCCAATAGTCAGACCCTAGAAACAACGTACAAATATTTTTAACCTTTTCAAAATACACGGTACATTTTTAGAATTTTTATAAGTCAAGATGTCAAAGTATGTCATGAAATGCATCATTTTCAAGCTCTAAACAAGATGAAAATTTTGATGAAAACAGAATTCACTTTATTAATTTCAAAATAGTGTTCATTTTTGTTAGGTAAAAATATTGGTATTTACGGAACACCTTGTATCTCGGGAACCAGAAAACATTTTTTGTTCTGTTCAAAAATTATAAATACATGAAAACTAAGCTTTTATTTGATATAGGCCCTACCACAGGCCAACATTTAGATATGAAAGAGTTTAACAATATGTTTTATTATTATTTCATGTTGGTAGCCCTGAAAATAAAAAAAATTATATGGCAGTAGATGACAAATAGCTTATAATTTTACAGGTCTTGCAAAGACTAGCAAATAATTTATACCTACCTCCTATCTTTTGTGCCTTCGTAGTAGTTAAGTTATAAACAAAAAACTCCATTTTCCTATTTAAGTTAAAGCCTTTGTTAAATGTGCAGTACTCTTAGAGATTGTTTAAAGTATGCAAATTTATGTGACTTAAGGACGGACACTAAAAAAACGTTTTGTCAAAGCTTTTATTTTCTAAATTTTGGCATGTCATACATACATCAAATTAAAGCTAAATTTATAAGGATTAATAATTTTAAGGAAATCAAAAATGTTTTGTGGTTCTTAAAATACAGGGTAGGCTATTCTGTAGGCCTAAGTAGGCCTACCAATATTTATTAACGAAAATTGCCACCATTTTCAAAATAATAAAGATAACTTAAGTGAATTCTGGTTTCACCAAATCGTTTGTCTTGCTTAGAACTTCAAAATAATGGATATCATTACATATACATTAAAACAATTATTCTGAGATTCAAACCCATGGCTTCCGGTTTTTGAAATTCCCGGTAGCCTATTTCAAAAAAGTTTAAAAATATTTTTACATTTTTCCTCAGGTAGGGGGGTAGTTAGAGGGGAAAAGTCTTGTTTTGTCCTTGTATGTCAAGCCGTTTGTTTATAATCTGTTTTGGTTGGCTTAAGACTCAACCTGTATAGAAAAACCCACCCCCCTCTTCAAGAATCTTAAGGATATTAAAATGAGAGAAAACTAAGTAAGGCCTAATTTAGCAACAATTATTTTAAGAAACCATATACATGATTGTGACCACAGCAGGCAGAATACCGGATAGTCATCGACCCTGACAGAGAAATATTTTAGTCTAGGGTCTTAAAACACTCATGTTCCTTCAGGAATCATGGACTTTCATAATAGGCCTACCTACGAGAGACATGAAGGGACACACACGCATGTAGTGCAGTGTCTGATGCATCTAACCTTGACTACTCAACACCAACTTAAAAAGGGTTTAATAAATCAAAACCTTGGGGACTTAAAAGTTAAATCGGCAAAACTTTGATATTCGACTCCATTGTATCTATCGATGATTACAACTATCTTCACCATTAAAAACAAAAAGTGAAGAATCGATTCTAACCATAGGGACAATTAATTGTAAACAATATCACATTGTAGGCATATATATAAGAATGGAATGCTTAGCTCTCTTGATCATTAACTTAATGCAGGTTATGTTTTCTCAGAAGAGTTGTAAACTTTACCAAACACAGATTTTTATATTAACACAAATAAGACTTTACTATAAAACTAAAACTAAACCAAAACCAATTAGGCCTACTAGGCCTAAATGGCAATTGATATGTTTTGTTGTTAGATCACGTGATAAAAACAAATAATGTATTTGGTTATGGTACATGGAAAAATCAACTGTCAACACCGATGGATATAAGTTAATGGAGTTTCGAATATCAATGTTTTGCCATGATTAGGTATATCAAGTGGACGCACACATGCATGAGGTGCAGTGTCTGATGCGTCCAACCTGAATAATCAACACCAACTAAAAAAGGGCTTAATATATCAAAACCTCGCAGTCTTCAAGTTAAATCTTAACTTATTAGGAAACTTATTTTAGGCATCTAAAACAGCTATGAAAAAGAAATTATCACAAGCTATCTTCCTATTTAAAGTCGCTTTAAATATGAGATGGTTAGCAGGATTTAAATAAAATTATTCTGTGTCATACTTACGTTATTGCTTCTTGCATTTTTGTTGTGGGTTACCTTATCATTTGAGAAGAATTACGGTACCTACTACAAATTATGGCTAATCTTACCTTCATCATGACGTTTTCCGTAACTTACCACTTTGTTAACAGTGTAATCACGATAATAGAACAATAACAGGAACGAATAGTTTCATTTTTAACTTTATTTTCAAATAATTATATGATTCAACATTACATTGTTTTGAAATAGAATCCAACTCAAACATGCATACGGTTTATCAATGCACAAGGCAGCGGCAGGCTCAACAAACAACACAACTGTCAACTGCCAACGGTAACAGGGTTGCCAACGAATCTTGTAAAACAATTAATTTCCCGTTCATCACTCTGAATTTTATAGTTTTATCTATATGTATTAACAACTACCTTTAAAAATAGGCCAGCATGATTTTGTAATCCGTTTTTTCTCAGTCTGTGGGCGTCGTAGAAAAATCTTCAGAGGGTCGTATCATAGATAAAGGGATACAAAGGATAAAGGATACTTTGTATCCCTTTATCCATGGTCGTATGACATTATTATGATATTGCAGGTTGCAGGCGAAATTCTGTACCTACTGTGCTGTCAGTTCATATTGTGCTTAAGAATGATATCAATCTAAATTCATAAATGTCGTACGATTTTGATATAGTAATGCAAAGAACGAAATTACCCCCCCCCCCCTCGTATTGCTAAACTGAAGGGTTGTTTCTGGAGCCAGCTGAGCTGCCATTGGTTGTTGGGCTATTAATTAACAATCCTGTCTAAGGAACATGCCAACCTTAGTCAGTAACAAGGCTACAAGATCGCGCCACTATAATCACGATCATCACACTCATCCTTCACTCATATTCAGGGTAACGTCCTCCATGAGGTACCTGTCTTACTAAATTGATTACGTGATTAAGTGATTGAATATGCTCTTCTTTGTTGGCCACCATACGTCACAACTAAATAAAGAGGAGAGGGGGGAAGTTAGGTTGCCTGTCAGTTGACCGAATTGATAGTTGCTCGTCACGACAGTTGTCCGCTTTTTAAAAGTAAAATTAAATAAATAAATAAAAGTCTGAATCAACCTGGTCGAATTGATAATTTTATTGGCCGTTGTGACAGTTTCCCAATTTTTTAAATATTAATAATTAATTAAAATACTGAAACCACTTGATCGAATTGATAGTTGGTCGCTGTGACAGTTGCCCGACTTTATAGAAATACTATGTATTAAATAATTGAAAGTTGACCGAATTGATAGTTGCTCACCGTGACACTTGCCCACTTTTAAAAGTTAAATTGAAATAAATGAATAAAGGCCTGAATCCATGTGGTCGAATTGATAGTTGGTCGATGTGACAGTTGCCCGACTTTTTGAAATTAAATAATAATAATAATTTTGAATTTGTGTCAGTTGACCGAATTGATACTTGCTCGCAGTGACAGTTGGTAGAAGAGAGGAGCGGGCAGCGCAGAGAGGGAGAGCGCGGGGCGTAACGCCCCTATTTTCTGCTATCGGACGGCCCATGTGGGCAGTTCCTGGTACGTTTCATGTGTATTTTCCTCTTTTAAGGCGCTTCAAAGTTTATTCAACCGAGTTGTTGAGCAACATAACTTAGTTATTGAAGTAGATAACTTCAGCCGTAAGAAAAGGCCTTATGGGTGTTTACTTTTTTATTAGCTTTGCTGGGTACATTTGTGTACTATTTCCATGAGTTGGAGAGGGAGTGGACACCCCGCCCAGTCCACCTTTTTGCTGCCCCCTCCATTCTTCTGCCAACTGTCACATCGACCAACTATCTAATAGGTCAATCGTCAATTATTTAATGCCCAATATGTTTACTAAGTTTGGCAACTGTCACAGCGAACAACTATCAATTCGAACAAATGGTTTCAGTATTTTCTTTAATTATTAATATTAATAGTTAAAAAGTTGGGCAACTGTCACTCCGACTAACTATCAATTCGACTAAGTGGATTCAGTCTTTAATTTATTTATTTTATTTTATTTTTTAAAAGTGGGCAAGTGTCACGGCGAGCAAATATCAATTCGGTCAATTGGTGGGCTCCCGGAGAGGTTTAATGACACATCGTTTTAGCGTGACATAGGGAAACGTAAGCAAGCTGCTCACATTGAGTATGTTTGGACGAAGAAATATAACCAGTACCAGGAACTCAATTATAGGCCGATAACTTTGAAAAGAGCCTGCCCACAGAGTCATTTTTGACTTGCATCCTAAAACCCAAGAGAATTTTGTAAAACCGTTTAAGAATGATCATTTAGTGCCTAAGAGGAACCTAAGTACCAAATTTCAGGATTCTAGGTCTTGCGGTTTTGAGAATAAGACCTAGAGATCATGGGCGTCCATCTTACTTTTTCCAAGGGGGGGGGGCCTAAATTAGGATGATCAGGTGACGGAGGCGAGGGTACAGCTACGGAACGAGTCTAGAAAGTATATATTACCCCCCAGAAAACAAAGAATTTTAAGAGTCCCCCAGAAAATTTTTGAAGATTAGAACTGTAAACATTGGCGAGCTGGCTTGATACTATGGGGGCCATGGACTGTGAGAGGGCTGCACACAGCACAAATTATAAATAAAGTATCTATAAGGTGTACATAAGTTCATTTTAGAAATACCTAAACTGAAATGCTCCCATTTCTTATAATTTTACCATCATCTAGTAAATGTACAAGTAAAAATTACAAAACAACCCTAAACTCTCTGAACACAATAGGGGGCCGCACAGAAAGCCTAGCCTAACAGGGCCATATAAGGTCTGTAAATTTGACACTGACTGTTACATTTTTAGGCAATCAGGACAGGTAAAAATTGCTATCAACAATTCAACAATAGCCTAACTGCCTAACTAATATATATTCTATTGGATATATTTGCGATTTTTTATTGAATTAATTTATGCCGACTATTTTGGTTGGTTTGCCACAAAATCAAAATTATATAATTGTTTGAATGCTGAAGGCATAAATTTAAATAATTAACAAATCAACCTCTAGAAAATGATGTCAATCTAAAAAACCTTATCCACATCCTATAGGCACAGATGAATTAATATTTATAATAACTAGAGATCGCCAGTGGTCGAAAATTCAACCAATTTTCAGTGACAAATAGGGTTAGCTAATTTTATAAGTAATCCCCGCATAAACCAATGCGTTTCTAAATACATTTCATATAGTACATATTTTCCATGTAAACACATAATATAACCAAACTGGGGGCCCAAAAACAAAAGAGAAAGACTCAGTCCTTGACTAATTATTTTACTTCACTTCTGGCTTATGGCATGGTTTTTAGTAATTAGTATTTTATTAAGATTTCATGTTTATTTTTTTAATAATAATTATTGATGCAGAGGAAAGTAAAACTTCAGTCATCAAATCAGTTTATCCTGTACACCCCTTAGCACAGTTCTCTTCCTCCCCTCCCTCCATTTAATTCCTCACTCTCTACTTCCCTTTCTTCCGATCTTCTTTCCTATTTTCCCTCCTTTTCTCCTTCATTCTCTTCTTACCATCTCTCCTCCCTTCTTTCCTACCATTTGGAACTTTTCCCTCCTTCCCTCTCTTCCTATTATTATTACTAAAATGTAATATATATTTTACCCATTATTCACCAATAAAAACAAAATTTGAATATAATTTGTCCATTTATACTCCGGTTGCCAAGCCCGGTGACAGGATTTTCGAGCCCCTGTGCAATTGAGAAACCCGCCTTTTTTTTACTCATCTCGATTCTGGGCCCCATTTTTACTAATCTCGCGTGGATCCGGGCCCCCTGTGAGTCCAGGCCCCTGTGCATTTGCCCCCCCCCCCCCCCGGCGCTGGCCCTGGTTGGTAGAAATGGTAGAAACTTAACTTAATGTACTTTTTTCTTCCCTTTTTATCAGAAAACTTTTATCTCTTAATCTTATTTAAGCAAGTAAACTTTATTTTTCCATATATATGTAAAATGGAACACATTTGAGTATGATATCCCTAACCTTCTCTAAGTAGTCCTGATTTCAATCAACTTCTATATTTTCACTCCATGCCCCAATTAACTGTGGCTTTATGTTTCTACATCAAATCTCTACTCTACGAAAAATAGCATGTGATAACAGCTACATATGATGCTAACTTTGTTTACATTTGGTTGTTATAATATCACCAAGACAGCAACTCATAAGGCTAATGTTAATTTTTTTTAGAGGTGTGCGGATAGTGAATTTTTGGATCGGATCGGATTCGGATCGGATAGCTTATGTTCGGATCGGTTTCGGATCGGATAACAACAGGTTCGGATCGGATAATACCGGATTCGGATATTTACGGCGCGGCGTAATGAGCAGATCTAAATTTTCTCATAAGCCTAAGGTAATTGCAAGGAACTACCATATTATCCTAATGTGTAAGGTAAGATTTGCCTTGATAGGGTTGTGGTATTGATTGTTGTGATATATTGTTTCCAATATAGGCCAAATGTCAATTATTAAAGTATGCAAAGGATCATCTAAATATCTGTTAAGAATTTAGAAATTCATTGATTCCCCTTAAGCATAGGTAGTATATAATTGAATAAGCTTATTAGGCCTAAATCAATTTCATGATTTGCAACTTAAAAAATTCTTTTTCAATGCAACCTAAATTTGCCCACTATTAGGCCTCTGTCTTTTTTGTTCTTTTCCTTATTTGATCAGGGACTAGGCCTAAGTGACTAGACAAAAGAATTAAATATAAAACTTGAAACACCAATCACCTCATATTTGAAGAAAGCTTTACATTTTTATTTATGCATTGATGCCTGACAACCTAGATTTTTAATCACTACCCAATAATACTAAAAAAACAAAATAAGTCTGAGCAGTAAACTTAACCAAAATTTCAAGATAAGTTTCAAATGTTGTAAGTTTCAGTATTAAAGCTTGGTCATTTAATTAGAACAAAGGTCTATTTGTTTTATATCACAAACAACAAGCAAACTCACTAATTATTTTCATAGACGTAGGTTGTCAAGTCGCATTGTACTGTTATCTAAGAATGTCCATTTTAATCACGTATTGAAAATACGGCCGGCCGGCTTTGACGAGGCGTAAATCGTCAAAGATTAATATTACAGCAAAATAAAAACTTATTTGTGATCGTTCAACTCTCTATTTCTAGCTAGGTAATTGTTTAATTGATAAATAAAGTAATCTGGCGATTGAATAAAAGACGTTCTTGAGTTAATTCAGCTTTTAAGCAGACGACATTCAAAAATGAGGGGAGATGGAACGACAAAACAATGAATGAACAGGTTCGCCAAATCTTTGACAGCCCAAAATTATTGTAGGCTTTTTATTTTATCGTATCAACAGGCCACTTAAGATATTTACGGCCTGAAATAGTCGTACGAAACATCAACACGACTATTTATTTATGGGGTATTTACGGGATATTTCGTTTTCGAAATTCAAGACGACTGTTGGACTGTCGACACTGCCGGTCAATGGCGAACACTGATTTGTCTTGATTGCGATTCTCCCTCATACCAATCGATGTTTCTTTCGGTAACGAATACTAATCGAGACAGAACTATTACAGGATGTACTACTACTTGTTAACTGATTTAATGCTAAGATACAAGAATTTATCTTAAGAAAATGTTTGTTATCGTGTCGGGTATTGCGCAGTAATCTGATCGTATACAACGATCTCGATCTGATCACGAGTATTCACGAGTCGCAATATCGGCAACCGAAATACATCGCTTGATGCATACCACTACATAATCGCATCGTGTTGAGGCGTGTAGTTGGCCGCTATCGCAACCGTCGCATTTCAAAGCGTCGTCTTTGCTCCGCGATGTTTTCTGTCACTAATGTACTTTCGTCGGCAGTGACTTCTTTTGTTTGGAAGACTTTCCTTACTTGAAAATTTGATCTTTCTTTACAACTTACCCAAAAAAATGCAGTCTATCCGATAGAGTCGGATATCTAGTCAGTCTTACCGGATAGTTATTAAACCCTCGGATCGGATTCGGATATCCGATCCGATCCGAATCCGATCCGAGTTTTCGGATATCCGCACACCTCTAATTTTTTTGAAATTTTAAATTGAATTTTCTACATTTCTAAAAGACTGATATAAATTTCAGTGGGATTCTGCACATCTACAGGAAAATACAATTCTATCGGTGTGCTTAGACTTTTGCTATGTTGCACACAGGCTGAGAAAAAAGGAGTACAAAAACCTTATGGAAAAAATGCTTGTCTATTAATATAATGATGATGATGATAATACTAGCTGATCAACACGGTTTTACCCGTGGAAAAACAGAAAAACTTCCTTGGATTTCAGATTTAATGTTAAGGTTGCCATGACAAATACATGAGCTTTCCTATACTTTAACATTGAAACTTTTATGTACTATGTACTACTGAGGGAATTTTTAAAAATCCGTTCTTAGTGGATGCCCATGCCCTAAGAGGAACGTTCGTGCAAAGTTTCAAGGTTCTAGGTCAAGTAGTTTGGGCTGTGCGATGATGGGTGAGTGGTATTTGACAAATATATTAGTAGATTCATATTATTATACTTCATCTATGCTACAGGTGATCCCTGGGAATCATCAAGAAATTCTAAATAATCTGAATCCCTGTTTACAATAATTCAAATATTTTTAATCTTAAAAAATTAAAAAAAAAACAAAATAATTAATTTAGAAATAAACTAGAAATCTAATTGTATCTTTAAGTTTTGGGAAATATTCCAGAAATCCAAAGTTCTGTCCGTTGGGTGTAATTCGTCCTTACCCAAAAAATATCAAAATAAGATTGTTTTTCCGATCTCGGTTGAACGGAGTAACTTCATGAAAGATCAGTAAAAAACCATCACACGTAAGGCCAAATTTCCGATCACAGGCAAATGACCCGAGCAAAGCAGGAAATGCTAAGTTTTTAGAAGGTGGTTGAACCCATAAAATCCTAGTAAAATCATCTTGTGAGAACGGGATGGTTCTTTTTCAGAATTATTTTACTTTGAAAAATACTAACCAAATTATATTCTAGCAATAATGGTTGTGTCTCTAGCTAAATGGCTACTTGAGAGACTAAGATGAGTAAGTTTAAATGTAAAACACAGGAAAATTTCTTTTATCACAGCATGATTCTTTGAAATCTTTGAATACACATAAAGAAAAAATGACAAACAGAGAATAGCTATGTCGTGGTCTATTTCATAGTATTTTCTATTATTTTTACTAAAATAATACCCCCGTTGCAGCAGACCTGCATACTCCGCGAATTTCAAATGCAAAACAACATATTTCAATCCAAAATAGCGACATATTTGACATGTTTTGGTAAGCTCCATAAGAATAACATGGTGAATGAGTATGCAGGTTTGCTGCTACAAGTATATTAAAACTGGGTGGTTTTAATTCAATATATAGTAGATATGAACTAGAAGAAGCCTTTTACCAAATTTTATCAAGATATGTTGAGAAATAAGCGAGATATAGAATTTTACTTATTCCCCATAAGGTTAACATAGGGACAACGTACTGTGTATACCACTTTCAATATCTCGGTAACTAATGGACATAGAGCAGTGATTCAAGATACTAAATGGTTTGTTTTTTTGAGCTGAATTCAATGGTGCCAACAACAATTCGATAAATTTTATTTTTCTTAGTAAAAAACTAAAAAACCCCATTTGTGGGGTGGATTATCCCCCTTTACCCCCCCTTCCAATGGTCCGATCGGGCTGGTTCACGAACTCGTCCGAGTGATTACGACTTTACACGTCTGTACCAATTTTCATCAAGATCGGACCATTTTTACGGCCGCTATCGTGCTAACAGACACATATATACATACATATATATATATATATATATATATATCTAAAAATTCGAACGAATGGTGTTTTTTGCTTCTGGTGGCTCCAAAACGAAAAGTTATCATGGTCTCGGGCTTAGGTCTTACCATGAGACCTACGGTAATAGCTTCTTCCATATAGGGGAAATTCGTTAATTCTTCCCTATAGGGGAAATTCGCTAAAACTATAAAAACCTGTTAAAATACCATTTCTCCTTTTAAAAATCTGAATCCAGGGGGGCCCGGGCCCCCTTGCCCACATTGATGAACGCCCATGCTAGAGATCGATTGGTAAGCCCATGCAAGCTCTTTGTAAGTTGTCAACCAGTAGAACTTGGATTCAGAACTCAGTAAGAACTTCAACACGACTGTAAATTGGGTAGCACAAATACCCAAATATATTTACCTCCATACATACATATTTACCGCCGTGGTACATAAATATATACCGCGGTACATATTTTACCACCGGAAGCAAAAACACTTCTTCATTTGTGATACTAGTCCTCTTTTTGGAGTTCTTCCGTTGAATCGTGTTTCTTTTTTTTCATGAAGCTTGTCAAAGAAGCCATCAAAATAAAAGTGGAAATTTTCCTTTCATCTCTTCTAAAGTTCTTCAATCGCTGATTTGAAGAATCGTGCATTTTTAATTGTAATATTTATCATTTATTGGATATCCAGAATTCACGCTTCATTCTACGGCACTTGATCAATTTGTTGAGTAAGTCCATTGCCAAGCACATTTTACCAAGGAACTTATCATTTTGTTGTTGAAAATTAATTTTGCGGTAACAAGTTGATCGCATAAAATTCGACTTGTGTGCTAATAAATGTTCTCTATCCAGGCAAATTGATGTGTATTACTGTGTATTACTATTATTTTTTACCTATAGGGTACCTTTCGTTTATATTCCCAGAGGTAAAAGAAAAAAAATTGATTTTAAATGTGACGCAACAAAAATGTGTTTGAGGTATGCCAGACTGTTACAGGGATCGTAGTCGGCGGAAGTAACAACAGTGTGTTGGCTCAAGAACAGTGTAATCTATACAGTAAAGGAAAGTGGCTGAAGGTCTCCTTCATTTGGAAATTCAAAGAAAGAATACTACAAAGAATTAACTGCAGCATCTAGATGTTGCAGTTAATGTGATGCATAGGTGCGTCCACACTGGTTTACACGATGCAGGTACAGTTTAACATTTGGGCGCTCCTAGAGGCCCAATATTTTTCCGGCCTTAGGCGTAAAATGATATTGTAACAATATTATTACAACTGAACAATATTGTCACTTGTTATTAAATCACATTCCATTCCGTTATTCCCGTTCCTAAGAAAGTTTGTGTAGAACGGGGCCGCTTAAAAGGTACAAGGTACAGTATTAAGTTTATGTTCATTTTCATGTTGACCTAAAGAAGATTTTTTTGTACAATTTTTATATGGTCAAGAGGAGATGTATCCCCACCTTGATTTATGTTCTTGATTACATTAACATTTTTTTCTGTTAACGTCAACAGGTACTTTAATTACCGGTAATATATAGATTCGCAGCCTTTTTAACTAAGCCTTACATGGTAAAATATAAAATATTCTAATTGGCTTCTAAAAGATTGAATTTTATAATATGATTAGGCCTACTAAAATAATATCAAACCATTTTAAGACTATGAGGATAGTTGTTATTGAAAGAAGTCACAATTTAGCAGATGAACTATTAACTACTAAGAATAGCGTGATCTTATGGGTTGAATGAAATAGAGCTAAATGAGAGCTGAGGAAAGTTGGAGTGCTGTTGCTTTTAAAACTTGATTGGACTCGCTTTAAAAGTTCAATCAAGTTTTAAAAGAAATCCAATATTCAATTGCAATCTACTACATCAGTAAACTACTCTTTAAAACATTCCGCTGTTTACATAAGCTCACATTTGGGAATAGCGTCGATTTTATGAAGTTTTACTCCTACAATGTTTACTAAACAATTCCTGAAAAGGAATTAACTAGTTACATTTTATGTGTGATAATTGGAAAGATGAAGATAGTTGTCTTCAAATACAGTTTGAGGAATGCATCATTAATTAATATCCTTGTTTAAAATTCATAGTTGGTGATGGTTAATTTATGTTATGATTTATATTTTTGCTGATGACATTTACCATCACTGGTTAGTAAAAACAAGCTCCTCGACGTTTCGGGATGTCTGTAAAAATCCAAATCAAAAAATTAATCGATGTGCTAAGCATTTAATAGGAAGAAATATCTTTCTAAAGTATACATGCACACAAAAGTTGTTCTCTTTGGTGCGTAATCGTAAAACTAAGCTTAAATCGTTAGGCATGGTAGGTCTATGAGATTCAGCCTGAATCTAACCATTGATTTAAGTTGTAATTTTCATTCATAAATCTTACTGTATGTTTATAGTAGACCTAAAGGGTTATTTTTCAATGTATTTCAAAATAGCCTGTTAGAAGCAAAGTACACATTTACAACAGTTTGAAAACCAAATATAACGAGTATTTATACTAATAAAAATTTAATATTTTAAGAAGGTTTTGCTGATAAAATACATATCTATAATACATTTCGAATATGGAGAGCTCAGAAATACGAGGACAAGTCGGGACTGTGGGTAAGCAGCTTACAGTCGCCAGCCGTCCGCGTCGCTGTCGAGGATGTCTCGTGTGAAAATGCACGGCTACAGCAAACTTCACAGTTATCAGGACAAGAGTTTCAACTAAAGATTAGGCCTATCACTCGACCATTTTACGATTGATTAATTACAATTTCTTTTAATGGCTCGAGTAATGTTTGACTAATAAAACAAAATGTAGAAAATACACAGAATGATAAAATAAAAATAATGAAACCATAGTTTCATTTTACATTAAAAAGTGAATCTTCAATAAACAGATTCATTTCCTTTTTTGTCAAGGAACAAGGCTGAAAATTATAGAAACAATAATTTGATAATATTTTTAACAAAATACACCCGTGTTAAAAAAATTTATGTGTATTTTATTTTATTTATTCACCAAACTGGTCTTAATGTCATATATATATATATATATATATATATATATATATCGAAATAATTAAAACATTTTTACTTAGCAATATTTCGGTTTTACCTTTTTCAAGCTAAATAACAAACATAATAATCATAAATTAACAGCTGAAGACAATTTGGTTTGCTGGTCAAGTTGATTTAAGACAGTTGATGAGGAATCAAACTATTTATTTAAGTATTACATACAAAGAAGTGATAATTACTGTATTCACAATTCAGCGGATGTTGAGTCCATGAGGTTGTTTTGACCTTAAAACTAGCTGATGAGCCAATTCATATGTTCTTAAATTCATTTAAGGATATAGCCTCTGGATCGTTATTGAACATTGTTATAACTAAGGTTTACCTTACGATCCAATTGTTTTTTTAAACGGAGACCTAGGTTTCAATGCCGTAGCATTATCATCAGTCCTTTCTCCTAGGTTGAGCTAAACTTTATGTTTCTTATCTCTTGCTTGAGATTTGGTCAAGTTGTAAAAAAACAATAGGATCGTAAGGTAAGCCTTAGATATAACAAAATTCTTAAATTCAATTCATTGAGATATTTGTTCTCAGTATTATTAATTTTGTGGAAAGCTTTAAGATCAAAACAATCTTCAAACTCAGCATCATGCTGGACAGCGTGTAAGGCCACAGGCTTTTTTGTCTCTTTATGGTTAACTGAGAACCGATGTCCTGTCATGCGCACTCGAGTTTGAGGTTTGACCAATGTATTGTTGTGGGCAATTTTTACATGATAGCTGGTAAATTGCATGGTTTGACGAACAATCCATGTGACCAACGATCAGGTAAACTTTGTCAGTGACGTTACTATATATATCACAGGTTACATATAAGACCTGATTACAAAAAGGAAAAATGTATAGTTAATTTGATTACAAAAGTCTTAGTCATTCAATATTATTTGATTATTAAATATAAGCATTTAAGTATAATGACACCGCTCTTAAGTTTATAATTATCTAGCTGTTTGTAAAGAATTCAATGTAGGAAGCTCAGACCTAAAGTTCGTTGGGCAATGATAACGCTTGTTTATTCCGTTTTCTCACTACCCCGTCTGTGTCCTTATATTCCCTGGTTGTTGGCGAGTTCAATGTAGAAGGTCTGTATACATTAGCATAGATTAACACTTGTTATTAATTAGTAAAACATTCCATGACGATTTCACGGTATCTTAGATTAATGTCTAATTTTTGTTTTAACATTTGAGACGTATTTAGAGCTGCCACCGATATTTTTAGTTATGGTTGGTAAATTTATTCTTAACCTAAACCTTTAGATTCCTTTTGAATTATATCCTAATCCAAATCTTTATTTTTAGTATAGACAAGCACAAGTTATAAAATATGGTTTGAACAAAAACAACTGGCTGATGCAACTAGTTAAATTTAGAGAATACAAACTAAAAAAATAATAAAAACATTCTAGCAATGTAAAATTTAAAAGATTTCTACCCATTCATGAACACCCTCTCATTTTAAAGTTGTGGCATATACTGTGTATGAACTTCTGTACAACCAACAGGAATTACGAATAACAATGAGAGTTTGGAGGACTCCACAAAATAAAATTCTTCTGCCAGCAACTAAAATACTTCGAAAAGTAATCACAAGAACAATTTAATTTTATTGGCCTATAACAGAGAGCTAAAACTTTATTCTTACAATCCGCTCGTGCAGCTGGCTTGTTGTTGCTTAGGACTTGCTCGATTGAAATGAGATTAGAGTCGGTTTTATTGAAACTTTGACTACGAACTCATGAAACTCGGAGGAGTCGTAAGCTGAGTTAACGAAATTATTATGTTACTCACTCCCCCTTGGAGAATTTTTAAATTTTCAAAGTCTTAAAAAAGAATAATCAAAGCAAAAACAATCTATGAATTTTTGGACTTCATTGTAAAAAATTGTTTAAAGTGAAAATACTACATCACACGTATCTTAACGTGTAATTTAATGAATCTTACATCATTAAGAAAAACTGCAAGAAAAGCTCGGTAAATCGGGAGAAAACAATGGTTCTAAATGAAAGAAAGGACACAGAATCAGCTCTCTGCCAGTTCCAAGCTCTGAGTATGTTGCCTATGTTACGAGTATGTTGCCTATGTTATCGTTGCCTATGTTAACGAAAACATTTGATTTAAATATAAAAACAAATGTAACTAAAACCAACCTTACAATCCAAAAGGTATTTCTTAAATCCTATCTGTGATGGACGATGTACATATTTCCAGACGTAAATTTTGCGTTTCTTTAAAATTTAACACAACAGTCTATTTTTTTTAATGCTCAGTTTTTTTGGAAACCGTAACCTTTAACCTCAAAATAAAAAAGCCTCAAAACTATTTCTATTATTCTCGTTAAGTCATTTGTGCCAGTAGCCGAGATTTATACGCATTCTTTGCCGGTTGGGAGCTCAAATAATGACGCACGTGGCTTCAAGCAAATCTAACTTTATTAAAACAATTTAACTGTTTAATTTCAAATTAACATGTGAGCAGTTATCATTTATGAAAATTTATACAAAACTTCAGATTATACTAATTAGAGGCCTAATTAATTTTGGGGGACAGAGAACGCGCGAATCGCGGCATAGGCCGACCGACGCGGCGCGGCGGCGGCGCAGCGCGACGCGGCGCGGATAGCGCACACGCACTCCCGAGTCAACTCTCCGACTGACTGTTTCTAGGGTTAGCGGCAACGACCCGCTGACGCAGCTTGACCCATGAACCATGCTGACAATCAGCATCAGCATTCCCACATGAGTGCCTTACTGCGTTTTAATAACTTTCTGTACAATTGTCCAAGGGACCCAATGTCAGTCCCTGGGCCCACTATCAATAAACTAGGGCTGGCAATCCTTTCATGCATGAAGGATTATTACCTTCAACAAACCATTAACCATAATATGAGGTGTCCTAATTTAAGGAGCTAACCACAAAATACAGTTTTTGGGGCGGGTCGTCACACATTGGTATGGCTACGTTGAGAAATTTCCCATTCATTAAAATACATATAAAACGCTATAAAGTTGTTTGGTATATTATTAGTTAAATAAATGGTAAATTCATCACAAACGAGCTGCTGTACTTGTTCTTTGCAATAATTAATTATTTACTGATATAGCAAACAAATTAAGAAATATAAAATTCTTGTAAATTATACAGGAGCTGAAAAAGACCACAGAGCAACGCCCTATGCCCTAGGGGATTTTAAGAATGGAAACACATTTATGTGAAATACTCAAAGTTAGATATATTACCGATTTTCCTACCAAAAATCAGGTCATCCGGTTCAGTAACTTAGGTGTAATACAGTAGGTCCCGAAACAAACTCTAATCTGTACTGACTTGCGATGAGAAGTAGGATAAATAAGACTAGTAGGATAGAATCCAAGTAATCATTCACCAAAGTCTTTGCAATCATTAGTCCAAATAGTTATGGGTATGCAAATCTTTGACGTTTAGTATCACTCATATCAAAATGCAGCTTTAAATTGATAAACGAAGCATCGTCTGTATCAAAGGGTTAATATATTCACATTTATAAAGTTGAGCGTAAACGAGTATTAGTAAACAGATAAAAGAGGGATGAATTGCAGATTGAAACGTTTTCCAATAAATGGAAACAGTTATGGCTATCAGTAATGTCCAGAGCCATGACGTGTTAACCACAAAACAATCCGACGGTGATGCAATCAAAGCTATCTGTCCTAATGTTTACAACTGCATACCGGGGCAATCTCGCCCATTGCTTTATGACGCTGTAATTTGTATTGCTGATGACACCGCACTTTTTATTACGTTGGCCCAATTAGACCATGTTTTACTTCGGAAACTAGAAACTAACCGAGGAGCACTTACGAAAGAACAGTAACATTATTTAATTGAATTACAATTTTTTTTTTTAATTTGTATTTTGAGAAGGAAGAACTATGTCCTTTCTTTCCTATATCCAACCATTTATTGTAGTGTATTTTAAGACAATTGGGGAAAAATGTAAGACAGAGTTAAATGAGAAAGCCCAAGGAAGTTACTTTGAGAAAAATCACTACTGATAAAGAAATCTTTTTTGTTAATTCAAAATACCATAAACGTTATAAATGGAAATATTATTAACAAGATTGAAATAAAGTACGGTATACGTTAACAAATTATTCAAATCCTTTTTACATTTTAATAGACAAGTTATATAAAGACATGTTCAAGAGAAGTACCAAAGAAAGGGCTTATGAAGTGAACCTAAGTTAACAAAACGATTAAAAAATCTTTCCCTTAGCAACTTTCCAGATTGACACATGTTAAACCCAGAGCTACCAGCAGAATTTTCTAAAATCTATTTTCTATCTATCTATCTATCTATCTATCTATCCATCCATCCATCCATCCATCCATCCATCCATCCATCCATCCATCCATCCATCCATCCATCCATCCATCCATCCATCCATCCATCCATCCATCCATCCATCCATCCATCCATCCATCCATCCATCCATCCATCCATCCATCCATCCATCCAACCATCTCTCTATCTACCTATCTATCTATCTTATCTTATTTATCTATCTATCTATACCAGGAATCTATACCATAATCTATCTACATCTAGGAACCATCTCACGAGTCGGGCGTACTACTCTGTGAAAGAGTACATTTCAATTAATTCTTGACATGAAACTTTGTGTTGTAGAGAGTTGTCTACATTTTTTGTAAATTGTTGTTTATTTTAATTACTTATAATTAGGACATTGTAATTTTGACAAGTCATATGTTTACTTAGCCTATAGCTTAAAAATGTAAACCAAAGTGACACTTGTAAATAAATAAATGAATAAATAAATAAATATTTAACAATAATCATTGAGAAAAAGACAATTAAATTACTACCCTTTAGTTAAATTAATTATAGATTGCTTTAAATAAGGGATATCATTTACTATTTATAATTGTGTCCTTTAGCATTGTTAACATACCATTTTCTAACGGTTTTTGTGATCGTACATTTTTAAGCCTACACATTTATTTACTAAATTTAAACTAAGGGGTAAGTGCTACGTAACCCTTGACATTAAAATAGACGTATAAACTGTTTTATATAATGATTACAATTTTATAAAATGGTAAATTTAAAGATGTACTCAGTGAATAATTATCAAAACCTCGACTACCGACAGTTAAGTCTGCTGAAGTTCCAGGATCGACCTGTAAAAGGTTAGTCTGATTTAGGAGGTTCAGTTACCGTCGTGAATAATTAATTAGTGGTTGTATTATGTCGAACTTTTTCACAAGTATCAAATCTCACAAGTTTGAAGTTATTGAAACTTCATAATTAAGAAGTAAGCCGAGGGAATATTAATTACCTCCGCCTTTACAAAAACAGCCAAAACTGGCTTCAACTTTAATGTGAAGAGACACCGCAGCAACCGAGCAGATCTCGAAGGGTAACCTTTAGATATTCAGCTTTTACGAAAATAGCTGATGTTACAGTTTATTTGATGTACTTTTCCTATAAAATGGTTATGCCGTTTACATATTCTATTATTTGTGTTATTTTTACGAAGCATCCACCTCAAGTCAAGCAACTGTTTTAAATGGTTAAGGTTCAACTCACATCCATAGGGGATTTGATAAACTTCTCAATATTATAAAAACACTAGCAGATGACAAGTGGCAAGGCATGCGTAGTTTTTCTGAAATACACAACTGTAATAAACCTCATAGCGTGTAACATTTATGCCTGTAGTTAAAAAGCTTTTCAATCACACGGTTATTGCAATGAAATACGAAGCTCCTGTCGGATGTGGTTGGCAATAGGAGCCTAAACATCCGATGTCACGGATTAGTGTCATTATCTACAGCTGATAACCTAATTGAACAGTGGATGAGTCGGTGTCAAGTGGATGCTAGGCTCGCATTGTCATGGTTCGACGATGGATTGTTGAAACCAGTGTGATTTCATTTCACACTATTTTTCAATAATTTTTAATCTAGGCCCTATTTATATTTTATGTATTATTTTTTACTTTCCTTTTTATAAATTTTTCCTTTGAAAATTATCTAACAATTAATTGAGAACTTTGTCGAGGTCGAAACATTATTTCATTATTCAGCATAGTTTTTAGTCGGTTTTTCCTGTTTCATGTTTTTAACCTGAAACTCCTTAACCGAGCGGTGTTTGGGTAACTTTACTCTCCACCCTTCACCCACGGGGCTCACTCTTCACGCGTTACATTAAAATTCGACAAGATTAAATTAGTTTCGTCAAACCCCTTCCCACGATTGGTACGTGGATGCTTAAGGAGTCACGTCATCTGAAATGTAAATTAATGCTCGGGGGCGTTCCTCTTCGCGGAGTTAATCAACAACACGTGTTTTTTCTTGGTTATCATTAAACTTAAAACAAGTTATATTATAACTTTGCAGCATTATCAGTATTATCCTTTTTCAGTATTATGCTTAAAATAGTTTGTGATGATTTAACATCTCGAATTTACAAGTTACCGTCCGGACATTGCTCTTGGTGATATATGCATTCCCGCATATAGTAAGAAAATATAAATATATGGATTTAAATTTACTAACATAAAAAGTAGTATAAAACGTAAAATAATGAAACCTAAACCAAAGCACGTTTATATTAATAAAAATGGGATGCAAGTTAATTCGGTAGGCCAGTGAATAAAAAAAACAATTACGGCTCACAACTCGCAACTTAAAAAATCAGACTGAGCTCAGATTTTTTCAGTGCCAGCTATTAACAGCATATATAAGAGTTATAAATCATGGCAACATAATATGACTAGAACCCACCTCACAGTCACATTATGCATGCTATTGTATGTTTTTTAAACTAAGCAAAATGTCATAATCCATTGCGGTTTAAAAGGAGTTTGCTTTTGGTTTATTTTGGGCGATACAACCGGTTTCGTACCCAAAGCGGGTATCAAATTCTTCTGAGAACAAAAACATTATAGAAAACAGATGATATGAAAAATTTAAGAATCATACCACTCATAGCTTTGAAATAGCCCATTTTCAAATACCATGCAGTCCTATTAAATTTGTTTGAACAATGGAACTTAGAGTTCACTTTAAAACTCGCTATGTATAACAATATCTCATAATCATAAACAAAACCGCACGACTGAGCTGAAAGTTTAAAGTAGTTTATCCCGTGAACTAAGCTCATGTCAGTCGAGTGCAGATCACATGAGTAGCCCCGAGTGTTGCGTGGTCGCCCGAGCATGTAGCTAGCTGCTCACCCAGCGTGACGCTGCATTTACATATTTAACAAAGTTCCCTCAAGTTTCAGGCAAAGTTTTATGTTGATGCTAAAGATATTTGTAATTTAAACAAGCGCATAATTTATTTTTACTAAGTTTCCGTTCTGATTGATCAAAGGCTTTAGAGATTTTAGATGTATTCTTAACTATCAACTAATCCTATTATATAATTGAAAAGTAAAGAGAGTTTCCCAGATTTTTGAAACTACACTTCCAATTATTACGTATAGTAACATAATTAATATCACAGTTGTGGAGAACTGAATCTATACGAAATAAAAAAAATATGAAACATCATTAGGAATGTCTAAGTTGTGAAGAACTATGAAACCTATATTTGAGTGTTCAAAGTTAATTATTTTTTAGCAAGGAGTTTCAGGAAGTAAAACTAAATTTGAGGATAGAAACGCATTATTTATTTATACATACGGAACCCTTTGTAACTTACGTTAAATTCTATGATAACGGCTCGAGGCAAATGACTCATAAAATGAATTTGAAAAAAAAATCACATCGATTACTTTACATCGATTGTCACAGAGGACAATGTATATGAGGACAATCAACTATGCAAAAAGAAATAACATTAATGCAGTGATGACAAGAAACTTAAATACCCCCGTTGCAGCAGACCTGCATACTCAGCGAATTTCAAATGCAAAACAACATATTTCAATCCAACATAGCGAGATTTGACATGTTTTGGTAAGCTCCATAAGAATAACATGGGAAATGAGTATGCAGGTTTGCTGCTACAGGTATATTAAAACTGGGTGGTTTTAATTCATTATTTAGTAGATCTGAACTAGAAGAAGCTACTTACCAAATTTTATCAAGATATGTTGAGAAATAACCGAGATATAGAATTTTACTTATTTCCCATAAGGTTAACATTGGGACAACGTACTGTGTTTACCACTTTCAATATCTCGGTAACCAATGGACATAGAGCAGTGAACCAAAATACTAAATTGTTTGTTTTTTTGAGCTGAATTCAATGGTGCCAGAAAAAATCTATAAATTTTATTTTTCTATATAAAAAACTCAAAAAACCCATTTTTTGGGGGGTTTATCCCCCTTTACCCCCCCTTCCGTTGGTCCGATCGGGCTGGTTCACGAACTCGTCCGAGTGATTACCACTTTACACGAATGTACCAATTTTCATCAAGATTGGACCATTTTTACGGCCGCTATCGTGCTAACAGGCAAATATATATATATAAATTCGAACGAATAGTGTTTTTTGCTTCTGGTGGCCCCAAAACGAAAAGTTATCATAGTCTCGGGCTTAGGTCTTACCATGAGACCTACGGTAATAGCTTCTTCCCTATAGGGGAAATTCGCTAAAACAGACGCAGTAACAGCAACAGAACTGTATACCAATCAGGAAATAATAAGCAACGAAAACCATACACGATCATCAAAGAACAGAGAACAGCATTGACCATAATAAAACATGTTTGGAGAGAGAATTGAGCAAAAAAGTAAGAAGACCAACAATGTGAACAGACACTGGGCGGCAAATAATTTGCAATATTGTATTCGAGTAGACCAAACTCAATCAGCAAAGATGATAGAAACTGTAGAGATGAGATGACGACCACTCAGTGGGCATTCTGTACGTACGAGTGTTAAATCTCTCGGTCTTCAAAGTGTTACAGTTGAAGATGTGGTGACTTAACACTCAAATAATACCCTAAATAATACACTAACACTCAATAATTTGTGATGACTTAACATCTCAAATTTGAAGTTACTGTCCGGATATTGCTCTTGTGACAATATACGTCACTTCGAGAGTTATATAAGCAAAAGCAAACTCTGTTATAAAAGTATTTTTAAACTGTGAGAAGACCACCATAAGCCAACAACGATCAGATTTTTCATATGGAACTCTCTGTATTTTCTTGTGTTTTTGGATTCTACAGATTATTTTAGATACTTATAATACATTACATTACTATATTCGTTGCAATTTAGTTTCTTCTCTGACTGCATGACCCACATCATTACACCATAATCCTGAACGTATTCAAGATCCCATAGGTCGAAACTACAGTAGCGTGAACATATTTTTAAATCCTCTGATCTGGTTGCTCTTTATAATGAATACACAAGTTAAAATTGCCTGTTTTACTTGGACGAATCAAAAGCCGAACGCTTATTTTAAGACAATAGAACAATGCCAAAAAGAATATATGTCTTAAAAAAATAAAACTTTAATACTTGTACTTATTTTGATAAAATTGTTTATTTAAATCTTAATTGAGTTTAAAAATACTTGTCGAAGGTGCGTGATTTCATCATCACAAGGATTAATAGCATTTGTTTTCCTCTTTTAGAGCGGCATATTGTTTGCCAAAAGTTACCTAATGGGAGATATTTTTGTCAGAGCTTTACTACCCTTTTAGTAGTTTTGATGTAAATAGATTATGGAGTAAAAAACTGTTGCCTGAACACCGTTGGCTTATTAGCATTTAAATTGCCACGATCAACAGAGGAATATCGATCTTATGAATTTGGAATTCGCATTAATTGATTACTTGAAGGATTGACTTACGTATCAATTCTTTTCAATTTTTCGACATACTCGTAATTTCACCATTATTATATTACAGGAAAAGTGTCCTCTTACATTAGTTATTTATTATTCTAACCCCTACAAAATGTTAGACAAGGCCAGTTAAATAATATTTGACTCTTGAACTCTGGAATGTTCTCAGATGATACATTTTGTCATCATCACATTAGACAAATGTGATTTTAAATTAAGAAAATCAATTTTCATTCGAAAGATTGTTAGTTGTGTTTTTCTGAAATTGGTAAGAAAACATCACTGTCAAATATTCTTTGAAGAAGGAACATGTATATAATAACAAATACTCTTTCTGTTCAAACATTTTCGTAGAAGGTTATTTGATAAAATGAATTTTCCTTCACCAAAGTACACCAATGCCGACGTTATAATAATGATGCACGGTAAAGGACGTAAAAGCCATAAAAGTAGGAAGAATGATGTAAAAAAGATAATGAGAATGCCACATGCAGGCTAACTCATGAAACAGCCAGTGACAGGCCAATTAAACGTTCTACATTCCCCTTTAAAACAAAATATACATTTTGCATTTAGCAGAAGATACAGTTTTTTTCTCATAGAACAGAGATTAAAAAAAGGAACTAAGGCTAATAGTACATAAATGTAAAGTACATAAGTTGTGTGCAACTATACATGGTTGATTTTTCATAGCACCATTTCAAATGGGACTTACGGATCCCAAAAGGATTTATGGGCTAATAAGTACAAAGTGTAGAAATAATGAAAAAGCATGACATAAAGATATGTGTGAGAAGTAGTTTGAATTTGTAAACAAGTTATTTTAATCGTTTGTAATATTTAGTGCGATCGCGCTCAGTGCTGATCCTAGATTAGAGATCCGCAATTCGGTTCCGTCAACATCTCTCGCTGGGACCACTGCCACCTCAACATATGAAAGGAAAACATTTTTGAGAAGCCTATACTATATAACACTATTATATTCTTAGAGTTTGAAGGTTAAATTTATGTATGTATTAGAAATAAAAACAATACCACAATGTGATTTGTTGAATCCATCCGCACGGACACATATTTATCATGATATAACTCCACCGTGAATATAAAGGAAACTAAAATTAATTTACCAATTACGTAATAAAACGTTAGGTAGAGCAGGGAATTTCGTTATTAAATCTATTGCTAGCGTAACATTTACAAATTGTCCAGACAGAAAACCAATATGAACATGAAATTGTAGTGGAGTGCATTTTAACTTATTTGACACATTTAAATTTACGATGGTGCACCCAGTAATTTTATTAATCTAACCGGTAAATTCATTTTATCCATTTTGCTTTTAGTGCCTCGTGGTTGCCAATGTTCTATAGCGTTTTTCAGTATTTACTTAAAAGTAAATTGACGTAATGTTTTTTTATAATTGCCTTTGGATCTTGTTTAGGAACAGGAGAATTCATTAGCATGTGCATACAAGGAGCAAACTACAATAAAGGACGTCAACCGAAAATAATCGAAGACTCCTTCTAATGATAGTATTAAGTTCACAATATTTGAATGGTAATTATATTTTGCAGACAGAACGGTCCCAACAACAACCATTCAAATAGGTCTAGTAATGGTTCATGATGACCAATCATATTAGTGTCAATGAGGTGGTTAATCGGTGATGATTAACAGGGAAGCAATAATAGAAATGGTATAACTGGATCTGGGTCACATGTAACAACTATGACGTCATAAACACATAAGGCGGAATGTTGCTGTGTAACCATTTAACATGGCACTGTCCGTTTTGATTAGGCATTCAAATAGTTTGTTTATAGTTTATAACACGTTTAGCCCTTCGAGGCAAAAGGCAGAATGTTGGATTGGATTTTAAAAGCAATACAGTTGGCGGTGTGCTGATTAGAAGAGCTGACTTTCTTATTAAAATGAATATTTTTTAAATGCTTAATGTACATCAAGCGAGAAATTATGATTTTCACACTGATGTTACATGTTTCAAATAGATACCTTCATCTTAAGATACAAACTATTAATAAACGAGTTTACTTTAACAGTAGTTTATTGTAAGGTAATGAACGAATAATTCCGTCTATTTAAATACCCATTGTAGAAACCTGTACACACAGCGTATTTCAAATGCTGAGGTTCCAAAATTAGACGAAGCCTCACAAGTAAAATCAACATAATTTTATAATTAAACATGTAAAAATATTCTTCACTTGATCAACAGGGGAACGTAAAGGTAAGGTGATCTACTACGACATCTACTACCAAGGAAAGGTAAAAATAGGAGATTTTAGATCATAATCAAGTGTCATTGACAACACACCGGTGGGCGTACTGTCAATGCCTGTGTTATCTAAAATAAATGAAGCCACACACCATGTTTTAGGAAGATATGTCGAGAGATAACTTAAAAATGCAATCATTTCCCTTAACGTTAATATTGGAAAGGAATGCCATAACGTAGGTTTCCCATTTTTTCCATTATAATAACCAATTTGTCAATTGTCTATAAAAAATATGTAATACATATGAGGAATTACACAAATATATTTATCAGGCATAAATATTAAGTATTTTATCCTTTCTTATTAGTAAACTTTTAATTGCTTATTAAATCCTTAATTTTAAAACGGTATACAATATATATTAGAATAAATCCCCATGTTTCAATAACATTCTCATATATATTACCTTACCTTTATCCCAAAACAACAGACAAGGTTTTTTGTTAAATTTATTTACAACAGTTCTCTTTAAAAATGGCAAAACATCCCATTATTTATGGAATATTAAGCTTATAATATTTTGTTAACAATTTAAAGATAATTTAAAAAATCTAATGGGATCAAGTAATGAGAATGCCACATGCAGGCTGATTCTCGCTAGAAGTAAATTACAGGTTTTTTGCAGCTTCTTATTCAGTACAGAGTAATGCATTATTTTCTTTATGTTGTCGTTGTAAGAAAGTGATTTTGTAACTATAATGGCTGAAAGTTATTATTAAAATCACTTTCAAAGGAGTGATTTAGAAAATGTTAAAACTTAAAACTGAAACGTATACCTAAGCTGAGTGTAATAGTTATATACTTATTAATTATAACTATTAATAAAAACAAATGTTCCTTTATTGAAAATAAACCTTAATCAAGTTATTTTTTGAAATTGTTTTTTAATTTTAAGTGTACGGATACAAATAAAACGAACTAAAGTATTTTGAGTTGCAACAAGTAATTTAATTATTTATTACACAAGTTAAATCATATTAAAAAAAGTATTTCAAGTATTCAAATATTCAAGTATTCAAAGTATTCAAGTTAAAGTATTTGTAAACTAATAAACCCTTATGTACAACAAAAACACTGTTTAACGGCTACTTACACTTTCAAAGTGCATCATGCTTCATATTAATCACAAACCGGAAGCTTAAGTTCCGTAACCAGGGTGTTGATAGAACTTCTCTATATCCTCCATGTTGCCATATCCGGTTCCGGAACACCGCACGGATGCGCCTTGTGGTTTACAGAATGTATATTATATTTTACTATTCACATTTTTTATTTAAATCACAGTTATATCTTACAGGTTGGGAAGGTTCAATAACAGATTTTTAATAACTTAGTGAATTATAACTATTTATATCTTATAATAGGCTTGGATTTTTTAAGTTGCTAAAATATATAAAAATGTATTCTTATAATATTACATATTAAAGCAGTGTTTTTGGTTCAGTGAATTAAAAAAAAAGTTAACAAAGTAGGGTGTTTCCCCACCTACATTTACCAGAAGGATACATGAAGTTTAGTCTATTTTTTAGACTCTTTTCAAATTGATTAAGATATTTTCATATACAGGGAGAATTAAAAATTATTATTGAACTGTATAGAATTGAATTATTTTAATTTTTGATAAAAATGTAATGGACTACATTTTGATTTTTTTAACAGCTACATTGTCAATTAATAAACGGAAACTAGATAAAGACATCAAAGCGAATGGTGGGCGAACCATAGAGCTCTCATATTTCCTCAAGTCGTTATGACTGCCGAGATAAGTAATGAAATTACATTTCTTCAAGTAATGAAATAAGTTGATTAAATAATTAAGATATCAATTCTTTTGAATTCGAAAGTTTTTGTACTTAATATTGGGATGTAGTAATCAAATGAACAAAAAAAAATACACATGTCAAACACACTTAAATTAAGAACATTGACCAGTTTTCTTTAGACATCCGTTAATAGCAGGAAATATTGTGGCTTCATCCAAAGATGTTCGGCGATAACATTGCCACATCGCTACAAGCATATGGCAAAATGCGTAGTTTATAAAAATATAAAATGTAGAGTAGAGGGCACGAAATACAGCGGGCGGCAAAAACTGCAAACTCATAAAATTGTCTGCTAAACCTCAGCTGAAATGACTGAATGAAATGTTTTTGTTGAACTGTCAAAGCTTTGTTTACATTTCTCAGGGTCTTTTACGTGTAAATTTGTGTGTACTATACCATATGATTTATTTTATTAACTACCAAAAGAAATAATAAACGATAATTTCGCTAACAGCGCACTCACTCAGTGCATGGAACAAACAACATAATACCTAGGAATCTTTCACTTCCTGAAACCAGCACCATACTTTGGGAATTGACTAAATACATATAAAAGAGTGAAAATCAGCCGGGTGGCAAGCTCAAAAATATTTACGTCACGGGTAGTGACGTCATCAATATGGCCGCTCAACCAACTATAATAAATGTCACTTATCTCGGAAACCACTCAACCGATTTTGACATGAGACATATTATTTGAAAGGTCTAATCATTATCTATAATAAAGGAAATTACACTTTCAGCGGTAAAATCAGCGGTTTTTGAGTGTTTTGTGAAATATTAATTTTTATAAATATTTGTATTTTGATGTATTAAAATTAAAATTAAAAATAAAATATCCCCGTTACAGCAGACCTGCATACTCAGCGAATTTCAAATGCTTAAATAAATCATTGAGACGGGGCCACGAAAAAGTAAAATCTACGTAAATCCCGAAATGAGCATACAACAATTTTCTCCATAAAAATAACATGGGAAATGAGTATGCAGGTTTGCTGCCAGGGAAATACAAAATTGAGAGATGATTTTTTGCCATAATCCATTAGATATCAGCTAGATGAAGCCATTTACTAAGTTTTATTCAGATATGTTGAGACATAAGCGAGATATAGAATTTTATTTATTTCCTATAAGGTTATCACAGCATGTTGTCCCAGTGTCAACCTTATAGGAAATAAATAAAATTCTATATCTCGCTTATTTCTCAACATATCCGAATAGAACTTAGTAAATGGCTTCATCTAGCTGATATCTAATGGATTATGGCAAAAAATCATCTCTCAATTTTATATTTCCCTGGCAGCAAACCTGCATACTCATTTCCCACGTTATTTTATTGGAGAAAATTGTTCTATGCTCATTTTGGGATTTACGTAGATTTTACTTTTTCGTGGCCCCGTCTCAATGATTTATTGAAGCATTTGAAATTCCCTGAGTATGCAGGTCTGCTGCAACGGGGATATCTTATTATTAATTTTAATTTAAATACATCAAAAAACAAATATTTATAAAAAATTAATATTTTAACAAAATGGTACTCAAAAACCGCTGTTTTTACCACTGAAAGTGAAATAACCTTTATTATAGATAATGATTAGACCTTTCAAATAACATTCAAAATCGGTTGAGTGGTTTCCGAGATGTGACATTATTATAGTTGCCTGAGCGGCCATATTGTTGACGTCACTACCCGTGACGTAAATATTTTTAAGCTTGACTCCCGGTTGATTTTTTCTCTTTTATATGTATTTATTCAATTCCCAAAGTATTGTGTTGGTTTCAGGAAGTGAAAGATTTTTTCACTTGTTCCACGCACTTTTACCCGCCGTATTTGCTGCTCGCGATGTTAGTTACTGTATATTTATGAAAAGAACATCATGAAACGAGTCTGATATTTATTAAACTAAATTAAAGTAAATTTATTAGCATCCTAGGATTTCTAAGATTAAATGCCTTAAAAACACTTACTTTTACCCAAATATTACGAGCCAAACATATTACTTCCAATTAAAAAAAGTCATAAAATTTTGGTAATTGTATATAGTCATTAGAACATGCTTGCTCTAAAATAAACGTGTAATACATGTACATACTTTTCTATTCATTTCTAAAATAATAAAATTAAGTCTAGCTTCACTGATGACTGGTTGAAAATCCAAATGTAATTAATGAGCACCTTTACTAAGTTAGTACTCAACAATTATTACGTAAAAGTCCTGACTAAACAAATAACGGGTATAATACGTTTAGGACACGTAATAGAAAAAGTAACAAATGCCAGTAATTTGTTGGTCTGCTTGGTAATTTGTTGGTCGTAGTAATTTGTTGTGGAAGCATTTATTTCAGGACTTCCCAACCTTATTAAATAAAAGCTTGTGGTTTAGAGTTTCAAAGTTTTATTTGTACTGTAATAGTCCAAATAAAAATGAAAATTTGAACAAAGTATAAATTTCAGGATTCAAGTCAGTACATGATTGGTGATGGAGGTTTTGGTGGCAGAATATGGTAAAATGTAATATTTGTTTTTACTTAAAGATACTTTTGCCTTAATATTTACATTGTGGGCTTTTCTTTATTTTTTTACCATTTGATATTTTCTTTGCCATAGTTTTTCATGAATTTAAATAAAAATTTAATATTTTATCATTGCAATTAGACATCAAAAATAGATTATGTGTCATAAAAATAAACATCTTAGACTTTTGTGGTCTTAGGTCTTGCGCTTATTCGTGCTCAGATTATACGCTTCATTTAGTAGAGTTAAATAATAACAAACTTATGAACGGTCAGAGTTTATTAGCGATTTATGAAAGTTGTCGAAGAAACAAATGTGGTACATTATGCCTATCATTAATTCACTATGATGTGTTAAAAAAAAATGATTCATTCAAATTGCTCACATTTAAATATGTAGATATATAGAGAAGAAAATATGAAAAATTCGATATATTTTCACCCTTTATTGCGGTTAAGTGTAACATGGAATCAAATTTAATCCCCTAACAAAAAATAATTTCAATAGTATGACTTAAAATTTCCTTTTAAGTTTTATAAATATGTGCTGTAGTAACAACCAAAGCAAGTGTGATTGAAAATTTTAGAAACATTGTCGTTTTTAAAATAAACCTGACATTACTGAGAGTACAGATATTTATGTGAGTGAGTGCGTTATTATTTGCGAAAGAAGGTGGATGCAGAGCCGAGCTATTTAGAACCTCGGAAAAGACACAGTTCCAATACGACATTTAACAAGACAACCCAATTGCAACCAACAGGTTAGTACTCTTCAGGGAAATCATCTCCTTTACTGGCTATTTCATTTTTGTTACTTTCCGCAAAGCTGATATTTTATGAATAACAACTCAAACTCTTGAATTTCTAACAATTCAAAAATTTTCCAAATTAAGTGCAACACTGAAATTTTTTTTTATAAAATTATATTTGATTCTTATATTTAAAGTAAAAAAGAAAGTTTACATCGATGGGCGTAAATAAAAAATTTAACAGTTTTAATTTTTTTCGTTGATGGTTTTAATTTACTTAATTGTGTAAACGTAAAAAAAACTATTTTTTAACGTCCTAGCTGTAAACGATTTTAGTCTTAATTTCTAAAGAGTTTGTTAATCTTCAACGTATCTAAAAACATTAAACAATAGAGAACTTTCAAAATTTAGAGCTACTTAAATGGTTCGTTGGTTGAACTTTAAAACGTTTGAATTGGCAGTACTAAAGAGTTCAATAAACTATTATAGACATACACTTATTGTTCTAAGTCTCTACGTCTGTACACACTTAAAAATGAACAAAATGAAAAAAAACGGATTGTTAAAAAAATCTATTACTAATTTTTAGTGTTTTTAGGTATTGCTAGAGAAAATTCTTAATTAGTGAAACTGAAAATTTACTACAGGAGAAAGCAATGATTCCTCCAGATAGATGAAGGGAATAAAAAAAGGAACGTGACGAGGAATGACGCGACGCCGACGGACGTGGCATATTGACTCTCTCACGCTTTGGTCGTCGCGACGCATATTTAAATCATATCATGTACTCTAAAGGAATAAGGAGGGTCGCTGCTCGTTTGGTGATAGCGGAGAAATCACCAAACGTTCCTCTGCGTGCATAATTTACGTTGTATATAATTTTCATAATGTTTGTATCTGTTTAGTTGGTTTTATGATAAGTTATAAATATTATACGTAATATACAGTAAACTAAATTCGCACATCTCGCATGGTAGACGCAGCACATGAAACATATACTTTTATGGCATTAAATGGAATAGATATTTCTAAGAGAAAAGATTTTTAATCACTCTCTATAAGTTGCTTGTGTAATTTTTTAATAGAAAATAATATTAAAAATAATGCTACTTACATGAACAGTCTACATTACAATCCAAGGTAATTTGAGGAAACTATATACATCATTTAAACATTAGTGAGTCTGATGCACCTGATTTGTTATGCTAAAATATCAAGTAATTTTTTTAGTTTCAATGGTAAACAAATAAAAAGAGTTAGTATAAAATATTATAATTAATTTGGGTAAAAATGTTAATAAAACGTGAATTACAGCAAAACCCCTAAAATATATTTACATGTATTCTGTATTATCAAGCAATAGGAAATATACATAAAAGGCGGGAAATGGCGATCGATTTCGACCAAGAGGATGAATGGACTGAAGTTCCTTATTGGCCTAGGTGAGACCGGTCGAAATCGATCAACTGTGTCTATGTACATTTACCGTCTTTGATGTAAATACTGTAAAAGTGAATACAAGTCTCGTTAGCTATTGTTTACATCCTTTAAATACAACAACAATTATTTACAATTATTTTTTTAAAATAGAGATTATTAAAAACTAGAAATCACCAAGTGATTTAAAATTTGACAAATGTTCAAACCATGGAATAGAGATAACTAATTTTGAAAATGATCGCGTTTGTAAATAAATTTCATATACCACACATTTTCCATGTAAACAGAAAATGTGACTCTTGGGACTCTTTGGGGCAAATGGGAACCGAAGGCAAATCAGAAAAAAACTCAATCTTCCATTCACTTTTACCGAACCTCAGGCGTGGATTTATGGCATGGTTTACATTCTGGATTAGTAAGTAACTAATAATTTAATAAGATTCCACGTTTATTATTTTTTAAACACTGAATCGGTTATTGCTTGAGAGAAAGACATAAATTCAGTCGTTTAATAACTTTATCCCATATCCCTTACCATCGTTCTCTCCCTCCGTTCCATTCATTACTTCCTTCACTCTCTACCTCCCTTCCTTCCCACTTTTCCCTCCCTTTATCCTTTATTCTCTTCTTACCAACTCCTCCCTATCCTTTTCAAGTCTTCTTACTTTTCTCCCTTATACCTTCCTCCATCCCTCTCTTCCTACAACCATCACTAAAATTTGATATTTTACCATTCTTCACAAATATAAAATACAATTTTTTTAATGTAATGCCCAGTCGTACTCCAGTTGCATATCAGTTAGTACATTGGATGATAGAGACAAAACTTGATGTACTTTTTTCCCTTTTCATCAGCAATTTTTATATCTTCATCTTACTTAAGCGAGCTAATTTTATTTCCTTCCTATAGGACAATCAGATGACAGAAAAAAACAGAGTACATTTTGCCTACTTATTGCGTTCACATAATATTTTTCTATATCTAATCTTTACTCTACTAAAAGTAGCATGTGATAACAGCTACGTATGGTGACAAATGTACAGTTCTGGTTTGTTATTCCGTCACCAGCATGGCAACTCATGAAGTCAAGGTAATATTTTTAAAATTTTTACGCATGTCCAAAGACTAATATAAATTTGAATGGGATTATGCACTTCTACTCGAAAATACAATTCTATATCGGTGAGCTCACGGTGGCATGCGGTGAGCTTAGAATTTCGCTATGTCGCATACAGAGCAAGAAAAAGGGATGACAAAAATCATACTTGTATGTTAATTACACAGTGTGTAAAAAAGTCCTTTCCCCCCTCTTAATTTAGTTTTGTTTGTTAAGACAAACAATTAACCTTTTGGGAGTGATCCTAACTCAACCAAAATTATTTTTTGACTTTATCAAAAAATTTTAATGTCCCTCAAAAAATGGGGGATTTTGGGGGCAACTCAACATTTTCAAATACAAACCCCTTTTGAGTGACCCCTCATTTTAAAGAGTTTGTCAAAGTTTTGAATACGACCCCTAGAAATTTTGACAAGCTGCCAATTTTTATAGAAACACGTTAGCGACCTCCAACTTCCACCATTTGCCTATTTTTTAAAGCTCTTTAAAATGAGGGGTCACTCAAAAGGGGTTTGCATTTAAATTTTTTGAGTTACCCCCAAAATCTCCCATTTTTGGGGGACACTCAACATTTTAAATATCACCAAAAGAAACCACTTTTTCATTTAATAACATTTTTCCCAGGGTCGTTTCATTTTTAAGTCACCAAAGGTGAATTAAAACTCCAAACTTCTTAGACACCAGGTTTCAAGGATGTGTTGTATTAAAAAACTTTGACTAGCTGTCAATTTGTATAGAAACACGTTAGAGACCTCCAACTTTTACCATTCATCTACTTTTGAAGGCTCTTTAAAATGAGGGGTCACTCAAAAGGAGTTTGCATTTGAAAATTTTGAGTTGCCCCCAAAATCCTCCTTTTTTGGGAAACACTAAAAATGTTTGTTAACGTAAAAAAATAATTTGGGTTGAGTTAGTATCATTTCCAAAAGGTTAATTGTTTGTCTTAACAACAAAAAAAAAATAAAGATGGGGGAAAGGACTTTTTTTACACACTGTATTGATATAATGAACACTAAGATAAACAAATTACGTTTATATAACTTGTAATGCTCTTCAATACACAATTATAAGACAAGATTCAAACGGAAATGAATCGAGAGTTTTAACGACTTCAGGAAACATTGCCTTGCAGCAGTCATCCGCTGGAAAGACTTTTGCTCATTTCCTGGTCTTTATTCAGACTACAATAATTGAGATATACTTTATAAATAATATAATTCTTGATAGAAATATTTGCTTCTTTGACATTTAGTTCTTAATTAAAACACTATTAAAACTGTTTTTCTGGTAGCTACATTTTTTCCTCACTTAATAAGAGAAAACAAGTAAAATGAGAGAAAAATAAGTAAATCAAATTATTATGAAAATTCACCGTTAGCAGTATAAAATCAAGAATGTGGTGCGATGTACATTACGTTTCTGGTCCAGTGATTTTTATACTGACTAGGCGGAGGATACCATCAAAGAAGACGTAGTATTAGGGACGTAACGTATTTCCAACAGATAGTGGAACGTTACATAGCATGAAATCATTGTTTGTAACTAAAAAGATTCAATCAATTTCAGTATATTAAATATACCTACCTAACCTAACTCCGTAGGGCGCTCTTGTGGAATTACTTTCCAATGTGCTCTTCGAGTATTTCGTTATTTTGTTAAACATATTCCTTCAATGTATCTTGCAAACGAAATATTATATAAATATACAAAACAATACGCAAAAAAACTAAAAATAACAAACCACTTTTTATATTGACGTAGTAAATTAACTTACATTTTTGATGAAAAATTAACCGGATGGATTGAAAAATCAAAAATTGTCTCTGATACACAGATTTGAATCCTGAATCTGTAGCTTGTTAACCGTTACCTTGCTTGTTGAAAAGTTAACACATTTTTAACCGTCACCTATGTGCAGATAAAAAATTATTTAACGGCTGGTTGTTTTTGTCACGGAATTAAATCTGTACTGTACATTTAAAAGCGTTCAATCACACCATAAGAATTGCAGCTAGTGGTTCGTTCAGGACTTAGAAGGTGCATTGTTTTATCCAAATTTCCATTTTTCCTTTAAGGTGGATCAGTGGAATTAAACGGCTATCGTTAGCCAAATAATATATTTGTAATTATTCGGTCATCGATATACATAATAATAAAAAATAACATTTAATGTCCAATGTTAGCAGTAAAAAATTCAATTATTCACTGATTCTTCAATCATCTTCAATAAAAAAATCCTTAAATTATGAAAGGATCCCTCTGCTAAAATTTCTTTCTTGTTTGATTAAAGAACTCCAAGCTCGAATTGGAGTTTTATTAGGGATTGAATTTCTAAACTTCATTGCCTTAGCAGAGATTTGAACTTAGAACGTTCATCACCCAGTGCATTCACATTGGTATTTTAGGCTATTATGAAAAGAAATGAGGAAAATATAATCTTACATGTAAAGTTCCCTAATCGCATTAAGATCGGGTTACTCCTTTAGCTGTAAAAGGCAAAACTGTATGGGAAGAAGCCAATTTTTTCAGAATTTCAAATATTTGTAAGTACTTTCTTATCCTGCATCTAGAGCCTATAAATAGTGTTTGTGCCAACTTTCATGGTGCTTAGAAAGATATTGTGGCCAGTCAACGAATCAAGCAACCGTGCTTTTATTGAACCTGTTGCATGATTTAATCGGTAAAATTTTCATTTTATTAAATAAATCTATACGATTATTTGTTTAAATAAATCTATCTACGGTTAGTTATTTATATACAGTACATATACATATATATGTATATATAAAATAACCTTATGAAGCTGAGAATTTGAAGGAGCTGTAATACAGTATTCAATTACGCGAAGTCAACATTGCGATAGTCAACAGTTGAACAATCCGCTTTATGTCATTAGCATTTAAATTGTTTCTCAAGAGTTTTTGTTAAAATTTCCTAAATTGTTCCCATAATAATTACCAACATCAACATATTTACTGAGAAAGCAAAGTTTATTTCAAATAATTAATTCTCATAGTTAAATAAGAAAAGAAATAATATTTTTGTTGATATATTTTTCTAAATAACATGAAATGTAGTATCAATTACCCGTGACTTTTGCTCACTCTACGAATAGTGCATGTTTACTCAAGCTGAGTAATTGACGAAATTTTACAAATTTCTAAATGGAATCATCACTCATGACCGCATTACCTTCAGTATAAATTTTCAATCGTTCAATTACACTCTTAAGGTGGCAACTCCAGGATGAAGTGACAAGGTGAAATTTTCAAAGGAGTCTTTCTGCTTCCCTCGAGGAAGGCCAGTATTGAATTTTGGGTTATATTTCAGCCCATCTGTGCAGTCTAAATGTAAATTGCGGATATATCTTAATCCGCCTTATGACAGCATAATATTAAAAAACACTTCCTAACAGATTTACTTAGAATCTAAAAGGAACGTCTATACAAATATGAAGGTTCTAGGTCAAATAGTTTCTTGCTCTGCAATGATACATTAGAGAGTGGGATCTGACAAAATGTAGAAGATGACCTTTAAATCATGCATTTGTCAATGTATGCTTAAGAATTATAATTTTGCTGATATGATATCTTTAAAATATTCCACTCAATATACTTTTTTATATTATACAGTTTAAAAAAGAGCTCTAAAATTAAAAATGACTGTTATTTTTTGAATGTGTAATTGAACGATTTCTAGAACACATTCTAGAGTTTTGAGTGGAAGTATTGCAAAAGCCTTTCTTAGTTCATGTTCATTCTTACAACAACGAGAATCGTTTGTGCTCGTATTATGGTGCAAAGTATTTTAGTTTTTCAGGACGTGTGATAAGTCAGTCAATTGTTTTTGTCTTTTACAAATATAGAAGATGAAATCACCGACATGTTGAATTAATCTTTTAACTTACTTTTTACTGAAAATCTCTCTGCTATCCATCGTAAGAAAAAGTAAAGAAACCTTCTAAAAGCAAGTCTTCTAAAAGGATTCTTTTGCTTTATTCAAACCCTTTCATTGAAAATCACACAGTATTATTGCTTTCAACAAATACTGTGGTATTAGCGGTGTTAACACATTCTAGTAAATCGATTCAATCTGCGTTTAGATAAAAGATGAATTGTAAATAAATTGAAGTACACGAGCACTGAAGCCCTCTGTATTGTTTCATCACAGAGCATGAAACATATAATTTTCAAAAATAAAAAGTCTTTTTAGTCTCTTGGTAATACAGCTAAATATAAGTACATCACAAATGTTCTGATGATAAAAGGAGTCAATAAGGAAAAGAAATAATAATAAAAAAATGAAAGACTATATTTTACAAATCGAGTTCGTTATTATGAAATAAGTGTTTTAATTTTTATCCAGCTCATCAGATCCATTCATTATGTTTTGTTCTATGGATTGTTATGATAAAAACTAAACTTACCAAAAATTAAACTTACTTTGTATACTTTAACAAAATAACGTTTTTGTTATGTTTCAAAGACAAAGCCATTGTAAACTAAAGTTATAACTTACTTATTTTAGTTTCAGTTTTAATTAAAATGATTAAACTTAGTTTAAGAATTAATTGACCTTACATATTTTACTATATTAACATCATAACGTAAGTCTATTAAAACTTAGTAACAAAACATCTACATGGATCGTATTAAAATCATTTACAATTGAACACGGATCCAATTAACCGTTGCTTAGTCACCTTACGTTAGTTGTAATGCAATAGAGAGCAATTATACGTCAGAGAGCAATTATACATCAATAAGCGAAATCCTGCGTCGGCTTTAGTCCGTGGGAAGCGTACCGTTAACTGCCCGACGCTTACAATGTCCTGCTAGCCGCCACTGGTGTGATTGAATACCTCCATTGAGCACTATGTAAATCAATACTTCTAAATTGGCCAATGTAATGAGTCCAAATTTAGTAATGCCATCAGTGTTATGACTTAAAATTAGAAATAACTTTTTGCTTTCAGTAAAAACTACAACATTTGTATAAACATTTTCGGTCCTTATGCAGCAAGACTGCTTACTCCGTTAGACCGTCATGGAAAGTAAACACTAATTCATATTAATGTCATAAGCAGAAGTACTGGGTGTTTTTTTTTTAAACGCAACGCATTTTTAAGATTGAATAATGCACACATGAATGTGTAATGAGGAGTGTTTTATTGCTCTTTACATTTTATACAATCTATTATTTAAGTTTGATCACATTTAGGTTACATTGTGTGCTCAAACAGTCTGTCATTGGCATTTGTATAAAGTTATGCTCTCTCCATCAAATTCCCGAACATGTGTTGCAAGGTACCTCTTTGAATTTCTTGCATTAAATGTGTTATGCTTGTTTTGAGGTGCTGAATATATCGTGAATTGTTTTCGTAGAATAATACTACTTAGCATGTGTGTGGCAAATTTCATTCAGATCGAATCATTTTTACGCGAGTTATCGTGCTTAAAGATACACACATTAAAAACGCAACCCAAAACTTATTTTATCGGTGAAGGAATATTTCCCCCCAATATTCCTGATTTGACGCCACTATATTTTTATTTTCTTTGGGGATATATACAAAGTAAGGCCTAAAAAACCAGTCACAGCATATTCAGTACACAAACAAACCCCAAAACAAACAAAACAAATGTAATGCAAAGAGGTACCTAGCAACACGTGTTCGGGAATTTCATAGAGAGCATAACTTCATACAAATGCCACTGGCGGATTTTTTGAGCACATAAAGTGAACTAAATGTGATCAAATTAAAATAATAGAGTGTGTAAAACGTAAGGAACCATAAAACAATACTTATTTCATATTTATATGTGAATTATTCAATCTTAAAAATGGGTTGCGTTTAAAAAAAACATCCTGTATAAATAAAATAGCATGACATTCAGTTTTAGGAAAATATATGAACTTCGTTTTTTTGTGATATTTTATGTACCACGTTGACAATGCTTAGAAGAGTTAAATAACTGCAGTCAGCCTCTCCTTTCTGTAATCTTCTGGTGAACTACACAATTCGAATCTGAAAACCCCTAAACTTGTTATGATTCGGTGGGGCGGGGGGTTGTCCCTACACCATTTTAATTTTATGGATCTGGATCTGAAAATTTGTTGCTGAAACGGTCAGTCCACAATGAACAACGAGGCTGAATGAAAATATTTTGCCTTTTTAGTTAAGCCCTATAATTAAAGAGGCTTATGTATATAGTGTTTGTGGGATGTGCTAGATCCGAATTAAACTTAAAACTCCAAACGTTTCTGCTGTACAATCATTACGGATTCAAAATTGAATATTCAGGACCTTTCCAGGATATTGCTATAAAAACATTTTATATGTTATGTTTTAGACACATTTAAAACTCAGAATACAAATTTATATTTAGCCTTGGACAAGAAATGCAAAAATATACAATGGAAGACAAGGAAAACCGATCAATGGGATCCTTTTGCCTCACGACTTCTTATGTTGATATACTTTATTTGGTGGTAATTTAATATTCAATAGTTAAATGCGTGACATCTCACAGACAAGTAATTTATGACTAGGAATAATGTTCAGATTAGTTATAGATTTTTTGAAAAACTTTATAGCTGAACAAATAAATAAGGTAGCAACGTGAAAATATTACAGCAGCTAGTTTTAAAACAGTGTATATTGTGTTAATGGTATTTGGTCGTGATTATTTACTAGTAAACTTAAAAATGAAAACTATTCCCAATTTGATGGCCCCCAAGTTCTTTTTACATTGTAAATTAAGCATCCTTTTTATAGCACTATAATGCCGAGTAAAGGTAAAACGTCCAAGTCATCGAATACGGAAGTTTTTTTTCTGAGCCTAACTCAAGTAGTGACCACTTATGTAGGCTTGGAGTGAGGTTGAACATATACCGCAAACTTGTGTGTAGATATTGGTGTAGATATTATGTAAATAGAATAAATGAACATATCCTAAATAATTTTAATGACGTCTTAATTATTAAACGTATAAATACTGTATATCAAATATCATACGATTGCCTTTTAAATAGAACATTTCCGATATTTTTAATTACTTGGATGAATTATATTATTTTATTTATCAGACAAAAAGTCATGAAACCCAAAATTCAAACCAAACTTATGTTAAACCCAAATACAGTTTACAAAACAGTTATAAAATTCCGGAAGCCAGGACTGGAAGCTGTCAGGCTGGCCAATAAGCGGCTTACAGGACATTTGTCGTCGTATCGCATTGAGAAGTCGCTGGAGGATGAGAAATGTCTGCCAGTGGACATAAGTAGGTAAAATATGAGTATTTGTAGAAAGTGTAGATCGGTCAAAGACCACTTAGGGCAAGCTTTCTTTTCCGTCAAAAATGTAACGTTTCATCAAACAATATGGGTATTAAGAAACGCAATGTACTAAACTTATTTTATTTTAAGAATTATTTGGTCAATAAATCAAGTCCAGATTCCAAACAGTTACGAGTACATTTAATTACAAAGAATACATTTCAAACGAATGTTTATTGCAAAATTTAGCATTAAGCGAACAAAGGCAACAAAGATAGAGCAAATGGAAAACTGTAAACAATTTTATGAGCAATATAATTTTATTTGTGGCGAAACAAACAGTACTAGACCATCTATTTCATAGTTTAGTATTGTTAATGAAAGAAATTGCTAAAAAGAGTTGAGCATTTAGTTTATATGAATTCTAAATTTGTAATCCTCAGCATGTCTCTTGCAACTGTAGGTTTTAGGAACACAAATTAACAATAATTGTTTAAATTACGTTTACCTTTTCTAAAGGATGAAACGTTTTGCTAACCAATGAAATACCAATCTGATTAGGAATTAGATAATAAAAGTTAATCAATAATGGTAAAATAAAAATAAAATTACTAAAATACATTACACTAAATTCAAAATGTAATGTAAATGACAAGGGACCTTTAAAAATATTGTTACCTTTCATTTACAGTTATACACAGTCGGTTGCACGATACTACTAATAACTAATAAAACCACATAATATAATAACAGATATTGATTAACTTTGGTATAGTATAGAATGGCATGTATAGTCTGAAATTTAAAAAAATCATATTTCAAAACAGGAACAAAAACAACAAGATAAAACAAATGTGTATTTATCAGTTTTTTAAAGGCGATCAACAAAATAGTGCAGTTTGCAAATTAATACAATTCATCTGCATCGACAATCATTCATATATTTGCTAAATGAAAAGGCTCTTGAACAACGCAGGTGATTTCCCCAGGGCGCCCTTTCCTGTGGGGACGGTTGAACCGCTTTGGCCGCCCCGACTTTTGTTTTAATTTAAAGTGCAAAAATTCAAGACCCAGCTAATTTTTTGATTAAGGTAATAAACAATTGTCTCTTGTAGCGCTAAACGCGGGGGTCCTAAAACGATAAAAATGTAAGGTGGGTGGGGTTTTTTTTAATTTCAAGTATTTTTTTATATTTTTGAACATACATTGTCGAGTAAATAGTTTTTTTGTGGTTATCATATCATAAAATTCATTTCTGTGACTAAACCCAAAATAATTTAAGCTACCATATTGGCTTTTAGGGTTCAGGTTAGGGATTTCTTTCGTCTTTACCGTCTCTATGCCTGCACGTACTACAATAAACCCTTAACGTAAATTTTTAAAAATTTAAAAATTTAAAAATATAAATATTTTTTTCTTTTTAATTGGGTTTCTCTTTTTAGACATTAAGATTGTACGATTTATCTTCAGGTTGTTTTGGAAAATAGGAATCACTATATGAATAAAATTATTTAAACATTTACATTATTTCAACAAGTTGACTAGTTTGTTTTCTTATCAAATATTTGAACTTAACAAAATATATTTTCTTAAATTTGGCGCATGTGATTTCCCCAGGGGCCACCCTCCTGTGGGGACGGTCGAGCCGCCCTGCCCGCCCCGGCTTTTGTTTTAATTTAGAGTGCGAAAAGTTAAGACCCAGCTAATTTTTTTGCTTAGGGTAATAAACAACCGTCTCTTGGAACGCTAAACGTGGAAGTCCACCCACCCACCTTTATCTTCCTTCTCCACCCACCTTAAAACTATTTAAGGGTTGGAGAAATTTGTATTTAATTTCTTTTTAATACTTTTGAACTCGCATTTTAAGGTAAATTGTTTGTTATGGTTATCATGTCATATGTCAAAAACTACAGTGATTAAAGCTTTCAGGGTTCCGGTTAGGGATTTCTTTAGTTTTATGGACTATATGCCTGCACGTATTTAGATAAGAACTGAGCATGTATTTTCCACCCTTAATAATATAAATAGCCTTTTTCCTTTTTAAGGAATTTTCCCTGAGTGAGATCGTATCAGGTTGTTTGGGAAAATAGTAATCTCATATGAGTTAAGATTTTATAAATGTTTACATAACTTCAACAATTTAACCAGTGGTTTATTTTACATTTAAATATTAAACTTAAAAAATGTTTCCCTTCTGAAATATTTTTGAGACCGTTGAACTGTTATTTTAAAGTAAATCAGTTTGTTGCGGTTCAACTGTTTAACAAACACTTCTTTAACGGCTTTGAGAGTTTAGGCATTTAATTAGTCAAAGGTCCAGGCAAAAGGTTTCCTTCATTTTTTTACCGGATAAAGACCTACATTTATTGGCCCATTCAACATTAAAAACCGGTTTACCTAAATATTTCAAAAATGATTTTAAATTCATAGCTCAAGGTAGTCAAATGAATTCACGTTCTGCTTCCCTCACTTTGCGTATGCCTCAGCACAGAACAGCAGTCTATGACGGGGCTTTTGTTGTGACTGCTTCCCGTCTATGGAATGACCTTCCTGATTCCCTGAAGTCAATTGAAGAACATCGTCGGTTTGTGGCGGCTCTCAAAAAATTGTTCTTTCAACGAATGTCCTTGGCTGGTGCGTTGTAGGTGGTTTCGTCTTGAGCGGGGTCACTGAAGGATGAATGTTTGAGTGAATGAGTGTAGTTTAAATTGATATAGTTATTCTCCTTTATGTAAATATATTATTAAGTTTTTGCAAATTAGTAAAGTAAAATAAAAATACAGACATATCTCACATTTTGTATTACAGGTTAAGTGTAAGAGAGGGCCATGTGGCCCTAACTTTGCCTGGTAAAATAAAGAATTTTTCATTTCATTTCATTTTTCATTTCATTTATCAAGATAAAAGTTACCGAGGCGTTGTCCACTGGCCCAGTATGTCACACGGTCCCAGCCGCAGCTCCTGTTCCATCATTAGCGGTCGCAGCTCTGGCTGTTGTTGTGGATGTGGCTATTTGCGCTATGGTGCCTTAGATCGCCGCAAACACTTATCGGCCCAAGTCGACGGGGTGTTATGCGAGTTTGCGGTTTATTTGATAACTTAACATGTATTTTTTACATTTTAATTAATATACATAAAAATATTCTAACCATTGTTCAAGGGTTTCCCAGTGTGAACGTTTAGACTGTATGATTTACTTTTGGTTATTTTGGAAACTAGTAATTACAATATAACAGTGGATTTTTAAAAGTTAAGACTACGATATTTCAACGGTTTTACTATTAATTATTTTTATATGAAACTTTTTAACTAAAGAAAATATAACTTATTATTGTGTAATTACTTTATAACAATGAATATTGCAATATTTTACATCATATTGCGGTTTGGTAAAAATTATTTGAATGCGGAAGAAACTTCACCAACTAAAATCAACTAAAGCTCCTGACTAACAACAGGACGTAAATCCCAATGAAAAGTTGTTGACACAAAAGTAATGAGAGCGGCGCAAGTTTCTGGGCAACTTTCAGCCCCTGGAGCGTCATTTGCTAACGTATTGCTCGTCTCTCTCCGGGCCCAACTTGCATGCAAGATATCCATAATCTTGGTTATTGCTAAATTATTTATAACAGTCACAAGACTCGTTCATGTAGAGTTAGATTTAGAGCCCGGATAATTAATTCTGTAACATATTCTTGCGGAAGAAATAGTCATGCAATTATATATAAAAAAATAATTAAAGATAAAGATGTGAAAATAATGAGGTTCATAAAAAATAAAACTACTAGAAAATTATATGATTTTTATCTTGAATATTGTGATTTTTCAACTAATAAAAATATCATTAAAAAATGGAACGACAATATGTTAAAACTACATGGTGTAATATTGATAGAGTATAAAATAAATGCATCTCAATAAATAATATAGTTGAGTGTTTTCATGGCGAAAATGTGCTGGAGTTTACTACAAACTCATTTTTAATCCAAACCTAGACATACTTGGGTTTACGAAATATGTTTTTTAGCACTGTTAATCTATTTTTAGGCCTACATTAGTATACATGTTAATAATCTTCTATTTTGCGTCTAAATTTATTTTAACACTTCAGTAACGGACAAAATATCTTTCAATTAAACTGCTTCGTATGTTTCGTGCTTCGAAGCAATAACAACTAAACTAAAAGCAATAGAACCCAGATTAAATAGCTAGAGTTGGATTATCCTTTAATTTGACAGTGACGGATAAACGAGCAACGGGTGCTATCTGTGCCCTGATAAGTTGACGTGGATTGCAAGTATCAAACGGACACTATCATGAGAAGTCTTATTAGTGTCATTGCTTGGCATTATCCACATAATGCCAGTCTTAGATTTAGTACATAAAATAAAAATAAAATATAAGAAAAAACAAAGGGAATCTACCTTGTTATGAAATCGTTTACACCACCAAAACTAATAAAATGTTTTATACGTTATTCAGTTTATTTTATGATTGTAAAAAATATGAAAATATAAAAATATAAAAATATGAAATCTTTTAATTTCATCTATTATATTAAACCATTGAGTGGAGTGATAAAAGTAATCTTAACAGCCTATCCTCTATCACCTAAACTCTGTACCAGGTTTGGAGGTAATGAAAAAATTGAAAATGCGTTTTAAAATAGTAGGATGAACACAATTATTTAGAATAATTGCTAAATTTATGAGAAAATCGCAGGTTTGCTGAGTCGGGCGTGTCATCAAAGTTTGGCTAGGAACTGTGAAGTTGCTATTACTGCGTTGCGTGATGACGCCCTCCAGTGTCAAGACTCATGTTTGGGAACAAGGGTTCTGCATTACTGTCATTAATAACCATATTGATGCCACCCTTCAGTCTGACACTGGTTTAACACTTTGGTACAGACGTCTAATAAAGGAAAGGATCTCGATGTTGTGGTTGGTTTTACAACTGAAATAAATATTCAGGGCGTTTCAAAAAGGTGTGTCATGCTATGCAGAAACGAACGGTTCATTGAAAAGTTTTTTTTCAATTTTCACTCCGCTTAGCGAAATTTACTTGGTACATAAACAATATATGATGGAACCTGTTTTGTCGATGTTTTTTAATACATTCTTTGTACCAATTTAAAATATTTGCCAGTTTTAGTTTTCAAAGCTAAATACCTATGAAATAAACAGTATTAAGAAAATGAATGGAAGGCTTAATGGTGCTAAATTTAATTTTCATATTAAAATGTAAAATTTTGTTGTGGTTATAACAGAAATGTTTATTTTTATGATTTTAACATGCAAATATTTAATCATCCCATATTTATATGTGCAATGTTATATGTAGTAACTGCGAAACATATAACATTTTTTAGTTCTTTCTGGTATGACCCTATAAAATAATTTAATCTTTTCATGAAAATATACTCATAATCTACTTTTCTAGGATATTATTACAGATAGGAATACGTGCAGTGCTGCATGACAGCATTATTCACCAACTATAGGGACATTCGATTATGGTAATCATTTTTGCATGTTATTGGTACTATATAGGAAGTATCCCCAACATTAAAATGTTCGTATTGTTACCAGTGAATCAATATGTAGCACACAACTTTACTTCTTATAAGTTTATGCTGGTCTTGATTCCAAAACCTTAAATAAGAAACTGCACGGAACAGGCAATTTCCACCGCCTACAATGGGCACAATCTTTTTCTCACTGGTTGATGTCATTTTTTTCTCAGTGAAATAAATAAATGAATCAGGAATTAAAACTACTTACACTATATTTATACACGAAAATATTTTACTTAAACAGTTTAATTCAAAGCAAGTTAAACATAGTGATTGACAAAGTATCACAACTTCGGAAACTGCTGAAAGACAGGACGTTTACTTTTTACCGGAAACCGTTTTATATGCAGTGTGGTGGCAAAAGTGTACCTAAATGATGAAAGCACAACATATTAACCATTTTCAGTTTTAAAATATTTTTAAATGATCCAATGTGTAAATTTGTAATATAAGTAAGTTTATAGCTGAACCCCAATTGCTAACAGCAAAAAATATATTTCACAGAAAATAAAAATTAGCCTACTTTAGTTTCATCGTCGGTCAAAGTACCCCTTAAAACAATAATGCTGCATCATTGCATACACAGACCCTCTTTAGGTCTAAGCTTAAAGCTTATAAACCTTAGGACTAAACCTAAGGCCTCATTACTTAGTCTTAGACCTTTGTAGCCTAATTAAAGCGTTCTGTTGTGTAAGGTTCAAAAATGTCAGAAATAAGTTGGCCTAAAACTATAAATTTGTATTGGATTAAATGGTTTATAAAATGTTCAAGAAATAAGTCTTTCGAGAATGTTCGAAGGCCTATAGACATTGTAATTCCTATAAAACTTAGTTGACCTAAAATAAATATCACTATTAGTAAAAAGCAGACCTTAGTGACGCCATTAGTAGCAACGTATCAAAAAGTATGGCGGCGCTGTGCGGATTCGACCCTGGCTCGCCGAGTTGGTAGCCCGATGCGCTGCCGATAGAGCTATAGTGCTTGGCGCTCGCGCGAAGGAGTAAGCACAATCAATTAATATCGGAACTGGGAATAAATCTACTTGTTACGATTATTTTCTTAACATGCACAGGATTTGGAGCACGCGTCGAATTAAAACCGGTGCATTATTACTGAAAAAAGTATTACTGAAATCGGGGTTAATATGAGTTTTTAAAGGTAAACTGCTTCCATATTTTATAATTAATTGTCTAGGCAACATTTAGTCAGATCCACTGCTAAGTTTTAAATTACTTATAATTAGTTCCTTATTACGCTAAAAATGGTATTTACTATGAATGTAAACCATTTAAACTAACCCGCCTTTACAATTAATTTGCCATTGTAGTAATCACTTGGTCCATTAATGGTTGCAATCAGCTGTTTCACATAATTAAGTAACTTTAAATGTGGCCCAACAAAATTTAACAATCAAAACTTGTTTTCATAATTTACTAACTATAAACTTGTTTGGTTAAAATAATATAAAAATGTATTATTATCCCTTTCAATTTAAAGTAGGATTTGTACACGTTTTTGGGTACTGGACATAATATAAAACAAATGCCGTTATTATTATTACTCTATGCAAATGCTTCTTGAGCGTTTGCTCTTCGTCTGTTGTTAGACAAATAACCCGTGCCGTTAAAATCAGCTGATTGAAGAACTGTTAAATAAGATTATTGCAAAGGTTTAGAAATTTAGATTTTTTAAATTAAAAAAAGCAAGATAATGTAAAAGTAAATAAAACCTGCAAATATAGATAAGGTGAGCTTTTATTTAGTACAAACTGGATGTAAATCGGCCCAGTGGAAGTCTCAGACGAACTGTCTGAAGAATTGAAAAAGTTGACTTTCTTCCCCGTGTTAAATCTCCATAAGAAAAGTTTATTTTTCATTTTTGACCCATTCAACATAATGTTTTTCGAAATACGAATAAAACTGCTAATATAGGACTGAAAACCTTTGTTTTGGTACAACCCGCATCTAAAACGGTCCAGTGGAAGTCTCAGACGAACTGTCCGAAGGTTTGAAAAAAGTACTTTTTTCCCCATGTTAAATCTCCATAAGAAAAGTTTATTTTCCATTTTTAACCCAGTTAACGTGAACATTTTCAAAATACAGATAAAACCTGCTAATATAGGACCGAAACCCTTTGTTTTGGTACAACCCTCATGTAAATCGGCCCAGTAGAAGTCTCAGACGAACTGTCCCAAGGTTTTTTCCTTACGGCTTTAAATATATAGATGAGCATCTGTAAGACCTTTCAAGATTTAACTCAACAAAAATAAAATATACAGTTAATCATATTTATTCTTTCTAGTCTTAAAATTTTACCTGCTATAAAAATATTATTCCTTTATACTTAGATATCAACATTTTACTTTTTTGAAATACCAAATAAATGAAGTTCAAGTGGTAGTTTAAAAAATAAAGATCCATAAATCGTGTGATTTGAAAACTTCCTTGTATTAATTTTTCTTAGATATTAGATAGAGGGAAATTGAAATATTGTTGCAATACAAGCAGAAGATATGCGTCAAGTTTTGATAGATGTGCTTGTATCATTTAGGAATCACCCCCAAGATACTTCACCGGTCAAAGAAAGTAATTTGTCTAGTAAGCTTGGCCGTTTATATGACAAATCAGTTTCTCTCTTGCGGCCAAGTTTCTGACTTAACTCATTTATCTCTTTGTCTCGTTCCTACACGTACAACTTCCAGATTATTGTAATATAATTGGTAAAATACATGGCAAGAGGCGTTATTCAGTTCAAAAAACGACTCCTGTAATATAGCAGCAAGCTTATACATCCATTTTATTATTTAAACCAATCAAAGTTACTTTGGTTATTGTTCCTTAATAAATCTTTAGACTTGGTTTTTTTTAAATCTAAAATCTGAATATGTAAACAGTAGGTCTCTTGCATCATTTCAGCTTCTATAAAATCATACCATATGATGGAATCGGAATCGTCGTTATTGTTGGTTGCTTTAACAAGCAAGTTTTCTTAATATTATTTATGTAATTATCACGAATCAGGTAATCTAGAGAAAGGCGCAAAAGACGTGTAATGCTTGAATTGCAATCAACTTTTATTTTACCTACTACTGCAGTTTTACAAATCCGAGTAGTATCACAACTTGTCATCGCTCACTTATATTGTTGCTTAATGAACCATTTTGAAGTTATAACCAGTTAAGGCAAATTAAAAAAAGCGTAAAGTAATCAGCTGGAGCAAGTAAAGTAAAACTATCCTGAGAAAACCATTCCACTTTACTACCGAAAAACACAAATATTTGTTGCCCACCTGTACGAATATATAAATACAAAGTACATAAATAATCACTCTAGTGACACTAACACACAACTGCAAAAAACGCAATTTGATTTTATTGTAATGTTTGACATATCCTCAAAACCATAATGCACAAGGCATCAGCTGTTGTTTGCTCTCTGTCACTAATCAGCTGTTAGAAACACAGCATTAAATGAAACACATGCATTACCCGTAATCCACTAAGCTGCAACATATTTGCTTGTATGCGTAAAATCCAAAGGCGCTTGATTTTTGACGGATTATTGATTTTAATGGTATTCTTAAAGGTTTAACTTATCTCTCTCCCTTAATATACAAATTTCTAATTAGTGAATTAACGGAATAAAGAGCAAAGGAAAAAGGTTACGTTAAAGCGAGTCAAATTCATCTCGATTTGCCGTCAACTTGTTCCGTTATGAGTGACTTTATATCCCTCCGGGAGGCAGAATTTTACTTTCCTCCCTTTTTAAAACACTACGAAGTGACTAACAGTAGCAGCTTGGGGGAGGGGAAAGAGGGAAGTAAATGAATGCAGAAACCACCTGTTCTGTGACACATATCGAGTGCGAGAACAGCAGTTTTGTCAGCCAGACAAAGCAAAATTGTCGGCCGACCATTTTAAGATCTCAGTGATATAAAACATTTAAAGATGATTTATTTCAACTAAACTGTTAAACTGTGTATAAAATAAGGATTATTTCCTTGTTGATTATATCATGAGTCAAAAGAGTTACCAGCCACTTCATTTGAACATGAAATAGTAGATTCAGAAGAAATTCATCAACTTACTTAATTATATAGGCCAATGCAGCGTGCCGCGGACCTGGAGTGTATCATCTAAGTCATAAAGGAATGGTTCACAGTAATTTCTACTCAAACATGTTTTTTATCAAAGCTATTCAAGGAGCGAATGAGAACGAATTGTAGATTTTCTTGCTATATAGAGAAAATGCGACCGTATGAATTTACATCGTATGTTGGAAGAACATATAAATCCCGAGCACAAGCAGGCGGAGGCCCCCGAGGCCCGAGATATTACGCGGCCATGTCCACGCAGGGAAGCAAGAAGGGTTATTTGTCATGCCGCAACATGTGTCTCAAACTTGATACATAAATTTATGTAACATTCGCCCCCAGTCTCCAGGGGTCTGCGAGGCGCGGTTTGTGAATTGTTTAATTGAATTTTAATGAGTCTTAGTTGCATTTCCTTGTGAGACTGATAGTTTAACTTAAAAGGTTTTTCTTGAACCCTAATACTGCTAATGATTGCCAACCTAATTAATTGGTAGTTTTTCAAAAGTCATTATGACGTTAATTGGGAATTTTAAGCTTTAATTATAGAGGAATCAATCAAAACCAAACTTAGTATTAGTTTGATTGCAGCTGATTTAAATACTATTGTACAACAAATATTAGTTATGAAGAAATAAACTTAAAAACATTTTACACAGTAGAATATAAATCATTTGTAAAACTTAAGTAAGGTGTATATATATATTTTTTAATTTTAAGTGTTATCAAACTCTACTTCAGAATGTTTTATTATGTTGGTAACCTTTTCCGTTTTGTTTGTTAAAAGTATTGACGAAGGCCTACTTATAGAAATTGCTTCCATGACAAAATATTTTCTTTTATATTTCAACTATTTCTTCGATAGAGGGAGTTAAAAATTAAAAAGCAAATATATTGTATTTCCATTCATTTGCATGAACTATTCAAAACGAGATCTTGAGCCCAGGTAAAATTGTAGATTTCCCTGGAGAGAGGAAGTCAGCACTGTCAAGTGTATTGTGTTCAGGTTCAACGAGTTTTTACATAAACACTAGATTTTATATTGACTTTAGTTATTTGTTCTTCTCCTGAAATATCCTTTGTTCAATCTGTATCTGTTGACCTTCTTGTAAGTAATGAATTGTAATTATTTGTATTTAGATGTAATGATTCTAGAAAATTCAGCGTTATGTTTGAATTCACCATAAAAGAAGGAACAATGTATACGGTTAAATATTTTATTAAAGTAGCCCATAACTGGTATTTTATACAATACATTTTTATAAATATACATACGAAGGAAGAAAAACATGACAGAAATATTGTAGTCAAATCCAAAAAGTTTCACTTAATGTCTTGAATAATTAATTAGAGGTTCCATTATATTAAACTTTCCAGTATCAAACCTCAGAAGTTCAAAGCTATTGAAACTTCATAATTAAGACCAAGATGAGGGAATATTGATTACCTAGTTATAAAAATGTGAACTTAAGTGGAGCTTGAAAGTAAATATTGAAAATTATTTAATAAAAGTAAATGTTTATTATAACATGGGATAATGACATTGTCGATGACCAATTAGTATTCACCCAAAATTAATATTGTTTAGATGAAAAAATTAACGAATTAAAAAAAAACTTATTACACGAATAAGAAAAAAACATGAGAAAAGAAATACCCCCGTTGCAGCAGACCTGCATACTCAGCGAATTTCAAATGCAAAACAACATATTTCAATCCAACATAGCGAGATTTGACATGTTTTGGTAAGCTCCATAAGAATAACATGGGGAATGAGTATGCAGGTTTGCTGCTACGGGTATATTAAAACTGGGTGGTTTAAATTCAATATTTAGTAGATATGAACTAGAAAAAGCCATTTACCAAGTTTTATCAAGATATGTTGAGAAATAACCGAGAGGTAGAATTTTACTTATTTCCCATGAGGTTAACATTGGGACAACGTACTGTGTTTACCACTTTCAATATCTCGGTAACCATTGGACATAGAGCAGTGATTCAAAATACTAAATTGTTTTTTTTTTGAGCTGATTTCAATGGTGCCAACCAAAATTCGATAAATTTTATTTTCCTATGTAAAAAACCCAAAAAACCCATTTTGGGGGGGGTTTATCCCCCTTTACCCCCCCTTCTTGTGGTCCGATCGGGCTGGTTTACGAACTCGTCCGAGGGATTACCACTTTACATGTCTGTACCAAATTTCATTAAGATCGGACCATTTTTGCGGCCGCTATCGTGCTCACAGACACACACACACACACACACACATATGTATATATATATATATATATATATATATATATATATATATATAAATTCGAACGAATAGTGTTTTCTGCTTCTGGTGGCCCCAAAACGAAAAGTTATCATGGTCCCGGGCTTAAGTCTTACCATGAGACCTACGGTAATAGCTTCTTCCCTATAGGGGAAATTCGCTAAAATCAACATATTAAGGTATATCATGAAAATTAAACATGGAATTGGTTAGTGATTTTACAGCTAGTGATTGAATATGATCTCTTACTTGGCTGGTTACTTACTTACGAATACCTTTGGGGCAGTTTCAATGCTGTGAAGACTAATTAGATAATTTGCTTATACCTATAATTTACAGCTGTTATGCAGGGTGTTTTTTTTTAACGCAACCCATTTTTAAGATTGAATAGTGCACATATAAATATAAAATGAGCATTGTTTGGTTGATCTTTAAATTTTATACAACCTATTATTCTATTTTGATCACATTTAGTTTACACTATGTGTTAAACAATCCGCCATTGGCAATTGTATAAAGCTATGCTCTCTTCAAGTTCCTTAACACATGTTGCAAGGTACCTCCTTTGAATTTTTTGCATTAAATTTGTTATGTTTCTTTTGAGGTGCTGAATATCCTGTGAATTGTTTTCGTAGGCCATTAATTTGTATGCGTCCCCAAAGAAAATAATATAGTGTGGTCAAATCCGGGGATCGGGAGGGTAAATAATCCTTCACTGATAAAATAAAGTTTTGGGCTACAAAAAAAGTTTTGGGTTAAAAAACACCTTGTATTTACCATAATTTTACACTTATAAAATCAAGCAAAAATTTACAGTATATCCCGTAGTCTCCATTTGTTACAAGAACATATCTTAATTCATATTAACATAACCATACCAATCAGACGTGTTAATTGTTAAAGTGCCCTATGCAAATCCTGACACGGCTTGAGTGTGTATCTGTTTCACAATTAGTGGTAATGTGGGAGACGATGTTCGGATTACACGTCGTAGGGACCAATATATTCTATGTGATACCTTACACTCTGACACGTCCCTGATCTTGTTTCCCCATAAATTATACAATTTACAGTTCTGTAATCTGAACCGTTCTTTCTTCTCTCTTGACATTGTATTTCTTGAAAATCTCTAGATCTCTTTAAAAGAAAGACTTAAATAAGAGTAGGAAATTATTGTAGTAAGTAATTAAAACGAATACTTACAAATTCATCTTTATTGAATTCTAGGTAAACTCACACAACATGAAAACAATATATAAACAATAATAATAATAAACCACTGGCAGTTACATTACAGCTGATCATACAGCATCTTCCCTCACAGTTTCATTCTTTTTAAGGGCTTGGGAACACGAGAAGAACGACTAACATTACTGTATTGTATCTTAGTAGGAGGTCGTTTGGCTGACCGACTCGAAGTTGCAGGTGAACTCTGTTCAAGTCTTCCAGAACTATATTGCTGTGAATCTTGAGTTGGAGCGTCAGCCTTACTGTGAAAAGGAATCAGGCATGATCTATTTCGTCTCAAGTCATTCAAATCTGTACGCACTATATAGGAAAGAGGCTGGTCTTTTTTACGAGATACAACCCCTCTTATCTTTTATCTCTTATCCATACTTTTTCTCCTGGCACAAGAGGCCTTAGATCTTTGGCTTTATGTGCCTTGTTGTAGTTTCTTTCATGTGAGGGAAGATGTTGTATGATCAGCTGTAATGTAACTGTCAGTGGTTTATTATTGTTATTGTTTAGATAGAGTTGTTAATTTCCTCGGTTTGTTTAACTAGAGATGTTGCTGATTCTAGAGTGAGCTTGTTATCCATTTGCAATTTTTCACTTAATTTTTTATCTAAAATACCCACAACAATCCTGTCCCTATAAGTTCATCCCTCAAAGAGCCATAAGATCATTTGTCTGCTAAATTGTGTAAATCAGTTATAAAATCAGCAACGGCCTCTCCCTCAAACTGTATACTGTTGCTCTCTCAAATACAATATTAAGTTCAGGTGAAAAAAATCATAAAAAGTTTTCATTACGGTTCCAAAATTACTCTTATCTTCTGATGAAAGTTTTAACTGAATAAGAATATCATCAGCTTTGTCGCCCACAAAATAAATTAATGTATTTACTTGCTCTTCTCCAGAGCTTCTATGCAATTGAGATGCCATCCGTAACGACAAAATCTACGTTTCCATTTTTCCGGTTCCCCTGGGTTTAAAAAGTCAAAAGACTCTGGTGCAGATATATTGTAAGCTGCAAACCTATCCATTCTTTTTTTACTAAACTCAAAGATGGTGAAAATCCAATAAACTCATAAACATTATCAAACAAATGGTGTTTTCACTTCTGACACCATATTGCAATAAGTAATTAAAACGAATACTTACAAATTCATCTTTATTGAATTCTTTACTCGGTTCCACGTTCCCCTTTCAGTATGGAATTTCCATAAGCCATGTATTTCAAAAGACAATTTAAGTTGTATTAGCCAAATTATGTTATAATCAGCTGATAATTTCATAATAATTTATCATAGATATTAGAAATAGTATATTTCACTACTAGTCACGAAAGTAGCCCATTTCGGGGCAAGATCGTGTTTTACTTGCGAGGCGTAAGCCGAGCAAGTAAAACACTATCGAGCCCCGAAATGGTACTTTTGTGACGAGTTGTGAACAGTACTTTTCATCACGATGCAAATAAGTGACCAAACTCATAAAAAATGATCCAACATTTCATAATTTAGTAATTTTTCTACAAGTATACACAATACGGCTGAACTGTCTATTTTAGTTCATGAAGTCAGCTGGTTGAGCTGTCAAATTAAAGAATTCGTTTGTTTGGGTACGGCAATATTTTGTTTTGGTACGGAAATGGTTTGTTTGGGTACGGGAATGAAATGTTTGGGTACCGAAAAAGCAGCTGATCATTACTTGTTTTGACGTAAGGAAATCGAGAGTTTTCGTAGATCTCAGCTGTACGGTAACGAGCAATTTTCGTATACAGAGTGATGAAAACAAATATACCCTACAAAGGTAATATAATTGCATTGTCTCAAAAGGCCTGTACTGAAAGGTGAATGTGGAATTGAGTATAGGTAAACTTACACAACATGAAAACGACTCTATCTTAACAATAACAATAATAAACCACTGACAGTTACATTACAGATGATCATACAACAGAAATTATTCAACATTCTTCTCATTCCGTAAATTATCACCAAAAGCGAATAAATTACGTTTTGATGCCAGTTTAAGATTTTATGCAGTGTTTGTAATATAATGAAGCTAAAAAAACTGCTTAGCCTATATTCCATGAAATGCCATAAATTCCCAAACAATGTACTTATTTTTAGAAAAGCTTATTTAATTTTACATAACATATTTAAATGCAGTGTAAAAATTTATTCTAGGCCCTCAGCTTATTAGAAGCTATTGTGCTTTAAACTTGGTCATAAACAAATTTTTAGATTTTGTTGTCAGATATTTTAACATCTGACATTTTTGAGAATCAACCTTTTGAAGGACCTCAGCCATTAAAAGATTTAAGATGTATCATATATCAACCTTTACATTTAAAAAGGATTGTTTGTAAAATCCTCGTAGGCCATATCTGCAGTACAGACTCTAAATTGGAATCGAGAAGTGACAATTTGAAAATAAAAGGATTGATCGAGCTTGTTATCCATTTTCAATTTTTCACTTATTTTTTTTATCTAAAATACCCACAACAATCCTCTCCCTTATAAGTTCATCCCTCAAAGAGCCATAAGATCGTTTGTCTGCTAAATTGTGTAAATCAGTCATAAAATCAGCAACCGCCTCTCCCTCAAACTGTATACTGTTGCTCTCTCAAATACAATATTAAGTTTAGGTGAAAAAAATCATAAAAAGTTTTCATTACAGTTTCAAAATTACTCTTATCTTCTTATGAAAGTTTGAACTGAATAAGAATATCATCAGCCATCTAAAGATGGATCATATATCAACCTTTACTTTTAGAAAGGATTGTTTGTAAAATCCTCGTAGGCCATATCTGCAGTACAGACTCTAAATTGGAATCGAGAAGTAACAATTTGAAAATAAAAGGATTGATCGATTCGCAGTAGCTCGCGTAAATTGCTTGTCTGATCTAATTTAATGTGAACATTATTTGATGTGTATTTTATATGCAGAGTAATTATCTGCTAAACATATATAAAGCGTTTTTTATGATTTTACGGAGATAAAGTAGAGATTTTACGGTTTTTTTATGATTTTACGGGAGAGTCAAACAAACCCTTTAAATTTTGTACATCATCTAATTTGATAACGCCATATCAGGGAGACCCTGAATTGTGATTTAGTGTCACCCCCGCGATTTCTTGGTCATTGTTTCATATTTAATCACTGTAAGAAAAATAAAAAGTTGGTATCAAGAAGTGAAATAGGTTACAATCACCTTTCAACATAATATCCAAGCCTTTTAAAATGTCTTGCATATAAACAATGAACTGAAATGACATCCAACATCAGTTGAAAATAGTCATGTTTTAAATTGAAAAGCATGGTATAAACCATTACAATTATTCAATTTTAAATACTATGCCAAATTAGTACCCCAAAAAAAATTAACGACTCTCTCATTTGCAAATTAGACCCTCAATGACTCAGTGATTTATACGTTGAATATTAAAACAGTATATATTTTGAATTGTTATTATTGAAAGAGTTAGATAATGGCTTTATTTATATTTTATGGGTTATGATAATTGTGTTTCTATTTATTAAGCAATGTATATACTGCTTATAAAAAACAGTCAAATTATAAATTTACTAAAAAAACTAACTGACGGTCTTTATTAAACGTTAGGTAGTTACATGGTCATTGAAAATAAATGGTACCAGCATTTTTACTATTAAATAATGGATGAGGATTAACTTAAGCTTTGCTCGTCACGTTCATCGAGCACTCTGCGGAGATGAATGTTTGATGGCGTGCTAATTCTCTCCAAAATTTCCCTCATTCAAAGCAAGCTGTTTAAATTAAGGTTTATGGGTTAGCTCGGGAAATTATAAAACAGTTTCATTAAGGATGTAACAACACTTAATCTAAGTTTTATAGAAAAATAATTAAGTTTGGTGAGTTATTGTTTGTGCATTTTTTACTCCTTGTGTCTGAGAATTTAGAATTACAAAATTTACTTATCAGATGTTACTGAGAGATTCTTAATCCTAAAATTAAAAATACAATTTTAGTTAAGCCCTGAATCAAGAAGTAATTTCTTAATATGCCATCCATCCTACTTGATTAAATAGAACTGTCGATGATAGTTGCCCAGCGTGAAGTTTTGCAAAACACAAAATGTATGAAGGTCAGACTAATAAAAAAAGCCCAAACGTCTTTAAAAAATGTAAGAAACGGAAATATTTATAAATAGAAAATAAAAGTCAATGACTTTAAAACAGTCTTCTTCGATTACTTGTTTTTGATAAAGAAACACACAGAGAAAAAAGTTAGTTAAGCATTTTTTCTGGTGAGAACCATTCAATTATTTTTAGTTTCGTTTTAGTTGATGAAACATATTAAAGGATTATAGAAGTTCTCTAAGTGTCTTTCTTTGATTAAAAACACTATTCAAAATAGTTAATAAGAGGCTTTGAACCTCAAATATTGCGGTTATTAAAAAGAAACAGAATGTCAGTGTTAGTGGTTGAGATAAGGAGAGCTTTACAATATTCCAAGTTAAAAGCTACTCGTACGGAAGGTGAACAAAATTGTATTGTTCACAATGTAGCACTACAATCATAAATCCATGGATTTAAGTAATTTAATGTTTTTTGATAAATTTCCTTACTGACTTTGAACAGCCCTTTCGGAGATTATACATGTTAAACGGTCCTGCATCTAAACGTAATTGCTGCTCAAAGGCATTTCTATCATTTGCCCTTCCTCCAAGAATTCTTATTTCCGGTTATTTAAATCCTGCCAAGCATGTTAACCGTAAAATCTTTTAATTAAAACAGGCTTGAAATCCTGTTACTAAACGTCAATGGAAACATTTCCTGTATTGGATTTTCTTGTCCTGGACTCTTTGAAAGCGGAATCCATCGGTATTTTTGCATATATGTATTGTGCAAGAAGAGCTCTCAAACTATGTAAATGACAAGAGTGCAATGACATTCAATAGAATTTTTAAAATGCGTACTTGAGGGCCTTAAAAGAGCGCATCCCCTCAGGACGGTGCGTCAAGAGCCCTTAGCAATTGATAACGAGGCGGCTGCTGTAGCATCAGCGGCGTTAGTCGCTTAGAAACGAGGCTTCAGTAGGGCTACCTTTCACCGCTTCCAATCACGAGTATTCAGCATGGACCCATTGTACAAACCGGGTGGAATCGTTCAATAGGCGATGACGCGTGATTTGACTTATATAGATCTGTTTTTAACAGCGTATTCGAGTAATTTAGTCAAAAGTTGGTGTGCCAAATATAATTTAGCCCGCTTCTTAGATCCCAATCCACAGATACCCAAAAAACTTCTAGCAATAAAAATGTAAAAATTTGCTTGTATAAAATTGTGAATCAGCATCAGATACCTACTGCAACATAAACTTGAAAAGAATATTTTTGTACATATTAAAAAAATATCTTTGATAGAAAAATATCTTTTACTATAATTATATAAGTTCGATTGAACATTAAATATGCAAATTGTTGTAAGGAAGTAGCCATTAGCCCGACGAAGGCTAAGTGATGATCGACCATTTTGCCGAGGGCTACAGCAATCTATATGCTAATAATACGGGCTGCCGGATCAACAACTTAGCACTAATAATTCATTTTAACTCCCTGTAAATCACGTAACGTTTTGAGAAATATACTCGTTAAACTTTTTCAATTGTTTAGGCTTAAGCGGATTTGAATTAAAAATTTGAATATCTAATGATAAAACTAATTAATATTTAAGTTACCTTTTGTGTTTTTTAAATGAACCTTAAGACAGTTATCATTACAATAACCAATATCCATAACCGTAAATCGTAGCATTAGTAATCACGAGTGGTAAACAGGCAGATGCAAAAACAGAAATGTTTATGGGGCTTACTGAGCTTTCAGAAATTTCTACGATATCAAGGTTAAAAATAAAATAAATTCTTCTGCACTGGATAATCTAATAGAGCAATGACAGTTTGATTTTTACTACATGACCGTAAAACCAATATGGGACCAATGGACCAATGCTTACTGCAAATAAATGTACTGAATATTATAAAAACGCAGATGCAGCCTTTTGCTACATCAGATGTAGGACTAAGTGATAGTGGCATCCTCATCATTGTAAATCGGTCAGTATGGAACTCTATAAAATGTTTACTCATATGTTTTGTTGAAAGTTTACCGTAGATTTTGCAGGCTTCGGGTTTCGAACACAGTCTATTTAGCCCCTGAGTCTCCTTATTGCAATCAGCTCTCGTAATACTTAAACATTATAAATTAACAACAAACTACTAATTACTAAGCAAGGTAAGTTTTCCACAGGCTAGCATTGATATGTTAAAGAAGCAGCGATTATGAAACATTCAAGAAAAAGTTGTTAACATACTACCTACTAAGGTTTTTTCTTTGTTATGAACATCATTGAAAAAATATAAGACCAAAAAACAAGCAAAAGGCCTATTGGCACCATAAGCTTCTAGCCCGATGCATTCAACCTGTAACTGGTGAAAAAGTATTGGTCAAGATTAACGTTATCTGCACCCATAATTAGCCTTATTGGAGAAGTGGGCCACGTCATTTAGCGCGCCTGTACGTTAGAATAATTCCATGAAAAAATCCGTTGAAGGAAAAAAGAGGGGTCTAATCATTAAAAAAATAAGTAGGGACAATTTTATTGCCTAATAAAGAATAATGCTCGTCAAACATTTTTGTTGTAGTTCAATATCATTACAAGTTTATCAGGACAATAATACCAGATCAAAGTACTTGAGGGTAGTATTATTTTTTTTAAATTTACATTTTAAACACGAGTTATTCTAAGTTACATTCTAAGTAAGAGTTATTTCATTGTAATGAAAACAAGCAAGGCATCAGAAAATGCAAGCTACAGCGACCGCAAAAACATATCTTATTATTACAGTCCTATCATCTGTATCGATTTTTCAGCTTGAGTTGAAAAAATTTCAAAACAAAAGACGATATGTGATCTAGTGCGTAAAATAAACGGCAAGAAAAGACGACTTTGATGACATTAGGATGTCTTGGCTGTATTAGCAACAACACATTATATGATCCATGTTCCTTTATTGCTTATTATGTAAATTAGTTTTATAATTGCAATTTTACTTACATAATAGTAACACCGTCACGGGTTTAATGATGGTTACAGTATATCATTAAGTTCCTTAATAAATTACTTCTATTTAAACATTAAAACACTGTGTTTACAATCTTTGGAGCGTTTTAAAATGTGACAGTACAGAGGCATAGCACAAGGTGATAAAATTTTAACTTTATTAGTTCACTTCAACTATGTTTTAAAATGAAGGAGCATAAGTTATAAAAAGCACATTTCCTTAACTTTTGAAAGAAAAAAATCAAAGAATCAATTTTATAAAAATGAGCAGATATTATTGTTCCTTTAAGTGATAGCTTACAGAGCTAAATTAACAATCATATACTGCAATATAGCCCACTGATTACTTCCAATTTGAAATACTTAAACATTACTTAAGCTTTTAAAATGCGTAACCCAGGTGCACACAATTTGCACCAAGGTGAACATACAACACTTGTGATGTATGAAAAAAACTTGTGAATATGCGCTTTAAAAAGAAAAGTAAGTTGCATCTCACTCGTGGTTAATATGTATTTATAGTGAACTAACAAAGTTGTATACTTCTTTTTGAATCACTCAGTATTGATGACTGAACTTGGTTGGCTTGCTGCATACGCCGATATAAACCTAAATGAAAGATAGAGCTCCAGGCAGTCAACATACAAACTTAAAACCGTAAAAGAGTAATTTAGATAAGATGGAACATAATAATAGACTGAATCTGGAGGGATCGTAAAACTGGCGTCCCCACAACTTGCACTCATTACAGTTTTATCCATCGTCTAACCTCGCCCTTTTAACCAATTTTATCATTACGGCCACACGTTATATTTGGGATATACGTTAAAGGCTAAAGTATTTGGAGAATACTAATACAATACATTCGAAAGCTAAAACCTAGATTGTTAATTTATTTTAGGAAAAAAATTTAAATGTTGATTAAATTGTCATGCCGATATTTAATAAGGAAGATACGAACTTAAAATAATTGGGTTGGATAGAATACACGCAAAAAAAACTTAATGAACGCTAAATTATTTTTGACTGTTTCAAAAAACATGAATAATGGAGAAAAAGAGTTTCATATTCATGCAGCCAAATTAAACTTCGTCTTTTAGCTGTAAGATCAATAGATTTTGTAATTAAAAGGAGTTTTGAGTTCAACACGCCCACAAATATTGGATAAGCCTAAACTAGAGGCTTGATCTTAAACGATTTTGATCAAAAAGAAAGGTTGAATTACCTTGATTCTGTCATTTGACCCAAAAATGGTATCAAAGGCCATCCTCCCATCTTCCCAATGGTTCCACCCATCTTCCTTTTGTCAAAATTATTGTTGTGTCGAAGAGAATACTGGAATTGATTCTTGTTCATTCATTACATTATGTTATTTTTTTTTTTTGTAAATTTCATATTCATACAGTCTAACAGTATAAATTATTTTATAATGGTATAATATTTTCAAATTTTCATTTAAACTGTGGTTACTACCAACTGAATGTGAGAAGAACTAAGACTTTATGTTTGAGGCCCTTGAAGGGATGTGTTTTTAAAATAATTTCCCAAAAGATCTTGTTGTCTGACCTACGAAGATGAAGCTGTTAAGCTTTAAGCCACGTTATAGTTATTAATTATATTTTTTGAATATGGGATTGATACAGTTAATTTACCCTTTCCTGTATTGTTGAAAACTATGATTCCGAACCGAAAAAGTAACCAAAATGAAAAGATTTTAAATGCGAAAATGTTTTCCCAAATAACAACAAAAAAAATTACAAAATATATGTGAAATAAAATTAAATTTTAGTAGCCTAATGCAATTTTTCGAAAATCATCTGCCGGGTTAAAACTAAATGAACTGTAATTACCATTTACTGAAGTTCATTTAAAAAGATGTGAAATACTAAACCTAATACAAGACGTTTAAAAAGGAAACCCTAACGAAGAATTAATTTTTTTCATAAAAAGTGTGTAGTTTGTTAAATAACTCTACTGAAAGCATCACTATTTATCATTTATCAAGCAAGAGCAGCCACAAGCCAAAAGAAGAGCCATTAGCAATAAAAAATGAGGAACAATGATTCACTAGACAGAAGAAACGTTCGTAACATAATCTGAACAGCATAAACGGTTAAGTTGTTACTGAGTGCTTGAATACACAAAAATACTCTTAACCGTCTAAGTTTTATCTCTAAAACACTTATTTAAAAATTCTCAAATAAAATAAACAAAAACTGTCTTAAAAAATAAAACGAAGTGAAAAATATCTAGTATATATTTCTTACAAATAAGAGTAAATTGTGATTCGTTTATTTATAGGATGTCAAAATGTATTATTGCTATAGTTGGATATCGACGGCATCAAACAGTGTTGCCAATTAGGAGAACACGAGGCTCAATTGTTCAAATACGTGATAAGCACACTGAGCCGATGATCATTTGAACAACTGTTGTTTGCTGATTACAAGATTCAGTCCATGCAATTTGAACCTCTTCACAGTTAATCAATACATTTCAAACAAAATGGCAGGAATAAACAGTCGACCCCGTTATGCACTATAAAACCCAAGGCAATCAAATGCCCCTTGGAACCTGATCAGGCCTACAGAAATTGTAAAGTGAATATAATAGTTATGGCTATATACAGAAAAAATAGTTATTCTTTGAGGAATCAATGTTGGTGTACACTTGTCACCACTGAAAATTAAAAAAAGTGTTCTTTATTCAGGATCAATAGGAAACATCCACAAAAATCAAAACAGAACCATGAACCTAAATCCATTATAACCAAAAATAAATTTCAATTACTATAGAAATCATATCTGTTAAAGGGGGCTTAATTTTAAAACAGACCACCTTTTGTTTATTTAAATATTTTTTTATACTGAGATAAAGACTTTTGAGGTGTGATAGAGCTGGAGTCAAGAGGAGAAAAGCACCTCGCGGCAGTCAACAGTATCAACTCAAGAGTGTAAAAGAGTTGTTTAGATAAGGGAAGAACATGAGACTAAACTTGATATGGATAATGACTTTTAAACTCTCAGATATATTTTACTTATCAAAGCAGTTATCCTTAATTCAAACATCTATTAGATGTAATTCATACATCGTTTTATTAATCTTATATCAGTACAAATAATGAAATATAATGCCTGTATTTTTAAAATACAGTATATAATATCAGAAATATAATGATCAGCTGATTTTGCCGGTCTCAAACAATTCTTTTCGTGTCTCCAAACCAGAATTAGTGATAGTTATCGTCACCAAGAGTGTGAGTGGCTGATGTATGTGCGTGATCATATTTACGAATAAATCTATTATAGCCTCGATCTCCTAAGAATACTTGCTCAGTGTGATGACGTTTTTTTTATCATAATGTGAAAATCATGTTTTTAATCGTAGACATTTCTAACATAAGTTGGTTCTTTGAGGTTAAACACTGTAACGTAATATGCATTGTTTACACTTATTTAATATGTGAACAACGCTTTCAGCTTAAATAAATGGGACAAAAACTAAATTTGAGGTTAGCACACAGGAATATTTCAGTCGCTAACATAAATTAAAATGTCTTAACGAACTGATTACATAGAGCACGTCTTTGGCTAAAATTATTGTAGATTAATTTTTCTGTTGAATGTTCTTGTTTTTTTTTTATCTTTTAAAGACCTCAGAATGAGTGAAGCTTTGATATTTGTATTGTAGATCTAAAGAAGTTGGTTTGCTACCGAAACAATAATTGTAGTCCTAATTAAATTTGGATCACTAAAACAAAAAGCAATGCGACTTTTTGTTTGCGAATTTAGTGATTCGGAAGTAACCCAAAAGTGAAATTATAAACATTGCCGAATCATACCATTCACGTGTTTTTTTATCATTTTTAAAATTGCAATTTTATATTTATCAACATTAACTCAGTTAAGTAGTCTCAAACCTCGAAAAAGCACTTAAGGATTCAAACCTGTGCTGATTTGGGGGGTCAAACGGGCCTAAAATATTAACGGATGTTTTGTGTGTTTTAACACCAGAGGCATTTTTTAACGTTTTGATCGGGAACAGTCGAAACACGAGTCTTATTACAATCCAACAACTTTTTGTTAGATGGCATCATTAAGCGATAGCCCAATGACAAATAGCAACTGTACCCAGTTTCGATACTGGTCAGAATCCTAACAGGCGACCCTCAGATCATGAGGTGAACCCTATCCATTCGGCCATCCAGTCAATTTCTAGTCTAGTTTGCAATTTCAGACGAAAATTCATTGATTAATTCAGTTTATATAGCTTTGATATCATTACTTATTTCATTGTACAATGTTTGAAAACATTAATGAGCCTATAGTATGACGTAATGACTGATAAGTGCGTTTACTTATTTATACTGTATATGGGTAACCAATAGTTTTCAGACACATTCTCCAATATCTAACTAAGCTCCTTAATTTGATTTTCAGTACAGCGTGATGACTATCAGACTATAAAGAGTTATCAGTTGCATAATGCACGGTAATAACTGTTAAGTATCTTCTATTGAAGTTGTTTCCCAAAATATTTGTAATCAGGGTGTTCCAATAAGGCCTTCGTAACAAACTTGTGAGGCCCGGTTGGTTTTTATGTGCCATGAACCGAGATCCAATATGGGGCGATGGACCACAAAGAGAAAGCCTTGATTAGAGTCTGGATTGATACACTGTTTACCAATAAACACTTAGTTCATAAAAAAACGTTAATTAAGAAGTAAGTCATGAATATCAATTATTCTTTTGGACACCAAGCGTATACAGTGATTAAATTATTGTTTTACTTGTTATAAATATTTTACTTGCGTTTTCGCAAACTTAGATTTTACTCTTTAATTCAGTTCTTGCTTAGTTGTATGCAGTAAGGCTTATATTTACATTACTTGTATTATGCTGTATAATTAGAAGGTGTTTACGATTTTTTTATTGTTATTACAGCTTGTCGCAGCATTAAGTTGTGAAAGATACATCAATACACATATAGCAATATATATAGCTACAAATATACATGTACCTATTAGATAAAATTTATAGTGTTGGCGTATTAAGTGAGGTCTAAAATGAAAGAATATTGTAGTCTTGGGCCGAGGACTTCGTATTAATCGAATGAAGCCGAAAAACATATAAAGACAACATTCCAAATGTTTTCTAAACCTCCCCGCGTAGTGTTTAAGTAAACAAAAAAAATAAAATTTACGCCTTTTTTTCTTTCTCCGTTGGTATCCTAAAAACTAAGGATGTTAAAGTCAACGTTATCATAGCATTAGTTGATTATTACTGCAGATGAAGGGAACAATCCACCGAAATGAATTAACGAACCAACGTTTAGAAAGACCTTTACAAAGTTGACTCTCTGTGTAATGGCTTCTTAAATAGGTTTTAATTGGTCTTGTAGTGTCAAAGCCTCTCCGATAAAGCGGAAAATAAAAATTGTTATTTAATTAAATAACCTAAGTAGGCTAAGAACTGTTCAAAATTGTTCAGTTGTTGCTCCTAATATGTATTTTAATCTACATGTAATTGTTTGATTAATAATAATATGAATTTAAATTGCATATATTTGTTTAATGTTGTTTAGTGATTGCATTTAGAGGGCACAGCGTAAAACTGACATGACGATGGAAATTGTTCCACCATATTTATTATTATTTATTTGATTAACGCTATAATGTAATTTGGTTTGTATCTGCTTTGTAATGTTTGTTTGTTACAAAAACAGGGTTCATTGGTTTTCTGTATTATAATATTAACAATAGTAGCCCTCCAAGGTGAACAAAACTTCAAAATATCCATAAATTTGATATATAACACACCTGAATTTTAATTACTCGTCTATCATTGACAGTTTTCTTGTTTTAAAAGAAATTTGGCAATTGCATTTAGCCGTTATGATTTCTGTTGAAAGTAGTTTCAAGCACCTTATCCAAAGTAGTTTTGAACAGAATCATGAAAGCCTATCCTCTTCCTTGCCAATAAACAAGCCTTTTTTAATTGAATATCAGTAATAAACAACATATGCTTATTTTACTGTACTTCAGTATTTTAAATAGCCCAAGCAGGTTGAAATAGCCCTAATTCAAACGTCCTTTTGTCTATTTTAAATATTTTTCTGGTAACTACTTAATATTTGAAATATTAACTCAGCAATTTATCGGTGGTTTGACCGTTTAAAGGTCTTAGATTGAATAGCACATAAAGTGTGGTGAAATGTGAACATGCGTTCATGTTGTGTTGAGCAACAGTGTAATGGTTATATTTTCACATGGGGCGGGACAGATGGTATCTCAGAGCGACGGCGACTCCTGTCCACTTGCCACACCTGTCATTAGTTACATGCACAACAACGGCGAATAACACTAAACAAGCGACTATCGTAACTACTAACTTAGATAAAGTTTCTCATTTCGTGAAATGTCGTTATTTTTTTACTCATAATGCCTTAGATGGCTGGTCGGTCATTCAGTTTTATTTTGAAAGCGTAAATGAAATCTGAAATCGTAAAATTATTTACAGGATCATTACACAATACTATTACTTTTCAGTCTTAACATATTGGAAGCTATTACCAATTTGAAAGAAATTATACCAATAAATACGATAAATAATTATTGCTAATAATGAAAAAAATAAACACTCGCTATCGGCTGCGCCACCCGATGGGTAGTCGCCCAACTGGTTTTTATTTGTGCAATTCTTACTAGGAAACTTTCTTCAATATTTTATTAAAATCAGTGAAGTACTAACATGAACATCAACTCTTTTTTAATTGGCTTTCAGCATAATTGCAACTTGTTATCCAAAACACTCATACAAAACAACACGTTGAAAGCTGGAAGAATATCATTCCGGTAGGTCGGGAACGAAATGCTAACAACATTTTTAAGTGAGAACCTGTCTAGGTGTTATGTCGTGTGTAAATTAGAGTCTGTAATAGGGTTAATTTTATACAAACATATTTAACAAATATAAGGATAGCATTAAACATTACAAATATGATGTTAATGAGGGCTTTAACGTAGTCCGGCTTTACGTAGTCCGAAAGTCCGAAAAATTCACACAAAAGTTTTGTTGCTTCATAGATCAAAGATGTTTCTTGAATTTGTATAAGTAATTACTTATATATTGTCCCTTGCCTAAAACGTGTTTACAAAAAAAAACATTTCAAAGACCAAAAGGTAACGTTTAAAGTAAGCAAGTATACTTAAAGTTCCTTTTAGAAATTTATCATTCAATTATTAGTTAAAGGACTTGCTGGGTATCTTGTAGCTGTCGTAGTGTATAGAAGCAATCAGCTGATTGGTGGCCCTTGATTACTCTTGGCTCTGTGCTGCTGTTTACCCTTGACAAGCCACACGTCATAGCAAAGCAGAGCAACATGCAGCAACCACACAAGGAGAACTAACTAATTACTATCGGACTTCCAAACGGAGGCAACAAACTTTTTATTCAAAGAATTCACATCAATTTGCTTCGTATGTAATTATACGTATAATTCAGGCTTCTTGTTAAAAATGGGTCTTTGAATATGAGTTACTTACATTCTTAACATTAGTCCAACGTAAGTTTTTCTACTGACAACGCAAAAATCTGCCATCCTTTTCTGCTACGCATTGAGTGAGGTAAGCAAAATAACGTCCAAAAAATTACTGAATTCTGACAAATATCGTATTAGAATATTCAATAATGAAGGATTAAAAGTGGAAGATGCATTGTCGAGTCTGAAGAAACGAGTTCTGCTCAGATTGTTTTGCTTCGTGTGGCTTGTGTTGCTGAGGTGAAAGAGCTGCAATATAAAAATGTCCTGCTGAACACATCCATTTTATCATCAAGAGACCCCATGTGACACGAACACGGGCCTGCGACACGCCACGCTGCGTCGTCGACTTCACGTGTGGCGCTCAGATCGATACCACAGAGGCCGATAGGTGAGTTTAAACATATTGAACACAATGACTCCCTTACATTTATTTACGTGAAATCGTTGCATAATAGTAGTTTATGACTCGTGAGATATTTAGAACACTCGTGGCTTAAAGACATTCATAATACAATCGTTGCATACACTACTTTATCTATGACTAGCAATATACGACAAAATTTCCCCCGAAGTTAAACTTAACTCATGACTTTTATTAATAATAGAATAGGTCAACTCAAATTTGAGGTTAGGCACATTAGCAGCCTTGACCATGAATCGTTGTGGAACAATCAGCTGATGGGATAAGTCAACTCAAACATGAATCGTAATGCAACAATCAGCTGTTGTGTGAATTGCGTAATTGTCATTATGACACTACTTTCGTCAAATGTCGCGCTCCCATTGGTCTAAAACCTGTATCATAAAGTGACACCAGTTGCATAATGTTAACTTTATGCAACTGGTATGTATTTGGCTTAATAATGGACCTCAGTATGACATTTGGTGATTATTGCAATGGTCGTAGATAAAGTTAACTTTATGCAACAGGTTTGTATTTAGTTTAATAATGGACCTCATTATGCATTAGTTGTAACATCGTTATTGGCGGTTATTGCAATGGTCGTAGATAAAAACAAAGTCAAAATTTAGTATGTAACGCAATGACTTCAAAGGTTTTTCAATCAATCAATCAAAGTTTTTTCTTAAGGCCAAATTTTACACAATTACGATAAAATAGTGGAGGAAAGATGTAATAGCAGTCCGGAGCATTCTTTTTGCTGAAGGTAGGAAATGAGAGTCATTGAAGCGATTTTTTTGGAACCTTAAACAGACGATTATGATCTTTGTTTTTTTATGATCGTAACAAATAATTACTAAATTTTAAGATCTACCTCGGCGTGAAGTGAAATCATTGTAAACAAACTTTAGCACGATTTAATCAGCTTGTGACTTCCTTTTATTACTAAGGGAGCTGACCAGCTGATAAAACAAAGTGACGTTTTCAATGATAAACGCTCAGTAAAAAAATGGATCTTACCCAAGTAATTATATTGCAGTTAAATAGCAAAAAAAAGCTTTTATAATATCACTTGATTTCATCCATGTAAATAGTTTTACAATCCGTTCATTACAGGCTTACTCAGAAATTTGAGAGATTCGTTTTTTTTAATAAGTCTGAAGATTTTCAATCTTCGAGTTAATGTTAATACACAGAGAGGTGATTCAAGGAGAGGCCGGATAACAGGTGCTGCGGTGACGTCACATGAGTGATGACGTCATTGACGCTCGTCAATCACGCCGACCGCCGACTTGAGGCGTCGCATCGCAGCTTCGACACAATTAAACTTATGTTCCTCCTGTTACAACCACATCGAATAAGTGAAGAATCTAAGAAAGGTGAAGAATTTTTACTCTGATTATAAATTTCGGGTACTCTAATTAATGCTTTCTTTATTACATTATGTTTCCTGTTTGGGAGAATCACTCGAATGTTTCGATAAGCCGTAAACAAACAGATTTAATTGTAACATGCATTTGAATTGTAGATTTAGAATTAAAACTGCTCTCATTACTACCCGCATGAATCGTATTTTAATATAATATAAAGTAAACCAGAATTCTTTTATTACCTTAAAACAAAATGTTCTTATTTAAATAAGGTTTCTAGTTCTGTAGGAGTTCTACTCTAGACCTTCTAGTTATACTCTTATAGAGCGTTAGGGTTAGCTCTTTGTTTATTCTAAACTAAGCGGTGGATTTCAATTAAGTGTGTTTGTATATAAGTTTTCTATATTTTTTAAACTCATACTGTTTTAGATCTATATGAGATAATTTCTGCTTAGTAGAAAACTCCAAAAGTAGTGTTGTCACTGAAACCCGGGATAAATTGATTAAAATTGAAAGGTTTGAAAATTGATATACAGAGAAAAAAATTGATTTCCGACTGGGGATGAGTAGTGCAATAGTGGGGCTTCTGGGCCAAAACGCATTAATCAAAAGTGACAGCTACATCCGGTCACGTGACCGGAAGTGACGTCACAGGCTGTGACGTAGCTGTGACGTGTTGGGGATGGTATTTAAAGTTTAAATGTCCAGCTGTGCTGGTATTTAAATTTTAAATGTCCGGAAAAGGGTCAAGGTCGGCCGGGGATGTTTTTAAAAAATATCTTGCATTTTCGGAAAATCCGAAAATGCAAGATAAGTTTTGTTTCTTTTTACAAACTGTTTTTTAATTGTTGTTTTGTTGATTTTTGTTTCTATTAAAATATTATATTAAAAATGGAATTGACAAGTTAACAAGAAAATATCCTGCTACAAAGTATCCAAATAAAGATGCGATTACATAAATATAAACTTTAAAAAATAGTGAATGTTCTTTCTTTTTATCTGTTAGTATTTCCTGAACAAGGTAACCAAAATTGTAACCACATAAAAATGAAAGTAGGAAAATAACAAATTTCGACGGGTTCACAAAAACCAAGTTGCAAAGTAGCGAATTTCTTTCTTCTTCCATTGTTGAATTTTTAGTCGAAACCAATTAATGATAGCATTATTGCTTGCGCATCAGAACTAACAGTTGATGAAATTTCGTTTACTTGTACACTTGTTGTAGTTTTATTTTCAGTAGGTAATTGTTCGGAAGTTTGTGTAGATGTAGAAGAAGAAACAGTATTATCTTGAAGCTCAGAGTCCATGTGTGCTCGGGTGAAGAGCTGGAGCGTTAATGACGTGTGGTAGCCGCTGTCCTACTCCGTGTCGGCAGTTGGTGGTGGGGGGTCGTTTGGTTCATGCACCGAAATGTAGATAGAATCATAATTTTCTGGAGGATGTACTAAAATTTGTTGTACAGGATCTGCATCAATAGTGAAACTTTGCGTTTCAATACAAAGTCCATCTTTGATAAAAGAAACATATAAAACAGAACTCATGTTTATTTAGATGTTTACTCTGCGAGTCCTACCAGCAAACTGATGTGATAGTGGTAGCGCTGTTACCTCCCTCGAAAGACATGTGCAGGACGGAACATCTGCCGCGCACCTGCCTTCCCCCACCACCATGAGAGACTCCTCGCAATATTTGGATATGTAGTGTTAGTCGTACTGTTGCTCTTGTTGAGTGAACATGCCAGTATTAAACAATCGTTCTGAACTTGTGGTTTTAAAATATTTGCAATAAAATATCGTTTTAACACTTATTTAACTTTGTACAAGTTACAATATTTTAAAGATGCCACTTTATTATATCACCTTGATACTTCTAAAAAATTTAGTCGCAGAAATGCAAAATAAACTACAGTTTCGATTAAATATAAACTTGGTTAAAGATCTAAATTTTGTTTCTTTGTTATAACTTTTACATTGTTGGTTAAATAACAAGTGTTACCGAAGTTTTTTGTTTGTCTCATTATTTTGCGTTATTGAAGTACCACATGATAGGGTTTGGAAACATATAAAGTAAAATATAAAATGTAGAAAATTTTTTTTTTATGTTTTTGCGTTATAACTTTTATACCGTTTGTTTTATAAAAAAAGTTTACTGAACCTTTTTGTTTGTCTTTTTAATTCTACGTATTTTGAGTACCTACATGATAGGGTTTGAAAAGATATAAAGTAAAATATAATGTAAAGAAAGATAATTTTTAGTTTTTGCGTTATAACTTCTATACCGTTGGTTTAATAAAAAAATGTTACTGGACCTTTTTTGTTCGTCTTTTAATTCTGCGTATTTTGAGTAACTACATGATAGGGTTTGAAAGGATATAAAGTAAAATATAATGTAAAGAAAGATAATTTTGGGTTTTTGCGTTATAACTTCTATACCGTTGGTTTAATAAATAAATGTTACTGGACCTTTTTTGATCGTCTTTTAATTCTGCGTATTTTGAGTACCTACATGATAGGGTTTGGAAACATATAAAATGAAATATGATGTAAAGAAAGATAATTTTTAGTTTTTGCGTTATAACTTCTATACCGTTGGTTTTATCAAAAAAAGTTACTGGACCTTTTTTGTTTGTCTTCTGATTCCGCGTAATTTGAGTACCCACACGATAGGGTTTTAAGCAATTTTCCAACCTACATAATATTCCTTAAGTAAAACATGGTTACTCATTAATAATATATGAATTTAGTTTCAAACTAATATTAAAATTGTTTTAAAACAAGTTTCAACCTACATTAATACTGAAAAATAAAATAAAAAGAAGTGTTGTTGTCTGTTGGAACAGTAACAAAAAAATTATGAGTTTGAAAAAATTTTCTAAGTCCTAAAAAATGAATTATTGGGAAGTTTTAACACTTAAAATTTTTACAAGTCCAACGTAAAGTAAAATAAAGAAAGAAATGTTGCCTGTTGGAACAGTGGGAAAAGAATGATGGGTTTGAAAGATTTTCTAAGTCCTAAAATATTAATTATTAGGAAGTTTTTAACACTTAAAATCTTTACAAGTTCAATGTAAAGTAAAATAAAAAAAAGAAGTGTTGTTGTTTGTTGGAACAGTGGCGATAGAATGATGGAAACCAAACCCGCAGCAAGGCTCCTGTGGTGACCTCGAGCCGAATTGGGGTCCAGAGTCTGCGCTTGAGGCCAGGTGGTCAACCAGCTGCCTGCCACACCTGCCCGGCCCGGCTGCCAGCTGCCGTGACCTCGAGCCGAGTTGGGGTCCGGGATCTGCGCGTGTGGTTCGGCATCAGTTGCTCGCTAGACAGTGAGGTGGTGACATGTTCAGAAGGCGCCCTGAACATTTTATCATTTTTTGCTGTTTGGTGAAAATATCTTGGTGTTATTTGTACAGTAACATCTTGATGTAGGACTGATTAATTTTAAGGCATGGTAGTTTAAGCATGGTAGTTGTTTGTGCTTGTAGATACCCTAGGGTTTGTAGTTTGTTTTTAATTTGCTGTTTTGGTAGTTAGTATTAATTTAAAATCTTTCTTTTACTTACAATATATTTCTGCCTGGAATGTTTAAATTTAAAGTAATATTTTGTTTTTAAGAATGTTATATGATATGTTTTTTATACCTTTCTATTCCAATTTCCTTTTTCCAACAAGCTTGTTGAGGGCATTCCCTCTCTTGTCTTGTACTCCTTTTTAGTTAGGGACACCTTTCAATTCCAATTTCCTTTCCTTTTTTCCTTCCATCTTTTGCACGGTAAAACCAATAATGGTAAAACCAGCTACCGCTTTTGTAGTGATTACGCTTACCAAAGCGGGTCACTTACAACCTCTATACGTGCTGGATGGGTAGTTCGCCTACCTCCGGAGTTTCGCTAGACCTCAGCTGTACTGCGTCGCTAATGGCGAGTCACTGGCTCCTTTAGTGTTAGGAAATAAAAACATATTTGTATAACATTTTTCCAAAATTTAATTAAGCAACGTGCTATTTCAGAATAACATTTTTTGTTTTAGCTTAGCGTTGTGCGCTTATGATGAGGTGTGTGAGTTCGCTTACGTGATGATCACACTGTAATCATGATGTGCAGCGCTGGGCTGTCTAGTTGTTTTAGCTTAGCGTTGTGCGCTTATGGTGAGGTGTGTGAGTTCGCTTACGTGATGATCACACTGTAATCATGATGTGCAGCGCTGGGCTGTTTAGCTTTTTTTTTTAACTTATCTTTTACTTTTTATTTATTATTTTTCTTTTAACTTAATTTTTTTTATTAATTTATCAACTCTAGGCAGGTTGTATCGTAAATTAGCTTTTCTTCTTTTAGGTTTCCGGGGGTGTACGGTTCTGTCAAACCGTACACCCCCATTTTCTTTTTAATTATCGAATGACCTTGACCTAGTTATTTTCAAGGTCAACAAAAGACTTAGCGAAAATTTCTAAGTCTCAAGGTCATTTTTGTAAAAGTTTAAATTACTTTGAAACTTTAGTTTTTGCGTTATAACTTTTATGCCATTATATTTATCGAAAAATGTTACTGGACCTTTTTTGTTTGTCTTTTCATTCCTTGTAATTTGAGTACCTGCACAATAGGTTTTGAGTCATTTTGCAACCCCCCCCCCCCCTTTACAAAATTGCTCCAAACCTATCATGCATATACTCAAATTATTCGGAATAAAAAGACGAACAAAACATGTCCAGTAACATGTTTTGATAAAACCAACTGTATACAAGTTATATCGCAAAAACTAAAAAAAAGTATTTTCCAACATTTTATATTTTACTTTATAAGTTTCCAACCCTTATTTTGTGAGTACTTAAATTATGAGACCAACAACAAGCTTCGGTAACATTTGTTATAAAATCAACATTATTTTGTAAGAAATTAACAATATTTTGTAGCCTGGACGTTTTTACTAAAACGTCCAGGTTACCTGGACGTTTTGTAACCTGGACGGTTTTAAATCTTAAGTTTTCGCGTTATAACTTCTACACCGTTGGTTTTATAGAAAAATGTTACTGAACATTTTTGTTTGTTTTTTTTATTCCACGTAACTTGAGTAACCACATGATAGGTAATGTAAAAGTTTTAAATGACCTTGAAACTTTAGTTTTTTCGTTATAACTTTTATACCGTTGGATTTATCGAAAAATGTTACTGGACCTTTTGTGTTTGTCTTTTCATTCCGCGTAATTTGAGTACCCGCACAATAGGTTTAGAGTAATTTTGCAATTCCACCCCCCCCCCCCTCCCCCCATCCCTCGCCCCTCCCCCCCCCCTTCCCCCCCCCTCCCCCTCCCCCCCTCCCCCTCCCCCCCTCCCCCCCCCTCCCCCCCCTCCCCCCCCCTCCCCCCTCCCCCCCCTCCCCCCCCTCCCCCCCCTCCCCCCCCCCTCCCCCCCCCCCTTTTACAAAATTGCTCCAAACCTATCATGCATATACTCAAATTATTCGGAATAAAAAGACGAACAAAACATGTCCAGTAACATTTTTTGATAAAACCAACGGTATACAAGTTATAACGCAAAAACTAAAAAAAAGTATTTTCCAACATTTTATATTTTACTTTATAAGTTTCCAACCCTTATTTTGTGAGTACTTAAATTATGAGACCAACAACAAGCTTCGGTAACATTTGTTATAAAATCAACATTATTTTGTAAGAAATTAACAATATTTTGTAGCCTGGACGTTTTTACTAAAACGTCCAGGTTACCTGGACGTTTTGTAACCTGGGCGGTTTTAAATCTTAAGTTTTCGCGTTATAACTTCTACACCGTTGGTTTTATAGAAAAATGTTACTGAACATTTTTGTTTGTTTTTTTATTCCACGTAACTTGAGTAACCACATGATAGGTTTTGTAAAAGTTTTAAATGACCTTGAAACTTTAGTTTTTTCGTTATAACTTTTATACCGTTGGATTTATCGAAAAATGTTACTGGACCTTTTGTGTTTGTCTTTTCATTCCTTGTAATTTGAGTACCTGCACAATAGGTTTTGAGTCATTTTGCAACACCCCCCCCCCCCTTTTACAAAATTGCTCCAAACCTATCATGCATATACTCAAATTATTCGGAATAAAAAGACGAACAAAACATGCCCAGTAACATTTTTTGATAAAACCAACGGTATACAAGTTATAACGCAAAAACTAAAAAAAGTATTTTCCAACATTTTATATTTTACTTTATAAGTTTCCAACCCTTATTTTGTGAGTACTTAAATTATGAGACCAACAACAAGCTTCGGTAACATTTGTTATAAAATCAACATTATTTTGTAAGAAATTAACAATATTTTGTAGCCTGGACGTTTTTACTAAAACGTCCAGGTTACCTGGACGTTTTGTAACCTGGGCGGTTTTAAATCTTAAGTTTTCGCGTTATAACTTCTACACCGTTGGTTTTATAGAAAAATGTTACTGAACATTTTTGTTTGTTTTTTTTTATTCCACATAACTTGAGTAACCACATGATAGGTTTTGTAAAAGTTTTAAATGACCTTGAAACTTTAGTTTTTTCGTTATAACTTTTATACCGTTGGATTTATCGAAAAATGTTACTGGACCTTTTGTGTTTGTCTTTTCACTCCCCGCAATTTGAGTACCCGCACAATAGGTTTAGAGTAATTTTGCAATTTCCCCCCCCCTCCCTTTTACAAAATTGCTCCAAACCTATCATGCATATACTCAAATTATTCGGAATAAAAAGACGAACAAAACATGTCCAGTAACATTTTTTGATAAAACCAACGGTATACAAGTTATAACGCAAAAACTAAAAAAAAAGTATTTTCCAACATTTTATATTTTACTTTATAAGTTTCCAACCCTTATTTTGTGAGTACTTAAATTATGAGACCAACAACAAGCTTCGGTAACATTTGTTATAAAATCAACATTATTTTGTAAGAAATTAACAATATTTTGTAGCCTGGACGTTTTTACTAAAACGTCCAGGTTACCTGGACGTTTTGTAACCTGGACGGTTTTAAATCTTAAGTTTTCGCGTAATAACTTCTACACCGTTGGTTTTATAGAAAAATGTTACTGAACATTTTTGTTTGTTTTTTTATTCCACGTAACTTGAGTAACCACATGATAGGTTTTGTAAAAGTTTTAAATGACCTTGAAACTTTAGTTTTTCGTTATAACTTTTATACCGTTGGATTTATCGAAAAATGTTACTGGACCTTTTGTGTTTGTCTTTTCATTTCGCGTAATTTGAGTACCCGCACAATAGGTTTAGAGTAAGTTTGCGAAATGGGGGGCCCCCACTTGATATCGTCGCCGTTCAACTTTTGAGCTACGTCGCCGTACACGGTGGCAGTGGATATAACAAAAATGCTCTAAATCTATCGTGCGGGTACTCAAATTACGCAGAATAAAAAGGCAAACAAAAAAGGTCCAGTAACATTTTTCGATAAAACCAAAGGTATAAAAGTTATAGCTCAAAAACTGAAAAAAAAAATCTTTTAAATCATATTTTTCTTTATATGTTTCCAAATCCTATCATGTAGGTATTTAAAATAAGCAGAATGAAAAGACAAACAAAAAGGTTTGGTAACATCATTTAATAAAATGTTTATATTTAAAACAAGTGTAGTTTATTTTGCATTTATTCAACTAGATATTTTTAAAATAATTTGAATACCCACATGATAGGGTTCGGAACAATTTACATAAAATAACCTTGGGACTTAGAAATTTTCGCTAACTCTTTTGGTTGACCTTGAAAATAAGTAGGTCAAGGTCATTCATTAATTAAAAAGAAAATGGGGGTGTATGGTTTTACAGAACCGTACACCCCCGGAAACCTAAAAGAAGAAAAGCTAATTTACAATACAACCTGCCTAGAGTTGATCAATTAATAAAAAAAATTAAGTTAAAAGAAATAATAAATAAAAAGTAAAAGATAAGTAAAAAAGCTAAACAGCCCAGCGCTGCACATCATGATTACGGTGTAATCATCACGTAAGCGAACTCACACACCTCATCATAAGCGCACAACGCTAAGCTAAAACAAAAAATGTTATTCTGAAATAGCACGTTGCTTAATTAAATTTTGGAAAAATGTTATACAAATATGTTTTTATTTCCTAACACTAAAGGAGCCAGTGACTCGCCATTAGCGACGCAGTACAGCTGAGGTCTAGCGAAACTCCGGAGGTAGGCGAACTACCCATCCAGCACGTATAGAGGTTGTAAGTGACCCGCTTTGGTGTGCGTAATCACTACAAAAGCGGTAGCCGGTTTTACCATAAATTAATTGGTTTTACCGTGCAAAAGATGGAAGGGAAAAAAGGAAAGGAAATTGGAATTGAAAGGTGTCCCTAACTAAAAAGGAATACAAGACAAGAGAGGGAATGCCCTCAACAAGCTTGTTGGAAAAAGGAAGTTGGAATAGAAAGGTATTAAAAACATATCATATAACATTCTTAAAAACAAAATATTACTTTAAACTTAAACACTCCAGGCAAAATATATTGTAAGTAAAAGAAAGATTTTAAATTAATACTAAGTACCAAACCAGCAAACTAAAAACAAACTACAAACCCTAGGGTATCTACAAGCACAAACAACTACCATGCCTTAAAATTAATCAGTTCTACATCAAGATGTTATTGTACAAATAACACCAAGATATTTTCACCAAACAGCAAAAATGATAAAATGTTCAGGGCGCCTTCTGAACATGTTACCACCTCACTGTCTAGCGAGCAACTGATGCAGAACCACACGCGCAGATCCCAGACCCCAACTCGGCTCGAGGTCATCACCCCCCCCCCCCCGCTTACCCCCTCCTAAACCACAGGACCCTTGCTGCGGGTTTGGTTTCTATCATTCTTTCGCCACTGTTCCAACAGGCAACAACATTTCTTTCTTTATTTTACTTAACGTTGGACTTGTAAAAATTTCAAGTGTTAAAACTTTACAATAATTAATACTTTAGGACTTAGCAAATTTTTGAAACATTTGCTTTAACATTTATTTTACAATATCAAGTTTCTTTTTGCTGCGAGTTTACTTTCCATCATTCATTCACCACTGTTCCAACAGGCAACAATACTTCTTTCTTTATTTTACTTTACATTTGACTTGTAAAAATTTTAAGTGTTAAAACTTCTCTATAATCCATTTTTTTAGGACTTAGAAAATTGTTTAAATTCATCATTCTTTTGTTACTGTTCCAACAGGCAACAACACTTCTTTTTATTTTACTTTACATTGGACTTGTAAAAGTTTTAAGAGTTAAAACCTCCCAATAATTAATACTTTATGACTTAGAAAATTTTTCAAACATTTGCTTCAACATTTATTTTACAATATCAAGTTTCTTTTTTGCTGCGAGTTTGAATTCCATTATTCTTTCGCCACTGTTCCAACAGACAACAACCCTTCTTTCTTTATTTTATCTTACATTGGACTTGTAAAAATTTTAAGTCTTAAAACTTCCCAATAATTAATATTTTAGGACTTAGAAAATTTTTCAAACCCATCATTCTTTTGTTACTGTTCCAACAAGCAACAACATTTCTTTATTTTACTTTACATTGGACTTGTAAAAATTTTAAGTGTTAAAACTTCCCCTTAATTAATATTTTAGGACTTAGAACGTTTTTCAAACATTTGCTTCAAATTTACTTTAAACAAGATTTTTTAAACTTGCATTATTTGACCTTGACACTTAGATTTCTTTTCAAACTTACATTGGATGATCTTAATACTTAGGGGTTTTGAAATATAAAAAATTTAGCAGCTATTTACACTTTTCGTGTTTAATACAGAAAAAAAATTTTTTTTTTTAAAACTTGCATTATTTGACCTTGACACTTAGATTTCTTTTCAAATTTACATTGGATGATCTTAATACTTAGGGGTTTTGAAATATAAAACGTTCAACAGTTATTTACACTTTTTGTGTTTAATACAGAAAAAAAGATTCTTTTAAACTTGTATAATTTGACCTTGACACTTGGATTTCTTTTTAAACTTACATCGGATAATCTTAATACTTTGGGGTTTTGAAATATAAGAAATTTAACTGTTATTTACACTTTTTATGTTTAATACAGAAAAAAGTGGTGGGGGTAATGCTATAAATAGGGGGAGTTTTAGAGTGGTTTTCATTACTACGGCAACTTTTGTGGAGAGCACACCTACGTCATGTATTACTGCATTAGTTGCGAAGAATCTTTTGAAGATGAAATTTTACTACAAATACACAAAGAAGTTTACCATAACAATGAAACAAACCAAGAAAGAAACCAAGAAACAAACCAAGAAACAAACCAAGAAACAAATAACAATGCAGAAGAAGAATATTTGGAAGATTTAGATCAAATACTGGCTACCGTACAACAACAACAAAATTCAAGATCAAGTGTTATTCAATACGCACCCGGACCATCTTTGGATGTGGAATTATACGCCCGAGCCTTACCAGGTAGTGTAGTAACTCATTTTAAGATTGACAATGCTCAATTGCAACTTGCACAGTTTATTTCAAAAGCAAAAACATTAGTAACAAAAACATTAAACAATGAACTAAGAAGATTAAATTTTATAAAGTTTGGAATATTATTAGATACAGTATTTACAAATGTTCAGAATGAAACATCACCAAGAGGATTTTTAACTAAAAACAAAACCATCATGTTTGCATCAGATATAAGCTCAATTGTGGATGATTGTTTTGAAGAACTTTTAACAAAATTACAAGAACATGAAGGAAGAGGTTCTGGATGGAGTTTGTTAAGTATAACAAGCTTAGATGTAAGAGTTCATAAACATGGATATGGAATGAGAGGTAGTAGTCATATTGAATTGCCAAAGAAAATTCAAGACACCAATTCCTGTATTAATGTTCAAAATAAAGATGCTGAATGTTTCAAGTATGCAATGCTTGCAAAATATATAAGAAATCATGCGGAACGAACGAGTAGAGCATACAATGAGGTTTACCATAACTATAATTTTCAAGGCATGAGTTACCCTGTTTCAATTCAAGACATATCAAAATTTGAAAAGAAAAATCCTTTTGCATCTGTAAACATCTTTGGCTTGGATTCATCCAACAATGTTTACCCCTTACGTATAACACCTACCGAACGCAGAGATCATACTGATTTATTATTAATAACAAAAGGTGATATTTCACATTATGTATATATTAAAGATTTTGAAGCTCTAGTTTGCAAACAGTTATCAAAACGTAAAGAAGGAAAAACCACTTGTAAAAGATGTTTCTGTTTTGTAAACAAACCTTTGAGAAGAGGAGGTTCAGAATGGCTGACGGAACATCAAAGACTATGCAGTGGAAACTATGAAGTAAGAATTAAATTACCACACCCTAGAAGATCTCAAGTAAAATTTGACAAAGTTATCCAACAATACAGAATTCCCGTTGTAGTGTATGCAGATTTTGAATCTTCATTGCTTCCACTTGAACAAGAAGAAGGAGAGGAAAATACCAGCAGAACAAAGTATCAACTTCACAAACCAAACAGCTACTGTTTAATAGTAAAATCCACTCTGTCTGAAGAACATCTTCAAGAATATGGTTTGACATCTACACCGAAGATCTATCGTGGAGAAGAAGCAGCTCGATACTTTGTTGATGATTTATACAACATCGCCGGGAAAGTGGAAGCAATGTATAGCAATGTGGTTCCTATGTCACCTATGACGCCGGAAGAACTTCATCTTTATGATTCAGCAACAACATGCTATTTGTGTAACAATCAATTTACAGAAACTAAAGTTAAAGTTCGCGACCATGACCATCTGACAGGAGCCTACAGAGGTGCAGCTTGCAACGGATGTAACATCAACTACAAACTACCATCTTTTATTCCTGTGGTTTTTCACAATCTTAGTGGATACGATGGACATTTTATCATTCCCGAATTAGCAAGAGACAACGGTGAAATAGATGTTTTGGCACAAACTATGGAAAACTTTATAAGCTTTTCAAAAAAGGTGGGCAAAATTAAACTTAGATTTGTTGATTCATTTAGATTTATGCCTTCCAGTCTAATGAAACTTTCTGAAAATTTAAGAAGAGAAAATTTAATAGAAACAAGCAAAATTGTACCTGCAGAAAAAATGGATTTGGTTCTTCGGAAAGGAGTTTTCCCGTATGATTACATCGATGGACTACATAAATTTCAAGAAACATCACTTCCTCCACCAGAAGCATTTAAAAGTAAACTTACCGATTCGGACATTTCACCTGAAGACTATCAACACGCATGCAGAGTTTGGGACGAATTGGAAATGAACACTCTGGGAGATTATTCTGACTTTTATGTGAAACTTGATGTGACCCTTCTCTGCGATGTGATGGAAGAATTTAGAAACACTTGCTTTGAAGCCTACGGATTAGACCCTCTTCATTCTTATACTTCTCCAGGACTAGCTTGGCAAGCTATGCTAAAAGAAACAAAGTGCAACCTTCAATTATTAACCGATATTGACATGGTGTTGATGATCGAATCGGGCGTTAGAGGTGGATTGACCCAAAGTGTTACTAGACATGTTAAAGCTAACAACAAATATCTTCCAAACTACGATAAAGAAAAACCATCAGTGTTCTTAGGATATTTCGATGCCAACAATTTATACGGATGGGCCATGTCTAATCCACTTCCTTTTGGAAACTTTGAATGGGTTAATCCAGACTCTATTGGTGATATTACACAAATTTCAAAAGACGGAGACACCGGATACATATTGGACTGTGACTTTGAATATCCAGAACACTTGCACGATCTTCATTACGATCTTCCGCTCCTTGCAAAAACACAAGTTTCACCAATTGGCAAACATCCAAAATTAATGATGACTCTTGAAAATAAACAAAGATACGTAGCTCACTTTTGGGTTGTTCAACAAGCACTCCAATTGGGTTTACGTATAACCAAAATTCATAGAGTTTTAAAATTTTCCCAATCATGCTGGTTAAAACCGTACATTGATTCAAACACCAGAAGAAGAGCAGCTGCAACATCAACATTTCAAAAGGATTTTTTTAAATTAATGAATAATGCGATATTTGGAAAAACATTGGAAAACAAAAGAAAACACAAAAATGTTAAATTAATTACAGATCCTATAAAACTAGAAAAACTTGTACAAAAACCAAACTTTGGAACATCCGTTATCATCAATGAAAACCTTGTAGCAGTATCTATGAAGAAGACAAGCGTGAAAATGGATCGTCCGTTGTACGTTGGAATGTCAATCTTGGATATTTCCAAAACCCATATGTATGATTTCCACTACAACAAAATGGTTGCCTTCTACGGTAGAGATAACATCGGAATCGCCTACATGGACACGGACGCTTTCATCTACTGGATTCTTACTGAAGATATGTATTTGGATCTTCGAACATTTGTTCACAAAAATGAATTTGATTTTAGTGACTATCCAAAAGATCATTTAAATTATGACAATGATCGGAACAAAAAGAAACTTGGAAAATTTAAAGACGAAGCAAATGGAATTTTACTAAAAGAACTTATTGCACTAATGTCAAAATTGTATTCACTACAATTGCATAAAGAAGAAAACAATGTAATTAAAAAAGCTAAGGGTGTAAAAAGTTTGTATCTTAAGAAGAATGTAAATTTCGAACACTACAAGCAATGCTTATTTGAAGAAACGACTATAACTTCAAAATTCAACACCATCAGAAGTTTCAACCATCACCTGTACAGCGTAACAGAAGTAAAAAAAGCACTCTGCTCCAATGATGACAAACGACACATTCTTCCAGACAAAATTCACACTCTACCATTCGGCCACTATTCTCTCAATCCTATCAATGAGTAAAAAGAAAAAAAAGAAAAAAAAGAAAAAAAAGAAAAAAAGAAAAAAGAAAAAAAAGGGGAAATCACAGCATGCTCGCTGTGATTTTCCCTTTTTTAAAAATATGTTGAAATGACCTTGACCTATAAAAGCGGATGCAGAAAAAGAAACACTCAATACTAACTTGACTTTGTTAGTAAAAACATCATGACAGAGTTAAAGGAAAAGATTGTTAATGAACTTCATAAACCTGCAAGAATAAAGTTTCCACGAAGAAATACTGTTGTAAAAGGAATAAATGATTTATATCAAGCAGATTTAATTGAAATGCAACCGCATAGTAAAATAAATAAAGGATTTAGATACATACTTACGATTATTAATTGTTTTACTAAAGTTGCAGATGCTTTGCCATTAAAAGACAAAACCGGTAACAGCATAACAAAAGCTATGGAAGTAGCTATAAAAAGAGATAAAAATAAAATTAAACATTTACAAACTGATGATGGGAAAGAATTTTTTAATAAACCTTTTGCATTGTTAATGAAAAAATATAAGATAAATCATTATTCTACAAATTCTGAGAAAAAGGCAGCTATAATTGAAAGATTTAATAGAACCTTAAAAGGTGCAATGTATAAAATGTTTTCGAAAAGAGGTTCTTACGTATGGGTTGATATCTTACCAAAATTAATAAGCGATTACAACAACAAGTTTCATAGAACTATCGGTATGGCACCTAACAAAGTGAATAAGAAAAACGCTAAACTAGTTTTACAACGAATTAAAAAGAATACACAGCCAAAAGCGGAACAAAAAAAACCAAGAAAATTTAATGTAAATGATAAAGTTCGAATTAGTAAATACAAAGGAGTGTTTACTAAGAAATACCTGCCCAATTGGACAAACGAAGTTTTTACAGTGTATAAAGTACAACCTACTGTACCGGAAACTTATATTTTAAAAGATAACAAAGGAAATTTGTTACAAGGCGGTTTTTACGGACATGAATTGTTAAAGTCAACAGTAGGTGATGTCTATCTTGTTGAAAAGGTGTTGCAAAGGAAAAAAGACCAAGTTAAAGTACGTTGGTTGGGGTTTGACAAAACTGAAGATTCGTGGATACCTATAAAAGATTTGATTTAGTTATAAATCAACTTATTTATTCTTCAGCCTTTGAATAAGATGGAGATTGTTCACCATAAAGATAAATTTAATATTAATAACATTGATGATTTAACTGTAGATAACGTTAAAATCAACAATGGTAAACACGGCAGTTTATTTCCAAACACTGTACGATGTATAGTAAGCGGTCCTTCAAACTGTGGCAAAACTAACGTTGTGTTTAACTTAATTACAAACACAAAAGGATTGCGATTTAATAACCTATATATTTTTTCCTTACAGTCCTTACATCAACCAAAGTATCAATTGTTGGAAAAGATCCTGACTGATGTGCCTGATGTTAACTATTACAAATTTAATGCTAGTGACAGTGTTATGCAACCAGACCAGGCTAAGCCGTATTCTGTATTTGTATTTGATGATGTATCTAGTGAAAATCATGATACTATTAGAAACTATTTTGCCATGGGAAGACATAATAATATTGATAGCATATATATCGGACAAACATATAGCAAAATTCCAAAACAACTAATTAGAGACAATGCAAATATTTTAGTTTTATTCAAACAAGACGATACAAACCTAAAACATATATACAACGATCATGTAAATGCTGATATGTCATTTGATAAATTCAAAGAGCTTTGTGGAAAAGCTTGGGCGGAAAAATATGGATTTTTGGTAATTATGAAAGATAAAGCTATAACAGATGGTCGTTACCGCATAGGTTTTGATAAATTTGTTTTAATACATTAATTAACAACATTATCGTCCAAGTCTCCATGGTGTAAACATGGTTAATCAGGAAAAGCTATTAAAAGAAATAAAATCACTTAGTGATTCTATTAGACATAAAAACAGAGCGTTAAGATTAGGAATAAGTGAAAGAGAGAAATTTCTGGAATCAACATTTAAACCTATTACTGAGCCATTAAAACAATTGGGGCAAAATGTTACACCTTCAACATTTAATTTTTCCGGAGATGCTATTTTACCCATTTCAAAATTTGAACAAAAAGAAGAATATGAAGGTGATACAAGTTTTACGCAACAAGGAGAAACAACTGAAGAAGAAAGCGAACTAGGTGAAGAAACGGATGTTTTAACAGAAAAAGAAGGTCTTTCTACAAGCGAAGAACAACAAGAAGAAGAAGAGCCTATTAATCCATCCAACTTGAGCAAATTGGGCTCGGATATTGCGTATAAAGGGCCGCTTGCAAGACAATTTGTATTAAAAATGTTACATTCTGCACAACCAACTCGAAAGTATCATACTTTTGGTGCTAGAATAGAAGAAAATGGCCTAATGATTGGAGATAGCAAGCTTGATGTAGACGAACATGACAATATTATTATAAATAATAAACAATACAAAGGTACAAAAGGATTGTTTGAACTTATTTTTAAACCGAAACCTAATAAATATACTAAAAAGGATTTAAACATTTTTAAACAAATATTGGAGGATACAAATGCGCATAAGAAAAATTATTCTAAAAATTTCAATGTTTATAGAAATAAATCAGAAAAATATAAAACTATTATTGCTAAACTTTTCCCACCAAAAAGAAGGGCACCCATAAAAAGAAAATCATTATCTTCTGCTGAAATAAATATTTTACATAAAAGGAGAAAAACAAATCAATCAAGTTTATCAGGAAAAGGATTATTGAAAAACTTGTATGATACTAATATAATATACTACAACGATATAAACAAATTGGTTGATAGAATGAAGTTGATATATGAAGCAAAACAAGCCGGACATAGCGGTTTAGAAAACGAATGGGTAGCTTTGGTCGGCGAATTGCGAAATCGAGGAGTAATTGCATAAAAATATGAGTATATAGAATACAAGCATAACCGATTAAACATTCAGTATAACCATGAGTGTGGATAAGTTTGGACGGTATTCCGAAACTGGAAGCAAATCAGGATCTTATGGAAAAAGAGGTGGTTTACCACTAACATCCGATGGAGATTATGATATAAGTAACAAACGTTTAAAGTTTGTAAATGATCCAAAAGATGATAATGATGCAGTAAATTTCAAAACTTTAAAAAGTGAAACATTACCTAGCTTAAAGCTTCAAAATGAAGTGTATAACGCTAATTTTTATAGAATTGCAAATCTTCCAAAACCAATAGATAAGAATGATTCGGTAAATAAAGAATATTTAATGTGGTACATAAACCAAACCTTAAGATATGATCCTAAAAGTAATAATAAAGCATATGATGCAAAAGATCTTAGAATAGCCAATATAGCAGATCCTGTTAATGATCAAGATTCAGTTACCAAAAAGTATTTACATTCAGTTATACCTGAAAAAACAGATAAATTTTCCTTTTACAACTTTGTAATACACGATATTGGAGACCCTAAAGATATGAAAGATGCGGTAAACCTTCAATATGTTACAGATCATTGTATTACACATGATATTAAGTCAATTGATTGCAAAATAAAGTGTTAACTAACGTTAAGGAGGGAACTGCAAAATCAGATGCAGCTACAATAAGTCAAATAATGAAATTAAACAATAACAAATGGGATGCGGATGCAAAAATAATTACTAATGTTAAAGAAGGGTTGAATGATGTTGATGTAGCAACAATTGGACAAGTTCCTGCATTAAAAGAAATTTCATCAAGACTTGGTCAACAAGGCTTTGATTGTAAAGAAAGACCACTATTTAATGTTGGAATGGGAGTAAATGACAGTGATGCAGTTAGAGTAAAAGAATGGCGTGAAAGATGCTTAAGAACAGAAAAACACAAAAAGTTTTTTCATTGTCAAAACTTGCGATTGACTAGCTTAGATGACCCTATTGATATTGTTGATGCTGTTAATGTAAATTACATTATAAGACTCTTAAGTGTAGTGTTATATGATGTTTATAATACGATAAAGCCCATAAAAGCTGATCAAAAACTACATTGGGTTAAGAAAAATGTTATAGAAAAATATTTTTTAAATATGAAAACTGGAAATTTAAGATTTGCTCAAGTTGATGTTGATAAAAAGGATACAATCCTACCAAAAGACTGGGTAAAAGTTTATTACCCATAAACAAAATACATGTTTATTATAAATAAACAATGTCAAAGGATAAGTGCATCATTCATTATAAAGAATTTATAAAATAAACAAGTATTGGCATTTCCTTTCACTATAAAAAACCATGTTGAAAGTTCAACGCATCAGTCATAATCGACACGTTATAAAGAGAGGAAGAGGAATAGCATCAACAGCACTTTCTCTTATTACTAAGCCGGTTGGAGCTAAAGTTAACAAAGCTATCGATTTATTACCTGTAGAACTACATTTACCAGGAGGTTATCAATATTGTGGTCCAGGAACAAAATTGAAAAAAAGACTTGCTAGAGGAGATCTTGGAATAAATAAACTTGATCAAGCCTGCAAACAACACGATATAGCATATTCAAAGTTTGCAGATACTAAAAATAGATCAATAGCGGATAGAGCACTTGCTGAAAAAGCTTGGCAAAGAGTAACATCCAGTGACGCTAGTATCGGTGAAAAAGCAGCAGCTTTAGCGGTATCAGCAGCAATGAAGGGTAAAACGATGTTTGGAGGTGGAAAGAAGAAAGGAGGTGGAAAAAGGAGGAGAAAACCTGCAAAGAAACGTGGAGGAAATATAAGAAGAAAACGACGATCCACCGCAGGTAAAAATAAAAAGAAACAAACAATATGGTCAATGATAAAAAAAGGAGGAGGATTATACCTAAGACCGTATCGTGTGTATTAAACAGAAAAAAACAATTATTAATTCCAAATAAAGAATTAACAGATAAAGAATTAATTACTTATGTTTCTTGTTTAAAAATTCCATTTTTTAGAGGAGTATTTATGAAAGATGCATTACCTGTTAAAATTTGGAAAAATGAAACCGGAATAGTAAATTTAGATAATAGTAAAGGATCAGGCACTCATTGGGTATGTTATAAGAAACTAGGATCAACTATTTACTACTTTGATAGTTTTGGTAATCTCCCACCACCAAAAGAACTACAATATTACTTTAAAACAGCTAAAAATGTACTATACAATTATAAAAGAGAGCAACCTGATGATACGGTAATCTGTGGACATTTATGTTTAGATTTTTTAACAAAAAGCGTTAGTCAACTTTAAGATGTCTTCCTATACAGTATCATTAACTGGAACTTCATCTACTTTGCGAAGTGTTCTTTTCCCTGCGTTACGTTTGGAAAAAGATAAATTATGGGAAGCCGCATTATTAGATATAACAACTTATAATTCTATTCCCAACGTTACTGAAAATGTTAATGACAAAATACATTATTACAAAACAAAAGATAAAAATACAAACAAATATTCAGATATACAAGTATTTAGTTTACCCACTGGAGCATATGAAATTGATGATATAAATGAAGCGATACAAAATCATATGGGAAAAGATAATATAACAATAAAAGGAAATAACAATACTATGAAAGCTGAAATTAAATCTAAATATTATATAGATTTTAGCAAAGAACATTCAATTGGTAGTTTATTAGGATTTCCTAAAACAACAAAAATTTTAGAACCTAATATTAACCATTCAGGTACTAGAACTGTGACAATAATGAAAGTTAACAGTATAGATGTTACATGTAATATTATACATGGTTCTTATAGAGATGGTGAAAATACTCATATATTGCACACATTCTATCCAACAGTCGCTCCGGGTTTTAAAATTGTGGAAAAGCCACAAAACTTGGTGTACCTACCATTAAACACCAGTTTTATTTCAGACATTGTGGTGAACATACTAGATCAAGACGGAAATCATATTGATTTTAGAGACGAACCTATAACTATACGAATACATATAAAATCAACCGTATAACAATGGGGTTATCATTTAAAAAGAAAGAGCTGACTGGTAAACAAGTCAGTAGCACGTCAGCTATAGAAGGATTAACAAGTGATAACATTCGTTTTCTAGAAGAAATTGGATTAAAACTTATTAATAATGGAAATATTGGATATAGCGCAGGGTCCGACATTCGACGAAACCTTATGGGAAAAGGAATATCATACGCACAACCCTTACGCTTCGTCAAAATTAAACAATAATGATGAAATTAGAATTCCCATACAACAACAAGATATTTATACACTTCCATGTGAAAGTTATTTATATATCGAAGGAAGAGTAACAAAAAGGGATGGAACCACTGCAAGTACTGTTCCGTTCATAAATAACCCCATGGCATATTTGTTTGATGAAATAAGATATGAAATTTCCGGAGTTACAGTAGATTCAACAAAAAAGGTGGGAATTACAAGTACATTAAAAGGATTAGCATCTTTAACACCGAGTGAAAAAAATATGCTGGCCGCCGCAGGATGGGTAGCACCCGATTCCAGTACAATCACTCCAAACACTTCAGGCAATTTTGACTTTTACATTCCTTTAAGATTACTTTTAGGCTTTGCCGAAGATTACCGAAAAATAATAATAAACGTAAAACAAGAATTAGTTTTGTTAAGATCATCAAACGACAAAGATATTATTCAAGCAACTGATGGAACAACGGAAGCTACTTTAGAATGGAAAATGCAATTAGACAAGATTGTTTGGAGAGTACCGCATGTACGGTTAAACGATCAGAATAGAATTTCATTATTGAGAACTTTAAAATCAGATCGTGATATCGTAATACCATTTAGAAGTTGGGAGTTTCATGAATATCCGGTTTTACCGGAAACACAACGTCATACATGGACTGTAAAAACTTCTACTCATTTGGAAAAGGCAAGATATGTAATATTTGGATTACAAACAAAAAGAAGAAATGAAATAACTAAACATGCTGGTGAATTTGATCATTGCAAACTTACAAATTTTAAGGTGTTTCTAAACTCGCAATTCTTTCCATACGACAACTTCAACATAAACTTTACAAAAGACAGGTTTAGTGTTTTGTACGATATGTATGCAAGATTCCAAAATTCATATTATGGAAAAACAAACACACCTTTATTAACGCCAAACCAATTTAAATCTAACTATCCGATTGTTGTAGTTGATTGTTCCAAACAAAATGAATCTGTAAAATCTTCCAGTGTAGATATAAAAATAGAAATGGAATTTGAACAAAATGTACCTAAAGATACATCTGCTTATTGTTTAATTTTACATGATAAAATTGTTACATATACACCTTTAACCGGTATTGTAAAAGCAGTGTTGTAAAATGAAAAGAAAAAAAAATACCCCCCACCACTCGGCTATAAAAGCAGGAGCGGGAACGCAAATTGTTTAGTTGACTGTCTACAGTTGTATGGGTAACATCGTCTACAGCATTATAAACAAAATGAGTTCTTTATCAGTTGTACAAGGCGTTTCCGAAACAACACCTTTATTGGAAAATGATGATGATAAACATTTTGAAGAAAATGTTGTAAAAGAAATTGATGAGTTTTTAAAGTTTGGAAAACAAAATAAAAAGTTGGAAAATAATAAAACAAACGTAAGAAAGAAAAGAAAACTTGAAGAAAATATTCCACCGAACATTTTAACTGAAGTTTTCCTTCGCATCTTTTATCCTATTTCATCTTGCATGAGTAAAAGTGTGTCGATAGGATTGGTAAAATCATTAGACTACTCTCCCGCAGTAATACTAAGCCATGGTACAAAGATGGTTTTATTTTCAGAAAATGCTTGGGATTCCTTTTTAAAACATCTACATCTTATTGAATGTTATTTAGCCAACAGTTTCTTTGGAAGAAAAACTAACATTCGACTTTTGGATTGTGACAATGAAATTGACATTATTAAACATCGTGGCCAACAACAAGTAAGAATTAGAGACTCGACACAATTTGAAAATAAAATTCTACTAACACGTGAAGAATTCTACATTTTAAACTATGCAACATCACCTATCACTAGGTATATGAAACAATTGGTATTTTCAAGCTCTGTTATTAAGGAATATCTGGTAGATGCATGCGAAAAACAACCTGACAGCACTTTACAATACGGACCAATAGATACATCCATTTTTAATAGAATACCTCACGAAGTGGAAATGTGGAGGCAGTTGAGAAACTTTGAACCTTTTACTGAAATCGCAACGGAAGCTACAGAAGAAGAAACCAACAACAACAATACAGAAGAAGAAACCAACAACAACAATACAGAAGAAGAAACTTTGGTAGTTTAAAAAAAACTACAATGTAGTTTAACAAAAGAATAAACCGTGGGGTAGGCCTACTGGGGACGGTGCCCACGTTAAACATACACCAACGCGCCTACAACTGTACGGCCTGGTTTATATATCTAACCTACCGTGGTGTGGAAAACAGTTAATCACCAGACATCGTGATGAGCGGACTGGATGAAGAAATGGCAGCAAAACCTTGTGTAATTGAATTTCAAGCATTTCGCGGAAACGATGATAGATTTATTATAAAAGAATTGGTGATTTTAGATTTGCTCACACAAGTAGCATACCCGTTTTTATTTGAAGCACCGTTTTCTATCCATGCACTAAAGTCAAAAGCTAAAATAACAAACAGATGGTTAACAAACAATTTTCATCATATACATTGGTTTGAAGGTTTTCTACCGTACAACAATGTACACAAAATTATGTTTCATTTCTGTAAACAATTTACGCACATATACACCAGAGGATTGGAAAAAAGAAGTTGGATACAACAGTACACAAACAAAGAAGTTTTAAGCATAAAAATGGACAAAACCTTTCATTGTGATGTTAGAAATATTTGTGTTTCTACAATAGATCCGAAACACAACCAATCTCAATGCGCATTACAAAACGCATATCACTTGGCTGCTTACTTACAAGAAAAAGAAGAATGTGGTGGGGGTTACGAAGGTTATAAATACGAGGAAGCAACACACCCCGAGTATCACTCCAACTCCATACTCCGAACAGACAACATCTCCAGTGAAGAACATGGCATCACAACAGTTTCTCCAATGTTTAGTTGAACAATTCAACTTACATTCAAAATCAAATACTCTAATTATCAAGAAATGTTCAGAATTAAAAGAACAGAAACATTATATTGTTCATGAAATGAAAAAAGTTGATACAACGCATGGAGACGCAGTCGTCGCATCTTTATCCGATGCACCATATACACCAGGTGATGAACCAAAGTTTCAAGTATATCTTCCAAAACGATTCGTCCAGTTGCTGCAAAATGAAGATCTGCGGGAAATTCAGCCAGGATCATTATATTTGGTGTCACACGGAATGAGCGGAAACAACTCTACGGAACTTACTCTGCACATCGCACAAAAATAACATTGTAAAAAAATGTTTTAAATAAAAAGATAAAAAACAACATATCAGTATATGTTTTTATATACTGATATGTTGTATTTTTTTTAAAAACTCAAACGGATGACCTTGAACTTTTAATCGATGGTATTATTCGATTATTTTGATCGATAGTTTTATTCGATAGTTTTATTCGAATACTTTATATAAATACGAAACCTTAACGTTGAGAGGCTCAGTTCTGTTTAAGACAAGCTACAACCAACATGTCATCCAAAAGAAATAATGTACCACTTTTATCTTATTGTTGCAAAGAGAAATGTTTTAAAATACCTGAAGATCAAGTTGACGGAAAAGCTTGTACAAAATGTAATTCTTTCTGCTACTGTAAATGTGGTTGCAAAACATATCAAAAGAACCGGTTGGATAAACTAGAAGAATTGCAACATCGACTCGGTCTATTGTGGCAACGATTAAATGCAAAGTGATTAAACAAGCGTCTACAATTTTTATCCCCACCACTACCCCCACCACTAGCCCCACTACTATCGGAGGTACCCGCAGCACCGGCTTTGCAATAGTCATTCCTGCTACACCTCTCGTCGAGTAAACAACTCTAGTCATGTCTCTCAACATTCGCGGGATTCACTACAACACTATCAATCTTACAACCTACAAGGATTTGGAAATTTTTAGTGAAGAACTAAAACAACTTATAACCACTGGGTTCGGTTTATCTTTGGAACTTTATGCAACAAACAATCAAAACGAAAAGAATGTATTTTTGCCAACTTACAACAACAACAAAAAGAATGAAAATAAGCAAGAAATTTCACCACCGACAACAACTTACTTTTCAAATTTGGGAGCAAACTTTTCAACCTTAATGTAAAATAAAAAAAAAATCTTGCATTTTCGGATCTTCCGAAAATGCAAGATCTTTTTAAAAACATCCTCACCTGACCTTGACCCATTTCCGGACATTTAAAGTTTAAATACCCAGCACAGCCGGGCATTTAAACTTTAAATGCCCACCATACACGTCACAGCTACGTCACAGCCTCTGACGTCACCAGACCGGATGTAGCTGTCACTTTTGATTAATGCGTTTTGGCCCAGAAGCCCCACTATTGCACTACTGGGATGCGCTCCGATAGTACAGTGTTACTGCGTCACAATCTCGGGAGGTCCGGCTGGTGTTTATGTGCCATGAACCGAGATCCAATATGAGGCGATGGACCACACGGCGACAGTCTTGATTAGAGTCTGGACGGAGACAATATCGGGCAGTAAACAATATCTGTATTAGTGTCGCTTAGCCAATCAATAATCGTTTACAACTTGGTTATTCGATAACCAGCTCAGAATTACTTGATTGGTTTATGCTTCAGGCGTTTATTTTAATTTTTGTCAATGAAAAAAAGAGGGTAAATTTTGGAATCTCTCTCCATCGTTGAAAAGTCATCGTTGAAATCCATCTGCTATGTTTAAAGTAATTCAAATGGCGGACATGGATTCCGTAGTTTTGTTAAAACTTTGGAACCATCCATATGTTTTATACATTTAATTATAATGAGCATTTCATGGCATTTTCTCGCCATCAGAGCCTTCCTCAAGCACACAAGCCTTTAAGTTAAAACGTACCAAAAGACAACAGGTTAGTTTTGCTCTATTGTTTTAACCTCAAGGATTGTGCTGATGACGCCCCTGGGACAGAGGGGGAAACAATTGTTCACGCTGGACTTAAATATTATTCTGGACTGCTTATAAGACGGTTAATCATAACTGAGCGACTTCGAGTAACAATTCCTGCAAACCAGTAAGTAGAAAAATGAATAATAACTTTATTAATCGTGCGTGAGGTTCGGTTTATCATCCCAACTAGGGTTGGTTTGATTCATATACTGAACTATACTGAATATAACGAATTTATCAACAGCGCAACGCGAGATCGCATGTCGTCAAATCGGGTTCTTGTCATATAACTTGCTGATGCAGTTGATTTATGGAATACATTTGTTTTATCATTGTAAAATTAAGTAAACATTTTCATAGTAACAAAAGTATATTGAACTGTTATTACAGTAATGGAATAATAATGTAATTTTTCGATATCGCATCATGAGTATTGATAAAATTTGTGCATATAATGTAATATTGAAGGTATGAAAACTGCGCTGATTTAAAACAACGAGTGACATTATAAGTACTTTTATATACTTTGAAATAATATAATGTATCTATATAACAATATACTTTGAAATAATATAATGTATCATATAACAATAGCGGAATTATTAAACGGAATGATTAAATTAAATTATCAACACAAATACTTCAAAACAAGTTATTTAAACTAAAGAAATTAAAATATTATGCTCCTATCGAATTAAAATAATTAAAAAGTATTACACCTGTGAACATGGTCACTGTTTTAAATACAATAACTAAAACTAGAAATCGTTTTCTTAGTTTCTTTTTTACAGTAAAACAAGCCATAGGATGACACAATTAGGAGCCGAACCACGCGGCGATAACTCCTGAAACAAAACAAAACCATAGTTAATGCCTTCTTTGTGTGGCTTTGTGTATATGAGTTGTTATACAGAGTGTTTTTTTTAAACGCAACCCACTTTTAAGATTGAATAATACTCATATAATATGAAATGAGTATTGTTCTATTGATCTTTACATTTTATACAACCTATAATTTAAGTTTGATCACATTTAGTATACATTACATGCTCAAACAGTCCGCTATTGGCATTTTTGTTCAAAGTTATGTTCTTTCCATCAAGTTCCCAAACACGTGTTGCTCTTTGAATTTCTTGCATTAAATTTGTTGTTTGTTTTGAGGTGCTGAATATCCTTTGAATTGTTTTCGTAGGGCTTAATTTTTAAGTATCCCCAAATAAAATAATATAGTGGGGTCAAATCCGGGGATCTTGCGGGAAATAATCCTTCACCGATAAAATGAAGTTTTGGGTTGCGTTTTGCGTTTTTAATGTGTGTCTTTAAGCACGATGACTCGCGTAAAAGTGGTCCGATCTAAATTAAATTTGCCACAGATATGTGAAGTAGTATTATTCTACGAAAACAGTTCACAAGATATTCAGCTCCTAAAAACAAACATAACAAATTTAATGCAGATAATCCAAAGAGTTACCTTGCAACACATGTTCGGGAATTTGATGGAGAGAGTATAACTTTATACAAATGCCAATGACAGACTGTTTGAGCACAAAATGTAAGCTAAATGTGATCAAACGTAAATAGTAGGTTGTATAAAATGAAGAGATCAATAAAACAATACTCATTGCATATTTATATACGTATTATTCTATCTTAAAAATGGGTTGCGTTAACAAAAACACCCTGTAGTATTGAAACTAAGATCCAAAGTTTAAGACAGTTTACTATTAGTACGGTGTTTCGGTTATCCTTAAACCCAAATTGCACTAAAACTACCCGTAACATCCTGTGTTATCTTAAATGAGTTAGTTAATCGATATCAGTTGTCTGAGTTGGCTGCTTTCATCCGTAAATGACAAACTTAAATCTCTTTGAGAATTTTTTCCACAACTAGCAGTGATCATAAAAACATAATACCATTGACGTTGTAATCAGTAACAATACTGATAATGAAACAATAGTAACGAAACAAACGTATACATTATGAAAAACATAACATGGTAAATTGTTAAAACAAACATTTGTTATGACTATATTTACAACCAAATGCGTTCCGGTTATTAGCAGTGTAAACCACTGCTAATCGTTTGTTTTGCCAACGCATATTACTCCGCAGATGCTGCCTTCGCATTGTTTTCTCAGTCAATCATATTTGGCGAGAACTATGGGCTTGCGTTTGTAAAAATTACAAAATAAAATTTTCAGGCCCTCAATCCAAATAAAAAATCGTTAGTGGGTGAATTTAAACAGTGAAAATATCATACTTTGTCAAGTTTAAAAATCAACACAAAATTTCTTAATTGATGTCAATTATCTAGTCAAAATGTAATTCCAAACACGATTTCATGTAAGGTCATGAAGAAGACGTAGTCAGGAAATATATGACATAAAAGTAGTAGTGATCTAATTAGTAGCATTGACTTTAAATCTCTTGAGACATCCCATTCTGTACAAAAATCTGTCGTCAACAATCGTAGCGGATTTCAGGCGAACTAGTTGGGTAAACCGTCCCATGCAGTGTCGCACCTAGCGGCAATGGCTGGAAGCTCGCCCGGCTCCGCCCTCAGTGCAGCGCGCGTACACGTGGCATGACGTAACTGACGTGCGTATCCCCTCTCTCTCCCCCCCCCCCGCTTCCGCCGCCACAACGCCAGCGCCGCCAGCCCAAGCCAAATCAGCCTTCTGCTCGCCGATGCGCCTGTGATTCTTTACGTTTACGATTCCGTCGCCGCCTCTAAGCCCAAGCCTTACACTCGGAATTCAGAGTAGGACAGAGCCCACGAATAGGAAACAATGAAGAATTTATTCATTCTTTCCTATTTGGTAATCATTAGAAAAATTATAAAGCTTGTCATTTACCTTGAGGGTGTTATTTTAAACACTTCTCAACCACCATCATTGAAGGAACAACAACACGAACATTTGGAGAATAATTGTTGTGCATTGTTTAAGAATACAATTAATTGGTTATATTTGTAACTGTATGAAATTTCACATGTAATCTCTATACCTTTTTATAAAACCAAGCAAGAACCGTTTTGATGTAAATAATATTTTATTGACCCGACAATCATAAGCTGAGGCCACACTGACTAGTGCTAGTGATAGTGTTAGTGATTCTGTTATTCCTTCTTTGGTTTTAACTGAATAACCTTAAATCCAGCTTAGAGTAGACTGGCTGACATGGATAAAAACATTTATGCTTTCGACCTTTTATATTAAGGAATAAAATTTAATCAATATAAAAATTTAGCCATTAGGTGAAATTCCTGAAAACGTACATGAATGTTTGTTTTAAAACTTCATTCTTTGGAAAATTCGTTTGGAATCAACCTTAAACGTGCTGTCCCAAGCCTCGAAATTCTATGATTTTGTCGGGCGAGGCCCCCGGGTCTTTGTTGGGGGCGTTATCGGCGTTATCCATTACGTCTGCAGCAGTAGCCTACATTGGTATTAATTTTATTACAATGTTACTATAATAATTAGTAGTTTTTAATTTTGGCTAGGCCTCTAAGTTATAAACACCGCGGTAATAACGGTACCTGTCAAGTGCGTCCTTTTTCAACACTAACCTTGGGGCACATTTTAATTTTAAAACATTTTAAACGACCATAACTTTGGTGGTGAACATGATATTAACCTTGGGTTTGCGGCTTTTTATTTGCGACAGAATGTTTGTGGAAAACATTTCTATTGTAGGAATAAGAAACAAATTGAAACAAAATGTAGACAACTAATTTTTAAGAACTTCAACAATTGGATGAAGTGCGGTAGCGATTCCTACCCTCACCGAATGTTCTTGGTCAGAAAGATTTTACCAGGAAAACTGCTTTGGAAGGTTAAAGAGATTTCAAAAGGTATTCTTCAATCTGGAGGGAAGCATGGTAGCTATCACAAGAAAGCGAGACTTTTAGAACAAAAATTTGTGTTCACAATCTTTTTACACTTTATTTTTCCTAAACACACATTTTTATTTGGATTTGTTAATCATTTAAGGCAATTTTTAGAGGCAATCTTCCTTCGGGACTACCAGACGTTAGCTAACACTCTTAACATTATACGAATCAATTTAATTTTACCTTTAATACTTCTTACATTTATTAGAATAAAAGGTAGAATCAGAGGCATACGGATTGCTCCCCCTGCAAAACAGGTCAGATTTTAAGGGGCAAATGTAAATTTATGAATATTTTTTAACAACCAAATGTCTCAGAAGATCCAGTCCACATGCTCCATCTTGACATTTTCCATTATTTTAAATAATATTTTACTTCAGGGAATCATTACAAGTCTAGGGAAAAACGTTTTTGGTCCTTCTAAATTTTTACTCCCTCCATCTAAAAAGTGGGAGATAAAATTTTTTGAACAGAAACCCAATTATGTTGTATAACATTTTAAAGGGCACAATGAAAGGAGAAGAATGGTTTTGTTCGAAATTTAATGTAAATTTAATTTTGTATTTTTGCAAAGTATAATATTTAAAAAAAACGCAGGTTTCAAGATATTTGCTAAACATTAAAACAAATTACATTTTCCCTCCTTCTAACTCCCTTCCCACCCAAACCCGACGCTCAAATTAGGGTAACTTTTGTTTACATTTTGGGGGAAGTGTATTGAACACATTGGTACCAGCTAGAAACCTTTTGGATGTCCAGGTTTAGGTCTAATTGCACCGTACTAATATGAATGTGACGAGTAAAATTTTCTGTATCACATTTTACCCAAAGAACAAGCCTAAGAATATATACGGCAATGCAAGCATCGATTTACAATTATAATTCAAGTCCAAATATAAAAACAAACCACTCGGTTGTATTGAGCAACCGTCGCCGCCGCGCTACGCAGAACAGTGTCAGCGTCAAAGCAACCGCGCAGCGGTTGGGGTCGAGTGACCTTGACGGAATCCTCCCTCCTCCCCCGACATTGTGTTTAAAAATTTATTCAGAGAAAACCCAAGTTTTTTGCCTTCAAGTTCTTTTTCTGGTTTCTTTTTCCTATACTGGCTACCAGAGAGTCGTTTTCTCCCCTCCATAATTTAATTTAGCCTACACTGCTACACAAAACAGATTTTCAAAATATAGTCTATCAGTAACACACGGAATCCCAGTCAGCTAAAACTAAAGTCGTTATATCCTTATTACTGGAAGTGGCACTAAATTTGCTAAGGTTGGTAAGCAAGTTGGGATGTTAATAAACTAATCATTATTTTTGTACATAAACTAATCTGTGAAATGAGTCAAACTGTTGATTTAGCTGGCCAAGAAATGCATTTTTCAAGATTTGCATTAGGCCTAGTTCTGTTTAATTGTGTCTTTGAAATATCGACAAATAAGATAATTTCATCTGATATTTCATGTTACTGTTCCCCAAGATTTACATTTGTCAAAGCCTTTAAAAAGTTTAAACCAAAAACAAAAGTTATTTGAATTCATTTCACGAAACAAATGATGCACTATAGTCTACTCGTACTCAGGGCGTCTTGAAACGGCGCGTTCCTAAATTACTTGTCAGCAGATCACTTCCCTTTACCTAGGGAAAGGGTTGTTCAAGTGATTTCGTTGCTTACGACTGTATTACGCCTGTCGCCTGGTAGGCCTATAGTCGATTTTTTATTGCTTCAAACAACAAGTAAATGTAAACAATTTATTTTTTAGATTTGTCTAAAATGGCTCTTACAACATATCGACATAGTCAGGTGTATGCCTATATTCAAAAAGCCAGGGCTGTGTAAGTTTAGTTGTGCTATCAGAATGGTACTTAGGTTTTTTCTTAAAACTGCGAACTTTTTCAAGCAGGGGAATATTACAAATGAACGCGTTTTAAATGTCATATAAAATTAAATAGTCAGGCATGTATATATCTAACATCTAATAACGGCTTTCTCTGTTATGTCCCTTTTTTTCCCGACCTACTCAACCAATTTTCACGATTGAACTATTTTAAAGCTTATGATCTAGCGCACGGCGGACGAGTAATTAAAAAGGATATTTCGTTTGGGGCCCCCAAGCTTTTGATTTGTTTCTAGAGGGCGCTTTAAAATGTTGACCTATTTTCCTTTTATTGCACGCACAACACAACTATCCTCGGCCGTTGACACGAGCAACGCTGATAAGGCCCATTCTATACGAACGACAAATGCGTCGCGCTAAAGCCGCCAACGCCCAGTAGTGAAAACCGACCTTCTATACGAACGCTACTCTCGTCGCGCTATGCGGGCGCTTTTGCCGTCGCGCTATCCTTCCAACCTTCTATACGGACGGCAATGTCGTTGCGCTTAACCAGTTTTTGCCTAGGCTTAGGTACGAGTGGGTGATGAACAAGGGGTGGTTTACGGTCTTTGCTTAGGCCTAATGCACGTAATACCTGAATAATAACTGTTCCGCCGATGTACAAATAAAGAAATAAACTAGAAATATGTGTATCCTCTCCTTAAATTTTCACTGATCCATAAATTAATTTTTACATCAGGGCTAGCTTTACTTTGAAACAGTTTGCTAAAGAATGTTTGATTATTGGATTTTTATTACATTAGATTACTCTGCTACAACTTATCTAGCTGCTGCAATCTTCCATCCAACACTGTGCTTTGATTTGTTTGTTTGAATAGTCTTTAGACTTAACGTCATAAATTGGTGGGTCTTTCTCTGTATCAAAAATAAACTTTTCAGTGTCGAACATTGTTGAGTCGAAGGTCACTAGCTCACAAAGCAGATTCACAACGAGAACGCTGGGCTTCCCACTACAACGCTGACGGCAATTGCGTCCGTATAGAAGGAACCTCGCTGCAATGCCGTCGCGTTAATAGCGTTCATTGCAGGGCAGGTCGCGTTGAAAGCGTCAACGCCGAGTGAGCAGGGCTACCGCGCGCGGCAATAGCGCCCATATAGATGCTACACAGTAACTCCATTGACCTGCAAAACGAAATTTAGTGCGACGCTAGTAACGCAACGCATTTGTCGTTCGTATAGAATGGGCCTAAGAAGACGCCAGCTGATTTATTGCGAGGTGAGGGTGGTAAGTAGTGTCTCGACAATACTGTCCGGAACAGCCTCCTCGTTTGCGTGGTAGGTCTACTATGAATCCTATTACTTTAAATGAGCAATGAATATTTATAAATCCTACCTCTAAAACGGCTCTGACGATTTTGATAAAATTTTGCATGTAGGTGTAGTTTTTATTTTTAAGTTCACATACGTGGTTGAATTTGCTGTAGAAACGCAAATTTTTTTAGAAAACTTAAATTTATAATTTTTAACATGGGGTCATATGAGTTGCCAATAACAACAAAAAAGTAAACAAAAGAATCATCAGCTGTTCATGGCAAAGCCACTTAAAACTTTTATAGCACGTTGCCAGTACAGTAGAATAGAACAGGGATAATACAATTGAGTACAGATTGTAACATAAACTAAACAAACGTACTTAACTTTTTATAATTTTAAATTACGAAAAACTCAAACCCCTTAATTATTATAAAATCAGAAAACCTTAAATTTAAAATATTTTTTGTTATAGTTCAGTGAACGTACATAGTTAGTGCATTTTGAAACAAACCCCACATGTCAACTTCTACCATATGGCTTTGAATCAAGCTTTAGCACCACATGTTTGATGTAAACAAAGCAGACGTTTTTCAATCTTTTTAATCCCAATGCATTTTAAATGGAAGATATTTTTCGTTATTTCTCATTTTCTGGTATATTTGGACATAATCTGCTATTTTTCCCGACCCCCTGGGTCCGAGACCTTTTATTTGAGCCATCTCCTGTCATCCTGCGAGCTGGCAAACTCTCATGCACAACTTTGATTTAAAAAAATCGCTTACAGAATTAATATTATAGATAGATAGATAGAAGATAGATTATTTGTGACGCAAGATCATATAATTTGCATTTTCTGTTATATTGTGATCTGTTAACGAATGGCAGTGTCGAGCAATTCATGAAGGCACCGTTGGCATATACAACATTCGTCACAGCGCTTGGCCACTGAAACGAGCAATGAGAGCATCGATTAGAAAACAAAGACCGAATAAATTCAATGAATATTCAATGAATACATGTACATTTGAAAATGATACTGCTTTCCCCCGAGCGAAGCTCGGTCCCCAGATATTTCACATTAAACTGTGGAAGTATGGTTGGAGAGGGGAGACTTGAGTGTACGGCGCCGGCGGGCGCAGCGGCATTAGCGGCAGCGGAAGCGGTGGTCGGGTCGGGGAGCGGGGAGTAAGGGGGGACTGACAGCCGTAGAGGGCGCTATCTTGTGGCGAAGCCATGAATTAAGACCGTCCGCTGCGCTTGTAGCGCTGTCTCGCGGAGGCTCAGACGAACTAACTGAACCAACCGATCCTGGCTCAGGTCCGATCGCTACACCTGCGCCGTATGCGTGGTATGTCTCAAGAGATTTAAAGTCAATGTTAGTAGTAGATAAGTCATTGATCAAAAAGATCGTGACTCAACTATGAAGTTTTGGTAGTTTTTATTTTATTTTTTATGTTTTTATTTTTTACCTACGCGACAGCTTTAGGTTGGGGAAAATTCCAAGGCCTATTAAAAACTAGTATATTTACAGTATTTGATTTAAAGTGAAACCGAGCAAAGGACCGTTAAAATACCATTTCGAACTGTGGTCCGTTTGAGGTCGAGTCTGTGGCATGCGGTCTTCTGATTTTCGTAACTAGTTTGTAAATTTTTTAATTACTTGAAATTTCACCCACATTATATAGGATTACTAAATACTCTGTGTACTCTTGCGGGCCATATATAAAAAATTAAATATAAAATCTTAACACAATGATAAAGATTTGCAATAAATATAATAAAACAAGAAAAATGTTTCTATGAATTACACTTTTTTTATCGAATAACCACAGTTTTTCTGACTGTTAACATATTTTTGACATAATTTGATTGATCATGACAACAAACTGAGAAAATTATAGAGAATGGATGTTATTGTAAATATAATAATACGTTTTTACACACTATCGAACTTAACATGAACAGTATTCCTAGGATTTTGACAACGAGGGTGTTGAGTAAAAGTGTTACGATACATATCAACCCCCTCAGACTTAGTGTTATTTCACGCTCCTAGCCCGGTAAGACACTCCGTTCATAGTACATAAGTACAATCTCCCACTACAAACGGGGTTTCGAAAATAAAAATTTTTATGGTTTTTGCGTGGGTAAAGGAATATAGAAGTATACTATTTCTATTTTCGCTTCCAGCAACTACATGAATGATTCGATCTTCTATGTGATTGTGAAACTTTATGGAAAATTAGGTTATTGGCCAATACACATTCATTATGTATTTTATCTCACAGGATTCAGATCGAGAATCTGCCCTTAGCGCAATTTCCGCCTATTATATACATCCCGAGTTACACCTCTAATTCTCATTAGTCGAATTGGTCAACAGGATTAAGATGAGGGCACGGTGCGTTGGAAGTTCTAGGTTTGAACCTCTTAAGTTGTAATGATATGTTATATTCAAACACCAATATAAACCCAATTTTAAATTGGGGTTATGAATTTATTAATGGTAGCCAATTCATACAATTTGTCCATCATTGGGGAAACAGGAACCTTTATAAAGTTCGAACAATGACAAACGTTGCACCTTCTTACTTCAACCTAAGGTGGAATCACCAGCTGCCACATAAAGTGTTGTTGTAAAGCGGTTAAAAATACATGAGAAAAAATTATAAAGAAAAACGGTCCGTTTGTTAATTTGTGAAAATTTTGCTTTGCATGATATAATGTAACTGGAAACAGCCACTTATTCAGCGGGCACACCCGCGGGTATCTGATGGTTACAATATTTCTTTTGCATAGACTAATATTGTCCTCAATTCTCTAAACCTAATCTATAACTTAAAAAATTCAACGTTGCTTTACTAAAATTAGCTGATTACTGATTTGCATTACTTTTTATAGTGGCACCTAAATTACCGAGAACTGATAAGTAAATTTACCGTTTAGTTATCGGCAAAGAAAACATCAATAAGGCATAGAAAATAGCTATGATGTAAAATAAAATGTAATACGACGTAAAATATTTTATTGATAACATTAAGTTATCCGAGTCCAGCAAAATTACATTTGATACAATAAATTCTACACTGATTAATGACGTCATTCCCGGAACAAAACCTAGGCAAAGTCCAATCACCGATCCTCGCCAGATGTGCCCTAGTCATTACGATGAAACATTTCCAACAACAATCAGGACACTTACTGCCTAAGAACGAGTTTTACACGCTGTTTTAATGTTTATAATCAAGATAAAGTATTGTAATTGACGAATTATTTTTTGTGTACTTGATTATACATGGTGGATTGAATCTGTATTTATTTACTTAGAAAAAAAATGTTTACAGCAGAGAATATACTCCAATGACAGTACACAAACAAAGTCAGAGGTGTCGTAGTGTTTTCTGCACATTTTAGCATCACTTATTTAATTTAATTTAATTAGGAAAATTAACCGATATTACAGAATGACTGTAAAATATCTTATATGCCGGCAATAATACCCTTTAATAATTGGTTATAGCCAAATAATTTTGCATAAAAAATAAATAAAAAATCAAAGCATTTCAAATCAAAGCAGCTTTATTTCAAAAAATAATTGTTACAAAATATACATAGAGGTCATTTTCTACACTGTACTTTTACTGTACTACACTGTATAACAAATTAGCTGGTTGGCTACTAATCGCATTAAATAATGTTTTTAATACATATTTTATATCCATCATATAGTTGCATCACAGATGTTGTGAAAATGTTCAATCTCACTGGTTTCAGAGGTTTACGTTATGTTTAATAGGAAAAATTTAAAGGCATTTTTTGGATTCACCTATAAAAGTAGACAAGTTCATTAAAAGATTTATTTGTCTATCTTACTACAAATAAAATACAGTATTTTTAAAGGCAACTTTAAAATTAAAGCTATTTGATAAACCTTGATCAAATGAAATAAAATTTGAGCTGTTAAAACAACAATGCCATTAAAGTGCTTGCTCTTTTACTCCCGAGTTGTTCCGTTATAAAACAAAACCCTCCAGTAAAACTGTTATTTTAATTAAAATTAAATTACAAATATTTTGTTTACTCAGCTCGAACGGCGCGGCGAGAGACGATAAGGCACACCCGGGGGCGGGATACCTGATGAAACATTTCAGGCCTGGGTCCCTTAAACATCGAATAAACGTAATTCACAATTAACGCAACTTCGTAAACCAAGTACTAAAATGTACTTTAAATATACTGATTTTAAACGTAAATTCTATAAAAATATATCGAATGTGACATCTTATGGCGTTTACAGAATTTGGCGTTTATTTTTGCTGCCAAAGATTTTCAGCTATGTTTTTGCTGTTTTCTATTTAAAGGTGTGTGGTGTTTCAATTGAACACAAATATTTCATAACGTGTCGTCTACAACATCAAATTAATGAATGAAAAATATTCAACAAAATAAAAATCTATAGCATTTTTAAATTTCTAAATCAGAATTATTCTGCTATTATACTAGAATCCTACCATTTATGTTTCATCTAAATATTTGTTTAACCTTTGAAATGTTCAATAAATATATTAAGCAATACAAATCGAATAAATTATAAAATGTGTAAATTATTCCTACCAATCTTTATAGTTTCACCAAACGGAAACGTTTTACATAATGACCACTTTAATTTTCAAGTGCCAGTGGTAACAACTTTGATAATTGTTTTCGTTTGCAGTGGTTACTAAATGAAAACCGATGAATACAGAGCAAACCCCTTAAAACATTCTATTCTAATAAATGAATCATTAATGTAGAGAAACGTATTTACACAGAATGGACTACTCGGCTAATGGGATCATTAAACGACTGTTAGGCGTCAAAGGCTTCAGTAACGAGTAGGAAAATTAATCACAGATGTATATTACATGAATTTACAAATAAATTATTTATCTCTCTAACCTTAGTAAAAAGAGAATATGCTGTTTTTCTATTGTTTCAAGTGGTAGTATTATTTCAAGGGTTCCCTAAATCCTAAATATTATTTTGTTTATAAGAAACCTAAATGATTTTTATTTTGTTGTTTCATTTTGTAACTACTGTTTTTCGTTGTTGGTGTAAGTTTTCACAGAAAATTACATTTTAAAAAGTGGCTTACCCCAAGAATAAAAACATACCCCAGTTGTGTAAAAAACTTCTTGATTTGTTAATGTAAATTTAATGGACGCAATAAGAAAAGACAAACGGACACGGTATTTAATAGGAACTAAGATGAGATCAAATCAAATATTTTCTACACTTAGAAGTGTGTAAATAGAATACTTTGCTCTAATGGTGAAGGAGTGACTGGCGTAAATAATGTTTCCTCTTCTAGGATAGATCTAAATGAGAAATAAATCTGTGATTTCTGGTATGTTAGTAGTCTAAATTTCAAAATTTTTAATTCGAGTTCACCTTTTTCACACCCAGCCTAATGGTTGTACCTCTAGCGCCAACGCTAATTTACTAGTAAAAGTAACGCTCATTTGATAAAAAAAAACTTTGAATCGAAGAATTTTACGTGATAACTAATAGAAACATAACTAGGATTTTTTCCCAGTTCAGTTTGTCCCAACATGATGCAACAATAAAAATCAGACCTTAGCCCCAATTTACCGTTTCTGGAGATATAACAAAAATATGGCAGCTCAGATAATTTTTGGAAAATTACATTTAATTACATATAGTTTCACTATAAATTCAAAATTACTTACTACTATTAGGGATGGTTAATTTAAAACCTATACAGGTTTTATATTTAAAATATCCTGAAGTCTATTAGTCTGGTAACGTCATGGTCGACATTATACCGACGGGCTCACCAATCTATATGCTAATTATAACACGTTCAATCGTCAACAGTTTAGCAACAATAATTTTGCATTATTTCAGATTCTCAATCGATAATTTGACGATTTAGTTGAATTATACCTTTTAGGGTATAACATATATTTGTTTTGCTGCATGTCAAGCAAAAAGCAGGTTATCTCCGTTTACCTCGTTTTTATTTTAACGATTATATACGTAAACAAGTGAGATAATATCCACTGTAATGGAGGATTTATATGAGTCGAGTTGGCGGACGAGTTAGACGAGCGAGTCAAACTGGGCGAGTTGGCGGTCGAGTAGGTTATTTGCCTCACTCGCCGAATTTTTAACGGATGTAATTCCAATAATAACACCGGGCGAGTCAGTCGGACGAGTAGCAACTCGCCCGCCTAACTTGCCAGCCAACTCGACCCGTTTGAATTCACCTTAAAAAACGGAACCTCTATTAAATCACAAAGAAAACCTCCGTAAAGAAGGATCCTTAAAGAAAACCTCCGAGGAAAGTAAATATATGCTCAGCAAATATCAAAACATGACCTCCAATACTTCAATTAATTCTTACTGTTGAGAAGAAACCGAAAGGTGTGCGACGAGACTGTCTGGTAACTGATGTACACGCCGACATGTGTGTGCAATGACTGGCCGGATGACCCCTTTGGTAGACGGCCTACATGAGTCCGATTAAGCTTACATTTAATCTTAAAAGGACTACTGTAATGGCCATAACTAAAGATTTAAGTTTGTACAATGCACATTTACGGATTGTTTGGTTTAATAATTTTTTATCTTAGTAAAACGTTTGGGTGAGGATTTACGTTATTGTATTCTTCTCAAACAATATAATGGCATACATACCGTAAGATCTTTAACGCATACAGTCATACTGAGAGATCTTTAACTTAATGCATACGTACACTGAAAGATCTTTGACTTAGTGCATGCATCCATTCTAAGAGATCTTTAAGTTATTGCACTCACACTTACTGAATCTTTGACTAAACGCACTCAAACATACTGATTGTTCTTCGACTTAACGCTAACGCCCATACCGAAAGATCTTTAATTTAAAATAGTGGGTACTTTATTAAGCCACGCTTCTCCTGATAGAATATTTTTCTCTTTTGTGGATTAAAGCTAAAAGGAGGTTGCCCGGTACATTCTGAATCGTTGCCTCGATCTATGAATGAACAATGAACACTCAGACGTATAGAGTCTGTAAAAAAAACATAATAAGTTCGTTACACTATATTTTAAGAAAATATGCTAGAAAAAGGGTCACCGCAATAACAGGGAACACGTGAGCCCCGGGGCTGTCAGTTACCAACTCTGTTGTGAGTTTAATTGTGTGCTACAAGTTTATCTGTTAGTTCCCAGAGTTCCCATGGCATGTCTCTATAATTACACGGTAATTAATTAAAACTTTTTGTCACATTTGCTCTGTGATGCCACAGCTTTTATTTTAGAAATTAACTAAAATAACAGTAAAAAATACCAATAAAAATAAAATTTTCGCTCCACTTTAGTGAAAAATAACCTGTTTTTGTTTGGTGTTCATCACCTGCGAAAAATCATAATTACATTGTTTATTTCAAAAAACAATAATGACTAAAAACAAGTAATATTTACTATCTTCTTTGGATTTTTGAAAAAAATATTTATTAATGTTTCACCCATCCGATGTTTAGTGAAATTTATCGTTCAAAACGTGAGTGAAAGTGGTTTACATATTCGAGAGTATACTATGTTTGAAGTGTGAGATAACTCACTTTCGACTCTTGTTAGGAAATATATAGTATTTTATACTCTTCCCTATTTTAGTATTTTAAAATACAGATTGAAACAACGTATATGTATGTTAAAACGTAGCGAGGAATAGTAATAAATGTAAAATCGTAGTGTATATGAAACCATACGTAGTGTACTTGTATATAATTTTGTCCTGTTTTGTTTATTTGTTAAGTTTGAGCTGTAGTTGCTAGTTGATGAAACAGTTTAAAATGAGTTCTTTTTTTATAAAATTATTAAAAAAGGTTTTTTGAAATAAACAATATTGTTTGTTATTGCTTGTTTTGAGTGCTGCTCAAGTTTAGATAGAGGAAACGAGAAAATGCATGAAGGCCTTCTAGTTAGGTAGGAACTATTTTAATGACTACGCACCGGGGTTTAAAAAACAGTATAAGCTAAGGGCACTGAAAACAAAATAAAAACCACAAATTAGACACTATAGGGAATTGAAAAGAGATAATTAAAAGAACATTTTTAATAACCTCAATTTCCCCAAGGCCTTATCGGAAAAAGTTCAGGAAATGAAGTGTCATTTAAACATTAGGTTCCACTCCAGTTCTCTTTACATTTCGAGAAAAACCTTGTATTTCCCCCAAATGATTCAACTAATTTATAAAGTATGTTTGGAACTAAAATTTCGCTCAGCAACTTAATAACCTGGTCTTTTGCCAGGGGTTGTAGCCACTTACTGAAGAATAACATTTTTAAATAAAAAAAAAAAATGCATCATATTTTAAATTCAACCAATTAAAATTTAATTTAATACTTTATCATGGTGGTATCTTTCCAAAATAAAATCAGCTTAACGTGTGTTTTCCTAAGCAAGCAGAGAAATAAAATAAGATTTGTTTTGCTGACTTAACATCTCCCCTGCCAACATAAAAACGAAATGTACCTTAGAGAACAATGAATAGCCGTAACGCTCTTTCTTTTAAAAGCAAAGACGTTCACTTACGGCCGGGAATTCCTAGAAGTCTTCATTTTGGGAAAGTAGATTTGAATATTTCAGTAATTTTTAATCTCCGTTTAAGACTTTATTAAATTTTATATTCTTTGCTTGCAAAAATAATATTTTGTGCCTCCTTTAAGGAATAATTTCAAAATGTATAGATAAATAAGATTGTTAATTTGTATAAAGTAGAAGACTGCGCATAATTTCTACTTCAAGGGAATAAAAAGATGAAATTTTTCTTTGAAATTATACTAGTAATTTTAATACGGTACTGCTATTCTAGGAATTAAATTCTGAAAATTGCATTAAGATTAATGCTTAATTTGTATAATTCCGCATGAAGTTTTCTTATGATAATAATAATATGAATTTGTAATATCTGATTTGAGATAAGATTAATAAACCGATTTTTTTATAGTTACCTAGTAAGACATATGTACAAAATATTGCGCTGCCAAAAGGAATTATTACGTTATAATTGTTACCAAATGTTAGGTTTAAAATAATATCTACTCCAAATAAGTATTTATCCAACGTTTTAGCTACTTAGAGTGTTAGAATATTTGAATGTTGACAGTTTCGTTTGACGGCATGTTTTGTAAAGCTTAAGGAGCATCCCTCATACATAAATCAACGAACAAATAAAATGTTTATAAACAATGCACATCGTAAAAAACTTATGATACAAAAAAAAACAAGTTCAGTATAACATTATTATATTAAAAAGCAAATTTAAAACATATGTTATTGCAATAATATTTACTAGAGGTTGAAGTAAAACAAGTACAAAATATTGTGGCGTCAAAAGCAATTACTACATTTAAATGAACGGTTAATTTGACACCTATAATTAATCTGATAGTGATAAAAAATATATACTTTTGGAACTTAAAAATGATATTATACATACCTGGAATCCAGCTCAAAAAATAACTATAAAAAGGAAATTATACTTTGTTCAAATAAATATATAATGTCAATCCTGATAATAAAAAAACTGAAATTTGGCTAGGCTCATCATTTTATGTGTAAGTAAATTAAATACTCGATTTTTGTCTTAAGATTTTGAAACAATCCTCATCAAAGAAAAGTATATGAAACGATTTTTTATGGATTACATTGCACAATTTGCAGTTATACATCATTGCTAAATAATTTACTGTACATATCAGTGGAATAAAAATATTACCTGCATAATATATCTGACCTCATCAAAGTTGGACACACGTTTCTTAATAAAATGATGACGTTTCTAATAAAATGTGCTCACACCAGTCCTGAGGCCACGGTCCACAACTGTGCTGCAAGTTCAACTGGGGCTCAAGTCTGTTTGCCGACTGAGTCTCATGGTCCATTCTTTTGAACAAGTATTAATGTTCTGTTATTAAAAAAAAAAAAAAAAAAAAAAAAAAAAAACGGAGAAATTAGGCATGAACATGGTAATGAATGATGCTGGCTAGTTTTTAAATTAAATAAAACAAGGTACAAAAAGTAAACTACGAATGATTAAATGATTAGGATATAACATTACTTTTTACTAAAATGTAATCCTGAAAAGGCCGGGAACGTAGACCTTTGGGAGGACTACCTTTCGTAAAAATTAGAATTAACTATTTAAGATTACTAAGCACAGGCTCAAACCTAGTCCTCATATAGTCTAATATTGAAATAGAATAAGGGGTACCGGTTTGAAATAGAAAATAAAAATATGAATATTTGCTTATGCAACTACACCACTGTATCAGGTTTAATTTGAAATGTGCAGTTTGCAGGTTTAGTTAAATAAGTTATTTTCTACAAAAATTTGAACCCACAATTGATGGTTTTTATTGGACTTTTCTTCGTGAATTTCTGACTTCTTCACGAGACATTAGGGAAAAACTAGATATCATTTTCAACACAATCATGTTTTTTATTCTTTATTTATATCCTTTATTCTATAGCCCTCCTTGCCCAAAGATAACCAAATTTTTTTTTGCCTTCCACCTTATTTTTTTGTCTCCAACTTAAGAATATCGTGAGAGTCTAAATGCAGTGTAGCGCAGGGATACGGTTATCAGAGACGAATCAGAATGCCGCAACAAGCGCGGCTGATTGATGCGGACGCCAGTTCCGGTTCCGGCCTACAATCAGATGTTTAAACCTTCCATCCTTCCAAAAACCAATATATATATATATATATATATATATATATATATATTTTACGTATGAAATATAAATATTGTATAAACACCAATTAAATTATATGTTTACATAAAATATATGAAAACGCAGATCCAACGCTAGTTCCATGACGAATTGCAAATGAATTATTTGATTTGTAGATAGTCTATCTTCATAAAAGTTTTGAGAAAAATAAATCACTTTAGCTTAACTGAGCTCAGCTGTAATTGTGTGCTCAAATATTCACAATCGCAAAAAAAGGTTAGCTAATTTTGTTAGTAAGGATAAATAAGTTATTTATTTGATTCATAATACAGCCATTCATCAATAATCACCTCAACATAAGTCTTGCGTTGGCATCATAATAATATTTTAACCTTCTAATAGCACCTACTAGGATATTTTTATCGACCTAGTAGCACCTTGAGTTAAATCAAAATTCAGTTAAAAAAATTGATACTTTTGAGTTCTTAAAAGAATTAAGTAGAGTTTGACTAATAATATATTTCCTGTTAAAACAATGTTTCATTATTTTCCAAAATTATTTATCTTAAAAAATATAAGCACCATAATGTCAATATTGTTATAATAAGATGGGGCGAATAAATCTTGCTAAGATGGCTTTCCCCGACACCTGTCGCTCCAGACTATCAATCACTTATGACTGAAATTCTTAAATGATCATCCTGGAAGGTGTACGATAAAAAAATAAAAATTAAAACAGCTTTATTGTTCTAATATAAAATACATAGTGGGGGAACACTGTGAAAATAAAATTATCATTTTACTTTCCATATTTTAGATGCCTCTTATTTAATACAATTTTTAATTTTTGGAAAATTTATCTCGTAATGTGGGGTAAATAAATCCAAAAAAATCGTCTTGATCAGTTTCGTTGCAGGGTCTCCTCAGTAGCTCTCTCAGTATTTCTTTACAATTTTGATCGTCCTCTGAAAAATTTAAATTTAAATTATTTATAAAAGATTGCAAAATATAAATTTACGAAAATTATATAATGTCCTTGCAACGCTAAAGTGGGTTTAAATCAAAGGCGATATTTCTTGAAACAATTAGTTGGATGCATGCTTCCTGTTATTGTCCACCAAAACGCTTAGTTATTCCTGTAAAAATATGTCTCGCAGAAACGCTGTAAAAGTTTACATAGCGCTCCCCCTCTGGCTGTGGGCTACACTACTTTAGGGTCCAGATAATGGAGGGTCTATTTAACGGCTGAGTGGTCTTATCAAAACATCATATATCTCTCATGTCGCCAAGGGAGGGAAGCGAAGATTAGACATTCCACCGATAAACCTAAGGTTCATTAAATCCCCACAGCTAATGCCGCAAGTTTGGCCAAGAATTACATTCAGCACTTAGGAGAGACAACAACAACAGATACACTCAAAATTAAACATAGTGGGCAATATAGAGGAATTATGAACATAAACATAGTTTATAAGAAATAATGGCACAACTCCAAAATGCAATCTTAGCTATCTTGAAATCTGTTTGTTTACAACCTTTAAAACTTTAACCTAACTATCGCTTCATCATTATATTACTTAACGTTTGTATTGCTGACTTAAATAATCAGCCAAATATGACCAACCATAATAACCAACGCTTAATATGGCAAAATATGATATACGGTATGTTGTATGGCTAGGCTGTTCTAAGATTAAGTGACTAATTAAGGAAAACAATTTAAATAAAACTGAAAATCCTGCCACAAAAACAATGAACTTGACTACATTTAAAAAAAGATATGATTATGATCAGTTATCTATGGCTGCGGATTTATAAGACATATGCACTAACGATATTGTTGTATGTGTGTTAATGTGATTTATTTTATATACATAGCGAGAACAAAAATGTAATATTAGGTAGTTATGATTACTGGTTTGAGTGTACAATAAACATAAAAATATATTATAATGGATATTATAATTATTCAACTAAGAGATATTTACTAGTGCTCTTACGGATTTGAAAGAAAATGCTTTCAAACATTTTCAACCCGTAAGCAATTTTATTTTCCAGGCTATATAGCTCCTGAACATAAGACATGTATCTACTTAAGTTAATGTGATATTTCTACTTACTTATTTCTATTTACTTACCGCAGCAAATACTCTGTTCATATATCACTATTCTATTCAATATTAACTCATAGTTTACATTTTACAGTATACATAAATAGCACTATAAATACATTAAGTATATTTACTGTGTATTGGAAGTCAAACAGATTATAAATGATTAATCAAAAAAACATATATTTTTTAATGTATTTTATTATTCTGATAAAAGCGTCCAACGTCTGTAAAGAAATGTCTGGTAACTAAAACAGGAATCTACCTTTTTATTAATACTCGTCGCATAAGTCAAGGGAACTTATATACCTCCATAAACATGAAAAATTATATGGCCTCTACAGATAGCAATAGTAGTAGGGATGTTCCTTAGCTTTAAACTAAAAGCTATATATTTTAAGCTATATTTTATACAGAGACTTTATATTCGTATACTGTTTTACACCGATCTCACTCTCTTATATTTATGTACTTTCCAATGCAGCCAGAAGGTCTAGGTTTGCGTGGCTGAAATATATTCCCGTTTCCACTTAATGTAATTGACATACTTTTATACCCACTTACTTTAACCCTGCTACTTACTTCTTCACTACGTGTTACCTCGTTGAGTAATCACTTTGAAGTATTTTGCTTTGGTTTTATGTAAACTGTTTCGTACATGAAAATCCGTTGTTCGTATCAAACATTAATACTTAAACTATTAATAATATGATTATTAAATATTTACACACAATTCAAAATTGAATCTTGCACGTCAAATTTTTATTCAACAACTGATGTCAACGATCATCTTTCTAGCCTAAATGGAAATTCAAGGTGATACAAAAACAATCAACAAAACTGATTACGATAATTAAATACTCCTTTTAATACGTCAATAGTGTAGATGAAGATAATATTATAATTTCTTAACTACTTTATCCTGGAAAAAAGTTAAATACTAATTGTAGGGTAAATAATTATAAAAATTAGTTAAGGATTGCAGTTGGATTATCAGTAATTTTAATAGTAGTGTGATGTAATCAAAAATTCAACCGCTAGTCCGTATAATTAATAAGCGATATCATAAAATGTTATATACTTTGATGTACAATATTATTTTAGGAGTTGAACCAGATAAGAAAAAAATACAAATTCGCTCTTGTTGTTTCATGAATAGTTTTTTTCAGATTTCACTTTCTAATACAATTTAATTTTTTATTTCTTAAATTGTTGTTTGAATTTACGTCGTGAAACTTGTCGTTACTAATAATGATGGCAAATATTCGAAAAAATAAATATCAATGTGTAGTTTAAATATATTACCTGAAAATTATAAATATATATGTTGGGAGAAAATACATAATATATACTTAAAGCACATATGACATTTGATTTGTAAAACAATCGTTCTAGTACATCTAAGTGAATATTTATTATATCGTTCATTCGTTCATTCATATATTCAATTTAAGACAAATATATGTGATACGCATATTATGTATAAAATTACAAGGAATATATTGAAATTGAACACTCATAGGTTATATAAAAATTATATTTCGAACGTATATTTCAAATATGAACGATCAGTATGTTTTTGTCTAATAATGTACGTATTTGAAAATAGTGGAATACGGTATATAACATTTTATATAAAGCTTAACTTGGCACCTCTTAAAATCATACTAGTACATATTCTAAATATGAATTCAATTTACTAAAAATAAATTAACAATAAATAAAAATAAATTATACAAAAAAACTGATTTTCTTTTCTTGAAAGGAAACTCTGATCCAAGGTGACCGTGCACCACAAGCATTACGTAAGATGTTACTTTATAGATTTCCTGAATAAAAAATTCAGAAATATAGAGGGAACAATTAATTAAATACTCGTACATTCGTCGTGTGATAAATAAAATTACTAACTTCATGCCTTACCCGGTCAAAGGTTTTTGACGTTTTGATATATTTGTTCTGGTCCTCAGAGGAGAAAATATGTTAAATAGCATTAGTAGTATGGAATTTTAACCTGCTTAGTTACTTATCGAAACTTCATAATCAAGTAATCTAATGACGTAAAAAATATACATGCAGTCAGTAAACTTCACGTAATTTATTAGTTTAACATGGTGAAATTAGGTGTGCACAATGCCATTGTTGCGAATGCATGAATGAGGCACTGACGTCATGGATTGGTCTCGTGACTGACTGACTGATTCTATTGTGTACTAGAGAGACGCTGTCACACAACACACAATAAGTTATCTCAAACTGGTTTGACGGTAAATTAAACCAAAATTAGTTGATTCTTAAAAACTATATATTATATAAGTGTGTACTCTTACGTTGAAGTACACAACCGAAAATTTGTGTGTGAGTTGTTGGTATTTCAAATCGTAAGTAGCATTAACACGAAGCGAAATTCTTAGGGCTTTTAAAGATACAAGGAAATTTATCTTAGCCTAAGGTGCACTTACGTTTTTGGGGTATTTTCATAAGCTGTTAAAACTCAAATCCAACCCCGCCACTGAATTCCCATACTGGATTTTAAATACTACTGTAGTTCAATGAAAGTTTTGGCACACAATTATTGTTTTGAGTAATCAAAAGAGCCATTTTTCATTGAAATATTTGAATGGTATAGCTAGGAATCAAATATTAACTGAAAGTAATAAGGGTTAGTTGGGCCCCTGCTTAATGTACCTTAAAAAGTCTGAACAGTTCATTTCTGGAACGAAAGAACTTGATCTACTGATCGTCTAAATAACTTTATGGAGGTGCCCGACAAACAACATAACTGTGACAACCGACTATGAATGGTTTCTTTCCAATGTCTTTGAATAAGAATAATGTGAAATGATACGTTTGACAGTCACTTTTACTTTTCTGAAAAAGTCAAAGGGAAATTTATGCTTTCAGTGGCTATTTAGGTTTATTCCAGTTTTATCAACCCCTGTAGTAACTTAGGTTGAAAATCAAGGTTTCTAATTTCTTTCACAACTTTGATTGCCTGTAACAATAAAATCCTAAATATCTGCTCCTCTGTACCTATAGTTACATATACATACTCCAAATACTTAGTCAGTCATTCCGATTTAAAATTGTGTACTTGTGTATCAACCTCATATAAATATAGTTGATATGAGTAATTAAATGGGAATGCAAATTCTCTGAGAAAACTTAAGAAATAAATAACCTACAGGTCTATATATCTCCAATAATAAAAAAAATCATTCTAATGATCTATTCCCATATTTATTTTGGAAGAAACTTAACTCTGAACCTAAAAAACTATTTTGTTGCCATGAGCGGGTAGAGTTCCTTTAATGGCAAGTATGTATAATCCTAAGGTAAGGTTCTTTCAACATCAATAGAAACCTTGTCGTACTTCATTTACCGAACGGCCCCCTCTTTCCTTAGACAGTGATATCATCATCATCATAATGGTACTAGATATTTGGTTAGAAATTATAAAAATTAAAAGTAGAGAAAGCAATGTATTTGTTTTCAGTATTTTATAAGAAATAATGTTAAAATATATTAGTTCCTATCTAATAGGTAAAATTTGTCTATTAGTTTCGTCATTAACAAAAAAAGTATTTTTACAAAGCAATAAAAATGATCAATTATTATAAATTTTACGAGATCTCTTGGTGAAATATTATAAACTTCGCATCATTACATGATGTCGCGGAAAAAAAGTCGTGTAAACCTTACTGCGGCAGTCATAATAATGAATTATGCGATTACTAGATGCCAAGAAAAGCTCCACGTATCGAGCACATTTGATTTAAAAAATATGCTAGAGTGTAGGGCATATACCCCACCATGCTGATTACACTTTTCTATCAGTAAGTTGTACGTCAAATTCGTGTAATTTCATAGAGGTTAGCAAATCGGGAGTTCAACCAACTGTTTAATTGTTAGAATGAAAATAAAATCGTTATGGTCTTTATTTTGAAATGGACTCCTAAATCAAACTTGATTTATTCTAAAAAATGTTAAAATTAGTATAAAATCTATTAGCAAATGTAAAAAAATTAAAGCCTAAAAGAACCTGAATGAATGCAGTTAATTCATATATTATGTAAAATAAAAAATAAAAACATTTTCTATGATCCAATCTGTAAGACAAAAATAAGGCATATAAATAGGTTAAATTAAACTAACAAAATAAGGACATTGCGCAGTGTATTTATTACAAATTTGTATTAATGAATTTGATAAACGGTAACAGATAACTATGCTTAGGGAGAAACACATATTTCTAAGAACAGGGTCAGGCCTGAAAGTCAAGATTCCTTGGATATATTTCACTCACTCAAACATTCCCCTCCTTTAGTCAGAGGCTATTCTAAGAATTATTTATCACATAGCTTCAGGCCGGTTTAGTCTTACTGAATGACCTAAGACGTTCTAGCACCACTGAATTGGCACTGCTTTGTAATGGTAACGCTTTGTGAATTTGTTGTAAAATTGATACAGTATTTTTTATTCTTATATCTCCACCAAATTTTCATAATATAAAATGTAGTGTTAAGAAACCTATCACGAAGATGAATGGTAATTTTTTTCAAGATTAAATTGAGTAGTGCTTATCTGACCGAGAAAAAATGATCCCATCCCTTACAAGGGGGAAAAATAAGGGATGTAATGAGTAATCGTCATCAATCATTGGGAATAATCGCAGCCTTCTTCAAACAAACAATCACAAGGAGGATTCAAAAATAAAATATTCAGTATTAATCAGTAGATATAAACGACATAGGATAATTGATACACAAACTCTCCTATCAAAAAGTAATTCTTTTAGATTTTACTTCTATACTTATTTTATTATAAACTTTGCATAGTTTTCAGAATTTTTTTTAACTTATCCGTTTATCAATCATTGGCTTAAATCTTTGCATTATGTCCTTTCCTAAGTTTTACTACTTAGGTAAAATAACAAACATCTTTACATCGTGCTCTGTGGTTGAACGATCACAGAATTACTGGCAGGTGATAGTTCGACAAGTGTATTAATCTTCTATCTTCACTATGATATAGTTGTTTTTTGTTGGCTGTGTAAGTGTATTTAACTTTCCTGGTTTTGCGTAATGGCCACTCTTAAAATGTATGAGGATATTCAAAAAAAAATACCATCGATCGTAGAAGTAAATTATTACAGCAGCTGACTTAATGCGGTACTTCATTTCTGTTCAGAGTAGTTCGGTTTTATCAGGATAAATTCTGGTATCACATTTCGTATTCACACGCTCGGCTCTGCTTATGTTTGCTCTGTGACTGGAGCTGCATTAGTGGAGGGAGGGATATGGGTTGTGAAGACTCAATGTAACCCAATTTAGCTGACATCCCCTTTTATAGGCAATAACCCTAAATTGAATTGTGGCGCTTTGTAAGAGATCTAATATATATTTTTATTGTCGGCAACAGCGAAAGCGTGTATTTACCCCCGTGTTAAGGGCGTTTTCTTGGATAGCTGCAATTCCGTAAACGTTGTTACTTGAACGCCTCACAAGGCAATGAATAAACAAATAAGCGCCTGTTTTGGACGAATAAAAAGAGTAACGTAGTTTAAGACATCTGTTTTTAAAGGTACACCCTTTTATTCGTATGTAGTTGGATGTATTTTTCTACATTTGAAATTCAGAAATTTTATGAAATTACTATTTATTAAAATACAAATGTAGTCATTTAATAAAAAGTACCTGGTGGACCGAGCCTTGCACGGTGTTATTTCATGTTTACTAGTTTGTCCAATTACTATAAAATATTTCAATGTCATAAAATTGATAAATAGAAACACTTTTTATTGCTCCTTGAACTCTTCATTCCATTCGCTGTATTTTTCCTTGATGGCTGTAGATTCCAAACAGCTGTTATGATTACTTTATTTGTTTACACTTTCCTTGTTTATTTTGTTGCTGTCACGGCAACTCATATAAGGCCAACTTTTAAATTTTACAGCTTTGAAATTAGTTTTATTACGTTATTAGATTTTCTCTGGCGAAGTAATATGCATGAATCACGTTTTTGAGCCATAAATTACTTATTTCCAGACTTTGAAGGAAATCGTTGGAGCCATTTTTAAGATAATTGTGCAAACAAGCAACCAAGCAAGCAAGCAAACAAACACGCGCGCAATATAACATTTTGCATATAAGCGTATGTTTTTTTTTAATTATCATTAATTCGATTATTTTTTAAGAGAATACGTATTATTGAATCATACTTTTCGACATTCATAACAAATCAGACAACAAAAAGTATTTTGTCCAATTAGATATTTAATCTTACAAATAGTCATGATGTAATCATTAACTTTACATTTGTCATATAAGTACTTAATATGAAAATTGTGTAGTTTAATGCTACATCACCTTGTTGAAGCTGTATACATTAATGGCAATGATGCAACAGGGTGAAATAATAGTACAATATACATTTCGTTTAATTTAGGAAAGTCTTTCCTAATGTAAATCGTAAGGAATTCATGACGAATATGTTTTTGGTTGTATTTTATTGTAATTGTTTGAGTTTTTATAGCAAATAATTTGATCTTGAATATTTATGAACAATAATCGAGAAAATAAGCAATACCTACCAAACCACGTTAATAGTTAAATTAAACAGTAAGCGTAAATTACCAATGAACGTACTGGTATGTCAATGAGTGAGCCTAGGGACAGACGCAACGGGTGTGACGCTATAATTACACGGCGCACTTTGATCGTGGTAATGATGGGGATGAAGTGTAGAGGGCGTAATAATTAGAACCTTGTGTGAGAGCGGCGCGCGCCTGCGGGCGGGGCGGCGGGGATTTTATCCCTTTTTCTGGGAAAATCTGTGGATTTAATAATTTACCTTAGATCTAGGGTAAAAGACAAGGATTATTCAAGTGTAAATTATTTATTTCAGTACAGAAAATAAAGGGAGAAACACCTTTGCAATAAAAAAATTTACCCCTAGTATTGTGCACAGTACTGTATTGTGTTTTGCATTTTTATAGTATCAATTTCATACCTAGGAACATTCTTATAAGTATTTTTCAAACTATTTATAACTATGCTCAGCTATTCCTAAACCAGACACTATACAGACGGCGCCCTAGCTTAGTTGGTAGCGTTCTGAGTTCTCACTCAGCCGGCCCGGGTTCAACTCCCGGCCGCAGCTCTAAGCAATTTTCATACGGAAGCGCTGTGACGAACAGGTACCTTCGTCAAGAAGACCTCAAGGTTCGTTAAGGACCTTGGGATTTGATGGAGAGTGAAGGCCTGTTGACTGAGAGTGCACAATAAGCTAATTCTACTGCGTTGCAACACCATGGCCAAGTGAAGCCATGGCCCTCTTTAAAAAAAAGACACTATACAACTATAATATATGGTGTGATAAAATGTATCTTTTAGTGTAACCAGTATTCAAGCCTTGTCTCCCCACGATCGTTCCCAAAATACTGTGTTGACATCTTTTTTTCTAGACGAAGGCCAGGCTTGGTGGTCTTCAGTAACATACACTGCAGCTACAGCATCAGCTTAACATACACCCTCAAGGTTACGGCTTCATCACATAGCTAATTGCCATCGGTGATTGCCGGGATTCAACCTGGACCCTAGGGACCAAAGTCCCGCGCACTAACACTACTAAGGTCGCTCCTTGTTAATAACCTAATAGTAAATGTAATTAATATGCAACGTTTTCAAAATTTGGCTTTATTACATAACAATTTCCCCCCAGTCCTCGCCGCACAGGTCCGCCGGGGGTGGCGGCGGGCGGCGGCGGCGGGGGCGGGCGGCCGGGGGTGGCGGCGGCGGAGTGGCGGCAGTGTGTCGGTGGCTCGTGCCATGAGCGGACTCGCGGGTCGCAGCCCCCGTCAGCGTGACATGTGCCGCCGCCGCCGACTGTGACATGCGACCCACGTCACTCCCCTCCGTCGCCGCCACAGTCCTCGCCGTCGCCCTCGTCCTCGCCCTCGCATCCACCGCCAACCGTGAGTGCCTCCTGGATAGTTATTGTAATTAAAGGCTTATAATTTGACCACAACTCTTACGCGGTGGTTGTTTGGTAATCAGTTACTCAGTATGAATTAGATGGATTTATTAGTATTACTTTAAAAGTCGATTTCCTGTCGGTAGCAACATCGTGTTTTCTTATTCTAACAGGAGATAAATATATGGCAAAAATATCAAGGTTCTTGGAATGGTAAGGATAAGAGTTAAATATACATGATTTGAATTATCTTTCCAATTTTTTATTTGCGAAGTAAAATATGAGCGAACTGTTTTCAATACCTGAAGTTAAATATTTTTTAACAATGACAAACAAAAATCTAGTAAGTACAAATACTGTGATTTGAAGTCGTTGTTCAGTGATCAACTTCCTATTGGTTACTATGGTTTATTCAAGATGGTACGATTAAAAAAACCACAAAAATTTGGATTTTGAATAAAATTCACAAATTTGTAATATTTTATACCTCAACAAGGAAAATACTGTGTTTCTATTTACAACTACGCAAAAAAGGATGAGGTTGTCAGAAGGCTGTGATTATATATCACCAGAAATCAATAAACGTTGTACATAATTCGCAATGGTTGAAAACAGCTTATTTAACAGCGTAATACCACAGAGAAAGGAACGGATATCCGTTCTTTTCTCTGTGGTAATACTTTAACCAAAATGGCCTAGTGATTAGACTATAGTTTTTATTACCAAACATAAAGTTAATGTTAAAAACACATTAAGACTGCAGTCTGCGTTTCTTTACTGTCACCTTCAGAACTTCGCTGAATCTACTTATGGAACCCGTCCCGTAGACTTAATGCGACACCAGAGAGAGTTCATGCTTGGACCACTGTACAACTTTGTCTTTACATTACAAGAGATAAGATTTGTTTTTAGTGCGATTACGTTACAGGTCATACAGTATTAAGATAATTTTAACAAAAAAGCATGCAGAGGCAGTAAATATATTTTTAGTAACCATAGGCTGTGTATAAACCGAGACACACGATGTGAGTTAATGTTGTGTGAGATAAGAATTGGATCAAGTTCCTGAATATGTTAACATGTCTTAGCCCGGAAACATGATACGCTGCGTGCGGACTGGCCTGTAGCTGCTGTGTACGTTTGCATAATAGCAAGATAAACCGAATAGCCACTTAGATTTATGTCTCCATTACATTGCCTTGTTTTTATTCCTTTCTCTCGTCCACTAACAGACTTTTAAGCAATAAATATTTCGCCAAGTAAAAAGAATTTTTCATGGATTTCAGGTCTGAGTGAACTGTTTTCGTGACAAACTCTCATATGGCTTACCTGAAAAAGTGTTGCAATGGAGATTCACATGGGGTAGCCAACGAAATATACGCCGAGTTCATACGTTGAGTGGAACATCAGAGTCAGTTATTGTAACTTGCCAAACATTTGAAATACCTTAAGAAACTTACTAAACCAAATAGAGACTGCCCTATGATCTCTAAACTCGAGGTTTAAGGTTGAATCACTTACAAAATGTGATAAAAAATAAACTTTTTTACGATTTGTATCTGGTTTGTTGTAGCGATAAGATGCTGCTGATATCAATGGATGAAGAAGTTATAAATAATCCTCGTAACATTTGTTAAAACGGTTTATTTGACATTATTTGGTCAGCGCGGCGGGATGAAAACAATTTGTAAGGTCTGTTTGTATTATTATAGTTTTAACGTTGACATTCCTAAAATTAGCACTTCAGATATTTATTTCCAAACTTCTTGTTTTATCTTCTGTGAAATCAAATTAGTGTATTATTATCTTCAATCAGATAAGTTTTTACTTCTAGATTAGGCCAAACTAAGAAGTTCATACGCACATCCCGTCTCTTACATTGTTTAATATACTGTTTGGATAAAATATGTCAAATAAATATAGTTTTTCCACACGCATAAGGAAAGTTTAAATAATATTCCTTTGCAAGGGTTTTCCTAATACAGTTTAAAAGTTTGTGATCAGAGCCTACTATAAAATACTAATATAAGACTTTTCATCAGACCATGTAATAGATAGAGTGAGATAAAGTGGATAGTAGAAAGAAAGCTCAATGTTTCCTGTTCAGAGGAAGTTTTAAAAGTTGGAAATCAAATGTAATAAATTTAGCATTTATATATTTTTACGCCAGGAATGTCACATACAAATGGGATCGGGGTTTGAGGGTCCACGGGGCATTGAGCGGAATAGGAGGGGTGAATTACAGATTAGGAAATTTTTCAACGGTGTATCATATCTTTGACAATACTTTCCGGTCAAAAAAAATATATTTGTTGCTGATTTTAGTGTGATTTGAACCTTACTTAAAATTTTTACTTTATATAAGTTTATAATAAAGGATTTCCAAAAACTACGTTAAAAATGCAGACACATTTATTTTCTCAGTCAGTCCTTTATTATATTATTTCATTAAATTATAACGAAAATAAACAATATTTGTAACAACAATTGAAAAAATGAAGCCACAAAAATAATGTTTGACTCTTGCTACTAAAACTCTCAAAATAAAAAAGTAACACAAAAAAGAAATTTAGGCTAGAATACCTAACACTTAAGCCTAATATTTTTACGGGTTATGAGATTTATGCTATATAGTATATTACATTTCATAATAGGATCTTGATAACTACAAGACATATAAGAAAGTATAGAAACATATTGAACTGTAAAAGAGCAGTTTCCAATGTATCAGAAGAGCCAATGTTTCCAGGTCAGATACTGTAACGATCAGACCACGTGACCCGTCGTACATCACTAATGCAACGGCTGGCCGCGTGTATCCTACCCCATACATGCACAGTACCTCACACCTTCAGGTAGCCATCTTGTGTACAACGCTCCCACCGTGTAGCCATACATCACTAATGCAACGGCTGGCCGCGTGTATCCTATCCTACCCATACATGCACAGTACCTCACACCTTCAGGTAGCCATCTTGTGTACAACGCTCCCACCGTGTAGCAATACATCACTAATGCAACGGCTGGCCGCGTGTATCCTACCCCATACATGCACAGTACCTCCCACCTTCACGTAGCCATCTTGTGTACAACGCTCCCACCGTGTAGCCATATATCACTAATGCAACGGCTGGCCGCGTGTATCCTACCCATACCTGCACAGTAGCTCACACATTCAGGTAGCCATCTTGTGTACAACGCTCCCACCGTGTAGCCATACATCACTAATGCAACGGCTGGCCGCGTGTATCCTACCCATACCTGCACAGTAGCTCACACATTCAGGTAGCCATCTTGTGTACAACGCTACCACCGTGTAGCCAAACATCACTAATGCAACGGCTGGCCGCGTGTATCCTACCCCATACATGCACAGTACCTCCCACCTTCAGGTAGCCATCTTGTGTACAACGCTCCCACCATGTAGCCATACATCACTAATGCAACGGCTGGCCGCGTGTATCCTACCCCATACATGCACAGTACCTCACACCTTCAGGTAGCCATCTTGTGTACAACGCTCCCACCGTGTAGCAATACATCACTAATGCTACGGCTGGCCGCGTGTATCCTACCCCATACGTGCACAGTACCCCCCACCTTCAGGTAGCCATCTTGTGTACAACGCTCCCACCGTGTAGCCGTACATCACTAATGCAACGGCTGGCCGCGTGTATCCTACCCCATACATGCACAGTACCCCCCACTTTCAGGTAGCCACCTTGTGTACAACGCTCCCACCGTGTAGCCATACATCACTAATGCAACGGCTGGCCGCGTGTATCCTACCCCATACATGCACAGTACCTCACACCTTCAGGTAGCCATCTTGTGTACAACGCTCCCACCGTGTAGCCGTACATCACTAATGCAACGGCTGCCCGCGTGTATCCTACCCCATACATGCACAGTACCTCACACCTTCAGGTAGCTATCTTTTGTACAACGCTCCCATCGTGTAGCCATACATCACTAATGCAACGGCTGGCATCATATGCACACTACTTCTCATCTCCAGGTAGCCATATTGTGTCCACACTTACACCGTGTAACATGTAACCATACATCACTAATTCAACAGCTGGCCGTGAGTGAACTGCCCCATACATGCTCACTACCTCACACCTCCAGGTAGCCATTTTGTGCACAACGCTCCCACCCGTACATCACTAAAGCAAGGTGGTTAGCCGTTAGTCCCGTTCTATACAAATACACTACCTCACTGGTTCAGTGAGCCATAATGTATACAATGGAGCTATGATCGAATTCCCACCATCAAACATCTCAAAGTAACATAAGAAACAAATTTTTACCATACTAAAATAGTTAACGATTCTTCCCAACACCGTTCGAAGCATTGAAATTTTTTTTTAATTCAAAGCAGAACTAAAAACCACCATATCTCGTTGTATCCAAAAAAAATTTAAGACTTCCTATTAATACAAATTAGTGAGACCAACCTCCCTTCCCCAACCTTATGCTAATCGGCCATCCTCTGGACACTCTGACACATCCATCGACTCGAACTCCTTTAACTTAGTTGTTTTGTCCTGATTTACCCAGATCTGGCCAAGACAACAATGTTCAAGCAAGATCAAATGCTGCTTATACCGTGTAACTCATCTCCTAATCGTTCAATGGATGGCCGCGAGAAGTTAAAAAGGTGAACAATTTACCAAAATGAAAGTCGGGGTACATTTTTAGATTTTTGAACATCTCATTGTTATACATAAAAATAAAACAAATAATTTACTTTGCCGTTGTGACAGTCACCTTGTTTTTACAAGTAAATATCTATTTCCTTGTTAAGTATATGTTTATCTCTTATCATTATGATTTAATCTACTTCCCAGAAACGTAACTACCCAAAGGGAATACGTTAGCCTGAGAAACAGACTTTGTATTAAAATTCTGTTATGACTGAGGAAAACTCTTGAATCGAACGAAAGGAAAATTCAAGACCATAATAATGAAATCTCCATTCAAAACCTCTTATGTACTTATGTATTATTTATGTTTAATATTTTGTTTAGAGTAAATTCCTTGTTAAAACTTTGAAAATCTAATTTTCTCCGTAGATTTACTTTATAAATCGGGAAAAGTGATTATATACAAGTTTAGAATTAGTAAGGGTTTACTACTTTTGAGATACATGCTTTATCATAAGGTGCATTATTTTATAAGTATTATTTAAGTTAGAGCTTGGTGCTGACTTTAGGAATACATGTTATGTTCGGTTGTATTCTTTTATAAAAAATTGGGCTGCATTTCATAACAAATATTTTTAGCAACTAATCAAACTTATTTGAAAAATATAATTAATTTAACAAACCAACATTCACTGATACATTTAACTCTCAAATAAGATAAAAAGGATTTGGGTTATCGCAAAGAAACACAGTTGATGTGCATTATAGCTAAATTAATACAAGCTGCACAATGCATTTTATAACTAACAGTTTTTAAGAGCAAACATTTATTAAGGAAGAAACTGAGTTAAGAAAACGTTTCCACACGACAGGAGGCAATAAACTTACCTCTAAGCCGCAACGACTGAGACATAATTGTCTCAAATTAATTCCTCTTTTAAGAACCAGTCAGGAAGACATTTAATTACAATCTACCACCTGTAGGATCTTGATTAATTTTTGAATCTAAACGAGTTTTTAACTCTTGAACATTAAAATGGCTGCGTGACTAAAATTTGTTTGTAAAATTATTGTTTATTCAAAATGTTTGTGTAATGTTTATGCCATGACGATTAACTTGTACGCGGTTAAAAATCTATGCTTTGATATATATATTTTTTTGTAAAACAATATGTGACGATTTCATTAAAATACATTTTGTTCACAAAATTAATTATTAGTTTACCGGTATAACCCATCACCCTTAACCTCATGCATTAGAGTTTACTATAATACTAGAGGACCCACGCTGCTCCTCAGTAGTTAATGTTGGTACTAAGACACAAATTAAATTAAATAATTCTTCATTTACAAATTTAGGTTACATGCAGCTTCACAACTTAAATGTGTCTTGCCTGCTGACACTTGCCTAATTAGAGAAAGAAGTACATGTAGCTGGCCCGGTTATGTTGGAGTTTCAGAAAATCAACTACACCACAATTTAGTACCAAATCGGTAATAATTAGCTCCACGAAGGAAAAAGGAGGTATTTCCTAAGATATTCTGAACTAAAGTTTTCTGGGATAGCAACATGTCAGCCCGGCACATACGACTTTTCAAACTAACTATATACCATGACTTAGCACTGAATTAGTTATGATTGGTATTTTCTATAAAAAATAGGTACCTCAAATATAATGCAGTAATAACGATTATTAACTGGGGGTCAATGACTTTTCATCCCATCAAGATTCGATAATCCTAACTTCGGAAATAATTGGTACCAATCAGTAAAAAAATGGGACTACGCACGTCAAGTTTAAAAAACTTGACGTGTGTAGGGACTACGTTTAAAAAAATGTTTGTAAACAAGTTTATGATACGCCTCGAACCTATCTGAATTAAATTGTCGATAGCTAAATTTCAAGCGTGTAATTAAGTGAGTGTTTTAAGATCAAAACATATAAAATAACATAAATAATACTGGAGATATTGATCAATCATCGCAGACGAATCCTAAAAAATGAGATCTTTGTTGTTTGGAAGTGTACAGTTCGCTTTATATTTATCAGAACCACATAAACTATAGCTCAAATGAAAGCTTGTAATTCACTGAGTGTTTTCATACCAAAACATAAGAAAAGCATAAACAATGCAAGAGCTATCAATATTTATTAAGAGAAAATACTTGAAAGATTTAAAATTTATAAATGGCACTGACAGAAGCAGACTCTGCTTCTTGTCAGTGCCGTGAGTGTATGTGTATTAGGCCTACTAAACAAACCAAGTATTTTTTGTGTTTGTGTCCCGTGGTATGTGTTGAATTTTAAACTTTGACAAGGCTTTTCAATGTTTTTGTAAGGAGCACCACTTGATAATGCCATTTTTTAAGGTGAAACATATGTAGTGTTAAACTATGTTACATTGAACTGATTAGACTTTGGAGGTACTTGTCTACAGCACCTTTAATTTAAGGCATATCTTTAATTTAAGGCCCCAACTATGACAATCGGTTCAGGAGAAGAGGAAAACGGACTCTGAAAATAAAAACCTAATTACTGTATTTTAAGATTTGAGTTGTTTGGAATAATTCAGCAGCGTGCCTCAGGTACGTCCGATCTGTATAATGAATAGTTCAAAATAGTCCTCAATTTCACTTAAGGTTCTTAGACCAAAACGTATAGAATTACGTAATTAAAACTGGGGAAAGATATCTTTAATGGAATCCGAAATTCGGGAAATAATTAAATGCATGTTTTTGACCGAGTAATACAGAAGATAAATAAATGCCGATGTTTGATGACAAATCTGAGCGTTCATACCTTTAATTCAAGACATACCTAAATTATTAAGATCGGTCGGATTGAAGAGCCAAACGAACTCGGAAAATAAAAACCAAATTTAACTCCCATAAGAAATGTTCAGGGAGGAAGTTGCTTTTGTGCATAACTCGAGTAATACGGCAGATAAATGAATGTGATTGCTTGATGGCTAATATGCGCGTGCATACCTTTAATTTAAGGCCTCAATTATAAAAATCGGTCGAGTAGAAGAGCCAAACAGACTCGGAAACGAAAAAAAAATTAGATGTTGTCATCAATCCTTGTCAAAAATGTGGAAAATATACTTTGGTAAAGAGAAGCCTGTAAAGTTTTACTGAATGAGTTAATTTTAAGGAAGGATTTCCTATCCCTAAAACAAAAGCTAAGGAGTCAATTGAAAGACTGTGGACTTTTAAAACTACTCTATAGTTCAATATATCTAAAATCAAGACTTGAAATGTTTAAAATAACAAACAATGGTTTACAGACCGAGGAAAATGTAAGTAAACATATTTTTTAACTTTAATCATTTTTTACTTAAAAAATTTAAAACCATTTAGAGTGATAAATTAATTAAAATTAAAAAACATTGCTATAGGTTTTATATAAACTATTTAAGATAGGGAAACATTAAATCTCTTCTAAGTAGGATTAGACGTGTGATTAAGTGTAATTGTGGTCAGCTGTACTTGTGGGTGAGTGAGTGCGCCGCTTTTCAAATGAGCGTTAAATACACTGTGTTTTATGGACAGTTAATCATATGATTACAAGTGTATGAAAAGGCTTTTTGCAACTGCGAAGGTTTACACTTCTATCAAGAAATTTGACGCCCAAGGTTCCCGAAGTGCTTGATGCAAGTTTAACAAGAGGTTATACTGTTATTACGGGTAATACTTATACGATTCGCCCCATGCAAGATACATTCAAAGGTATATTGCAGCACAAATGATTTAGTGTCGATAAGCCTTACAGTACGTTTTGACACTTCAACTCAAACACGATTTAGCAGACGATTCGAGAGTTTCCAATTTTGCCACCAGCCAATACGGTTGACCAGAGTTTTTAGTAATTAATCTAACGAGTCCGTTAGTCAGCCCAGTCGGACCATCGAAAGGGGGGGGGGGGGGGGGTTGATAGTGGGATAAAACCTCTCAAAACTGTTTAGATAAACAGAAAAATAAAAATAAATAAATGTTGGCTCGTTCCTTTGAAATCAGCTGAAAACGTTTTTTGTAGGTTGATAGTTGTTCTATGTTTCTTGGCGGTATGTTTTATTTGTGATGGAGTTTTCTAAATATTCGCTATTTTGGGTACTCATGACTAAGTGTAATAAAAACAAAATTTGTTTTAAAATGGTATATTTCAACCTCTTATCATAGGTCATCTTCATCCATGATGACCTTAGTAAACAAACAAAATTAAAAAAATTGACAATCACGTGAAATAAACAAATGATTTTTGAATTAATATATGTAGAAAATTTTAATTATTTAAAAAATAACATATATAAACATTATAAATATATATATATATATATATATATATATATATATATATATATATTTATATATAAATAATCCTCTAAAAATGTTAGTACATGTTTATATATTTTTGTATTTTTTGAAGATTTAAAATTTTCAACATATATTAATTAAAAAATCATATGTTTATTTCGCATGATTGGCAATTTTTAATTTTGTTTGTTTACTAAGGTCATTATGGCTGAAAATGACCTCTGATAAGAGGTTGAAATATACCATTTTAAAACAAATTATGTTTTTATTAAAAATAGTGATGAGTAGCCAAAATAGTGAATAATTAGATGCTCTATGTCCATTATTTACTGAGAATATCACGTAAAATACCTAAATGCTTAGTTTACTGAGGTGCCTATCCTATTTACTAATCTTTTCACCGTCAACTTAACAGAAATAAATAAATTTGTGTAGCTTTCGTATTTTTTTAACATATCATGATACAACTTGGTATGAGACTTAATCTGTTTTAGATCTACTGTGAAGCCAAAACTCCTTCATTTTCATATTTTTGTTGTAGTAAACCTTTACACTAATTTTACATATCACTCGTTTAGCGAATATTTTTGCACTCTTACGTATGGGCATATATGTTAGTTTTACTTTATGTTAGGATTCGTCTAAATGGTTTATTTAAGCATTTGAAATTCGCTGAATATTCAGTTCCATTGTTTTTAAGCAGCTGTTGCTATATCACGTTACTGATCCAAAAAACTCGAATCATCTTTAAACACCTGCCTAATTTGGATCACTCAATTTGCTGGTAACAAACACAAACTAATCAGGAATTTATTAATTTTTAGAATATGTCAATATGTACATTGTTGCATATTTCCAATCGTTAATTTGTGGCAAAATTTGTTGGACATTTTTTTATTTACCGCTGTTCAGGGAAAACATGGCAATACGCTTACTGGAGGTTATTACTTTTTCAAACTTACCTTTTAATAAAAAAGATATTTATATTTCTGGAAAGAACAAGTCTTATGCAAACATTTTGAAAATACCACCGGTGTATTTTATAAAACAAACAGATGTAGATTTACCGCAGCCACGCTCTCTGGGATATCTCGCCCGCAGGTTCAAATAATTGTTTTTTAAAGAAATATTTTAAACGTTTGCCCTAAAGAAACGTTTTAATTACTCACGCTTTTCCTTTTGTAATGGGTCGAAAGTGCCAGAAGGTTCCTTTAATCTATACATTTTGTCATGACTCTTTCGCTAGTAATTTAAAATGGACACTAACATTAAATTTGTTGTTTAATGAGTTTAGGCGATATAAATATCGATAAGAAAGACAGTCGCTCGTAAACCTGGTGCCTGACAGACAGACACACATTGTTGCCTGATACTTCTATTTAGTTATATTTAGCTATATGTTTGAAGTTAAAGCAGAAAATAGAGGGGGACCTAAAATATCCTTCAAAATCACTCATTTACGGTCTATAACTGTTGCCATACTACAAACTAGAGAACAAAGTTTACCTAATATCCATTCGACGTGACTCAAAATTGTGGAAAATCCAATCGAAGAGCATAAATTACTTGAACCCTCAACAGCAAAGGAAACAATAAAAGACTATTGCTGTTTGAAACAGTTTCGCTACGGGTAAGGATTTGTATAAAGCTAAAGAGTAAAGGGTTATTGTTCAAATGGCAGAAAGCGATTTAAAGGAACAAAACAGAGCGTGCCAATGGGAGCCTGGGGGGGATTTGTAATTACAGTTTGGTAAGTCTGCTGTGTCTTTACAGGCCCTAATGAATCTAACGCCGTTCAAGCATCAACAGTCAGCATTTAAACCTTTCGCATTGGTTTTTTTCTTTTATGGTGGACATTTGAACTGCAAATATAGCTCAAATGAATACTTTTGAAAACGCTTTGGTAATGTGAGTATGTATTAAAGAACATTTATTTCAATAGTGTTCAAACAAGTTATTGTGCAAAAGTTTAGTTAAAGTATCTATGTTAATAGTTACGTACCTTACAATACGAAATTAATGGTGTGAGATTTTAAATACATTTGATGTGCCTATAGATTTAGGTTAAACATAAACCTACAACCTTAACTAAGGAAATAACTAATTTTGCTTAGCTTGTAAAGTGATTAAAAACAATAGTGATTTGATCCAAATTACCAATATTTGCAAAATACTAGTAGTCTTCAGTGCACTAATGAAACATGAAAGTGTACATTATCGTGGTTTGATTTTGGCGTATTTTAGGCTTTTTTTTATTTATATACTGAAATTGTAATAAGATTTTAAAATTTCATCCATAAACATTGCTAGAATAACGGCTACTTCGATAAATAATTAATATTGTTTCTGTATTTTTTTTATAAATACAGCCTATCAGTTGATATATACAGACGGCCTTTTTTCATTCATGCAGCAAAGATTGTTGAGAATAAAAATGCCATTCTTAAATTACACATGGCTATGTATGGTAGGTAGTAATCTGAAGGATAAAGTTAAAGGTTAAAGGCGGTGACACACTATCACACATTTGCCCGAACAAGACATCGGATCACACATCGGATCACACATTCCTCAGAGCGCGGTAACGCGACGGCGTACGGAAAGACGTTCGGGGCAGAGTAGACCCTGACACACTATCACACATCATACAAGACACCGTACCAGACATTTCTTTGATCTTTCGCCAAAAAAACCGCCTCCAGAGCGCACGCGACGATGTGTGGTGTGATGTCTTGTGTGATGCGCGGACCCCTGACACACCATCACACATCCTCCCTTTTGTCCTGTCTGATGTATGGTGTGATGTCTTGTTCGGGGAAATGTGTGATAGTGTGTCACCGTCTTAAAACATTGTTGCTGTTGAAAGCATTGTTGCCTATTACTAAACATATTAATCAAACCTATCTTGTACTTCCAATATAAATTCAAACAAATTAGAAATTAAGTATTATAATTAAAACTATATTAAAATAAAATGCTGTATGCCCTGATTTGATCAGCTATTATTCAGCCGTAAAACCTAGTTTGTTTTGATTTAATGTAAATACATTATAAGAGAACATGGTTTGAATTGGAAAATAATTGGTGTTGGTTTGACGGAAATGTAACTCAATGTAATTGAATAAACAGCTTCACCTCCACCTATACAAAAGCTTGAGTCTTGTGCGGGAGAGCTAATATGTCACTTTATTACCTTAGGCGAAAACAGGAATCTTTTACCGTTCAGATTATTTCAAAATATTTAATCTAAAACCAAATAAATTATTATATGGATATTCTAACATAAGGCCACCTACTATGAATTCTCTCATCACCCTACAGATCGCATGACTCAGGAAATTTAAACATAGGGTGAAAAGCCGCAAAAATAAAATTGAATAAGGAACATCGGTTGAAGTGAGGAAGGAATTGTAAGTATTTCTCCTGCGATGCCAGCCAGTGTTACCCGATACACTATGTCAGGATGGCGGGAGGGGAGGGGGAGGGGAAGGAGCGACTGCGGTCTAAGTAAATCACCCGCCCCCCACGTTAGGGTGACTCGGATAGTAATAATGTTTTCCCTCCCGCTGTCTCTTATTCTGTCTCTAGAAAACTTCTTGCCGCTTTGGCCAATTTTAAAACACGTATCTTTAATATCTGATTTCGATATGCTGCGGTATAGGCTAGGAACAAGTGAATCAATCAACAAAAACAGCAGTAATGATTTTTAAAGCGATTTAAAAAAAACACCTTAGTACACTATGACCTTGGAGGTAAACGAAAAATAATTATTTCTATATAGTAATCCATTTATTTGATTTAATCCTTATATTATTTTACTATGTTAAGGTCTTCATTGGAATAGGCAGAACGGCAATAGATTACGCATTGATGGGTTTATGGGAAACTAGCTGATAATCCCGGCTTTGCCCGGGAGATTATTTTCTTACTGCCGCATTCTTAGTGCGTATTCATGATGTTTCTTAGCTCAACATACTGATAGTAACCGTAGTAGCTGTTTCTAATGGTAACTGTAGCAACTATTTAAAGAACTTCCAAAACCCTTGACATGGGTCTCGTCTCTTTCGGACGATCCTGTGCCTTAGTCCTTTAAGATATCGAAACCAAACCACCATAGTAAACATCATGAGATTCCAAGCTTTAATTTGACTCCAAGATCAAGTGTCAACGACATGTAGTTTTGGCTGTATCCCGAAATATACCAACACACAACTCTCTTTTTGTATATAAAATAATATATTGATTAGTTACGGTATTGAAGTCTGTTTTAAGTTCTTACTTCCATGAAGGTCCAAACCCCCAAATACCTTATTCGAGCAAACGAAGTACCTAAATTAATGAACCTAAATGGATAAAGGGAATTAAGGAATAGTTTATCTTTAATTCAGAATTCTGTGCAAGAAACAACAAACACTGTCTGCTTTAAAGAATAGTTCGCCTGATGGGAGGTCTAGTCTATTGTTTACACGATAACAATATAAATAGGCATACTTACTCTGAGTTTAACAATCCATTCTATACATCGTTAAGATTTCCGTACAATTAATTACAAGCACAATAACGGCTCATATAAAAATAGTTTAAATTAATATTTTTTTATCGTAAGAGATAATACTAAAGAAGGGGTAGGTTTTCATGGTTATGAAATGCATTAAACGAAAGATTGGAAAAGGGAGGAAATGAAAGGAAGAAGAAATAACAGTGTTTCTTGACCGAATTGTTCAAGCGATATCCTGATGGCAAATATATCCGGTCTGTTGAGCCTTGAGATAATGTCACACGACGCTGCTGTTATAACGGTCCAGCCAATCGAACGTTTCCGATGAAACTGCCCTTCTTGTTTTTTCAAGTCATTTGCAAGGTATATTACCGTCATCTACTCAAACACAATTTAAATTACTGTTAATTAATTATTTGAGAGTAATTCAACCGCGTGATCCTTAGCTCTTTTTTAACCTCTGACTGCTTCTTGTAGTTTGATTTTTTATTTCAAAGCAGTTGGTTTTATGTCCATAAAAGATTTGTTAGGCCTTAAATTCTAATGGAAGATGAGTTAACCTAATTAAAGAAGGTTTTACAGCTAAAATTACATGTTAGTTTATTACTGCATAAGAGGATTCATCCTTCTTAGGAACATTCCTGTGTGCAAACGATTTTAAAACTAGTTTGCCTGTTAAGACTGTTATTGTTAATATAGTGAAAAACAATAGCATAAGATTGCATTGAAATTACTTTGTTTTAGAGATACGAAGGCAATTAAATTAACATGCTATGGAGTTTGGTAATTAAACTGAATGAAAACATTTAAAAGCACAAAGAGTCTTTACATCAGTGGTTTTATTATTATCCGAGTGAGATAAAAGAGTACACCAAACATCTGTTCCACAAAACGTTTGTCCTGCTGTAATTACGGAAAGCCCTCCTGGCTGTTTTCACTCTGAAACTCAAAACCACTTTTTCAAGAACTGTTAATAAAACGATGCAAATGTCTAGTTTCAACCATTATTTCCTAATTTTGTAAAACGATAAAAATTCCAAAACGTCCCTCAGACTACCCTCCAAGTTTGTATGATATTACCAGAGTGTATACATATTTACCATACATAAAAAAAACCAGTTTATTGACAAAAACGTTTATAATTAATGTTATTCAAAGTTTTTCTTTAGTGACGTAATTATAGAAGTGGGGAATATAATGAAATTAAACATGCCAAATCCTTACTTAGAGGTGACGTCGCTCAAATGTTAAGTAAACCTTTCTAATTAAAATAACTTTAGTCCCTGCAAGTTTGAAATCCCTGCTGTGCTCCTGCCGCCATCCTGATCAAAAAACACAACCAGTCCGTGTTTATTGACACGTTTTTCAGTCAACACAACAGTAGACCTTTTTTGTTTACACAAGGGAAGTACTAAAACATTTTTAAAAATTACCAAAAAAGTAACATAATATCTAGCATGTTTAAAAGTAACGGCTTTATTATTTTCTTAAAACTTGGAATTTTAATACTCCTTCCATAAGGAATGTAAGTAAAATTTTATTAAAATATATGCTTTGAAGCATGTTGATATCGGAGGAAAATAAACTGCACTCGTACAGTCTTTACGAAAATTTCAGCGATCTTACACTTTAATCATCACAAAATCGGACCAAGATAAAGTGAATGAACACACATAAAACAGAAAACGATTCCTCCCGGAATCATTAAATATATTACTGGAAAGGATTATTTTTTGAGGGTTCGCCCACGCCTTTATTGTGGACAGATTATGATCATCAGTTAAATTATTGGAATTTTTTTAATTCTATAAACATAGTACAGTATTATACTCTAAAAGAAATTATTACACCTTATAAAATAGAACGATAGGGTACAAAAAAAAACATTAAATTTTACAGCTTGAGAAGGAAATATATGAACATTTGTGATCGAGAGTGACATTTGTCAGAGGGCGGTTTAAGGACTAAAGTCTTCAGAACATCCGCGGGGTCCTCTGTGATTACAGTTTGAAACTTTCTCTACGTTTTCGGCTTTTAATGATGAGGCGGGTCTGGTAAAATGATATATTTTGCAACGCTTGTGAATTTGTTCAATATTGTTAAAGTTTTTGTGTTTATCATGTTATTCAAAAGTTACATGTTTTTTAGGTAATACATTTGACCAAATTTTCGCCGAAATTCTTTAAATAAGTCGTTAGTGTAAAAAGATTGTCCGTTATATTTCATATTAAGTTTGTATTTAAAATAAAATAATACAATTAATATGGGGATTTAATTTACTAAACAAACTTCAAATGTATGACAATTGTATCAACATTATTTCAAAAGGTCAAACTAAATTTGTTATGTTTGTGGTCATTTGTATTATAAATATTTATTACATGCTTTAATAACACTTTCAATAATTAGGTAATGTATATGAATATTAATAAATTCCGTGGTTTGTAAGTTATTACATTTAAATTAAGTGCGAAAAAGCCTTTAGTTCATGTATTGAATAATGTAAGTATACTGAACAATTAATTTGTAGTTATTATATATGGAGGATATTGTGTAGAAAAATATAGATATGACTTTTAAATATTTGAAATGGACTAAACCAGCTTATTAATGATATATATCTTTGCTGGAAAGAAACACATAACTTATATGGTATATTAGGAAAATTAATTCACTGCCTACTTACAAATAAGAACTGGTATTATAATGGGACATCCACAACATTTTCAGATCGTCCTTAAAATCCATATGACAAACCTCAAACCAGGAGGCGAGCTCATTAATCATTTAGTTATATTCCATCACATGTGTTGTCCCATTAAAATTGCTTAAATGATCACGGTGCCCTTCCCACCATTTGAATATAAAGACGTAATATAAGAAACAAAAAAAGTTTCAAAAAACCACAGAGTAATAGGTTTTGGGACCAATAACGTTAGCTTATCAGACTGTTGTCCGTAATTGTTTATTTTAGGTCACATTTTTAAGTGTTAAGCTCTTAGTAACAACAGTGAATCAGCAGAATTTACAAATAATATTCAATAACATTTTATGAGTCTAGTTATCACATGATCACCTGCAAAAGAGGCTACTTTATTGGATAAAATGCTTTTATTAGGTTTTTAAATGGATCAGGCGTTTTTTGAACACGGTGTATAATATAACCTTCTTATCTTAAAAGACCACTCTCTCCAGAATATATTTGACGGAGCGGTCCTGGACTGCGATTACACACAGCGTCAGTCCGAGCTGTATAACCTGTGACTCTAGTGTGTGTGTGTGTGTGTGTGTGTGTGTGTGTGTGTGTGTGTGTGTGTGTGTGTGTGTGTGTGTGTGTGTGTCCCACAGATGTGGCAGCAGTCCAGATCACGACGCTCCGAGTGCCGGAGAAGGTCCGGAACGGCCCGGACGGAGCGGTCTTGGACTGCGAGTACACACTGTGCCAGTCCGAGCTGTATAACATGTGACTATAGTGTGTGTGTCCCACAGATGTGGCAGCAGTCCAGATCACGACGCTCCGAGTGCCGGAGGAGGTACGGAACGGCTCGGACGGAGCGGTCCTGGACTGCGAGTACACACTGCGCCAGTCCGAGCTGTATAGCCTGTGACTCTACTGTGTGTGTGTCCCACAGATGTGGCAGCAGTCCAGATCACGGCGCTCCGAGTGCCGGAGGAGGTACGGAACGGCCCGGACGGAGCGGTCTTGGACTGCGAGTACACACTGTGCCAGTCCGAGCTGTATAGCCTGTGACTCTACTGTGTGTGTGTCCCACAGATGTGGCAGCAGTCCAGATCACGGCGCTCCGAGTGCCGGAGAAGGTCCGGAACGGCTCGGACGGAGCGGTCTTGGACTGCGAGTACAGACTGTGCCAGTCCGAGCTGTATAGCCTGTGACTCTACTGTGTGTGTGTCCCACAGATGTGGCAGCAGTCCAGATCACGGCGCTCCGAGTGCCGGAGGAGGTACGGAACGGCCCGGACGGAGCGGTCTTGGACTGCGAGTACACACTGTGCCAGTCCGAGCTGTATAACATGTGACTATAGTGTGTGTGTCCCACAGATGTGGCAGCAGTCCAGATCACGGCGCTCCGAGTGCCGGAGGAGGTACGGAACGGCCCGGACGGAGCGGTCTTGGACTGCGAGTACACACTGTGCCAGTCCGAGCTGTATAACATGTGACTATAGTGTGTGTGTCCCACAGATGTGGCAGCAGTCCAGATCACGGCGCTCCGAGTGCCGGAGGAGGTCCGGAACGGCCCGGACGGAGCGGTCCTGGACTGCGAGTACACACTGCGCCAGTCCAAGCTGTATAACCTGCGACTCTAGTGTGTGTGTGTCCCACAGATGTGGCAGCAGTCCAGATCACGGCGCTCCGAGTGCCGGAGGAGGTCCGGAACGGCTCGGACGGAGCGGTCCTGGACTGCGAGTACACATTGCGCCAGTCCGAGCTGGGCCCGGAGTCCGGACTGGTGGTCAAGTGGTTCTGGAACAATTCTCCTGCGCCCGTGTACCAGTGGATCCCCGGCCAGAAGCCCCAGGACCTGGGTGTCCTCAAGGGCCGCCTCAAACTGGACTACAAGTAAGTTAGAAACAACTTTTGATGAATGAAGTGCAAGTTAAATTATTATTAAACGCTGGAAACTGCTAACTTATAAATATCAAACTAAATATTAAGAATATAATTATCAAACATAAGTTTTAAGGTTCCAAAGTAAACATTTTTTACTATGCTATGGTACTAGGTCCACCATGCTGATAATAATATTATTTTGACGAATACAAACTTAAGAATTGTTCTTTTTTTACCAAGTAATTTTTAACTCTAATGAATAGTTGATTAGTAAGAGAGCAAGGTCTCCCAAAGACATACGTGTACGACCAAAGTCCAGATTCACTTATTACCTGGAATTTGATTAGTTTTAGCAAAGTCATGTCAGATGTTTTGTTGAATCGGCAATCTATTACATTATCTCCCTCACTAAATTTACTCCAAACCTATACAGCGTACACTTATCGTTACACCTATTGGTTTTTAGTTTGCATTTACCGACAGTTAGTAATAGGCTTACATTTTTAGTAATTAGTAAACAAATATAATATCATACAAAAGACTGACGTGCGGATCTGGCTGCGGCAGTGTGTATATGAGTTGTGGTGCAGGGCGAGCAGACACCCGTACACGATGCACCGCGCCCTCTACATCACCAACCCCACCACGGAGCTCTCGGGCGAGTACAAGTGCGCCGTCTCCACCTGGACCGACGAGGACTTCATGATAAAGAAGATGATCGTCTATGGTGAGCGACAATTTAGTTTAGTATTCTCTGTAATATATAAAGGAGAAGTTATTGAATTTAAAAGCATGTGCTGGAGGTCTGAAGCCTCACGGTGCTGTTCATCACAGAATTTTGTAGAGCCTCTGGAGAGTGTTCTTACCTGATAAAAGAATTAATAGCGAAAAATAAATTTATTTACGCAGTTGCCAATGAGGTGAATTTGCTCTAGTGACCGTGCAATTTATCAACTGTGCGTCTCCTTAAAAATATGAAAAATGATTTATCAGGTTCTGTATGAAAACATTCTTGACGTTATTCGTGCGTTGTTATTTCGCACTTGGTCACCTTCTTAAGTGCGAAATTATGACAAGGAGAATTCGAATTCGAAGAATCGAAATATTATTACTAAATAAAAAGTTTTAAACAGATATTTTGTTTCAAATGCTGGGGAACTGCGCAAAACTATCTTCGAATTGAATGCCTCTTATCAGCTATCTAATTTTACATTATCGACTAAAATTTACTCTCAAATCCTTAGGCCACTAGCTAAACTTCAGATCTTTTAAACAGTTTAAAACTTTTAATGAATGTTTTATTGAAATACTTACAGATGTCGGAGAGTTTCTTCTGAGAAAATCTTTTTCTGGCCTCTGTATTTTATTAACATTCCTCTTTGATGGTCCTTTGCTTAAATTTATAATTTATTTCAATCTGTGAATAGAGCTCTAAAATACAAAAAATCCTACGTTAGTAATTCCTATGTATCGGACGTGAGTAATTAATATATTTGTGTTAGTAAGAGCAATGCAATATGACAGATTAACAAGACGGTTGGATCTAAAGTTAATATATAATTATAACTAACTTATTCATTTTTGGATTTAGAAAAAAGCGAGCTCTCATCATGACAGATTCTCTACTCTCCACTGATAACGTGATCATCACACAAAATGTGTTGAAACCTAGGTCGTAATAAAAACGGCTAAATATTGGACTGAGACGGAAACAGATAATTTTAAAACCATTTATAATTATAACGAAATTGTGGAATAAAAAATTGAGGTGTTAACTAGATGCAGCAAAAGGAAGAGGGCTCAAATTAAGGTTTTGTTTGGAGAAGTACTCGGGAAAAATACTGGAATATCTTCGTTAACCAGAAAACAGAAATAACGTAAAATACCTTTCGTTTGAAAATACTAGGGATCTAATGACGTTTTCGTTGCTCACATGAAAACATATGGTGCTGTTGATTAATCCAAAATAAAGTGCTAGGTAGATATTAACATGGTGGATCAAAAATTCAGTTTACTATGAAAGTATATTGTACTGTAAAAAAGGATTGTTTTCATTTGAAATTTCTCCAGTTGTGATCTGGGGTTTTGTGCCTCTTGAAATCACTATTTACTCCACAAATAGGTTATATATTTGCTTTGATGAATGAAGGGATAAGACATATTCAACCAACCCGGATTTACATTTTATCCAAAACCATATCATAATTGGTCTGGTGTGAACTATGCTTTATCTTGAGCCAAAGTTTTGTAGGTTCCTATAAAACTTCTTGGTCCTACTTCATTCCATAGAGGTTATTCTGTTGCAGCTCCAGAGAGGAAGGTGGACCTGGGTCACAGCAAGCACGACCTCCACAACGTGAACATCACGTGCCGCGCCCTAGGCCTCTACCCGGAGCCCAAGATGACCATCCACAAGGGCACCGACCTCAAGTCTCTGTGAGTCTCAGATACACTTAAATTACATCAGCGGATATTGAACATTACATGCAAATGCTCACAAAAATAACGAAAGATACAGAAAATTCAACAAAATAAATTCATATAAGTTTAAGTATAAGTTATAATCGACATACCCCACCTCAACAGGTAAAGCCCAAGTACAGGAACAGTGTTGTAAATAGATAAGGTCATAAATAAGGTAATCGTATAGACATTTTACTGTAAAACTTTAGTTATGTAGCTAAAAAACTACGTAACATTAACTTCATCATCAAACTTTAAACTTTCTTTACTTTACAATGCTCTTTACTTTCTCATGGGTATTCACGAAGATAAAGAGTTGTAAGAAACCCTTAAAATAATTTACAGCGGCCTTTTAATGAAAAATACTGAGAAGGTCTTGACCTATAATCGAGAGTCTCCTGATCATTTCTTGAACATCAAAAAAATAATAAAGATTTTATCAAAAAGTGTAATACGTGTCCATAAATACCACAGTCAAATTATCATCTTACTTACCATGATGGCGAACAACATCAAAACAAAAACGTTGAAAATAGATAGACCAAGGAGTTATAGATATGCTACGTTATAAAGCATATCATATAGATTCCTTGAAAGTAGGTCCGGATTTCAAAGATTAAAACTCTGAATCATATCCCCAGCCAGGAGATGGAGGGTGTGTCAGTCCGGACGATGCCGAGGGAGGAGTCCTACGACGTGGTGGCCTCTGTGCTCCTCTCCGACTCTGAGCTGAGGGGCTCCCTCGTGGTCAACTGCGAGCTCTGGATACCCTCCACCACGTACCGCCGCCAGAAGACGCTGCACTACTATCCAGGTACTAACCAATTTGATTATGTTGGGTTGGGTTAGGTTAAGAAGTTGGGTTGGGTTTATTTAGGTTGGGTTGGGTTAGGCTATGTTACCATTGAGGGCTTCCCTGGTGGTCAACTGAGAGCTCTAGATACCCTCCACCACGTACCGCCGCCAGAAGACGCTGCACTACTATCCAGGTACTGACCAGCCTGGTTAGGTTGGGTTTGGGTTAGGTTAGGTTGGGTTGGGTTTGTTTAGGTTTGGCTGGGTTAGTTTAGGTTTGGTTCTGTAAGTTTAGGCTAGGTTAAGTTACCCTTGAGGGGCTCCCTGGCGGTCAACTGCGAGCTCTGGATACCCCGCCAGAAGACTCTGTACTACTGCCCAGGTACTGACCAACCTTATTAGGTTGTGTTTGGAAAGGTAAGGTTAGGTTACCACTGAGGGACTTCTTGGTCGTCACATACCCTCCACCACGTACCGCTGTCCGAAGATGCTACACTATTGCTGACGTCCTGGTTGACAGTGTGATATTAAAATATTAAAGTATATGGTTGGCATTCTATAACTGTTACGGTACTGTACTAAAATTTGCCTATTAGGGTGATGGTTGAAGATTTCGTGTTACTTAATGCCTTTTAATTGTGGAATTCATATAGGAAGAATTTTAAAATACGTCATATTTTATTTACCATAGGTCTTTGAAAGTTAAATTTTAAAATGTTTACAATCTCTTTTTATTATAACTTCATTTAATTTTAGCTCTGGTAATTCCTATTAACCTAACATCTCAACGCCATCTATATACGAGGATTTGAATTTTAAAATAAATTACTTATATATTTGTTTCCTTTGAGGGCTTATGGGCCAGTAAGGCGGATTGGAGGAGTTTTAGTCCTGTAATTGGCCTGTTAATAATTCAATGATAATGGATTCCTTGCTCTCCATACACAAGGAAATTTGGTCCGATATAAATAATGCGTTACACTAACTTGATCAAGAATAAACTCACTATGTTTTAACATTAAAATATTACCATTAAGTGCGATGAAATATGTAATATAAATATATCTTAATGCACGGTGTTCTATGATGAAATTTAGCGAAATACGCAGACTACAACAGGGCTGGGATATGTCTTTACGTGTTTTATTATTTCAGGGCGAGCTCTCCCTTGGATCGGAGAGGAAGGTAGGGATTTCCACTTCCCCTTAGTTAAGCTCTTACGGCCATTCCCTTCTCCCATTAGCTTTTAGTTTAAATTGTTGTTTTCTTTGTGCACGCTGTAAATACACACTTGAGTTACTTTAGACTTCTTAGAACCCCTTTGCAACTGAGGCTAACCCAATCTATTTTTGCCTGTAAAATGGATTATATTTTGTAACTTATGGAATTTTAAACAATGAACGGTTTCTTATTAAGATTGCTATGGAATGAGGCAGTTCAGCATGAATAAAAAATTCAAATAACAAGTTTAATGTTTTAACGATGATTTTGTTAGAATAAAGTAAATAAATAAATAATACAGTTCACTAAAAAACTAATCAAATGTTAAATTGTAAAATGAAAGTGTATTTCCTCGTCTTACGGTCTTAAGTTCAAAAATCAAATAATTACTTTACAATATAGTGAATTGCATGTCAACGATTTGGTTTAAGGGCACGATATCTTTATATGTGTAGTAAACGGATGGGATAAGGCACGTGTTCTCCAAGTATGACTTTATTCTTTAAAAATACTTACATTGGAATTCCATCTTAAATACACTAAAAAACATTTTAAGATCTGAACACTTCATACTTCTTTGCGATGGATTCTATGGCTGAAAACATAGTTGACCGGCGAGTCTAGAAGTGAGCGGCGAGACTAGCAGCGCTCTTTTTTATCATGCACCTTGTCCAATGAGCTAACGCATAGAAAAACGTCTAGCTGCGCTGTGCGTTAGCTCATTGGATTGAATGCATGATCAAAACCAACGCAGCTAGATTCGCAGCTTGTTGACTCGCAGCTCCACAATGTTTCCAGCCTACACCGCGAAAGTCCTTCTAAGGAAAACAAACGTCCTTCGACCTTCTAAGGATAAACAATTAATGCTCTTTTAATGTTATTTCGACGCCAAACGTTTGACAAAGGCCTAGAACGTCACTGAAGACACTGATCACCGTTGTTGTGCTTTGCAGACAACGGCAGCGGGGCGGCTCGGCCCGGCAGCGCGCTCGCTCTGTGGTCGACTCTGCTGGCGACTTGGCTGTGTTCGCTGAGTCTTCGCTGAACGCTGAGGCAGTTGCTGCCACCGTCAGACCCACTTACCGAATTAGTTCAAGTGTTCTTGCAAACCTCAGTCTCGCCAAGTATACGGCTCCGGCCATTCTACTGGCCCTACAAGTGATATCGGACATTTCTCAAATGCTGTGTAAATTTATACTTTTATAAATTAAACAACTTTCATTACTGTATGTATTTAAAATATAAATAGTTATATTAATAATTATAACTATCATTTAAGCTTTGTAATATACTGTTTACCATGTGTATCTTATGCCAAAATTACCAGCCTCAAGGCGTCTAGGTCAGCTTGTTGTACATAAAAAATATAATTATGTTTGTGATAATATGTATATTTTAAAAATAAATAAATTTATACTCTCAAAAGTTGTTATGATTATTTCTTAGCCCAAACAGTTTGATGCGAGAGGCATGCATATTTGCAAATACAATGATGGTCACTGTTGAAATTTCCGAAGTGTTTCGGGAACTCTTCACGAATTCATATATTCTTTTATTACAAGGAAACAAGGGGATTGAACCATCTAATGTAAATAAGGGATAGAAACGCTAGAATATGTCAGAATGTAATAAAATATGTTATGTTTTTAAAATATTGAAAGACATACATTTTTTATTTATGATACTAAGTGAAAGGGGTTTAAGTACAACTTTGTGCTTTAGTACAGTGGCGCATCAGCACAAGAAATTCGTAGTACAAACAAATTTAATCTCAAACTCCACTTAACTAAGTTGCCCTTTAATGTGCAATAAATGACGAAAATCAATTCGTTATTACAACAAGTGTTCAACTTCTTCAGTATGTCTGGTAATAGATCTTCATAACTCTCGTCATGATTATCGGAATGTCTCATTTATTTGCTTTTCTTTTTTGCTTTTAATAAAATGGTATAACACTTGATAGGGCTTGCTCTTCAGGGGTTGGGGCAAAATCAGCAATCATATTAAAAAAGTATTACATTACTAGTGTTACGTTTGTATGAGGCAGTTTAAAAATACTTATAAAAATAGAAGAGCTGTGTATTAAAAAAAACTTGAATTAATAAATATTATATATTTTTAGCAACACCTATCTCAAAACTTTTCATAGTTGGATTTGTGATATCAATTTATTTCTTGCAAAGCTCCTTAAAATCATACGCTTCTTGGTAAAGGTACTAGGTGAACATAATATTATTTGCATTTTAAAGTCATACTAACTAGTACTTCACAGTACCCTAGGAACATATACTGATACTAGTTTGAAAATTCGCCGCGTTTTAAAATTAAGAAGGGGGATACTATTATTTTATTACAACCAGTAACATATGTATGACTTCTGTGCCAAGACCTAACCAAACCCCGAACATAGTGAGTGCACTTGTGAATGCGCTAGGATAACGAATGAATGAATGAATGATTGAAAAGATTTATTCCTGTAAAATACAAAATAGAACATTGCAAATTCCTTAACTTAAAATTAAGTTGATCGAGTAAATTTCTTACTTCAATCTTCAGTTAGTAATATGTGACTTTTTACGTTATTAAGGTTTCCCGGACGTTATTAACTCTGTTTCTGTTTTATATCGATTTCTTTCGAAATGGTTAAATATTGGCTAAGTGACCTTTAACAGATAGATTGAATCTGAGTGACCTAATAATCTCTTTATTGTGTTCATTTTATAGTATCAGTGCAGTAAGCATGAACTACGCTTTATATTAGGTCATACTAGTGAATGACCTTTGACGATTGAAAGGACCTTTTTATAGTAGATCCTATACATTTGACATATGATTTTTATCAGTACTGTCTGGATTTTATTGTGGAGGTCACTCCCAGCTTTGCTAGATTCTTTTCACGCTCAGATGTTTTATTCTCAAATGCTAAATGGCCTTGGACAAATAGCATCGATCAACATTAGTTTTGAATGTGAACTTTGGAATGAGTTTTCTATTATATTAAGTTGTGAATGGATAATGAAAACGTATCAAGAGCCTTTGTCGTGTGCAAATCCTTCCAATTACACTAAAGACAAACCCGCGCCTGTCAATAGGTACAATGAACACAACCTGGAAATAGATATAGCTTAATAGTTATGTACATGTCAAAACAAATTTCGACCGTATTACTAATATAAGGAAATATATTCCTAAGCACAATGAGCTAGTATGGAAATCAAAGCACTTCATTATGGGGTTCGAGTTGTGTAATCAGTAAAGATCGAGTAGTGCATGGTAGTAAATGGCGATAAAGTAGAAAATCTTTTGCAACCAAGTTGAATACAAATTAGAAGCTCATTCAAATAACATGTAGCTGGAAAAACGTGATTAATAATTTTGTACGTTCTTAGTAGTAATAACATTCCGTGTAGGTATTTATCAATTGCTTCATAATATAATCTGTGACTGTTTCATATAATAAAAAAAATCCTGCAAATTCTTTTAAGAAAACGTTATCAGATTTTCAGCCATTAGTAGATTTTCTTCAAGTTTTAAATCCATATTATATATAATCCTAGATCTAATATTATCTCACTGCATCCTATATGAACTGGAGTCCTAATATTCTTATGTCTGTAATAATAAAAATTAAATAAAAAACTGTTAGGAGGTATATATTTTGAATCTTTAGGAATCAAGAGTTCGTTCTGTTTGCTGAAATTATATATTGAAATCTCTGAATTGTGAATTTTTTTCACTAGTATCAAGTCAAGACGATAATTTAGACCAATCCCAAAAGTTATCAGAAGTGATGACAATCTTTTAAGCTTTTTTTAATAGACAATTTAACAAACCTTTTTTACTAATGAGCTATTTAATGATCGATTATATTTTAAGTAAACATAGTTAAAATTACTTAAGTACTTAAAAGTAGTTTCCTAAACATGAAAAAATAGTTGTTATTTATAAACGCGTGTTACAGATTTTAATTAATGATTATTATCATACTTTCTTATTTTTTAAGATGCGTTTCAGTCCATAGGCTAAAAAGACTGGGTAAAAAGTGAGCACTTGCATAGAAGAACACCCTTTACAATTATTTTCCTGCTTGTCATTAGCAGATGTCTTTCTTTCAAAATTCAGAGATCTTTTGCCATTACTTTTCTTTGATGTTTGATTTATAACTCAAAGGAAGCTCCGTATATTTCAAGACGCTAAAATCTTTTAGTTATTAGATTATATAACTAATTAATGATTATTTTTATAAATTATAACTACTGTGATACAAGGCTTGCAAAATAAAATTTATAAAAATTGAAAGACCAATTATGAGAAGGTGAAATTAAATTCTGAAAAAAAAACACTTTAACATAATGATATCATTACCTATGAATTTATATAAAAACCGATTAAATAGATCAAACAAATTATTTTATAAAGCCTCTTTCCCGGATGACATATTTTATCATGTTACTTACACAATAACAGTGTATTCCCTAATAAAAAAAGTTTTAAATTACATTTGACACACATATTGCATGAAAAATATGTATCTCGTAGAACATTGTTAATAATTTTGATACTATTATAGAATTGAATATAGACCATGGATGTAATAGATTCTTTTAGGTAGTTTTTTTTCTTAAAAAATATTGTAGGCTTTCCATTCTTAGTTTAAATCATAGACTTGGAAAACTGAAAATGAACACAATTATTTTGAATTTTATAATGTACCCTATTTTAGCCTTTCGATAGATAACATCTTAAAATCTTTTCTACTTAGAGCCCATGCCAAGTTTCAGAGCATTGCAGTCTTTGAGAAACTGTGATCAACCGTTTTTGGCTTTTATATATAGATGAAAAGTTATTGATTATGGCCGTTGTCTTAGGTCATACGATGACAGCTTCTTTCCTTTAGCGGGAATCCCTCAAAAATATGATGAGGCGGTAGTAGGGCCTATACTTGCATTTGTAACTTATTTTACCAAAAGGGTAAAGTTATTAGTATGGCCGATTATTTAATAGTGTTTGAGCTAAGAGGGTATTTCCAGTTAAAAAAATTGATTTAATTCGATATAGGAGATTGAATAATGTCAGGATTCTTTGCATAGCACTTGAAATGTAATACTTCACAAACCTTTAGCGTATACATGAATGTTTATTCGAGAAGATTTTCCTCATTCTCTTGGCAACACAAACATATATTGCTGAAGGGCTTCGCTCTAAAATATTTACACGAGTGGTATTTAATCATAACGTTGGTAATTGAATCAAACTTTTAAATAAAAGGTCAAAATATTATACCTCGAATACCATTTTAACTCAATTTAAATTTATATTTTCTTAATAAAGGTCTAGAGAGCCTCAGTATTCTTACAATAAATAAATCCAAGTGTTTTCTTTGATCAAATGTTATTTATTATTTTTGGAATAAAAAATTAGATGAGAAGTGTTTCGTTGTAATGTGAGACATATTTCTTAACACGTCCTTTATTTTGATCGATTTCTGTAATTTTATATGAAAGATTTCATAATTCTGCATTAAAATAAAAAGGAACGAGAAGATCGTTTTCAGAACTGAAAATATTAATTTAACTCCAGTCACGATGTGTCACGGGGTAATCAGATTTGTGCCTTTGTTGCATGTGTTTCATTATTATTCCAATTTGGGGAGTCACGCTATTAAGGGGTTTCAGTTTACATAATGACTCCATTTGAAATTTGTTTAGTTTTCCTCCAGTAAAAGGAGTTGTTCATGAAGCATACTTTATAATGCTAGTTTTAATATAAAAATTAAATGACGTTCTAAAGGACGTGTGCAGATTTTGATGCTTCATTTTTCAATTATTATCATTTTCCTTTTTCCCAAAGAGCTCAATAAATAAGCTAAACAATTTTAGGATTTCAAGACTTACTTAGGAAAAAGTTCAAAAATTATCAATATACAAAATTTAAAATCTTTTACAACTTCAATTGTGTCATATACAAAGTATGCTGAATTTCGAATTTCGACACCTTTCCTATCATGCAGTGAAGAATGAAAATATCTTGCATGTGAGTTGCTCTAGAAAGAAACCTTCCTGTTTTTTTTTAATACTTTATGATATCATTTTATTAATAAAATTTAAAAACCCTAATTACGTACGTCCAAACAATCTTGATAAAAACATTGTACAGCTGTTGATCATGATTTAATAGACTGACCGTGCGTTTAAATGGGTTCAAAGCCCACCTTAAAATGTAGGTCTCTTAGTTGCCATTAGCTGTTGGGCTATTAATTAGCAGTCCTGTCTAAGGAAAATGTCGGCCTTAGTCAGTAATAAGACATCAAGATCGCGCTACAATCATCCTACACTCATCTGTCATTCATACTTGGCTTAAAATACCTACCTGGGTAGGTCGCCAAGATGGTCGCATATTCAAGCAATGTAAAATGTAAATAAACGGTATCAGGAAACTGACACATACTTTCTTCCTTAAAGTCATTTAAAATAAGAAAACTTATACAATGAAATAAAACAAATTAACAACTAATTATCACACAAACGCATTCCAAATTTTATCAAAATCGGTTCATAAATAACGGGGATATCTGTTTAAAATATTTTCCATAAGCATTACATTGGACAACGTATTGCGTTTACCGCCAAATTAAAACATTAATTATCTCCGAAACCAGTTAGTTGACGAAGACTAATGATTAAAAATACTGGATTATTTAGTTTTTCAAGCCAAATTTTATGCTTGCAAGTATATTTTAGCGAATTTCCCCTATAGGGAAGAAGCTATTACCGTAGGTCTCATGGTAAGACCTAAGCCCGAGACCATGGTAACTTTTCGTTTTGGGGCCACCAGAAGCAAAATAACACCATTCGGTCGAATTTATATATATAGATCTATTATAGAGATTATAATTTCTGAATAACAGAGTACCCTTTTTGTACATAATTAAATATTTATTTAATTAAAATTGACAACATGTTTCGGCTCGTGGCCATTTTCATAGTCAAAACAAATACCTAACCTAATACAAAGTTCAAAATTATAATTTTTATGAAAACAGATGTTTCTTATTTGTAGTACAGTATACAATATTAAGTATTCTTGATGCTGTTTTCTTGCATATGTCTCATTTTTCATATATTGGGTTGTTCAGTTCAATGTGATTATTTAACAGGTTTTGGGGTTCTTTTTTGTAACCTAAATATATATAATAGTTTTCTTTGGAATTAATTTTGTCTCCCTTTTTGAAATAATCTACTATTTTGAGATTTTCTTTTATACTCTTGTACTCGTGATTGGTTTTTAGTAAATGTTCTGCGAAGGTACTTTTCATAGTGGTGTTACTATTGCTTTTGAGCGCTTGGATGTGTTCTTTAAAGCGCGAACAGAAAGACCTTCCAGTTTGTCCTATGTCAAATTTGTTACAGTTGGGACAATTTATTTGATAAATTCCAGATTTGTTGTAATCTTTACTATTGTTGCTGTTGCTTTAATTAATTTTGTTCTTCATTAAATAGAAATAATTGTTCCTTGTTCTGTAGCTTAGGCAGTATTTCGTCTTATCAAACGTCTTCCGTATTGCTTTGCTTTATTGAGGATAGTGTTATAGGGTACAGAGATGTATTTATTTTCTTCGTTATCGTTCTTGTATTCTTCTTTTGGTCTCTGTCTTTTCTTTTTGATTCTTTTAATCATGTTTTCTATTAAGATTTCTTTATAGCCATTCTTTTTCGCTAAATATTTTAATATAGATTTTCCTTTTTCAAAGTTTTCTTTATTCATTGGAATATTTAAGAGTCTATTTATCATTGCTCTAAATGCTGACATTTTATATTGCCATGGGTCATTAGAATTTGATGGTATTAGTAGGTCAGTTTGAGTTGGTTTGCGGTGTATCTTAAATTCATGTTTATTATTCTTTTTACTGATAGTTACATCTAAATAGTTGATTTCTTTTGTTTGAATTTCCTGTGTAAATTTTATGTAAGGAGATAAAGAATTTAGGTAGTTTAGGAGTTCTTTGCTTTCGTTTGCATTTCCACTGAAAAGGCAAATTATGTCGTCGACGTATCTGTGCCAGTAAATAATGTTATTCATGTGTGGATTAGACTGATTTATGATTTTATTTACTTCTAGGTCGTGCATGAAGATATCTGATAACAAACCAGATAATGGAGAGCCCATCGCTAGTCCATTTTCTTGCTTATAATATTTTGAGTTAAATTCAAAATAGTTCTGAGTTGTATAATTTCTAGTTAAATTTATTATATCTTTTATCTCTTGTTTGTTTAAAATATTATTTTTCTTTAAATCTTTTTCCAGTATTTCAATAGTTTCTTTGGGAGGAATATTAGAGTACATGTCTTTCACATCAAATGAAATAAAAGAACAATTTTCTGGAATATTGATATCTTTTATCTTGTTAACTAGGTCAATTGTACTTTTTGAACAATGTTTTTGTGTATGTTGTTTTGCATTTGAAATTCGCTTAGTATGCAGGTCTGCTGCAACGGGGGTATTATTTAGAAGATACAGATTTTATGAAATTTGAAAAATATGAATTTTTAAAACTTAAAAATTTATAACTTAGTATTATAACTTCTGAACCTGAATTTTTACAGACATGCGGGCGGGGTCATTTTGTTTGTCATCCGAAGCACTAAAACCTTGAAATTTTGATCAAAATTGTTAGAGCCGTTTTTGAGAAATTTGGATTTTTGTCTTTTTTATGAGTTTTTATGGGGTAAATACCCTTAAAAATCAAAACTTCAAAAAAATGAAAAAAGCCTGGAGAGACCACGGAGATAGAGATGGAGATGGAGATACCTACGTGCTAAATGTCATGAAAATCGGACTACTGCCATGGTCTCCAGCTTTGTTTACATCCACACACACACTCACACACACACACACACACACACACACACACACACACACACACACACACACACACACACACACACACACACACACACACACACACACATACACAAGGACATACAGACACACACGGACATACAGACACCGCTCCGAAAACCACTTTTTTGGATTCAGGGATCACTAAAATGAATATATCCAATGACAACTCAAATTCGAAAATTTCGACGAAAACAATAATTTCTCCATATACTATGTATAGGTGGGAGAAAGTCAAATTGTAAATGTAATTACTATTAAGGTGCTAAACGATGTCCTCATTTTATAGATTTTCTCACATGATAGTTGCAGCAAAACAGCGATGGTTTCAGACATTAATAATTTCAGTGCGGCGAACAAAGCCGTGAACAATCGACGGAGTGTTGGACAAGTTGGCGCGGCTCCAGGCTGAACTGCAGCAGCCACTTTGGTCATCACTTGTATCTCCGCGATCAAATGTTACAATGTATAAACATATTACGTTAAGCTTATACTGGAAATTAGTTAATCATGAATAACCAGTTAGCTAATGAAGATAACATGAAGGTTGAACAGTCCTTCTATTAAGACGAATTAGAGTTGAATCTTCCTTTGTTATAGACAAAACCATGGCTTTATAGTAGACAGTAATAGTATTGTCCAAATATCATTTTAGTTAATTTAGAATAAAAAATTACCTTTTCACAATCTTTTTCTACTGTAAACGTATTGTTAAGGATTGTACTCATACGCACAAATCCATCCAATTAAACGTTTATAGTCCATTATATTCATCTTTCATTACTCATGGTCATTCAGTTTTATTTCATAGGTTGCAGGGTAAACCGTCATGTAAAGCCTGTATTATCAGTGGTGAGGAAACAACGAGCTGCACACCCGCAGATAGTGTTTGCGGATGGCACAGCGGTTTACACCCAAGTAAATGTTTAGCTTTACAATAACCCGACGCATGGGTATTGAACTGATTGTACTATTTCATATATCGCCTTAGAGTAACATTTAACTTATTCTCAGCTCTTGTTTGCAGGCATAATGATAATTTGGGAAACCAATATAAACATTAATTTGTAATAAATTTAATTTTCCAACAATTTTACCAACTATAAAGTAAGTTAGATGAATCAGACAGTTATAAAGCTATACTTTACAATTATACTTTTACAAAACTAAACGGAGGATATAGTATAATGTGAATTAAAAAATTTAAATCCAGCAATTACAGCTAAGAGTATCTTCGCTGCCATCATTCTTTTTATCACCAATCCATTTCGTTTTTACCCATCTATTTTATTGGTCTTCTGGAGGTCCTCTTTCTGCATAAAACTGACGATGTAGTTCATTAAGGTTTTTATACAGCAAAGTCAAATTTTTATACGATAATACCCTTTACCCCGGAATGTGGCAGGGTGACGGAGAGTGCGGAGTGACAGCTGATGGAAGTGCCTTGTGACGGAGGACGCTTTGATGTAGAGGAGCGTGTGGAGTGTTTGACCCCCCACATTATCGAGTTCTTTCCGCCCTCAAAGGGGTTGGCGAGTTTGTCTTTACGTCCTAAAACCCACCCGAAAAACTCGCTACTTCCTCCTAACGGTACGTGGTTTCTGTTTAAGACCTGCAGAAACAAGTCTCTTAAGAGGAATATGTTTTATTAAAGAGTGGCTGGATGAATTTGGGTTTTAAGTTCAGAGGCTAGAAAATGTTTAGCAAAAATAAACCATTCTGTAAAACAAATTAGGCAAACAAAACCTTGATTAAATTATATTGTTAATATAATGCTTGTAAAGGCTATGAGAGCGCTTAGAGGTTTGTTATAACTTCCTCATTCCACCGCTTGCCTCTCGTCATAAAACTAACGGTAATCACTTTAGTTAAATACGACAAAGTTTTAGTAATATTTATCATAAATTAAAGTTTGGAATGGCCTACAGCACTTCATTGAAATTTGTTTTAAATGTAGTTGGAGAAGATAAAGGCAATAACTCTTTTTTACACGAAAACATAAGTGTTACTATGTCAAATATTGAGCATTTATTTTTTTCTGTCAAGCATAATGATTAAAAATCCAAGCGATTACAAAGATAGCGAAACATACTCTATACTGACTTTTACATTGAACGTCAATATTATGTCTCATTAAAAACATAGCACTATGCATTTAAGTTTTACAATTGAAAAAAACTGCACAGACAATTTTTTTTCAAATCAAAGTGTAACTTAAACATAATAATACTAGATACACTTGATATATAGGGGTAAATATATGCATTTATTGCAGCGACTGTGAAACCAAAATTATGAATATTACTTGTATACTGTAGCCAACTAAAAATGTATTGTTGGTTATAGAAACTTAATTCTGTGATAAAAATGTTAATGAATATATTCCATTGTCAATTTTTAACGATTAGTGACGGAGAATGTTTGCTTTCATACTTACAGCTCTATAGCTTTACTCTAAATTATGTGATGTTGTAATGATGTTATTAATTTAATGTTTAAGCTGACATTAATATTTTATAAAATATTCATTATATCTCTATCATGAGTTTTATTATTGTTCTATAAGAATTTTGACGTAACAAGAATTTAAGTTTCATTGTATTAATATTTTATAAAATATTCATATATCTCCATCATGAGTTTTATCATTGTTCTATAAGCATTTTCACGTAATAAGGATTTAAGTTTCATTGTATCTTCTTATCGCGCGAAAACCCATGTAATTTTCATTATTTAATGTAAAGAAATTTATATTTTTTAAGATAAGAAGTGTCTTGATAAACAGTGTATATTAGGAAATACATTACCCATGCGGTTTAGATCGTTAACCACTTTAAAACAATATAACCCAATATTAAAGTAAGGTCAATATTTCAATTTATAAAAAAACTTTAATAAAATACTACTGTATTATATACAATTTTCAATAATTTAATTTCGCCACAATAATGCACAGTGAATAATAACAACTCAATACGACGAACCCGATTCTCGTTTGGCGACTAAAGTAGACAAGTCACGTGATCTTATTGACGGATCGGGGACATGCGATATTGGAGGAAATAAACATGTGAACTGGAAGAGTTCCCTCGTCCTGGTATTGCTCCAGCCACGGTGTACAGTCCGAGTAGAATAACTTGGCCCAATCCGCTCATAAAACTCATGTTCACTTTAGCATTGGCCTGGGTCACGTTATTTCACTCGAACCTTAGGTAGTTCACGTGACTCATACAGTAGTAAAAGTAACGTTATTTGACATAATCACGCTTTGAGAGGTAATGATGGTTTTATATTTGGTCTTCCTTTAAGTATAAATAATGCAAATTAAATTACTATTAAAAATGCCATTTACTGCCCTTGTGATATATATTCTAATAAATGGTATCAGGAAACTGACACATACTTTTCCCTTAAACCTCGAAAATCTGCAATATAAGAAATAAATTTACAACTGTCACACAGATAAGTACAAAATTTTATCGAAATCGGTTAGCAATTAACGGAGATATACGTTTTTGAATATTTGTCTGTGATATTTATTCTTAAAAGAGATGGACTTTGGCTGTACTGTACTTAATCTAATTTGGCTGTAGGTGAAAAATTGAAAACATTGGAATGATAAACATTAACAATTAATATGTTTTTCACCACGACGAAAATCACCTGTTTTACAAACGTCAAACGCGGACCGAAACACACTGTTTGCCGCCACAGGACCGAAAACGTTTGGGGCCCTAGGGCCGAAAGTCAGCTGATCGTTTATTTGCTTGAAACAATGTCAGAACATTACAAATTAAACGGTATTCAAGACAGGATAGTTGCGATCATATGATTTTCATAGCTGTGTTTTGTTTTCAAGTGAGTCAAATAATAATCAGTTACTTTTTAATTATTTAGGGTATATTTCATTGTGTAGTGTAGTGAAAAATAGCGTTCGCACCTCGGCCGAAAGGGTTTTGCAGCTCTCGATCGTTTCAAATTCTCGACTTCGTCTCGAATTTGAAACACGATCTCGAGCCTGCAAAACCTCATTTTCGGCCCTTGTTGCGAAATATACTATTACATCATTCTAGCAAGAAATAGCTGTTTTCTGTGCCTTGTAGTTGGCAGGAAAGAAATCTTCGCTAATAACCGCAAGGTAAGTAAATATTTTATTAATCTATTGATAGATATATGATTAGTTATATGGTTTAAGAAATGTATGCCAAAACGACTTGAGTAACTGTTTTCTATCATATTAAGCTAAATTTTAAATACTATAAATTTGTGCCAGAGAAGACGCTTTTAGTTTTACGATTTTAGAATCTTCGTTCATCATTAAAAGTATTTACCGTTATTTTACATAGCCGATAAAACATTTTTACTAAACCAAGCTTTTTTGTGCTTTTTAAAATATTCAAAAGAAAATTAGTTGTTTCGTAAAAATATGAAAATTGAATTTAAAAGCGCAGATTCTCAACTCTTTCATAATTTCATTGTCATAGTTAAATTGAAAAAAATCTACAATCATCAAAGAGCGTTAAAATATTTTACCGCTTCGGAAAATGATAAATATTATGATATATTATCTCTCACAGCTATCAGCCAAATCTTTTCAGGGTTACTCATGGGCTTATGTATCATTAATGTTGATAAGATATTTGGCTATTGACTTACAAATCTCAACATACAGAGGTAGAAAGTGTGTGGCAGTGCAGCGTGATTTTTCTCTCCTAGAGTCGATATGAGTATGTATTCGCTCCGAGGTAAAACAGATGGATCTTGGTTTACAGGTAGAATTTTCTTCAACAATTTACTATAAGTTACATTGTTGACAGCGGTATACTCTTGAATTATAGGCTTTTCAAATGTTAATTGTACTGATAATCAATTTAACATGCAATGATTATATTAATTTCAGCAGGGAACATTATAAAATATAAAACGTTAATTTGTCTTTGCAAAATGTGGTGTTGTTTAACAACTCAGCTGTTATTTTATTTGTGGTTCGAAAGCAAAGCAAGCTTATATAAAATAACTATGCAATCTCAAAAACATCCATTTTTAACATTATAAGCAATATATTGACGTATGGATGAATTATACCTTCGGTAATTGGTATGAATTAATTATATGACAGGTTACTTAACCTTTGTTTCTACTCTATATTGTTGTTAGTATTTAATTATTTACAGTTTATTATTGTTGTATTGCATGCTATATTTACTATTTTTGATCAATTCTTTGTATTTATTGTTTAAACTTTGCCTTTTTGGTAAGCTTAACTAGTTTTTAAAACTGAAAACTAACCAAAGCTGTGGGCTGTTTGTTATGCGATTAATTTACGATTTTTTTTGTTGAACGTTGAAATCATGAATGTACTTTAGGCTGGTAAATGTTTTGCATGGTTACTTAACCTTGATACTATCCGTCTAGTTGTTATGATTGTTGTTGAAAGAGTTTGTACCATTTGAAATAAATAAATAATCGTCTTCCTAGAATAAAGCAGGCCAGTTTTATTGAGAATTAATGAAACAGTTATCACAGGAAGCACAATTAGACTTACTTGAATCACAATAATAAAAGTCTTAATCAATAAATTTGTAAAAGTTTACTTAGAAGTTCCTGATAGTATCCTGAAATATCATAGCGCTAAAATGAAGTTCTCCTTTACAAAGGTTCTAAAATCAGATATGTATCGCCTTAATTCGAATGAATAAAGGGAAATAAATATGAAGATATACCACCGAAAAAAATACCACTAGCTGACCAAAATTTACAGTGGCTTTTTATTGATTTTGTTATGCATGTTACTTTGTTTGTACTATGTGAACAACCTTTAATCTTTTAAAAGACTCAGGGTTATTATTTAACCCTCAGCTGCTATTTAACTTTCAGCTGCTAAGTGTACTGTTGTGTGACGGTAATCACCATTTTTTTTTTTTTTTTTTTTAACAACAATAAATAGGAAGGATTAAACTGTTTATTTGCAAAATATCACAAAATTTCAGTACAGCATGAAGAGAAATTGAGATAGTTGTTTGACTTAAAACATTTTAACTCAAATCAAGTTTTTAACTTCTTTGATTCTTTCTCTATGGCTTTCGCTTTTGCCTTTTCATATAAAGAAAGCAGTTGACCCTCTTTGGCTAAGATCTTTAAGATTTCTATGATTAGAGGTAAATAGTTGTGTTTCCTTCTTATATTCTCTAGTTGATAACGTTTTATCTTATTTTCTTCTTCCTCGATGGCTAACCGCAGTCTAGTCACCTCGGCTTGCACAGAATCCGTCTCCATTCCACTTTCCTCAATTTGTTTTTGAAGCTGGGCCAGTTTTTCTTCGTATTTCATTTTCCTGTCTGAGACGATTGCCATCAGGTTGAAATGGATCTCTCCTTCATTATATTTCTGTATCCGCTTCTCGATGATCGGGCGGACGACGTCAAGCCAGCTGGCGTCGGCGGGGACGGCGCCCAGGTCGATCGGCCCCTCCTTCAGTCCGTCCAGCTCGTACAGCCGGCCGTCAATAGGTATGTAGCCCACGAAGTGGTACACGTCCTCGTCCTTGTTCGTGCTCTTGTTGTCAAACTCGAACAGCGTCTGCCTGGCAAAAGAGTTATGGACAGATCTAATAATCTGAGAGTTGCTGAGCGCAAGCCCTTTCATGTTGGCGTCAAAAGACTGTGTGAACTCCTTGAACTCGGAGAGAGTTGGGCCGAGCGTAACATCGGGATGTTTGCAGTTCAGTAGGATGCTCAGTATGGCTTGAGTGGCACAAGCATTGTTGATCACCTGCTTGGCAAAGAAAATCTTTTCCAATCTGTTATCTCTGACAACATATCCTGGGGGTTCATCATCTGGCACCCACTTGAAGAGGAATATCAATCCATGAATCGGCTCCAAGTTCTTGAAAAGTTCTGCATCCAAACTCCACAGCTCTTCAACTTGGACACCTTTACATCCAAATTCCTTGATTAATTCTGTGAAAATACCGGGATCGCTCTCAATAAGACACCAATTGCCCGCAGTGTCGGCCATTTTCGAATCATGGCCGATACACAACTCACCAGGCACAGGTGCCTGGCAGGGGGGGCCAGGTGCCAGGTTCTTACCTGGCAGAGTATCCCCTCTGGTGGCCAGGGAGGGACTGTCTCTCAGAACACTGTTAGCTGGGCCAACTAAAAACTCCAGCTTCAGCAGTTCTGACTGTAGAAAAGTGTTGAAGTAACAGTGTCAACAAATTCCCTTGACTCTATGTGCCAATGATTATTGACCTGGAATGTGGATTGTGAAATCCCAATGCCAGGTCTCTTTCTTTTTAATAACACCCACAATTTAGAAACATAATTTTGAAAAATGGTGATTACCGTCACAGTTGCAATATGTAACTATTGGATTTCAGAATATACCCAGTTATACCAAAACCTTTCTGGCTCGCTACATAGATAGCTTCGACCTATTTTTGATTTGGCCGACTTTTTTGTCAACTCGGCTTGGTAATATTTTCCTGCGCAATAAGTCTATTAATCCACACATCCAAGTTTATTTACCACACGAAAGTCGTATTTAGGCTTCAGAAATAAGATAACATCTTTACTGGTCTTCCAATGTTCACATCTAATATATATATATACTGGATTCAATGACATTAATAGTTAGTTTCAAACTCATAAACCGCCAGGTAGTTCCGCTTACAGATTTCCTTGTGCAAAAATACTAAAATAACAACCGTCCCAATAACCTCGTACCGAATATTATCACAGATTTTCTTATTTATATCTAAAATGAAAACATTAGTCATGTAAAATAGGAAGAAATGCTAAGGTTTGCCTATATGAACATAAGGATGTATAGAGAATGTATTGGATGAGGATGTATTGTAAGAATGATTAACATTACAGAGTTACTTTAAGCCTCTTAAAACTTAAATACTTGAGTTTAGGGTTTAAATTTTATGAACAAATAGCTCCTAAAATTTTTAAAAACATACTATTGGATATTATACAATTATTAAAAAATGCAGCTTCAATAAAAATGCAAGAAATAAGAGTGTTAAGGCTGACAACAAATTCAGATATTGTTTTAAATATTTGTTTATTAAAAATTAAAAAGTTATCCTTTAATACTCTTTTTTACAATTTCGTGATTACCATGACAATTGTTGTTGTACTCACTGGATGTAAATAAAAAACGTCTTACAACACTAAAAAATATATTTACAATTATACTGTTTTACATACAAGATGATAAATATACAAAAATGGTGGGAAATGCCGGCAATATCTTTTTTTATTGCCGCTGATTATTTATAGTACACATTAAAAATTATTTTTGAACAACACCAATAGATTAAAAAGCTTTTTAAAGAGAAAACTCAGGAAACTGATAACAATTCAGGGGCTTAGAAGTAACGAATATTAAACAATGTGGATCCGCACCCTCAGTGTTGACTGAGGGAGACGCCAGGAGGGGCTGAGCTGGAACCGCAGACGCATGAATCATGACAGCTGGCCTTCCGCTGCCTCCAGTCCGCGTGTGCGGCCGAGAATGAATATCATTATCACGGAAAATCGAACGTCAAAAAATCGGTATCTCTACTTTGTCCGTCTCTGGTCTGCCCAACTAGAGAGGTGTGTGCTGAGCGCTTAGTGAGCATGTTTGGGGACCCTGTGCCACCGCGCTATAAAATGTTAACAAAGGTATCCTATGAAGAAATATGAATGCACATATACCATCAAAACATTTTAATGCCATCCATTGAATTCATTAAAAGTTACAAATGACAAGACGTAAATTAAAAAATTTTATTGCTATTGAAGTACCACTATTTAACATATTTTATATATTTTCTACAAATGCTGATATAAGAAAAAATTATGATATTAATACTCCCGTTGCAGCAGACCTGCATACTCTGCGAATTTAAAATGCAAAACAACATATTTCAATCCGACATAGCGATCCGAGCTTACAAACATAACATTTGATATGTTTTTGTAAGCTCCATAAGAATAACATGGGGAATGAGTATGTAGATTTGCTGCAACAGGTACGTTAAAACTGGGTGGTTTTAATTCAATATTTAGTAGATCTGAACTAGAAGAAGCTGTATACCAATTTTTTTTTAGATATGTTGAGAGATAAGCGAGATATAGAATTTTACTTTTTCCTATAAGGATAACATTGGGACAACGTACTGTGTTTACCCCAAGCGATATCTCAGTAACCAATGGTCATAGAGCAATGATTCAAGATGCTAAATTATTTGTTTTTTTTTTTAGCTGAATTCAATGTGTAAACCAAAATTACATTGTTTTAATTCTTCTATGTAAAAAATCCAAAAAAACCATTTTTGGAGGGGTTTGTCCCCCCTTCCCCCTTCTAATAGTCAGATCAAGCTGGTTTTCGAACTCATCCGAATAATTACTACTTTACAAATTTCACTCGGATTGGACCATTTTTACTCGAGTTATATATATATAATTATGAAAATTAACGAATGGTGAAAGTAACATCATAAAGAGGTAAATAACTAAAACAAATACAAACCAGTTACTCAAGCCAGAACAGATTGCAAGCCTGAAAAACTATGATACAGGAGTCTCTATGATACAGGTTCTAGAGCAATGAGAGCTCAGCGTTTTTACAAAAGCCTATGCAATTCACACATCAGATGATTGTACCACAAACACATGTTTTAGTTTGTTTATTGAATATCTGGAATACCTGGAATGTAAATTTACATTCCATCAGCCGATTGCTCGAATACGATTCATGGTTTGTTCTAAGTGCCAACCTCAAATGTGAGTTGACCTATACCACATAAGCCAACTGAAGCGTTTTGTTTAACTCCCGATGGAATTTTGTTGTATATTGGATAATCTAGTGTATGCAACGGTTGTATTCAGAATTTAAGCCACTTGTAAGATCCTTAGAGTATCTCTTCGCTCGTCTCCTAATTTACGGCTTAAAAGTGTTAAAAATACAATCGTTACATAAACTATTATAATGTTTAGAAAAATTATAACATCTAAAACATTTTATGCCCATTATCATTCAGTAGTATTTCAAAGTTGTCCTTTTTTAATTCTTACTTTTAAACTTTAATTCTTTCGTCGGCAACATCATCACAATTTAAAACTAAATTCATGTTACTGAAATGTATACTTTTAAATAATCAATTTACACAATCTTGTTCATTACCAACGTTTAAAAAAGGTTTTTGATAAAAAGGATACTTGGCAAACTCTGACTTTGATTGTTTGTTTCTAGTTACATTTGAATAAAAGGGATAGGACGACATCCCACTTATTTTGACTTATTTCATATAATATGTAATGGAGGCTGGGAATTACTTCAATGGTAAACTTGGAGCTCAATCACTCCTTCAAGATAGATCTCGATCTTAAAAGTGTTGAGGTTGGTTCAAATTAACCTTAACCTCAAGTCAACTTTAATGAGTTACTGACATGCAAACTGTCAGAGGTTCATTAAAGCTGGCTGGGGTAGATGGCTTGATGTCGAGGCAGATGAATTAGTTCCGATTATTCCCCTTATTACAATCTGTATAACTTAAATTTGGCATACAGTGACCCAATATAATTTTTACTTAGGCATACAATCTTTTGAAAAACATGGTCACTTCGGCCTTTAATAAAGAGTTGAGTTCATTATTACCCTTTTCCACTCTAAGTGTTCAAAAAATAATTTATATTTTGGCTAACATTTTTTTATAGATGTCTCTACGATCAAACAAATATAGTATTGACGTGATATAATTTCCGTTTGAGATAGTTCCGTTTGACTACAACGCCTCATCCTCTCTGATAATAGACAAACCGCTTTTAAAGAATGTTGTGTTATTTTATGGCAAGATTCCTCTGGAATAAGCTGTGTCGTCAAAACAAAAGAGACTAAAATCCTCGTTCACGGCAACCTCAGAAATCACATTGACCTTATTTTTATTTTTTAACAGCATTTTATGCGAACTTTCTTAAAGTGAAGCGTGTTTGTATGTGTTAACGTGTTAATGTGTTAACGTGTATGTGTTAACGTGTTAACGTGTTAATGTGTTAACGTTTTAGCCGTAAAAATCATGATTTTTCCGTAATTTAACATAGGCGTATTAAGGGAATAGAAAGATATTGCTAGAAAGCTGTTCGAACAAGATTCATTTACACAAGCACCATTTTGGCCATTTAAAAAACTCATAGCTTTGAAATCTTTACGGAAGCAAAAACTGAAAATAGTGATCACTTATTAGATACTACAGTATGAGACAAAACACTAAATTAAGCCTATGTCAACTAATTTAACAATAAAAAAAACGTTGTTGAGGAAGTTTGGATTATTTTAATGCTCAGATTAGCACGTATGTTTCAACACAGGCGTTGTATGTCATAATATTTTGTAGGTTGTGCGTCACTTGCAGTGCGCGTTCATCCATGTTTATTCATGAGGTAAATCATTATGCGTGGGTATTAGCAGTATCGGCCGATAACATCTCACTGCCCGCACCCTTCCATGTCACATTTGACCCTTTTAATCCCCTGCGCTGCTCAACCATTTTAAATAAAGTTAGAATGAATAAATATAGATTGTGAGAAATATTTTTTTACGTTATACCACAGATGAAACACAAAATACTGTTTTCGTTGATTTTTTTGGTGAAGGCCTAGTAAAATTGTTCCTTTGAGATTTTCAATTATAGCAAGATGTTATTCAACTCAGAACAGATTATATTCATAACACACATCATGTTGTAATTTAAACCTTACGTTCCGCAAATCACACACGTCAGTTGATTGTACCACAACTATAAATGTTTTAGTTTGTTTACATGTGTAACCTAAAATCTGAGTCGACTTTATTCCATCAGCTAATTGCTCCACTACAATTCTTAGTTAATTTATGTTTACTGTTTTCCACTTAGTTCACCCAGGATCGATTTAAATCGAATTGTATTTTACTAATCCACTCTTTATTCCCTCAAAGAGTTTATACTACTATTTGGTGAATCATCTTTCACCTAAGTAGTCAAGGAAACATTTTAGAGAGAAACTAGCATTATTGCTGATGCTAAGCCGTGTTAATCAACTAACAGGTGATATTTAATGTAACAGAAGTGGCAAAGTTCGGAGCCGAGTTGGCAGTCAGCCAGTGGAATGACCATAGATAATGTCCAACCCTCGCCTACTACAACTTATGTACAGCTGTGCACTTTAAGAAAATAAATAGTTTATCGCGGCCATCCACATTACAATCCACGTAACATTCACACAACTAACACAATAATAAATATCTGTATATTTTTGTCGTCAAAAACAAGAATCAGAACTTTGAATAGTTGGCTTTAAATTTGATTTGTAAATTAACATAAAGAAGACAAACCTGTTAAAAATAATGAATATTGAAACAAAACTATACTGTATATAGATCCAGTCTGGTTCAATGATTGGCTGATTAAAATAATTTAGGACTCCTAGAGTAGTTAATCTGTTTTCTAGAAGCAAATGTTATAAATAAACATGTAATAAAACCCCTTCATGTGTTCTACTCTAGAAAATAACACGAAATTATTATTCGTTACTGTTTATGGCCTGAAGTTTACAATTTCACCATGTAAATTTGTTCAATTAATTTTTAACTCGTTAAGTGAGCTATTTACAATTAATTGAATGTCAATATAATATATAATTATTCATAAAGATTCTACAAATTGGTTTTGCATATAAGCGGTTCCATATATATATTTACAAGTAAATGGTTCCAGAACAAACTTATGATTAATAAGTCTGTTATTTGTCTAACAACATTTTTTTTTTATATCCATCAAAATATCTATGTAAAGTAACAAAAAAAACTTAAAATATATTTTTTTTATTTCGGGGAATTGCGTATCACTGTTTTAAGCAATACATTTTTAAATTTCTAGTGATGAAAACTGATTGAATGTGTAACAAAGAGCTACTAAATGTGTAGTTAATGGCTGTATTGTAAGGTATCACGTAGCAAACAAACGAGTTAAAATTAATTTACTTTATGAAGTAATTTTATTCATGAAATTCTGAAAGTTAAACATTCTAATCTAAACCCTACAGTAAAAATTATTAACAGTAATACAACGGTGAAAGGACACAAGTATTTGACCTTGACACCAGAATAAGTACTTAGGAAATATCAGATTACTGTATTTTGAAAACAGCCCGTAATGAATTCAATTGGTATCCGAACAAGGTTACACCAATAATTTTATTTTTATGTGACAGAGCCTTTGCAGGAAACACTTCTGCAGCTTTAACTTCATAATAACGTAATTTGAAGTAAAGAAGCCCAGACAAAACAAAGTTTACATGAGAACCCTTTTAGATGGAAGAGACAAACAATGTGATAGAGACTTATTTATCAAATAATGACGTTCCCTAAACTTCCAGGAATGGTAGGTGTCCGTTTTTTTCAGTTTAAGTATAGGTTTTAAATTTTCGCTTGACAAAATTAATTAAGTAGTTTCTGATTATTATTTTTTTAAACTAATTAAAAAAACTTTAAAAAGTTATTTCAAAGACTTAAGCATTCCTTTTACTTTATTATTGTAAAATTAAATTTAGACTGTAATACAAAGAATACACTTTCAAATCGTACACCGCAACATTGTACCATCTCATTAGGTATTTCATATTATTTGTGACAGTTAATATTTTAACTTTAGTAAATTTATTCTTCAGGGAAGAAGCTTTCATCTTCGCTTTTATAGTAACATCTAAGCCCGAGGACAAGGGTAACTTTCCGTTTTGGGTCTTCCAGAAGCTAAAAATACGATTCTTCTTATATAAATTTCTTATGTAAGTTCTTAACAATATGTAGGCCTATTACGTATGTTAGCAATATAACTTTCCCAAAAGTTATCTCCAATCTTAATGAAATTTATTATGGAGGTTTAAAATAGTTATTATACGGACGATTTTGAAAGTAGCCCGATCGGACCATAAAAAAGGGGGGGAGGGGTAAAGGAAAATAAACCCCCAAAATGTGTTTTTTATATTTTGTTCATAAAAGACATGAGATTTTGGTTTAAATTTCACACTGTTGGATTCATCAAGTAAACATCTGCTTAGTTCTGGCTAAAAATCCCGAAATATTTCGATTCCGGAATAGCTAACCTGCGTACTCTCATCCCATGTTATTGCTATGAAGAATATTTGTGTACGCTTATCTACGGAATACAAGGAAATCTCAGATTATTAGAACTTAAAAATACCGACCGCCAGTCATTGGTATTAGGGCGGTTGCAGTGGGAGCATGATCTTTGGTTTCATCAAAGGGGAAGTAATATATTATCTAAAAGATAAACATATATGCAAAAATATGTAATATGTTATTCCAGTAAGAGAAATCCTGGCCATAAATCGTGATCAGACTGTTCAATTCCTGATGTCAGCCCCACTTGTGCCATTTGAATGATATTTATTTTCAAAAAGATTGACCTTATATTTTCCTTCCTGATAAAATAATTCAATCTGTTTGGCAAAGTTAAATTTAGATGTAATATTTTTTCTAAAATTTAGAAGACAGTACACATTATAACTGAAGAAAGCTGTAACACTTTATTCATTATTATAGCTTTCTTTAGCTGTAAGTTGTATATTTAAAATGATGATGTGAAAAATTTATGTAATGATTCGAAGGGTTCATTCAAAATTGGTTGGAATGTCGTTAAAAAACAACAACAATTAAAAAACAATTTTTCTTCCACCTACCATCTAAAGTACTAGTTTATACTCCATGGGATTTACTTACTTACTTTTTCTCCCCCGGGACTAAAAGTGATCTACTTTTTCTCCCACGGGACTAAAAGTAGTCTAATAAGAAATACATTGGGATAAATCCGGCAAAACTGCGATGGACAGTGAGAAAATGTGGCAACAGTCGATTTTCATTTGCTTACTCTAAATTTAATTCAAGAATTTCAGTGTTTCAACTTAAGAAAGCAAAACCATATCCATTTAATAGCCAGGTAATAATTTTTTGTATGAATTAAGTTGGCAACACTGAATAAAAAACACCTGATTTAGAGTTTGTTATTACCAATATGCCGGACGTTTATCCGGCGTGAATCATGATTGTTTCTTACATCATGTTCCTAAATGTACGTAAACATTTTGGGAGGTATTTTTAATTAATAGACTTTAGAAAAAAATAGTGTTAAAATAGTGTGAAAGTGTAAATGAATGTTTGTTCAAATTGCCTAAGTAGCTTATGTTATATATTTATATGTGATTCTAATCTAGCCTAGTTTAAAAGAGAAAAGGATCATATGAAGGAAAAGTTATACTGTCACAGTTATTGTTAATATTGTAGGTGGAGGAAAGATTTCGTGTGCATAAAGGGACTAAAGTGCTATTAGTCCCTAGATGCACAAATAACTAATTGCTACGCAGAGTAAGCATGTTGATAACTTAACTAAAAATTTTTTTTAAGAAAATAAGAATTTATTTTGTTACTTTACCTACATAGCTATGAGAAAATAACTTATGAAGGTTTTTTTTAAATCTATAGCTTTCATCTTGTTTGCCCGTTCTTAATTTTGACATAGCTTGTAGAATACCTGATAAGAAGATTAAATGTTCATACATGTCAAATTGAACCTGTACGATTCCAACAACTATTACTATACCCTATTATCCTTGACCATATTCCATACAGGGTGTCCCGTAAGTACAAAAACTCGAGGAATATTTTCTAGGTGTCAAAAATAAAAGAGAACCATGAAAAACGTTTCTCATAAGTTCGGTATCTACCGTAATTAACGTAGATATCGGTTTTTAAATATATACATTAAGAATAACACCGCCAAACGAAAATATCAGTTATCTCCGTAACCAGTTGACGTAGACTTATAATTATAAATAGTGGATCATTTATTTTTTCAAGCATGATTTAATGGTTGCAAGTATTTTGATTAATTATTATGATGTTAAGTAAATTTGAAAAATTTGAATTTTTTATCACATATATCTTTATAACATCTGAACCTGAATTTTTACAGACATGGGGGTGGTGGCATTTTCCACCGCCGCCAGCTTGGAGACATTGCATGTATATTCAATGTATGTGTTTTTGTTTTAATTTTCTATATGTATATACTGAATTATGTTCAATGTGTTTTGTTTGAATTTTAGTGTGAGGGAGATTTCTGTGCTGTTGAAAGTTCGATGAATGTAAATTGTATGTAAAAAAACAAAAACCCCAAAAATGTATTTGAATAGAAATAAGTAGGTTGATGTAATTATTTTAGGTAGGGTCACTTGAAAACGAGAGGAGTTTTGATACCTCTCGAAACCAGTGTAATTTAAACACTAGAAGCGAAAGGAAAAGTCCAAAAAATTCAATAATAATTACAAACCCTACGCTATTAGGAATTAACAAAAAACTGTACTTTCTCCATATACTATATATGGGGGGAGAAAATAAAAGGAAATATATACTTAGGTCCATAAAGCAATAAAACAATAATTAAAAACCTTAACGAGAACCTTTTATGTAATTAATAAATTACGTAAATAAAAAAAGTTTATCACTTATTGGGCCTAATTATATTTTTCCTTTTGCTCGGAAAACTTGGACAGTACCTAAATAGCACCTTCCGATTGTTGAAAATGGCAACCATTTTCACTAAAAGCCGTCAAATAAAATAATAAATTTTCATATTTTTCTCAATACAATTTGTAATGAAACACACACTTTATTTATTTAGGGTAAGTGGCAGTTGTCAATAAGCAGTAAAAAATATGTTTTCCAGCAATAGAGCCACTTGTGACGAAAAATCAGCTGATTATCGCAGGCAGTAACAGCTTTTCTGTCTTGGTGGGCCAGACCTACACAACTAAAATTTCTCCTTTATTTGACGTACGGTCTTTTTAAAATTGGTGGCGTTTGATAGAAAATTGAACATATTAAAATATGTCATCTGAGACAATCCTTTGTAAAATTAGCCGTTTTCTTGTAGTCTGAAGTTAAAAGATTAAAACGGCCGCCATTTTGAAACGGGAAAAGATGTCATGATGATATTTGTTTTCAGGAAAGTTTATTACTGCCTTTATTGCCATACCAAGTTTCATTGAAATATTTTCTGTGGTTTGATGATTTAAATTAAAAAAAAAATGGCGGATATCTTGATGACAAGGAGTTTTTGGGAAAAGGTATTCTTGGTCTCCTTTAATTTTTGACCCATAGAAAATATTCCCAAAGTTTGAGTTCTTACTTACGGGATGCCCTGTATCCTGCTTTCCTAATGTAATGTAATTGTATGCATTGCACGAAATAAAAATTTTTCGTGTCCAAAGATAATTACCTAATAACTATAAAGATTAAAATCACGTATGTGAAAAATGTGCCATAAAAATTCGTGTTTTCATCGTGGAAAATTTGAATATAAAATCAGAACTATATTATTGAGCATTAGAAATGCAAGCATGCATAATCTGTATGATCATGTAATAATGCGTTCAAAACTTGGGCCACACTTTCAGATGTTGGTAGGGATAACAACTTGTAAAATATTTTTTTTTTTTGTATAAACAACTCTAATGAAAGGGGATAAGTATATATGTATAGCAACTCATTATTACTACAATTCAATATTGTACAAGCAAATTCTTGGAAAATATTGCTAATCAAAGAGTTTGTTTTTCTATTTCATTAAATTACATAAACATGGAAATGATTTTTACTTAAATAACGAAGTACAGTATATTCAGTTGGTAGACTCAAAAGAAAACAAACATTGCTCAAGGGACTTACATCTAGAAATTGAATAACCTCGCAAAGGTTTATGTCTTTGCTACTTGCAGGTAAGATTTTTGTTTTTGGCGTATTAAGACAATAAAATGTTCTTTGTCAATATATATAAAATAATGTTATTTGTACCTTTTTATTATTGTTATAATATTAAGTTCAAAACACATTTAGTCAACGTCGGGTAGTAACAAGAACAATTTTTGCTCCGTTCCTGTTCAAAACATGAAAAAAACGTTACTGATATGGATTAAACCAAACGAAAATCTACAATCACAAGAATGTACAGCATGTCGTTATATTTTTCAAAATCTAATATTTGTATGTGGTTTACGTAGTCAGTACTGTTTTTGGCCTCATGGTCAGTCCAAATTGTTTACTAACAACGCTTACGTACTACAAATGATTATTTTTAGGTAATAAGTAAACCGCATTATTATCTATGAATCAACCTATTCCTATCTAAACAGCACCAACCCCCTCGAACATAGTAGGGTAATTGTCGGCGATTCACAGTTAGTTATCAGCCAATGTCCAATGTTTATGCATGAGACTAATTAGTATGCGTAAGATATTAATAGTGTCACGGTTGTACACATCCCTCCCCTGGTTTGCCGATGTTGAAGCCGTCACCCTTGAACGCTATCCTTCGTTCACCCTAGTGGAAGCTGATTTATACTGATGTTCCCTAGGCCTTGGAATTTCTCTGTGATTAAAATGTGGAACTGTAACAGATCAGACATTTCCACTTGGAGAAGTGCTACAAGTTATTGCACTTGTCTAAAAAGCTTGGTAGTATTGAAAACGTTAGCTTTAAAGCAACGTTATTTGAATGAACGGCAAAGTTAAGTTCTATTAATATAGACAGGTTTTTAAGATTAAAATTAAACGCCAAAAGAAGTTTTGAAGTGAAATAAAATCTATGAGTAGAAGTGAAAAATGCTAATATGAACAAAATAAATGATTGAAGATAATTTATAGATCATCGTTTGAATATCTATCAACACTTCCTTTCAAAAATTTGTATTTAATATGTCCAAGTACAATAGCTTAGTTTTAGTTATAAATAATATTTGTTTTAACTGTAATCGCCTGACAGTTTGTGAGAACCAATCATGTATATAGTAAAATATACCTTTGGCCCCAAAATATAACTTATTATAATTATTAAATTAATAATTTCATCTGTAATAAACATCATTAACGAAAATGAAAGTAAAACCAGATATGTCAAGGAGAAAAAATGAAATGTGCCTAAACTCTAAAAAATAAAGAGATGGCGAGATATTGGAGCTGTAAGTAGGTTACATGACGCCCGCCAACTTTGCGTCTCCTGGAATTTATATTTTATTTTTAACGCCTTAGGTACTTTGACTGTATGAATAATTTAACATTAAAACATCGTATCGCTTTACTTTTACTTAGAATATATTTTATGATAAAGTACTTACGACGGGTAAAGAAATATTTTTCAAGTAAGGGAAGCACGTCGTAGGAAAACTTACTACACTTATTAGGTGTATTGATTTTGAATTTTATTCTCTGTAAATTCCATAATTAACGCCCTAAAAATGATAGTGGTAGTAATTTAGTAATGAGCAAATTATTCATACAGCGCATAAATGAAACCAAATAATTAATAAATGTTTTCAACATACAAATTATTTAGACGATTCAGTTGTTTGCATTTTGAAACACACTTTTTTCAATATATGTTTTTATTTTTAGACGGCATTATTAATAAAGTTATTTTTTTAGCCATAAAGATTGTAAGAAAACTTTGAATAGTCAAATACACAAAGAGTACCAAGCGGTCTAAATTCCAAATATAGTGTGGAAGTATCATAACATGCATTTAATAAATAAAGGTAATGACGTATTGTAATGAATTAATTTAACATTTACAGCATCACATATCATGTTAATCAACAATATATATTACGAAAAATAGTTAAATAGCCTACGAATTTTACTTGTGTTGAGGATGAACACGGTTAAAACAGTGTTGTGTATAATCTACTGAATGATAAAATATCAAAGTCCACCCATGCTAAAAAAATCCATGTGGTTATTACCCGCTACAAACTTTTGTGTTGAATCAACCCTAAAATTTCCCAAATCAAGAGGGCGGGAACATCAAAGATTAGACTATAATGAGGACAGAGGGTGGCTACCCCTCTCGGCATGATAACAATGACAGCGGCAGGGGGAGGGTGTTGCAACCGTGCTTTGACACCCTTCACCTTGGATCGCTCATACGATGAAACACGATCAGGCTCGCGTAATTCTGTGCAAAAAAAGGAACAAGGAAGAAGATTAGGAATATAATTAGGTCTACAATAAGGAACAAGTAAATTATCCTTATCCTAACTAGAGCATTAGACATTACAATCTTAAAGGATTTAACTCTTATTTTTGCATTTTATAAATAATGTTTTTGGAGATTTTATAGTCAATGGATAAAAAGTTCAAGTTTTACTTTTAATTTTGAGAAATATGCGTATTAAATTTGAGTAATATCCGATAGCAACTGTATTAATAAAATAGATCCAATTTCCTAGTAATGTAATAACTATCCTTGGGGATCTAATAACCATATTTTCTTGAATCTTTTACTGGCAAGGCTGTGAGAGTAGAAATAAAACAAGTACCTATAAAAATATTTAATTATTAATATTTTCTTCAAACAGGGTTTGTATACCAGTTATTAACTACTGCATAAAATTATTAATGAAATGAATATTTATGATGGGTCTAAAGAAACGAAATGTAGTATATTATAGTATAGTATAGTATTGTATTGTATTGAAAGAATCCAGTACTATGTATGGTTGTTTATTATAAGAAATTCCGAAGTTTGAAATGCTTCCAAACTATATTTGCTCATGATAAGAAAATTAAATTGCTTTTACCCTTAACAAGAACAGAAACAATGCTATCTTTAGATATTAAAAGTACATTGTCAAAAACAAGTAAAATATAATAAATGATTTCATTATTACCAATCAGAAAACAAACATGTGCATGAAGGACAAATAAGTACCTATAACAAAATGAAATGAAAGAATAGAACTGTTTTGAAATTATTGCATGATAAAAATGCAGTGTCACATTTAAACCAACAAGGCGGAGGCAAGGAGAACTAACAAGTTATCTTTATAAAGGGATTTATTCTTATATAGAAGTAGTGTGATTCCCAGCCATTATTGAAGGAGCCCAGTATTATACGCTTTACATAACAATAGCTTATTTGTAAGAAACGACTTCCCTGCACGCTCGTGGGCGCTCCAGGTTACTTTATTGCAAGCAACAAGCAGTTTATTTCTTTGCGAAAGTCTCGCTTCTTTTACAATATAATGCGCTAAATTGATTTTATTATTTTTAAAAAATCCGTTAAACAAAAAATATTTTAAAATAATTATTCGTCATTAAATCTAAACGATATATTATATATTTTATACAGGTATTCAAGTATAACACAAAATCATTATTAAAAGCCAAAACTTCAAAGTTTTAGTACGATTAATTTATATAATGGTATTAGACGAAGGCAACCAATTTAATAAAGCCAAGATGTTTTTATTTAATTATTAAATTTAAATTGTGAGTATTTTTTAAAAATACTAAAATTTTTTATAAAACTCAAAAGGTTATGACAGATTGATAATGTCAAATAAAAACGTAGCAAGGTAAACTATACAAAAACAATTGATTATAAGTTATTTACAATTTGAGTCGAAAAAGGTTTGATATTGTTCATACATTTTAAACAACAAAAATGTTTTAGGAAAAAACTTTAACTGACCAATTTTTACACATCATGTATATATATGTCTATATTTTAACCCCGAGCTCACCTCCTGTCAGCACTTGTAGCTTCAAAGCTATGTTATGTTAAAGATTTCTTTTTAATTTAACTACAGTTTGGAACTTTATTCATTCCTTCTTTAAATATTGAATCATTTGAAGGGACCCCGAACTCGGCCTTTCCATTGAGAAAACCTGAATTATTCACCAGTATGCAGTTGGAGTAATGTCCTTGTGTTGTGTATATACTTACTTATTGTGTATTGCAGTAATGTATTTTTGTAGTTTCCATTTAATGTAGATTTTATTTTTTTGTGTTACTTTTTTGTAACAATGATAAAATATAAAATAATCTAATTGATTCATTATTTTTAGGATTACATTTTGTAAAAAAATAATTGCACCCCTAGATTATAAGAAAACGTGATGAATAAAATAATTTTTTGGTAAATGATATTAATGTCATTAACTACGATACTGAATTCGAGACAGTATCGTAAGAAAACAAGAATTCAAAACGTTATAACAAATCCACTCTTGAAGAAATTTATCTCTTTGCAAATACAATTTCGGTTACAATAAGGCTTTCTTTGAGAGTATGGATTGTTATCTGATCCTATGTTAAAAGCACAATCGGGCGGGCTTGGTGTGGGCGCTGCGGTGGGTTAAGTAAATCAAGCAGCCCCCAACATACGGGTTGCCTTCTAGTAGTGTTGATGGGTTCCTATCCTATTCTTCTACCCGTGATTTGATATATATATATATATATATATTTAGATTTTATAAAAGATATATCAAGGTCGGAGTTTTCTTAATGTAGTAACTTTATATTTACCGACTCGCTGTCAGAAGCGATCTATTGGTTTTTGGACAGCTCTTTCGACCTTGGAGCCTATGGAGCCCATTAGCACGATACTAAGGTGAGCGAACAAGAGGTTCTTGTCGATGTAACAGTGAAGCCGGCAATAGTGACAAAACCGACACTGACTATCAGGAAGAAACACGAACGAAAAACATATTTGAAACCGAGCTTAATCTAACTTTACTTGCACAAGCTATTGCAGTAAATTAAATATTGAACCATCCTGCCGAGTAGTCGATTGTTATCAAGATATAAGGCCTAAGGTTATATATATATATTTTAAAATTAAAAATTTATTATACTACACGATGTGCGAAAACATTTTATCGACTAAAAAATACGGTAAACGCATAAAGTAAGTACAGGAGATTATGGCGGTGAACAACTACATGCCTTTGATGTTGGGCTCTGAGCTGACGTGTTTAATTCCCACATTGCTGCCCTTCAACACGTTCTGGATACCTCAGCTCTTCTATATTTTTTTGCCAGTTTAACGATTATCACCAAAAACGAATCCATCCCTATTTGAATGAAAATTATCATTGACACATTTTTGTGCCAGTAATAACCTAAAACTCAGTTTTTTGCGCTATTATTTAACATTTTATCTCGTGTTGAATTAAGTTTTATGGTATTTAGTCTCAATTATTTACAGTCAATGGTAAAAGGATTAGATTACAACCAATTAAAATCGCGTCAAAGAGTATGCACCCTCGTTTTTTTCAACTTAGCATATAAAAAAATTATAATTATGTGTCAGCAATATTTTTTCTTTTTATCACTCAGTAAAATGAGAAAAATATCCACTTTAAAAAAATAATTTAGACCTTAAATTGCTACTTTTATAACATAAGTTTTGTATCAAATTTAAGGTATATAAGTTGCGTCGTATTTCACGTTCCAGTTATCGCCGTATATATTGGCCCTGTAAATCCACTAGCAGCTGATATTTAATGTAGCAGAAGTGGCAAAGTTGAGAGCAGACTTGGCCGTGGACCAACGGGAAGGCCATCGATTACGTTTACCCTCACAGCTCACCCGGCAAAACAACCGGAATAAACCACAATAACCTAATTTTGATTTACTTTAAATTTAAATATTATTTTAAGTAGTTTCTATATTAAACGTCGTTAGGACAAATTAACCAGTTGAAAATAGTTTACAGCTTATGACAATCACAATCGGCTAAAGTACTATCATTAAGTACCGTTCACAAAGAAACTATCTCATTTTCAGTAGATGTTGTTGAACTTTGCCATAAACTTAATTATTGGCTATAGACATTCTTTGTCGAATAATTTAAGAAATATAAAAATTTTGAATCAAAATATCTCCTAAGAGATAAAAAACACTTTGAGATAAACATCAAATTCAACTCAATTAATTTGTTTTTTATTTGTTTCAATTCTTTATGTATTAAGTAAACGTTTGGATTTTAAAAATTGCAGTTCGTTATCATACAGGTGTTGAACTGGGATATCAGGTATACGACAGTTCTTTATTACTTTTTGTCATTTACTAATTTATTAACACCCCTTACAAAGCAACGATATTAAAAAATAGTTTTGCCTCTTTGGCCAGTTGATTGTTAAAATTTTAAAAATATTTATATAATAGTCTTAATTTTTCTAGCATCTTTAAAATAAAATAAATATTTCAAGTACTAGATCGACGTGTAATGAGAAATGGCAAGCTAAATTATAGCAATATTCGCCTCTTATCCATATAATACATATGTAGTTTTAGCGAATTTCCCCTATAGGGAAGAAGCTATTACCGTAGGTCTCATGGTAAGACCTAAGCCCGAGACCATGATAACTTTTCGAGACCATGGTGTTTTCTGCTTCTGGTGGCCCCAAAACGAAAAGTTATCATGGTCTCGGGCTTAGGTCTTACCATGAGACCTAAGCCCTGAGACCTATATATATATATATATATATATATATATATATATATATCTATTAAAGAGAGAAAGAAAATCCTTTAATCACAATAGTAGCCCTAGAAGTGAACATTAAAATAATATTTATCTATATATATATATATGTGTCTGTCAGCACGATAGCGGCCGTAAAAATGGTCCGATCTTAATGAAATTGGGTACAGACATGTAAAGTGGTAATCCCTTGGACGAGTTCGTAAGCCAGCCCGATCGGACCACCGGAAGGGGGGGTAAAGGGGGATAAACCCCCCCAAAAATGGGTTTTTTGAGTTTTTTACATAGGAAAATAAAATTTATCGAATTTTTGTTGGCACCATTGAATTCAGCTCAAAAAAACAAACAATTTAATATTCTGAATCACTGTTCTATGTCCATTTGTTACCGAGATATTGAAAGTGGTAAACACAGTACGTTGTCCCAATGTTAACCTTATGGGAAATAAGTAAAATTCTACATCTCGGTTATTTCTCAACATATCTTGATAAAACTTGGTAAATAGCTTCTTCTAGTTCAGATCTATTGAATATTGAATTAAAACCACCCATTTTTAATATACCTGTAGCAGCAAACCTGCATACTCATTCCCCATGTTATTCTTAGGGAGCTTACCAAAACATGTCAAATCTCACTATGTTGGATTGAAATATTTTGTTTTACATTTGAAATTCGCTGAGTATGCAGGTCTGCTGCAACGGGGGTATTAAAGTACTATAATATTGCAAAAACACTTGAATTTTAAAGGAAAATCTTTCGGCATTGTTTACTGTTGGCATTTGAATAATCGAAGAGCACCCTCCAACATGTAATTTCGTGAGAAGTGGCGTGGATTCCTTCTTGCCTTTCACACAGATTGTATCGATGCCGCTCTTCGGCCCGGCAAACAATGGCGGGGGCGGGAGCCGGATCCACCGCGCGAGATAAAAGCAATGGGGTGCCAAAAACTGCGTCGGTTACCTAATGATTTTTAATAATTCTTAAAATAAAAATTTTTCTCAATCGAATACACTTTTTTTGAGCCTTATGGGTTGTTTAAACGTATACCATCAAAGTGGAAGTTAATTGCATATTCAAAAATTTGTTATTGGCACTCAACAACTAAGAAAATATCTTGTAGTTTATTTTATTTTTTATTTTCTTAAAGCTAATTATGTTTGGTTATCAAAGATAAGACTGTAATGGCAATTTTAATTTCGTTCGGTAACAATCATCTTTGACCAGCAGTTTTGAAGCCATTTTCGAGTTATAAGAACTTGGAAAAAAGATTTAAACTCAAATGTATAACCAATGCCGCAATACTGTGTGGTTGGTCCAAAATCATTGAACTATAATTTTATAGTTACTTAAGCGGGAAAAATTGTTTACGGATAGTTTTTTGGAATAAATAGGATCATATGTTTTTTAAAACCCTTGGTATAAAATGAGCAGCACTGAATATTCATCCACAAAGTTATGTGGCGAGGCTTATAGAAATGTCAAGAGCGTGTACCAAATACTTTGTATCATACTTGCCCTTGCCCTATTCTTATAACAAAGCCTTTATTCTCCAAAAAACGCTAATAGAGTTTAGCATATAAAAGTATTTAATGTTGAATAGTACCTTGTGAAATGTACCTTGTGATATCTTTTTGTCACAATAAAGATTTATAGTATCATGGTAAGATATAAGAAATGATGAGGTTTAGCGAACGAACTGAACATAATTTTTATTCAGTTGATTTCTAGTTATTTTTTAGTTTTGAATACTATTTTTACCAGTAAATATGACAATATTATTATCAGCAAATAAACAAAACCTATGAAATTGATGTAAAACTATTCAAATAAAATTTATATTTATGACGGTTAGGAAGGAAATTGAAAGACATAACTCGTCAATTTTTGAGAATCACAACGCATGATCAATCGTACATTAAAATCACTAAGTATAAAAGCAAACGTAGTCAGAGAGTATTTGAGCAAACTTGTGTTGCCATATTTGAGCCAACCATAGACCTAGGGGGCTGATCATTACTTAACACCCCTTGGGGAAATGTAAACGAGTTGTTAGCCTGATTGATCCTTCGCCAGTCAATTGCCGACGCCGCAGGGTGCAATTTTCTAATTTATCGGTCATCATCAATGAAAAGGATAGTCAAGTACATGGAGATTCAATCCATTTACGAGTTCCGAACGTGTTATTATTTGCCTTAAGGACTTATGATAAAATGTAAAATATGAATAAATACAATAAGTATAGGTTTATCACCTTCTTTATATAATGGAATAAGAAATTGCAAAGATTTTTCAATGTATTACTTTTAGTTCTTTCTATTGGGAGTCTTAGAAATTAGTAATGTATAGTAGCCCTAAGTTAACAACAAATACTCAGTTTCTTTTGAATGGACCCATAGGGTTATTATTAGCTCTTTCCTTGAGAATAATCAGTAGTTAAAAATCTATAACAAAAATACTTATGGGCGTTTGCAACATTCTTATTCGACCAGGTTTAACTTAATTTAGATTAAGTTATTATAATTTCAATCAGCAGGTTGAGTTCAGTGTTTTAATTTGGTTTAAAGTATCTAAGGAACTCACTTTTGGTTTAAACTTATTATAATTTAAAAAAATGTATAGTTTAAACCAGAATTGTGCAAACGGCCATTACAGATTAACACTGTTTGGTGGCTTTAATAGTAACTGTGATTTTTGATGGGTATCTTTTTTGGATCATTACTTAAACATGATTGAAGTTTTGGCACATTTTTAACAAACAGAAGATAAAGGATATAGGAATAATATTCCAACTTTTTCTGGCAAACAATCCATTATTTATTACTCTCGTACGCTGTGTTGACAAAGAGAAGTAGCTATTGAGCGACTGTACCATTATATACTTACGTAACAACGGCTATTTGTAAGGAACAACTTTCCGGCACGCTACTTGAAGGCAACTTTATTATAGTTAACCATGTATAGCTTATTTATAAGTAACTGAAAATGTGGGGTGATATTAAAACGGAACAAAAAATATCAAGGCTCTTAATTTGCTTCGTTTGTTTGTAGATCGTTCTTGTTAATTCGTTTTTAACGTTTTGTATTAACTAGTTAGAATAGTCCTTGCTTGGAAAATATGTTTAACTAATAATCCATGATAAAATTACTAATAAAATTAAGAAAATTGTAACACTAATACAATTTGGTTTGGAGAGTTACTGATAAAATACATGTTTGCATCTATCTATTCAATTATATTACTAAGCTCTCAATATATAATAAAACAGCTTGAATATATAAATTATTTATGGGAGTTATTTACGGACACCAACTCAATGAATATATAAAATCGGTATTGCATACAGGGATCAATGAGGTTTGTAAGTCTTGAATAAGTAATATATTCCAAATCCATTCAGTTTCTGCATTTGCTATTTAATGATCTATCTTATTTATATATTTCAATCATATGAATCTAGGTCAGCAGATGTTTCCAATTTGAAACTTACAGCATACGTCTGGCATGTTTTATCATCGTATTTATATTCTTGGAAACTATAAAATAGTATTGATAATACACCACCTGTATTCAGTCACTGGTGTTAAACAACCCTCCCCCACCCCCGAGCCTATAGCCTGAGGCAGAAGGCCCGCCGGCCAGTGAATTAGTGTTAGGAATGCGCCTCGAGAATGGACTGCTGCACCGCGTCCAAAACGTCGGCAACCTCCAACTCTTCGCCATCGTGGTCATCACCCGAGGACCAAGATTCTTCATATGAGTACGTAGACCATGGAAGCCTATTAAAACGTACTAGTGTTAGAAGTTTGATAAATGAACTCACAATTTGAATCGCTTTATTTTTTACACATATATTTCTTAAAAAGTAGTTTAAAATAAACTTTAAGACTATTTTCTGTCTTAAAATATTATTCGGAAGAGTTTTGAATTAAATCAAATTAAGGAAGGTTAGCATTGCAGACTGTAGAGCGGGGAGGGTTGCGATGCCTTAAACGGTCTGCGGTTTGATACAACCCCCGACATTCACGCCCCTCCGCTCACTATCGCCGAGGGTGTCAGGCTTTTATGCTTAACGCCTCGGTTACATCACATCTCAGCAATGACAAGTAAATACAACCAGGAGTAATGGTATTCCTTATAAAATAATCGCGTAAAAATAATTAATGTTAAACCATTACTGGTTTATTTGACTTTGAGTTAAACATATAAAGACTTTCAGGCTTACACCCTCAAAAGGAGGTGGATACATGATATCTATGATTTAATTTTGCAAATAAGAATTTGAAAGTATTGAGATTTTTAGTTAGGTATATGTTATTCAAACTAATCAGTTTAAATATTAAATCGATATATTTATTATTTCGTGCAGTAAATAAATTATTGGTTTTCCGTATGGCTATCTCTCCTTAGCAATATTGTCATCTTAAATTCTAGACCCTTACACTTTGAGTAAAATGGAAATATAAAAATGTATTGAATCTTCTCAAGTAAATACACTGATAGTACAAATGAAATCAAATGCAAAGTAGAAAATACCGTACTGTCCCATCCAAAGTACGGAGTAAAGTAATATTTTATCCATCAACTTGTAAACAAATCTCCTAATTTTTTCATATCTAAATTTGTTATTGTCAATGTACTTATTTTTCCACGCTTATCTTAAGTAAAGGGTGTTTTTTTTTTAACGCAACCCATTTTTAAGACTCAATAATGCACATATAAATATGAAATGAGTATTGTTTTGTTAATCTTCACATTTTATACAACCTATTATACAAGTTTGATTACATTTAGTTTACTTTATGTGTCCAAACAATCCGCCATTGGCATTTGTACAAAGTTGTGCTCTCTCCATCAAATTCCCGAACACGTGTTGCAAGGTACGTCTTTGAATTTCTTGCATTAAATTTGTTATGCTTGTTTTGAGGTGCTGAATATATTGTGAATTGTTTTCGTAGGCCTTACTTCTTATGTATCCCCAAATGAAATCATATGGTGGGGTCAAATCCGGAGATCTTGGGGGAATAATCATTCACTGGTAAAATCAAGTTTTGGGTTGCGTTAAAAAAACACCCTGTAAAGGATCAAACTAATCGTAGATCTATTTTAGCAGACTGACACGGTTGCTAAAGTATTTCTCAATTTTTTCTTTACGTTTTTTTTATTGCGATTTAAGACTGTATACTGAACTGCAAAGTAATGGCGTGCTCCTAACAGAAATTCCAATGGCAAGGGAGTAACACAGACAGCTCTTGAAGGGGCATAAATCAAATAGACCCCCTCGGGATCAGTGGATGGGGATACCGTAAGCGTGACGGCTGCATGGAGGGGGGGGCGGACGGGACAAGAGGGGTGTTCAGCAACACTATTCTCAGCTAATAAGACTCATTGAACACTAGCTGACAATTAAACAAAAATCACCTCTCTCCTTGGGGGTAAAAGTTCAATTTCTCCTTGAAAAAGGTCCCAAGTTAATATAATGCATACCGAGTATTAAACAGCCCTCAATTGGCTTGTTTGGTTTTTGTTTTTCGTATAAGCTGAAAAGGCTAACCAGCAGAAGACCTTGAGGTCTTATGGCCTTTTTAGCTGGCTATAAAGGTTAGAATTATTTTTCAGATAGAACAATTTAATTCATCGGCGAAATCTCTTAGAGCGTGCTCCGATGACGTGTAATGAAATTTAGTTGGTCAAATTTTGTCGTGTGTTGTTCTTGCTAAGATTTATGTAGCCCCCTTTCCTCATTACTTTACACTACTCATTGCAAGGTCTAATCAGCAAAGTATGTAGGTGGATCTACTGTACAAAATGTACAAATGCTGAAGACGGCCATAAATTAAAGTTTGTCCATCAGATAAGTGTACCAGGTTCGTTTAACATGATTAAATTAATACTTATCTCGCTGAGTAAATCCATTCTACAAATGAAAAATAATTAAAATCCTCAGAAATACACCATAAATATCCGTTACAGGCTTGTCAGATGTACGCTGGATGATTATCAATTAATAGAACTGTTCATTGGCTAAACTATAGATATAGAATCAAGAAACAAGAATAACTCATAAGGGCGGACAAGGATATTTCTTTTAATGGAAAAATCTTGCCTTACACAATGAAACTACAAATTAATTTATGAGTTTAGCGTCAGGAATTTATTCACCTCTCATGGATTGTGCAAAATCACTTGTGGGAGGGAGAATCACCGCTCCAGCCCCTAACATCAAAGCGTTGTTTCGAAAGCACTCGAGTCACACTTTTGTTACACTGGCTTTACACTGCGTCGTTTAAGGGTTAGGCCTTGCTGGCTCAACATCCACCTATGTGCAAGGGATAATCCATCAAAACAAGTTCCCTGTTTAAAGTTAAATTCAGTAATCGCATACAATGTGAATAACAATCACAATGTCCGTATTTATCGAAGGAAAAAGAAATGTGCTTTGTGACGGAGAATTTTCTTCTTCATTTTTCGTAAATAAATAACTACCGGAAAAATTTCAACATCTTAATAGTAGGGTCTATTAGGAATATCTGCACTTATATTCTAATTTGAAGGAATACACGATTATAAGCAGTAAACATTATGCACAATACACACCCCCACGCAGCGCGCGCAGTATAAACTCTTAAACATGACGACAGGTTTTTTTAATAATACTCTTTCTTAGTTTATTAGGCTTAGTTATGATTCAACTCAAACAGTCAAATCCTTATCAAGTTTAATAAATCATATTTCAGTCCTTAATTACTAGCGTGGTTTGTATTACGAGAGGAACTAGAGAGTCTTAAAAACTCGTTCCATGAACTTTGCCCTTTCAATTAAATTTAGTTAAAATATAAAAATAACTAGATCTACAAATCCAATAAGAAGATGCGGGTGCACAACAATACCATATAATGAGGTTAGTGAAGTGAACTGCGCGGCGTTTCACAGCTGAATTCAGTGATGAGGCGGGTGTGTGTGTGTGTGTGTGTGTGTGTGTGTGTGTGTGTGTGTGTGTGTGTGTGTGTGTGTGTGTGTGTGTGTGTGTGTGAACTGCGCGGCGTTTCACAGCTGAATGTCGGTGATGAGGTGGGGTGTGTCTATGTGTGGCTCCCACACCGATTTCAATGGAACCGCATTCAAACATCACATACACAAAGCGGCGCGGTGTTTCTTTGTGTCGACGCTACGCCTCTGTTAAAGAGCGCATTGTGCGCATTTGGCCGAATGCATTTGTATTGTTAAGGTATATTTTATATAATTATGTATTGAGTTTGAGATGGCTCAATAAATCAACTGTAACAAGACTGTTAATGATCTGTCATGTCTCTATCAGTTTAGGTTCTTGTGTTGTCGTTTTTTAAGTTTATGTATGTAATGTAAGGTGATTGAATCTTACTATCTAATTTATGGTCCCTGAGATTAGTGTGAGGCTACATTACTTATCTTTTTAGAAAGATCATTTAAGAAGATGACCAAAAGTCAAAACATATAATCTTTTCAAGTTTTATTGAATAAAATGTTGAGCTAAAAGATGATCAACAAATTAGTGGTATAGTATTATAAATTATATACGTACTACCTACTAATTGTGACTAATACTATTATAAAATCATTATCTAGGTTGAGCCCATCCTAAGAAACAATCATGGTATGGTAAGGATTCCTTTACAAACCAAACCGAGTTTGATTTTATTTAATGTAGTAAATTTGATGGCATAAGAAAGCCCAAGTGAATTCTAACATTTAACTCAAAATAAATGTATTATATATAACTTACAATGTTATGACACAAATATTTTCAACCAATTTTACTTCTAGTTATTCCTTCAGAATGATACGATTTGTCTAGCTTTTATCCCTATACATTTTTACGTTTTCGTTAAATTAAATCGCTTTGTAATTGAGTTTAAACTATTACGCATGGGTTCTTAGAAGGTACTTAAAAGCTACCTTCTTCAAAGCTTGTAAAAAGTGTAATTTAAATAAACTGCTCAAGAGCTGAGTTATATCATTGCTAATAGCACAAATTAAAATTGAATGAACGTAGAAAAAATAAATAAAATGTAATTTTTGCTAAAATAGTCTTTTTCAACACTCAAATATTTAAAAGTTACGGCGTAGTGAAAAGTCGGTAGGGCCGAGGCGCAGTGAAGGGCTTTTGAAACCTGGCTTTGATGTGTGAGACTGAAGAGTTCTTTCTCTCACCAACATGTAGCCCGATACTGAGCAGCACACAGCGTCTCAAAGAAAATAATTAAGAATGGGGACCTGTCGTTTGAGACAGAATATGTTTTTAGGCTGTAAATCTCACCAATAATAATTCTAGGGAGATTTCTCCACGAGTAAACGAACTCAGCTGACAGTGACGGTTGTCTATAGTTTAATCTTCTTGTCTAAACCTGGAACGGCTCCCTAAAAACAGCAATGTTTATTCAGACAGAAAGTAGTGAAACTTATTTCTGCATGCCTTAAAGTAGTCTCAGGATTACCATATGTCGGTCTGTAAACATTTTATACATAATTTCTCATAGTTTTAAAATTCCTTGAGGTATAACATTAAAACCCGAAGTATAGACAAGGAGCATTTTTTATAGATATATCAATACTTTGTGCCATTTTGAAACGGCCACAATTTATTTTTCAAAGCTTGTTATATGAAAAATATATATTTCACGTAAAGCGAAAAAAGATGCAAAAAGGCTCGCAAAACAAGGCTCTTTTATAGTAACTGATAATCCTATTAATGTTTTGATTTTTGCGGGTATTTCCCATTACTGATTAGTAAAAGCAAGGTATACGACGTTTAAGTTTTAAACAATCCTACTAAGTTTACAACACAAATGACTTAGACATCTTTAACTTTCTCTAGATATCCTATTTTTAAATGACCTAAATATGATGTAATAACTGATAACATTTCAAATGTCTTAGTTATTTGTTTGATAGTCCTGATAAAAGTTACAATTACTGAAAAATTTAATTAAATTTTGTAATTTTTTGCCTCTTCAAAAACTGGTGGAAATATATATATATATATATATTCTTTATTTTTGTTTGGGGATTCGTCTACCAAGTTTGTGACAAACCTTTTTGAACACACTTTATACTGTAAATTGTCATCAAATGGACTATGTGTAGTAATTCTACATTGCAATTAATACAGTAATTAATTCTACATTCATTCTACAAATATTCTCTAAAAGTATATTTCCATAAGATAATTTTGAGGATACGCTTACATTATTTAGCCTTTCCTTCGCGAAGCAGTTCAGTGAGACGAGTGGAAATATTTCAAGCGACGAGGGGTTTTGTGTAAACTGAAAAGTATAAAAAGGGACTAGATGAATATATTACGATAGCCTTGACCCCTGCAACGATTAAGATAAGCAACAACATTAATTAATTAAAAACAAATAAAATTAAATTTACTTATATTTACAGTCAGTGGTAATACATTGTCAGCAAGACGGTATTTTCATTAAATCTCTAAAATATTTTTCGGTAATTTATTTTTTAAAGCAGAAACTTTAAATGTAATCAATACACAAACTAACTGCAACTGGATCAACAAAATAAATAGTTAATACAAATAATCGGTTGTTAGTCAACAAATCGTTAGGTATTTTTTCAGTAAAACAGATAATTATATTTGATACTCAAATTTTATCATAAGTTGATTGTTTATCCGGTGACAACTTTTCCATAGACTCAAATCAGCCACAACATTCAACTTAACAAGACAACTTAAAACGACTTTCATTTTTTTTAAATATTAGGCCCAGCTAGTCAACGGATTGAAGACTAAATATTAATCCCAATGGCCGTAGTTTCCTTATGTGGCACTACAGCGGCTATCAGAATCTGATTATTGAATTGACCGAGCCGACATTATCCCTGCTAATAACATGGCATGTCAACCAGGAGTCAATACGTTGTCGTGAGCTGACGACATAAGTCACTGCAATCAGTGTTTTAGCGTATTGAATTTATAGTAACGTCAATCCATGACAAAGGTTTAATATGAAAATGAAACAAGAGGAATCTGCAAATATACGAATATCTCTTTCAAACCATATTATTATTATTGCAGTAAAAAAAGTTTTTAATTAATTTATGTCCAGTGTGACCCCGTTTTCAATTTGTATATGTAAGTATTATCGGTTAAGTTTAGCCCAATTGTAATTCTTGAGAGGAATTGTGGATCGTCATGCAATATAGGTATATGGTCAGGTTAAATCTCGTCGGTGACTGAGATTTTTTTAATTGATGTATTGTTCTACATGGGTAATTTTTACACTCTCCTATTGCGATTAATTTAAAATAAACCATTTATTATATCTTTAAAATTATACATCTTTTTAAGGCTAAGACATTATATTTTGGGATTAATAAAGGCGAATTATGTGTCTCATTTTAATATTTCTTTATCAACCGCTTTCGTAGCCTCTCTTTTTGCTTCGAAAGCATACCAAACTGACCAAGATTAGTATTTTCAGAACCTAAAGGAGATTCGTAGATTATAGGGACAACACTGATAGATAACATAAGGTTTATTATTTAACAAATAAATAGGTCTTTTTGATCAACCAGTTGACAATGAACAGCATCACAGTTTTAAATACAAACCTATGATATATACGTTTATAATCATCCAATATAAGTACTTGAGTAATAATTATAGCCTATAATGTCTGAAAATCCTATATTAAGTCCTACATGAATGTTATCTGTACTAGATAACAATTTCATCCTAGTTGTTGCCTGCACTCTTAAGAAATTCTTTTTAGATTCTTTAATATGATGATATACTGATTTTTAATAGGTAAGTGACATTATATTTTACCCACTTTTAAATATTAATTAGTGTTAGCATACTGTTTCAAGTAGCGAAACATAATTTGTCCCTGGTTGATACTATGGCATGTCAACAGGGAGTCGATATGGTTCCGTGAGTTGTCTTCATCTGTCTTCAGAAGCATTATTTAATAAACTAAATTGCCAGTAACGCTAGTAGCTTGAATAGCTCAATATTGGTGTACAGTTTTATGCTAGTCCTACAAATTATTATAAATGACTTAACACCAAACAAATGAACATAAAAATAAATCATTTACTACACACGTAATTGATTTAGCACTTGATTTTTAATTAATTGATTTTATACAAAATTGTAAATTATTAAAAAAAAAACTACTTTTGCTTATACATCGCTTTTAGAGTAAAACAGAATTGGCAAATACATGTGACAACAAGTCCTAGGATCTTTAAATCATATTAAGACTAATCATATTAAAAAATCAGTGGTAACCAGATCTCTCTTCTACATGTAGAATGATATAAATAGCTTCTTTATTAGCATAATACCATTGACTTTCAATCAGTAGGAGACTTTCTATTGCCATTATAAAACGTGTACCAACTTTTATGTGAGCCTGGATTTGAAAGAGGACTCAGTTACAGCATTCTCCAATAGAGTATACTACAATCAACTATTAAATATGCTATCAGGAGGGAATATTTTGACAATATGGTGTTCAGAGAGCAATCATAAGATTAAGATCTCTTATTTTCTAGCATATTAAGTTTTGAGAACTGGAATAAATAGCTGAAATAGGTCATTTACATCAGCACTATATATCGGTGATTTAGTTGAACTACATCCACTTGAAATCCTGGCTCACAAAACCAGGTACAGCTAGACCATAGGATGGTTAGTGTCCTCCTGATTTAAAGTCAATGATAATACGTATTGTTCTATTGGGCCTGTTTCAAACAAAATATTTTGGTTTAAGTACCTTCTTCCCATCTCACAATCTTAAAGAAGCCCAAAATACTGTTTTTATGTTGTTTTTTGGGTCGTTTCGGTTTTGTTGGGATTGGAACCGGCATATATGTGACAAAACGAAATATATCATAATTTTTCTTCCCTTTATTTTTTAAATTTGAATATTACTATTAAATGATGCAATAATATTCAATAAAATTCAAGGAATTTTGGTTTATTTTAATTCATGAAGTTTATTTAAGTTGATTATAAAAAATATGCCTAGATCGTAAAACATTACGTGTATAAAATGTTTTTCATTTATAGTTGTGAAGAAATATAGATCCATAATGGGCTGGTTAAAGCCTTTTATTGTTTTTAATCTGCAATATCACCTTGGCAGCGGATGTTATGAGAAACCTGTAATGAGTTTAAACCCCCGCTTTGTTGCTTTTTCATTTTTTCTTGGATAAAGCCTGGGGCGCAGTTCCCCAGTATGTATGTTACAGTGGTTATCAATTTCTCAGTGTTCCATTGGATACGATAATCTCATTGGATATCGGATATTAAATATAACGCTGATTTAACATAAAGATCTGTAACGTAATGTTAAATTGTCTTTCAAATATTGTGAAAGTTAAATTAACATTTATTTAAATTATTGATTGTCGTGGTAAATATTATTTCATGGAAACAAAAAGATTAAATTCTATATTCCTTTGCAAAACATATCAGAAATCCCATTGTGACGCTGATGGTTTTGCTTAGCTTGTCGTTTTACGAGCGGTTTTCGTGAAAATTGTAGATAGTTTAGTAGAAAGTTTAACATCTTGGCATCTTAGTAAGTTCATTAGATAATTGTTTTAGTAAATGAATAATTATTATAAGTTTAGTACTGACCATCGATAATATAGGCCGTCTGTGGAACTTCAACCTAAGTTCATTATAATATGTGACAAACTAATAAAATTTCATAATGGAGAGAGAGTGTTAAATAGAACTACTGATTGAAGCCTCTCTATAAAACACATTTTAACAAAATTGAAACCTGGGGTATAACGAAAGTGGAACACCGATTGCTGATTTATATACTTTAGACAAAACGTTCACGTTCCATGTACTAGGAAAAAAGAAGAAAACTGAAGAAGAAATAAATGAGTACAAGAGATCTTTATTACCTTATATATACTGCTATAAAATAACAATCAAGCGTCGATCATACATTAAATAGCTGTCTTTCTTTCTTTTAAAACGAGGGTGGCGGCCACTTTTATCTTACGTTTGCCACCTCCCCCCCCCCACATAGGCCTCAGGTCTGTGCGTGGAAGTTATCAAGCAAAGCAAGGAGTGAGCCGGTACAGTAAAAGGATTAACAGTACTGGCAACAGTATGCGAGAACGTCAGGACTCGATCCTCGACATCCGCTGCCACAATTCCGAGGCCTAGTGCGCTACCCACTGCGCAACCGACTTATGTGCAGTTTTTGGAAAGAGACAGCTGCCACAACTGTTTTCAGTGATTAAACTCACTCATTCTGTGATTAATCAGTCCTTAATTTGGTTATCATTATATTTGTATGTATCAAATTAATAACATTCCTGAAAGATTTGCATCAAAGTATTCTGAACTGCAAGCTATAGGGCTGTTACTGTAAGATTTGTGGTTATTACGGTACCTTGTAAATCATCAACAGTATTAATAACTGAAATGACAACAGAGAATGAGTACAAGTTTTTTTGAACTAATTATAAAAACACTCGCAGCAATTTTTGATTCAACCTTTTTAAGTAACACAACTGTGCAACAAAAATGTCATTAGAGAACATGCGACGTGCATTGTTTCCAGACTGCAGTCCCAACAGAACGTTCGTGACTGCATTAATGGAATTTAATTAACAGTGAACAGCTAACAGTGAACAGCTATTTAATGTAGTTTTTTTCTTTACCAACAAAAAATGGTATAGGCTACTCGCAATTATGAGTAAACATATTGGAATAATTCTTTTAAATACTTGATTACAATTTACTAATATGAGTTTTGGGATATTTTTGGTCACATACCTAGTTACAAAAAAGTGTCATGATGAGAACAGTGGAAATATTTAATTTCTTCAAATTAATTAATTAAAGAAATAAAGGTATTACGAAGATAATAAAGATTATAAAGATCTTATAATCCTGTAAAATAATAAAGAAATGAATTAAATTAATTTCTTCGCCTTATTGCACGTAGGTTTTAATTTGGATACCTCATCTTACTGACATTAAATTATTACTTATTTAACGACTTCATGCTGAACATTTTTAACAACTTCCTTTCTTAGACTTGACAATTCTCAAGCTATTTTAAAACCTTTCACAGTCATTAGAAGATTTCGCAACTTACTAGGCTTTCAGTAAGTATTTGAACTGCTTGGCATAAAATATCAAAAATATTCATAGAAGAGTAAACTTGAAGTATACATGCAAAACATACATGGTTATGAAAACAACTAGAAATGTCTGGTTTTTTCGTGATTTTAAATTTAGTAAAAGTGGTAAAAATTGTATTTTCACGAAAAAAAAGAGCGAATACCTAATATAAATGATAAATGAATAAATGATTTTTTTCCTCCAAGTAACACAATTTTACAACAGTTTATAATAATGTTAACAAAAATATTTATCAAACTTTATAATTAATTTAATTATAAACTATCCTTATGCATATATATTTATCCAAGGAGGAAAATAGGGTCCCTGAGGCTTTTTGCCTGTTTAGGGATTCCATCATGCAAAAATAATACTAAAAAAATTCTGAATTCAAATACGAATGCGGATTTTCAAATTAACTTCCAAATTGGATATTCCTCCAATTAATTGATAATAATTTAATTTGGCAAATAAAAATTCAGATAGCACATATAATAAAACAAAAACATCCACGAGCACATGACCAAAATTTGTAGTGATGAAATATGTTAATTTGGCATACCGTTATGTTCTTTACCGAGGAATATCAAAAAGTTTCTCAATTCCTTCCTTGTTTAAGCTTAAAAGCCAATTTTTATATTTTTGAGAAATCTTTTCATTTTTAAAAATATATTGTAAAAAGATTCATTTGAAAATATATTGTATTTGTATTGTTTGTACTCTTTTTATTTTGTACATAAAAGTATAAAAATATTGATTGTTTTGATGAGGTGTGAAATTACTTTGTACTAGTTTTGTCAGTGTGATCGAAGCAATGCCTCAGGCAAAACTTAATTACCCAGAAAAGCGTAGTAACTAAAACATTTGGTTGCAACAGAAGGGACGATTAAATTTCGATAAGTGGCGCTACAACGAGTCATAGTAGTAATAGCTGTTTTCGTAGTGCAACTCGCCTGTACCTGGAACTTGATTTAATAATCCTGAAGTCTATGAAATTAATGCCACTTTCCATTGGCAAAGTCCAACAGGGCATGAGGGCTTTCCATTGGCATTAATGTAAGGTCTAGAAAACACATCGACCACATAGTACAATAGACGGAGCACTAGAAACCACGAAGTGAAGCCTAAATTTGCTTCTAGTCCCTATGCATGAAAAAACAAAGTAAGTAACAAATTACAAATATGGTATCAAATTATACGTCTGAATCTCAGAATCATTATATTACCAAATATAAATGGCTTACAGGTAGTTTACACATCGTAAACACTGATAACCTAGAAGCTTGTTCTGACATTTTTTGAAAGAAGCTGCCGCCACGGAATACACCTGTAACGTTCCTATGATGTGTAAACTGCTTCTAAACCATTTATAATTGGTACCATAGTAATTGTGAGATTCAGGCCTTTAATTTGATACAACATTTCTATTTTTTTAGTCGACTATATTTTTGTAAATAACAGTTTAGGATTAACTTTGTTTTTTTGCAGGCGCTGCACGGATAAACTCTCCCGCATTAACTAAGTTATCGACCAAACTATGTCAGATAATTAAAAAAAAAATATGATTTGAAAAATTCGACTCTTTAGCAACAATTTCCACCGTTTTTTATTTTGCCTTACCAAAAAATAAAAAAGTAGTAGCCGGCTACTTTTTTCATGTAATGTTTTGAAGTTGAAGAAAAACTTGTGGCTTTATATCATATTTTAAAATAAAAAAAATATATTTTGGAAATTTGATTGATACTATTATGGTTCCAAACCAAAGGACTCTTCACATGCAAAATTTCAACCTTAAGCCTCAACGCTAAATGGTATAAACTACGAGTTATTTGAAACATGAGCACTGTCAGTTACGCGGTTTTAAGCGCCGTTTTATGTTTCTATACCTAGGCAATATGGCGGCCCAGGCCTCACTTGCTGTAATGCAAGTAAGATAGCTATGCTCCGTCTATTTCTACTATGTGGTCGCTGAGAAAACAAGGGAAGCGAAGAAGCCTAAGCTGAAATCGATCGGAACCTGCAGCAAACTACAAAGTTATTATGGTGTACAGTTATTAAGGTTATATTTGGTAATATGTTAGTTCTTATTACCAAAATATAACTTACGGTGAAAAAATATGGTGAAAACGAACAATGATGCAAGTCTTTTTGTTAATATCGTTTACCTCTTGCTTGAATGACCATAAAAATGTATAATGTAAGTGCCTTTTTATATTGAGGTGTTTTTGAGTCTGTTTTTTATGTCTCATTCATTTTTTTATCAATGTACATTATTTATGTACATTAAAAGGAGGGAGTATATAACAAATATTCTTATTACTGTATAAAAAATTGGTTTTATCGTCCTGGTATAAAACATATATTATAAGTTCCAAACCCATCATTCTTTTGATGTTTTGCCACATCATATGCAAGTAATGACTGATCCTACACATTTTAATTCATATAAACCTTAAAATACCCCTGAATACGTCAAAATATCGACATTTCTCATCAATACTTTTTTTTAAAGAGGGTGGTGGCCTCTTTTTCACCTTGCCCTTGCCCCGCCCACATAGACTATTGATCTGTGCGTGGATGTTATCAAGCAAAGACAAGGAGTGAGCCGGTACAGTACAAGGATGAACAGTACTGCTAGACGCACTACTGGATAGACGCACTACAGAAACTTACATCTGACTATTTAATCTGAATTAGGTAATCATTTTGAAGCTTGGTGAAAGATATTAAATCAAATTATCATTGATTTATTTTCCGTTTATTTATTTCTGTTCTACGAGGTGTGCCTAGTGAATATAAACAAATTAGTGTGTTAATTGCATTTGCATTCAATGCGGATTCAAAGTGAATTTGTGACAAATAAAATTAAGGGGATTTGGTTTGGATATGAAGAACCTCATCATCTTTTTTGTAAGATGGATGCCTAATTGCAAGTGATATTTCAATCATTTGGGCTATTAATTAACGATTGACTTCTCATAACTGATTAAATTACAATAAATACGTGCTTTCTTATGACCTATGAAAAAATCTACTCCATCATACTGCTATTGTACTTTTATAAATGGATGACTATTTTCATATTTCATCTTAAAAGGCAAAAATGGATTTATTTAGAATTTTATATTATATTTTATAATTCAAATTGTTGGATATCTAAAATAATTGATTTAAATTGAAATTTTAATTGCGATCAGATATTTTATTTCCTTATAAATAGACTACGGAGGCATAATCTTACAAATTGACGGTAGGGATAGCTGGTAAGCCAATGAGGGTAAACAGTTCATTATCGTAAGTAACAAAGCAAACAATGTGGGCTTGGTCATTACAATCTCCATTTAATGTTCTTAGTTTTATGCTCAAAGGTCTTCTATGCCTCATCAGAACGTTTTTTTTAAAGCACAACTATGCACGACCCTTAAAGTAAGCTAGTTGATTTAAGTACAAAAAGTAATAATACCTTTATGTGTTTGATTATTATACATAGAAAATACTCCAGAAAAAATCCTTATTAAATGTTTTTTTTCTAAATGACGTATTACGAAGTGGTAAATAATCTTGATAACATATTTTTTTTCTAATTATTAATATGTGAAACTTATTTTTTATTATTTTGTAATAGTGATTTCTGCTGTTGTTTGACTTCACAAAAAGATATGTAATTTACGACTGAATTGTTCAAACTTTGCTACAAAAATGTTTTCACTAATCATTTCTGTCAATAGGGCCAACAGTTTTAGTTTTTTAGCAAGAGGAAGCAAAAAGGATTGCAAAAAAAAACTAATAAATATGACAAGAAGACGATTTGTGATTTCCGTCACACTACAAAAAATGTTATTGTAACTGTATTTCATAAAACCGTAACTTGTTAAATGGTTTTCCATGAGTGATTTCATCTGTTTTGAATTTGATAATCTGGAACATAGGCTATTATATTTGAGATGCTCAAATTATGTGTAGATTTGTCGAATCATATGTTACAAAAGTAAAAAAGCTAGTATAAAAGTACAAAAGTATATAGCTAAATCGAACAGCATAGTATCATAGTATCATAGAATGATTGAAATGATTTATTTATTCAGCAGGGAAAACATACAGTTACAATTTAAATTATTATCTATGCCTATGAGTTATTATTATTATGAAATTATTATTATGAATATGTTGATATTTCAAACTTTGTTTTTAAGCAGCAGGAAGAAACAATAATTCTCGGCGCATATTTTAGAACAGCTAATCTTGGCGTAGAGCCCTTTCGCTGTAGTTGAAATTGTGTAAACTACAAAATACATTACAAATGATGTGTACTTGTTGATTAAGTAATTATAAGGGCCACGCTATCTGCTGGTCCACGCCCTTTACTTATCAACGCTCCCTGCGGTGTTGGTAGTGATAAGGCAGTAATGCATGTGAAAATTAATGCATTCAAACTCAATAGATTGAAAAACCAACAGAATGATCGTTTTAAACTTGTGATAATTTTTGTGCTGTATGTATTATCACAGCACACTAGTGTGTTTGAATCACTTTTAATCACTAGTTTTATATTTGAAAAAAAAAACTACTTTAATAGGCTTAATTGAAAAACATCCTTTGTTAAAGTTTTTGAAATAGCCCAATTGTAAAAATTATCGGAAAAAATGCATAGTATTTAGACCTAAGCTCCCCAAGTTGCTATGTTCGCTTGGATATTATTGGTTAATTTTAAACTTTTCTGGTTATGGAGGAATCTCATGTATGATTATTAATTCTATAATACAAACAAAATGCAGCATCTTGAGTATTTACACTTTTTATGGAGAGTTCCTCAACCCTTTACCTTTAAATAGTAGTTTTTATCTCAAGGAGCAACACGAATACTTTTTTAAACATCATGATGCCTCCAGAATCGTTTATGACCAAACATAACAGGTTACTCACCAAATGCCGTCAACGATTCTTGTAATCAAAATTTTGGATTACAAGAATGGTTTGTGGTTTATGGACTGTGTTTAAATGTTGTAAAAACCTTACAACATTTGAAGAAGAAGATGAACCTTACAACATTTGAACATTTGATGAAGAATTATTTGTATTTATGGTTCGAAAATGACCTATTATTAGGTTGAAACGTGAGTAACCAACATTTGGATTACAAGAATCGTTGACGGCATTTGGTGAGTAACATGTTATATCTGGTACTTTTTGTTGCTCAGATGTTTTAACATTTTGCGATCGATGTAGCAAAAACAATTAAACACAAAAAAGAAATAAAACGATGTGTGATGAATTTAATTTCTTATTATACTGTTTCAATAAGCTTTTTATCACTGGAATTTTATCATACTCAATGAAAATACTGTAAACACAAGCTTAATGAGCGAACAATAATTTGCATAAAACTAGAAATTTTGTTGGTAAACAAAATTTTTAGTTTACTGGATTAGTGTGACATCCTTATTAGGAAAAGTCACAAAATATTTAGATTTTGTTTCACTAGAACATATATGGTAAGCAATAACTCAGTGAGAAAGTCTTAATCAGCAACACCTAATATTGATAGAAATCTATAAAAAGTAAGCGATATCATTCTGTTGCAAATAGCCACTCAATGTGATAAACACAATGTTATGTTATGATTGATTCTAACGTCTCACGAGACTTTCTGATGGGCATTTGACATGCGATCCTCTATGATGACACGTAGGCAATCGACAGTTAGTGGTGGTATCTCTCACTAGTTAATCCACTAAAAATACTTTTCAGTCATTGTTGTTGGAGGGAAACAGCCACACAAACTCTTTTGATGAGGAATCGATGTTTAGTTTTTACAAAAAATCACGGTAAACGCAAGTTGATTTCAGTTTAGTAAAATATTTATTAGACAATTTTCAATTATTTATTAGATTAATTTTTATAAAAATTAAGAATATTAAATTGGACGAACTACAAAATCTAATTCCGATTCATAAATATTATGTTATTAAACCTGTCACATTCATAAAATATAACGGTACATTTTGGAAGCCAGTAGTTTCCCATGGCTTCTCTTGCCTTAAGAATAACAAACCTGCAATTAAATATTACATATCTTTGTTTTAACTTGAGTTATACATTTGTTTACTTTATAGACTGATGTTTTTGAATTCTGTTTATTTCAATGATTTAGCACTGCAATTTTTCAAGTGTTCAATTACGCCCTAAAGGTGGCAGATGAATGTTTCACCCTAATGATCAATGTATCTTCTTGAATCTAAGTCAAAATTAAAATCTATGATGAATCCATAATTTTTCTGGCGGGCAAGATGTATGTCATAGCTACCACTTGCCGACACACATTTACATTTATATATCAGAATCCTTATAAACTTTTTAACTAGTCGATTAAGGAACAAAGAAATGATTTTGTCATTGGTTTTCTGATAAAATTGATAAGTAAAAATGTATGGAGGGATTCGAACCTATAACATTGACCGTACTACCTACAAAAATCATCCCTCTCACCCAAATTGACACATAATTACAGTCGTGGCATCTGGAATCTAAAAGTGATTAGATACTTTCTGGATGGTAACTTGCCTTTCATCTGAATCAAGTTCGATTATAGAAAGCTAAAAATCTATGAGCAATATAACAAGGATGCAGCACAAAAATGGGAAAATATCAATTCCACAAAAACATTTTACACCAACGACTATAAACCAATACCCTCTACTCAATAACAGCTGAAAATAAAATGAAAAATGTACTTGATTTTAAATGTAAGGTATTTAAGTCCAAATTAAACAAAAAGCTATTACAAAAATGGGCTAAACCATTATATTAGCCACGCTAAACTACAACCAAAAATGTGTAGAAGTTTAAAAACAAATCCACAGAGATACGTTATCGGATAGCCGCAATATGTCGAGTGGTGAACAGTTAAGTGACAGCCGCAGTGACGGCTCCAGTGACAGCCGCCGCCGGGAGAGACGCTGACTGACAGCTGTTACAGTTACCTGTGAATCGCCGTGTGATTGCTAGTGTCGTAGATCAATAGTTCAGCAGTAATGTTGAATGTTTAGTTCTTTTACTTTATTAAACTGTTGCAACTATAAAGCAGAGGCAGAATGTGATGCAGAAAGACACCCGATGTTTTGTTATTATTACGAACTAGCAGAACCCGTGGCTTCGCTCACGATAAAAAATATAGTCCAACCTTGATATGAAGAATCTACAAGACTAAATACAAAATATTTTATGCTTGTAGAGATATGTTTATGTATTATGGTGGAGTTTAGGTAAAAAAAATATATACCACAGTAAATATTGAAGGTTTTCTTTTCACCGTTGTAACTCGAAAACGGCCGGACCGAGTTTAACATAAAATGTGTCGATTTTAAGGTACTTCTTTGTAGATTTACCATTATGTCTCTGATTTGTCTAGTAGGGCATCAATTAAGTACAGTAAAGAGCTGAATGTTCGGAGCAGTTATGGTGCTATCGGCAGAGTCTTAACATGTGGGCGGTAAGTAATAGTTTTAAAGATCAACTACTGATTACAGCATTTATTTTTCCGTGAAAAGCCGGCACACCGTCGAATTAGATGAAAAAGGAATTTTCCAAATTATTGCAATTGGAATGATTGTAATTGAAAACATAAGGGCCGCCCTAAGGAAATAACTATATCTCTCGCTGCATAAATATATGGTGCCACATAATGAGCTTATGATTAAACATATAAGGTACGAAACTAAACGAAATGTAACTTTTATATAGTAAGAATGACCTAACAAAATCATCAAAACAACCGTAAAACCACGATGAAAGGAATCAAATTATAAATCAGCTGTGACAACGTATCCGTTTGTGAAGCTAATTACCATCTGCTTGATTGAATGAAATTGGAAATTTAAACAAAAGATCATCCATTACATTAACATGGGAAATTTTAAAAGCTTCAACCCCACCAAAAACCTCGAATTTTGAAAAATCCGTTCTTGGTGAATGCCAACACTCTGTAAGGAACGTCCATGCTAATTTTCAAGGTTCTAGGTGAAGTAGTTTGGGCTGTACAATGATAGGTCAGTTGTATTTGACAAAAATATAGTAGAGAAGATAGTATAATTATAACTTACAATCATTTATAATTTATGAATTTTTACATAAATAGATCAAAGAATCATATCATTACAGCACATTCTGTTTGTGACAAAAAAAAACCACTGCACTTTTCTCTTTCGATCTTGCCCGGATTTAGTCTCGAGACTCAGCCACAAAAGGCAGTACGCTCTTCACGTTTGAAACTATGTACGTCGAAATATACGAAACACCGAATCATCGGACAGGCATGGATGTAATGAAAAAAGGATTAGGAATGCCTCCAAGAAAAACGATAACTCCCGCTACCGAAATAAAGATGGTGCCACTTAACTATTAATGGTGGATTTTATCTAAACTAAATGTAACTTTTATATCGTATATAACTATATCCTTGAAATAAATCAACAAAAAACAATGGAGCCATGATGAAAGAAATCATTTTATTACCATCTGTATCAACGTATACATTTCCGCAGCTAACTACCAGCTGATAGTTTCATGAACATTAAAAACGTAAACAAAAAACGTCCAACACACTTATATATGGGAAAATTTGAAAACTTCGGCCTCGCTAAAAACCCCTTTATACTAAGAATTTTGTAAAATCAGTTCTTAAATAATAATAATAAACAATAATAAACAATAATAAACAATAACCTTATTCACCATTGTTACAGTTTTACATTTGAATTATAATTAACAATGAATTTAAATAAATATTTTTTCTTAAATTAAAACAGAAATTTAATAAACCTCTGAATAATTTAGTTCCCCTAGGCAAATGCCCATAAGGGGTCACCTTAATAAAAACACAAAACTAAATTAATAAAATTTATTCAAAATCAGTGTTGCTCATAATTATTTGATATGTAATTTCCTCTTTAAGCAATGTTTAGTTTCATAGTATATATTTTTATATTTATATTTATATTGCTAATTTGGTAAGTGGTTTATAAATCTATTTGAAAGAAATTTATTTATTTAGGTCATCTTCTTAATAAAAATTCAACCATTTTCAACTCCCAAAAGCCAAGCTTTTAGCCCTTTTAGGTAATTAGATTTTAGTTTAATTTGAACGTTTATTACATTATTTATTGTTAAATTATATAATCTTGGTGCATTGTATGTGTAAAAATGAAGGTATATCGTCAAATTTGGTTGTGTTAATTGGATAGCATGTCTGTTACTCAAACCATAGGGTCTTAATAGAGGTTCTCTTTTAGAAATACTTCTCTCAAAAATTATTTTTATAACTTTATAAATATACAAATTTGTAATTGCTAATATTTTTAATTGGGAGAACAGTGGCCAGTAAGGTTCCAATCTATATTTTTTAAGCATTATTCTAATTATACATTTTTGAAATGTAATTAGTGGTCTTCATGTTGATATGTACGTCCCTCCCCAAAATGATAATGAATATCCTAATCTTGTTCCTACAAGAGCATGATAAAGGTTTATTAATAATTTTTGTGGGCAGAGGTTTTGTAAATAATAAAATTTAGTAATTGATTTATACATTTCTTGTTTAAGTTTGCTTACATTGTCCTTCCAATTAAGGTTGGAATTTATTATTTATTACTCCTAGATACTTGATCTTGTTTACTTTTTCAATTTTAATCCAATTTTTACATTGTGAATTCATCGGACAGTCAAATTTATGATAAAATTGGTCTGTATTAAAATTTACTTCCCTATTAATATTATTAAATAGCATATACTTTGTTTTTTCACTTAATGTCAAGGCATTTGTTGCAAACCATATATTGAGCAATTTTAGATCTTGTTGCATTAAGATCAACTAAAAGGGATATGTTCGAGATCGGTGAATGATCTTAATTATTACTTGAATAACTTAAAGCTGGGTCATCAGCAAAAACAGTTACACAACCATTAAATTCAACCTCACACTAGTCATTTATATATGTAATAAGAAAGAGAGTTGGGCCTAATACAGAGCCTTGAGGGACACAACAGGTGATTAAACCCTCTTCACTTAAATAATTTTCAATTTTTACTTTTTTTCCTGTTATTTAAATAGCTTGAAAGCCGATTATAGGGCAGACCTCTTATTCCAGCTATCCACATTTTCTCTAATAAAATTTTGTGATCCACGTTATCGAAAGCTTTAGTGATATCAAGAGGTATTTGCCCCACATGACATTTGATTATTTATATCTTGGTGAATGTGTTCTTAGAAGAATCTTAGCAAATGCCTACGCCCTAAAAGGAAAATTCATGCAAATTTTCAAGGTTCTAAGTCAAGTAGTTTGGGCTGTGCGATGATAGGTCAGTGGTATTTGACAAATATGTAGTAGATTGTTCGATTGAAATACGACTATGGATATTATTAAGTTGTACGTTTAAGCAATAAATTTGCATTATTAGGAAGAAAATAATGCAGTGGGTACTGAATTGTTATTGGCAATCATACCACAATACTTCGATTTCTAAGATGATGCTTTGATTATAATACCACCTCGGAGAAACTAGTTGTTTATTATGTAATTTTACTACAGGCACAACTTGTTTTGATAACCAGAAGATTGACAATAACAATCTGAAGAGAAAAGGGCAACTACTGAAATATGAAACATTGACATAGGAGAATATTATAAACCTCGGAGATTATAATCTAGTCTACACCTTTCGACGTTTGACACTCTCGTTATTTTTAATTCGTCTTAAATGTTACGTTGAAATCCATGTATCTACAGAACACGAAACTGTTGGATTTTGAGTGGAACTTCCTGATCGATCGACTCCCACGATTAGGATTCGAACCGATGGCATCCCACTCGTCTTTCCACCACATCAACCACCCACCACCTCCGAACATCGGTGAACACTAACTGTAATTAATGCCGCTGTATGCAAATCATTGGAGGGGCTCGGTAATTATTCCGGGCAATCATTTGCACTTATCAGATCACACCCCGGAGAGTCAGGAATTGACAGCTGAAGGGTCACATCTCCAGCGCCCGCCCTGGGGACACTCGTGTTCATTTCATTTGCTACTAATTACGAAAACCGTACGCATTCAATCGGTATTTTGGTTAGTTTTCATCACGGCTTTCAATTTCTGATTGAGTATTGAGGGATTTATACCACATTAAAAGGTATTTAAAATCATGCCAATTATTATTACCACTCTCTATGGACAAAGTTGGAGTTGGATATTTATCTTCTGAGTTGGTTTTAATACGAAAACATTTACATTTGAGAGTGTTTTTTTTTAATTTTAATTTTGATGTCCTCGGTGTTTTTTCAATAGATAGACTCTTCTAGTACCATTCATGAGTATTTTATTCAAACATAAATATCTTGGGCAATCTAGTTACAATATAATATTGCGTATTTCAATTGAGATTATATATTTTTCCTAATTTAAGAATTAAAAAAGTCACGCCCGTCCTTTGTCCCTACACCTAAAACTTCAACTTTAAAGATGCACCAAATCTGTTTAGATTTTCATTTTCAATTAAGTGTACTTGTTTAGAAACAATCAAATATTTAAGTTCATAATAACCTTAAATATAATTTTATAAAGTCTTTAATTTTACGTTCTCTTGGTAAAGTAAGTCTTGGTCCCTGGGAAGTGTTGTCACTACCGTCCATGTAAATTAAGGCGTTTCGGCTTGCGATATTGGCAACCCTGTGGCCATATTTTCAGTTTTTTTTAGATGCACTTGTTGGTGCAGCAGGACGGTGTTTCTGTACATGTTTCTGACTTTATTTCGATGAAAAATAATCTGTTTACTAAGTGAAGTGTGAAATTTGAAATTCATAGGTGTCACATAACGTCCACAAGTTTTAGCTCATTCAGACCAGTTGAAAATATTATGTTTGACTGATTTTTGTTTGCTTGTATAATGGACAGGTTATAAATATACTTTTAGCCGACAAAGCCTGTTCTACCACACATGGGGAGCAAAATTTCCCAAAATGTCACACCCGTCCATGTCACGCCCGTCCACGATTCTGTCCCGCCCGTCCAGACTCTTAATTAAAACTTCTGGACGGTAGTGACTGAAGCTACTTAAAGTTAACATATTTATAATCCCTTATATAACTATGTATCTTTAATTAAAAATATGTTTCCTACTGGCTCTTAGTTCTTGTGGTATATGATTTAAAAAGGAGTTTTTTTGTTAAAAAAGTAAGAACTATGTAAGTCGATGTTAGCCTTAATTGAATTTAATAAAAAATATGAATTAAATTTAGATTTTTCACTGTAATATGTATTATTTTTATTAAATTACACCTATCAGTAGTTAAACCTCACTCCCATTCGTATAAGTCATATACCCGTCCAGCTTGCCTTATATTTGTGTCACGCCTGTCCATACTTGTCACTCCCTTCCAGTATACGTGAACATTCATAATGTATTAAAATAAAAATATAATTAGCTTTTTAATACTTCAAAATGAAGATATTAAACAGCCGAACATCATAAAAAAGGTTTTTTCATCACATAGGGTACCTTGAGGTCACACCACTAAAAAAAATTGTTTTTTCTCACCAAAATTACAAATTTTGTGCAATTTGTACCCAAAAAGTATTTTTGATGCTGTCAAAACCTTAAGTGATATATTTTTTTAATAAAGTACCATCACTGAAACAAGCACTGAAACAAGTTGTATTCTTTACAACAACATTAAAACAACAGTCGATCTATTTTTTTTGCACCAAAAGTCATGGACGGGCGTGACAACATTTAGTGTCTTTTAACAAAAAAGTGCCAAACCAAAATGAAACATTCGAAAATAAGCTTTAAAACGGTTTAGCAATGAAAGTAGATACTACAAGGTATTTAGTGAAATATAATACAATAAGAAATTCAAACTTTTATTCCTGCAGAATAAAAAAACCGAAAGTTAAAATTACAAAAAATCACTCTTCTACACCCCACAATCTAGCATCTGATGAACGTTGGCAATGATCGTTTTTTGCCATATGAATTTTCTTTCATTACCTCATAACCAATCGTAATCAATCATTGAAACTATTAATCAACTCTGATGGTGACAGTGTACCTGAGTTTTAAGAGCGCGACTCAAAACTCACCTTAGATCAACAAATCAGTTTTACATTGCCGATAGGAGGTATACTACAGTCAATGACTGTATCTTATACAGTTATTTCTATTGATTTTGTCTGCCGTTACCCAATTAAAATGGGTTTTCACATGAGCTACCTCCTTTAAAAATCATCGTATGACTACTATAAAATCATGGTTGTTTTATTAGTAAGAGTAGCTACAATTTATTACGTTAAGGTATTTAAATACAACCCCATATTGTTAAAAATAATCTATAACATAAAACGTTTATAATAAAAGCCTAAAGAAAACCTTCTTGTTTTGGTCCAAGTTGGCTTGTACTCAAAACGGCATCGTATCCCCTGAATCACCATGAGGAGGCAGTATCAATTGCAGTATCAATCATCATCAATTGTAAGCAACTATGAAAAATAAACAGCAGGATAAACTCACTATTAGCAATACTGAGTTCGACACCAATCAAAATCTTTATTATTCTATGATTTTCATGAACAAGAAATATCAACTACAAGATCTATTTAAATAAACATTGAAGAAAACCATACTACACAGAAACATCTGTTTTCTGTGCCTTAATCTTGGCTGGAAATCTACCCTTTGCCGATAACTGCACTACCGGGCAGAATACAGTAAATTTACCGTGCATTGGGAATCGGAGACAGTGGCAGTAAACAATCAAAACAATCAGCTGATTGCAGCAAAACCGACGTTCAATGCATGTTTTAATAGGTTACTTTACAGGAATGTAGTGGCATCACTGTTAACAGTAGCGAATGTTTGTTTATTGTAGGCTAGGTTTGAAGAATTGAAAAACGTAATGGTCTATCCAAAAAATAGGTTATGATTAAATATGTTTTTCTGAGTAATATGGTGAAAAGAATCGTATGTTACACGCCCGGTAAGTTCTACCGAACTCGCTTGAAAATCCCACACTCGCTCCTGGCTCCCACGAGAACCATCATGCTCGTACGGTAAAAGAGTACTTACCGGTCTAGTATCGTAATATAATAGTACGTCAGTAAAATATACGATTGAAACATGGGTAAAGTCAAACATGGTACATTTATTATGTCGAAACTAAGTATTACAGCACTTGCGTTATGATCGAGTAACAGTGTTATGGCACATTCAATAAGTCCTACACCAGGACTCTACTCCTAAATAGCATGGCATGTCAACTTAGAGTCAATACGTTCTCGTGAGCTGTCCACATTAGTCACTAAAACCATCATGTAACCTATGAAATGGCCAGTAACATCTATTCATAATAAAAACTGCTTAATATAGTTACATGTTTCTACTTTTCCATGACTTTGTTGCAATGCATTCAATAAATACAAAAGGTAACAGGTTACAAATTTAAGTTTCGAGTAACTGATCTAAGTTTCAATTCAGCAAACTGATTATTTTTAAATTAACTATTATTAACTTAATATCACGTTTGAAAACATCTCCGCTATCAAATATAATAATTTGATTGAGGGTATTGCTTTTTTAAACCATAACTTAGTGTTATGACTCCTTTTACCGTTTGTTGTCCCAGACAGTAACAAGAAAATTTCTATCGAGCTAGATTTTTTTTAAGTACATCAGACGGAATCCCAAACAATATCCCAGTTGCAACAGTCCTGCACACTACTCTTCAAATTCGACTAAACTAATGTCGTATTAAAACACTAACTAAGCAGAATATAGAGTATTCCCCCCTCAAAAATTACATGGAAATTGAATTTTAAGGTGCCTTGCTGCTTTGAAACATCCACGTAAAGAATACATCAATGTGCAGTACACATAAAATATAAAAGGCAATGAACCATGTTACAGTATACACGTAAAAACAAAATAAAAAGTACGCTATATTTTTCATGATTAACCTGGGTCAACGTACTGTGTTTGCCACTGTCGATATCTCTGTGACCTTTGGGCATGTGGCATTAATTTAAAGTAATAACAAATTAATTAATTTTTAGCTTAGTTGATTATTTTACACAACAAAACTTGTTTTTTTTGTTTAGAAAATAATACCCATCGTTTTTGAAGAACTGTATACTTTCTTAGTAATATCTTTTTAATATTATATTAAAAGCCCGATTTCCATTGATCGTTCTTAATGTATAAGCCGCCAACGTAATTACGTTTTCAAATACAAAAAAAACCTGCACAGTGTTGTGCTCAGTTGTTGTGTGTGTATGTTGATCGATTGGAGTGTGGGGAATAGACTCAAAGGTCCCAGCAAGTCAACCGAAGCTTATTGTGCTCTCTGTGACGTGATCGTGAGGCTCCAGTGGCTGAGTCGGCACACTGAGGCTGTTTTAGAGAATTTCCCTCTTCAGCCTTGGACAGGTGGGTTAGGTCACCGCACAGCTGCAGGACTTTGTAGTTACATACGAGAAGAGTTTAATACGAATGCCTGCGGCTGTGCTGGTGGGTGGTTGTTGATGGTTGGGTGTGGATTTCGGAGGGGTTTGTGTGAGTTGGGCAGTGGTGAGTTGTGGTCGAGTGTCATTGGGAGGCGTTTGGTCTGGTGATGCCGGGTGGTTGGGTTTGAGTGAGGATGGAGCGTTGCAGCAGGACTTTGTAGTTTAATACGAGATTAAATTACATACGAATGCCTGCTGCTAGCTGGTGGTGTGGTTCGGAAGTTGTGTGTGGTGTTCGTGCGAGGTGCAGTCTAGTCTGCTAGATTGAAAGCCCCATGACTGTGACTGTGCCCTCAACGAGGCTTAGAAGCTTTTTCTGAATACTAGCATCTGGTTCTTCGCCCGGTTGTCGGCAACCGAAGAGGACCCTTGTTCTTGCCCCCCCCCCCCCAGACTTTCAATCCAAGAGGAGCTGCCACAGAGTCTGCACTCCGGATCATCATAAGTATAACGAAGAATGAAGAGATGTTTCCTAAAATGACCGTGTTCAGTGATCAATACATTAGCCGCCTAATCTGACTCCTACCCAGACTCAGCAGCCAACGGGTGAACTGAGTAGAATGTCCAGGATGAAAATTTTTGCCTAGTGCTTGCCCAGGATAGTTGCACCATCGTACGTGGTGTTGTTCCTTGTCCCAGTTATCAATGCCACTGTGAGCGATAGCTTTGCTGATGGCCTAAAACCCCAATTTCCATTGATCGTTCTTAACCTATAAGCTACGAACGTAATTAATGCAGCAATTAATGTTGTTAACCTTGAAATGGATTTATATATAATTTATTAATAAAACAACCGTAAAATTCAACTTAATATTATGTGCTTAAGAAACTGACTTATCTATGAGTTAAATTTATGGAATGATTTGTAACAAAAAGTGCACAAACCTGTAATAGTACAAGAGTTATTTTTAACAGAAATATTAGAAAAATCACAAAAAATATTGTCATTATGTCAAATGTTTTCATGTTACAACATGACTCATGTTGAACATGACATTTTATTCCCCGTTTTGGCAGGTTTGTCTGAGCTCTTGTTGCCCCCAATACCTGTGTGGCCAACCGATAAATATAAAGTTTAGTTTTCCTAGATCGCAGTGAGCAATCCCTCACCAGTTTTGGGGTGATTTCATTATCCTGCTTCTTGAGAGAATAAAGTTTAGTTTTCCTAGATCGCAGTGAGCAATCCCTCACCAGTTTTGGGGTGATTTCATTATCCTGCTTCTTGAGAGAATAAAGTTTAGTTTTCCTAGATCGCAGTGAGCAATCACTCACCAGTTTTAGGGTGATTTCATTATCCTGCTTCTTGAGAGAATAAAGTTTAGTTTTCCTAGATCGCAGTGAGCAATCACTCACCAGTTTTGGGGTGATTTCATTATCCTGCTTCTTGAGAGAAGCCTGACGGTCACAATGTGTTTGCCTTGAAGGCCCCTGGGAAGACTAGTTTGAAACATGTCAGAATGCCAAAGATTCTGCTTGAAATATCGTGCAGTAAGCTCCCAGATGCTGAAATCGCAGTGCGAGTAACTTTACCACACACCCCGTAGCTGGATGAGCCCCCGATGAAGGAGCCGTCTGTGTACCAGAGTCCCCTTTGCCTCAATACGGCAATTTCCCCTAGTAATTCCTAGAGGGGAGATCCACAGAAAATGGATTATCCCTGTACTCATGACATCTGAGATCACGTCAATCACAGGATCATAAGCCACGAGTTTTTGTGTGTATGTTGTACGTTTACATTTTATTTATTAAAGTTATAAACAGTTTAGTTAAATGAATATATCAAGCCAACTTAGGCTGAAAACAGATAAATTTTCTTACTTAATCTACGTAATCTTACACTGGGTGTTATTCTAATATTTTTCCTCATCAGGTCATCAAAGGATTTAAGAGAAAAAGAGTTTATATATATAAGTATATATAAGTATTGATTAGAGTAATCGTCATTAGATTTTTTTCATTCCACCATACATCTTGTCTTCGGAATCCAATCATTGAAATTCAATTACAGACAGATTAATTTTTGTAATTTACTGTTGTAAGCAATAACCTTAAAGTAAACATCTTCGTAGTAGCAATATTACTTCACTCTCTCGAGCAATAGAGTTAACCAGCCACAGTGGTATTGTGCTGCAGCTAAGTGTATTATAGTATTATCAGTATTAGTACAACTGCCAGACTGTTTGTACTGTCAACGTAACGGCGTGTTGACTCACCTTATCTGGGACTACACCAACGTCACTCAGGACTAATTATAAGGCAATTACTCGTATTACACGTTACAATAAACCTAACTACTCTGTTGCATTTTCACTTAATATTAAATCAATTTAAAAACTTGAATGAAGGAGGTATTCGTGAATTTAAACAACAAAAGTTTTATAATTTTTAATATCTTAAATGAGTTTAAATCCTACAACGTAGTTTTTGTAAGATACTTTGTAAAGAAAGTTTCTGTATTAGTATATAGGGGTACCCCTATACCTGAGAGAGGTAGGAACAGTGACACATCTAAATTTACTCCAGCTATTTTACCGAACGTTTTCGCAACACGCCTCAGAAACAAGCCACGTTTACCTCACTTTTCCTTAAAAATAGTTGGAGGTTATTAAAATCGTTATTTTCCGCCGTGCACAAGGCGGGGGAGCGGCGGGCCGCGGGCCAATGAGCGGCTGCGACGACAACTCGGTTACCGGCAGCTAATCACAGGGCGGCCTGGCTGTGCCGACTCGTGCATCCCGCGCCTTCCAATACATACCTCCTGCTTGTAATTTGCTTCAAAGTATGAAAATTATCCGCTCAAAGCTATTAGACACTGTGAAAGTAAAGTTTTTTCCCTTGAAAATTAAATGTTTTGAATTTTTATCAAGACATTTTTTGAATTTTCATCAAGACATGTTTTCTTCATGTTGTACCTCTTAAGTATATGAATAGCAAGTTTTTTTAATGGTGAACTAAAAATCTGTGTTTAACAGATTGTTGATGTGATATTAATTTTTTTTTCATTAAGGTATAACAGACCAATCTAATTATTTTCGACTGTTTTTATTTATTCATAAAAACAGTCGATACAATTTTTTTATTACTTGATTGATTGTTTGCTCTATTTTTGTTACTATTTAACACAGTTAGTTACGATTGCAACTTAAATGTATTAACATTTAAATAATGTTGTATTATTTTTTTCCAACATGTATTTTAATGAGTCATTAAAACCAACCCATCCAAGCATCTTTGGCATTTATATTAAATATATTCGGCGCTTTTCCAAGTAGCAGTTAAGGCCAAATCCGTATTTCATAAATGTTAAATTTCTTGCCACCGAGTGTACATGTCAGGTTAAAATGCATGTCAATATTTTAACAAGTTAATGTTCGAAATATAACGAAAACCTCTTGAAAGTTCGAAACCCCCTATATAATTGTAACAAACTGTACGTTGAAGAATTTTATTGCCTATTTATGGCCACATGGTTATTGCCTGTGTGTCGGGCTTGGGCTATATTAAATATGACATGTGTTTAGCAAGGCAAAAGTGGATATGAGCAAGCTTATTGTAAAAACAGTTCTGCTTAAAAATATTTTATGCATTATTGTCAATTAACGGTGTTTAAAATCAGCTATCATCCCCGTTGCACCACAGCTACTTCTTCATAAATTCACTACTAACAAGTGTGTAGCATTCACAATACATTTGATGCGGTTCTTTAAATTAAATGTTGATACAGATAAAGTTTAGTATTCATGCATATGTAGTAATGTAATGAAGTATCCAACTGCAAGTGTGCTGTAAGGAATATGACTGGTATATTATTTATTTGAACAAAAGGTGTTTAATGGAAAATAGGTGTTGTGGCTTCATAATTAAAATGTAAACAAATCATTACCTAGCAAAAAATTATTAAAATAATACTATGTCTACAAAGGAGTTTAAAAAAAGCTGTTTGAGTGCACGATAATTATTACTTAGTAAAAGGAAATCATGTGAACTAAATCAATATTCTAAATATCGGATGGACTATTTTCAGGACACTTCTTTCAAAAAAAGTATGATACAATAAAAATAACACGCTCTTTTCACAAGCTTAAACCAAACTATTAAACTAAATTGTACACACCATCTCAAAAAACCCTATAGTTTTGTTCAGTAATAAAAGTATATTTAGAATAGGTTTATTCTAGGACAAAATTTTAATTTGCCGCCTCGCAGCGGTGTTGGTGCTGTCAGCGAGTGAGTGAAATGTGTTTACCGACGGAGGCGGCTTTTAGCTCCCCACTCGGAAGAGGCTCGAGCAAGTTTCTACGTTATGTAGTCTTTAAGTAAAAGCGATTTCTGATCAACTTTTAGGTTTAGAAGCCATTATTAATGCTTACAAAGTCACTTCTTTAATATGATCCATAAAAAGCAACTGTTTATGATATTTAAAACTTTTAAAACAGTATCTGATAAAATAGGCCCTACTCAGTGCGACGTTACCAAAAATACTTGCAGATCGGGGTTTTAGCCACTAAATATTACGACGACTAATGTGACTAACTTCTTTCTTTTAATAGCCCAGCATTAGGGTAGGCAACACCACATTACTGACATGTCAATCATCAATCATCCGCGTACAAGATGTCCTGATAGACCGGGCACATGGACAATTCCGGCTCTGCAACAGCCAGACGAAGATGTATGTAATCTAACGCTACTTCATTAGTGCGTTATTATTATTTTGCAGGTAAGTATACTTTTTTGAAACAATATAGTATAAATATTCACCATACTACTATATATAGTTCTAAAAAGGAATTTACATATATTTTGTTTTAAATATTTAATACGATGTACAAAGTCGTACACTTTAATAAAATAATGTGTTTTTTATTATTTCTTTAACAATTAGCTTTATTGAACGATTCTTTGATTTTTTGCTTACTATCGTTGATAAATTCCTCGGTACGCTAAAAAGGAATACATTCAGAAATACGTACGTTTTATTATACGAATTATGCGTTTTTTACATTGCACACAAAACTTTGTACGTTCACTTTCTTTCCTCGCTGCAGGTTCCAACTCAGTTTATTCCTGTGTATGAAGTTCAATTCCTCGCCTTCCAGTGATGTTTGTAGATGTCAAGGAGTGAGTGAGACGTGTTTGCTGACGGAGGCGGCTTTTACCTACCTCTGTATACCGAGCGCCTAACGTCCCTTCGCGCTGTTATTTAACAGTTTAAAAGGTATTGAGACCCAACATTTAACTCTTTTGGACTTTAAGGGATTTAAGTGGTAAAAATACATATAATTTTAATCATTTAAGTCAGTTTCCGTATGTGAAAAAAGAGGAAATCACTATTTCTCTGTAGTTGGCATTCTATTATAATAATATATTCTAGTTATAAAATATAAATTATGTGCCAGTATTTTGAATTTGTCAATTTATTTTTACAAAGAAAAATTATATAGTTCACCAAAATTTTAATAAATATTGCTGTAAATGTTTTATTTGTTTAATTTTTCCTCAGAAAGCCATTTGGTATGAGGAAAGTTAATTTGAGCTCATGATCTTGAGATGTCTCCAGAGACGATTTTTTACCGGTATTTTCGTTATTTATTTTTAATTTTTAAAAACTTACCAAATCACCTTCTCTGAAGCTAGATGCTAAAAAAACTAGATCCTATTAAAAAAGGGCTAACCGATTAATAACATAAAATCTTTATATAAACCATTTTCAGGGAAAAAGGTAAGTTGCAGCAAACCTGCATACTCAGCGAATTTCAAATATATTTTCATCCAACATAGCGAGATATGACGTGTTTTTGTAATCTCCATAGGAATAACATGGGGAATGATTATGCAGGTTTACTGCCACAAAAAAATCGGGGATTTAAGACTATTATACATTAGATATCATCTAGTCGAAGCCACAAACCAAGTTTTATTAAGATATGTTAAGCGATAAGCGAGATGTAGAATTATACTTAATTCCCATAAGGTTAACATTGGGACAACGTACTGTGTTTACCACTTTCCATATCTCGGTAGCCAATGGACATAGAGCAGTGATTCAAAATACAAAATTGTTTGTTTTTCCGAGCTGATTCAATGGTGCTAACAAAATTTGATTAATTCGCTAATAAAAAATACATTTTTTAAAGGCAGTCCAAATTTTTGATGGTAAATCATTTTTAAATTTTGATAAGTTAAACAATTAAGAATAAAAGACACCATTTCAAATAAATTTTAAATTCTATTTGAGGGATATAAGATATATTATAAGAAATCATATTTAGCATCATTGGACAAAATTGATAACTTTATACAATTTTTTCAAACTTGGACTGTTTTTATGATCTTATTTGAATATACATTTTCAATTTAGGTTTAATACCACATTTAGATGAAATATCTTTATAAAATATCGTACTTAAGCTCGTAGTTCATAAATATGATAAATAATGATTTCAGGCACACTGTAAAATGAACTCGACGATGATCACAGTTGAGAGGAGATACTGAATGAGTGAAATCAGATATTGAATACGGCCACTGGGAGGAAAGAACTGATACTTAATTAATAACCTGGTACCCTTAACAGATTTCTTCTTTTGATACAATCCTGATCATTCTATTTTTTTCTTCCAATTTTTATCGCGGGTAATCTTGAACTTCTGATGCATTGTGGATACTAATTTCTTCAAATTGTTTTCTTTGCTAAGTTCAATTAAATCTTTGTATGGGTAATCCTAGTAAATCTTATAAAAATATCAGTATGAACTGTAATTCTTATATATTTTTTAAAGTATTATTTTCAATAATAATGTTTTAAAGTAATTTTTGTTCTTCTATGAAGCTAGTTGGGTTTTATGATTAATAACATTTTTCCTGGATGGCTTAAAAATGTTTTTTACATTTTGAATAGCAAATTAATTTGAATAGTACGGCTTGTAACGTGGTAGATAAAATGTTTTAGTCTTATAGGAATAATAGGCTACAAACCTGTACGTCGTCAACCAAATAATTAAATAAATTATTGGGATTGACGACGTACAGACTGGTAGCCTATTATTTTTATAAGTCGATTATCAATCCAGGAGGCAAACCATGAATAAATGTTTTAGTAACTAAAATGTATTGAAGGGGAAAATGAATTGTTAAATTTATTTGATTGATCTATCACGTAATAAATCATATTATAAAAGATACATAAGAGTGATTGGTTAAGATATATGATACATCAGTGACATAAAAATATATTGGCCCTCCGCAAATTTGCATTCCGTTAAACGCTCAACATTAGTTAAAAATAAAATAAAAGTTTCTAAGATATATTTTTTCAGTTTCACGCAAAATAGATTAGGCTGTCAGCAACCGATTAGATAACAGGAGGTACATGCAACAATATTGCATGATAGCTTCACTACCCAGGGCAAGTTTGTCCAATTAAAAACGTGAATTTGATCCACAAAGTTACGGGGCCTTGGTGGCCTTATTTAGAATAAGCATAAAATAGCTAATGATTTGATATAACTTATATTTGATAAATTTTTATGAAATAATTTGATAAATAACTATTATATTATGATATTTTTATATTATAATATTATAAGACTGTTATTCCTACATTGGAATTCAAAAGCAGTGTTCTAAAGTAAGTGGTTTATATAGTGTGTAGCTTATCAATGCAAAGAATATACTTACAAAAGAAGTTAAACGCATTGCGTATTTAAAACTACATATATTTATGAAATAACAACATAAATTCAGTTTTTTAGGAAATCCCTTTAAACACTCAACATTAAGGAGTTAACTTTTCTAAGGTTTCACAAGTTGCAATTGTACTATTATTTTGGCCACACAGTTTGTATTATTATTTAACCTTATAAAATAATAGTATTATATAAATGCTCAGTATTCCAATTCAGTGATTAAACCAATATGTTAAATTAATTCCATTGCTTTGGGATCTCACTAAAAAATTAAAATGTAAAGACTATTTCTAAAGAAATTTATCACCTCAATTTTTGAAGCATTTGAATACAAATATTCTATCACAAAACAGTCCATATTAATTATAACAGCTATTACATATGCTCATTTATATTATCGAGGGAATGAAATTGAATCAACTAGCGCTTGAAATTAAGGGTGATCATACTTTAATAAATTAAAAATAAGTTCCAGTAAAAGAATTGTCTCTGGAGAAATCGTAAAATCATGAGTTCAAATTAACTTTCCTAATCCCAAATGACTTTCTGCGGAATAGTTAAATGAATAAAACCTTTACAACAATATCAACACAATAATTTCACAACCTTAATAAAATATATCATTCCTATCCCAGTATTGAAATCAATATAATTAAAATTGCTCTTTGATTGGAATTAGCATATCAAAATCCATATATCGATTTAATATACTAGTTTTCAATGTCTTATCAATACTCACTTTTTAATATTAATATCCATTTTTAATAAGACTTAAGATTAATATTAATGGCCTAATTATCTTTTTTTAAGAAATTGATGAAATATACAGAATGTTAATAGTTAATAATTAATTAATCAGAAGTTAAATGTCGTCTAATAAATTGCTATTTTTCACATTATTATTGGCTGGTAATATTTAATAAAAGTTTTAATTATGTAATTTACATCGTACTTGTTAAATACTCAACTGGCTCAATACTAGTGCCAAGGTGTAAACACACTTCCACTCACGCAATATGCAGGCTGGCGAGACAGGTGAACGAGGAGGACTGCTTTACACCTCTGTTTTATTTCAAGGCGAAAAATGTTATCAACACATTTGCCTCTTAAATCTTTTAATTTTTCCATAGAATTATTATTTCATGATTATCCTTTGGAAGACATTAATAAAAGCATTGATTAGTAAGAAATTCCTTTTTATATTTACCAACTTATTTTAATAATTTTAGAATAGTGGTAGCTGATTAAGAGGAAAGCAAAGGACCTTTCTTAGACGCTATGTTTCGACTGTAAACCACAACTCACTGCAGTTACTATGAGAATTCAATCAGAAGTTTATTATTTACGTTGATTTCCTTGTTTTAATTCAAACAGAATTAATTTAAAAAGAAATTAACGTAAACAATACGTATTATAAGCATACTTACCTTAAAATGTCAAGAAAAGTATTGGATACTTATCAGGAAATGTAATTACGACAACCACAACACAGGTACATCTTTTATTAGCTTTTGTTTTAAATTCGGCATCATAAGTCCGCTATAAAAAAACTGCCATAAATCTATTTCCATTTGAATTTCTTTTAGTTTGAATAGAGGATTAGTCCTTTAGTCAATGATTTTATTGATTTTTAGTCAATGGTTATATTTACTCTGTGGTAAACGTGCACATTTTTATTTATTTTTTTGTACTTACGTCTAAATAATTAAACAATTATTTATTAATTATAAGTCCTTGTTCTTTTTCCGTTGAAGAAAATTGTATCCTAATTTCTATCCTTATACATAAAATAAAATTATCGTGGGAAAATTAATAGTTTACTGTATGGAAATTGCCCAGAGGTGATTCTTTTCTTCAGGCCCCGTAAGATTTTAATTGACTTTTCATTCACTATATAGTTATTACTAAAGGAATATATTTTTAGTAAGTTTACTTAAATAAACGCTTTTATCAATTTCAAGATTACAACTTCACCAGCTAGGTTTATTAATTTTTAATATCCTGTGTACTTTGCAAAAAGAGGTTGAAGTAAAATAGGCAATGCGCTGTCGCTTGCATACGGTCAACATCATTCAGTGCCATAGCTGAGCCGCCGTCCGTTGAGGCCATGATCATAGTGTGGGGCTGACATCTCACTTTGTATAAATTTATCTGAAAATTGAACGGAGACTACGGCTTCTTCAAACATCAATCGGATAGTTTGGACGTGAGTAACCATATAATTTCATAACGTTTACAACAAAATTTGATATTACATTCTGAATATTTTTGAGCCAATTTCCTCTGAAACAAGCTGTTATCATCATTTTATCACATAAGACAACAAACATCCGTTCAAGGTAACCACAACAATCTTATTAGCAATCTTATTAACAATCTTATTATACAGGGTGTTTCTTTTAACGCAACCCAAAACCTTATTTTATCAGCGAAGGATTGTTTCCCCCAAAGATCCCCGGATTTTACCTCACTTTTTTATTTTCGTTGGGGATACATAAATTAAGGCCTACGAGAACAATTCACAGGATATGCACTACCTCAAAATAAACACAACAAATTTAATGCAAGAAATTCAAAGAGGTGATAAAAACACCCTCTATTAATTATTTTGTGTACTTTCTGTACATAGCTAGTCAGTTGCCGAAACGCATTTCAATTGCACAAATCACGATTTGTTTCAAAATTTAACATGGGTTTGTTAAGGAAATAGAATTTTTATCTTTTGCGATCTCATGCATTAAAATCTAAGTGAGACAATATTAGCAAATGAAAAATCAAATGTAATCAACCGTTTCTGTCAAAACTGTCAACTCCCTAACGTGTTCTCTGGCCCAGAACGCCCCTGGGGAAATCGTCAACCAATCACATCAATAACTACACTTTGAATTATAATTGGATGTTTTTAATAACTGTTTGCATCTTAAAGATAAACAAACAGGCCTGAACACAATGGCTTTAGTGAGTTGGGGTATATTTGGATACAAACATATTTTTCACTCAGTAAACTTTTTGTTTTACGTAAACAATATTTGTTATACCACATTAACCGTCAGTTTAGTTTACTGTTGAATTTCTGTAAACCGATTCAATGAACATGCTTCATTTTCCTAGTCTACAAATTAACATTCCTTATCTTTGTTTAAACATAATGAAGTTACCTTTTGACAGTTCAAAAGTTTCCAAAGAATTACTTCCCCAACCATTTCACTTTTTGACCTGGTTCTACAGGAAAGGGAATAAGAAAATATATGAAATGGCTTATGTCACGATGTGGTTAACGGTTATCTGCTAGAAGTAAGTATAAGTAGAAATAGTCCCTTTATTTAGGATAGGAAAACTGAACGCAACTTGAAGAAGCAAGCCTTAACAAACACTTTGTACTTATTCGTGATAAATAGTAATAGATGTAGATAAAAAATGTTTAATTTTCCTAAAAAAAAGTCTTTCAACAAAATAAAAACATTTTGAGTCAACTTAATTTATCGCCTAATGAACTATTTATGCAGAATTTTCTTTAATGCCGGAACTTGTTGCACAGAAAGTAAGTAACCACAGAACCGTGAGTGTTTGTAAAATATGGTTTGGTGGTAAACTGAACTATGAATACTTCTAACTAAGTGAACTCTAACGTTTAAGCAAACTATAATAATCTAATAAATATTGTTAAACAATCAAAAAAGAGTATGAATATAAATATAAAAAAGTATGAACTTAAAGAACGATTTGTAATCTAGGTTATTGCGAATACTACTTCAACACTTAAATTAAAACGTTTATTTAATGTAATGTAATTTGTACTTTAAGTAACATTGCTACTGACCCTATGTTATTTGGGTGTAATTTTTTCAATCAAATAATTTAGAAATGGCTTTTGCTAAATAAATTGGGTGAAAGCTATTTTTTGGTTAAAATCTTTAAAAATTACAGCAATATACACATCGAAACGGGCTCCGAACGCACGTCATTCCATCCTCGCCTCTGTGAGGGACTGCATATTGCATAACCTGTAGGCGGCATTGACGCTCATATTAATGCAGCCTGCCGTTTGTTATGTAGCAAAAAACAAGTCTTTGCAAGCAAAACTTTAAAAACATCCAACTCATTTATCAGATAATCTTTAATTTCTATAAACATAATTATTAAACATTTAAAACTTGGATAACACAACTTTTTGGTTTTATGGACATTTCATGAAGCAGTTTATTAACGATTGTTATTGAAGTAAAATATCTTTAGTTTGGATCAAAATCAAATCGAATTTGGAAAATGATTTTGTTCAACAGATTTAATATCATGTTTAACTCGGAGAAACAAAATTGGAGAAATAGGCCTAACTAAGCGCGATTTATTAAAAATGGAAAATACTGTTATGGTTTTTACAAAGTAGTAACATCATACTGTCCACTACATGAACCCGTATGGCTGCCAATTCAAGATTTAAAGTTTCAGTATTTTTAGTTAAAAGTAAACTCCAGTAACCCTAGCGTTATAAAGAGGTGTTAACAGTAACATAATGATTTTAGCAATCAGAAGGCAATTACTATCTGTATAGGCCCAAATCTGTTCTACGTTTTTCCAAAACTGATTGATTCTTAAACACGCATTAGAAGTATTGAGTTAACTTCTCTAAATAAAGGACTCTAAAGAAGGCATTAATAAAAGTAGTTTGTAACATACAGCTTTACCCTAACTGATAAATATTAATTCAAAGTTGAAACTTTTTAAGATAAATATATTCTTAACGAAGAACATAAACGTTTTGTGCCAGCCTCATAGTACCGATATAATAAAAGTGAATCAGGGAATTTTTCAGGAATCATCAACTGTAATTTTTTAATTTGAACCAGTATAATTCTTTGAATTAAATAATGTATTAGATTTATATTTATTTCAACCCTTACTCTACTTTCACTACATCAGTCTTGCGCTATTAATACCTTTTAAAACCAGTTTGAAAAAACTAATAAGGAGTAGACATTTTTCGAATATTAATTTCACAATATTTAATATTCGCTAACAAGTATTGTCTCATCTATATTATTCAACTTATATAGAAATTATTCTCTTGCAATATTTATATACGAAACTTTAAATTTGAAGTTTTAAAAAAGATATGAAATAAGTAGTTTTTAATCATATGACCTAAGTGAATCCGAATTCCAACACAAAGCAATAATGTACTCAATAACGTCGCAAAGAGTGAAACATATTTCACTCATGTAATATTCATGGTGGTAAGAATGCAAGCGAACTACGTGGGGGGAATGCGATACAGCTCCACTTAAAGATACGAAAGAACCGACTCTATTGAACTTTTAACGCAGTAAACTAAAACATTTAGGAGTTCATAGGCACTGAACACTAATATATTTTTTGAAGAAATTATTTTTTTAATCTTTAATACCTAATAGAAAAAATCTAAATCTGGATTATTTATATAATATCAGAACTATGTCTCAGTGCTATGTCATAAGCAAAGTGAATATTAAAGTTGTATAATGCGTTATGACAAATATACTGTGAATTGGCAGTTTTCTTCACAGTCCTAGTCAATAAGTTTATAAAATTTCACTGAAATCAATGAAATTTTAATAATATTAAAAACCGGCTATAATAATAAAGGTCTGCCCAAAGCAAATCTAAAATCCTAAATGTGTGAAAAATATTATTGCGAATTTGCTTTTGAGTTGATAAAGTATATTTAATTTGTATTTTCTCATCGGGAAAGTAATTTAAATTAGTTAATTTTTAAAATAAAATTAGGGGATGTCTTTTTTATAACAAATAAATTGGTTAAAATTACGACTAGTATTAAACTAGTTGACAAACAGTATCAATCTAACTGTATTATTAGAGTTTGCCATTGAACAAAAAATTGTTTTAGCAAGACATATTTTTAATTTGTATCCTAATTTAATATAGCGAACCATAGAGCGTAAATAATAAGTTTAAATATGAAATAATAACTTAAATAATAAGTTTAACATGTAAATTGATTAACTGCCAGTTTGGACTAGAAAACTTTATTAAGTTTAACCTTTGTGTCTCTCATGGTAAAGAAACTTGTTCTCTTGTCCATTTTTACTAAGTTAACCCTTTGTGATCCGGTTTTTTTATTGTACTGAACTACTAACTAATATATAAAAGTATATGTAAACATGTAGTAGAAGTTTAGAGTTAACTTCTATAAGTAAAGGACTCTAAATAAATAATTAATAAATTAGTTTGCAAAAGTAGTTTTTTAACTTTTGGAGGTTACATAAGAGTGTGTAGCCTCCAAATTTAAATTTTCTTACTAGATACTTTTATGACAAGTATTGATTTGTAAAGGTTTTGTGAAGTCTATATCCTATGCTCCTGCTCCTACATGATTAATGTTTACTTGCTTGTTTGTTTACTTGTGTGTGCGTTTTTTTCAAAATTTGGAGAAAACTAATTTATGGCTGAAAACATGTGCTGGATAACTGACCTGAAAATATTTACTAACATTAAAAAATTAATTTCAATGTCGCAAAAATCAACATAGAAAATATGGGTTGTTATGTTAGTAACAGAATAATCATGGAAAATATAAACAAAGTATAACCCCAACAGCTATTTGCAAACTGAGCAAGGCTAGGTAATAAATAAATTAGTAAAACAGTTACAAATTTAAGTCATACCTTAATGCATATTTTTATAGTTTATTTTTCTTTACACGTACCTACACTTTTACGTTTTGTACTTTTATCGCCGTTGCCCTTGATTTTAAGTTAAGTTAGCGTGTTTCATATAAATAAATAAAATAATAGGTAAATAATTTTTTACTGCAGTTTAATTAGTTGGTATTCAAAACTGTAAAATATATTAATTTACCAAACATTTATGGAATCTATACCACAAGGAATGCGTACAATTATGTTTCAGTTAAGAAATTTGTTGGGTGGTTTGATATTATAACACAGCCACTCTAGAATGCGTCCTGCCATAACCGCTGACGTACACGCGAGCTGTCAAGTTGTCAACCTGTAACTAGAGCATGGGCTACACGTGCCGACAGCTTGGCAGAACTGTGACGTGGATAGATAATAACTACGACTGACTTAAAAGTAATTAGTACATGTACAAACAAAATATAAGAGGTTTTTAGATACTGCTTTGGAATAGATATCCAGATATGTATTTCAAGTATTGGAGGTCGTTGTCAACAGCAAATCTTGTTGTACGAATTGTAAAAATATTGAAAACAAAAGCAAAAGTTTTATGATTTGATATATATTTTCTTAAGCTATCTAGTAATAGGTTAATCTGATTTAATTATACTGTTATTTCCATTTTTTTTCATATTATAACATAAATTTTTAACATGTCACACAAGTATATAACGCTGCAAGTAAAGTAGCAAGTTTGTTATTTTGAGAAGGAATGCTATTCATTACATAGCCTACACACTTGATATGAAAAGTAAACCTTCCTTGACGCACTCAAATGTATTTAAGTTTTAAGTATTTTAAGTAACTGTAACACAAAAATAAGTCTTTGTAATCTGCTAATTTGCGTGGATAGAATAAACTTAAGTTCGTTCTTAGTTTCAAATAATGGGTAACGGCTGTCTTTTTTAATCTTTAAATTATGTTAACATTCTAAAAAATGTAAATATGTCATTTATGATACAGAAAATATTAAAATATATATATATATATATATCTTCGAGAATCTTGAAAATATTTGTTATATTGTTGTAATTACAATTTGATATAAATATTTTCCAGCTAAATTATATTCTTAGATTCAGTAAGCTTAATGAATTAGGCATATCATACCTTTTTTTTAAATATTGCTTTGGTGATCATAATAAGCCTTTCCCTTTTAAAATTGTTTATTAGAAGTTCAAAACGTCACTGAAACGTTGGCGTCTTTTTCGACAATAGTAGTACAGCAACAAGCTTGTGGGGCTCACTATCACAATCCCTATGTCTACCGACACTGCAAAACAACCCCTAATATAAAACTCCTGATGGCATATTCATGCAGTGCACATAACAGAAAGCCACCTTTACTCTTTACTGTGCACTGAATGAAGACTTTGATCTTGCTAATTCCTGTTGCGCTTTGATCTTCTCTCGAAAGAAGGCGAAACAAAAGACTATTACACTCACCGTCTTGAAAGTCTGTTTTCAAGTGAGTCGTTGGTAATCCGAAAAGTAGGCTGCAGAAATAATTACATTAGGCTGAAATACACATTTTTAATCCAGCATTGTAACAATCTGAGATTTTAGCCATGCAATTCTTAAAAAAAATTGAACTTTTGTCGTAACTGGTTGAGTAATTTGTATTGATGGAGAGGAGTGTATACTAAACATATTATAAGTAAACACGAAGAACATTCAGTTATTTTATGATTAAAACAATTTTACTTGCATGAAGTGTATAAATTACAAGCACTTCAATAACCTGTGGAAAATATAGCTTTGATTTTAAATACCTAGAAGTTTCTAAAACGATATGTAGTATTAAAATTCCATTCGTCCAATGCGTTCAATCCTTATGTTCCCCTCTCACCCTCTCTAAATCAACTCCTTATCAAATTAATAAGGCAAATAAAAAATTAAATACGGGTGATTTTAGTCTTTACCCGCATAAAATAATGTGTTTAACAATGGGAAAACAGACGAAAGTTTCAATCTGCTTGCTAGGCCGAAGTTACAATAAAACAAGTCACACTGTTGCTGGTCTGAGATATTCAGTTACAAGAAACGTGATGAATGACGCAAGGGGCTGGCAACGACAAGACTCACAGACACGACACTGACGGCGGCGACTGTGGCTGACTGATGCCTTGCATGGCCACACCTTGACTAACCATGAGCAAAATATCCTTCTAGGGACACTAGGAATGAAGTCTTTAGTCAGGTTTTATTTATTTATTTATTTTTAAAGAGGGTGGCGGCCTCTTTTTACCTTGCATTTGCCCCCCCCCCACATGGGCCTCAGGCCTGTGCGTGGAAGTTATCAAGCAAACCCAAGGAGTGAGCCGATACAGTAACAGGAATAACAGTACTGTTAAAAAGTATGCGACATCATCGGGACTCTATCCTGCGACGCTGCCGCCTCAGAACCGGGGCCGAGTGCGCTACCAACTGCGCCACCGACTCACTACCTAGGTTTAAGAACGTAACTATCAATCTGCTGTTTAAAGCTGTTTTAATATATTTACAGTGCTACCTCTTAAGACAAATACCTTAAAACTGAAATTATAGACCAAAGGTTAATTTATTTAAACGTGTTAAATAATTTAAAAATTTAATTTCGCTTTTATATCTTTTAAGGGAACTGATAAAAATACAACATAATAACACCTCAACGTTGTAGTTTTGTCATAAGCCCATTATTAGCAGACTACAATGGGTTGATGCTACTGAATTTCTTAAGCATGATGAAAAAAACCTGCTAATTTTTCCCCAGTTATTTTTCCCCTAAGAAATGGTATACGACCATATAAATCTTTCGAAAATACAGTAGTGTTCTGGAGAGTAACAATGATTATGAATACCATTAGTAAAGAAGAAAAACTAAGCGGAAATGTTTTCTAGACTTTCCGAGTAAATGAAACGAGGGCACAATTAATATAATTTATTTCGTTGTGAATTAATTATAGTTCTGTGTACATGGATAATGAAATGAAAGATATTCAAACCGTAAAATACTAATCGTGAGGGAAAAATTAACAGCTTGAATAATTTTTGAACTACTTTATGAATAAAAGGCTCGACTTTATTGTAATTATATTAAAACATTTTTTTAATGTTTGATATTTAATTTATCATAACAAAATTTATTTTAACGTTTTTAACAATTACTAAGTTAAATACGACTGTGACATACACGACAGACTTTAGAGTCAATTTTAATATAGTACTCCCCACGGTTAATAGTTTTTGTTTTCTAAACAGTTTAATCGATTTGTGTATAACGTAGAGTTAACGGTCTGAAATAATATTGGAACTTTTTACAGCAAATGAACTAAGATTATTTTAGTAAGATTAATTTAAGATAGTATTAACTTAAAAAAACCTTAAGAGTTTAAAGCTTTAAACTGCAAAAGTTTGCTGAAACACATAAATGATCATTCACTGCGTGCGCGGACATTGAATTTAAGTGAGCTGGAAGTCGTCCCCGAATTTCTGGGAAACGAGGTTTTTCCTATCAACAGTTTCATTGGCGTGGACAGATTTAATGAGGTTTTTTGATCCTTTAGCTTGTGGTTTCTGGCACAAAACCATGTTATTCTACCGATGTCAAGTTTTAAAGTAGAGTGCTTTTTGCCTTGATCCTCCTTTAATGTGGACCTTCGTTAATTACGGTCCATGATTTTCTAGGACGGTTTTTGTTATTGAAACATGTAACACAGATTGAATTGTGGTTAAATAATGTACACGATCACATACGGATTCGGGGTGTGTTTCTAAAATTGTATATTATTACTCATCATGCAGCAAAATATATTTTCTCTTGTCGCTGTCATAATGAACTATTGTAGTCAAAGCTCATTAAGTCAAAAGTTCATTATGGCAGCGACAAGAGGAAATATCTATTATGGTCACATAGTACTTGATGCTGGGTATGATCTCATAATGGATAGCGATTGTTTGTGGGGCGATTAAATGGTTTTAGTTTTCGACATGTAATTTAAACTTTTTATCATATTTTTAAAAGAATTTCAGTAAATGGCTGGCAAGGTTTAATGAGATTCCCGATGGAAAATGGTTTGATTTGCCCAAACATAGCTATATTCATACTAAATCGAAATCAAATTTTAAAAAATATGTACACATGTACAGAAATTGTTATTTATACCAAATTTAGAACACACGCGATTACAAAACTTATGACCTGTAAAAAGTGCTAGTTTCAACTTGTAGTGTACGCCTAACGACATCACAGTTTTAAAGAGAGGCAAAGAACGTTTATCCAAATTGAAGTACTGCCCTTACTCTTGGTTGAAGCGAGTGACCCACTCAAGTCTTGTGGGGCGTAAATATTTAATGACTTCCTTTTAAAATTTGATATCACATATTGGTTTTGGATACAATGTTTGGGTTCAGGTCGTAAGATTTTTTACTTTAGTTTTAAAGTCATTAAAAGGTTATTTATTATTTTCAACTTTTATAAGTGACTATATAAGTTTCTTAGATTATTAAAAAACTGGCTACAAAATTTGCTTTCTTTATTTAATCAATAATATGTCATGTTCAGTAAATGGTAGTAGACTTTGTAATATTTAACTGTGAATTTTCCAATCTCAAGTTTGGGGGTAAAGTTTGTTTTCACGCGGTCGGCATGTAGGTTTTGTAATATTGCTTATGTTGCATTATTACATTATTATTTATTTTTTGACTTCTATTAACTAACAGTTTTCTCCATTGCTAGATCAAAATGTAATATGAATAAATTTGGGAAAATTTAACAGACGATATTTTTCAGTCAGTATATATCGACTACACCATAAGAGCCAACAAAAATTACTTGTGATTTTACACAGCATCAACTTTTTTGCTAACATTTTATATTATTCTACAAAAAAAATGTTATAGTTTGTATTAAAGTTTTCATATTAAAATTTTGTTTATAATTATATAAGATTAAGAATTTTTCAAACATAAACCAACAAAAATTTATTTGTAGAGGAACTCTCACATAAAAAGTCTTATGGCAAAAAAAATATAAAAATTTCCAATCCCGCGATTTTGGCAAGCTAAATAACAATAAAAACAAATCAAATACAAACCAAAGCAATGTTGTTCTCAATACCACCTTGGGCTGAACATATTTTTACTCATGAAATATTCATGGGAATGTGAATGCTAGTGAACTACACGCAGGAGAAATAAAATAAATCTTCTTTTGGAATAGACACAAGAAAGAACCGATTTAAATTTTCTTCCAAACTTTTTGATAATTGTATAATATATCGCTGTTTGAGATTCGATTAAAAAAACATATAAATAAAAAAGTGAAGAAGAAAACTAATACGTGATTATTTCCTTTCAAATGTGCCATTACATTTTGTAGTCCTTTTCCTGAAATATCCTTTAATTTGTATGATATCGAGTTAACGTTCATTGTTAAGTTCCTATAGTGTTATTTATCTGCTTTTCAGTTAAATAATTATTGACTAAACAGGACTTGAATAAATTGCGTAAATCTGGGAAATGCACACCAGAAAAAAAGAGTGTAACCTTGGTGAATAAGCCACAACATTTCAAACAAATATAGAGAAGACCTCAAACAATGCAGTGTCCAGTTCAGTGGTCCTATTGACGCTTTGGAGGCGGTTGTGGTGATGAGGTATCTCTTTGCCATCGTCATGTTTGCTGTAGGTGCCGAACTCCATTCGGAATAGTTCGACATGTCGAAATATGCTGTTAAAACTTTTCGAATGTCGTTTCAGTGCAAACAAAAATAATCATGCTTTTCACAGGCATACTTAGACTACTACCACTAAACTTGCAATTTTCACTCAATGAGGTGTTAACGCAATAAATGGAGGTTCTCTTAGACTCAGTTTGAGACAAGTCGACAAGGCCTTATGATTACTTTTTCTACAAAATCCGTGAGTATAACAACAAAACATCCAAAAAATAGTAAACTCATATCTTTTTTATCAGTCTTAATTAATTTTGCCTAAAATTTTGTAGAGGTGCGAAAGAATAAAAACATGACTTCGGGGAAACATAACTTGCAGGATAATAAGTAAATCGTAGACAATTAATGTTTATCTATTTCATTAATATTTATAGAAAATATTTAGAGGAAATTACACTCATTTTACATTTACAAAAGAATTATATTTGATTTTGTTATAAAATCGTGACTTATTATTCACAAATATAGCTTGTGTAATGAACGAAACCAACTACTCTAGAATGTGCCCTGCCATAACCGCTGACGTACACGCGAGCTGTCAAGTTGTCAAACCTGTAACTAACTAGAGCATGGGCCACGCGTGCCGGCAGCCTGGCAGACTATGACGTGGAAGGCTACCGTAATTAGCTCAGAAACAATCCAATTGAAAATTAAATCCTTAAAATTATGTTAAAAGTCCATAAGAACCAATCATTTATGTTATTCCTGACCTATTTTAGTTAGTTTAAAGTAAAGTAATAAATGTGAAACTAATTGTGAAATCTAACTAAGTGAGTCTTATTAAGTGAGTATGAAGACAAGTGCCTAACTATTCCCACACCTGTCGAAATCACGCGACGTTTATTCTCTTGTAAAATTAATTAAATTATCAATGAATATAGCTGTTGTGGTGAGGAAATAATTTTGAGGAAAGAATAGATTAGAGGGGATTGCACTAAAATCTACAGACGCCAAAATGTATGTAAGTATATAGAAATAAATGTTTCGAGTTGTTTGAATGTTTTAAGATAATGATTAAAAAAATCTCAAATAATTGTTTTCAAATTAAATACAATAGTCTGATAAACAGTAGAAATTGTTGCTTTAATGGCAGACCAAGTAATTTAACTTTTGTTCACTATTGATTAAGGCCCATTATTAATAATGAACAGGAATTGTTCATTATTGAACTAAGGCCCATGTTGCACAACGAAACTCTTTCAAAGAATAGTACTTTGTGAGATAGGTACTGCTTTCCTTTTTTGATTAGTTGGATGGCATTACAGTTAATTTTTTACGTATCGCTCAGTTATACTGAAAATATCGCTTTAATATAAAAAAAAAATTAAATAGACGGGTTATGATAAACGTAAACATTCTGGCAAACACTATTATTCGTTACATTATTTGAAATGTTTTTCAGTCCATTAATAGATTACCACAAACTATTGTTCTAGTTATAAATTACTTTTGCTTAGGTCAAAGCTAACTTTATTGATAAAACCAACATGAAACCACTTTGCGTAATACGAACTGTAATTAATTAGCGACTGTAACATTATATCTTGCCAATTTGTTTGTTAAAGAGCTTTAGAACTCGAATGATTTTCATTTATAATACAATTTTAATACATAAGAATACTTTTATGAGCATATTGAATAAACCATAATATGACATATAGCATAAGATATAAAGAGAAAATCTTTTTTAACCTGCACAAAAGTATGCTTAAAATGAGTATTTTTGAGCAGAAAATATTTATATTTTTTAAATACTATTCATCTAACATATTTAAATGCCCATAAAATTAAATTTCTTATGTATTTGGTATTAAATGTAAACCAACAATGAACTAACAGCATTGAATTGCTCTTAAGAACTAACAGGTGAGGAAACTGTTAGGTACACGATGCGAAACTTGGCAAGGTGTGATGACAAAGAACTTCTGAACTCTATTGTTGCTGAACTGAGGATATTCACTTATTCAGTTACAAGAAACGTGATGAATGACGCGAGGAGGTGGCAGAGACAAGACCCTCAGACACGTCACTGACGGCGGCCATTGTGGCTGACTGATGCTGTGGGGCCACATCTCTGGCAGACCACTGGCCGAATGTTCTTCTACCGGCGAGGCACCTGTCATTGAAACGTTATTTGTCAACTACCTATTGTTGGTTTCTCTGTGAAAATATATATTGAAGCTATTTTAGTAAAGTCTTAAACCAATTATTAACTTCGGTTTGAAGTTTTATGACCTTTGCAGTGGTTCTTAGTCGATACCTTTGCAATTTAAACTAAAATTATAATTGTTTGGATAAAAAATATTAATTTTTTCCCCAGAACAAATGGAAACATTCTACATCTCATGATAAAATTTTCCGGTTACGAGAATATATATAGTATATGATGCAATTTTTCCATTCTTAATAAGACAGGTACCTCATGGAGGACGTTATCCTGAATATGAGCGAAGGATGAGTGTGATGATCGAGTTCGGATTTATAGTTCCGATTCGTAGGAGTCAATTGACTTCTGTCAAAATATAAACGTTTTACTTATTATATGAAAATAATATTCAATTGAGGAAAAGTTTAGTATTTACCATTTTGTCAAAAGCATTGTGTACTGGACGCATTTAAAACTTTTTATGAGTGTGAAAATATTAGTAAAACTTTTTGGGAATTTAGTAAATTTACTATTAGGTAACATTGTTGTTAGGTAACGTTGATGAATCGCTGTCCGTAGGCGAACAGCTGTAACTCTTTTATCAATGAGCTACAAAAATAGATAATGCTTATCGAACTATGGGAATCATATTTTTTCAATAATTCCTCAAGTAAAATTAGGGCTGTGTAAAGATGCGAATGCGCCCTGTCAAACCAATTTTTTAAAGACGTAATTACTGTGTCTTATATCTGAACATTTTTTTTCTTATTTTACTGGATAATTAATTCAATACTTGATTGAACATATTATTATAATTTTATTTAACTATTTTAATAGTTGCTGGTTTTTTAATTGTGCCAGAAAAATATTATATATACATATATTTAGTTTTTTATTTAAGAAAACCAAAAGTATTAAAAAATTGTGGTTATATTTCAGAATTTCCTATCTTTAGAACACAACTTTTACCTAAACTGAATAAAATAAAAATTGTGATTACATAAATACATATCAATGTGTGTATGTGTGCGTGTGTGTGTGTGTGTGTGTGTGTGTGTGTGTGTGTGTGTGTGTGTGTGTGTGTGTGTGTGTGTGTGTGTGTGTGTGTGTGTGTGTGTGTGTTTGTACTTTAGGTAATTAATTTAGTATGAAAGAATTTGTAACAAACATGCTTCTGTAAAAAAAATAGGATAATTTTTTGCAGTACGTTAACAACAAAGTTGGTTGCCCCATCATTCAGAAGGTAATTACGCATGAAATTGCGAGGGTGACAACTACACGGGCATTAAACACTTTAACATGTAAGCGCAAAGCCCTTCAATTTCTGTGGTGGGGTGGTCAGATCCGTGGCGCATTGCGCTGGAAACCTCCATGATTATTTTACACGTGGAAACCTCGATGCATTATAAGTTAAATCATAGATTGCACATTGACTTACGTTTACAAAATCCTAGGCTCGATTGCCACTGTGCAAGCAAGATATTTTTACCATTATTCTTTCTGTGTATTAAAAAAAAAAAACAATTAATGGAATCACACTAAAAATCAGTTTTTTGGGTTTTGGATTCACAACGTGTATGCATTATTCATTGTCTACATTTAACCGTGGAAACATGTTAATTATATTCTATTTGTTGCATAACAACTATAATAGTAAACTATTATTAAATTAAAACCTATTTTACCGAGTCATACACATCAAAGGAAACTAATAATCACAGTTAGTCAAAGTTTATTCAAAATTCAGTATATTTACTATGATTGTGGGTTGATTCAGTGAATATTAAGCATTTATGCTGTTACCATTGTATCTTATGTGAAATAAAAACTCAATACAAAGAAACTAAACTTAATACTCCAACCATAATCTTTCATCAGAATTTTACCATTTTCCTAGGTTGGGAGTGAACGTATTGCCAAAACACCAAGCATATTTCTGAGCCAATGAAGAAATGTGCTTAAGTTTTACAAGGATTTTCAGTAGCTATTATTCTAAATAACTGTTCTTATAATTTTACTATAAGATGAATGAATCAGTTCTTGTTGAAAGCGCCTAATATGAGATTACTCAATGGGTTTACTGATATGTTCTTTTTTCGTTGGCTCAGAATTGTCTGACACCATTATAAATCGGTAGGCAAGTAAATTACTCAACTTTTTTGCTCACTGGGACGTTGAATAAAAACATTCATCGTCATTCTAACAAAAGTCGAACAGGTTTACTCTCTATATATCAATACAACGCTAACATAAAAGGCCAACCCTAGCGAAGATACATTGAGGGACGTTAAACCCCTTAGTGAGCCCCCATGTATGTAAATTGAAGCTTATGGTAGAAGAGTTTTACTTTCTCCTTCTTTATGAACAGTTTCATTGGTGTGGACCAATTTAATGAGGCATTTTCATGGCTCGAGCTATGTTTATTGCCGAAGAACCCTTAACACTCATATGACAAAGTGTTTTAATTTAGCGTCCACTATTTAAGTCCACTCTCCTTCTATGCACCTTGAGTTAACATTGCTCATAAAACTTCTTGCTCGTTTCAAGCTAAACGAACTTTTGTAATTTATACTTTTTGTTAATATGTCGATTCTTCCCAAGCTCTCCTTTTAATTATATATTTTTTAATGATATAAGATATCTAGCAGATTGAATGTTACTCAATTCATAAAACTGAACTGGAAAAACAGGAATCTAGGCAATTGACAACAAAGTTTTATTCTTTTCACCAATAATCAATTTTTTTTAAATTTTGGAACGCCGAGGCTATTTATTTATTCTTATTTCTTACTTATACTTTGATATACTATTAAACTTATCATACTATTATACTTCGATATTTTTTCTTGCACTGTTTTGATTTATTTATCAACCCATATGCTATACAAGTAAACTTGTGCTACCGAGGAGCTTTAAAGCGTATACATATGCAATGGTTTTTAGTGTGTTTATTCCAATCACCTGCTGTACTTCAAATTTCGATCACCGTAATAAATTGGATGGACCAAAATAACATTAAATTTAGCGTGCGCCTAGGGCTCTCTCTTCTCTTGTATCTGATCTTCATAAACATGTTAACCTGAAAAGCTTTACCTTGAACACTTTTTTAAATAACACCTTCAAAAGTTTTCTGTAGATTGTTTGGCCAATAATGTTTTTTTTTTATTTAAACAGTAGTTTATATGATCTTTCAGAACGTTTAAGTTGAATTCACTGATATTATAACTTGTATTAGAGTGTCAATAAAAATTAGTTTAAAAATTGTTCTTCCCAGCATATATTATAGTAAATCTCCTGGCAGCCGGGACATTCGGCAATGTGTGCGCAGCTCCAGGGCGGGAGGCCACCGGAACTGTCGCAGCAGGCTGCCGAGTGGCCATTACCTTTGGCCTGAGGCTCCCAGAGTGGAAATTGGCCCAAACTGGGTAATCAGTAAATCGATATAAGGCACTTCTCTAATTTTCTAATTTAGGACAAAAATTTTACATAAAACAAGATTTGTTAAATTGTTATTATCAACATTGTAAAATTAATAAAATGCTGATGGAGTGTGCGTTTTTGTGGCTGGTAGCCTGTATCTTTTGGTAGATAACTATTCACTACTAACCCCCCCCCCCCACCTACCAAAGAAAAGAGACAATACAAGTTTTTTCAGTTTTAAACCATTTTTATATAACGAGCAGAAACACAGAGATTGTGTAATTTTGTCTGGTGCTGCTTAACCCTTAAAATCGTTTGATAGTTAATTTTATTTTTAATTTATGAAGATGTTTAGAGCAAATGCGTAACCCGAACTCTACGTTTTGAAAACGAGGCATCTTTATAGAATACACATCGTAACAAAATCGGGAAAGACATCGTAAAAAAATATCTATGACTGCTTAACAGATTTGTTTATATTCAGTAGCATAAACGGAAGGAGAGAATCCAGCCAGAAACTAAAAACGTTTTAAGATTTAAATTTGGCCAGTTGTGAGCATCTAATTTGTCATTGATTTAAATTATTGTTATTTCATTATTACTATAGGTCAATTTATGAAATAGCAACAAATTATTTATGATTTTAGTTGTAAGAAAAAGTTTGATGGTCTTATAAATATTTTAGTATCCAGCGAAATGTAAGTAACACTAATGTTCAAAACTATTACTTTTAAAGGAAAATCTAGCCAAGGGAAAGACTGAAATGTTTAATACAAGGGTAACGTCTACTGAGGTCTTCACGAGGTAAAATATGCCTTCCAGTTGGCTGCAACCAGTCGTATGTTGGTTAAGTGTGACACATCACTAGGAGACAAACTGTTCGTATCCTGACCATCCAACCCAGTGTCGATGTATCGATGTATCTGCCAATACCCGTCGCCTGTCAACACTTGCCGATTTGCTTGAAAAGAGACAAATTCAGTACTTATTTTAGAAATTTATTGGATGTAAATAAAAAGGCTTCTATACTTTTAATATATATAAATATATATATTTACACTTATACTCTAAGAATACGGCAGTTAAAGATAAAGATAAATACATTTACATCTTGTATTTAATTAAATGGTAACTTTTAATATTGTTGTTATACGTTATTATTGTATTCACTATAAAGAACAACACGTAACCTGCATATCTATAAGATATTTTTAAATGCCTGTAATACACCTCATCAAACAGTTCTTGTAAACTTAATAATTAATTTAAACAAATATTCACGTAAAACATAGTCATAATTTTCAGTTGGTAACTGAGAGTAAACCAATAAATTCTGTAACCATATTAATGTCTACTAGCACCACATATGCATCTTGTATTTAGTTTGAAATGCAAGACTATGTAATAGCAAAACATTCTACAAAGGTTCCTCGTGCAATCAACTTTAAACCGTTGACTAAAACATGCTTTAATCACTTTGACGTTTATTAATTTGTACTTGTTGGAATTGCAAATTATAAAAAAATCTCGGATTTAATGACATTTTTAAATCCCAGTCTTAAAATAAAATCCTGGGTTTTGTACACACGGCATTAGAAGGAGACATATGAAAACAAAAGCCATTCTTAGAAGCCACTCAACAAAAGGCGGCTTTGATCTAATTAGTTCTTCGTGCTCTTTAATCTTTCCTTATTAGAAGACAAACAAATATGACATACGTGTTTTTGCAAAGGAATGTAGAACCAAGAGAGCTCTTTCACTTTTGTATAAGGATTTCTCTTTTCGATTTGAAATTACTTTTAATTTTCCAAGTACCAAGAACATGAAACCAACTGTTTTATTCCCCTATTTACAATTTAGACAGGTAATTCCTTTTGTGAACATCCCTACGTATAAATATTAAATAAATTACCAATTTACCTCATAAGAACTAAAATAGTATGCTGCACATGCAAATGAATTGATTCACGAATGTGAACTCTGATTAAGTATCAAGGTAGAGTGGTCTTAACGCTAAATTAAAACACTTTGTCATTGGAGTATTATACGGCTCTTTTGTTCTACCGTATCCATTGATTTTCCCGGTGTATTCCCCTATTAAAATCTTCCACTTAAATAACACTGGTGCAGCAAAAGAGAAAATATATCCAATGCACTTAATAGGTTTATTGTAACATATGTATTCCTTATCAAGAATATTAGCCAGATCATTTGCAATTTTTGAGGTGAGTCTTAATTACAAAATTAGGAAAAGTGTTGATGGTTTAATGTGATTTTTTTAAATAAAATGGCAATGTAAAATTTTGATTTTCCAAATCTAATCCAACGATAATACTATAATTCAAGAATTAAGAATATTACCCTAATATACGGTTAAGCTTGAGGACTGGACTATTATGCCCGTAAAGAATTCGGGGCGAAAAATGTGTGTGTTTCCTAGTGCTTTACTAATGCTCAGTAAATAAAAATTACTGAAATAATATATTCTCCTCAAAATATTCCCTCACATCTTAAACCTATTAAATGAATATTGTAAAAGGACTTGTCGCATGTGAGTGCCAAAATTAGAGTATTTAATCATATAGAGAATGATGGATGACATGGTTTTTAAGCGATTAAATGTATTTATTGTTTAATTTAAAACACACAATCCACTTATATCGGAGCGTGTGATAAGTCATAATTTAACTAATTACTTAATACTCTACACTCAGTATTTTGCAGTCTCCGCTTAATGATGAAATGTGTCTTGCTTGCCAGGATTTGCCTCATCTCCAGTGAGGACTTAAACTGTACAACATAGAAAATAATGCATGTGGGTTGATTTGGGAGGCGCGTAGTCGTGTGTAGTTCTAAAGGGTTTTTTTTAACATGCTTCTTGTTGTATGTTGGAAAACTTGAGTTGATTTTAGTATTCAGATTGCAAAATATTCCTATCATCGATGAATAAAATATTTTTTATACCCCCTCAACTCCCTTAATCCCTTTGTGTTTAAAACTTTCCTGATAAAAATATTTATTACCTTTATCTTGAGAAAGTTTGACTTGATTTGAAATTTTCTTTCAGATAAATACTTCTCTTTTCATCCTCGTTGATTCTATTCTATAGGTAACATAGATAACTTTAACACTTGGAATTTTTAAGCTAGATTTGGTAGTGAGGGGTTTTTGGAGGGGATATAAACTTTTATCATGATAAATACATAGGGATAGATGTTTTCCTCCAACAGCATAACAAAATATGTAGATTTTTGTGATAAATAAAAATCTTAAGGTTATAATAATGAAACATCCTTTTCAAGGCGTTTTAAATCCTTTAATATCCCGGGAATGCGAAATACAAGTTTAATTTTTCTTCTATAAAGATACTTCTTTATTTATACTTTTTAATATAGCATGTTACTGTTGGTAACTAAAACATTTTAAATTTAAGATGGCAGGAAGGATATTTGTCGGAGTATTTAATTATAATATAAAAAATGCTCCCTCATCAGTCATAACTAAATATTATTGTTTTTTTTGTACCAAATAAAGATGTAAGTTTTTAAAGAATGCCTTGTATATGACTACGCAATATCTGCAGATCGTAAGCAAAGCAAAACTGGTTCATTCGAGTTAAAGTGCCGATTAAAATATTATTTAAAGCCTATATTCAACTCGCTTAAGTTAACCATTACAGTTAGTTTTAAGTTAATCGAGACAAGCATTTATGCTACTGTCTTGATAATGTGTTAAAAATATAAACGTTTATTATTACTAATTTATAGCACATAAAAGAAAACTTTAATCTTCATTCGAAAAGAAAACTCCAGTTCAAAATCAATGACCCAGTGATTTCACCCAGGGTGCTTTTCACCTCAACGAGCAAGCTCATGACTGCAATACCTCACTTATTACCCGAGAATTACCAAAACAAACTACTTTACAGCTGGCCCGGCCGTAATAACGGGGTATCACGCGAGCTGTCAAGTTGTCAGAGCCATAACTGGAGAGCGGGGACTGCGCGAGCGTGGCTGCCCCGTCAACGTAGTCATGTTGCACTTGGCAGGTTCTTTTGATACATTAATGTGATCATTGTTTTCGTTCAACTGTATGCGATGCAACTGACTGTTCTTCCAGCCTATCTTGATCAAAGATAGGCTTGATATCTTGAGCATGTCTACGATTGCTTTTTTTCTTTTGACATTCAAGCTGTTTTGGAGTTTCACTAAAACATTTTGATGTAAACATTAGATTTGCTTATCATGAAGGTTGCAGTTTTTGAGTTGGCTCCTATATCAAGCAAGTAATAATAGATCAGTTTATCTGATCTTTGGTTGTTGGGTTGTAATGTCATCTTAAAAATATATATATATTTTATTTATCCAGGCAATAAACTAAACACAATAGCAACAGGACTGGTTTTGTGTCTTTTATTTGAAGCAGAAGGGAATTAGTCGTGTTATTCTTAAGCCCATAATTATTTACGTTTAATGTGAAAAATAATTCGAAAAATCTAATAAGTAGGCCTATTTTTTTAAACCTAACCAAGTTGTTATTCTTTATGGGACAATGTAGTTCATATTCTTGTGACTATTATCAAGGTCAGTTAGTTACACCAAAACAGTTCCGCTTTCAGACCAATCATAATCTGTAGATTTTATAAAAAAAGGTATTATACAGCTGTTAATTGAATGCAAGTAAAATGTACATATCTAACGTCATGAGATGCGTAATATAGATTGAGTCGCCGCATCTTTTGATATGGCGTCAAACATCAGGAATTTATTGAATAAGCCTTTTAAAATTGAAATCTTTGATTTACACCGAGTTATCTCCAACAGCAGATGTTATAGTATATTATAGTATCTAGTTATCTATCTTTTGGACAGAATGTAACCTTTGGTGCGTTGTGAACGGTCCCGTTACTACTCTATAGGCAGTTTATATAGCCGTAAAAGATACCTTGTTCTTTACCTGTGCTTGGTTGCGAGCGAAACTACGGTGAGAAAATGTCTTCATAATAATTTTAGTTGAAAAATACTTAAATATTAGGCTACAATTGGTTTTTCAGCTTTTAATTTGAGAGTAAAGATCATTGTCTCCTTTGTTGAGAAAATAGTCAACAATTTCACTCGTGAGACAATGTTTTTATTTACTCAATCATCACACAAGTTGCTATTTCCTAAATAATTTTATCAATTTTTTAGGTACTGGTTATATATTTAATAAACTTAGTTTGTAAATTTAATACCTGTTTAAAATCAGATAAATAGAAATTAAGGGGGAAAATACAACGTACACCTCTATCTCAAGTTGATTCAGACATGACAAATTGCGTCCTCTTTGATTTTCACTGGAATAAATTACGTATAATTATTTGTAATTCCCTGATGAAAGGGAGTATTTAAGTCTTGAAAACCTGAATTCATTGATAACGACTCAATCTCTGAAACATAAAGTGGAGTCAATAATCGGGAGACTGAAAAGGAAGCCCGTCAAGATTACCAGGTTATTAATTAAAGTCTCTTTGGCCTCACCCCTCGATGATTTCTTTTAAACGTCACCCCACGCTCATTCAACGCGTCCTCCCAAGTGCAGTTTCGGACGTATTGCTTTTTAAAAATACCCGTAAGCCTTGTCATTCAGTAAGGTACTTTTGAATTTTAATTTCTTTCCTCTAGAATGAATTTTCTTAAATGTCGAGTTATAAAATACCTGCGATTTATCAGATAATATATAATATTACATAAAAATCTGACAATTGAAATTGTAATCTTTTCATAAAACTTTATTACCTTTGTAAGTTTACCTGATTCTTTAAGTAATATTGTACTAATAATATAACAACTTTATTAGCTTAGTTTACCGGGTTGACCTTTAACGTTCATTTTTGTGCCCCGTCCGTACCAATTTGATAAAGAAATGTGTCTAATGACCTTGTTTGACAAGGATTTAAAAATAGGACAACAGCCCAAAATTAGTAATCCTAGAGTTATTTTTGGATTTACAACTTAAGGTTAGTAGCCTACTTTTTTTACGTTAACGTTCATCTCCCACAAAGCATCGATGTAACAGACACATTGTAACATTTTTAGCAATACCCTGAAACAGGACTAAAACATTGGCTAATATGGCTTACACTCTTTGATTCAATAAACCCTAATAATTTATGAACGTATACTGTTGGGGTGACAAATTGGTTCTGTTGATCAAGGCTTTGCTAATACAGTGATTATCAGTTTAAACCCATACATTAATATTAACAATTAAATTCAAACTCATCTTTTACTGTCTTACATTATACAATCCTACAAAGGATCCGATTACTTGATCTGAAAAGGGGACTTAAGGAAAGACAGATCGTTAGGATCACTGACAAAGTGAATTTGTTCTTAACTTGTTTATGTCAATCAAGATTGGGATTAGGCTGCTTTACTTGATCTGTTCATTTTTTGGGGGAATTTCTATCTATCCTTTTTGAAAGAGAAACTCTTACTTAGTTATAAATAGAAATTTCATCATGTTTTTTAAATAACTTGATGCAACATGAATTCAACATTTTTCTTATTTTTAGTTGCAAATATACAAACTGTTAAAATCGAATGCAACATTTCATCGAGCCAAGAAAAACAAACCATAAACCTTCAGTTTTAAATTATTTTTCTATGTGATTTGAACACTCATTTAACTGCACATTAAAGTTTTCTAGGTTCAAAGATTTTTATAGTTGGTCACAAACGGGCAAAACTTTAGAATCCGTCTCCACCGTTAAAATTGAAGTTAAATATCGATGGTTTTCGATACTTACAATAGCGATTATGGTAGCCAAAGCAACATTTAGATACAATCATCGAAAAGATAATTTAAAGCATAGATGTTTATCTGCATGAGTGTTTGGTAAATAAACAATAATTCTAACAGGTTTAATCAAAATAAATTATTGAAGACCACAAAAACATGGTTAAAATTACTGTGTATGTACATGAACGTTTATTGCACCGCCTAAACATTGAGAAAATACACTTTGCAAGACATTTCGGTACTACCAATGCTTAAAATTGTCTACGTACGAGTCTATTACGTCCTTCGTTCTATTATATTGTAGGAAAAATAAAAAACTGGAATTGTTGAACCAGGTAACGCATGTTGCTGATGAAATACTAAGTTCGTGATTTACCTGCAAATTGATTAAACTTACACATGGCCCCTCATATTAGTTATATTCAATGTTCCTTGATGACAAATTGAAATTTTCGAACCTTTAACCTACATCCACGTTGGTTACGCTGTCAAATATCCATTACTTCTATCGCGTTATATTTCTAGACTCATCGTAATAGCTCATGAAACTGAATTATGTTATTAAGCAATAATTTGAATAGCTATACAAAGCAAATGATTGCAATCCAGACTGACTGACTAACTCCAGGTTTGTCAGTTTCTCTAATTGTAATAGAATGGTAAAAGAACTAACTGAAATCGACATTTTAATATATGGTTACAGTAACCTAAACTGTTTATTTCAAATAAGTTTCACATTAATTGATATCAAACCGAAAAATATCGACATTCAACTTCGATTTTAAGGGAAGAGAATTATTCTTAAGTTTAGCCCACAAACGGAGCCAATAATTTATATAATGTGCTACACAGTTGCGGGTTATTTAATAAAATAACAGGTGTGACAGAAAAGAACCATGCATTCATAATATCATACCTTGCGATATTTTGCATAGATTATCCAAGGGCTGGCGTTAGGACCCAGAATGGTTGGTGTTTTAGAGTTATCAGCTGCCATTAGATGCCTAGATAGAATTTTGATAGAGCCTCTAGCGGGTTCGAAATCCGCTTGTTGCCAGCAATATTTATTAGCAATGTTTTCTATTCCTTCTAGAAACAACCCAGATGCTTCGCTTGGACCATTACACGTACAGAACAATACTTACATAAGAAATAGGATAAATTTACATATTTTTACGTTCACAGTTGGATTTGCGAAAATAAAAGCATTGAGGGGCTCAGAATTGAACACGAGACTATTATGTAGTAAACGGTATTTTCCCACGCATAAAATTTATTGTTGTTCAATTGTTTGTTTTATCCCTGACGTGCAGGACAAATAAAATGTTTTTATTCAACTCTTTTTATGTAAACAATTTGAAAATTCAATTTATTATTATAAATCTTTAAAACGGTTTGATCACTAACAACTGCGAAAGTAAAAGTTAAGTCGTATCTAGCAAACGTATTCAAACCGTATAAAACTTTAATTTACATTGTTTTTATATTAAGGCCTTATAAAGATACTGCATTGCCAGCTAGGATGTGGAGTTATTCTTTTCAGATGATCACCTTTTTATGTTTTAATGTATCAAAGCAAAAGTGTTGCCTATTTGATTAATATAAAATCTAATCTGCTAACATTCTCGTATAGATTGGCCCGAGTGCCAAATAACTTAAGTAGATACACATATCAAGTTTGGAATTGATCTTTAATAGTTGTTAAAAACTATGTCAAATTAGATGAAAAAACTTTATAGAGAAGTTGGTGCTAAACGTAAATTTCATTAAAATCACACCAGTTAATTTATTTTAATGTGAATATAATTTAAAAGTATAGAGCCGGTTTGCTGTAAAGAAGAGATAGGCAAATGGAATAATTATGGCCGGGACGATAAGCTTATCGATCCATTGCATTCGTAGTAAAATAGAAAACATTTCGAACATCATTTTAATAATACATAAATACACCGAACATAATTTAGAAATTCACAATTATTGCTCTAATAAGCAACTTTTTAACGAAGTAGCAGGTCTTTACCTATTAAAGGTTTGAAAAAGAAGTGTTGCTTTTATAACCTCGTTAAACTGTTCCGTTTCGTCGCGGCTTTTTAAAGCTTATCTTTTGTTAGGTTCTGTATGATTATGGCTTGAGATTGCGGCATTGAAATAAGTAATTAAAGGATTAGGACAATCTTGAGCTTCAAATCGTTTTAATTTATCCTTTTTAATATTTTAATAGCATTCATGTTTTAATATTTAAGTATAATGGCACTCTATTATTGAATCATGGGATGAAAAAAGAATAAAAACTGAAAGGTCTTTCAGATACGTTAATATTTGTATTTTGATCAAGGGAAATGGAATTTCTGAAGCACAATACAATATATTTATTTTCACAAATGACAGCGTAAGATATTAAAAATGTTCTCAGCGGAAATATAATTACTTTGCTTCAAATAAAATAACGAAACCCCATTTCAGCGTTTCTAACTTGGTTGTCACATCGACACAATGAGAGGAGTAGATGCCTTTCTTTGTCCCCGCATTGGTTCGCAGAAAGCAGTTGTCAGCTCGGAACTCGCGCAGTGCCGGCTGACACCCATGTCAGGCTGCGTCTTCCAATAGACTAAGCAACGTTACATTTTTCAAGGAGGTTAAACAAAATTAATGTTCTATGAATCAAACAAGAAATCCATAATAAAGAAATCTGTGACATCTCACGGATCTGAGAAATAAATCTATGTGTATTTCTATGATCTTGCAATAAGGTACCAAGATTTGTACAAGAATATTTCTTAATTACAGCTGAAGAAATGAATTCTTATAGTATTAGTTAAATTATATTTTCAATGCTAGTTAAATTATATTACAATGCTACATTTTGCAAGTCCTAATGATGATTTAAAAGTTTTTTTTATAGTTATATTCACCAAACGTAAGTTCTTATTTACTACACGTATTAATTTCTATTCAAAATTAACGTATAAAGAGGTTTGATTGAATCAATTTAACAGACTAAATTCAAGTTTAAACAACTCTTGTTAAAGCTAAAACAGTTTTTAATTACAAATTACAATATCGATTTGCTTCGTGTAAATTTTTGATGGAAGTCTAAAAAAGCAATATGTTTTCATTTATTACTGTTAATGAAAAATCATTATTGAAAATTGTAGAGTAGTATAAAAACATTTTAAATATGTAAGCCAGTAAAATATAAAGAATAAAAAACTTAGAGATACAACATTTGAAATGAATAAACTGTGCAAAGAATTTAGGCTTATCGCTAACTTGATTGACACAACCCAGTCGGAAACAAATTTACTTTGTCACTGATCCGAACGATCTGTCTTTCCTTAAATCGCCTTCTTAGCATCAAGTAATTGTTTTCCAGAGAACCTTTGGCATATTCCCTTAACCCGAACAAGCAATCGCCCAGTCCAAACTTAAAAAAAATGTTTTATGTATGGACTCCAAAAGTGTCGGTTTGATATAAGCTTTATTTTGGTATTTTAATCAAAATAAAAACACAAATGTCAGATTTTAAGTCGATGTCGATTTTATGATCTTTATCTCGCCCCTTTAAAAATGATAAAAAATATATACACAAACACTAGATGAATTGCTAACATTTCAGAGAATGTAAGATACAGAAGTTAGTTTGTTTAATGTATCCATGCAGAAAAGTAACATTTGCGCAGGTGAGTTGATTAAAAATATGTTTTCCTAAAACTGAGTTTTACCATCCTACATGTGGTAATAACTGCAAGTGTACAAAACTATTGTATATTTTAGTAAAAATGCCAAAGCCACTTGCTGAAATTTGGTACTTCATGAAGTACCCAACGCTGCATAGACAATGAAGTATTCAGCGCGCCTGGACACAGTGTAATTAAGAGGTTTCGTTATAAATTACAGCATGTGACCGACAAAACTCGGCACATGCTATAACTATCATTTTTACATCATGTTTCCAGGCACATGCACAGGCACCATGTGCAGGCACTGGTTGTATAAATGTAGAACTACGGTTTACGTCTCTTTTTGGCTATATTGTATCAACTGTTACTTAAAAATAAATATGTAATGGGGAAAGAACATCAATATTTTCTACCAAAAATCCATTAATTCATTACATATTCATGTTTTAACTTTTGATTCAATCTTATACGTTTGTATTGAATCAAAATATAGCAAATCAATTTAAATTGTCGGCAGAAAGTGATTTGGGCTACATGCAAACATTACTGCAGATATTATTTTGCTAATAATTGAAATAGATATATTTAATATTATTTATTTTCCGCCCCTAAAACACAAAGGCATTGTCCACCTACAAATGACTTGTGTGGTCGTTTTACCTGCTGAAGGGTTGGGTGTCTAATATTAGATTTTACTATGAGTAATTGCAAATGTTCAATTTGTAATTGTTAGTACCGAGCCTTGATCAGATAAAATAAAATAACCTGAATGAAAACATCAGCTGTTAAAAATTTAAAAATATCCATAACGATAACATGAACACTTTGAAGGGCTATAGGACGGAAACCGGGGGTTTTCCAGTCTTGTGACCAGCTCACATTGATTTTTCGTGGCAGAAAGCCCCAAATATAATAAAAAACCTCCGACAAAAAGATTCCCATACAAACAGTTATTTTTTTTAGAGTACTTATTTTGTAACAGAAATAAAATCTATTAATATGTACTTGTGTTTAATCTTATAACTATGTGCAAAACAAAATTTGTACTTTAACATTTTTAAAGAAACTATTTTAATTAATACTATAGACCTTATGGCCAGTGATAATATTTTATTTTGTGGAAAGAACTTACTACTGTCGTTAAACATATGAATAATTAACGAAAAAACCAAAGGGTTTCAAAGGGGGGAGGTTTTGGTTTCATGTATTTTTCGTTCCTCTCAAAAATTGACTTACACAAGGGAAAGATTCCTACCAAACAAATTTTAATAAGACACCATATATTTTCTCTCAAATGCAAATTTTCATAAAATTTAAGACGTTTAAATTACATAAAATATTTCATTTTCCCTTGGACAAACGTTTTTTCAACAAGTGCCTAACACACCACTATCAATGACAGTAAACTGAACACAGTGCACATCTGATTGTTACAAGATATGACTAAGGAGCAAATAGGCACTTCATGAAGTACGTGATTTAATTTTGACATAAATCATTTAGTTAAACTATCTGCCCAGACATGCTGGGCACCTCATGAAGTGCACATTTACAGAATGTGGCTACGACATAAATACTAAAACAACCAAGAGAGAAGAGTTTGGTTTAAAATATATTGGTATAACTTCTTATTCATAAAAAAGGCAAAATATAAATAACATATTAACGAGAACATAATTTGTTATCTTTATAATTTAATCTATCTAAATCCTAAGGTGAAAACATAACGTTTTACAGGTAACATATTATTTAAGCTTAACGTTATTTTCAAAGTACATTACAGTTATGGCCATTTGGGAAATGACTAGCAAATCAATCCGGTGCGTTAGGACAACCAACATACACATGCCAAATGAAAATGCTAGGCCCGTAGGTGAAGAGGGGGAAACGCGTGTCCACGAGTTAGTTGTAACAGAGAGAGTGATGAATTTATGGAAATCTTAATTAACTGAAGAAGGAAACATTTACTTTAAAATGCCCACTAATGAGAATAATTATGTTGTTGGTTATAAAAAGTAGATTTTTTCTTATTTTTTTCTTATTTCGCAATAGGACTTACAATTATTGCATACTTTATATCAGTTAGTAATGCATAATATTTTACTAATCGTGCAATTTGGAAATCACGTTTTGTGCGATATCTCCTTCATTATAACGTCAAAAGAATTAAATTACGAGTCTTCTGAAGAATGCCGTTTGCTCCAATTGATCCAAATCAGTATCAAATTAACAATAAATTCCAAGATCTAAGTATTAAATGAATGTCCTAATGAAACGATCCGGCTTCCTCGAATACCGTTTGTTATACTCAAGTATTCCTTCAAATCTCTCTAATTGACCGTAACTTTTAAGATATCAGCGTTATAGGTCTTAGACTCAATCAGAACAGCTTTACTTTTGTTTGGAAACCAGTCAATAAGGCCCTCAATTTTTACTTTAGCTTAATTTATTTGCCGGTTCTCGCTCACCGTATTGGCCTACATTCTTAAGGTATTTGTGAAAGATTAGTTTAATGTTTCAAAGGAATAAACTACAGCAATTTTCTCCCTTTTTCTTAGCATAATTGTAACTTTATTAATTTATCTTCGGAAAATTTTGAAAATAATTTTCAAACGACACATGTAAGAACTATTAACACAACCAGTGATTAAAAATCCAAAACTGTCAACACGTGACTCATTGTAATCATAGCTTACTGAAAATTAAAAGTTTTAAATCAACTAGTAAAAACACGCGTTCTCAGTAAATTTTGTGGACTTATCTAATTACATTATTTATTTCATATCATATATATGATCAAATTTTTCTAGAACCCATCTAAAGTTTTATGGAGGGGAAGAACGATTTTGTGTATCTAGAAACAGTTATATACCATCGTCAGCTGACCTGACAATTGTTATTCTGTCCAATCTATACATTTGTAATTCTAAAAACTTATTTAAGAAAATTATTTGATGTTTCATTAGCAAACATATTCAATACAATACCTGTTGACAAACAAGTGAACCGCTTCAAATTAACATTTGATTTAATCAAAAAAGATGGTTGTAATTTGATACAGTTTTTGTTTCACTACAGAATGCATACTTGTCTAAATTACTTCAAAACTTAATCCTGAAGTCGGATTAAGTTTTTTTTACAAGAACCTTATCCTACCAATAAGAAACATAATAAAAATTATCGATTTCGGTACAGGCGCTCTCCAATTAACTTGTGGAAAGGTGCATTAGTTTATAAGTAAGAAATGTAAGATTTTAGGAATTACGTGAGACTTCACTCGCGATAAAAACTCACCAGTTTATTTTTATTTTAATAATAAGTCAAATATTTACAAATGACGAAGAGGGCCGATTGTGTTTACTCATATCTCTATTTATTTCTAAAAACCAACAGAAAATATTATACAGTATTTGGTATTTATGGATGTTTGAATGACGTGCCTCGCTCAGGCTAACGCAGAGCAAATTTTTCAATGAGTCCTCAAGTTTTAGGTATCAAAATATATTGGTTTCAAATTGCATTATTTTTTGTTTTTCATGCGATATAAACTTTTTGATGACTTAAAGTTTGCTCTAATGTAAATGAATGAGAAAATAACTTTATTATATGTATCCATAAAAATAATAAAAAATACACTAATTATTAAAACAATTGTGTACAACTCTTACTTTCTTTCATAATATAGCATTGGGAATCAGCTATCAAAGTAATAATGATGTACATCGAAGTGAAAATATTTGAGCCTACTTGAAATAAACAAATATTTCCACATTTTTAAATATTTAAATGCTCTTTATTATAGATTATGTCCTGGAAGTAAATATTATATATATTTTTCACATTAATTTTATTGATCTATTAGAAGTAAGTCGAGATGGAACCATGTCCAGATTACCAGGTTATTAATTAAACTCCCCCCACTCGGTCCCCTCCACTGACTCCTTTCAATCGCTCCGCTCGCCACTGAAGCGTGAAGTCGCGGCGTCGCGTCGCGTCATGCGTATTTCTCTTCTCCTTTAACCCCTATTATTTAGCCTGATCAATATCTTTAATTTCGCTGTTTTTATTGCAAACGCGGCACAGAGGAGGATTGACTGTGACGCATGCATTTGCCTTTGCTAGATTTTGGGAGAATGACAAGAAATATATAGAATATATAAGTAATAATAATTTTGTTAGAAAATTATGCTGCATGTTAATTTATTAGATAAAAATAATCAAAACACATTTTAAGTAAAACTCAAGTATTAAATCAATAAATAGCAATGATGATACTAATAAATTAACTAATGAAAACAACGAGTTAATAAATTAAAACAATGAGCACTCATAAACAATAAAAACTAAACCAGTCCTACAAGTTAGCATAACTCCTCCTTACAAACCTGTAATTAATTACAAGGGGTTTAACATGCTTCTCATTTTGATTGTTACTTATCATCATAATATTTTTTGAAGTAGAAACAAAAAAAACTTTATAATTGTCTAATTAGTATGCTGTTTAGCTCAAGATGGGTTCGGATTTCCAACTCAAACGAGACCTGTTATTTTAATAATACATTCTATTATGATGAGTCGCAAACAAAATAAGAATAGCCTATGACATTACGCTTAACATTTATTGCAATTATTTGTATTATTACATCTTTTTAATATAGGTTTTTTAGTTATGGTCATTATTCATAAATCAAATCAATATTAGAGATAAATGCTGCATTAAAATGTTACACGGGTTAATCTAAAGAAAATAACAAACCAACCTAAAATGAAAACAATAATTAGCAAGAGTGAGACGAGGCTCATAGGATTCCTTCGCTCCCAGGCACGATGTTTCTTTGTTTTGGCATGAAACATATGGATTCCCCCAAGATTTCCCACCTGACCGATAAGTTCTGTGCCCTGTTTTATGAAAGCTCTCACGAATGGAGGGTTATTTCAAAAACATAAATAGATTCTTCTTCTAAAAGACTTGTTCAATAGGAAAAACTTTAAAGATTTTTCCGGAAAAAATGCTGAGAAGTATGAATCTGAGTTGACCTACGATAGTATTCAAAAAGACGCCCACTCGCATTTAATATTATTAACGTTATCTTCATTGCCGAACTGAACAAAATTATCCCGTCAAAAAATTCCCAATTATATAATTATCTTTAACACTTTTTACACCTTGAAAAATCAAACTTATTTCAAATTCACCACACTTAATGCTGTTTGATTCAATTTTAATTTTGGGAAATATGTTTGCTACCCTAAGGAGCTACAATAATAGCCAATATAATTTCAGATTTTTCTTAGAAAACTTTTGACAAGCATTACATTTTATATTGGCCAAGAAGGTTAAATGGACTTGAGTTACGTTTGATTACTTGTTAGATTTGAAGTAATGTACATAAGATTAAACAACAATTCTTTCAGATGAATCATCTAAAGTATGGATATACATAATTAAAAACGATAAATTTACTTTAGGTTGATAGCCAACACAAGTCCAAGAACTGAGCTCTTGCGTGGGACGCTTTGAGGAAACTCTTTCCCTTAAAAAGTAACTTTCAGTAATTACCAATTTTTGGAAACTTATGTTGCGATGGGCTATACGATTTTATATGTTTTTTAATTACTATTAAAATCAATGATATTATATTAATCATTGGTTATTAATTATGGGTAGGTCTATTCATTGGATTTGCAGCTGCTTATAACTTAGGCTTATCAGTTTATGTTGTTAAATTATCACTGTTTTAAACAAAAACTGCCAAAACCTCTAAATATATGATAAAATATTATATACATATCAAAAATTTTTGTTTTAATTCTCAGTAATATTTCTAAACGAAAACTATAATGTGCATTTCTCTTCTAAGAACTTCATATTAACGTTGCTTCAATAAAAAACGGTAGCCTATTATTCCATTTCTCGGTAAGTAAGGGAAAAGTACATTAGTTCATTTACAGAAAACTAAGAAAGTTAGCAGAAACTTACTACAAAAGTGAAGTAAGTTTTAAATTTGTAAGGACATTTTCCGTTACCGATTAGTAAAAATATCACGACGTTTCGGGATCTAGAATCAGAGCAATAAAAAAATAAATAAAGTAAATAGTTTTAGTCATTAAACCAGGGTAAATTAATCATTAATAAATAGCATATAATCCAAATGCAATATATTTGAAGCCAAAAACAAGGTTAGGCCAAAATCGCTGTGAATCTCCTGCCGCATGCCGATACAATTCCTACCATTCCTTGTCCAATCAATGTCAGGTCTCGTAAAGGCTGTAATGGCCGGATTGACTATCGCGTCTTACATCTTACATTCTAGTTTCCATTTGAAACCCTGCGTCTTGTTCAAATCATGCTTGAGTGATAAACCTTTTTTCATAATCAAGGAGAAGGAAGAGTTTATGAAGAATATTTTTATGCTGTAAAGGTGGGGACATAAATATTTAAGATTTAACGAAGCCTACTCTTTTTAAGTAAAATATATGCTATCTATATCATGGTTAGAGTAACTCCATATTGGTAAGAGAATAGAATAAACTATTATACAGCAAAACGACAAGAGTTGAATGTAAATTATCTTTAATGTTTAAAATGTTTTTATATCTAACTAGCAGAACCCGTGGCTTCGCTCACGATAAAAATTATCGTCTAACCTTGATATGAAAATCTAGAGGACTGAATAGAAAATATTTATATCAAGGAATATGTCATGTAGAGATACGTTTCTTTTATGGCGGAATGTAGGATAAAATGTAGATACCACAGTAGATAGGTGAAGGTTTTCTTTTCACCGTTATAACTCGAAAACGGCCGGACTGATTTTAACACCAAATGTGTCGATTTAAGGTACTTCTTTGTAGATTTACCATTACGTCCATGGATTGCCTAGTAGGGCATCAATTAAGTACAGTAAAGGGCTGCATGTTTGAAAAAGTTATGGTGCTATCTGTGGGCAGTATTTCAAACTCGATTCACTTAGTTTTTAACTTAAAATATGGGCGGGTAGTAATAATTTAAGATCAACCACTCAAAATCAACAAAACTCAATGAAGCCATGATCAAAGAAATCAATTTATTATCATCTGTATCAACGTACACATTTCCGAAGCTAACTACCAGCTGATTGTTTTATGAACGTTAAAAATGTAAACAAAAATCGTCCAACATACTTTTAAATGGGAAAATTTGAAAACTTCGGCCTCGCCAAAAACCCCTTTATACTACGAATTTTGTAAAATCCGTTCTTAGCGGATGCCTACGCCCTAAGAGGAACATCAATGCAAAGTTTCAAGGTTCTAGGTCAAGTAGTTTGGGCTGTGCGATGATTCCACTGAGTGGTATTTGACAAATATATAGTAGATTTTATCTGACTTCCCACTTAATTTGTGATTTTTATGTTATTTCTTCAGGTGAATAGCAGAACCGTTGAGGTTTCGTATATCTTTTATGGACCTTATAATGTAAAATAACTTTTGTAAGGTTTTCAATCGAGGAGAGCCACCAATTAAGTGACTGTTCTCTCAATGTGACCTTTTTAAGGAACAAGATGATCAAAGTTTTGACATGACTTCGAAAGCACGGGAGGACTCTTCGACTTTTAAGACGTGGTCACAATAGGCTGCAAGCTGACAAAAATAAATAAAATCATTGCTAGAGCTTTACGGCTAACTGATACTACATTTCTTCAATTAGTATTTAATGAAGTGTAAGTAATACTTTGCACCAATAAACTTATCGGCGAGAAATCATCAGTTGGCCGTTATGTACCTGAACAGAAGCAAGAAAGTATAGTAAAATATACCTTAAGTCATCCATCTCTTATTATAAGTCTCACTCATACTGCTTCTACATTTTTAGATAATCTATAGCTTAGGAAAAATAAAAAGTCTGCAATTAGAAGCAATAAAAATTGAGCGTCGTAGATCAAAGTTTTATTTTTTATATTTCATTTATTGCTGAGAATAATATGCTGAGAATGCTCGGCTAAGAAATGTAAAAGAAACAGGGTTTGAAAAGATAACACTTTGACGAAACTCTGGTATTCAATTCCTGTTTTCATATGGAAAAAAGTATAACAAGAAAACCTCACTTTTTCTGCTCTCTCACAAGATATTCATGCAATAATTAGAGCTCCGCATCGTGCACCTCACTAAATAAACTCCCCAAATAGTGTTATTTTCTACATAATACTAAAACACACCTAAACCTACATAAAACAATGCTTTATACTTAAAATTTAACTAATGTATTGTTCCGTCTAAGATAAGAAAGTTTATATAAATATTAGAAAATGTTTACCGATAAAGTTTAGCACCGGTGTGTGGATCACTTATCTAAGTGATGGGGTGAGCACAGCGCGTGTATGGTCTTCAAATCAAAACAATCTCAATCGCACTTCCTGGGATGAGCGAGGTCGAAGCGTTCTCTTAAAAGCATCGCCATTAAACAAAGACCGCGAGCGGACGCGATGGCGCCATTAGGATAAGTGTCACGAGTGATCCGAGGGATGAGGTAAGATCGGACCGGATTTTACATAAAGTCGTCATGTTCCCCGCACACTCAGTGACATTAAAAAATATAGCCTCAATATTTTTCAGATTTTCATGTGATGAGACACTTGAAAAAAATATCTGTAATCAAACTTCCTCATGATTGCCGATTATTGGTAGTAATCGCATTGTTATTTAAGACGATTAAACTTTATTGCTAAACCTATTCAAGGGGTGCATTGACTTATTATTTAAATTATCTTAATCAAGTCACCGTCTGACAGTCTCGTTTTGTTGTAAATTATAAAGTTTCTTTTCAATATTGACAATATATTTTTGTAATATTATTTTAATTAGTGAAAATTAATAGCTTTTTCCACTTTGAACAATAATACTCTTACCTTGACAAGCACGACTTTGTATTTATTATTATTGTGTCAGCACCTGAAATATATATAATATTTATTTTCCGTATCAAATTTAGTGAAGAAGATAATAAGTTCGAAATTTTTAAACTAAAAACATAGAGGAGCATCAAATGTCAGGGTCTCTTTAGATAAAGCACCCTTTTCCAACGTAGGTTTAGGATCTACGAAAAACCAAACATTTATGTAGAATATATTGAAAAGAAACGCGTAAAAAAGGGCTAAATCTTTGCCGGTTTAAATGAAGACTTTGATCTTACCAATCCTGCCAGTTCTTTAATCTTCCGTAAAGTAAATGTAAAAAAAGATCTCACCTGAAATGATCTGTGGTTCTTTGATTACGAGCCAAGCTAATGATAGAAAGCGACGAGGAAAACTACTACTGTAAGTTTCTTTCAATAATTTTCTTTTTTTTTATTCAAACTGACTAGTTATTGGCCAGATATATTGTAGGCTAATTTTAACAGTAGTAGAAAATTACGTTGAATAATGTAACATATGAACATAAATCGGCTATGAACATAAATTTATAAAGGTTTCACTAGAAACAATTATATATTGTTAATTTGAACAAATATATAGGCTGCCTTTTAATAATAACTATCTGGATGAATAATTGTTTTTTATTTTAGTGGAAGCTACTGTTATTATGTTTTAAATTAGTAAATATTGTATCTTTTTCATGAAAGAGCTCCACTATATAGTAAATTATTTTTAACTTAATAAATCAATTAATTCTATTTTTTAATTGACTTATGTTTGAGATCAATTACTGTTTCAAAAAAATTTTGATTTTTTAATAATAAAACGTTGGAAAAAGTTAACAATACGTTTACTATTATATCAAAAAGTATATTTCATATTTTACTTAATGTATTTCATTTCAGGAAATCACTATGTACCTAATATTGTCGAAAATATTTTATTTTAGTTTACAATTATTCTAGGTGTCAGCCATTTTATAAATATCCCTCTCACATTTTTTAATGGCCATGTTTTATAGACGAGAGTTTTGGTGTCGTGTAGTCAGTGGGCATCGTCATGTTGCCAGACAGTGAAGTGTCACGCATGCCTGTAGCCAGGCGCTCGCGTGAGTATCGTGACACACATGTCGAGTAGTCAGTGGGCATCGTCATGTTGCCAGACAGTGAAGTGTCACGCATGCCTGCAGCCAGGCGCTCGCGTGAGTATCGTGACACACATGTCGAGTAGTCAGTGGGCATCGTTATGTTGCCAGACAGTGAAGTGTCACGCATGCCTGCAGCCAGGCGCTCGCGTGAGTATCGTGACACACATGTCGAGTAGTCAGTGGGCATCGTCATGTTGCCAGACAGTGAAGTGTCACGCATGCCTGTAGCCAGGCGCTCGCGTGAGTATCGTGACACACATGTCGAGTAGTCAGTGGGCATCGTCATGTTGCCAGACAGTGAAGTGTCACGCATGCCTGTAGCCAGGCGCTCGCGTGAGTATCGTGACACACATGTCGAGTAGTCAGTGGGCATCGTCATGTTGCCAGACAGTGAAGTGTCACGCATGCCTGCAGCCAGGCGCTCGCGTGAGTATCATGACACACATGTCGAGTAGTCAGTGGGCATCGTCATGTTGCCAGACAGTGTAGTGTCACGCATGCCTGCAGCCAGGCGCTCGCGTGAGTATCGTGACACACATGTCGAGTAGTCAGTGGGCATCGTCATGTTGCCAGACAGTGAAGTGTCACGCATGCCTGTAGCCAGGCGCTCGCGTGAGTATCGTGACACACATGTCGAGTAGTCAGTGGGCATCGTCATGTTGCTAGACAGTGAAGTGTCACGCATGCCTGTAGCCAGGCGCTCGCGTGAGTATCGTGACACACATGTCGAGTAGTCAGTGGGCATCGTCATGTTGCTAGACAGTGAAGTGTCACGCATGCCTGTAGCCAGGCGCTCGCGTGAGTATCGTGACACACATGTCGAGTAGTCAGTGGGCATCGTCATGTTGCCAGACAGTGAAGTGTCACCCATGCCTGTAGCCAGGCGCTCGCGTGAGTATCGTGACACACATCACGTATTGATTAACACCTACCTGATATTGGATATCAGTCCAACAATAAAAGAGTAAAAATATAATTTATGTAGTTGGAGAAAGCACCACAGAACTTCATTGTGATAAGTTCTTTGCATGTTCAAACTAAACTCCTAACAGAGCGGCATGTGGAAAAATAAATCTAAATGTTAGTAGTTCTTAGTTATTTGAATATATTAATAGATATAACATGACGGGATTTTTATTTCTGTTCATTAGTAAAAGTATTTAGCAGAAACCTCCTTCTGTATAATTCAACAAAATCATGTCAGAACGTTGATTCGTCTTACTGTAATTTCGTAAAACTGATCAAAAGCTTGATCGCCAATAGATCGGAAATGAAGTCGTTTGAAAGTAATTGGGTGTAAAACAATTAGTCTGATTGTTCGGCTCATTGCATTATTTCAATGAACAGTTTGGAGACAACTCTTAATGTCTTTCTTCATTCCGCTCTATTGGTTTTTCTCCGCGTAAAAAAAACTATTTCAAAATTTACCTGGTACAACATATTTAGATCACTTAAACTGAAGATTAACAACTATTAAAAACTGGTAACGTCAGAAAATTTTCCGATTTTATGCTAAAAATATTCTTTCATTTTTACTACTTTCACCCTTAGTGGTGAATCAAACAATTTTAGTCTATGCTATGCAATATTCTGTTTGCTAAAAACGTATTAGGGTTAAAAGTGATTATTGCCAGTTCGTATACCACGAGCACAATAAACTAAAATTAATACTAAAAAAACACTTCCAAAATGTATCAGTAGTAGCATAAAACTTCTAGATAAGATAATAATGTATAATATGTTAAGTGCAATAGTAAAAATACTACCAATGATTTATAAGTGCTAAGTGTATTTACCAAGAATTTGCATTAAAGACTAATTATAGTTTTAATAGTGAGAAAATAACTAACTTATGATTGCTTTCTGAGGATGAAAAAACTCATTTAATAAGGGTACAGGGCTCTAACAAGCGAGACTACACGAGTATTTCATTAGATACCTGCTAGAATGCGCTGGCGTCGCAAATATAATGTGAGCCGGTCCATTGTTAAGAAAAACAATATAATTTCAACGGAAAAGAAATTTACCATTTAAAAAATATTTACTGAATTATATTAAACTATTTTTTTTATTTTTAAACCATTTATTCGTTTGTTTGTTCAATATTATCGTATGAAGTATGAGGAACTACAATTCACATACTTTTTTAATTTATCAAACTCACCAAAGAATCAGATTGATATATTTTCTGAGATAAAGAGCTAAATAAAGTTTAATAGCTAATTATTCACGCTAACAGCTTAATTGCAGATGTTTTATAGTAATATAAGTGTATGACCAAATAAGAAATAAAAAATAAATAACACGTAGAAATTAACCTTTAAAACTGAATTATAAAATCAATTAGCAACGCTCAATATTGAGCTTTCTTATTTTCTTTCAACTCCAAATTACGTTTAATACTGTTGCTTGCAGTGTAAATGATAAATGTTTCTCTTTTGCTTTATAAAGTAAGCCTAAGGCTCAGTGGTAGTAATTTCTCAAAGGACGTACAAGCATCACACAACAGGGAAATCTTAAAAATAAACTTCCTAGATTGAGCAGAGAGTAAACAGAATTTAAGAAAGAAAACGATTTGCTGTATTTCATAAAATATTTTCCCTCAAGGGTAGGGTAAATTTGCTGTAGCATGGCATTATTTTAACTATACTTTAAATAATAATTAAAAAATGCATTTTCTTTAAATAATATTGAATTGCACGTTTAGCTCAGTATAATAATTACAGCTAGTAATGTTTTCTTTGTAGATAAGATAAGGTTTCTTTGTAGATAAGATATAAGGTTTTTTTGTTGCGATTACATAGTAAACATTATAAACAGGGTTGTTATTAGTTGGGAATCATGTATTATCATGCGTTATAGAGCCAAAGCAGGATTGATACTCATATTTGACAGTGCCTAATAATAGACACAAAAAAAGAGAAAAAACTGAGAAAAAAAGGAGGATAAACATTTTATAAGAAATTTTGTCTTTTATTAAACCTATTAACTGTAATACGTTTTTAACTAAACCTCAATTTTCCCTTAAATTTGTATATAAATAACTTATTATTAGTTGGTTATGTCCTTATTGGTCCATTTTGGTTGTATTAAATACCTAAATAAATTATATCAATTAGTCTTTAAACTATAAACAATTATTTTATGAATTCAGCATTATGAATTTAATATTAATTTATTCATTGTAAATATCATTTTGTCTATTTCATTTGATTATTTGTTTAGTTTTAAAGTTCAATTATCATTTTAAAAAGGAAACGATTGGAAAATGTATGTGTAAAATATTGTTAATTTATCGTTAAAAGATAAAATAAAAAATTATCTAGTATCAAAAACTTCTCTTTTGCACACGATATCATTCGCTAAAAAGCACGTAAACCTGTATTATAAAATTATATGCTTTAGATTTGTACAACATTGACTAGAATATTGTTTGAATGAAACTGCAAACTGTTCATAGGTAAAAGCGGGGCTTAAAATGAAAATATGTAATAACATATTTTCATTTTAAACCCCGCTTAATGAAAATGGCCGTAAAATGAAATGGCCAAATAGTTTATTATTATTTGGCCATTTTCATTTTATGGCCAAATAATAATAAACTAAACCAAGATAATAATCTTGAGAATAAACATAGGTACGAATGACCATGTAGCTAGCTGTGACCTTGGTTAGGATTTCAATTGAATAAATATTAAAATCTGTAGTCAGAAATAAAAGACATTGAGAAAGCCATCAGCCAATCGGCGAACTGTGTAGTGCAATGGTGCAAATAAGCATTGAATAATTCACGCTCGATCAATTATACGCCTGTTCCAAGCCCTTATTATAGCCAATAGCCATTGCTTAACAAACTCTTAATTCGCAATGCTTCATCTGTCCTAATCTCGAAATAATATGTAATAATAAGTCGCATTTTACGCTTACCGGTACGAATTATCCAGGTAACATGATACAATACTATATTTTAAGGGTAAAAATTATTATCTTTTTGTGTTTTTTACTTATTTTTCTAAGTAAAATAAATGGTACAGGTTGTATCTTGCCGAAAGCGATACACATAAGAGCTTCGAAAATACAAGCGAACTAAAGATATCTGTGTTTGGAGATCAAATACGGCTTCACAAATAACATTCGAAGGGACTTTTACTTCCCTACATAACAAGAAGTATAAATTAAATTTATCTTCTAAAAAAAAAGTAACGCACCTTGGTGCATTTAGAGGATGTTAATATTTCAAGATCAAACAACTCTTCAAAAAATTACTGTAAAAGGGTTGAATTTAATTCTTGATAAAAAAGATTTTCTTATGAATAAATGTTAGACCAAGAAAGTGTTAACTTAGTTTCAAATCGCTATTATTTTAAAATGGGTTAAAATAGTCTTCTTTACGAAATTGAGAATGATTTCTTCTATTATTAGTAAATTTTAGCGAATTTCCCCAATAGGGTAGAAGTTGTTACCGTGGGTCTCATATGGTTACACCTAAGCCTGAGACCTAATTTTCGTTTTAAGATCCCCATATTCCAAAAACAACAATTGTACATTTTCATAAAAAAATATATATACACATATGTGTGTGTGTGTGTGTGTGTGTGTCTTTAAGCACGATAACTCGCGTAAAAATGGTCCGATCTGAATGAAATTTGGCACAGACATGTAAAGTTGTAATTATTTGGACGAGATCGAAAACCAACATGCTCGGACCATTAGAATTGGGGGTAAAGGGGGTCATCCCCCTCATAAATGGGGTTTTGGTATTTTTTACGTACAAAAATAAACATTTTAAATTTCATTTTTGGACCATAGAATTCAGCTTAAAAAGTTTTTTTTAACTGTTGCTATATGTCCATTGGTTATCGATACTTATCACAGTGGTAAACACAATACGTCTCCCAAAGTTTACCTAATGGGAAATAAATAAAAATCTATATTTTGCTTATTTCTCAACATATCTCAATGAAACTTGGCGTATGACTTCATATAGTTGATATATACTTGATTATTGCAAAAAAAATCTAAATTTTATTCTCCTATGGCAGCAAACCTGCATACACATTATCTATGCTATTCTCATGGAGAAAATTGTTGTATACTCATTTTAGGATATCATTTATTTTAGGGTCCGTCAAAATAATTTAATTAAGCAATTAAAATTCGCTGTGTATGCAGGTCTGCTTAAACAGGTGTATTTATTTGTATAACTGTTTCCATGTAGTTCCTCGATAAATTTTTAAGGCATTACGTTTAGTTTGATTCTGTAAGTTTCATAAAACATTTTGTTCTTCTCTTACTTTCATGACAAATATCGGCAATAATTTAAGATGAAAACAATCTAAGGGGTATTCAACGATATTTTGAAGCTATGATATTAGGTTGATTTTTTCTTTTGTAAATGCATTGAATTAATACACAATAAAATCCAAACAACATCCAGTACCATCCAATCCTACAAACCAGTAGGAGGGGGGGGGGGGTCCTATAGCCCTTAATTGCTTAAGGTAATTTGTTTATACGTACAATATATTCTCCAACCTGCTCCCGGACCAAAGGTGATTTGTTTGTTTTCAGACCCTAATTGATTATTAATACATTAACTAAGTGTTCAAACATGTTTTAAAATATGATAATTTATTGATAAAGTACGTAAGTATGTACGACTTGAATAGCAACTTTGAGGAAATAGACCCATCCAGTGGTATTCAGAGGATTGGAAGTTCGGGGGTAGTCTTACCATGTCTGGCTCGAGGAGGAGTGACGATCGTGTCGTAATTTACATATTAGCGTGAGCAGTGACCTCGAATGAAGTATAACTGAATCGCACCTTCCGATGCTTCAGTGAGGCAACCTGTGAGCCACCTTTGTTACCATGAGGTGACAAGAGAGTCTACTCTAGCTGGACCCCGACGCCAGTCCAGTAAACGGGCTTCAATCAAACTGGCATTTATCAAACAATAAACCACTATAACTTTATATCACATATTACAACTTAACTTATGTATAGAAGCAACGCATGGCGGCCAGTATGGGTCTTTCTGCCACCACAGCCTCAGAGACTGGCACCGAGGGCGCTAATATTGAGATCATGGAAAACATCCCGCTGAAAAAATCCAGTTATAATTCATCCGAGGGAGTGACTAGTACCTCGAGCCAAGAAAGGCGGGTCATCATAATGTCACGAGTTTGCTAAGCACAACCACAAAACTGGAACGCCTCAACGTTATGTGCTACCAGTTTTGAGCTACAGAGTATTATATTTTCATTTTCTTCCAAAAACCGCTTAGCAACCGAAGTTACTGGTTGTGAGTACCAAAAAAAAAACTGCAATGAACCCGATTTCGTCTGGGTGACCCGATGACTGATTTTCGTCTGGGTGATCAATGTACCATCCGGAAATTATGAGTGAAGGTTCGACAATGGGTACCATATTTTAAGCGGACAAAAATCCTCGATAATGACAGGAGAGGTTGGCTTTACATTACAATGTTATAGGTATGTGAGGGTTGATTGTTGTTAGAACATCGACAACGGTTGTTTCGCGAAAATTAATCATTAGATAAAATTAAAATGCTTTAATGAAGGTCATTTGAAAAGGTCCAGTGACAAAAATGTATCTTATTTTACAGAGGTTAGTTATTCTATTGAAAAGTGTATATGGAATCGCAATAGTAGTTTATTAGTCTCGTTTACCCGTTAATTCTCTTATATGGTCTTTCCGAGGCAATAAGATAATATTGCGCAGCATAAGACCGTGATGTATTTTTCTAATAGAGTTCGCAACACCACTCGCACCACTCAGGTTGCGGCAGAGATCAAACCATCGACTCCCTAGAGCCTTGCCTCCAAGGAAAACTATTACAAATGCAATTTATTCTTCAATACTAAAAGTACTTTCCTTCAAAGGTTAAGCCATAATTTATTTCTTAAAAATAATTTAAAATGGGTACTGGTTCGTGTTATTTCCTTAAGGTACTGCAATTTAAACACAATCCCTTCTTTAAAATTCAAGTACTCTTAAGTTTTATATGATTTGAGAAAACATTTTACGTTCACTTCTTTATTTTTTCTTAAATTTTCATTTGCATGAAATACCTTTAAAAATGCTGACTAAAATATTGGTAGGGTGAAAGTAAAACAATAAAAGGAATTGCAATTATTGTCAATGTGAAATTATTTCAAAATTTACTTTGAAAAGAGGAAACTTTTAAAAGTAAGACTTTGTTTCTAATCAAATCATCAGGAATATTTCGCAAAAGATTTCCCAACAAAACGTACGTTAGTCTTATAGATCAGGTCTTATAACCGTAAACGGTAACCGTATTAGTAAAGTTGACCTTAAATCCTGAAGTGTAAATATAATCGGGGTGGAAGGAAACTGTTCTCATCCCTCTCAGGAGTTGACCAAACAACCCTGACCGCACACTTAGGTCCTCGTTATCATACCGCAGCATCTTCGCCACATCCTTCCACTTTATCAACCTACTTATAAACACGATTAAAATATATTCATCAACACCCATTACTACATTCACGTCAATAAAAATTATAAATTTATATACCTGAGTACTTAGGATTACGTAAATTTCGGGAATAAAACCTCATCATCAGATCGTACATGAGTACTGAAAAATCTCTCGCAAGAGTTCGTAAGGGTATTAAAAAAACAATCACTTAAAAAGACAATCAAAATTGAAAACATACATTGTAGGCCTACATTCAAAGACAATCCTGGTAGTAAATGCATGTTTGCACTTGAGCTAGATTCAGTCATGACTCTTCAAAAATTTCACGAGTTATTTCTCTAGTAAAAACCTAAGATTTTAGCAAAAATAATATAAAAAATCATCAAACAAAAAATTGTAATGTTTGCGTTTGCTTTCTAAGACTAACATAATGAATATAATCACATCCTAGCACGTAAACATTAATCGAGAAGGCGGTCTTCTAAACCGTCCACAACAGAATATATTCGGCTTGACGTACAAGGACGAAATAATCAGCGACCAAAGAATAATATTATTCTTTGGTCGCTGGAAATAATAAATTTCCCCACTAAATCATACCCAAACAACAACGTAAAAATATATATATATTTTTTTTTAATACAGGTTGTTCCAAAAACTGGGGATCATGGGTTTGAATCTCAGAATATTTAAATGTAAACATATGTCACATTATACATAATTTTAAAACACAAAGCAAGAAAAACAAATTGGTGGAAACAGAACTCAATTATCTTTATTATTTTCAAAATGGCGGCCGTTTTTGTGAAACATCTTGGTATTTACAGAATACCCTGTATCTCAAAGACCACTGAAGGTTTTTTGATCTGTTTAAAAATTCGTAAACCTTGTAAACTCAGCTTTAATTTGATACACAAGACGCCAACATTAAACAAAAATAAATATTTTTCAAAACAATTTATTTCATGTAAATGTTGGTAGCACTGAAGATCAAAAATTTAAGTGGCAACAAATGTCATATAGGATATTATTTTAAGTGTCTTGTAAAAAACTACAACTTTCCAATTTTACTTACCTCATATATTAGGTAGTTTTGTAGTAATAAACAAAAAACCCCATTTTCCCATATAACGCCCATGTAAAAAGTGCAGTATTCAAAGCAATTAAATTTTTACCCTTTAACATTGAGCACTACAAATTTAACATGGGCGTTATATGGGAAAATAGAGTTTTTTGTCTATTACTGAAAAACTAAGAAATATAGAAGGTGAGTATAAATTGTAAAATTGAAAATTTTTGCAAGACCTTTAAAATTATATCCTATTTGACATATGTTGCTACTTACATTTTTTATTTTCAGGGCTACCAACATCTACAAAATTAAAATGTTATGAAAAATATTTATTTTCTTTTAATTTTGGCATCTTTTATATCAAATTAAAGCAGAGTTTACGATGAGGGAGAATTTTCAAAAAGAACAAAAAAACTTTAGTGGTTCTCATGATAAGGGGGCCGTTTGTCTACAATCTGCTGTGGACGGCTTAGGAGATTCACCCTGTATACAGTAGAACATCGCTTAGCTAAATGTCGTTATAATTTAGTTCAAGCTTAACGAGTGTTTACATGGATTGGGAAAAGGTTTATGAGGTAAAAATGTTATTAGTTACGTGAAAAAGAGAAATTAGCCTAAAGCGACAATGGAGAGTATAGGGAGTGGTACAGAGGTAACGGAACAAACCCTCGCATCAAAGCTTGTAATGTTTTCCTTGAGGCAACGATGCCGATGGTTTAACCTTTGACTTAAAACAAGTCTTAAAACTCTACAGCTACTCTATTAGTGAATGTAATTGTAAAGTAAATTAAAGTTATCGAAGAAGCATAATACATTTTAAAAATAATCTTTATATGTGAATCTCCACTAGTTGTTTTGTATTTACAAATTATATATGTATTTATTCTGTGAATTGATTGTAATACGAACGTTTATACTTTTATTTATACTTGATTCAATTTTGCCAACAATTTATTTTAACTGGCTTAGACGTCCAATCTAGAAAATCGCTGTAGTATATCAGAGTAAAATAAGTTTCACTCTCATGAAGAAGAGGACGGATTCCAGTGGGATTAGACAGATTCTCAGTACGGTGGCAACACAGGCTACCACTAAAAGGAGGATAAATTACTTCGTATGCAGACACGGCTGCGGTTAGTACCAATGGTGAATCACCTGGAACTACTGGAGACTCCCTTTGAAGCGACAGGGAATAATCCAATCTGGAAGTCTAGACTACATTTTTGAACCATTTAGGATTCCTAGAAGTAGGAAAGAAAAGAAATCCGCTGAAACAACGCTATTGAAAAATAGCAACTTATTTTTCTTAGCTTAAAGTCGTTTTGATGTTAATAACGTTATTAATGATGGTGCAAAATTGCAATAGGGCCTCGGCCCTACTTCAAAACCGCCTAGGGGGGTTCGGTGGGAGCTTCTAGCACAATAAATGTCATTAAATTATGTTTATTTCATACATAAACAACTTTTGTCATCTTTAATTTTTTCTTTCTATAAAGTTTTGGGTCTCGTAAATGAAAATATTCCCTCAGTGAATTGACCGAAATATTAAAAAATCATCTAGAAGACGTAGGAAACAACTGCTCAGTATGCGCTGTACCATCCGTTACGTCTCTCGAGAAAACACTCGATTCTTTGTTGCGGTACTCACTTTGTAATTTGCTCTTTGTAAAATTTGCAAAAGACGTGCTTACGGTGATAAAGACGAAACTGGACGTTCCAATAACGATATAGAACTGAATGTTGGTTTGACCCATGTTTTCCTACACCACCAATTTGAGGGTGATATCAATTACGGTAAAACACATAAGTTATAAGTACTAGATTGGAGTCGTACAAGAAGTTTTGTTGAAAAAATGTTATAAGAAAGATAAAATTATTATATAAATTTAATTTTTATATAATGCCCTATTGATGAATTTGTTTTAAGTATGACAGACAAATTTTTGTGGTCTGAGTTGAAAACAGGTACTTTTGGATAAACAATTCAGATTCGGAACTAAGTGATTTTGTAGTTTCAATACCCACGGCCATCTTGAATGACGTTTTGATAGGGAAGGAATCAAACTGTAGATTTAAATTTATGTAATTTTTTTACCAGGCAGTCATGAGTTATCAGTTGATTGACTATCCTAATATGCATTTCTTCATGTCTATTTGTTATTTGTATTTGCAGTTCTGATAAACTAGCTAAGCTTAGCTCCCTTACGTTATCCCTTCATTTCATAGTTGGACTTTTTATGGAGGACGCCTGCCCATTTAATTTAAGCTATTGCATATCGGTTACGCATCTAAATATTTGCAAATATTAGAAAACCTTGATACAAACTTTCAAACAGTCTACAAAATATTTATATATATTTATTGTTTTAATAATTTAGAGAAGAAATAGCATAAAATTTGTCCAAAAAATTACGAATCTTTGATAACCTAATGAAACAACAAATGGCAATCCCAAATGTTATTCAATATTTATAAAACTGTCTCCTATTGTAGGACTATTCATTGATCCTTGTAATTCGTTTGCTTGAATAAAACTTCACAATATATAGACACGGTACAAAAATTTTATTAGATTATAATTTCATATGTATAGTGATGTATTTCATATAGTTATTTCATATATTTCATATAGTGATGTATCGATTTGCAAATGTTATTAAAACTCTTAAATTATAAATATTCAGTAGACTAAAGACATTTGCTTGAATCTAATTTAAGTCGTAATGCTGAAAGCAAGTTTTAAGCAGTAATTTAGGTCATAACATGACGAACTGTCATCAACACACAGGAAGCTACAAATGATAACCTCTAATAACGTTCAACACTTATTTAATTTTTCCCCTTTTGAGAGACTATTTATAATTAAACAGTGTCTATTTTTTACTTGTGTAATTTTTTTAAAGCCGAAATCAAAATTTTATTCTTTATAGAGTTTGGATTACTGGGAAATACTAAAAGTGGTTAAAAGTATCACCTTTAACGTAATTCTATTTTATGCTAACGGCAGCCAGTTTTAATTCATAGCTGGAGTCATCTTCAGGCCAGTTAAGAGATAAAAATTCTCTTCTTGTGAGGATTGTATTTACAATTATATTTGAAAATTAAATATTTAATTATATATTGATTAATAAAATTACATTCAGGTCACGTAAATAATACAGACACGAGCTCGACAAATATAAAAAACAAATAAATAATAGTTATTTGTGCATCTAGGGTCTAAAGTGCACTTTTTCTCTGTGAGGGAAACTGTTGTCGCCCGATGGCGGAGCCGAGGGAAAAAATCAGTTTAGTCCCTTGATGCACACAACATTTTTCATCCACCTACACCATTAACAATAATTGTGATAATATAACTTTACCTTCATATGATCCTTTTCTCCTTTTAACTAGGCTAGATAAAATCACATATCCTATTATATTATATTATATTATATTATATATATACTCTAAAACAAGCAATGTTTGTACGGGCGAAACTTTTATTTCGTCCTAGGATTTTTTATTTTTTTGTTTAATTTGGGGTTTTAGGCCACCAGAAATCGATTGGAACTGGTCTCAAGTCTGGGAAAAATCCGGTTTGCGTCCTAAAGCCTTTCAAAGTGTCCATTCAAGCGCCCATCGAAATGGGCATTTTTCGTTGATGTTTTAACCAAAACAGCTGATTCAGTTTGTTTTAGCGAATTTCCCCTATAGGGAAGAAGCTATTACCGTAGGTCTCATGGTAAGACCTAAGCTCGGGACCACTATAACTTTTCGTGTTGGGGCCCCCAGAAGCAAAAAACACTATTCGTTCGAATTTGTATATATATATATATATATATATGTGTGTGTGTGTCTGTAAGCACGATAGCGGCCGCAAAAATGATCCGATCTTTATGAAATTTGGTACGGACATGTAAAGTGGTAATCAATTGGACGAGTTCGTGAACCAGCCCGATCAGACCACCGGAAGGGGGGGGTAAAGGGGGATAAACCCCTCCAAAAATGGGTTTTTTGAGTTTTTTACATAGAAAAATAAAATTTATCGAATTTTTATGGGCACCATTGAGTTCAGCTCAAAAAAACAAACAATTTAGTATGTTGAAACACTGCTCTATGTCCATTGGTTACCGAGATATCGAAAGTGGTAAACACAGTACGTTGTCCCAATGTTAACCTTATGGGAAATAAGTAAAATTCTATATCTCGCTTATTTCTCAACATATCTCAATAAAACTTGGTAAATGGCTTCTTCTAGTTCAGATCTACTAAATATTGAATTAAAACCACCCAGTTTTAAAATACCTGTAGCAGCAAACCTGCATACTCATTCCTCATGTTATTCTTATGGAGCTTACAAAAACATGTCAAATCTCGCTATGTTAGATTGAAATATGTTGTTTTGCATTTGAAATTCGCTGAGTATGCAGGTCTGCTGCAACGGGGGTATTTATTTGTACGTAGGTTAGAAAAATTATTTGATTTCTAAACAAGTTTTTAAATTTTTAAAGGTTATTTTGAATTAATCATTTCAAAGTTATACTGTACTTATTTTGGTGTAATTCTGAATAGATTAGAGCTGAATGTTTTAAGGATAATTTTCAAGAATAAAAAAAAATGTATTGCTGTCTACATCGTCGATAGTGTTGAACGAGACCAAATCAACTACATTTTGCGGGAACAGAAAAAGCTGAAGGCACGGCTCCAAAAAGGCGTTAATGCCATTCTCAAACAGGGTTACAGTTAAGTGCTAATGTTACAGTTATCGACAATTTTACCGTAACTGAAACAGCTGATTCAGCAAGTTGTTTCATTTTAGCCGAGCAAAGCTCGGTCCCCGGTACTAAATATATAACATAAGGTATTTTAAACAATAAGGCAATTTAAACAACCATTTATTCACACTTCCAAACTTTTTAACACTATTTTTTCTTAAGTCTATTAATTAAAAAAACACCTCCCTAAATCTGTAGGTAAGAACAATCATGTTTATAAAACGTTCGGCCAGTTCGGCATATTGGTAACAACAAACTCTAAATCAGGTGTTTTTATATTCAGTGTTGCCAGCTTAATTCATACAAAAAATATTACCTGGCTATTAAATGCATACGGTTTTGTTTTCTTAAATTGGAATACTGAAGTTCTTGAATGAAATTTATAGTAAGGAAATGCAAATCGACAGTGTTGCCACATTTTCTCACTGTCCGGATTCTGCCGGATTCCTTCCCATGTATTTCTTATGAGATTACTATTAGTTCCATGGGAGAAAAAGTAGATACTTTTAGTCCCGTGGGAGAAAAAGTAAGTAGGTAATTCCCTTGGAGTATAAACTGGCACTTTAGTATTCTATTCCAGGAACTAAAAGATGACTTTAGATAGTAGGTGGAGGAAATAGTTTTGTGTGTTGAGTAAGTAAAGTAAAAGTAAAGTACAAGTAAAGTACTCACGAGTGAAAGTGTTTACGAGTTATTGATTTCAATGTTATTCTTATGGGTTTACTTTGTATCCCACTGGGAGACAAAGTAATCACTTTACTCCCAGTGGCAGACAAATTACTATTTTACACACCGATTACAAGGAGTAAAAAGCGTCTAAATATAGCAGGTGGGGGATAAACATATTTGAGGGACTACTACGTGAAATGACACGGGAGAGGGAAACATTACATAAAAGCTGACTAAGATTTAGCTGTTCGTTTACCAATTTCTTCAGATAGTAGTTAGCAATCCTCAAACCCGGAACTGACAAAAATAAAGAAAAATCTTACAGGCATTTACATGGTATATACTTGTATTTATTTACCATTTAAACTTGCAACTGCGTTAATATTTACTGTTATTTAACAATCAATTATGACTTCTCTTTTCCCTTAAATGCATTATTATTTGTAGTATACAACAAAATAAAAATGCTGATGAAATATCTTAAAGCTCATAAAAGCGGTGGTGGTTTGTATTGTTTGAAAATGTGATGAACTTAATTAGGTCGCCCTTATGGACGACCGTCAGGGACATAGTGAGTCCCTTAAAATAATGCAATAATACAGTCTGTATTTACATTTTTATTTTTTGCGATTTCTTAATATATAAAATAAATAAATATTGTCATATTATCATCAGGGTGGTCACCCTACATAAAAAACAGTTTATGCGTATACGAATAGGTCAAAGTTGGTATATTAACTGTCACTTTGTCACCCTAATACACAAGTATTGTTGGAGGAAGTAATGTTTATCGAGTTTTAGTTGCCAGTGCAAGAATATGTTCCATCTGGCAAATATCTAGTGTTAATTCATTTTAACTCAGTACCCTCAGTTTCATTTTTTATTTTAAAAACCCAACATGTTTCGTACCTTTAGGCCATTGTCAAGGGTAAAATTAAATTAAACTTAACCTCACTATGTATAGAAATAAAATTTGTTGAAATGTAAATAATTAAAATTGCAGATGTAAGTATCATATGTTTTTCTTTTTTCTTTCTTTTTAGTCGTCAATGTCTTCGGTATGTATTTTTAAGATTTAATATTTTGTCATATATAGGATTGTGTTTATTTACTTGCATGGTATTCAGTATTTTAAAGAGAATTCTAGTGTTAATTATATTTTTACTTTTAAAGGGTACTTACCTTCCATTCGTTAGGCAAAAACTCGGTGTACCCCACTACTTCTTTGGGGTAAAATGCTCAGGATTTGAGGATTTTTGGCCCAAAAAGGATAATATAAACACTAATTATTAATATAATCTATTTCATATTAAGTAAAATAAAAAGACAAACTTGTAAGCCAATTCTCAAATCATAAAGCACCGACCTAAGAATGAAAATGTGAATTTACTAAAAGCAGTCCGATATCTTAAGGGTATTTTGAACTCTAGTGGCCGCAATTATCATCCGATTTTGTTAAAATTTTTATAGATTTTTTTTACGATCTGGTTGGTCTATTAAAATAAATCAGAAGCCTCAACCCCGATGTTAGGAGCGTGTTTAAATTTATTAAAGGCAACTCTAACTTTGCTACCTTAAGACACAAAATAGCAAGTGAGAATCTAAATGGAAATAAATATATTAAAGTTAAATGACAATCATGGGAACAATACCACACTGTGAAAGTGTTATGATATTAAATCAAAGAAAGTTATTGTAAATGTTAAAAGTTAATAAACTATCAATAAAAGGTCAGATTAAAATTACTTGAACCCCAACCATAACCAGAGGTAATAAAAGAATCAGTTAAACTATATTTTAACCATATTTTTGTTTAACGTTTTAATAAGGCTGCCTGGGTATTTCGCAACCTGCGAAACGTTTACGGTTTCATACATGTACCTTATTTAAATGTTGTTTTTTCAATTCATCCTTTTAATAATACATTTGAACAAAGTGTTTAGCATTTTAAGTGAAGGACGAAAGGAAAAAAACCATAACGTTAAATGATATTACAGTTGGCTCTAGTAATTTATAATGCATTATTTGAGTTCAATTATATACTTAATTTAAGGCAATTTTTTTAGCTTAAAAACTTTTAGCTATTTAAATGTAAATACTACTGGGATTTTAATCATAACCTTAACATATATTAGATAGTATATTTTTTAAACCTTTTCTGTATATTTTATTCAGGAAATCCCAATATTATAAATTTTTGAATAATGTAAATAATGTGAATATGTGGGATTCACACTTTATGCTTATTGTATCACGGTGGTATGTATCATAACGGAATTTCACTAAAAGCTTTTTCTTGTACAAATTCCCTTTGTCTTTGTAACCACTTCAAGATGGCTTTAAGGCCCGGGTAATTACGGACCTGATCTGCCTAACACAATATTTACAGTTGTTATCTACTGGGTTTACAGTAATCCTTAAAACTTAATGGGGATGATGTTTTCATATGCCTAAAAATAAATGTTACAAGCTCAAATAGTAAAGCTAGTAGCTCTCCATATGTTATGGAGAGATATTCAAAATATTGCTCAAGTATGAGATTGTGCAATGTGCAATGCTCAAAAGAACCCAGGTTTCGATTAATATATTCACATCTTAAAGTCAAACAGAGCTCAAGCGACTGTTATGTGATAAATAAACAACTGCCGAAAATAAAGAAGTAAAGATCACAATCTGGTGCAACTAGCTGCTTAGTATGCGATCTACCAACTACCAGTTCTTAAGGAGCCAACCTTGATTCTCCAGTACAAAAAAACACCCTTAACAGACGTACCCGTATTTGTGGAACTACTAACGAGCTTTGTCCTTAAGGAGAATGGCATGTTTGAAAAGAACTAAATGAAAACTTAGTAATTTTCAAATTGTTTGGTTTGTAAATGAATAAATATATTTACTGATAAATTTGTAAAGAATTCTTAAAGTAATTTGTCAAAGAAATAAATAAAGAAATAATAAAATAAAAAAATAATAAAAAATCAAGAATTGCTAAAAGAGAATAAGGAGTAAACTTAGTCCATTTATAAAAAAAAATCATTGGTCAATTAGGTTCCTCATGATCGCTATGCGGAAACGTTTCTTGACAACGGCAATAGCCTCAATAGGACAGTTCTAATGGGTTTTGTTATAATGCATTAATATTTTTACGTCTCGTCAAAGAATCTTAAACATAGCCAATGATGAAATGATACATACAATTTTCTTACATTAAGAGCTATGATACTTCTTAACTGCAATGTATCAGCTAATTTAAGTAAGTGAAAAGAGAGATAATTCAATCTTTAACTTAGATTTCTTGAGAAGGTCTTTGAAAAATGTGTTTTCCCATGAAAAACTATTTCACGAGTACCTTCGTTTATGTAAAAATATTTGCGTTTATAAGTGATTCAAAGCTAAGTTATAGCTAAATTGGAGCGGATTGGTTGCCCGGAATTCAAATTTCGTGTATTGTTTTAATTTTTATCATAATAATTATGTCAGTACTCGTTCCATTACCTTCATTTTGATACTTCCTCTCTATTTTAGTGTAAAGTATATCCTGAGGTAGGATTAAATTTTCCTTTTTTTATTGTCTGTAGCGGTACTTAATGATTCATTTGCATAATACTGTTGTAATTTGAGATAGGCCTAGATTGAATTATTCATGGTTTTTGTAAGTTAATAATTGTAGAATAATTTATAATCTAATTATTATTAACTATCTTACTTTTTACCACAGTATTTTTATTTCCTGGAAAACACTTACTGGTGAATATTTCACAGAAACATAAATAGAAATTAGTTGAAAATGGATAAAATATTCGAAAAAAAATATCAGAGCCATTTAATTTAGATTGCCTAATTACTGGCATATGCAACATTAAAAGCTCATGGTAATATACAATTCACGCTCAAACGTTTCAGACTATAGATACATTATCGTAAAGGATTAACTTTTGAAACGAGATTAATAAAATCGGTGAAAGACAAATCGGCTGGTTCACATCGTAGACTTTGAAGAATGTGGGCAAGACATGTTGATATTGGACAGCCTCAGACTCCTCAGAATAGTAAATCTTTTACGGGTGTTGTTCCAGCCTAGCTTTTTTATTCCGCAGGTGAGCCATTACCTCGGCTTATCGGTTGCCTCCATTAGTTAACATTTTCAAGAAAATCATAAACTTATAAAAATTAAATCAGATTTAAAAACTTAGCTTAATATTGCATGGAAATATTTTTATCCTTAAAATAGGAAGGACATTATATTTAGCATAGTATATTGCTTTAAAGATCATTTTGCCATTAAATAATATTGGAAGATTTCCACACCTTTTTGGTCGCCTGCATAAGCAGGGTTACAAGAGCCAAATAAACATTTTCATGATAAACATAAACATTCAACCGGATTAAAAAAGCTTGACTCGGTATTTCGTAATGTTTTTGTAATATTAATACCATCATATTTGGTTTACTACATTGCTTGAAATGCATTTATGCTAATAAATAATGCTGGAGAAAAATTAGTCTCAAAATCGATAATTTAAACATCTGACGTTTATATTGTCTGTGGTGTTTTATCATCATCCACGAAAAATTTCCAGTGTCAATTGATAATCACCAGCGTAACATACGTACTCCTCAGTTATACACATATTTGCACGACTTATACTGAGGTGGCGTACATGTTACAAATTGGGTTGAGTGATATCCGGGGAGCCGTCCATTAGTTGATGAGCCACATATCTACACAAGGCCGTGATGAGATTACACCCTAGTGACGTCTCGGCGGCGAGAGCACGAGGCTAGGCGGCGGCAGGCGTCACCATCGATGTATGTTTGCTTTATACATCGATGGGCGTCACTCACCCGGTTATTAATATACTTTGCAAACAATGATTTTATTTACGGGCAAGAAAAATTATCTTCAGGGGTACTTTTTTTACCTGTGTCAATTTTTTAAGTCGGATATTCAAACTAGGCCGACCAAATAGGCCTGGAAGATGCCGTGTTTTTGTTTTAAAGTATTTTACTTCGAACTGAACTGTCAGTTACAACTATGTAAAATATAAGTTAAAAAATGGTGAGAAAATGTTTGGAACAGAAATCGTTTGCATAACATAACTAAAAAGATTAACTTAAAAGTAAACGTATAAAGAAAATGTATATACTTACTTTATCAATTTTACAAGGTTTGTCAACTTGAAGATATATAAAAATGCTTCACGTCAAGTTTAGAGCAAAAAAAGTCTTCCGTCATTTCAATAATGATATTTTTTACACCAGTATATCAGTTTCATTCTCTTTTACTAGGTTTGCTACTATAATGATTTTAAAGCAATATTAGATGTCTTAATTATATATAAATTACCTCATTCAGAAACACCCTTCAAATATACTATGATTATATTTCAATCCATGTTCTATCATATTCCAAAACCCATAGTTATATCTTCGTTAGTTGTTGCCAAACAAAGTTTATTGTTTTACTTTTTCCTTTACATGGAAAGACACATTTCATCGACTCGATTTCGAATCTGGGAACCGATAATTTGTTAAGTGCCTTTCAGTTTGGGTTATATTACAATAGGGATAGGAATTAGTGAAGGGTCTCCACGAGGTAGCTCGAGTTACTGGCGAGTCTCATGCTTGGATAGCTCGAGGCTTCGACAATCCTCGATAGCAAATTAAATGTTAATTAATTCAGGATTCCGCTAACCACCCACCCAGAATAATTAGATGGTTGATTTAGTCTTATATTTTTTTATTTGAAATTTTTTTTACCACTACAACTTAGCTCCTTAATGATTAAAATATTACTGAATTCAAAATTAATTAGAGATAAGGTAAATGGTTGAGATAAAACGTTTTGTGCTGTTTACCACAAAACTGAGAAAACACGTTTATAGAGTTACGTTGAAATAACACAAATACATATATTTTCATTTTGTTCCCAATCCAAAACTTAAGTGATGTACAGAAATACTGTAAATAAAAAAGTATTTCCGTAATTTAAACTAAATAAATACAAATTTTTGATTTATTTATTTGGCATACTAAACTAACCAATTATTTTTTAATTTATCTTTTTATTCATATATTTTAAATATGCGTAGAAAAATTAATTTCCCTTTTCCTTTCACAAATTATTGACTAAAAGAGGAAAATTTAGCAATAAATTCTATAGTTGTAATTTTAAAAGCAGCAAAAGGTATAGCTTTGTAAGTACAGCATTAAAAATCGACTCGTGAAGAGCTTTAATCATTCGTATTAAAACTTATTCATAACTAATTTATAATGCTTTTAACATTATTAAATCTATATATGAGTGTATGTGTTGTCCGTCAATTGGTGCCATTTTATAAGTCGAGGGAAGAAAATCCACGATAATGAAAGGAGAAGTAGGCTTTCACAATAAATGTAAATGTTATTTGCTTCCAATGTTTGTGACTAGAATGTGAAAGTCAATTTTTCAACATAATTCAAAAACGTTTAATCAAAAACCGCACGTCATTCTACAAAAGCTTATTATTTTCTTTTACTGTGGGTTGGAATGTATCTAGTTATACATGCTCTCAGAGGCAATCAGATTATACTGTGCAGCATGACACTGTGATGCATTTTTGTAATAGAACTCGCAACACCACTCAGCTTGTGGCAGAGATCAAACCTACGACTTCCTTGGGGCTTACCTTCAAAGAAAACTATTACAATTTTAATTCATTCTGTCTGTTCTAAAAGTCTTTTTCTTTCAAAGGTAAAATCCTTGATTTATTTCGAAACATTTCTTTATTTTTACATAGACATTTCTGTAAAGTATTGTAATTTAAACAACATCGTTTCTTTAAAATTTAAGTACTGTACATTTTATAAAAAAAAGTTTAATACATTTTTAACAATTTAAAAGAAGTTTCCGTCCACATTTTTATTTTCCTCAATTTTTCTTTTGCATTAAAATCATTAAGAAAATCCTAATCAACAGACTGGTAGTGACACAAGTAAAATAATAAAAGGTATTGCAAGTAAAATAATAAAAGGTATTGCAATTGCAAATAGCGGATTGTTTCAAAATTTAAGTGGAAGGAAGGAGCAGTTTAAAAGAAAGAGTTTATTTCGGCTGACAGTTTTTGGATTTTTTCGCAAAAATATCCGTATAAAAGTATAATAGTCTTATAAATCAGTCCAAGTGTTAAATAAGTTAAGTAGAAGTTAAAATCAGAGAGTTTTCTCCTGATATACTTAAAGTATTTAAAATGTTTGCATTGTTTGGTATTTTTTATATGATAACCGGGAATTTTTAGAGTTACCCTTTAAATGTGACGGGTAAATATTATTACAGTGGAAGGAAATTGCTCGCATGCCTCTCAGGAGTTGACCAAACAACTCTTACCGCTTACTTAGGTCCTCGTTATCATACCGTAGCATCTCCGCTACATTTTTCCACTTTATCGAACTAGTCATCAGCACGATTAAAATATTTTACCAATACTCCTTACAACATTCACGTGTTGTTGCTCTGGTAAAAACCTAAACCTTTACCCACAGTAATTTCAAAAATCATCAGACAATAATATTGAAATTTATGTTTGCTTTCTAAAACTGACAAAATCGAGATGATCGCATTTTACCATATAAACATCAATATATACAGGAAAGGTCACTTAGCTAAATAGGTTATAATCTAGTACAATCAGAACCAATGCCAGGTTTTAGGAGGCAAACAGTTAATTAGTTAAGTGAAAAAGAGAAATTAACCTAAAGCGACAATGGAGAGGTCACAAGGAGCGCCGCAAAGGTAAAGGAATAAACCCTTGCATCAAAGCTTCCATGTTTTCCTTGGGGCGACGATGGCGATGGTTTGACCTTTGACCTAAAACAAGTCTTAAAACTCTACAGCGACACTATTAGTGAAGGTAAATGTAAAGTAAATTAAAAGTTTTCGAAGAACCATGTAAAATGTTAAAAGAATTTTAAAATATCTACCTCTTTATTTAATTTCATTTAGTAACGGCTTAGATACGGCTGTGTTAGGCCCTTGTAAGATAAAATACAGTTTCTCGATCACACATAGTGTGCCTAAAAAAGGATAAAAATTACATCGGTAAAATAAATATAACCAAAAATATCCGTGTTAAATCAAAATTTGGCAGCAATCTAAACAATAATACAATGTAGATTCTACTAGTCGTTTTGCAGTATATTTAGTTTATGCTCTCTGATCAATAAATGAATATAATAATGAATTTGTATATTTTTCCCTGTTTATTTAATAAAAAAATAATATGCCATAAAAGTGTTAACATAAAATAAATATTAACAAACTTTAAACATAATGGAAACGTCTATTCTAGAAAATCGCTTAAAGGTGTCCTTGTAAAATGATTGTTCGCCTTTCCGAAAAACAGAATACCTTCCAGTGGGTTTGGATAGTTTCGCACCACGGTTTGTCCACAGGATACTAAGGAGAATCAAGAATTCGGGGTTTAGACACGGCTTTGTTGAGTACCACTGGTCAATCAATTAGGACTTAAAACTACTGGAGACTTCCTTTGAAGCGACAGGGGATAATCCAATCAAGAAATCTATGCTACATTTCTGAACCATGTAGGAATACTAAAAACTGGAAAGATAAGAAAGCTGCTTAGTTAATGCTATTTAAATAAAACTTTACCCTGGTTAAAAAATATTGATTTTCCTTTTTGGGTGATCCACACCTAAGTTATATGACTATATTCGTTAAATATTTTATTGAAAATAAGTTATATTACAGCTGATAAATATAAAAATGTTGGCCTCTTGGCTGATTGAAAACACCTTGTGGAAAACGCTCTGGACAATCACATACTTGTAACCTCAATGTTGATGCTTCCACTTAATATGTATATATATCACTTACTATGTACAATATATATAATATATATATATATATATATATATATATATTCTCTCAATAATATAATTATGTTAATATAATTTGTAACATAGATCTCAATTGAAAGACTATAGTAATATATAAGATATCTTTGATTGGGTGATCATAAAGCATTGTTACATAACACGTATCTAACATGTTTAACTGTTTAATGTTTTTTACTTTAAATACAATTTGAAAATAAATTAGATTCCTAAACATCTAAGCAAACCATTTATGGATGACTTTTATTCTTGTTTTAGGTCTTTAACAATTTTTTTTAAGTTTTAGCTTCAATAAATGAAGTAACACCCATCCGTTCATCGTGTGAGCGTGTCTTGCAGCACAATGCACCCCTCTTGAATAATCTAGTTTTGATGTGTGCTGCTTTGACACAATGCGATCCACTTGGTTGAGAACTGCGTGGAATATACATTCTTAATGTATGGTTTTAATTTCTTATTAAAATTATTTAATCAATTTCGGTTTTATTGCCTTCATTTTTATGTTTTTCTCTTTTTTCAGAATAAAGTATATAATGGGTTAGCATACAATTTACTATTTTGGTTATCTGTGGAACTTCTTAAAGATTTATTCGACATAATATAGTTGCAAGTATACTACAACTATACTATACTATACTATCAAACTGCTGCTAAACTATGTACTTTGTAATACTATACTTAATGTAATACAAAGTACATTAAAAATATTATTTCATTAGAATCCTTAATTAAAAACGGGTTCATATTGATTAATCGTGTGTCCTAGTGTATCCAATTACACAGTACCATGAAGACTTTTCTCAGTAAAAAAAGGCCCAATTACTCGGTTTTTAGTCAGTCTACACAGTTTCTTTTTGGCGTTTCTAGGATTTTTGTCGATGATCTCAATAGAACGTTGAGATCTCCTAATTTGAATGTTGTGTCTATTAAGACATTATCATTAAAATTTGACGTATCCGTGAACACCACATCATTTACAAATTGTTTATTTTCTTCAATCTGATTTAAGAAGTAATATGCACTCTCGAGACATTCATTTTATCATTCGGTTCGATTCCATGCAACAGTTAGTTGAGTTTTATACACATGAAAATACAGCCTTGTATGTAAAATATGATGCATAGTTATTACTACACGGGTTTCTAAGCCCCATCTTCAGACATGAGACTTTTTTAATTCTAAGATAAGACTGTCTAAAGTTTTGAGTTGATGTTTCTGATTTTTATACAAGCAGTCTCCCCGAGGTCTTCATTTTTTGTACCGATCCAGTTCCAATGAACTGTCTACTTCAACGTGTAATTTTAAGTCTACGAGGTGGAGCTTTGTAAATAATCATCTAAAAGCCCTTTTTTGGAACAACTGACCTTGAATCACTCAACGACAGCACACACTTGGCTTTCTCTTAATCGGGTAACACCTTTTTAGGTCTGGACTGAATATTTGAAGTTATTGCACAGTTTAAACCACAAAAATACAACTTTTAGTTCTTAGAAAGAGTAATAAAACTAGTTATTTATTATTTAGTAATAAAACTATGAAGATTCACAGGTGTCAACCATATTTTCTTAGTCACATAATACATGTTAACTGAACGTTGAAAACAGCACCATTCATTGATGAAAACCGTGTATTTATTATATTTAATAATCTATTACGATTATCTCTTCTAATTAATACCATTATAAAAATCGTAGCATCATTTGTACTGTAATTACTTTTAACTATTATACTTTCACCATGATATTCTTATTTTCTGGAAAATACTTACTAATGAAAATTACACAGTAAAATAAATATAAATAATTAAAAATTGAACTTAATAAAAACAGAAAATAATTTATTGAAATGTCAATTAAAACAGACTTCCTACTACTTTCATATGCAACATTAGAACCCGTTATAAACAATTCACACTCAAACTTATTAAATCATAGATATATTAATGTTAAAGAATAGCCATCAAAACGAGTTGAAATAAAATCAATGAAAGACAAATGTGATGCTGGTTCACATCGTAGACTTTGAAGAATGTAGAAACAACATGTTGTTGATATTGGACAACCTTAGACACCTCAGGATGGTAAATCTTTTACGGACGTTGTTTCAACCTAGCTTTTTCATTCCGCAGGTGAGCAATTTTCACGCCTTATCGGTTACCTCCATAAGTAGGTTTAAAAAAGATAAGTAAACATTTTCGAAAGAGAATCATAAAGGTGTTAATATTAATTTTAAAAAATTCGCTCAATATCGCGTAATGTTCAGGTTTTATATTTACAAGGCATAAAATATTATATTTGCTTTAATATATTGCTTAAAAGGCATTTTAAATATTCAATAGTGATGGAGATAAATGAGTTGCAAAACATGTAATTGTGTAATTGAAAACGTAAAACATTTTACTTTTATATTATATGGGTAGTGATTTACCACCCTCCATACAGAAATTGTCTATACCAATTTATTTTGGCCAGCGTAACATAAATATCAGTTATACACATAGTTGCACAACTTATACTGAGGTGGCGTTCAAGTTACAAATTGGGTTGAGTGATATCCGGGGAGCCGTCCATTAGTTGATGAGCCACATATCTACACAAGGCCGTGATGAGATTACACCCTAGTGACGTCTCGACGGCGATAGCACGGGGCTAGGTGGCGGCAGGCAACACTCAACCAGTGTATAAACCTTGCAAACTGGATTATTTTACTTTCGGGCAAGAAACATTTTGTTAAGAGTTACTTAATAAAAACTAAGTAAGGTTTTGAGGAACACGTGGAGACAAGGGAGAAAGAAGCAGTACTTATAGCTGACTGAAATTTAGCCGTTCCTTTTATAATCACTTTAAAAATTACTTGCATTTACAAACTATTTCAACTTCACTGCGTTAATATTTATTGTTATATATTAAATATTACTTTTCTTCCTCCTTAAAATTATCATTATATTAAGAATATAACAAAATAAAATATTATGAATAAATAGTTTTATGCTCATTAACTATATTGATGGTGGTTTATATTGATTGAAAATATGATCAGCTTAATTAGGTCGCCTTTATGTACGACCGTTAGAAACTTAATGAGTAGTACCATAAAATAACGCGATAGCATAGATTTTATATGATGTCATGTGGTAGAGATTCAATAATTTCATGTTTTTATATAATCATTTCATTGCCCTATTTTTATGGTACCTCACTTTTTCCTGTTTTTACCATTACAACTTTAATCTATAACATAATTAATTACTTACAACAATATAAATACCGTTTATTTTTTAACTTTCTGCTAGTTATCTTGCAAGGTGAATACTGATTTAATGTATACATTTTGATTTTCTTTTCATTCATATCGTTAAAATATTTAGTTTAATATTAAAGTTTGCAACAATAAAGCACTATTATTTTCTTAATAACCAATTTTTTTATTTTATGTTTATTTTAAACTGAGCAATTACAGCATAAATGCCGAATCAATTTTGTTTTCTAAATATTTTAATTTTTGATTTTACTTTTTGTAATTTACAAGTATTTTAGTTGATATTGTTTTTTTTTTATAAATTGTCATCAGGGTTGTCACGCTACATAAAATAGAGTTATGCATGTAGGTCTTAATTTTTTTAATTTGCCGTTATTTTCTCACCCTTATACATTGTTGGAGAAAGTAGTGTTTACGTCAAAACTTTCGAATTTAGTTGTCAGGGGAAAAATCATCTTCCAGCGATCAAATATTTAGTGTTAATTTAATTTTTACCTGTTAAAATGTTTCTCTATGAGGGTATTAAGGGCATTGCGCTCTAGGGTATTCAGCCCCCGTCTGTCAGGCAAAACGTTGGTGTACCCAATCCCTTTTTTTGGGGTTAAGTGCCCAAATTTAGGGATTTTGGACCCAAAAAGGATAATATAAATGCCAAATGCCTATTAAATATATTTCTTATGAAACACAATAAAAATACAAGAATGTAAGCCCTCACTCAATACTGTTAATGACCGTCTAATGAATGAAAATGTGAATTTACTAAAAACAGTTCGATGAAATCAGGACATTTTGAAATTTAGGGGGTGCAATTATCATTCGATTTTCTTTTAATTTGGTATAGATATTATATTTTATGATCGGATTGGCCTATTAAAATAAATCAGAACTTCCTCCCCTTTGTTAGGGGGCCATAAGGCCTTAAATTTATATTTATTCAGAGCAATTTTAATTTGTCGTCTTAAGATGCACCAAATGACAAGTAACAAACTAAATGGTTAAATGTATTAAAATTAAAAGGAAATTATGGGGGAAATACCATACAGTGAATACATTATGATATTTATACCAATAAAGTCATCATAAAAGGGAAGAGTTAATAAACTACATATTAGTAAAAGGCCCAGAATAATATTATTTAAACTTCAACGTTCATCCATAACCAGAGGTAAACTCAAGATGAGTTTAACTATATTCCAGCCACAATTTTGTTTTTATAAGGCGTTTGTTTATTTTAGCGTTTCATAAAGGCTGTCTGCGTTTTCGCAACCTGCAAAACGTTTACGGTTTCAAACATGTACATGGAATAATTCATTTGAACAAAAAATCCAACATTTTAAGCAAATGACGAAGGAGCATATTTTAATGACGTAGTCAAATTATATGTCACAGTTTGATCTATATATTTATAACTAATGATTAGAGATGAATTATTTACTTTAAGGTGATATTTTTAAAATATCTGGATAAACTATAACTGTTTTAATATTGTAATATATCGATATTTGATTTAATGGGTTGTCAATCACACAATAAATCCCTACTTCGTATTAAATAGTATATTTATAAAACCCTTTCTATGAATTTCATTTCGTTATTTTCCAATAATGTCGATGTATCTGTCGGAATTCACACTTCATGTTTATTGTATCACGGTTGTTTGTCTCTTAACAGAATTCACTTTCTTTCACTAAAATCGTTTCCTTTTAAAAATTCCCTTTGCCTTTGTAATCACTTCAAGATGGCTTTCAGGGCCGGAACATGTTTATGGACTTAATCTGTTAAACAAAATACCTGTATTTTTTATTGATTAGGTTTACAGTATTCCCTCGTATTAATACATTCGCATCTTAAAATCTTAATAAATGGCCAAAATAAAGTAGACGAGATCAATGTGGTGCAACTAGCCAAACGGCTGTTTATTATACGACGTATGAACTAGCAGTTCCCGAGGAGCTACCTTTAATTCTCTAGTTCTTTGATTTAGTAGTTTTTAATTTACCCTTTGCAAAAAATACTCTCAACTGACATTTGTAAAATAACTTTCGAGCTTTGCCATCAAAGGGACATTGCTATATGTGAAATATATTAAAGGAAAAGCAATTTTCAAAACTAGTTGGTTATTGTAAAAGAGATTAAGCAATAAACGTATAAACGTCCATTCATAAAAAAATGAGGTAAACATTGAGGTCGTTTTGAGGTAACAATTCTTGACATTTTGCTTTAGTTTCAAGAGGGCAGGCAGAATTTGTAACCGTTTTTGGTTCAATGCATTAATCTTTTTATGGCTGTATAACTGTATCAGAGAATTGTAGTCATAGCCAAGGATATAATGATGACTGTTTTTTTTATACATTAGGGTTTTAATAATGTATACAATTAGAGCTTATCAATAATGTAGAGTAATATTACGTAACGTGTAAAAAAGGATTGTAGTCCCTTTAAAAGTTCTAGAAAAATCTTGTAGTAAAATAATGTATTTTTTTGCGATTAAGCCTACACTAGATTGAAAAATTAGAGTGATTTCCTTGGTGGGTTCTTTCAAAGCTGCATTATATGGCTATATTCATTTAATATTTTATTACAATCGCGGGCAGCAAATACGGCGGGTGAGTGAGTGCGCTGTTAGCAAAATTATCTTATTATTTGTTTGGATTGTAGATCAAATATATCATCATATGGTAAAGTAAACGCAAATTTACATGTAATACCCTGAGAAGCGAAAGCAAAGCTTTGACAGTTCAACAAAAACATTTCATTCAGTTATTTCAGCTGAGGTTTTAGAAGGTAATTTTATGAGTTTACAGTTTTTGCTGCCCGCCGTAATTCGTGCACTCTACACTAATAATAAGTAATATTACATTATTGTTAATAAGTAACAATAATAATAATAGTTTAAATAATACAATAATTCTTATTTTATAGAAAAGTTGGGCCCTTGGCTGTTTGAAAACACTTAGTGGAAAATACCCTGGAATGAAATTTACTTATAAACATAATATTAAGGCATCTGGTAAATATATCTCTCTTATATTGATTTGTAACAAGTTTCTCAGTTAAAGGACTTTGGTAATATATAAGATATATTTAGTTGGGTGTTCGTAAAACATTTTTCTCTGTAATGCATTTTATTGTTTAGTGTTTTTTTCCAATACGATTTAGAAATGGGTCCAAGTCCTTAATGTCTGAGCAAACAATCTGCTATAAATAACTTTTATGATTTTAGTGAGTCTCTAATAAAACTAACTTAATAAAATGTTTAGGACTACAAATTTAGAAACACCCATCCGTACTTCATGTGCTGGTGTCTCGCAGCACACATGCCTCATGAGTTTTGATGTGTGCTGCTTTGACACACTGCGGCGCGCTGGAGCGGCTTGGTTGAGAACTGCCCGGAACGCACATTCTTGTATTGGTGTAATTTTAATTAAAATTGTTTCGTTAATTTCCATTCCATTACCTTCGTTCTGAAATTTCTTCCCGAAACTTTAGGATGAAATACATCCTCATAAATATTATTATATTATGTGGAAGAGACATGTTGATATTGGACAACCTCAGTCACCTCAGGATAGTAAATCTTTTACGGATGTTGTTCCAACCCAGCTTTTTCATTCTGCAGGTGAGCAAATTCCACACCCTATCGGTTGCCTCCGTAAGTAGAGTCACAAAAGCCAAGAAAATCATTAAACGTGTTAGATCAGATTTTAAAAACTGGCTTAATGCGCATAACTTTTTTTAATATTTACAATGAATACAATATCATATTCGGTTTACTATATTGCTTGGGCATTTTCACTATTCAAAAGTACTGCAAAAAAAGGAGTCGCGAAATTGTTAAATAAAAACATTTGACGTTTGTATTAAATAGGTTTGTCCATTCAAAAATTGTTGAAGCCAGTTTATTCCTGGAATCTGGGAACCGATAATTTGTTAAGTGCTAATAAGTTTAGGTTATATTACAATAAGGATAGGAATTAGTGAAGGGTCTCCACGAGTTAGCTCGAGTTACTGGCGAGTCTCATGCTTGGATAGCTCGAGGCCTCGACAATCCTCGATAGCAAATTGAATGTTAATTAATTCAGAATTCTGCTACCCACCCGCCGTGAATAAGCAGATGGTTGATGTAGTGTTATATTTTTTCATTTGGATTATTTCTACCTCTCTAACTTGGCTGCTAAATGATTGAAATATCAGTGAAGTCGAAATTAATTAAAGCTCAAGTAAATTAATTAGATGATAAACTTTTTTGTGTTTTTTTCTCCTTTTAAACTAAGAAACCCTTCATATTTAATTTGTCGGGATAACACAAATACATATAATTTCCATATAATAGCTTTTTGAAAAAGGTTTTTAATGCCTTCAGGCGATTGTATATGCCCAATACAAAAACTGGAGCAATGTTCTGAAAAACTGTAAGTAAACAGAATTTCAGTGGTTGAAACCAAATTAAGTACAACGATTAGATTTATTTATTTAACAGGCTTAGTATATTAAATTTGTATGATGATTTAATGGTTATGGTAATGATGATTTTAATACATAATATATTTCAAAGAAACGCTTGGAAACATCGTTTTCTTTTCCCTATGGAAAATAATTGATGTCAAATAGAAAATTCTAGTAACAATTCCGTAATGGCAGTTTTGAATTCCACAAAACGTAAAACTGAGTAAATACATACAACATTAATAAATCAACTTATGAAGGGTATTTTAAGCAAATAAACATATAATTTTCTATACACATTACCTTTTTATAGTTTTATAAACAAAATCATAATCCAGTTTTATTTAATATAAACCATAAAAAATATTCAAATCATTAATTTATAACATATTTAACGCCTAATACATTTAATACTTTTTTAACGAACGTCTACCTCCTCTTAATCCCCGAAATAAATATTTAGTTATAAAACAATACATGTGCGTTGTGAAACTTAAAACTTTAAATTGAAAATGATTACGTTATAGTGGTGAGCATAGAAACAAACTAATACATCTTTACTTGAACCAGGCTGTCCTTAAATGTTGTCCCTTAAACAAGAATGTAAAGCTGGTTCGATCAAAGCCATTTTCAGTGTAGGGAAGAATATTTATTAGAGATGGCCTCTTATTTTATAGGATATTCACAAGTACTCTCGGATTTAGTTACGGCGAATTCTAATATGAGTGCCTGTTAGATGCCAAAACCACTCCTCCTTAATTGGCTATCTAATTTGCAGTCCTTCATTGAGTTCTCCATGTTAGCTATAAACAACCGATTCCCAGATAGCTAAAATTATAAACCGTCAACAACTTTGGGCTTTGTAAATGCAATACATTGGTCCATCCAAATTATTAAGAATTACTAAAAATTAGAATGGAAATGAAATAGCAATCGACCGATGGACCAATGGAGGCCAATTGTCGGTTGGACCAAAATTCATGCTTAAGAACAGTTGGCTAAGGATCCAAACTGTGATATTATACAGGGTTGGGCAAAAGTCTGGAATATATAAAATAACTTTTATATTATTTATCAGAAAGTGATGAAACCTTACAGTTGTGTATCTAGTACAAATTGGAATATTTTGGCGTATTTTATCAGTTTTTCGCACGCTGAGGGGACGGCCCACGCTGGAAGTCTTGAAATTCTTAAAAGTAAGCATACCTCGAGTAATACCTCATTTTAAAGGTCTTGATTAGTAGACCACAACAGTGCAAACCACGCCTCAAAATGTTGATCCAATCAGAATGTACAGCTCCTCAAAGATTTTAATGTTGGTAATTAAACTCGAGGCCAAAATCAGGGAAAAAGGTCTAATTACTATTAAAGCACTCGGAGCGATGTAGTTTAGTTTTAGATACATGTATTTCTCATTGATAAGGATAATTTGACGTATTAAAAAAAATGTACTCATGACCAGGGGACGACCCGTGATGGAAGTCCAAAAATTCTTAAGGGTAAGCACACCTCGAGTTATACCTCATTTGAAAGGTCTTAATTAGTAGATAATAACAGTGCAAACCGCGCCTCAAAACATTTGATCCAGTCAGAAGTTGAGGGTTGATCCAGTCAGAAGTTACAGCTTGATAAATATATTAGTATTGATTTTAGCCTCGAGTTTAATGACCAACATTAAAATCTTCGAGGAGCTGTAACTTCTGATTGGATCAACCTTTTGAGGCGCGGTTTGCGCTGTTGTGATCTACTAATTAAGACCTTTAAAATTAGTTGTATTTCGAGGTATGCTTACATTTAAGAATTTCAAGACTTCCAGGGTGGGCCGTCCCCTCAGCGTGTGAAAAACTGAGAAAATACGCCAAAATATTCCTATTTGTTCTTGATACACAACTGTCAAATTTCATCACTTTCTGCAAAATAATATACAAGTTATTTGATATATTCCAGACTTTTGCCCAACCCTGTAGAATGGTGTTTATAGTGGTACAGACTCGAGAGCTTAGACTCTAAACGATTAACTAATATAACTTTTAAATATAATACTTAGAACAATTTGTTACAACCCATTAATAAAATATTTATAGATATAGATAAAGGAGTCCATTTATAAAAGGATCCGGCTTATTATTGTTATACTGTAGTAGGACAGCAATATAGAGCTTTTAAATTGTAACCTGAGTCAAAAGTCATATCCATTTCAATCGTAATATGTACTACATCAAACTTACTGGTGAAACACGTCAATACATTATATATATGTATATAATAATGTATAAGTATTAGTGAAAAGTCTAAGATTCGTAGATGGAACGAGTACCGCAGATAAGGGAGTCGAGACTCCATGCGCAGGGGATTAATGGTTTCTATGGTGAAGCCCTTCTTTGTTCCAATCAGAATAACCATCTACAGAAATATCATGCTCTTACTAGGTTCTTTAATGAAAATGTATTTCAAGTTATCAGCATTTAAGGATAAGAAAACAAAAATGTTGGATGTTAATATTATTCTTCCTATAGCAATTTTGTCATTAAACTTATAAAAAATATCATTAAAAAATCACAAGTATTGTCAAACGAGAGTATTATTTCCAGTTTCCTACATTCAAGTCACGTACTTCTTTTGAATGAAGTGTATTTGTTGCAGTATCATTCTAAACACGTCTTGTAAAAGTTGAAGTTAACGAAGAGTAAATTACAAACTGAGTAACGAAACAAGGAAGCAAAGTTTTGAGTTCCTCGGGGACACCAGTTCTAAATCTCTTACAATCATTTACAACTATATTATAACGTGTTGTACAATGTATAGAAAAAAAAATTTCATTTTGAAAAATAATTCTGTTTAATTAGCTGGATCTAACACGATGCGTATACAAATGTTTCAATTGATAAAATCTCTATTTTACCCATTAAGAATTATTTATGATAAAAAACTTAACGAAATTTGTATGATCTAAAATTAGGGACATCTTTTATAATAGCCTAATATTTCTTAAACCATAATTGAATAATGATGATTCTTAAAAACCGAGGACAATTTTATCATAAAAATTAGAGGTTAAAAAATGTTTCATGGCAAATTTATTTTACATCCAGACATGGTGGTCTCTTAATATGCTGTAAGGTATTATTTCATAAAAATTAGTTTTGTCCTGTTTGACGTCAAAATAAGATTTATTAAAAAATGTTCAACATTTCAAATCTATTCAGTTTGCTTCTTGGCATTATTCTTCTTAAAATAAGTGTACATTTAATACTTCCAGCTTCTGCATCCGCCATCAGCAATTTTATTTTTTACCACTTTAAAAAGGGTACATGAGTATATATTGTGCGTTTGCCAATCGTCACTTGTACAGTTCTTTTTTATCCATAGTTCTGGTATTTCAATTTGTGAAATCTAAATTAGGGTACAAATTTTATCCAAAGAAAACCTATTTTAACTACGCGTAATCCTTTTTTTCTTATTTTTATTGTTACATAATTCCAATAAACGAACCAATTTTATGAATGGAAAACTCTACTAAATAAATTCAAGAGGATTGGGTAAGCAGGGCGCAATTGTGTGTAAAATTGGAAGCCTCGTTGTTTGGATCATTGCATTCCACCAATAACGATTCAGGGACAGATTTTAATCTGTCCGCTCGTCGTTCCCTCTTTCCCGGCTCCCTCGTCCACCCGGCCAGGGATGTCTCATCGTGCGTCGCTGAAATTTCTGAAATTCTTGGATCTTCGAAACAATTTCTTAAGTTTCGTAAAAAGGACCCAGTGGCGTATATGCTATACTCTATCTCAGGAAACTGAAATATTTAAAAATTTTAAAAATTGTAATCATGTAGTTTTTCAAAAACAGTAATAAGATATAATTTGTTGTTTTATACTTTAAGTGTTTCATATGTACATACAAGTGTATAGTATTATATACTAATAATACGAGCACAATTTATAGCTCAATTAAATTTATTTTAATTTTGAGCCCCGTTATGCATTTTTAGATTTTCTAGACTGAGGGTAAAAGCCTAATTTTGCCCCGTAAACTTGTGATATTCATCAGTTCCTAGAACTTGACTTTAAATAGCTTTACCAACATCGTTAACTGTTTTCAAGAAATGTTTTTATAAATTGTTAACGTCTCTTCAACTTAGAAAAACGTTTAGACCTCAAAAGGTCTAAAAATAAAATATGCGTATCAAGACGTAGAAAATAAAAACCAAACAACTTCGCAACTTATTTTTGTATATTTTACGGCAACTATCTATTTTAGTGCAATGCTTGATATTTTGTACAAGATAGTCTAACTCTGATGTGGTAACTCTTATTATTTATTTATACTAACATGCATAGTGATTTTTTTTTAATATTTGGTTTCTAATTATAGCCTACCTGTAAAAAACGTAAGTTACATCAAAAGCCATTTTACTGGTGCTTTGAGAATTTTTTCCAATGAAATCATAAAAGAGAATCGCTGGAGCAATGATTAAAAGCATTTAACAAAGTGCCACTGGTTCACACGTTAAGCGCGTTTACACTCGTTAAAGTAAAAGGCGTCAAAAGTTGATTAAAGAACCTTTAGACTCGAATTACTCGTTCTGGTTACCATATAAACATCCAAAAAACCAAATTTAGCAAAAGGAGTTTAAAAAGCCCTGCTGGCTTTCATGTCTAAACCTATGCTGGAGAAACCATTCTGTCCGCTTTGTGTTTAGAAAACTTTATTGCAATGCTAAAGAGATGTTTTAAAACTTAATTCTTCATAACATGATATTCTTTTAATGCTAGATGCAAGTCCAGTATGTTTGTCAAACATGGTATCGCTCGCCCTCAAACAATGAAAAGTTTTTTTCATAACACTCATTACTAGTGTTAAACTTAATAGAGTACCTATCCTTGTATTTTTTAATTTATATATATATATATATATATATATATATATAATTATTTATTTATTTATTTACAGAAAAAATTTACCGAGTACCCTTTTTCTGTAATTACGATAGTTACCCTTATTTGTGAAATAGTTCAAGAAATATATATAACCGTTGTTATACTCTTGTCCTTTCAGAAGATAGTGGCTAGTTAATTATACAAATATATGTGTAATTGCAAAAATATTACTCTCAAATTATTTATATTTAATGATAGATGTTTAATTTTCAACATACAATATATGATATGTAGATTATTCATGACAATTGGTGTTGATGTCCATAAATCATGTATACAGCCCACTTCTTTATTCAGGTAAAAGAGTAGTTATCAGACACTATATAATGATTTTTTCCTTTAATACCGATTATTAGAATGTTGTTCATTTTTCGTTTTAAAAGTAACGTATTCTTGATCCAAAGACACAGAGGTGAATTGTCTCAATAAACTTTAAGAACTATACTTTCATTTTCTAGAAGACCTTAGATACAAACTGTAATTGTTTATTGTTTACTAAATACAATGGAAACAAATGCAACATTAACCAACATCGCATTTATTTTATTGTACTCAAGATTTTAAGTGTGTACCGTAATAATTAAATAGGCCTACCCATTGTTTTTAATCGACTATGTTAGTCTAATAGATTATTACAATGAAAATTAATGTTTTATTGTTTGATTATTTTTCATTGCCATAAATATTTGTAATTTTTGTGGTCAGGAACTAAAACTAGCATTTGTTGAGAAAAACAGTCTATACAATAATGATCCACTTTTTAGATTTGAAAATTATAGTAGGAAAGTCACTACAGTGCCTTTTCCACTATAGCGGTGACGTTTTCCTCAGTAGTTAGAAAAAACTACTGTAGTTTATTTTGAAAACTTGTTTTAATAATTTAAATTATAATACTGTATTTAGATGTATTTTAAATGCTTGGTTTCTTTGTTTGAAAATAATATAATTATTAGCGTGCAATGTTTCATAATTAGGCCTATCCTAGATTACCAAGGTTTGAGCACTGTATTATAATATTTTGACTTATAGTTTGATTATTATGAGTGCTTAGGTTAATATTTCTTATTATTTGATCAAAATTATTAATTTCATATTCATTTTAGCGAATTTCCCCTATAGGGAAGAAGCTATTACCGTAGGTCTCATGGTAAGACCTAAGCCCGAGACCATGATAACCATGATAACTTTTCGTTTTGGGGCCACCAGAAGCAAAAAACACCATTCGTTCAAATTTATATATATATATATATATATATATATATATATATATATACAGGGCAATAAAGTCCGAAGACAGTTAAATATTTAAAAAAATAATGTAGATGGAGCTACAATACTTGGAACAAAGTTACAGGGCATAAAACTCTATTTTAACACATATTCAGTGATCCAATAACTCTTCAGGGGGACGGCCCACAAGGAGTCGGAAGAAAATCTTAAATGGAAGCATAGGTCGATATGCACATCAAATTAAAGGTCTTTATTAGTAGAATACAATGCCGCAAACCCGACCTCAAACAGACAACCGAGTCGAAAATGGCAGCACTTCAAAGCTTCAAAGCTTGGGGGACGGCCCACAAGGAGTCGGAAGAAAATCTTAAATGGAAGCATAGGTTGATATGCACATCAAATTAAAGGTCTTTATTAGTAGAATACAATGCCGCAAACCCGACCTTAAACAGACAACCGAGTGAAAAATGGCAGCACTTCAAAGCTTCCTTGAATTTGCAATTTTAGTTAAATTAATAAAGTCCCGGACAATTTCATGATTCCGAGACAGGCAAAACTAAGAGCCACTACTCGTCTTTGTTATTGGCATAATCTAGGGAGAAAATGGATTATTTAATTAGAATTATTAGATCAGTACTTACAGAAGAAATCCGTTTCACAATAAATGCTCGAAGTGTCCTCCCTCTGTTGTTTGGCAGTGAGCCAATCGGTGATAGAAGGCGTCTATCGCGTTTTGTAGTCTTGTGCCATTATTTTCGATACATCGACTTTCTTCCAAGATCCTGTTCCTCAATTCCTCCAAGTTCTGTGGGTTTGTTTTGTAGACCCTGTCTTTAAGACAGCCCCAGAAAAAGAAGTCCAAAGAGGTTAAGTCTGACGAACGAGCTGGCCATTCAATCGTACCTCTCCTTCCAACCCATCTTTGAGGGAACATAACATCGAGGTAATCCCTAACAATTTTCTTGTAGTGCGGGGGTGCTCCATCTTGTTGAAACCAAATATTAACTAGGTTTTCTCCAAGAATGTTTTGAAGCGTTGGTATAATATGAGTTTGGAGTAGAGCAAGATAGGAGTCTCCATCCAAATTCCCATCAATAAAAAACGGCCCCACAATTCTCCCTCATATGATGCCGGCCCAGACATTCAACTTTTGTGGGTGTTGCGTGTGACCTTCTATCATCCAGTGTGGATTAATATCGTTCCAGAACCGGCAGTTGTGTTTATTTACATGGCCATTTAACATGAATGTAGCCTCGTCTGAAAACACAATGTTATTTAGAAGTATTTGTTTCAAATCTAACTTGTTCATCATTGTCTCACAAAACTCAAGACGCCTATCAAAATCGTCTTCGTTGAGTTCTTGATGTAATGTAAATTTGTATGGTTTGAAGCCACTTTTATGCAACACTTTTAACACAGACGTATGGGACATATCATGTTTGGCTGCAGCCGATCTCAGAGTTTCATGAGGATTCTCAACAAATGATTGCAGAACTTCCACACTGGAATCCTCGTTTGTTGCACTCGGTGGACGACCACTTCTAGGAAGGTCTGATACAGTTCCATGTGTTGGAAAACGGTTTATTGTACTCGCAACTGTTGATCTCGCTATTGGGTTTCGGTTAGGAAATGAATCATTGAACAGGTTTTGAACTTCACTGTACGACCGTGTTAAGTCTCCCCAACCACGCATCATTAATAAGGTAATTCTCTCTCTTTCACTAAGAGCCATAACAAAGCCAAGGAAAAACTAATTTAGCAACAACGCAAAACAAATAAAGCAAAAAATGCTATTTTCTACCTTCACTAACAATTAATAATGCAACTAAAAACAACTGCCTAGGGCAAATGTTTCCTGTAGACCTGGAATGCAATGTTGTAGTGGGAATCCCTACTATCAGTAGCAAACAACTTTCTCTTTTTTAGGCCTATCATTGTTAATCAATTTCCCTTTATTAATTTATTATCACTTCCACTTAGAAATAGTAACTTAATTATTAGGGTACGACACCAATAGGTTGTAAGAGAGTTTTGAATTGACTGTTTTAAATTTAAACAATCCATCACTTTATTAATTTAACTTGCAAATTCAAGGAAGCTTTAAAGTGCTGCCATTTTTGACTCGGTTGTTTGTTTAAGGTCGGGTTTGCGGCATTGTATTCTACTAATAAAGACCTTTAATTTGATGTGCATATCAACCTATGCTTCCATTTAAGATTTCATCCGACTCCTTGTGGGCCGTCCCCCAAGCTTTGAAGCTTTGAGGTGCTGCCATTTTTTACTCGGTTGTCTGTTTGAGGTCGGGTTTGCGGCATTGTATTCTACTAATAAAGACCTTTAATTTGATGTGCATATCGACCTATGCTTCCATTTAAGATTTTCTTCCGACTCCTTGTGGGCCGTCCCCCTGAAGAGTTATTGGATCATTGAATATGTGTTAAAATAGAGTTTTATGCCCTGTAACTTTGTTCCAAGTATTGTAGCTCCATCTACATTATTTTTTTAAATATTTAACTGTCTTCGGACTTTATTACCACCCTGTATATACACATACATATATATATATATATATATATATATATATATATATATCATTTAAAAAACATTCATTTGCTAGGGCTACTATAGTTATGATTGAAATGAACATAATATTAACAAAGTACCCTTTTTTTATAATATTTTTATTTAATTTGACAACATGTTTCGGGTATTATCCCATCTTCATGGTCAGAATATAAATACTTAACCTCATAATATTTGGTATTGAACATTTAATTCAAAATTCACCTGGTGTACTGTCATGGTTTGGTTGTTCTTATTTATTTAATTTTATATTTCTTATTTTCATAAATATCGGGTTGTTGTCGTATATATGTGTGTTTAGAAGTTCATGGGGGTTTTCTTGGTATGCATCATATATTTGAAATTCTTCTTCAGCATTCATTTTTTCTCCTTTTGGCATACAGTTTATTATTTTTAAATTTTCTTCGATGCTTTTGTAATTGTGGTTTGTGGACAAGAGGTGTTCAGCGAAGTTAGATTTCATGGATGTTTGATTATTGCTTTAAAGCGCTTGAATATGTTCCTTAAATCTTGATTGAAATGATCTTCCTGTCTGTCCTATGTAAAATTTGTTGCAATCTGATTGAAAAACTCTCAAGACAAGAACAACAAAATAATAAATATAAAAAATCTGGAATTTACCGAATTAATTGTTCAGATTGCAACAAATTTTACATAGGACAGACAGGAAGATCATTTCAATCAAGATTTAAGGAACATATTCAAGCGCTTAAAAGCAATAATCAAACATCCATGAAATCTAACTTCGCTGAACACCTCTTGTCCACAAACCACAATTACAAAAGCATCGAAGAAAATTTAAAAATAATAAACTGTATGCCAAAAGGAGAAAAAATGAATGCTGAAGAAGAATTTCAAATATATGATGCATACCAAGAAAACCCCCATGAACTTCTAAACACACATATATACGACAACAACCCGATATTTATGAAAATAAGAAATATAAAATTAAATAAATAAGAACAACCAAACCATGACAGTACACCAGGTGAATTTTGAATTAAATGTTTACTACCAAATATTATGAGGTTAAGTATTTATATTCTGACCATGAAGATGGGATAATACCCGAAACATGTTGTCAAATTAAATAAAAATATTATAAAAAAGGGTACTTTGTTAATATTATGTTCATTTCAATCATATATATATATATATATATATATATATATATATATATATATATATATATATATATATATATATATGTGTGTGTCTGTAAGCACGATAGCAGCCGTAAATATGGTCCGATCTTAATGAAATTTGGTACAGACATGTAAAGTGGTAATCGATTGGACGAGTTCGTGAACCAGCTCGATCGGACCATCAGAAGGGGGGGGTAAAGGGGGATAAACCCCCCAAAAATGGGGTTTTTTGAGTTTTTTACATAGAAAAATAAAATTATTCAAATTTTTGTTGGCACCATCGAATTCAGCTTAAATAAAACAAACAATTTAGTATCTTGAATCATTGCTCTATCTCCATTGGTTACCGAAATATTGAAAGTGGTAAACAAAGTACGTTGTCCCAATGTTAACCTTATGGGGAATACGTAAAATTCTATATCTCGCTTATTTCTCAACATATCTTAAAAAAACTTGGTTTGTGGCTTCATCTAGATGAGATTTAATGTATTTTAGTCTAAAACCCCCGAAATTTCCATTTTTGAGGCAACAAACCTGCATAATCATTCCCCATGTTATCCTTATGGGAAATAAAAAAAATCTATATCTTCCTTATTTTTTAACATTTCTTGATAAAACTTGGTACATGGCTTCTTCTAGTCAAGATCTACTAAATAATGAATTAAAACCAACCAGTTTTAACATACATGTTGCAGCTAACCTGCATACTCATTCCCCATGTTATTCTTATGGAGATTACAAAACATGACAAATTTCGCTATGTTGGATTGAATTATGTTCTTTTGCACTTGAAATTCGCTTGTATGCAGGTCTGCTGCAACGGGTGTATTAATTTGTTAACAATCGTAATAACCGTAAAAATGTAATGTCTTTCACTTACCGTTGAGGCTAGGAAATCCGATTTCCGACATTGTAAATAATAACACTGTCTGTACTTGCATTATTTATTTGTAAATACTCTGTTTCTATAGTAAAATAATCAATATTAATTAGTTTTAAGTTACTATAATCCATATTTAACAGATGAATGACAATAATTGTGAAAGTAGGTGTAAGGTTTGTTTATATTTCTATTTATGGCGTTAAATTTTGGTAACACTGCCATATTGGAATGTAGAATATTGTAGCGACTGCCGGGTGGTCACGTGATCACGTGGTCATCCCCCAGCTGACCAGTGCTATGTAAGCCGAGCTCCTGCGGCTGGCATTTTTAGACAGATTTCGTTCCCGGGCTGATGCTGCACTCTCTCTGAGAGGTCTGCAATTGCATCTCCCGTAAGGGAATAGAAATTTGAGGAACGGTAGAGGAAGAGACCCCCGTGTCCTGAACTAATTATCAATTTAATATTTGGATTTGATTATTTTAGGAACGGTAGAGGCAGAGTCCCCCGTATTTCTGATTAATTTGTATAGTAATATTTGTATTCGATTAATTTATTTGTAGTTGTAAAGGTTACTTGAGGCTTATAGCCAAACAAAGAGCATTGTAATTATTATACTTCACGATCCGAAATAAAAATATCAATATACCCTATTTCCCGTTTTCCTTAATTCTTAATTAATAATGTCAGATTTCCAAAGATTGGGCGAATTTGGTGAGTAAATAGAATTTAGATAATACACTTACCCACGAAGGTTGCTTAGCCCTGACTATCCGTCGGCGCGGCTTCCTTAACTCTACGCTTTCGTCACTTGCTGTTGCATCTTAATTGATGCTGCGGCCGAATTTAACACACAAGTAGTGGCACTCACGAAACAAGCACAAACCAATGCACTTGCTGTTGCATCTTAACTGATGCTACGGCCTTGATTTACACTGAACACGTTCAGCAATTGCTGTCGCATCTTAGTTGATGCTGCGGCTGGATAAAAAATGACATACGAAGGTGTTGATCGGTCTCTGTCTGAAGCTGCAACATTAAACATACATTTTAGGGAATTATAAAATTGCCTATAAGTGAATTGACTGATGGCAAAGAACTCACCCTGGAAACAATAAGATATAAATGTGAGATACAATACAATAAATACAATAAGTTTGAATAATACGAAATATACTTGTATCACAACTTTATATATTGTAAGCGTTTGGCACATAATACTTATTAAAATTATATTTTGGCAAAAAACCGAAATATATGCCGCAGCAAATATTATCAACTCAACGTCACTTACTAAACCTCTGATGCTGTAGACGAAGAACAAATGCTACCTAGGATATGAGCAAAGACTATCATCTACGATGGTTTAATCTCCTCTGGCCCACTGCCAGATTACCTCACATAGCGGCTTTGATGAGTGTGTCAAAGAGTCAAATGTCCATTCGGATGATAGTGGCTAGTTAATTATTACTACTTTCACAAGTAAGTGTGTAGCTACAAATAAATTACTTTAAAATTATTTATATTTAATGATAGGTTTTTCATTTACAACATGTCATACAAGATTCGTAGGTTGAATGATTATTTACAAGTCATATAATTTATCAAGAATTCTTGTTACTCCCTGAAAGTGCTTGTTATACCCAAGAACTCATGTTGTCTTGGTAATAAAACTAAATACATATTGTCACATAAATTGAAAACTATCTTCCGTATTTTCTGTGACTTTGGTTTTAAGTAAATAAAATAAAATGGTTATAAAGGTGGTTATTTGTATGATTTCAACTATGATTTTTATGATTTTTGTATGACAAAAAAAGACAAAAAAATAAAAGAAATAAATCATTATTTATTTGTGAGCATAAATCAAGGTAAAAGATATACATACTTTTGTATAGCTTGAGAGGTTGATTTAATATTAAAGTTTCAAAGGTAACACCAACGCTTCGACTGTTTTGCAACTTGAGGTACGAGTTGTCCTAACTTAAATTTAGAACATAAGTATTCAGGACACTGAACGTTAAAAAAGATTATATCAATTTATTTTCCTTAATATTTAAAATACAATTACCTCATTAACAATGGATCATTTGGCATCCACGCGGCAGGTGGCGAGCAGGCCCGTGCCCGGCGGACTGCGAGACTGTTTACAAGATTAATTGCATTGTGTGTTCTGTTCAGTTATAATTGGCCACTTTAACCTGCAAGCAAATATCAGTTTATTAGTACATTTGGATATTTACGAATTTTTGGCTTCTATCCTTCCCTTTGTGAGAGGTTTTTCGCTTTTTTAAATCATCCGTGGTATTGAGTTATTCATGAAGACGATACAAAAAGAGATCGACGTGATTTCTCCCTTTTCTGTTTGTAGCATAACATGTAACTATGGTTTTTGTCAGTTCCTGATTTATCATTACCGTATTATGAATGTGATTAAATATACTTTACAGAAAGATGATTGTTGAGTTAATTTTATATAGTATTTTTTTTGTTTGTACCAAAAACAGATGGCATTGATTTTGTTCTTTTTTTGTTGTTGTTAAATTCAAATTTTGCATGTGTCCAACAATGGATTATTAAAAGTGGCAAGTTAGATGAAGCCTAGAAGAATAGGAAGATCCCAAATCTCTCTCTTTTTAAACAGTTTTTGTCATCTATAATAAAGTTTGTTATAATCAAAATGTCTATTGAATACTCAATATGTTCCCCCTGCGCCGGATGATTGAATGAAAGCTCTTTTGGATTTTACAGTCTACGCACTCAGAGGTAAAACAGTATCCATTCTTAACATCATCATTCAAAACAAGAAGTCAGAAGACACGAACTTTGGAATATCGAATAAACATTTATATACTTCAATTTTACTCAGACTTTATTAATTTTGTGAATTTGTTATTTTAAATGAAAACAAAATACTTTGTAGTTCTCAAATCCACCACTAAGCGCTATTATAACAATGCCATCTGCTAAGTCAATTTCGTATTGCAGACGAAAACTACCGAAACTCACGTAAACAAAGTAAAGTAACCTCAAAACTTTAATAGCTCAAACAAATTAAAGATTTGCAACTTAAAATATAATCGTAAGTAATAAATACTGTTTATTTTGTCTTACACCTTCTCCAATTTGAATTACTTTCCCAAAGTAGGGTATTATAACTTAGCCTTTTCGTTTTATAACAAGTCCTTCTATACCGTACAGAATGAAGTTTGTTACTATTTCAAGACAGTTTAGTACCATCTCAAATCGTCTATCTAAGATTAAAACCAACATTGAGGCCTTAGATACAGTATCTGAAGGTAGTAACTTGTCCTCAGAACAGATTAATAAGTTGGAATTGCTTAACACTGAAACCCACAAAAAGTACCTAGAATTTGAAACTTCTCTCGAAAAGTTAATTAGTAGTGAGGATCTACCCGATGATTATGATGAAGATACTCTCTCTCAACTGCAATATTCTATCTCTGACCTGTATGTAGGGATCCAAACCCTTGTTAAGAAACACTTAGGTTTGTCTCAAGATCCAAAATTACCTAGTCCTAGGCCTGTCCCAAACACTGACTTGAACACAGATAGCACCCAATCTACTGACCACCCACAAACGAGTAGCCTATCTCATAGGCCTAGCACCTCTTCTTCTAACATAGATAGCCACTCACTAAAGCTCCCTCCTCTATCTCTCAAAACATTCAATGGTTCACCAGAACAATGGTTGTCCTATGTCAGCCTATTCCAAGTATCGGTACACGAAAATGAAAACATTTTCAAAGTCGAGCGATTTCAATATCTGCTTTCTACCCTTCAGGCAGAACCTTTCAATCTAGTAAAAAACCTGCCTATCACCGCTGAAAATTATGATGTAGCGTGGGATCTCCTCCAGAAACGTTATCAAAACAGTAGGAAAATTATTAGCCTACATCTCAACAACATAATAGACTTACCTAACCTAACCGACATCTCTCTCAAGAACATTCGCTCATTCATATCTTTGTATAGTGAAAATGCTCAAGCCCTTATTGCATTAAATCATGACATAGCTAAAGAAAATATCTTACTCTCAGCCATGTTATTAAGAAAGCTACATGCAGATATTCGCAGGAAATTTAAAAGCTCTCGCATAAACTCTCAAAACGTACCCACTGTAGAAGAAATAATGACATTCTTAGAAAATGAATGCTCCTGTCTCGAAGCCGCTAACTTCTCTAACTCTCATAAAACCACTCCAAGCAATGTAGGTTACCCTCAACATAGTAAGAGGCCTAGCCCTCACCCCACTCAGATAGGCCTACATAAGCCCCCATTAAGCCTAAACCGCACCAGCCTACTCGCTTCTCGTGATGTGAAAGCCACATGCGTATTTTGTAGTAAAACTGATCACAACATTTATCGCTGTTCAGAATTTAAAGATTTATCTGTTCAAGAAAGGTACAATTTTGTGAAGAAAAACCATCTTTGTTTGAACTGCTTAGGAACATATCACTCTGTTAAGGATTGTAAGTCAAATAAAACATGTTTTGACTGCAAGCTAAAACATCACTCTCTCTTACATCAAACTAGTAGGCCTAGTAATGATAGGTCTGACCTTAAGTCCACAAGTAATTCTCCAAACCACAACGAAATGAACAAAGCTTCATTGTCAGTTTCTGATCACTCTGAGCCTCCCTTTGTAGCTGTTTCCTCAAACTCCAGCACCACTATATTGTTAGCTACTGCTTTAGTACACTTGAAGTCTGATAGCGGTAACACAGTAGTAGCCCGAGCCGTTATTGACTCTGCATCTATGGTAAGTTGCATAACCGAAAATGTTGCTAGTCTACTTAAGGTAAAACGAAACTTTCTTTGTAACTCCAAGCTAGATGGCCTATCCTCAGTAGAAGTAAGATCTAAAGGACTGTCGAATGTTGACATCTCATCACTTAGTGGAGACGTTATTGCGACTAAACATCCAGTTGTAATATTGGATCGAATCACATCGAACTTACCCCACACTGCAGTCCCTGTAAATGTTAAAGACTACTTCAAACATGTCGTCCTTGCTGACCCAACATTTCATATTCCCAGTAAGATAGATATGCTTATCGGTGCTGACCTGTTCACCAAAGTAGTTACTGGAGAACGCATTATCATCAATAAGAACCTTCCTGCTGCTATGAATTCTGTATTTGGATATCTTATCATAGGCTCTGCCCCAACCCTTTCTGCTGTCAATTCCAATAAAACAGCCTCTCATGACAATGGCAATGTTTCTCTTCTGAGCACACAGGATATTGACCTGCATAATTCTCTACAGAAATTTTGGACCCTAGAGGAACCCCCACACAAACTTCATGTAACATCTGAACAAGAAATTTGTGAGAATCATTTTTTAAGCACTGTCTCTAGAACTTCTGAAGGTCGATATGTTGTTAGGCTTCCTATTAAAGACAATCACCCACCTCTTGGTGACTCATCAACTTGTGCTTGCAATAGATTTTTATCGCTTGAACGGAAATTAGAAAGTCAGCCTGAAGTAAAAGCTGAGTACAGTAAAGCCATACATGACCTATTGTTATCTGGACACATGGAACCAGTTGACCCTCCTCCTAAAAATGATCATAAACAATTTTATTTGCCTCACCATGCAGTAGTCAAAGCAGAATCCTCATCAACAAAACTTCGAGTTGTTTACGATGCCAGTGCTCGTAGCTCATCAGGTGTCTGTCTTAATGACATTCTCTATACAGGGCCTAAACTACATAATGATCTGAATGACGTTCTGATGAAATTTAGGTTTTCACCGATTGTTTTCTCATGCGATATAAAACAAATGTTTCGTCAAATCATGATCCATCCAGATGACAGGAACTATCAACTGTTGTTCTGGAGGGAAAAGAAAGATATGCCTCTCTCAGTCTATCGATTAACTACGGTTGTATTTGGTTTCAACTGCTCTCCATACTTAGCCATAAGAACTTTACACCAACTCATCAATGATGAAGGCACAAACTTTCCGCTAGCAGCTGAAGCTCTAAAGAAACAAGTGTATGTAGACGATTTAATCTTAGGTGCCAATAACACAGATCAAGCGTTGCTATTGAAAGATGAGGTGGAACAACTTCTTTCCAAAGGATGTTTCGATCTTAGGAAATGGACTAGTAACAGCTCTCAACTCATGGAAACTCTGCCAGATTCTTATAAAGAGACACCCATGTACTTTAACTCCTCTGATCAGCCTTATTTCAAAGTTTTAGGCATAAAATGGTCCCCAACCTCAGACAGCTTCTCTTACCAACTAAACATACCAGACACTCCACCCACCAAACGAGGTATTCTTGGAACCGTAAGCAAAATCTTTGACCCAAATGGATGGTTAACTCCTGTCACCCTTTGAGTGAAAGCATTGATCCAAGTTTTGTGGGTTCTTGGTTTGTCATGGGATGCCCCTATACCCCCAGATCTCAATGAAAAATGGTCAAAGTTCCTACAACAACTCCCTTTCTTAAGTGAACTTAGCTTACCTCGGTACGTTTCCTTAGCTGATGCTGTTCATATAAATTTACACGGATTTTGTGATGGATCGGAAACAGGTTATGGAGCCTGTGTCTATTTGCGCTGTGTAAGCTCTTCTGGAGAGATAAACATATATCTCCTAATTGCTAAAGGGCGAGTCGCTCCTCTTAAGAAAATATCCATTCCCAGACTTGAGCTCTGCGGAGCCCACCTTTTGTCTCAACTCTTGAACTATTCCAAGTCCATACTTTCGCAAAATTACCTAGTGAATGAAGTACATGCTTGGTGTGACTCATCTGTAGTTCTTTCATGGATAAAAACTGTACCCTTTCACCTAAAGGTTTATGTCGCAAATCGAGTCACAGAAATACAAGAGCTCACTCCTACTCATATTTGGAAACATGTCTCAACACACTGTAATCCTGCTGACATTGCCAGTAGAGGAACTCTTCCCTCATCAATGAAAGACAACCGTTTATGGTGGAACGGTCCCGATTGGTTATCTTTGGAGCAGGAGTCATGGCCTATTCCTCGCTTTATCCCTCTCGAAAAGGAGCAATTACCGGAACTCAAAGCCGAACCACTACCAATAATGGTAACCACCCAAGAACCTGATTTTCTTGTAAAGTTTTCCTCATGGTCAACCCTCCAGCGAGTCATCGCCTACATTTTACGATTCAGATACAACCTATCAAATCAAACGAAAGAATCAGGATTTTTAAAAGTTGAAGAGCTTGATAAAGCAACAGTAACTATTTGTAAATTGATTCAAAAAACAGTCTTTTCCGAAAATATTTCTCGATTGAAAAAGGGCAAATCTTGTTCTCCACAATTGGCGTCACTCTCTCCCTTCTCAGACGAGAGTGGATTGATTCGTGTAGGAGGACGCATTAGGCACTCTCAAGCGTCTTACGCTGCAAAACACCCAATTATCTTGCCTAAGTCGCACCATGTAACAAATTTGATCATTGATTATTATCATGTTAAACACTTACATGCAGGACCACACTACCTCCAAGGAATTATTTCTCAAAAGTTTTGGATTCTCTCCGCTCGAAGTGCAATCAAAAAAAGATTGTTTAAATGTATTCGCTGCTTTCGATGTCAACCTAAATTAGCCTCTCAGAAGATGGGTGATCTACCTGCAGTTAGAGTCACTCCCTCTAAGGTTTTTCACAATTGTGGAACTGATTTTTTGGGACCATTTATGGTAAAACCTAATAACTTACGAAGAACAAGTCCTGTGAAGATGTATATTTGTGTTTTCATTTGTCTGGCTGTTAAAGCTGTTCATCTGGAAGTAGTTAGTAGTTTGTCTACTGAAGCCTTTATTGCGGCGTTGTCCCGTTTTGTTTCACGTAGAGGCCTATGCTCTAATATTTTCTCAGATTGTGGGACTAATTACGTTGGGGCTGCATCAGAACTACAACGAATTCAGTCACTCTTAAGACAGAATGATACTAAACAAGCCATTAATAAGTTTTGTAATGAAAACCAGATCAAGTTTAATTTTATACCCCCCTCAGCACCTCACCAGGGAGGTTTATGGGAGAGAATGGTGCGGAGCATAAAACATCACTTCCGTCGGGTTGTTGGGAATCAACTTCTTAACTTCGAAGAGTTTCTTACCTTGTCTACGAAGATAGAAGCGATACTCAATTCTAGGCCGATTACAGCGCTGTCCTCTGACCCTTCGGAGGTCGACTACCTCTCACCTGGACATTTTCTTGTTGGAAGCCCTCTTCTCGCTCTTCCAGAGCCAACATGGGAAGGAGTACCCACCAATCGACTCTCAAGATGGCAACTCGTTCAAGCTATGTCTCAGCATTTTTGGAAGCGGTGGAAACAAGACTATCTCCATTCTCTACAGCAACGAGGAAAGTGGAAATCCCCTAAAGAAAACATCAAAGAAGGCGACCTTGTCTTAATCCACGAAGAGAATTCTCCACCCCTCAGCTGGAGGATAGGTCGTGTCACAGCTACATCCCCTGGACCTGACGGACTTGTACGAGTTGTACACCTTCGCACCAACAAAGGATCTCTCACTCGGGCTGTCACCAAGGTGTCACCCTTCCCAACAGAAGATTAATCCCAAATGTCATCATAACACCCATCAGATTTTAGTTTATGTTTCTCATTTTTTCAGTGAACCCCAGTGTGGTTATTCACGGGCGGGGGTATGTTGAGTTAATTTTGTATAGTATTTTTTTTGTTTGTACCAAAAACAGATGGCATTGATTTTGTTCTTTTTTTGTTGTTGTTAAATTCAAATTTTGCATGTGTCCAACAATGGATTATTAAAAGTGGCAAGTTAGATGAAGCCTAGAAGAAGATGAATAGTTGAAGTATATAAGAATGTACGACTAGCTGTTTAGAGAAAAACAACCCATCTAGAGGTATAAAGGGTAATGAAAATTCGGAGGCCCTCCAGAAAGTCGTCTCCTCTCATGTCTTGCTCGGGAAGTCAGTAAAGTCTCCTCTCATCATGTAGGCGGATCATCGTACTGCCGCGAGTTTGCTAAGTATAGCTACAACACTTGTGTCCCTCATTGTAAAGCGAGTCAATATGGAGGTACACCGTATTATATCTTCCTTTTGCTACAAAAATGCTCAGCAACCTAAATTATCGGTTGCTAATTTCTGAATCAATATATCTTCCTAAAATTATGAGTGAAGGTATCGTCCATCAATGGGTACTGTTTTTAAGAGGAAGTACGACGATTCACGAGAATGACAGAAGTAGACTTTTAAACTAAATTGAAATCGTATAGGTATGCAATGGTTGATAGTAATTAGATCATTGAAATCAATTGTTTAACAGAAATTAATCGATTTTTCTTAAACAAATGCCAATGTTTTTTCCATTGCACAAAAAGTTTATTAAAAAAAAAGGTTCAAAAAGTTTATATTATATTACAGTGGCTTCTTATTTTCTTATAAAGAGAAATTGTTAAATTAAATGTACATGTGCTGATACGGTCCTTCTGAGGCAACCAGATTACTTTCAATAGAGTTTGCAGAATTTTTCAGAATTTGAAAAAGCTTTGCGTTCACAGCTTTATTTTCCTCAATTGTCCTTCCCCATTAAAATATCACGAAAAAGCTAACAGATGGGTAGGGCGGAAGCAAGATGGAAGGAACTGCAATTGAAAGTATGGAATTACTTAAAAATTTATATTAAAGGAAGGAAATGTTTAAAACTAAGACTTTTTATTTCGGCTCAAGTTATTATTATTATTTTAGTAAGAAGTTCCCATAAAATGAAATTTAGTCGTATAAATTAGGACTAGTACTTTATTGGTTGAATACGAGTTAATGTCTGAACATTTTCTCCTGCGTTCTTTAGAATATTACAAATATATGCTTTGTTTGGTATTTTCTATCATATTTTTACCATAAAACCCTAGAGTTAACCTTAAAGCCTGAAGTGTAAATATAATCATACTGGAGGGAAACTGCTCTCATCCCACTGAGGGGTTGATCAAACAACCCTGGCCCTAGGTCCTCGTTACCATGTCGTACCATGTCTCCCACATCCTTTCACTTTATCAGCATCAACTTATGGTTTAAATATCGTGTTTATATACAACTAAAATATTTTTACCAGCACTAATTAGAATATTAACATGTTTTTGCTTGTTGAAAACCTAAAATTTTAAATTCGATGATTTCAAAACTCATCAAACAACACCAAAACTGTATTTTTACATTTTCTTTCTATGACTGACATAATGAACGTGATAATATACTAGCATTTAAACATATGTACAGGAGACCATCGCTTACCTATATAGTTTAAGGTGAACCCATGCCTTCACAGATTGGGAGAGGTTTTATGAGATAAACAAGAGAAATTAGGCTGAAGCGACAATGGAGACGTCACAGGGAGCGGTACAAAGGTAACGGAACAAAATCTCGCATCAAAGCTTCCACGTTTTCCTTAGGGCAACGATGTCAAAGGTTTGACCTTTGACCTAAAACAAGTCTTAAAACTCCACAATTGCTCTATTAGAGAACGCAGATGTAAAGTGGCTTAAAAGTATCTTAGGAGCATATGAAATTTGTAAAAATCTTTTAAAATGTGTGTTTTTTATTTAGTTTAATTTAATGTAATGGATGAAATATCAAACTGTGCCTTAAAAATGATAAATCTTAAAAATCATAATGTATTGGTAAAATGAATATATTCAAGAATATTTATGTAAAAATATAAGACATTTCGTAGTTAACCTAAACAATATGTATACATACTTGTCTTTTTGTATTTTCATATTATACTTTTTTTGCTCTCTGATCATTAGTTGATCATAATAATGAATTTTTATTCGTAGCTCTATAATGTGTTCAATTTTTAAAATTCCAACAAACTTCAAATCAGTAAACCTTTTTTAATCTTTAAACATTGAGCAAACATGTCAGAATATGTCTGCATGTCTGTGGATTCTCAGAAATTATTTTAAAAATGTTTATTGTGTGAATCAGTGATGATTATTTTTTTATTATATTTATGTTCCTTGGATATCTAAAAATTAAATGAGATCAATAATAATGTAAATATTTTCTATAATATTTTCGTCATGTAAAACATGTGATGTATGTGAAATAAAAGCTACAATTTTTGTTAAGACCAACTTTTGTATGTTTTCATTTATAACTTGAAGGTAATAAAAAAATAACATCTAAACCAGAAAATTGCTTTAAGTGACAGAATAACGAGAGGGTTCAGACAGATTCTCATTACTATTGGATACTTAGGTTATCTTTGATTTATTGCAATATAGTTTTTTGTTCTCTTAAATGAAAAATTGTACATTTTTCGTTAATTCACCTACCACTAATCTTTTTGGTAAATTCACTACGACTTCATAAATGTGCTGTTGCTCTTAAAACTGTTCCTCAATAATGTATACGTCCACTGTGGTTTTCCTTATCCGCTGGCAATCCGTTGTCTCTGTTGACTTTATCTCTTATCTGGTAACTATTGTATATATCTTCCCCATCGATATTTTCTGTATCTTATGGTTTTATTTGAAATGGAAACGAATATAAAATTGTAGGAAATACTGTTTATAACAAATGGTAATAATTAGGTTAGGCTAGGTTAGGTTAAAATCACGTTAACAACACAATTAGCATTGCACACCCATGACGGCGACGCGACGCCTTTCCTTACTTATTCTAACCTGACCTAACTACTACATTATTTTTAATGTTTTCCAAAAATCATATACCCATTTGAAGTTAAACTGTACAATATAGAACATGTTAGATCATGGAGTAAGATATCAAATAATTTGTTCACATTTAAAATGTGTGAAATCTGTATTATGTTTTTTTTATCTTTATAGAAATATTTTCCACTTAATTAAAGATTCTGGCTATTTATTATGATACACCCTGTCAAACTAAACGAAAAATTAAGTTCTGGTATTGAATAAACGAAATTGCAATAACAAAAGTAGTAGTAGTGAATTCTCGGAAAAGGTCCCAAAAATTTTCACTCAGTGAATTGGCCGAAGCATTAAAAATCCATCTTGAAGAACTAGGAAAACAACTGCTCAGTATGCGCTATACCATCCGGCATGTCTCTCGAGGAAAAACAATCGATTCTTTGTTACGTTACTCACTTTGTAATTTACCCTTTATAAAACTTACAAGACGTGCTTAAGGTGAAAAAACCTAAAATGGATGTTTCCATGGCAATGAAGACCTTAATGTTGGTTTAAGCTGTGATTCTCACACCACTAATGAGGTAGTTATTAATTACCATAGCAAACACGTATATAAGTACATGAATGATGTGCAAGAAATGTTATATTGAAACAAATATCATGAATTAGATTTAATTATTTTAAAAAACTTCGTTTTCTACAATTAAGTTCATTTTGATCAATAATAAAAGCAAAATAACCCCGTTGCAGCAGACCTGCATACTCAGCGAATTTTAAATTCAAAACAACATGTTTCAATCCAACATAGCGAGATTTGACAGGTGTATTAAAATTGGGTGGTTTTAATTCAATATTTAGTAGATATGAACTAGAAGAAGCTATTTACCAAGTTTTATCAAAATATGTTGAGAAATAACCGAGATAAAGAATATTACTTATTTCCCATAAGGTTAACATTGGGACAATGTACTGTGTTTACCACTTTCAATATCTCGGTAACCAATGGACATAGAGCAGTGATTCAAGATACTAAATTGTTTGTTTTTTTAGCTGAATCCAACAGTAACAACAAAAATTCGGTAAATTTTATTTTTCTCTCTAAAAAACTCAAAAAACCCATTTTTGGGGGTGTTTATCCCCCTTTACTCCCCCTTCCGGTGGTCCGATCGGGCTGGTTCACGAACTCGTCCGAGTGATTACCACTTTACACGTCTGTACCAATTTTAATTAAGATTGGACCATTTTTACGGCCGTTATCGTGCTAACAGACACATATATATATATATACATATATATAAAAATTCGAACGAATGGTGTTTTTTGCTTCTGGTGGCCCCAAAACGAAAAGTTATCATGGTCTCGGGCTTAGTTCTTACCATGAGACCTACGGTAATAGCTTCTTCCCTATAGGGGAAATTCGCTAATTCTTTCTTACTCTAAATTAAACAATAGATCTCCCTAACACTCCTAAGGTAGTTGAGAAAATGTATACTTTTAATGTTTTTTTAAATTTTAGACTTGAGACACCGATGCCGTTGCGATTTTTCTGAAGTATGTCCGTGACGTCCCTAGTTATATAGATCCAAGTGTCTCATCTTAATGAACCGATGGAATTTTTTTTTAATTAAAATCTAACAATGACCTCTTATTGCTGCACTTCTCTTATTTTTAAATAAATACCAAAACCAACGATCGTTGGAGTTATGCTAAAAACCAACTTACGGATACATGAACATCTTCAATATGAATATTCCCGTCGTAAATTAGGTAAGAGGCTAATTTTGGTAGCACTTATCTTAATGCCCGGAGTATTTCTAATAAGGAAAAATAAACTTAAACCACCCATGTCTCCGTAAGTGTATTTCAGATAAATAAAAAAAATTGAAAATAGTCTTTACAAACTACAAACGTTATCAAATACAGATTTTCCATAATGACAATTAAAATTATCCACCGTTTTGGAAAATCACAGCCATATTTTCAGATTTGAATCCACCAAATATTTAGTATCAATTTAAAGGGAAGTCCTCGATTAAAATGTCACTGTAAAAGCCCCAGATTGTCCGTTATATGTCATAGAAAAATTATTGTAAGAAAATTTTTCAAACCAAGAAAAAAGCATAAATGATTAATGAACCGTGTTTAACTAATGATGAATGTATGAGGAAAAAGTCATCTGATTTAGTTTTGTATGTACGTAGCCTAAATGTTAGCCAAAATCATTGTAACATTCAAGAGGAGTAATTGTACTTTCAGCGGAGACTTCATTAATAAAATTGACTGGATAGCCGAGTGGATAAAACGCTCACCTCATAACTTGAGGGTCGCCGGTTCGATTCCTGAGAGGATCAAAACTGGGTCCAATCGCCCTTTGTCATTGGGCTATGAATTAATGATGCTATCTAAGAAAAGGTCGCCGTTAGATGGTAACAAGACCCGGGTTTGGACCGTTCCCGATAAAAACGTTAAAAAATGCCACTGGCGTGAAATACACAAAATACACAAACATATATCATGAAAATTATGGTTTTAAAAAATTCAACATCGAGAAAAAAAATTAGTAAAGTAAGCAAAAGTAATTAAAGCAAGGGTATTGTATTTCGTCTAAAACGTAGACATTTCTTTTTATTGGGACATATAACTATGTCAGTTTTCATCATGGACTTTTAAGTTTGTAAATGATATTTTTTTCAATATAGAAATCCATATGGATTAATTTTAAAAATTACATATGTTTGAAAATGTAGCAATCATACATCGTATTTTGTTTTCTCAAAGCGCAATTATTCCGTCTGACTAATCGAGTTTTGATGTGTGCTGCTTTAACACAAGGCTGCCGCTCACTGACCCGCCGAGTCCGTTGTTGAGATCTGAGATGGGTACAAATTATTTTTAGCTAAAAACAGTTTGGAACTAAATTTTTGTAGTTTTCTCTGCGATTTTAGACCACGTTTTGATAGGGAAGGAAACACATTATTGATTTTTAATTTCCGCCGTCATGTTATTATTAGGCAGCAATGGGTCAAATGTCCATTGATTATACAAAAATTCATTTATTTTTTATGTCTATCTTTTATGTATTTGCTATTCTGATAAGCTAGGTAAACGTAGCCCCATGTTGTTCCTACATTTCATCGGAGGAGTTTTATGGAAAACGCCTGTCCATTTCATTCAAGCTGTGTACAAGTAGGTTAGGATTAAAATATTCGCAGATATTAATATAAAACCTAGAATCATATTATTTTTACAATCTACTACAGATGTTTGTTTAAATTGATGTTATTAATAATTTAGGGAACAAATTATAACAATGGTTTTGACGATTCATTACCTTCACTCATGAAGCATTAAAACGATAACCCAAAAAAAAGTTCAACTGTAAAGGAAGTTAATTAAAAGGGTTGCTAGAGTAAAGTATTATAATATTTAGACACGTTAAAAATATCATTCTAGCTATTTTCATGTGATATCTCATGATTAGATTTGAAAATTTTATCAAAACCCTTTAATTGTATAAATATTTAATCCAATGAGAACAATGTTTTTGAAAATAAATTAGTCGTAATGTTGAAGCAAGTTTTATGCAATAATTTAGGTCACAACATGACAAACTGTCAGAAACACTGAGGAAGCTACAAACGACAACCCCTAATAACATTCAACAGTTAATTAACATTTCCTAATCTTAGAGGCTATATTTTGTTGATAAGTTTTTCTATGTATTTTTTTAGGGCGAAACCAAAATAATCTTGTTTTACAGTTTTTAGCCTTCGGATTACCTGGGAATACTAAAAGTGGTTTTCAGTACCAGCTTCAACGTACTTTTTTCCAACGTACTCGTTGGCAATGGCATATATTTCTTTATTCCCTTGTTGAGTCCTCTTCAGGCCAGTTAAGGGATGGAAATGTTTGGGTCTCGTAATTACAATCAAAAATAAAAAGACATATTACATCCTACATATTCAAGTTGCTTACACGTAAATACGGTCACGAGCTTGACAAATATGAAAAAAATAAAAATAAAAATAATTGGGGAACTAACAAGCGGCACGGTCTCAAATGAAATCATACTTAAAAAATTACCTCATTTAAAAACTATTTCAGAATAATCATCGTTAGTATTTACTGTTGTTTACACAATTATTACTTTTCTCCTTTCTTAAAATCGTTATTATTTTCAAAATATAACAAAATAAAAATGCTGACGAAGTAGCTTAAAGTTCATAAAAGTGATGGTGGTTTATATTGTTTGAAAACGTGTTGATCTTAATTAAGTCGCTTTTATGTTCGACCGTTAGGACATAATGAGTACCATAAAATAATACGATAACATAAATCTTGTATGATGTAATGTGGTAGAGGTAGAGGTTTAATAATTTCAGGTTTTGCTAAAATAATTGCATTGCCCTAATTTGTATGTTACCTCACTTTTTTTTATCATTGCTGTTAAGGCTTCAATAAATTATATAATTAATTCGTAACAACTATATATTACAGTTAAAGTTTTAAATTTTTTACTATTTTTTTAAATGTAGTTTTTAAAATCTGTTAATATGTTTAGTTGAAAATTTGTTTTCATTCTATATTGTTTTAGCAAATTTCCTTAAAGGAATAAGCTATTACCGTAGGTCTCATGGTAAGACCTAAGCCCGAGACCATGTTAACTTTTCATTTTGGGGCCCGAGAAGCAAAAAACACTATTCGTTTGAATTTTTGTGTATATATATATATGTCTGTTAACACGATAGCGGCCGTAAATATTGTCCGATCTTAATGAAATTTGGTGCAGACGTGTAAAGTGGTAATCACTCGGACGAGTTCGTGAACCAGCCCGATCGGAATACCGGAAGGGGGGGGGTTAAGGGGGGTAAACCCCCCCCAAAAATGGGTTTTTTGAGTTTTTTACATAGAAAATAAAAAAAATCCAATCTTTGCTAGCATTATTGAATTCAGCTCAAAAAAAAATAAACAATTTAGTATTTTGAATAACTGCTCTATGTCCATTGGTTTCCGAGATATTGAAAGTGGTAAACACAGTACGTTGTCCCAATGTTAACCTTATGGGAAATAAAGAAAATTCTATATCTCGCTTATTTCTCAACATATCTTGATAAAACTTGGTAAATGGCTTCTTCTAGTTCAGACCAACTAAATATTGAATTAAAACCACCCAGTTTTTATATACCCGTAGCAGCAAACCTGCATACTCATTCCCCATGTTATTCTTATGGAGCTTACAAAAACATGTTGAATCTCGCTATGTTGGATTGAAATATGTTGTTTTGCATTTGACATTCGCTGAGTATGCAGGTCTGCTACAACGGGGATATTTTTCAGTATGTAATTTTATCTAAACACTGATAAAATACTGATTAGATTTTGTGGAATTTTGATATTTTAACTTTCTTCTAACTCATAATGTTACAATAATTAGTTTAATATTAAACGTTGGAAACCGAAAAGCGCTTACATTTTTTTCTCCTTTGCCTCATTTCTATTTAAATAACATCTTTCAAACCGAGCAGTTGCTTAAAAAGTTAATGCAGAGCCGATTTCGTTTTCTTAAATATTTTATTTTTATTTTCTTTTTGTAGTTTGTATTGTTCAAACTAATACAGTGTTCATTTCCTTATCAGGGTGGTCCTTATCAGGTTATATAAAGTACAGTGTATTTTAAAAAATAACTAAAATGGCTAAAATGGTTATTTATCTGCTCTTTCTCCCTGTTAAACAAGTATTAATGAAGAAAGTATTTTTGTCGTCAAAATTTTAGATTTTTGCTGTTAGGGGAAAAATTAAAAGCCGTAAATTCAAAGGCCAACTTTATCTTTGCCGTATTAAGATAACAAATGGCAAGTCACAAACTAAATACATAAATGTGTTAAAGTTAAATAACAAATATGGGGACGATATCATAACGTGAATATTTTATTAAATGCGTACAAACAAAAGTCATTGTAAATGGAACAATTTAATGAACAATTAACAGAAGGTTAGGATGAAATATTTGAACTTCAGATTTGAGCAAGGTAGACACAAGATCGGTTTAGCTATACTTCAGCCATATTTTTGTTTAAAGTTTTAATAAGGCTGTCCTCTTATTCTGCACTTGCTAAACGTTTACGATTTCATACATGTCCCTGTTTCGTATCTTTTAGTGAATTTCCTTAAAGGAATAAGCTATTACGGTAGTACTCATGGTAAGACCTAAGTCCGAGACCATGTTAACTTTTCATTTTGGGGTCCCCAGAAGCAAAAAACACCATTCGTTCGAATTTATATATATATATATATATATAAATACAGACATATATACATATATATATATGTCTGTTAACACGATAGCGGCCGTAAATATGGTCCGATCTTAATGAAATTTGGTACAGACGTGTAAAGTGGTAATCACTCGGACGAGTTCGTTAACCAGCCCGATCGGACCACCTGAAGGGGGGTAAAGGGGGGTAAACACATATGTTGGATGGATTAACATATGTTGTTTTGCATTTGAAATTCGCTGAGTATGCAGGTCTGCTGCAACGGGGGTACTTCACTATATTCTTGTAATAATACACATGAATGAAGTATCAAGTATGTTAAGCAAATTACGAGGGCGGCATAACGTTATAACGTTAAATGATACGTCACAAGTTTTAGTAATTTATTTAGCAATTTGGGAATCAGTTATTTATTTAATTCATTATTAGAGTTATATTACTTACTTTGAGGTAATATTTAAAAACTCCTGGTAAACCTGTAATATTTTTAATTTTAATACATTAAAATTTTATTGACTGGGATGTTAATCGTACCTAAAATATATGCCTTAAACAAAAACTTATATTAATAAAAAACCGTTCTATAACATTCATTTATTTAGTAATTTCCCAGTAATGTCGATGTATCTGTAGGAATTCACACTTCATGTTTATTGTATCACTGTTGTTTGTCTCTTAACATGATTTGTTTTCTTTCACTAAAAGCTTTCTCTTGTACAAATTCCCTTTGCCTTTGTAACCAATTCAAGATGGCTTTTAAGCCCAGTACATAATTACGGACGTGATCTGTCAAACACAATATTTACAGCTGTTATTTATTGGGCTAAGAATAATCCCCAAAACATGTTGTGTGTATTTAATGAACCTTACAATAAATTTTACAAGCACAGTGCGTAACTGAATATTATGGGGGGGGGGTTTAAACTTATTACTCACATATGAGATTTTGCTTTCCTCTAAATAACCTAGGTTTTGATTGATATATTCACTTATTAAAGGCAAATAGAGCTCAAACTAGTGATTTATATGGTAAATAAATAACTGACTAAAATAAAATAATAAAGATCAATCTGGTGCAACTAGCTGAATAGCTGCTTAGTATGCGACGTATCAACTAGCATTTCTCGAGGAGCCAGCCTTGATTCTCCAGTACACCTCTCAGTTTTTAATTTACTCTTTATAAAAATTAAAAAAAAAAACACTCTCAACAGACGTACACGTGTTCTCATAGGTTGGGTTTCTCATAAGTTATAGCATAGATCTCATTTGAAGGGCCTTAGTAATATATAATATATCTTTAATTGGGTGTTCATTAAACATTTTTACATATTATATTTCTCTGTTTAATGTTTTTATTTTTTTTATAATTACTATTCGGAATTAGATTCGATTCCTATATGTCTATGCAAACAGTCAGGTAGGGATTACCTTAATTTTTTTAGTAAGTCTTTGACAACATTTTTTTTTTAATTTAAAGTGCTATAAATTTTGAAACACCCATCCGTAAATCGTGTGGGGTTTCCTCTTAGTACAATGCACGCCACTTCACTGACCTAGTTTTGATGTGTGATGTTTTGACACATTGTGGCGCACTGGAGCGGCTTGGTTGAGAACTGTTCGGAATACATATTTCCTCTATGGTTTTAATTGGTATCACATTTATTTGGTAATTTCCGTTACATTACCCTTGATTTGATGTTTCTTCTCTATTTTAGGATAAAATATATCCTGAGGTTGGATAGTTTTACTATCTTGGTTATCATTAGTGCTACTTAGTGAAACATTTAGCATATTATTGTTGTAATTTGATTGTTACATGTTATAATTAATTATTAATCCTTCTGTTATAATAATTATAGCATGGTTTATACTCTGATTATTTTGAGTTATTATACTTTAAAAATAATATTTTAATTTTCTATAAAAACTTACTGATGAATATTTCACAATAATCCAATTATAAATTAGTTGAAAATTTATCTGATACTTGACAAAAAAAAATAACGTATTGCATTCAAATAAAAAATAGCGTCAAACTTTTATATACAGCATTAAAAGATCCTGGTAATAGACAATGCTTACCCAAACTTATTAAGCCATTGATATAATAATCGTAACGGCTTAGCCTTTGAAACAATTTCAATAAAAATCGGTGGAAGACAAATGTGAGCTGGTTCACATCGTAGACTTTGAAGAATGTGGACGAGGCATGTTGATATTGGACCTCAGACACCTCATGATAGTAAATCTTATACGGTTGTTGTTTCAACCTAGCTTTTTCATTCAGCAAGTGAGCAATTTCCACGCCTTATCGGTTGCCTCAATAAGTAGATTAACATTTAGCAACATAAGTCAACATTTTCGAGAAAACCATAGAGTATAAGGATTGACGACTTAATTTTAATTTAGTTTTTTATAACTCTTTACATAGTTCGATCTACTCTCTACGCTCTACTCATTGATTTTCTATATTGCATAACATAAAATTTTACTTCTCAATATTATTTAGGAAAAAAGAAAAAAAAAGTTTAAAAATATCTGGCGTGTTTATATGGTTGGTGTTTTATCACCGTCCGCGCAAAAATTGTCATTGCAATTTATTTCCAACGTAACGTACGCACTTCACAGTTATACACATAGTTGCACAGCTTATACTGAGGTGGCGTTCATGTTACAAATTGGGTTGAGTGATATCCGGGGAGCCGTCCATTAGTTGATGAGCCACATATCTACACAAGGCCGTGATGAGATTACACCCCAGTGACGTCTCGGCGGCGCGGCGATAGCACGAGGCTAGGCGGCGGCAGGCAACACTCAACTGGTATGTATACTTGGAATAAAGAATTATTTTACTTTCGGGCCAGAAACATTTTGCTAAGAGGGACCTTTTTATAGTAATTTTTTACGACAAAGTTGCAAACTAATAGACCTGAAATATAGCGTGTTTTAAAATCAAAACGTATTTTTATTTGAAATAGTTATGATAGTATTTAGAGTGAAAAGTGGGTCTTTCTCGCTTGAACTAAACACTTACCGCGACGATTTTAGCGAAAGTGAGAAAGATACTTTGCACGCGAAATAAATACAACATTTTTCCTACAACTGCATTTTTGGATTCCCAAACAATAAATGCAATCGCAATTAACGTCCATTATTGCGGAATGCGCCAATATAATTTTGAGGTTATAAACAAGTCGAACTCAGTTGAAACAAAGCATTCATTATCTCATTTTCCCCTTTCAAATTTAAATAAACTTCATTACGACAATTTCTAATTCAGGAACCGACCATTTTTTAAGCGCTTCCAAGTTTAGGTTATATTACAATAAGGATAGGAATCAGTTAAGGGTCTCCACGAGTTAGCTCGAGTTACTGGCGAGTCTCATGCTTGGATAGCTCGAGGCTTCGACAATCCTTGATAGCAAATTGAATGTTAATTGATTCAGAACATCGCTACCCACCCACCGTGAATAAACAGATGGTTAGTGCTGTAAATATTTTTAATTTGGATTTTTGTACTCTGAAACTGAGCTTCTAAATGATTCAAATATTACTGAAGCTGAAATGAATTAAAACTCAATTAAATTTATGAGATGCACTTTCTTTTGTTGTTCTTTAAAGGTGAGGAACCCTTCATGTTTATGTTGTATAAATCACATAAATTCATGTATTTTCCATTTATTACTAGTTTTTAAATTATTAATTTCACGCCTTAAGGCCAAAATGTCAAATTTAAAACTAAAGCGATTTACGGAAAAATGGAACAAAAAACAGTATCTCTGTTATTGAAATTAATCAAATACGTTTCGATTTATTTGCCTGGCTTACCCTACTTAACCATAAACAATTTTGAACATTTATTTGGTAAATTCTTGGCGGTATTTTTTATTTGTGATGGAGGTTTGTATTCAATATTTTGGCTACTCAATCTTATATTTGGTATTGATACTTTATGTCTTAAACATTTTTTAAAACTTGATTTTCTTTCCCCTATTTAAAATCATTGATCCGAAGAGAAAATTATAGTAAACAATTCCAAAGCTGCTATTTTCAAAGCACCAAAACAAAGAACTGTGAAGTTACAGCAGTGATAAATGGATTCATGAAGTGTTTTTATCATTTGCATTAATATTAATAAAAACAAAATTTAATGCATTTATATTTCTTCAACCGTTTTATTCCAAATAAATTAAATTCGAGGGCTGTATAACATAAAATATCTAAAAGCATTAACCATAATGAGCAACAACAATGAGCTGAAAAATATATTAGACATGAGAGTTATATTTAAATTATATACTCAAGACATGCTCCATATCACAGCGATAAAGTTGTAAGTCAATATGTGCGTTGGGGAATTCAAAGATGTAAATGAACAATTATTACATAAAAGTGCTTAACACATGGACAAATTAAGAAATCTTTATTCAAGCCAGGCTGTCTTTAATTAATGTAAAAGAAAAATATAACGTTAATTAGATCGAAGCTATTATCAGTTTAGAAAAAAATCCTTATTGAAAATTGCTTCTTATTTTAAGGAGTATTCACAATTATGGCCAGATTTAGTTACGACGAATGCTATTATGAGTGCCTGTTAGAGGCCAAAACCACTCCTCCTAAATTGGCTATCTGATTTGCAGTCCTTAATTCAATTCTCGATTAAGTCTGAAAAACTAAGTCTGGAAAAGCTAAAATATTTTTAGTGGACGATTTTTCACTAAAAAGTCAACAGCTCGGCAAAAAAGCTGTTGTTGCCGAGTCACTAAGAATTAGAATATGTATCCTACATGTAATTTACTGTGGAAAAGTTATTTTCTTTGTCACTATATTGACTGCAAGATTGGCGGAGTAAGGGAATAAAAGCCACGATCGGCTACATAGAAAGGGAATTAATGGTTACATTCCAAGAAAATTTCTAGTACCGAAAAAACATTCATGCTATTAATTGGCTAAACAGACCTTTTAAGGTACGGATATAGATCATTATAATAACATAAATTTCCACCATATCCAGTCGTCACACTTAATATAATTTAATATTTCTAGTGCTCCAGCGAACGACACAGATTACCTCATATAAAAAAGTTTGATATTAAATCTGCTCTAGTTTTAAGTAAGAATTTCATTTTGATACGAAGTGTAAATACAAATCCATTCAAGTAAATTGGAAAAAATGTTTTTAGGATAACGGAACACATGTTAGAACAATAATTTTAGCAAGATCATAAAGAAATGCAGACTGAAACTATAAGTTTAAAATTTGTAACATCACCCAGTTTATCCACCCTGTCAATTACATCACGTCATGTTTAGGACAAGTCTTAAATATTAATAAAAAAACCACTTAAAATCCAAGAACGTATAACTTTTTGGGTGTTAGGGTTAATGGGAACTTAATTTAGGAAGAAAAGTGATTATAACCACCCAGAAACACATGGTGAAGGTTTTTAATGGATGAATAACCACTTTGCCAGCCGGGGTGGTCACCTAAGTGAGTTGTTTTAATATGTTTGACTTTGATAAAGTTCTACATAGGTCCTTCTAAAAAAAAGCTTTTTAATTCCAAAAAACTTTTTTTCAATAAATGCAAGCGACGGATCTAATAACATACATATTTTTAATCTTACCTTACCTTTGTTATACCTCTAGGTGTCCCCAAGGTACTCTGGGCCTGGGCTCAGTTAGTAAACAACCAATAACAAACAATATGTTTGTTAAGCTTGTTATGTAATAACAAACAATATGTTTGTATGTTTAGGCTTATGACCTACGTCGCGTCGCAGTGGCCCTCGTTCTTGCAAGCGCGCCGTCTGCTTAAGTCTGCCGATTAGTCAGTCTTGCTTTATAGTGCTAGGCCCTTCTAGAGACAACATCTTAAACACCTAGATGAAATCTATTTCATTTTTTCAATACATAGAAGTAACAGATCAAATGCAATCAATAAGCAAATGCTTACTCGACGTGCTTATTCTTATTCTATGAGTTTTAAATGCTTACCTTTTAAAGGGGCCCAAACCCCATAAGGTTTTAGCCTCATCAAAATCGCTTCACTTGCTCTTTCGATCTTGCATCCAGTCGACTTCACTTCCCTTCGTCTCTCTGATATACGGCTTGGCCCTTCCCTGTAAAATTTTCCCCGAATTCCAGGCCACTCTCCTCGAGTGCTATCGCTTTTATCGCCATCCCCTATTATCTTCCTGTCCCATGGCCTGCTTACTGGACTACTTTTGATTTTTTTACCATACCTGGGAGTTTATATAACTCTAATTGTTTTCGATGTTTCGGATCCTATTCTACAAATAATAAATGAGAGTGGATTTAACTTGTAAAACTTTCTAGAACATTTTTAAAATGCAAGTTCTTTTTAAATGCAATTAACGTTTTAAGGATAAAATAAAACATAGAACATGAGTTGAGATAAATACTGGGCATAAGCTTAATCAGTAAAAAAAATGTTAATAAAGTAATTCTCCTAAAGGTAGTCCGAGATATATTAATCAAGGGTTCTAAGCACGTCGTAGGAAGAGATCAAGAAACCTTTTTAAAGTATCAAGTAGAACAAAGTATGCCTACTTAAGAGGGAAATAGCCACTGACAACAGGTGCAGAAAATAATAACAAAATACTGTTTTCTCTGCGATCGATTAAGACAAAAAAACGTATGCCCGAGGATGATGGGCGTTAAGCACTTTAGTAGAAATGGAAAGGCAACCGACCGACTATGGAGGTCAATTAGTTAATCGTTGGTCGGACCAAAACCCATGCACAATAACAGTTGCCTAGGGATCCAGTCAGTGATAATATGGTTTACTGAGTATGGTGGTAAAGGGTAAAAAGCTTAGACTCTAGTGTAATTAACTATTAAATACTATTTAAATGTAATATTTGGAATAATATTTTATAAACCATTCCTTAAACGATTCAACTCATTATTGTTATTTCATAACAGCATTAAAGAGCTTTCGTAACTTATACTGCGAACTACAATCATTCATTTATTAAATGTTTTAAAGAAAATTGCCAAGTCCAAGAGTCGTAGGTGGAACGAGCAGCGCAAATAAAGGAGTCAAAGCTCCACGTGCAAAAGATTGATGGTTTCTATGGTGAAGCCATTACTTTATTGTTTCAAACAAAATAACCAACTACAGAAATATCACATCCCTAATGACTACGTTCTTTAATGAAAATTTATTTAAAGTATTTGAAATTTAAGGATTTAAAAACAAAAATGTTGAATATTATTATTTTTTTATAACTATTTATCCACTAAAATTAGATTAGTAAAAAAATTATTTCAAGTTTATAAGAAACGAGAGTATTATTTCCGGTTGCTTATATTCAAGCCACGTATCTCTCTTGAACGAAGTGTATTTGTTGCAGTATCATTCTAAACACGTCTTGTAAAAGTTGAAGTTAACGAAGAGTAAATTACAAACTGAGTAACGAAACAAGGAAGCAAAGTTTCGAGTTCCCCGGGGACACCAGTTCTAAATCTCTTGAGATAATTTAAAACCTATTTTATATGTTGTAAAATATATATAAAAAACACAATTCCTTAAAAAATTAACTATACTGAATCAGCAGGATACTACTTGTTGCGAATGAATCATGACTGTTCGGCTTTGCATAAAAGGTTTCAGTTGATAAATTTCCAATTTTTTCAAACATTAAAAATTAATTAGTGTAATAAAAGTTGTAAGGAAATTTATGTGATATAATATTGCTCATAAGTATTAAAATGTTATAATATTTCTTAATCTAAAATTCAAGGCTGATGTATCAAAAAACGTCTGCCTGCTTTAACTTACTCTTAATAAGCTGTAAGTTAAAGCAGGCAGATTATTTTTTATTTAAAACATTTTTTCTAATTTTTTTATATTAGAATTAAAAAACGGTTCAACATTTCGAATCCATTAAATTGACTTCTTGGCATTATCCTTCTTAAATTTAGTGTACATGACAACCGTATGAAGTGGACAAATCATATTGAATTTTTAACTTCTAATCTTAGAAAATATGTTTTCGTTTTCGGGAAATTAAGAGATATTCTTGATGATAACGAAATAAAATTAGCATACTACGCATACGTTCAATCTTTGTTATCTTTTGGAATAATTGTATGGGGCGGGGCGTTTTCATCTGTTCTTCAACCCCTTGTTATCCTTCAAAAACTGATTATTAAAGTTGCATTTAACAAAGGCTTTCACTACCCGACAGAGGTACTTTTTCAAGATGTTTCCTTGCTTAGCGTAAGACAGTTGTTCATAAAAACCTATTAACTTTTATTTATAAATATCAAGGAACTATTTTTACCAACGTTACTCATCCATATATTACCCGTTATTCACAAAATATTGGCATCTCTGCAATTCAGTTAACAAAAACTTATTCCACGACTAACTCTTCTTATATATCTTGCATTTTGTATCGTAATCTGATGTCCAATTCTCAATTGAATAATATTTTTTATTCTCCTTCAATCTTTTCATTTAAAAAGCGTGTCAATGAATAGTTATTGCAATTAGGGATTTCTAATTCAGAACTCATTATCACAGCAGCTTACAGGCAGACCTGACCCTACTAACTCTTCCACTGCACTTCCACTGTACTTCCACTGCACTTGACTCTTGATCCCCCCCCCCATCACCAACTGATAGGAAATGCTTAAATCGTCCTTCTCCGCGATACAAATTGCTATTTGTCTTCCATTCTGCGCATGCCCAAACTCTTCTGCACAACCCTTTTTTCCCTCCAAAAGATATATTACCATATATATTCATAACAGCACATAACAAAGCACATAAAAGTTAATCATAGGCTTTCTTATAGCGACTAGGCCTACGCACAGGCAATCTGCCCATGTAGGCTTATTTCCATGATTTTTTGTTTTAGTTGTTAGAAAAAAAGTGTATATTTTGTCATTTTATATTATATTTGTATTAATTGATGTACTTTCTGGAAATAAAAAAAAATTTGAATTTGAATTTGAATTTGAACTCATCAACGTAAAATTAATTTACGTGGATGGTAAAAATTACAGCTTTTGAATTGACCATAAGCAGTTAAATATAAAAAGATTGTTCATTAATATATTTTACTTTTTACCACTTTTAAGGGGTACATGTGTATATTAAGTCCATTGGTCAATTAGAATGAATTAAGTTATTTGTACGGTTCATCTGTATATATATATATATATATATATATATATATATATATATATAAATAGTTCTGCTCTTAAAAGTTATAAAATCGAAATTAGGCTATAAATTTATCCTATTTTTTCAATCAATCACTTATTGTTTTTAGTGTATGTTTTTATTAGATAATCTCAAGTGAACAAATTTCACAATTGCTTTTCCGGAAAAGGCAAATAAATAAATTCAAGAGGATTGGGTAAGCAGGGCGCAATTGTCCGTAAAATTGGAAACCTCGTTGTTTGGATCATTGCATTCCACCAAGAACGATTCAGGGACAGATTTTAATCTGTCCGCTCCTCGTTCCCTCTTTCCAGGCTCCCTCGTCCAGGGATTTCTCATTCTGGGTTGACAACATTTCAAGAATTTTTGGGTCTTCGGGAGCATTTCTTTAGGTTTACTTAAACGATCCTCTGGTATTTGCTATCCTCTTTTCTCCAGAAATGGACATACTGAAACCTTTTAATGTTTTATTCTTTTAGGTTTTACAAGAAAAAATATACAACTTAATAAAATTTATTGTTTTTATTTTGTAAGAGTTACATAAATATTTATTGTATTGTTAACTAATTCGTGAATTTTCTTTTAATTGTAACTAAAAATATTTGTTTTAACTTTTGTCCGTTTTCATGTTTTTGTTTTATTTTTTTAGAGTTACACATAATTTTATTACGTGGACGTGTACTTTTTATCAGTTTTTAAAACTCAATTGAGAATAGCTTTACTAACTATTATAACTTTTCTAAACGTAGTTATTAGGCAATTATAACTTTTTAGACAATTATAACAATTATAATATTTTCTAAACCTAGTGAATAGATTATGTAATTTTTCCTTGACATAATAAAGTTTACACCTAGGAAGATTTCTAAATAAAATATCAATGCAATGTAGATTGAAACACAAAAGACACAATTAACGAGAATTTTTTTATATTTTTGGCAAGGTATACATTTTAATGCTTGATTTTTTTATCTAAGTCCGACAAAGTACATCTTCTTACTTATTACCAAACGATTAAAAATATATATTTTGGTCTTAAGTACAGCCAACCAGTAAAAACCATAAATGCATTAAAAGCCATTTCACAGGTGCTTTGAGAATTTGTCCCTATGAAAACATAAAAGGGAATCACTCGAGCAAAGATTAAAAGCATTTAACAAAGTGCCACCGGTTCACACGTTAAGCGCGTTTACACTCGTTGAAGTAAAAGGCGTCAAAAGTTCATTAAAGAGCCTTTAAACTCGAATCACACGTTCTGGTTAGCATATAAACATCCAAAAATATAAATTTAGCAAAAGAATTTTTCAACTTGCTTTTATGTCTGAACATATGCAGTAGAAACCATTATGTCCGTTTTGTCTTTAGAAAACGTTGATGCAATGCTGAAGAGATGTTTTTAAAATCTTGACTAATAATAAACTTTCATTCATGCCACTGGTTGCCACACATGGTTATCTAGGACTTCATTATAACTGGCGCCAATTCTTGGGGCCCACACCGTCCATAAGACTAATGTTAATTTTAGCATTGGTCTTATGGACGGCGTGGGTCCCAAGAATTGGCGCCAGTTATATTATGGTATCGCTCGTCCACAAACAATGCAAGGGTTTTTATAATATAATTACTAATGTTTACGCTAATGCCTATCGTTATCTTTTTATAACATATATTATTTTTGACAGTTTTTGTGTTTATATTCTTAAATTACGTACTAAACTTCTTCATCTAGGATATATGAAACTCTGAAACAGTAGTTATCAGACACTGTGGGATTTCTTTCATTCAGGAAATTTCTCAACACCAATTATCAGATTGAATTTTTCGTTTTTAAATTATAATATTCATTACGTTTTCCTGATCCACACACATATAAAGAAATGAATTATCTTAATAAGCTTTTAGATTTATATAATAATTTTATAAATGAACTTAGATACAAGCATTAAGTATTAATTGTTTACAAAATATTATGGACGCTAATGAAGTATTAATTGTTTACAAAATATTATGGACGCTAATGAAATATTACCATACATCGCAACATCTTTATTTTTCTGGGTTTTACAATGGATTTTAAGAGTAAATTATTATTATCAATTTTTTAGCCCATGAGCTGTACGATTAAAATATTGCAAGACTTTAGTACTTACGGTGTAACCGTCAGGACAGCTCAAAATTATTTAAACATGAAGAATCATTTTGAGCTGTCCTGACGGTTACACCGTAAGTAATAAAGTCTTGCAATATAGTAAGGCATTGATTAAATATTCTTTAGAGTCATTGACCTTTTTGTACAGCAGAATATGAACTTTTTTATTTATTAAGTTTTGAATAACTAGTTTTTCTTGAGATAAGGTTTTTAATTTTTATGTTCTATAATATATTTGGCATTTTAGAAGGAAATATTAATTAAATAATGCACTATTCAAAAATATAGTATGTACAAACAATTTCCTGTCATTTATTTTGATAAACTGTTTTTATCATCTAAACAAAAATATTTAGAGTTATTTTAAATGCACGTTTTACTTGTTTGAAATTAATATAATTATTAAATACGTTAAGCTAATAAGTATGTGTTTGGCAAATTTGCGTTTGGCATATTCTTATGAAATATGTTTTTTACAAAAAGTAGAAATATAAGCCGCAAATATTATCAATCCAACATCACTTATTGAACCTCTGACGATGTAGGTGTAAAATATTGCTAGAAAATGAGCTAGGACTATCAACTACGAAGGTTTATCTCCTCTCCGGCCCTGCCAGATTGCCTCACATAGCGGCTTTGATACGTGTGTCAAAGAGTCAAATGCCCATTCGGAAGATAGTGGCTAGTTAATTATTACTGCTTTCTCAAAGATGTGTGCAACTATAAATAAATTACTTTCAGATCATTTATATTTAATGATAAGTGTTTCATTTTCAACATACAGGATAAGATTCATAAATTGAAAAAGTATTAACAAGTCATATTATGTATTAAGGTTGCCCTTGTTATATCCTGTTATATCCCTCCTTATATCCCTTGTTATTAACAAGTCCTTGTCATATCCTGAACTCATGCTGTGTTATATAAAATAAAATATATATTATTACATGAGTTAAACACGGCATGTCATACTAAAGGTGTTTGATTTTATGTAGATAACAGAAAATGGTTATAGGGGTGTTTATTTGTATTATTAGCGAATTTCCCCTATAGGGAAGAAGCTGTTACCGTAGTACTCATGGTGAGACCTAAGCCCGAGACCAGGATAACTTTTCGTTTTGGGGCCCCCAGAAGCAAAAAACACTATTCGTTCATTTTCATATATATATATATATATATATATATATATATGTGTGTGTGTGTGTGTGTGTGTGTGTGTGTGTGTGTGTGTCTTTAAGCACGATAACTCGCGTAAAAATGGTCCAATCTTAATGAAATTGGGCATGGATGTGTAAAGTAGTAACTATTAGGACGAGTTCGTAATCCAGCCCAATCGGACTACCGGAAGGGGGGGTAAAGGGGGATAAACCCCCCCAAAATGGGTTTTTTGAGTTTTTTACATATAAAAATAAAAATAATCCAATTTTTGTTGCCACCATTGAATTCAGCTAAAAAACAAACAATTTAGTATTGAATCACTACTCTATGTCCATTAGTTACCGAGATATTGAAAGTGGTAAACACAGTACGTTGTCCCAATGTTAACCTTATGGGAAATAAGTTAAATTCTATATCTCACTTATTTCTCAACATATCCTGTTAAAACTTGGTAAATGGCTTCTCCTACTTCAGACCTACTAAATATTGAATTAAAACCACCCAGTTTTAATATACCCGTAGCAGCAAACCTGCATACTCATTCCCCATGTTATTCTTATGGAGCTTACAAAAACATCAAATCTCGCTATGTTGGATTGAAATATGTTGTTTTGCATTGGAAATTCGCTGAGTATGCAGGTTTGCTGCAACGGGGGTATTTTAACTCTTCTTGAAATAAAGTTTGTTATTTATATTTTATTTGTTTATTTAAAATATAAATAAATCAAAGTTAAGCCAAATCTTATGACAAAATATTTAATGAATGATCAGTGATTGGACAGTTTGTCATCTATAATGGAAAAAATAGTAAAGGAGTTTCGTGTTGTTTATTTAGCTGTCATTTGAGTATATGCCAGCATAAATCAAGCTATACCTATTAGTATAGTTATGGCTTGAGAAAATGGCCTAATATTTTTAATTAATTCTATGCTAAATTCTAAAAACTGATATTAGTTTGTCATAAACACTGTTTCATGTTCCTGGAGGCAGAGAAAAAAATAGTAAATATTTGTGAATCAATATTTTCTTAGTTGTAGGCGAAAGTTATCGAGATCGGAATTTTCGCTGCATATGATGGATTAATGTTCTTGATTTCTTAAACAGTAGGCCTATAGTTATATTCAATTATAGTTAAATGTTCAACCTACTTTTTTATGCTTACACATGAAAATAAAATAAAATAACTATTACCTTCAATATTTTGTTTCAATGGTTTATACAGTGGAACCTGGATAATTCGAACTTGTATAGTTCGAAATATTCTTTAATTCGAATATTTTTCTTGGTCCCTGGCATTTTATATCCAAACAATGCTAAAAAATCGTGGATAATTCGAATTTTATTTTGGATAATTCGAATTTTTAGGTTCCAAATTAAGGTACATGAATTTTATTCCACGACTGGAAATAGTTAAAAATTCATTGAAAAACACGTTTTACTATGATGTTCATTAAAAAATTAACGCCAGACCTATGCCGTGTCAGGTTATGGTCAAATGACTCATCCCTTCCACCTCCCAGGCTTCCCATCCTACCCCAACATCGCTTGTAACTCGACACCAATGACACCAATAATGTTAACTAAACAGTACAGAACGCTGACTGAGGTTCGGAAAAGGGTTGCGCTCGCCGTGACAGCGCCACTAATCTTTTTGCGCTTGATTCTGTGTAGAACGGCTCCCGGCAGACGAGCCATGCGCCAGACTTGATGCGAAGTTTTCTATGTCGACACAAAGGCTACTCAACACTGCGACCCCCTTCCCTCCCCTACCTGCCAAACTAACATCCGAATTCCAGTGCAGCATTCCGTCGTTTTCGATCGTCCCTCAAACTAAGTGTTTTTTTTTTATTTGTGCAGTGTCTTGTTTTTAAGTGTTAAAACGTTTTTACGTAACATTAAATAAGTGAAGTGACCATGTCGACAAAATCTCGGACCTATAAAACACTCACTTTAGAGGAAGTCAATGAGCGTGCAATTGTCAATGTTGCACGAAGTTAAGTTGGTAGCCTGTATAAAGTTCAGAAGTAGCAGAACGTACTGTATTTTTTCTAGCAGAAATGTTTCTTTGTATTATCGTACGTCGCGTCGTACGTAGTTTATACTTTAGGGTAGTTATTTCTGTTTTATGATTACTGATTTTGAACCCTTATAATTAGCGTTTGTTGATGAATTTATTCTTTTAGAGTGTCAATTTCATAAAGAGGTTAAATTCACAATGTGAAGTTTTAATGTTTTGGCCTCATTCTTTAGAACTTCTTTAATTCGAATTTATGGATAATTCGAAGTTTTTAGCTGGTCCCTTGAGGTTCGAATTATCCAGGTTCCACTGTAGCACCAATGTTTCGACTGTTTAGCGACTAATACTGAGATACAAATAACTCCAAGTAATTGACTTAAATTTAGAATATAGGCATACAGAATTTTGGAAATTAAAACTGACAAAATTAATTTACATACCTTTATTTCCAATACAATTACGTCATTAGCAATGGATCATGTCGGCATTCACGAGGCAGCTGGCGAGCAGGTCCGACCCGACGGACTGCGAGGCTGTATACAAGATTAATTGCATTGTGTGTTCTGTTCAGTTATAATTGGCCACTTTAACATGAAAGTAAATATTATCAATTTGTTACTACCTCAGGATATTTGGACGTTTTTGGTTTCTACCTCTCTCTTTGTATAGGTTTTTCATTTTTGTAGAATTTATTGTGTTCATAAGTAGTTAATTATTCATGAGTTACTCATTGGTAAAAAGAAGGATTGATGTGATGCCTCATTAAACATTAATGTAAAATTGCATGTAATATTAAAACTATACTACATAAAAATGCATAAACGGCCCAAATTTGTTATTACGTTTATTTATCAGCATAAACTAACCGAATACTCATTATTTCCCGTTTAGAATCCAATTCACTTTTAACAATCCAAAGAACTTATCATATAAAAAAAACTGATCGCAATATTTATTTTATAAAACACGATAACCGTAATGCAGGTCTGTAATAAAACTACTTAAAACCCTTCGAACATTTATTAGGGTCCTCAAACTATATAGAACAACTTTCTTAAATCAATCTAAAGTCTGAGTAAACTTTTTTAGCGATCGTAACGCTGTTGCTTTCACCAAGGTTCTTAAGTTTATCAAATTCAGCTTTTATTTTCTTGAGCATGTTTGTAAGGTATAAACCTTTTAAGGTGGATGTAATTTGCGTTTCTGAAAGTAGGTTTATATTTTAATCCACTTATTCTGTAAAAACCTCCATTTGAAATATTTACATTCGCATATTCACAATCTTAGTTTTTAAATTAAAGGTGAATCACGCCTTCTATTTAACAAAGGAGTGATGCGAAATTCAAAACACGTTCCTTAAAAGTTGAAGTTAATGAAGAGTAAATTACAAATTGAGTAACAAAACAGGAAAGCCTGAGTTTCTCATTCGCCACAAGACTCTCTCTAGATTCTCGCGAGCAACGTTGAGCTTTTCATACAGGTTTATTATTTTATACAAAAGGCCCATTAGTTTTTATCATTCTTAGTTACAACTACTTTCATCTACCATGTTTAAAAAAAAGGAAACTTAAAAAATCAATGAAAAATGCAAATACAGTCAACCAATGACTAAACAAACACAATTACAAACACAAGTATACCTTTAATACATCATGCACAACCTTTCATGTTCCAAGTTATTTTTGTATTTCTAGCGGGGATTCTCCATGGAAAATCATTTCGTATTTCCATACCTATGTTTGTTTTTTGTTTTGGTTTTTTTTTAAATTTACCTACAAAACAAAGGGAAACAAAATATTAATATGTTTTAAATGGAAACATGTTATATTTATTTTTAGATTCATTTGGTAACTTAAATTTACCCTCTCTAGTTACAGAAAAAGTATTTTCTTCCTATTGACTTCCAAATCCCACTATTTGTTTACTCTTCGCGGTTGGTTTTGCTACATTAATTAATTAATTATGATCTTTAAGTTAATGAAGCCTTTATTATCTCTACCTCCAACCTACTTTAGCATGGTCCCATACTTTTGAGTCGAAATATCTTAACATATTTAGAAAACTAAGTGTACTCTCAAGCTCTGAAACATATTTCATAGCAATGCCGATTCTTTTTAAACTGAATACATTTTTGTGTTGTAAATTCAAACTGACGTCTAGTACAATGATATCAATGCGTTCGAAAAATTATCGAATGATTTGTAAGTTTGATTCATCAACTATTTATTTTACAATCCCAATGGTTAATAATTCATATTATTTACAAGTTCAGCATAAAAGACTTCTTGAAGTGGTTACAAAAGCAAAGCGAATTTGTACAAGAGAAAGCTTTTAGTGAAAGTAAACAAACACGGTTAAGAGACAGACAACTGTGATACAGGACCACTGAAATGTGACCGGTCACTGACTTACTTGATTTGAAAATTGAATCGCTAATCAGTATACTTTAACATCGGGGGAACAAAACCATTATGTACAGACAATTAATTCAACTTATTGCAATGAAGTACACATGTTGGTGGAGATTGCTATATGTATTTTAGTAAGTTACACACGTTCCAAAATAACCCGAGGACATTTTCCAAAAACATTTTAAAGTAAAGTAATGATTTAAAGCCTCATATTACATCGCAAAATACAAAGAATTATATATTCAAAAATTTGTTGGTGTTTCGTGTTTCCAATGTAGTTTTACCAAATATTGAATGTATTAACACTGTTTTCGATAATTTTTGACTGAATTGAACTGCAGTGTTTTCCCCGTCGCATCACATAGTAAAATCTTTTATTACTAAGAGTTTATCGATCCTTAATTTTATAAACACCAATAAACTAATTACATCAGGTTTTATACAGATTAACAATACCCTTGAGTGATACACAATACTTCCGTGCTTGAAATGACTTTCATTACACTTTGCATACTTTGAATACTTAATTAGTTCTTAAAGACTATAGGTTAACGTGATGAGTAACTGTATTCAAGGACTTCAGCAGAATAAATATTTAGTTAACGCGCTCTAGTATTTACGCGGCTCTCTGATTTTGTCAGGATGGCAATATTATGAGGGGAAGAAATTTAGTTTCTTGCATTACAAACCCAAAATTAATTCATCCAGGAATGACAGTCATAAAATTTGATTGATGGAACATAAAAATAGTTTCCAATGGTTCAAAAATAAAAAAAACGGATTAATCGTGTTCCCGTACGTCAATTTAAGATAATACGCAACGTTTTTTGAGGTTAATAAATTTATAAGCATTTATGAGATACTTTTCAGAACTGATTTGAATCTTTAGCCATTCTTGAAGGGTTCGAATCGCTTTAAATTGCCGATTCAAGATCAGTATTGCTTGTTAAATTATCAATTAATCCCATTGTTTTGCCTACCTGATAAAATGAAAGGGCCGTTCTTTCATCTATTAAGTGTTTTATTAAAATATGTATGGCCTCTGCGTATAAACATTCCATCTCATACCGCATCACTTTTTATGCTTTTGTTCTATGAGACACGTGCCGATGTGTCTACTGATTCATGAAATTAATGTATAAATACTGTACAACCACAAAGGGCTGAAACCCGAGCTTACCCAAGTTTTACCCGAGCTTAAATAATACGTTTAAAGAACCTTGGCCTATAGCACTAATCATTTGTAAGGAAATTTTGAGAAACTCTTTTTGAGAATTTTGAGATAGCTCTTTTTGAATTCATATTCAAGAATTTTATATATGATTCTGTTGAGATTTTCACAGAATAGTTTTGAGAAAGAATAGCAAAATACTCTCCTTTTCCGTAGTACCGTTTTTATTAATAATTACTAGTGACTTCTTTGTTTGAAATTCATTGTTGGTGATGGTGATTTTATATTCTGTTTTTTACTAATCAGTGATGGCAAATGTCCGCAAAAATCCTAATCAAAATACTAGTGACTTGAAGGGGCTAAAGGCCCTATTCGTAATGTAGGCAAATTTTAGACGGTCCTTCTTTACTAAGATATAAAATATCTTCTAATTAAACTGGCATTTAGATACACCATATGTTTATATCTATGGTCCAAGTATCAGCACCACATATTTTAATGTAAACAAAGCAGACGTTTTTTGGATCACAATGCTTTTTAAATGGCAGATATTTTACGTCTTTTCTTATTATCTGGTAAATTTTAAGGTATTCAATATTTTTCCCGAGTCCTTGGCATAAAAACCTTTAATTTGAGCTGTAACCAGCATTCTGTGACTTGCCAAATGCTTACAGTTTTTGTGCAAAAATGTTCCCTCCATAATCATGCATATTATACAGAGTGTCCAACTTAAGTGTGCCACCATTGGTATTTCAGATACTATTGGATTTAGAGAAAACTTTAAATGGGGGACTTCACCTACTTTCATAAGACATTTGAAAATATGAATTCAATTTTCTCCTAAATGGCCGCCATTTTCCAATATGGCGGACTACTTTAAATTTCCTGGGGAACACCCTATATTTTATGGCGTATTTGGATTCTACGCTTAATTTTAAGAATTTTTTACTCTTTGACATTTTTTCCTAAACCCATTGGTTAAGCTAAAATCACATTTTAAGCACTTCTGTTCTCTGGTATGTTTTAGTGGACCCTACTAGTATCGATATACAATAACGCTATGCATTTCTTATGGGGAAAATCAAATTTTAACGGCTTATATCTCCTCAACCATTGGGTTTAGGAAAGATTGTAAAAGAGTAAATACCCCCGTTGCAGCAGACCTGCATACTCAGCGAATTTCAATTGTAAAAGAACATAGTTCAAGCCAACATAGCGAGAATTGACATGTTTTTGTAAGCTCCATAAGAATAACATGGGGAATGAGTATGCAGGTTTGCTGCCACGAAAATAGGAAATATTGGTGATTTTAGACTATTAAACATTAGATCTCATTTAGATGAAGCTACAAACCAAGTTTTATCCAGATATGTTGAGAAATAAGCGGGATATAGAATTTTACTTATTTCCCATAAGGTTAACATTGGGACAACGTACTGTGTTTACCACTTTCAATATCTCGGTAACCAATGGACATATAGCAGTGATTAAAAATACTAAATTGTTTGTTTTTTTGAGCTGTATTCAATGGTGCAAACGAAAATTCGATAAATTTAATTTTTCTATATAAAAAACTAAAAAAACCCATTTTGGGGGGGGGTTTATCCCCCTTTACCCCCCCTTCCGGTGGTCCGATTGGGCTGGTTCACGAACTCGTCCGAGTGATTGCCACTTTACACGTCTGTACCAAATTTCATTAAGATCGGACCATATTTACGGCCGCTATCGTGTTAACAGACATATATATATAAAAATTCGAACGAACGGTGTTTTTTGCTTCTGGGGGCCCCAAAACGAAAAGTTATCATGGTCTGGGGCTTAGGTCTTACCATGAGTACTACGGTAACAGCTTCTTCCCTATAGGGGAAATTCGCTAAAAGTTCTTAAAATTAAGCGTAGAATCCAAATACACTATATAATACAGGGTGTTCCACAAGAAAAATCCAAGATGTCTGCATATTGGAAAATGGCGGCCATTTAGAAGAAAATGGAGCTCACATTGTTTAATGTATTAAAAAAGTAGGCGAAGTCCCCCATTTAACGTTTTCTCTAAATCCAATAGTTTCTGAAATACCAAAGGTGGCACACTTAAGTTGTACACCCTGTATACTGTATATGACTAGAATGAAAAAATTGAGCTATTTGAAAACTCAAGAAAAAATGTTCCTCACATATTATCCCTAAACTTCTTTTACAAGGTTTTTGGAGAATATATTTTTATTTTATTTTATTTCTAACTATCTCGAACATGTCCTTTGACAAAAATTTACGCCATCCTGAGCATATAGCTGTATTATTTTATTAAAAGTATTTGACAAAAACTTTTAAAACACAACTAGGTATATTTTTTCCCCAAGCCTTGATTGATTCTTTTCTGAGTCGATTCTCGTGTATCAAAAATGATAGAAAAAAGTATTAAGGTACCTGTTTCAAAATTTTGATCGTTGGATCAAAAATATAGCTGTATATCTTGCACTTAAATTAATTACTTGTAGTAAATATATTGTAGCCCTTAAAGGAATCCAAATGCATAGGTGTCAAGACAATATCGGTCAGAAGGGAAATCTTTGGAAATCTACTTTGTCGGCGAGGACAACCGTTCCATCTTCCACTGAATTAAAATTCCAGTCGTTTCCCCAGAGAATTGAGTACTTAGATTATTGGCGTTTGGTACTCACCTTTAGCGCTTACGTTTTCTTTACGATATTGTAAGTTTTCGTCTAGCAACTGCAAGAAACCCAGAAAATAGAAAATATGATGTATGGTCACATTTATGTATAAATCAGTACGTCGGTCGTCCCAATGGGAATTAATTAAATCGTATGTCTCGCTTTTTTCATAAATAAAACTTTGATGATAACCTAAAATCCTCCAGTCATACATTCCAGTGGCATAAAACCTGCGTACTCCCTTACCAATGTAAATCTTATGGGAAGTAAATAAACTTGTACATCACTCCCGAGATGTTCTGGGTTTCCCCGCGTAGAGATGTTATTTCGCTGTGAAGCCGACGTTTTGGACTCGTTACAGAAGTCCATCTTCAGGGCGAGCACAATTCCACTACTGCACATATCCTGCAAAGTCCTGAAGATGGACTTTGTATCGAGTCCGAAACGTCGGCTTCACAGTGAAATTACATATCTACGCGGGGAAACCAGAAGATCTCGGGAGTGATTTAAGTGCCCGCGGAAGGTTATCTTCGAATATTAAACTTGTATATTTCGCTTATTTCTCGTCACACATCAATAAAAATTGTTATGTGGATTCATCTGGTTGAGACCTGCTGGTTTATTGCCAAAAATATCTCAATTTTACATTTCCGTGGCAGGAAACCATATTATTCTTATGGAGAAAATGGTTGCATGGTCAATTTGGGATTGCATATAATACTAACTTAGGTTGATTAGGTTGATCTTACTTGATTTGATGATTCGCAGGTAGGTCTGCTGCAACACGGGTACTGTAATATCAAAGATGCGTATAAAAGGATACCCTCCTAAAATCTTAATTCTAGTTTTTAAGGACCTCCTAATCTAAAACGTACAATGCTAGTCGTTTCCAGTTAATAAGATTAATTACTTAAATGGAGAGACAGTAGTGCCAACTTTTAGCAGCCTATTATATGTCTTGTAAAAAATTGGTACAGTATTATTTCTGAATGAAATTTTAATTAATCTCATATTTATTACGTTTTTAATTTGGTTTGTTCATTTCCGTAACTTTTATTTGAGTATGGCAGATTAAAGCAACTTTTATTAAACAATCTTTATCAAAGATTTGCCCTTTATATTTGATTTCTCAGTCCATGCACCAATTTTTGTGGATGATCTTACAAAATTTTTGCCCTTTGTTTTAGGAATTTTTAAAGAGTTCCAAATTGAATTTAATTTTATTGTTTAGTTTTTAGTTTTTTTTGGCTAGTTTTTAGTCAAAATAAAGTCCAATAATCGATATTTGCTTTCCGTTGAGTACGTAATTTTTGTAGCGTTTATAGATTTTTCTCCGTGTGAATAACTTCTACGGGTTAAGTAGAAATGGCCTGGAACTGGATTGTGTAGTTAACTGTTTTTTTTGATTATGGATACAATATCAATTGTCCTTGAAGTCCCTGAGAAAGGACAATTTCTCTCTTTTCTGCATGATTCCCAATTTTTTCACCAATTCGTTCACAATGGTAATACGAATTATCTATATAGTCCATTGCGAACGGGTGACTTTGAAAGTGATAAAAATGTAACAGGTCTTTTTCACTATGGAAACAAACCAAAAATGGTTACAAGACCATAACAATTCAAGTCATTTATTGACAGGTTAAATTTAAAATTTGTTTGTGATGGCCTCAGAAACGAGAATGGATATCAGTAAAGCCATGGACGACAATGCAGGACTCTCTATTCTTGCGAGTCCGAAGACGTCAGGGGGCATGTCAGACTCCACCGACACCGTGAGCACAGACACCGCTGTCTTGTGTAGAATCTGCTGGGATGATGCAAGTGGGAATCTCGTGACTTCCCCGTGCAAATGCAGGGGTACGATGGGCCATGTCCACGTCGCCTGTCTAGAATGGTGGCTGAAGAGTTCAGGCCTGGACTCGTGCGATATCTGCTTGTCCCCGTTGCCAGTCGTCCGCACCCGGAAGCACGGTTGCCTTCTATCACTGTGGATGTACACGAGGAGCCTTGTCAGCGTGTCTAAGCTCGTCGGGGCCTTCCTCTTTGTGGCTGTAACCGCGACGCTGTGGTACTTCGAGACTTGCGAGGCATTCCACAACTTTAAGTCACAGGCTATCGAGCCAAAACGGCTAGTTGGACACTCGATAATGTTTGCTGCTTGTTTGGCCTTATCTGGAGTAATCCAAATTCAGATACACCTCTTCATAAAGGATTGGCAACGATGGCGGAAAACTGCTGATGCAGAAGTGAAATTGGTCATCACAAACACTAGGTTATGATTTAAAAAAAATACTGCGAATATTATTTATCGTTTAGTTCTTCTAGTTATCTTGATTAAACATAAACACTTGTTTGCTAGTAAGGACATAAAGGAAGAATTGTACAAAATTCATGAATAATATAAAAATTTACCATCAGACCTTCAATCATAGACTGAACAAATTTATTAGAACACGAAAAACTGTTTAAAATAAAAAGTCTGTCACCATGGAATCAGAATACAGCCAAACTTTTGAGAAAAAAACCAGCTAACTCTCTACACAAAAACGGTCCCTTCCCAATAATTATTGTCTTGATTATTCAAAATGCTAGCAAACAAAACGCATGTTGAGAAAACCGAAGCATATAAGGGCTGTGGGAGGAAGAAAGGGGGTAGGGGTGGGGACTTTTGGCTAGAGACCTGGTAAAACATGGTAGAAAAATAAGAAAAACAATAGTTTGTTCCTTAAAACCCCAGATTTGTTGTTTACTGTAATTTAGTTAAATTAATTAATGTTTGCTGTAACAACAAATAAGTAGTGAAAACGTTAAAAGTAAAAATAAACATTAAATGAATCCAACCACTGGATTTACTGGTCTTTTACAGATGTTATCACTGTATAAAAATTGGTATCATTATTTAAAATATTCAAATCTCAATAAAATATATTTTTACTAGACATAAAGGAGAAGGGGTCTTCTAACGGAAAACAAATCTCCAAAACTATAAAACCTTCAGAGCTCAAATTTACAAGTGTGCACCCCTGGGTCCTAGATATATGTAACAGTTGCATAATAATGGAAATAAGTAAACAGCCAAATGAAAATTTATCACTTATAATAATCAGGAAAGATCAAACCGCACCACTCCAACATCAAAGGTTAAACCTTAACACAATGTTCTGATGTGGAGGAAGATTCAAAGGTCGCCCCAGAGACCTGAGCTGCGATTCCCCACGGTCCCTGAGGCGAGATGGCGTAGAAAATCTGGATCGACTCTTCTTCACGAATCTTTAATTGTCTGCTGTAATTAAAATGTATGTTTGTTGCTTGGAATCAAAATGGAACTAAATAACGCTACATTTCTCTAAAACAAGTTTATTTATTTTAAGAGATTATAGAATTGGAAAGTATGTAATTGTTTCGATTAAAGGTTAACCGTGTATTCTTCATACTTAAGCCACAGCAACTCAATAACCATTTTATATTCTTTTTCAAATATGTTTTTATAAGTATTGACAACTATTTATTAATTATATGTATTCTGCTAATCTCCAAATTAAGACTTCTTTAAAATTCGTATTACTCACTTCATAAAGCATTTTAAGAACAAGCAGGAATTATTATTTTTAACTTAGAACTTACTTTAAAATGAAACTCTAAATTTGATTATGAGCATCAGATTAATATAGTTTTTTTAGCGAACTATATTAAATGCGTATTACAATATTTTTAACGGAAAACCCAGTGCCAAAAAAAGCTTTCAAATAAAATAAAATAAAGTTTATTCTATTACAACAAAAGCGGGTTGAGAGCACAAGCCTCGGCCGGCCGCAAAGCCCATGTTAAGAGAGTATAATGGACGCTCGACCACACGACCGGCCGCAGAGGACCGTGGCGGCTGCAAACTGCGAAAATATTACTGAGGCAAACTTTGTTGACCCTCCTAACTTGGTAATGATCTAGAGGCTATTTAAGTTTGGATATAAGTTCATATTTGTTTCGATTTTTTTCTTCAATAATAACTTGTTATAAAGCAATAGGTCTAGCCAGAAATTCTCAAACACTTTTCTTAAATCTATCATTTACCTATTGGTTGAAGCAACACTCTTCTGCTTAATACGAATAGTTAAAAAGACTCGTATTAATCTGTACCTATTTATTAATCTATAGGTTATTTTATTATCAAGACCCTCTTTCAGTTCTGAACCGATTTTAATAATTTGTGTCTTTAAAAAATAACCCGGTGTGAAATTGGCAGGAAATAACATTTATAATGGTTAGGAAAAAAGGTAGAGACGCCCTTTTTTAAGTTTTTAAAATTATCCATAACATTTAACATGGAATATTAATTTTAAGGAACAGCTAATATCATAAACATTGCTTGATTTTCGGACTAAACAAAACTTAAAAGCTAATAAGCAGCGCTTGTCTGCTGGTTTGAATATATCAATCGAAATAGGCAAAAAACGTTAAGCTCTTAAATGGCTAATAGTTTTCTTTAAATATTTATAAAAAAGAACAATTTGTCTTTGACAGACGACAATTTACTTCATCGTTTATCATGTATAGTTATTTCAAATTTTAAGGTTTACTTCCAGCCGTAAACTTGTAGATTATAAATAAAACTATTCATCGTATTTTACTTTTCAATGTAGACCTTTTTAAGTTATTCCTAATTGCTGCCTTAAATCAGAAAATAAAATACTGATCAATTAGTTACACTCATATTGTTTTGCTATACAAAATTTTAATGATTATCTTTCTCGACAAAGCTTAATGTAGGCCCTGAGAAGTTTCTGCCCAGCGTCCCACAGTGTTTATATCTGGCTCTCAGTGATGCGGAGAGCTGCTTTGTCCTATCATTACGATGGACGACAATCCCATTAGCCGCTTTGCTGTTGTCAAAACTGAAAAAGGATTATGCTCTCTCATTAGTAACTTACGCCGGTGATAAAGAGGTTTTAACAATACAGTAAGTTTTGTTTGGCTGAGTATATACCATATTGTCGAGGAGTTTAAGTCAGGTTTGTACATTTTAATGCAACATATAAATGTCTACTAAGGATAGTCAAAGAAATAAAAACAGTATCAGGGTTAACTATAACTACATGACTGACTATTATATTTTAATTTGGGCTACTGATATAGATTTTTTTTAATTTATCAAATATTGTATGATGTTTTATCAAGACTTTTGATGACATTAAAGGTTTCTTAGCAGAGTAAAATTTAAAATCTCCTGATTTCATGTAACTATAAGTTGAAACTTAAAAGAATAGTTAACAAAGGATTTATGGAGTGGAATAGTTTTACAGTAAATTAAGGATGACTTTCCAAGTGACAAATAGTCATTCATTAAACTATTGTGATTTTGCGCTTAATATATGATTTTTTAACTGCATTTTGTTTAATTTTCACGTAGAAACTGTATATGTACACAAACATTTAGAAGAATAACACAATTTTTTTTAGATAGAATGCATTAACCAAATCAAATATCGAAATAATGTTTTCTTTCTTCCTTATATCCATGGACATAATATCACCTTAAGTTTGACTTTTCCATTCCTGAGGAAATTTACAGCATGATTCACTTCTCAATGGTTGGTCTACAATATTAGCGCTTTTTACCTGTGAAATTACTATGAGTTTGCTGTTTGGAGTTTACGTTACGATACCGGAGAGTACTGTTTTACCGGACGAGTATATGATAGGGATTCTCATGCGAGTACGGTAAATCTTACATATTATGTAACGTAAAATTTTTCGACATACAATACTCATAAAAAAGCATACTTTCAATCATAACTTATTCCTTGCATAAACCAATACGTTTCTCAATCCTTCAAACATAACCTATAATAAACAAAACAAACATTTACTACTACTCCCAGTGCTGCAGCTACATTCCTCTAAAAAGTAACTAATAAACACGCATTAAACGTAGGTTTGCTGTAAATAACCTTATTGTTTACTTCCGTTTCCTATAATTGCAGTCCGGAAAAAAAAGTTTTTTTCTGGACCGCTACTGCAAAAGGAACCTTTCGAGCCAATAAAAAGGTACAGGAAACTGATTTTTCTGTGTCAGTACGATGAAAACAGCCTTACAGCATTTGGGTTTCCGAACTTCTTGAACCATCAAGCCCAATAGAAGTCCATGAAGCAGCTTCTCAGTAAATATGTTTAACCAAAGAGGAACAAACAATTTGCAAGTGTATATTGTGTATATATTTTAGGTTTTGGAACTAATAACTTAGAGACTGTGTGACAAAAAGATCTGTCGTAAGCCGTCATCGTATTTTCGCATGCATTAAAAATACAACTACCGCATTTATTCAAATTGATTTGATTATCCTTTTTGTAGCAAGGGATTTTTATTAAGTATGTTATTGATTAATTATCATAGTTGTTCAAAAAACCATTAAGTTTACACACCATCTTCTTTGACGTACTAACTTATTCAAACCTAATGATATATTAACGGTTTATCCGGTGTTACCGGTAGCAGAGAGACGCATGCGCAGGGGTTACCAGGGGATAAGCCGGTGACTGAAGCTAAGCCGGCCAGAGAGGTAATTAGTCTGTTCTTTGAGGCGGAAACGTCCCCTAGCTGCATCGACTGGCCGACACAGCGGACACCTTCCCATCGAGGATGTAAAATCATGTAGGCCTACAATGTTGATTGCAATTATAATGGAACAATATTGTGATCAACGATAAATGGTTATTTTTAAAACTTTAAAACTTTTAATAAAATTATAGAATCTTATCCTAGGATGAATTTTTATATATTTTCTTCTTTCATACACATTTATATATTATACAGTAATAGGGCTCCAACATCTCTCTTTATCAAATATTGATTTAACAATACAGAAATAACCTTCCTGTCTTGTTTTTTTATAACAAGATTTCCCTTTATATCTTACAGTCCTTTATGTCTAGTAAGAGGTTCTTTCTCCACATCAATTTATCCAATTTTTCTTCTAAATAACACCTTTTTAAGATGTAAGAAGCCTATATTTTAACCCTTGCATTTCCCCCCGTCCACGTCCCCTACGCAGACCATTGATCCCCTTAGACTATTGATCCGTGCGTGGTACATTATCATCTACTCGCCAAGTACTTTAATAGCTTTTATTATTTCCTTGTAGCCAATACATAAAATATCTTATTTTACCAAGTGTAAAGTAAAGCAACCGAGTGATTACTGTGAAGTTCCTATTTTAATGCATGGTTTATGATCAAGCTATGTGATTATAAAATCATAAACATTCTGTCTAAAACAACTCACACTCAAACGTACATGCTTGCTGATATATATTGACTAAACCGTATTAAACTCTGCTAAAATGGCCTTTTTTTGGTAAATTTTTCTTCTATAAAGTTGCTAATGAAAAAAAAAGTTAAGAGGGCCTTGTCTATATTCTTTTGAGCCAATAAAAAGGAGCATGAAACATATGTTTCTGTGTCAGTACGATGAAAACAGCCTTACAGCATTTGGGTTTCCGACTTGAACACATCAAGCCCAATAGAATTCCATAAAGCAGCTTATAAATATTTATATATTAAGCTAATTTAATTTAAGCTTGTTAATATTTCAAGCTCAGTGGGGATGAGCTTTATTTAACTTCAAAGGCTTCTAAATTCCAAATATGTTAAATATTTTCTAAATTATTAGTACACTACAAGTTTCACCCTCCAGTGCGATGAAGCATTTCAAGCATTAAGTCAGCTAGATTAAAGCTCTCGTAAAAACTGAATAAAAACAAGTCTAATGAGAAAGTCATTTAGCCTGATATAATAAAACCATCCAGAGTGGGAAATGAAGCGTTACGATATTCGCATTACCGTTTCGTCTTGGGATTTTACAGTTTATGATCATCTCTTCAAGTTTAAATAATTCCTCAATTTAACATTTGTTTCAGATTTTTTTAATTATTATACAATACAGAATTTTCGTTTTGCGGTTTATAACTTCAGTAAGAGATATGTTATATAATTGTACCTAGTGTATTATTTGTAGTTACTTTTTAATAAGCACAATTTAATGAGCACTCTCATTTTTATTTCAAATTTAGTTTTTCACTTAATGTGACGAATAAAAAGTTTGGGTTTAGTTAGTTTGTCAATCATTCAGCACAAATGAATCTAATTATCAAAAGGTAACCTATACTTTTTACTTTGTATTTCTTTTTTCGTTTTTTTGTTTTTTTTTACATTTTGTCTTTTAAAAACATAAGACCAACTGGAATCAAACAACGTTCTCAGTGCGTCAAAGCATGCACAATAGATACAAATTGTGTTCCGTTCTAAAGGTTTATCGTAAGTAAAACATTACTCTGATTTCACAACTATACTATTTCAAATATTAACTCTCAATATCAGTTTATGATTTTTTATGTCACTTAACAATAACCTTATTACATGTTTTGGCAAATAAAACCGAAGATCTTTCTTACGAATAATATATTTACATACAATAAAGTTACAAAACCAATAACTATTACTATACACGTATCGTAACAACATAGCAGACTAAACAGTTTGGTGGACAATGAAGGTGAGCGCCCAGCAGAGGGCGAGGACGGCGGGCGGCGCGGGCACCCCGGGACTGCCGCTCTCCGCCATGGCTGCAACATTATCGCGTTATTTATTTACTTTTTATTTATTTATTTATTAAATAAATAAATAACTTTTTAACAAGTAATTTTGCTATTTAACTAGCAATAATAAATTTTACCTCGCTTATAGCCACACTGTCCACACATGCAGAGTGAAAGTTTAAGCCTGAAATCAGCCGCCATTTAAGGTCATAATTTTTCTTCATTTTTTCAATGGATAATGATTCATAACAAAAAATACTGTAGTATTTTACCGTGGATTTTAAAATAATTTCATAATTAACAAGTTAAATTTTTATAATCGGTCTGGTCAAATTGCACATGCACAGAAATAAGACACATCGTGTTTCATAGGAGGAAAATGCATCACATGCATTCCAAAGGAAAGATTTCAATGAGTTAGCACTATGATTGAAATATTTAATGAGACTTACCGCTAGATACACTTTCCGTGCTTCCTAAAAAATACGAATATGGTTAATTTTAGTTTGAATCAAGTTTTGAAAATCGTATTTAAATAAAGTGATATATATTGTAGTATAGCTTGAAATAGATTGTTTTCATTTCCCTCATGTTAAATATATAGGTGAGTAGACAATTTAATGTCGAGTAATTGATAGATTGTAATGTCTTGTCTTTCTTTTTTTCATATTAAACAAACCTATTTGATCGTAATAGGTCGAAAAAGTTGTTTCTAAAAATTTGTTACAAAAGGAAGAAATTTTCAACAAACGTTAATTGCAGGATTTTATTGATATTTCGTCTCATTTTCAATAAGTTAAGAATATTATGTACCATTTTAAAACTATTTTTGAAATAGACACACGAGACACCGATCGCCATTATTTGTAGATAGACATTTTTAGATAAATTCCAATTTAGAAGTATCAAATACAAAACTACAGAAATATCATAGTACTGAGTTTTAATTTCCTGCTTACATGTCACAAATTGTTCACTCATACTCTGCAATAACAAATAAATGAGTAAAAACTTCTTAAAATCTTCTTAAATAATACATAACAATTTGAAATTGGGTTTCTTTCAATTGTTAAACATCTGCTATAATTATTATAAATAAAACAAACACTTCCTTAATTTTACAATGCTGATTAACAAAGCCGAATTCAATAATTTTATGATTCCTTACGTATTATCCAACGCTAAATTGAATATTGCCACCTTTGGCATTACTTTTACGGTTATTTAGATTATTACACCCTTAACAATTAAGATTTTAAAAACACATTCGTAAATATTTGAATTCGGTTGGTTAGGAAGGATTCGTTAATTTATTTTGTTTCATAATTACAAAAGAAGTAATATTTTGTTTTATATTACTAAACAGTGTGAACATTAAATTTATCGCAAATTTCATTGCCTAAGACATAATCGCATAATTTGCAGCTTCTCAAAGTTATCCGATGAAAAGAAAAACAAACCTCATCCCTCCTTTTGAAACCACATCCTTCGTTAAAAGAAGGCGAAATACAACACTGGAATTACGAGGTAATTGGCGTTACGCGTGCTTTGGTTTTGTTACAAGGTAAAATCTAAAGGATCTGAGTGAATCCTGGTGCGCGTTCCTCATTTGGACAACAGAAAGGTGGTAAAGGAAGCTGCAGCCGAGGCGCACGATTGTTCCTACCTACAAGACAAAGCGCGGCGCAGTCAAAGGCGCATTGTTCACACTGTCTAGTCACTGATATCAAGACCTGTCAAAACGTATATTCCTGCGCATATCATTTCTCTCTTTATTTCCCGACTTGTACATGTAACATTGTAACAGTTGACACATTGTTATTCGTACTCATCGTCACATTCGTGAAGAATGTGATTTCGTTCAGAATGAATGAGAAAAAGACTCTTTCATTTGTATACTTCCAAATACTTATATATTTAATCTTTCCTGGATAAAATCAAAGAACTGTTTTTCACGATAAAAAATAAAATAAACTTAAAAACTCAAACTGGTTGTTTTAGTATTGACACTTTTGAAAAAAAAACAATAAATTTAATTGTATATTTACACAATAAATAGCTTAAAATCCACCAGTATAAAGAACTAGGCCAGTATAAATGTGAAAATACTTAAAATTACTGAAATAGGTGTAAATATTTTACGATGCTGATATGTAAGGAAACTTCATAAATTTTTAATTTTCATCACCAACTTTAGAATTGAAACCCATTCCTGGTGCTATGAAGAATCCAATTTTAATTGTATACTATTTTGAAATACTATTTTACACAATAAAACCCTATACGATCTATTTAATTTAAAAAACATTTTAAGTGACCAAGTTTTTAAATTTTGAATAATTTTCTGGATAAAATCTTCCTGTTTTTATCACACAATAACTCATAACTCGAACCATTTTTTTTAACAATTCATAACTCAAACTTTGATCTGCTAAGTTATTAACAAAGAAGCCCATCTCCAATTCAACTGGGTGGCTTAAGTATTAACATTGCCTCCAAAAGAATCAAGTTTAATCAGTAAGTGACTAATTTTACGATGCGACCTAGTGTTTCGTAAAGAAAGCTAAATGATCAATACCAAGCTGTAACGAATGATATTAGTCCAAAGTCATAGGCAGTTTGGTCACCTGACGACTGCGACTGACCAAACTTCCTAATCATAAACTTAAATCTTAGCTGAACGTGTAGACTTTCCTTCACCAAGCGTCTGAAAAGACACTTATTGGGATTAAAATTGATTTTCTTAGAGTCAGTATTAATATTTAATGTTGGAGATGGGTTTCTTATAAATAGCTTGGCAAAAGAAACTAGATTTATTTGAAATCTGCTGTGTAGGTTAAAAAGAGGGTCCCATCAGAAAATATTTCAATTTTTTTGTTTTTTATTGCAACACATTTTCTACAGAATCATTTTTTAGGCTTTTTTCGTTCAAAATATATGTTCAAGATATAAAGGTTTTACTACTAGCAAAATCTCATATAAAAAAGGCTTTACAGCTCCGCTCACCACCCATATACTAGACTAGGAGGTCTCGGGTATCCGCAGCTCGCAGCACAGCACGGTGGGCGCCTCCACCCGCGGCCCCGGCACCAGCTACTTACCCGGGTAGTAGACGATGGTGCGGTTGCTGCGGTAGGAGGTCTCGGGTATCCGCAGCTCGCAGCACAGCACGGTGGGCGCCTCCACCCGCGGCCCCGGCACCAGTGACTTACCTGGGTAGTAGACGAGGGTGCGGTTGCTGCGGTAGGAGGTCTCGGGTATCCGCAGCTCGCAGCACAGCACGGTGGGCGCCTCCACCCGCGGCCCCGGCACCAGCGACTTACCTGGGTAGTAGACGAGGGTGCGGTTGCTGCGGTAGGAGGTCTCGGGTATCCGCAGCTCGCAGCACAGCACGGTGGGCGCCTCCACCCGCGGCCCCGGCACCAGCGACTTACCTGGATAGTAGACGAGGGTCCGGTTGCTGCAGTAGGAGGTCTTGGGTATCCGCAGCTCGCAGCACAGCACGGTGGGCGCCTCCACCCGCGGCCCCGGCACCAGCGACTCACCTGTGTAGTAGACGATGGTCCGGTTGCTGCAGTAGGAGGTCTCGGGTATCCGCAGCTCGCAGCACAGCACGGTGGGCGCCTCCACCCGCGGCCCCGGCACCAGCGACTTACCTGGATAGTAGACGAGGGTCCGGTTGCTGCAGTAGGAGGTCTCGGGTATCCGCAGCTCGCAGCACAGCACGGTGGGCGCCTCCACCCGCGGCCCCGGCACCAGCGACTTACCTGGATAGTAGACGAGGGTCCGGTTGCTGCAGTAGGAGGTCTCGGGTATCCGCAGCTCGCAGCACAGCACGGTGGGCGCCTCCACCCGCGGCCCCGGCACCAGCGACTTACCCGAGTAGTAGACGATGGTGCGGTTGCTGAAGTAGGAGGTCTCGGGTATCCGCAGCTCGCAGCACAGCACGGTGGGCGCCTCCACCCGCGGCCCTGGCACCAGCGACTTACCTGGGTAGTAGACGAGGGTGCGGTTGCTGCGGTAGGAGGTCTCGGGTATCCGCAGCTCGCAGCACAGCACGGTGGGCGCCTCCAGCCCGGCGTCAGGCAGCAGCACCTCCAGTTGGATGTCGTACTCCCCCGACCGCGCCACCGCCTCCACCCTCGGCCCCGGCACCAGCGACTTACTGCGGAAATAACACTTAAAAATTACTTTTGAAATAATTTAGCCTAGCCGAATTTATTGCTTTTAATGTATTATGTCTGTATCAGTTATTGGCCCAAAAATAAATATAAAAAATGATTGGACAGTCTTTAATAGCTGTGTAAATATTCTTTTTTTAATATACATGTAATAGTTGGGTCATAGAATATTTATTTTCTGGTATCTGGGATAAATATGGAACATTAACAATCAATATCAGGTTGAGTACCAAATAATATAAGTTTAAAATCAATCAATATTTTTCAAATTGATCACATTTTAGTTTGGGAAGGGTAGACGAAGGAAGAAGGAAGGTAACGGTATAAGGTCAAAATCCTCTTTTGGGGCCCAGAAACCTAATATTAAGTGAGATCTCCAGAATTTTGTATTGCATATAGGGCAATAAAAACTGTGTATCTGATTTAGAACTTTTACATCTCTGGTATCCAGGAGTCGAAGAAAGAAGAACGTTGATCCATTTACTAAATTGGTGGTTTGTTTTGAGTGCCAAGAAATCTAAATATCAGTGTGGTCTTTAAAATCATGCGTAACATAAACAACACGTTAATTGGTACATAATTTAGAACTTACGTCTTATTTTCTGCGACAATATACAAAAATAGTTTGGGCTCGGGGTAGACGCCGGTGGCTCGACACGTCACGTTCACCGTCTCGTAGTCCGCCCGGCTGGTCATCACCGTCAGCCTCCGCTCCGGCACTGCCAACACAACGGTATGTACATATGTAGTCCGCCCGGCTGGTCACCACTGTCAGCCTCCGCTCCGGCACTGCCAACACAACGGTATATACATATGTAGTCCGCCCGGCTGGTCATCACCGTCAGCCTCCGCTCCGGCACTGCCAACACAACGGTATGTACATATGTAGTCCGCCCGGTTGGTCACCACCGTCAGCCTCCGCTCCGGCACTGCCAACACAACGGTATGTACATATGTAGTCCGCCCGGCTGGTCATCACCGTCAGCCTCCGCTCCGGCACTGCCAACACAACGGTATATACATATGTAGTCCGCCCGGCTGGTCATCACCGTCAGCCTCCGCTCCAGCACTGCCAACACAACGGTATGTACATATGTAGTCCACCCGGTTGGTCACCACCGTCAGCCTCCGCTCCGGCACTGCCAACACAACGGTATGTATATATGTAGTCCGCCCGGCTGGTCATCACCGTCAGCCTCCGCTCCGGCACTGCCAACACAACGGTATGTACATATGTAGTCCGCCCGGTTGGTCATCACCGTCAGCCTCCGCTCCGGCACTGCCAACACAACGGTATATACATATGTAGTCCGCCCGGCTGGTCATCACCGTCAGCCTCCGCTCCGGCACTGCCAACACAACGGTATGTACATATGTAGTCCGCCCGGCTGGTCATCACCGTCAGCCTCCGCTGCGGCACTGCCAACACAACGGTATATACATATTTAGTCCGCCCGGCTGGTCATCACCGTCAGCCTCCGCTCCGGCACTGCCAACACAACGGTATATACATATGTAGTCCGCCCGGCTGGTCATCACCGTCAGCATCCGCTCCGGCACTGCCAACACAACGGTATGTACATATGTAGTCCGCCCGGCTGGTCATCACCGTCAGCCTCCGCTCCGGCACTGCCAACACAACGGTATGTACATATGTAGTCCGCCCGGCTGGTCACCACCGTCAGCCTCCGCTCCGGCACTGCCAACACAACGGTATGTACATATGTAGTCCGCCCGTCTGGTCATCACCGTCAGCCTCCGCTCCGGCACTGCCAACACAACGGTATATACATATGTAGTCCGCCCGGCTGGTCATCACCGTCAGCCTCCGCTCCGGCACTGCCAACACAACGGTATGTACATATGTAGTCCGCCCGGCTGGTCACCACCGTCAGCCTCCGCTCCGGCACTGCCAACACAACGGTATGTACATATGTAGTCCGCCCGGCTGGCCATCACCGTCAGCCTCCGCTCCGGCACTGTCAACACAACGGTATGTACATATGTAGTCCGCCCGGCTGGTCATCACCGTCAGCTTCCGCTCCGGCACTGCCAACACAACGGTATGTACATATGTAGTCCGCCTAGCTGGTCACCACCGTCAGCCTCCGCTCCGGCACTGCCAACACAACGGTATGTACATATGTAGTCCGCCCGGCTGGTCACCACTGTCAGCCTCCGCTCCGGCACTGCCAACACAACGGTATATACAAATGTAGTCCGCCCGGCTGGTTACCACTGTCAGCCTCCGCTTCGGCACTGCCAACACAACGACCAAGCTATGTTCTTCTAGAGCACCGCTAAGAGTCTGCATTACCTTCCGTCATTTTGGGTTCGGTCCATAAGAACAATGTAAATTTCCTTGAAACATGCGTTAGCTTTGAACATTTTCTCGATTACCTTAAATTTTATGAACTTAATTCTTGAATATGTTTGTCTTATTTATATGTAGCAGCGAACTGAGAAGAAAAAATTTCAAAATATGTTTAATCACAGATCAAGATTTCAATGTAAAAAAAATAATTATATGTATGTGTATCGGCAATTTTAAAAAGTGTAATAAGTATTTCAACACGAATCTCGTAATTCATTAGACATTGTATTATATTTCAATTAACACCAATTTTTGTAATTTTCACCGAAAAATGAAGTTTTAGCAAGTTTTAAAAATTAGCATTGCTCTTATCGGTCAAAACCTCTTAAAGGCTGCTGGTACTGCAAACTCTCAACTAACAGGGAGCACACTACAACATAAGAGTTTCAAGAACCCTAGAGGTCTAAACTGATCTTTACTATTATGTAGTCCGACCTACTTGACTCATAGCTCGTCTATTATGATTTAATTCACATTATGTCACCTGTTATTTTTAATCTGTTTTTGTTTGTTTAGTATTTCATGTTTTTGAATTGTTAAGGAAAAGTAGAGCCAAATGTCTTCGCAACCATATATAATATAATTTAAAACAAAAATTCAAACGAGTGTCGAAGCAAACGAATTTTTGGACTAAGTTTAACTGGATGTAAAGGTTTCATTAGCCAAGTAGATCCAGTTGCGAGTAAAATAACAGGTTAGAGGGTGTACTCAAACTAGTACACATAAACAGTGGACAAGGTTTGCCAAGACACTAGTGGTCCAACGTGAGAAAATTACCCTCTTGCAGTCCATTGTAATGCTAATCTTAAATCATCTGCTATGCTATTATTAACATAAATGTAATATGTATATAAATAAATCTGAAAAGGAGTTCTATATCCAGAGTAAAGCTATTATAACTGACTCAAAAGCAATAAATACTTAAGGAGAAAATTGCCACCTTCTTCCAATATTATTTCCAAACAGTCTTGGCTTGTGCTCGCGACTGTTTGTTCAGTCTAACTGATGCTAATATATTCACAAGGAATGGAAAATCGACGAAACCACCATCTCAACACTCAATCTCAACAGATTTGTCTTTGAATGCTCTTGCCTTTCTTATAATATTGATTTTTCGCTTCATCCATTTAATCTCTTGATTCTGTACTACATTGGAGAATTCCTTCTTTTGATTTGAAAACATCCTAAACTAATATGTATGTTTGATTACAGTTGTACTGCATAAATAGTTTTGTATATTTTCTGGATTTAAGTGAACTCTGTGAGAGCTAATGTATTATTTGTGATAGGTGGCTTGACAAGGTAAACAAGTTGAAATTGAAATAAAATTATCTTTTTATTAAGGAAACTACATTTTAAATGTTTATTGATCATGCACTAAAAAGAACAAGGCACTGGATGGAATTGAAGATTTTTCGACCTAAGAATGGTAATGTAAATAGTTTGAGACCACACAAAAAAGAGAGCGTGCTTAAATTAAAAACGTGGTAGTTAAATTAACCAAGCTGTAAAAATGGAGTAGGTATACACGATAGGGAATTTAATTATTTTATCTGCTCTTTTTGTTTTTCGAAATTCGCGTTGAGTGTGCACGTTGAAGAAGGGTTTCCATTAATTTAATTGTGTCTACTATTAGAGGCACTCTGAATTCTGTATATAATTTTCATAACATACTAGAGGACCCATATTGCTCTACAGCGATGAATTTTGATAATATGAATAAAACTTTAATGCTTCAAATTCCAAGCCTCAGTTGAAAAAGGCGGATATTAGCCTCCAATAAACTTATAATATACGAAATGAAGGTCATCATAAAGTGAATGAACCTCTAAGGCAATTTATTGTTATATGTAGCTTATATCCATTTTTTAGTATGACCAGGGATTTGAAGTAGACATTACGTTGCGAATGTTCCTATACGCGGAAGTCTGTTCTTCAATCTTCAGTTTAAATGAAAGCCAACAGTTCATTGGGCATTCGTATACCAAATCGTATAATACTAGTATAATCACTGGTACGATCAACTGGTGATCACTGGTACGATCACTGGTACTGGTCGTATAATACTGGTACGATCGTACTGGATCGTATAATCGTATCTTCACACTCATTTTTGTCTTCGCGTGCTGGTGAAAAGCTGCTGAATTGAAAAGAAAAATTATGTATCAAAGCTTAAATTTTAATTAGATTTTCAGTATTTTACCATCATGACAGTTTTTAATTTTGTAGTGACTATCAGAAGTTGATTATTATACAATTCACTAACAAGAAAATGCTTAAACCGAATTGCATGTGAATGCATACTTAGAGTTAATAAAGTTTTAAGAAAATAAACCTAAGTTGTTTTACGATTAGCAAGGAATGGATAAAGTAGTTAATTAAATATTTAATTCAAGACATATTTCGAATTGAAATTAATATTTAAATTGGTTGGAAACTTAAAAATCATCGTATGTTTGTTTGATTTTAGCACTCAATAGTCCAAATAACAACTGGCAACTCACTGAGTGGTTCTTAGGTCAGTATATAATATACAAGTAACACGATTTGAATTGAAGATATAGACCTCTCATTAAAGGTAAGTTCCGGAAAAATTAAAATTTATTTCGTTAGGAAGTCTGCTGTTTGCGTAGTATTCGTCGGAACTACAAAATGTTTAACTAAATTGAGATCCTCTAGTTCGCTGAGTTTCATCATGTGAAAACATTTAAAATAATATAAACATAAATAGTGACGAATATGACAACCTTTATTTAAAGGAAAAAAATTTTAAATGAAATTTATATTGTTTGTCCTAGTGCGTTCGCTTGAAACTCATCTAATTTCATCAAAGCCAGCACTTCAATGAAGGTTCTCAAACCAAAAAGTGCTGTATACCCTATAATAACTTCAAAAATGTATCCTTAACCAAATGTAAACTTTAGAAAAATTATGGTAGCTTAAAGAATATAAAAAGAAATGTACAGATAGGAACTTTCATTTTTTTTATGAATTGGACAATACAGTAGTAGGGTAATCACATGCTAATGCTTTTTGGTAAATCTGAGCGTGTATAACTTTTATTTAAGCCATTAAATATAAAGACTGGTCAAGTAGAAGATCCAGACAAATGTGGAAAAGAAAACAAGTTGTTTTCGTGTTTACAGTAACTTTGACAAAACTCAGTATTTTTAAGTTTGTACTGAAAAAAACAGTATATACAGATAGATAGTGTACCTTGTACCACCATCTATTTGAATCCGTGACACATATAAAGATTCGCCTTCTTTCACTGTAGTCCAAATATTGAGTTTTAAATCGGTAGGAGGTAAAAACACATAAAAATAAATAGTTCTAGCTTATATATATTAAGAAATTTTAATTACTTCGTATTAACGTCTTCTAAGAAAAGGAGTAATTATTTTTAATGATACGCAGAGAGGATGTCATAAGTCAAACGCGGAGATCAATGTGTGTGGTTGAGGCGCCTTTGAGCAGCGGAGTGTAGGCAGCGGATCAGGAACCCGAGGCGACTGTCAGCTTGATGTTGCCTTGCTGAATCTGAAATGAGGGGCCTTTGCAAACAGGTTGGCCTATTTCGCTCCCGTGATATCTACCGGTACTCCATCACGAGAAAACAAATTGAGGGATCTATTTTCAATTCTCTAGTTAATTTTTAGCATCGCGCTTAAACGGAGTGTTAAGAGGTATAATAATGCACGTAATATTACGTTACTAGAACGGTAAAAGTTTCCGGGCGTGTGATGTAAGATACTTTACATCATACTACTCAGAAAATTAAACATATTTTTAGTCATAACGTATTCCTTGCATAATCCATTACGTTTTCAATTCTTTAAACGTAACTTTAAAAAACATTTGCTACTGATACCAGTGCTGCCAATACATTCCTCAGGATCAACCTATAAACATGCGTTAGACGTCGGTTTGCTGCAAACAGTTCATTGTTTTGATTGTTTATTACTTCCGTTATTTCCGTTTCTTAGTGCAAGGTAAATTTACCGTGCACTAGGAAATGGCAAATTTACCGTGCAGTTGTCAGCAAAGAGGAACTTTCCATCCAAGAGTAAGGTACAGAAGTCAGATGTTTCTATGTAGTATGATGTTAAGTCTTATTTAGTATTCTGGTTGATTTTTTTCTTCGGAAAAAGTATTAAAGTTGCGTTCTCAAAATTCTGTATACAAATGAAATAGAATATCTGCTGTCAAATTAATAATATATGAGCTTTGAAATCCATATAAAATATGTTAATAGTTGATTACAACAAAAAACATGTAAAATACGATTCACCAAACAGGCGAACTATTATCAAGTATTAACTAAGGAATAGTTAACTAAAACCCATAACTATTGCAATAACTGGCTTTTGAATTTTAACTAGATATAATTTCCCCTCACATCTGAAAGGAAATATTTCCCAATATGGGTTTGAAAACACTCAAATGACAATTGCCCAAATACGGACCAAACATGGGTTTGGGTTTGGGTTTGTCAATCAAATTTAAAATAATTTTTTGACTCAAACATTAAACGCCCAATGCCATGTAATGCGATATAAGTAGCTTTTTCGCATTTATTTTTGTTATTTACTACTAATGTGACTTATATAACAAAAAACTCGATACTTCTCTAAATGATCTGAAGAGAAGTAAACAAAAATGATGGAATTAATGTTACACACCTTTTTTGAAGCACCCTGATGTTATTGGACTTTCTTCTGTTGACATTTATTTATTTCCTCAATTATAATAAATTACTGTTGTAGTTTTAATTCGTTTATTATCTAGACTATTTTAAATATCTCTAATAAAATCTTGATTAGCATGATACGTGCTGTTATAAATAAAAACGTCTTATTTACATCCAGACCTCTAGTGATAAGGCTTCAAAGTTCGAATATAATATTGTTATTGATCCCCAAAACGTATAATACAATAAAAATGCATATTAAATGTATCCTAAGCTATAAAACACACTCCATCAGTCAAATTAAGTAATTGAAAGACAATCAATAGTTGTTGTTTGTTGGTATATTAACAAGCTAGTAAAAAACTCTAACTAATTTAAAAAAATGAAAAGAAAAGGCGTTTTCTAAATAAACAATCATGCCATCAAATGAAATCTGCCCATATCTAATCAATGTCTCCTTAAACAACTATTTTAAAAACCTACTTTGTTTATAAATCACTTCCAACGCTTGAAACTTCCGGTTTAAAGCTAAGCATTGCTAAGACTCGAGTTCAAAGATAAACTCCGTTAGTCAAACACCGAATCGCAGAACGTGTTTTCTCCGCGATAATACGATTCAGTATTGTTAGAATTAGCATAAAACTGGGGAGGATTCTTGACATCTGCATAATTCACATCAGGGAAACTTGAACTGCTCGATGACTTTCATCACCGCCCCGAGACTCGCAGCTCCTCGTGAGTCGCTTTGTAAACATTTAAAATACAAATATTAACTTTAAACGAGAGAACGAATATTACCACGTACTTTCTTCTAAATTGGTGGTTTTGAAAAAATTTTGTTTTATAACCATTTTTTTTAATGCGTAGTAAAATTAGTCATAGTACAGTTATATTTTGTGAACATATGAATCTATTTAAAATTAAATCTATTAATCATAGCTCTGAGATGATTTAAAGTCCAGTTGATGGTAAATTTATTTTTGTAAAACCAGATATAATGTAAAACAACATTAAAACAGGACCGGAAATTTAAATTGAAAACGTTTATTACAAATAGCTGATTCTAAAAGAAAGGATAGCATTGAATGAACTAGTAAATTATTTATCAAGCACAGATTATGTTAGGCATTATTAACTTGCAGGGCCGTAAAGACCACAGGGGCAACAGGGGCGGCGCCCCGGGTTCCTCGAGGCTAGTGGGTCCCAAATCGAGAGGTAAATGTATACAAAACAACTCCCAAAAAAAGGCAATATTCAGGGTATGTTAGAATGCTGATGCCCAAAGAAATTCATATTAACTTACTCCATTTACGAAATTCGTACTTCACTTTAGAGGGGGGGGGGAGCTCTCACCAGTTTTGCCCCGAGTCGCCCAAAGTAATCGTCACGGCCCTGTTAACTTAAATTATATAACCAAATTGTTATGCAATGAATGATTATTTCGATTGCTCTTTCGTAAAGCAAACTAACCGCATAACTCTTCATTGACCAAGTTCCTATTAAAAAATGTACTAGCTAATTTAAAATTTTTCTATTATTAAATGACTACACTTGTTCCTGATGTCATTTAATTACCATAGTATCCATGCGGATTTGACAACCATATCCTAATTATGAGGCAGGCAGAAAGTTTTTATTTTTATTTTTGAAATGTGCTGCTTCAAAATGCCCCCCTTTAATGCTTTTGGGTCCCTCTCGAAAGGCCCTGATGGCTCCTAGCGTACTTCTTCTGCGCCCTTGAGACTAACGATGGTGATACTTTAAGGATTTTTACGTTATTATTTCAGTTAGAATTTACCTACTTACTGCTTAACTGGAAATGAGGTTTTGTCTACTTCAGGGAAAATATCTTTATTGCCGTTTGTTCAGGGAAAATAAAATAAAATAGTTTATGCTTAGCAATCAGAATAATTGTGTGATAAGGTCTAACTATAACAAACCAAACTGCCGTTAGTGTTTTAAAAAGAAGTTATTTTACATCTCGACTCAAACATATAAAATAACCATATATAATAAAACTAATTACACCATTGCATTTTATAATTGCTAGGAGAAAACTAAATGTAAGTCTGAATATTTACACCGTTCTAGATTATAGAACTTAAGATACTGATTACATTGTATTTACAAATATTTTATGTAGTTGATGATATTGAATTGCTAACTATTTTTTAAAGTGTTGTTAAGTGACGTATAGGTTTAATGTTAAATTACATTTGACCAAAATCTTACCATAAACGATCATCCTCTTTATCATGAAATCTTCATCCCAAAATGTGGAGACGGCGCACTTGTACTCGCCCGACAGCTTGGGCGAGGGGTTGGTGATGTAGAGGGCGCGGTGCATCGTGGCGGGGTGGTCACTGGCCCTGCCGCAGAACACACTCGTTGTATATTTATAAAATTATATTTTATACGATTTTTTTCTATAAAATATAATTTTATAAATTATATTTATAAAATTTAGCAAGGGAAACACTTCATATTTAGCTATAAGAGCATGATTATCAATTTAAATGTGGAGCATTAGAAGAATTGCTCATAGTCGCAAATTATGAATTCTCAATTTCGTTTTAGACGATCTTCTGAGGAATCCAAAGGATTGCTACGACAAATACATTAGATCTCTTTCTAGTAAATCCTGTTTACTAGTTAGTAAAAATATTAATTGAGACACAAAACCATTTATTGTGGTAAACGTCAATAATTAATTGTGGTAAACGTATATCTGTATTTTTTAATTTAGTAAGTTGAGTCACTTGATATTTTGGGAAATTCCTTATCTCCCAAAACGTAGAGTGGCAGGTATATAGAAGCGGAAATAAAAGCCCAAATAAATAAACAAAATTAAAAGCTTATGTTAAAACGTATCATAACATATGGACACAAATATTCATACTCATTTCACATCTTGCATATGAAAGGAGTCAAGTGCAAACTTAAATGTTAGAATTAAGAAAGTGTAGTTTTATTTACGTCTATTATTTACAGGAGAGTGCTTCGTGCACAAAAAGAAGACAAGAAGTTATATCACACACCTATACTGATTGCATTATACAAGAAAAGTACAACCGAACTTTTTAAGTCAACTCTAAAAGATGGATAAGTGGAAGGATGGATTGATGGAAGGATGATGGATTAATGGATGGATAGAACTCTAATGGAGTCTTGATGAATTTATAAATAGATGGATGGATGGATGGGTGGATGGATGTATGGATGGATGGTGGAGCAAGAGCATCCATGTTTCCCCTATGTAAACTAGTCTGTTCGGGGCCGGTGTGGATCTCCATGCGTATTCATCCATCTATCCATCCATCCATCCATCCATCTATTCATAAACCCATCAAGACTCCATTAGAGTTCTATTCATCCTTTTATCCATCCATTAATCCATCATCCTTCCATCAATCCATCCATCCACTTATCCATCTTTCAGAGTTGTCTTAAAAAGTTCGGTTATACTTTTCTTGCAAAATGCAATCAGTATAAGTGTGTGATATAAATTATTGTCTTCTTTTTGTGCACGAAGCACTCTCCTGTAAATAATAGCCGTAAATAAAACTAGATTTTCTTAATTCTAACTTTTATATTTGCTCTTGACTCCTTTCATATGCAAGATGTGAAATTCGTATGAATATTTATGTTAATGAATATTTATGAATGTGTATGAATATTTATAGATGGATGGATGGATGGATGGATGGAGCTGCTCCATTCATCCATCAATCCATCCATCCATCCATCCATCTATTTATCCACCCTTCAGAGTTGACTTAAACAGTTCGGTTATACTTTTCTTGTATAATGCAATCAGTATAAGTGTGTGACAATACTTCTTGTCTTCTTCTTGTGCACGAAGCACTCTCCATTAATTAAAGGAGGTATATAAAACTAGATTTTCTTGATTCTAACATTTATATTTACAGTTTTCTCCTTTCATATACGCGACCCATCCATCCATTCCATTCCATTTTCCTTTCTCCTTTCATCCATCCATTAGAGATGGATGGTTGGATCTAATGGAGCTCTAATGGATGGTAAAGCCTGGATGAATGAATGAATGGATGGATGGATGGATGGACGGATGATGGATGGATGATGGATTAATGGATGGATAGATGGAGCTCTAATGGATTCATCAAGCCCCAAAAAAGAACCTAGGACATAAATGTACCTAGCCTCTGAAGCCCAAAAACATTTTGAACAGTGTTCTTTATGAAACGAGAGGATTTTATTTTATATTATTGATCTATTTACTTCTATTTAATTTTGTCTTACTCACCTGTACCGGAGATCGAGGCGGCCCTTGAGCATACCCAGGTCCTGGGGCTTCTGCCCGGGGATCCACTGGTACACGGGGGCCGGGGAGTTGTTCCAGAACCACTTGACCACGAGGCCGGAGCCAGGGGCCAGCTCAGAGGCGCGGAGGCTGTACTCGCAGTCCAGCACGGCGGCTCCGGAGCCATTGCGGACCTCTGGAGGCACCTCCAGGGACGTGATCTGGACACAGTGGATACCTGCAACACCACAAGTCACTAGTATTAGTGGACTGCCTGCACCACCCGGGCCTGTGGAAGGAGACTGTGAAAACCTGGAGGACCATCTAAAGGCTAAGGTAGATTTTATCCTTATTGAATGCAACCTAAAATTGAACACCTGAGGTCTTACCAACGGTGAAGCAAGAGGTTTGTGAAGAGCGAGGAGACGTGTGCCATTATGCCCACATGCTGACTAACCTCTATCTGACTACAACAACCGAGACGATGACAAAACCCCTATGACGACAATAACCCCAATAATGACGATAGCTCAAACCCACGTCAGTGCGAAGCCGCTGCTTGAATTGGAAGTACGACACGTGATGAAGACCTACAGCAGACAGGAATTATTACCCAGATTATGAAAAAAAAACCAGTGGACTAAGTCTCCCAGCAGCAGATGGAAAATGACGAAGCGAAAGGAAGATAAGATACAGGTACAGTACATAGTTAAGAGAATGAGTGAGAGGAAGTTAGAGGAATGAGGAAAATTAGTAAGATTAAAGAAAGGAAAGAGAGATAAATGATCAAAATTGAGTAGGAGGAGTGGGTGATATTAGACTAATAAAGACAGAGATAACAGTGTAGAGAGGTCAAGCGATTAAAAAAAAACATATAATATTCAAAACCCTGGTGTACGCTAGGTACAGGGTAAAGTACAGATTAATGAAAAAAGTAGTTGGGGATGTAGAGTTGTAGAGCCAGGGGCCAGCTCAGAAGCAATTAGACGGGTCCATTTCGCTCGCCCGGCCATGTTTGAAAATCAATCTTTCAAACGTACCACGATTTAATACTCAATTAGTACTAACTAGTACCCGAATACTAGATTTAGTACTCCAAGCTTTACCAAGTTATTAACAATAGTATGATGCCGGGCCAGGGAAATGCTGGCCATGTCAGAAAACGCGGATTTCAACGGTGCCACGATTTAATACTCAATTAGCACTATTTAGTACCCAAGTATTAGATTTAGTACTCCAACCATTACCGAGTTATTAGCGATAACGTATTATATGGGCCGGAAATGCCAACCCGGCCATGTGAGAAAATGCGGATTTCGACGGTGCCACGATTTAATACTCAATTAGTACTATTTAATACCCAAGTATTAGATTTAGTACTCCAACCATTACCGAGTTATTAGCCATAACGTATTATAAGGGCCGGAAATGCCAACCCGGCGATGTAAGAACATGCGGATTTCGACGGTGCCATGATTTAATACTCAATTAGTACTATTTAGTACTCAAGTATTGGATTTAGTACTCCAACCAATACCGAGTTATTGGCCATAACGTATAGTAGGGGCCGGAAATACCAGTCTGGCCATGTAAGAAAATGGGGCTTTCGACGGTGCCCCGATTTAATACTCAATTATTACTATTTTAAACCCAAGTATTAGATTTAGTACTTCAACCATTACCAAGTTATTAGCCGAGTTATTGGCACCATTGAAATCCGCATTATCTTACATAGGGTTGGCATTTCCAGCCCTTATAATACGTTATGGCTTATAACTCGGTAATGGTTGGAGTATTAAATATAATACTTGGGTACTAAATAGTACCAATTGAGTATTAAATCGTGGCAACGTCGAAACCCGCATTTTCTTTCATGGCCGGGTTGGCATTTCCAGCCCCTATAATACGTTATGGCTAATAACTCGTTAATGGTTGGAGTACTAAATTCAATACTTAAATACTAAATTGTACTAATTGAGTATTAAATCATGGCACCGTCGAAATCCGCATTTTTTTACATCGCCGGGTTGGCATTTCCGGCCCATATAATACGTTATGGCTATTAACTCGGTAATGGTTGGAGTACTAAATCTAATACTTGGGTACTAAATAGTACTAATTGAGTATGAAATCGTGGCAACGTAGTGAAATCCGCGTTTTCTGACATGGCCGGGCTAGCATTTCCCTGGCCCGGCATCATACTATTGTTAATAACTCGGTAATGCTTTGAGTACTAAATCTAGTATTCGGGTACTAGTTAGTACTAATTGAGTATTAAATCGTGGTATGTTTGAAATATTGATTTTCAAACATGGCCGGGCCAGCGAAATGGACCCCAATTAGACTGCACTCTCAGTTGAGCACGGCGGATATGATCATCAATGTCACGAGGACATATAACTTTTATTTAGAAAGTTAACAAATGAAATGATAAACTTATTATTTTGGTTACTACACAAAACCAATCTAAGAGTGTATATTATACTTTGTTGTTAATATTTTAATGTTTTATATGTTTTTGTAAAACTAGGTATCATGTGGGATAAACCATCATAAACCTGTATCGATGTGTTTGACGTATGTTATAAATTTACTATATAGCAATTTAAAGCAAGCGTTGGGTATTCCTTAATTAATTTGTTCCTTTTAATTTGTTTTTGTCACCTGCTGCTGCTGATGTTATTGTTATTTAATTCTAGGTGAGTTGGGCACTTTATGACGTTCCCGGGTAACTCATAAGTGCCAAATTACAGGTCCTGTTATGGGAATACATAGAAGGAATCAGCTGGATAAGGAAATTAATTAAATAAATTAAACCATAAATTTGCCAACTGTTAATTTATTTATTTATCGTGAAGGAATCTCATCAGTTGAAAGTGAATTACATTACACTGTTAAAAATGTATAACCGAGCTGCTGTTCCCGGTCTTCGCACGGCTATACTGGAAAAGAACTGTTCCCGTAGAAAACAAATTGAAATGACAAAAATTTCAAATCTGTTTATATAATTTAAAGTACATGAAGGTCTACAGAGCGAAGCCCTAGGTGATTAAAATCATGAATATGCCTGTGAGTTGACTGGGATCGTGATCTACCTTCGGATAAAATTTTAGCACGGTCGGTTCAGTAGTTTTTGCATTTATTTCTTACGTAAAACAGACAAAAAGGCAGAAATTGCACAGAAACTACCTCTTCTTAAGATATTATAGATTATAGATTATATTAGATATAGCATAGTGATTTATGATATTCATATATTAGTGATTTAGAGTAATAATATATAAATAAATATATTATAGATATAGATTCCGAAATAAATATAGAAATTGATAGATATAGAGAATATTCCAAGAAGTGCTTAATGTTGCATGCCTTGGCGAATTGTAGCTTGAACCTGCATACACTTAACACGCACCTAACATTTATAAGTAAGTCATATAGGCCACGTAATACCTCCTGGTCATCTTGATTCTTGGTTTATTAACGTGGAAATTTCAAATGTGAGTGTGACTCTAAATTACACAGCTCTGATACAATAACTAACTTTTAGATCAAGAGAGGATTATTTATTTATTTATTTATTTAGAAATACTACATAACAGGCTGATGCTCAATTACAATGCAGTACATAATCAAGTATACAAAAAATATATAACAGGGAAGTCCATACTAGTCTTTCACTGGAATATCTTCATGCTCACAACAGTAAAACTACAAGACAGTATAATATCAAAAATAACAACTACAGAATCTACATAACAAAACAATAAATGACATGCCACTGTAGTATTTCTTTTAAATATCATCAACAATCGAACCTTAAAAAAATATAATGATAACATACAACATTTTAAATATCATGCATGGCATGCATGCAAAATAAATAATGCAACCACTACTCTACATAATTCATCTATTTTAATGACTTTGAAACATGCATACGAAACAAATTTATTGAACTATTAAATAAATCAATGTTTTCAAACTGTACCAAGGAATTAAAAATGCGTAGCATAGAATTTATTGGAGAGAATGCACCAAGATTAGTGCGTGAGTAGTGGGGGGAGAACAGGAACCGGCAACGAGAATTGTGCCTTGGCACATTAAAATGTATTTTTGACAAGAGAGTCCCACTGTCCATCGCACCGCTCACCAGCCCGTGCAGGCATACCAACGTCGACACTCGCCGCCGCTTATCAAGGGAATCAAGTTCAAACAGAGATAACAGCTCAGAACAAGGAACGTCCGTTGTGTTGTGACCAAACCTTTTATAATACAAAAACCTCAGAAATTTCTTTTGGACACATTCAATTGCGTCAGCAAGGTAAAGTTGATGAGGATTCTACACTACTGATCCAAACTCTAACCTCGACCTAACCAAAGAAAGATAAAGCAGCTTAATGACACCGATGTCCCTAAGGAAATTGCTCGATCAACGGATGAATCCCATAATATAATAAGCTGACTTACAAACTTCAACAATGTGATTCGAGAACAAAAACTTACAGTCAAAAATAACACCAAGATCTTTAATAGAAGATTTAGAAGAAATTATTTTGCCCCTCATTGAGTAGTTGAATACTACCTTATTTTCAACAGATTTCTTTGTGAAAGACATAACAAAGCACTTATTAACATGAAACTTCAAATTACGATCACTCCATGACAAAAGACGATCAATATCCTCTTGTATACTTAGGCAATCAGAAATATTGTGAACAACTCGAAACATTTTGAGATCATCGGCATAAAGGAGGTATTTACAGTGGCATAAAGGAGGTATTTATAAGGCATTTAGACTCTAGACCTCTCGTTTTTCCTCAGATTATTTTGTGTAAGCCTTTTTTTACTTCCTTTTTTGTGACCAGTTCATTAGTTAACTTTCTGGTATTGCGGCCTCGGAGAACCAAGACTATTCTTGATTTATTCTGTAACCTCAATGTTTCAAATAGGTCTATTACACTTATCTTCAAAAAGTTTTAATAATTTAAATTGATTGCATAGCCTATCCATAAAATCTTTCTTATACTACCCACTGTGCATGTTACAACACTAATTAAATATAACATATTGCCTTATTATTTACTAAACCGCATTTCAGTTTTTAACTATAGTTTTAAAATGCACTACGCATTACTTCAGGTAGACTGAAGAAGGTAAAAATGTTCTACATTCTGTTCAAAGACTTTTTTAGCGGATTTCATAAATTTAGTTTTTAGTATCAGATTATTTTTATCCCAAACAAAAAGAAAAATTACATATTTTTCAACTTCATGCCACTATGAGTAACTGAAAGATAAATGTTTTAACACAAAAGCTAGACTAGAACGTAATGCCTTTAACATCTAACTAAAAGTACATCACCATTCCACACCAAAGCCTTCTTCGAATTTGATTTATATCTAAGTTTTTCAGAGTAAAAATAAACCGCACCAAACATATTTGAAGCAGAGACCAAGATGATAACATCTTCTCGTACACTCTGATTGGATAAGTGGCTGACGGCAACAATAGTAGGAGGTCACCTCATATCGACGACGTTGCGTCGTCTTGTGTTTGGTATTTTCGCTGGCTAAGTCGCACACCAATGTAAAGTTAGAATCAATTAAGGTCACATAATTTTAAAATCATATAGTTTAAAATTTATTTCAAACAGTATGAATTAACTAGTGAACTTAAAGCTGCCAATGACCCAAACATTACCATAGCGTTTTTTGTGCTGTATACTAGAGTACCACAATGATTGAAAGAAAAACATTTACAATACCATCCTTTGACAATAATTTGGCTTGGCAGCTTATAATCATCACGATAGGTTAATACAAATTCAGTCAAGAACGCAATTGCCAGTTTCTGAGTAAGCTAAGAGCCTTAGGAAGGAATCGTAATGAAACTTAAGATTCATAGTGATCGTAGGCGTTAACACAATTCATGAGCTTACTGTAAAATGAACTAATTATATTTATTTTCATACCCCTTTTCACCAAAAGGAGGCATTTAATTTTTATGAGTTTTAAAAGGTTCTGGCTGTTCAAAAATTGAATCTAATAGTAAAATTTATTTGTTTCTTCCTTTTGTGTACAGATATTATTTTCTATTTACTTCATTCAGTGAGGGGCACCATAATGTTGGCAGTAATAGCCAGGTTATGTGTACAAATAATAGTATATTTCATTACAAGGACCTAAAGTGAAGCTTTTCGTACAAGGTCAAGTTTTACAACCGAGGCTGTAGGCCGAGGTTGAAAAATGACCGAGTAACGAAAAGCAGCTTTAGGTCCGTGTGATGAACTATATTTTTCGTTATATTGTCCAATATAATACGTAAACTACTCAAGAAAACCAAAATGTTACAGCTTGTTTACCTTTAAAGATGCATTTAAAAGATGCCACCGTCTTGTCCTTGCTATTTGAAGCAATCAGCTGATTGTCTGTTTCATTTGTGTTAGGGTAGACTAACAACAATGAAAAACTATCGACGTATCGAACGCATGTAATAATCGATTGGTGAAATGAGCGAGTTTCACAAATTGATTAAACTGACAACGATGAATGTTTCGATTATTTGTAATCGAATGAATATTGTTCGATTATTACGACGTAATCGGCACTTTTTGACTTTTATAGTCCTAGGACTATAAAGAGTCAGCTGGTATCGAGTACATCAGCTTTTAATTCCTAGGAATAAAAAGAGTGTATTTAGGTCCGGAAAACATGCATTAAAAACATCTGTTTTTGAAGCAGTATAACGAAAAATATTTTAGTAATTATATAAAAGAACTAGCTAAATATTTGTAAGCTGGAGAAAGGTTTATTTAGCAGTTTTACGATTTAAATGATCATTTTCTGAAAAAATGTTTTTAATTTACTCAAACATTTAAGTAATTTAAAAGCTACCTATTGAGGAGTATCATATAGGCAATCAGATGTATTAATTTTGAAGCTCGCATTTGTACGACGCCGCGTACAGGATTGATCACACAAGATAATTAAAGGCAATAAGACGAAAAGATCTAGTAATTGGGAAATCGGTTTGAAAATAACTCAATCCATCCTGAGGGAGTCTAACATCTTGAGAGCGCTTCCTGGCACATATTGAGTTGGCTGCAATCAAGCGAGTCTTCTTCAGATCGCAGGAAGCTCGGTCTGGGGCGACGCGGCGATCAAACAGGGTATAATTAATTTAATGCAGATAAATTACTGATCAAACTGATACAGCAGGCGAAAATGTCCTTAAAGGTGAGAGATCGATTAGTGAATTTATGAACTGTTAATCATTTGTGAAGGTAATACTTGTATGTCCAAGGTGGAAGTTATTTTTTGACCCCTCACATTTATGTATTCCTTTTTGAGATTTTTTTGACATCTTTATTTTTGGCTTTTTACTGGTATGAACCTGAAAATTAGTAATTCAAATGTTATTAATGATTGGTGGTCAACAACAATGTAATCTTTTCTCCTTCATTTGGGGTCAAATATGTGTCCTGAAGATTTTTTTCTAAGATTTATATAATCAAAAGCTGTAATCCCAGCGTGTATTATAAGACTATGGTCATTACTTAAATTAGCTTTTTGGACTTTGCAATATGTATTTCAATGAATCGTTTCCTGGCATGGACTGGGAACTACATGCAGAACGATGGTTCCAAGTTTAGAAGGTTAAAGGTTAAGTTCTTCTCTTTAAAGCAATCGTTGGGGCCTTTTTTGATAATTTCCATAGGACTTCTAATTTTGAAATCAAATAAATATTTAATTACCTTAGTAATCACCAGTACGATTTTATAGGTCTTCTTTAATCCCCTGCATCGTACAGTTGGCGCATCTCCGTCTAAGTCCGTGTCAGCTGGTTGCAAGGCACGGGAAGAGAGGGGGTACTTTTCTGAAAACATTATTCAAGACCCCTGCTCTTTATCAAACGTTGTGTTTATCAATATCATATGTTGAGAATAGCGTATGATACGGTTAGTAGCGTAGTAGCCATAGCCGGAGAAATAATGCTCAACCTGTAGATATTAACCCAGATTTAGTTCCTCTTTGAAATCAAAACATAACTTAGAGTCGCCAGTTCGATTCCTGACCAGTATCGAAAATGGGTCTAGTCGCCGTTTGTCACTGGACCATGAATTTAATCATGCAATCTAATAAAAGGTTGCCGTTAGATAGTAACAAGACCTGGGTTTGAACTGTTCCGGATCAAAACTTTAAAAAAAGACTCTGACGTAGAAACACTCAAAAAAATAAAAGTGGTAAGACAATTATTTAACAGTCGCCATTTGGTTTGCAAAGTATGTTCGGAAGTTTATCCTCCTAAAAAATCGTGCTATTAGAACAAATATATTAATTTTAACACATGAAACTGGTGTGTTCTAAAAGTTAATTATACTCATATATATATATATATATATATATATATATATACATATAAATGTGGAAATAACTTAATGTGTATATTAAAGTCGCAGGGTTAACATTTTTAAAGAGGGATAACATTTAACCTCTTCTATTCTCGCATTTTTAGAAAACTATTACTTATTTAAAAAAACATCAAACAAAGATCACTTCTCAGAGAAGTGGGTCAGCCGACCCAAACTATCCCTATTGTGAATTAATGAGTACTTCCGCTGTTAACTTAGGAAGATGAGTTCTTTGTTTAACTAGTCTTATGGCCTAAATCGCTGATACTTTTTAGATTAACCAATATTACTTAGTATTCTTTACTTTTCTTAGGCTCGGGAATAGAATCTCAGAGAGTCTTATTAATTGTTTATTTACTACATATATATTTTTTTACAACTGACATCAATTTTCAAAACTTCTGTTACACTTTCTTTGAACAAAGGAAACTACATTCGTTAATGGTTTTATACAAAACGAACGCTACCGGAAGAAGCTCAACATCGCAGCTTTACTTGGTTTATGTTGTGTTGGTTACAATCAAGCTCGATATCACAGAAAAGCCTCCAAGCTCCCCGTAACTCAAAGCGTTCATAAACTCTGCTTACATTCTGTAACAAGAAAAAACTGTTTTCTTTTCATCGCAAAGCTGAGTATTTTCTGAACCCAAAATAACAAACGTTTTGTTTTTCGCTCTTTGAAACTCTTGGTTTGACCTCAATCTTAAACATATATTTACGTTTATCGTCCTTAAAATTCTGCCTCTAATTAAATGTTGTTAACTTTCAATTTATACCTATGTCTATTATTTACCAGAAATATTTAGAAAAGTTATATGTTTTAAATTACTTATTGCCGTCAAGTGATAATGTTGTAGTTTGGATGACTACAGCTGTTTCATATACGTACAAATACACTTCTTCAGGTCAAACGCTGAATTTAAAAAAGAAATGTTTTGTAAAATTTTTACCCAAAGCGTTCTTTTAGTTGGTCAGACCAACAACGACGACGTCGACGTCAAAAAATTTAGCTAAAAGAGACTTTCAACGAATACATTGGTCTGAGGTGGAATATTTTCTACAAAATCATTGGCATTAATACTTATCTAATAATTTCATTATTTAACTTGGTATTAAGTTTAACTAATAACAACTCGTAGCTATAATTTTCTCTTTAACCCCAATGATTTTTTTGTTACAATATTTTACGACGGTCACCATATTTTTCATGAAGTAACTTTTTAAACAATGATATAAGACCTCAGATGCTGCCGGATCCAGAAACAATTTCGCTTCTTGAATATTTAAAACATGCAATACGCTGAGCTTTGTAAATATTTAAGCAGTCTTTGCAGTGTAAAATGTCTGAGTTTATGTATTATAAAGTTCACCATTGTCAGGTCTTAAAATGCTAGAATAATTGAGCCGGAAGGACCAAAGCGCAAAACTTTAGCTCCGACTGTCCCCAAGAGAACCTAGACTCACACAGAAAAATGGATACTCTCCACTGTATTCTCATTATGACGTAATTCTCTTTATTCTTGCAATAAGAAGTCTATATTATTAGGAAATGAAAAAAGCAAGACTTAAACCTGAAAAGGTCTCGAAATTAAATAAAAATACCATACTTTTTAAATATTAAACAATTAACATTAATTTCCTCGTAATTTTGGCTACGTAAAATTGCTTAAGTGAACATGCCACTGGAAGAAGGTAACACATCCTTCTCCGTATTATGTATATACTTTACATATCCTTATACCTTTTTTTAGATCCTAAGTTCCAAAAAGGCACTTTGTAACATTCTGAAATTGCAGATTATTTTCATATTCACTGAATTGAAAAAAACGGTAACGTGGACAAACTATTATCAACAACTGTGTGTGATTTTAATCATGACTAAGGGCTATGAATTTGCATAAAACAGCAAGGAAGTGTGTTTTTAAACATTGACTATCTTAACACTGAGCCAAAAATTAAAAATGTTTTGGATAGTAAAACTATCAAGTAGTCTTTAAAAAAATTAAAAAATACACCATGCTTGCTTCAGATAGATAATAAAAAGATGTGCATATACATCTACAGATGTATTGTATAAATAACGGTTTATAATATTGTGATTACAATTTTAAAATATATCAGAACCATTCAGCCTTAAAATAAATTATAGCCATAATGATAAAGTGAATGTAAACCCCCTATTAACTCCCTTCTACTTACAGTTTAATTTAAGGACATCTTTCTTTCAAGTACTTTCTGATTCCTCCCATCCACATCATTTAAATATTTATTCTCATTGGCGAACAAATAAACCTCTCCAACTGATGGATAAATATTTTTGCCTCGCTCCCACGGCGGGCGCGGTGGTGAGGCTGACGTTTGCACACATGCGGGCGGGCGGCGCGCTACTGCGGGGTGTGGGTAGGACAGAGACCCTACTCATTTCTCAATTAAACAAATGCTTGCAGAGCCACTTAGCAAGGACAAGCATATTATTTATGACTTCCCTCTGACCCCTGCCTGTCGTGATACGAGGATTGAATTACTCCTCTGTGTGTCACACTCACAACAAACTCGCTGTGTCCTCGCTCACGAGTTCACACAACTACAAAACCATGTTTATCAAATCCGGGTTAGGCTTAGAGGCTTAGTCCGTGTCACATTGTTATTCCAAGAGTGAGGTGTCTGTTCGGAAAACAAAAAAACAGGCCTAAAATAATATGTAAATTAAATATTCGTGCTCTGTGTTGCTTAGTTAAAATTGTTATTTCATTTGGCTCATAAAAATTAATGTTATATTTTATTTGGTTTATGGAGACGAAATTTTGGAACACATTTTTTATGTAGTTCGTCGACTTAAGATCATGCTTCAGACTATTGCTGGATGGAAAACGTTTTTTAATTGATGGTTGTTTTAAATCTGATATGCCTATCATGTTATAAATCTAAGATTATAGGTTGCTCCCTGCATGGTACCAGTATACTCATCCACGTAAAATTTCTTTCGCGAAAACAAGCATTCTTAAAAAAGTTAACCTTAGGTAAGATTACGTCATCTTAGTTTTTCAAGTTCACTCGGTAATCAAACCAACTTACAAAATGTAGAACTGATAGTGGTATATTGTTTTATATAATTAACTATTACTTCTATAAATAAATAAAAATAAAATTATTACCATATTATACAGTATAATAATTGTTTATACTTAAAGCCCCTTGTCCATGATTTAAATTATAAATATTTGTACACCAGTATCATTGCATGAGAACAAAAATAATTTGCTGTTTTGTTTTTTTTCCATCAGTACGAAATTTTACAAAACATGAAGCAAGACAACTGAGGTAATTAGTGCAAAATTTCAAAAATACTATTCATAATTATTGACACGCCGATTTATAAATACGATTATGACCCCTGTCAACGTACAGTAAAGCTTATTACTGTCATCATGAACAAAATTAACAATATTCTTCCCTTACAGCACACCATTTTTACACATCTCACCTGACTCAGTGTCCAGCAGAGTCAGAGGTAAACAGGTTAATGTCGGAGGCGGTCGGGTCGGCGGCTAACACAGTAATCATGTCCGCGTGCCGCTGCCGCTGATCTCGCCGATATCATCTGTGACGAATGGTTTTATTGCGTTTCGGATTAATGAACCCAGAGTGTCATGTCGTCTGCACGTCATGCGAAAATGTATTCGCGGGGCCGTCGAATAATTGGCGATACCACTAGGTCGCACGTTATTTTTCCCTAATTTTATAATTTATATTTAGGTTTACGTAAATTTAACATTTTGACACTCAATTTTGTGTAACAAAATTTTTAATGATAAAAAGATATATATAAATATAGATAAACCATATATATTTAGGAAAGAGAAAAAGAAAGGAAATTATCTCTATTTCCATAGTATAACACCACAATAGCAAAAATCCAAACTCCAATATTCAAAATCCAATATATAAAAAGTTATGCAGGGTGTTTTTTTAACACACCCCATTTTTAAGGTTTAATAATGCACATGTAAATATGAAATGAGTATTGTTTTGTTAATCCTTACATTTTATACAACGTATTATTTAAGTTTGATCACATTTAGTTCACATGATTTGTTCAAACAATCTGCCATTGGCATTTGTTCAAAATTGTGCCCTCTCCATCAAATTCCTTGACACTTGTTGCAAGGAACGTCTTTGAATTTCTTGCATTAAATTTGTTAAGTTTGTTTTGAGGTGTTGAACATTTTTATACTTTTTTATACTTTTATGTGTACCCAAAGAGAATTACATAGTGGGGTCAAATCTGGGGATCTTGGGGGGGGGGGGATAATCCTTTACCGATAAAATAAAGTTTTGGGCTGTGTTTAAAAAAACACCCTGTATTAAATTAATCCATTATATTTTTATTGAGATGTTTAGAAAGATCGCTCTTAAAGCAATAATTTAAAATAAAAGACTTTTCCATATAGGATATAGGTTTCGATATGTAAATTGTTGGTTTCTGATGAATTTTGTCCCACCTCCAACCTAATGGGTCCCGTAACATTGACCCGCAAGTTGTACTGTCATTTTAACGCATCATTTCACATCCAACCTTAGTGGGGTCAGAGGTCGTTTTGTGTTGAACCAGCTCAAGTAGTATGTGTAGCTTGTGTAGCAAGTAGCTTGTGTTTTAAAATTAAAAAATCATTAATCTTCCCTCACTAATGACTTCATTCATGTGAATTTTCAAACTTATATGCCAACAGTAGCCTGTAAACTAGTCTTGTCGACATTTTAACAAAAACGGACTTTCAAATAATTCGATTTATGGATAAAAACCTATATTACCTAAAGGTTTTTAAGGTGTGAATCGTTCAAATACCTATAGCACAATAATTCATAACCCTTACTCGTAAATCATCCAATCAGTGTTAATAAATCAATAATAACTTGTAATTTTTTTACTAATCGACCCCTAGAGGTAAATTATATGGCAACTGATTTAGGGTCTGATAATCGTCATCACATATTGTAATATAAACATGACGGCGTGTACGTACGGAAGTGAGTTTTGACGCGGAACCAAGGACACCGACATAACATAAAGCACTTCCCGGGTCCGTTGCCCCCCTCACCCCCCCCCCCCCCCCCGCCCCACAAGGACCGTCCATGTCCTGCCCGCATCCCCCGGCGGGTAATCAGATTAAACTGACACTTCAGTCACTTTAATTGACTCTCTAGCTGTACGCGTCATGTATGAACTGGGAATTTTGATTTCGTTTTATGAGGATGCGTCAATAAGTTACTTTAAATGTAATGAAATCTCTCACGAACGCAGTTACATATTCTGGCAATTGAAACACACGCTTAGACAGCCAACCTTAGGAACGTGCAAAACAATGTAAAGCGTTTTATTCAAATAATTATACGGTGAACTTATATAATAAACTGACAGTTTTTCATGTATTAATGTATATTTGTATTTTCAAAATCCGCTCTTGTTTGCTGCTTCTTCAAACCTCTATGAACTACCTATACTTCAGTCTGCATCGTTTACCAGTTATGGACAAAATGTTATTACAGACTCAGCAAGCCTGATTCCTTAAGTCAAATTAGTCAAATAGCTAAATGTGCCTGTATAAATTGTTTTAGGCTTCCACATTTCCACCATTAAAAATTCAAAAGGACTTTTTAAAAGCTATGCATGTTTTAAAAACAAACACCAATTACTTGTGTTTTGCTGGATTAAAAAAAAGGGTATATGTTTTTTAGTAAAGGTAAAATAGAAGACAGTGGGCATAGATTAAATACAATTATTTAGGGCATACAGTGCAGCTTTGACCAGAAATACCCAACACGGAAGCATGTTTTACCACTCAAAAACATAACATCAGCCTTTGATGAACAACTTAGTGGAACAACTCTAAAAGAAGAGAGATGCCCCCGATGATTGATTTGGCCAACCAAGTGCCATTATTCAGATAACCGGAAGAGCCCCCGCCATAAGAGCCCATATTAGTTACTTAATCGGTGGAGTTACCGAACGTAATCCAAGGCAGACAAATCTGCCCCAGGGCGGCTATTCCCCCCCCCCCCCCCCGGCCAGGTCTTGTGATTTAGGAAGCTGGAATGAAACACGGTCAAAGGACATTACCTAATTTACCAAGAGCCCATATTTCATCGGCGCCATGTTTCATGTCCCGCTAATTTGCATTACCTGATTGAAAACCTTCCTTGTTCTTCTCTGCTTTATAACCAATTTTCTCCTTGACGGCTTGGATCCATTTTTGCAGTTTGGCTACCTTGTAAAACTTATTATCGTGAAATATTACAATAACGTAATATAAAAGTGCTCACTTCTTCGTACTTTCTTAATTATGCTATTAATTTGAAATTCGATTTTTACTATTATCAGTTAGTTATAAACCCCTTAAACATCCAGTACGAATTCATATTAAATAGCGTATGTATTGATATTAAATCTTGTTTTGATTTAAACATTTTATTTACTTAAGATTTGATTTTTCCGACTAAACCGAGATATATTTAGGAAGGACGAAATCAAGTCATCCTTAAAATAAAGTACAGTTAAACCGTTAAGATATGGGACAACGCTTAGCAAGTTAAGGTCATTCTACTAATCCCGGGCCATAGTTTGTAAGGGCTAAAATAATACTACATTAGTGCTTCCATGTGACTAAACTATCAGCTCTACTGTAATAAGAATTGAGAACAATTTTGTTTGTTGCCTATCTAAAGAGGAACAAAATTCTAAGACCAGTATGAATGTAATTTTTAAACGATAAATTTTATTAATTTCATCACATTTTTACTGAGCCTGAGGCTAACAGGCTAACTATTATTGTTTCTTCCTACCATACTAAGAAACTAGCCTACTTTCTTACGTGTGTGAAAAATATGCCCTTATTCAATCAAATGAACTGCCAATGAAACTTTTACATATGATTTCGTTATATTGCTAAAGAGGGTTGAGTATCATGCCTTAACTTTTGGATATTCTAAATGATGCTGCTGCTAAATATATCAGCCTAAGTGGCTGTTAACTTTCTTGGCCCTCATCTTCTGAGCTTAATCATTTCATTAAACTCTACTGAAATATGGTTGAACATTTTGCCAATTTACAAGGAGCTTGTTTCTCAGCTAGTTTTTTTTATATTTATTTTAACGTCAAAGTGAGTGTGAAAACACACCTTTTTGTTGTGGTAGCCTCAAAATAACAAAGTAATTATAATATTAAAGTCATACTGTTAGACCCCTATATTAAAACTATCTAAACATCTTACAAAAAACTCAAATCTTAGATTGCATTCAAAATAATCTGAGGAAAGAGTGCTTATTATAATTTATATTTGTGCATATAAAGATACAACTTCTTAATTTCTTACAAGAATTTTTATTTTTGAGACCATGGAAAAATATCTGCATTCCACAAGATTGGGGAATGGAATTTCTCAAGTCATTTCTCTTGTCACTTTACAAGTTAAAATTGAGGATTAAATATGAACAATCATTAACTCTAAGACTAGTTTCATATTAGCTACATATCTAAATCAACTCTTTAAATCATATTACTTTTGTTATTAAATAAAATCATGATTAAGCACCTTGTGGGATTTTATTAAACCTCTTAGCAGGATTTTTTCTATTATTGACCTTTAATAAAAACTTATTTTCTATAGTTAAATCAATATCCTAATTTGTAAAATTTGCCAATTCTGAGAACGTTGATTTATAGAAAAACAATTTTTTATAAATATCACAAATACTATCAAGGGTCATATACAGGGTGTCCAGCGAGTACTGTGCCAAACTTTACCAGGTTACTGAGCAGGTCAAAACAAACAAAAAATGTTATATGAACATAGGGTCTATCTCGCTTCGTTTTCCGTCTGTGCGCCTGTACGTGATTTTTACGTAACTGATTATAACTTTTGAACGACTTGACATACTGATATCAAACTTAGTAAATGTATTATGCCTAACAGGACCTATCTTTGTATGGAGTGTCAAGTTTCTGCTTTTTACCATTTCAAAATGGCGGCTGTTTTTTATTTTCAAAGTTAAATATCTTAAAAACGGTAAATTTTATAAAAATTATACAAGAGACAAAAAAGTTGCAAAATTTAATCCAATTAACGCTGGTATTAAGATTATGATGATCTGACAGTTAATAATGGAGAAATTTAAATTTTTACAAATTTAAAATAGGCAAATTTCAGACAGCATGTCCTAAAAAACCATGTTGTTATGCAGAAAAGTTTTTAATTTCTCCGTTATTAGTTGTCCGATCATCATAATCTTAATATCAGCGTTAATTGAATTAAATTTCACAACATTTTTGTCTCTTGTATAATTTTTCTAAAATTTACCGACTTTAAGATATTTAACTTTGAAAATAAAAAACAGCCGCCATTTTGAAATGGTAAAAAGCAGAAACTTGATACTCCATACAAAGATAGGTCCTGTTAGTCATCATACATTTACCAAGTTTAATGTTGGTACGTCAAGTCGTTCAAAAGTTATAGTCAGTTATGTAAAAATCACGTACAGGCGCACAGACGGAAAACGAAGCGAGATATAACATGTGTTCATATAACATTTTTTGTTTGTTTTGACCTGCTGAGTAACCTGGTAAAGTTTGGCACAGTACTTCTGGACACCCTGTATTTTGATTTATTCCATAACATATTGTAAAAACGTTTTGGTATTTTTGTGAATTAAAAAGATAATACAATGCAAACGAATAACAGCCAATTTTATATTTTAAAATGTAATCCTTTTTAAGAGCTTAAACCAAACTAAGTGAAAAACAGCCGTTCTTCATATTATTTGTCACGTGTTACCAATAAAGGTAAATCCAGCCTTGATCATTTATTTAAAACAGTAATAAAATTAATTTATACATTTTTAACACTGATGTAAAACTAATACTATAAAAATCTTATAAGTAACAAAGTAATTGGTACTACGTTGTGGAAAGACATTTAACATATCAAGTAAAATCTTTGGTTAGTGTAAGGCAAGCATGCGTATTCAAGTATAATGTATCAATATTTTTCTAGCGGTGTTCATTAGCTGTGCAAATGTTTGTTTAACAACGTAATTGACAGGTTAATATCCTGCGTAAGCGAGAAGTGCGTGGTACGACAATGCAATAGCTGTTAACAATAATCTTTACTTAAGAATTACTACTGTACAATTCATTTCGTATTGACGATAGAATTGTTTTGCAGAATTGTTATTGGCTCGAATATATTTAAGTAATATATGTTTTTTATGATTTTTATGATTTTTTTTGTAGTTATAGATTAGTAATGTAAAACATTTCATCTCGTAACCATTGAATTAAAAAAAGATAAACAAAGCAAATTTAACCAAAGAAATTTAGTTTTATTTGACCCTATGCATCTCATTTTTATATTTCCTTTATTTCTTCTAGGAGGTGTAGTAAAACATTGTACATAAATAAATTTTACGTGAAATAAAAACTAAACCAAACATAAAAAACAGCGGTTGATTCAATATTATTTAATTTCACAGTATAATATGATAGAACGAAAGAACCGCTTTGCTTTATTCCATAGCTCGCATTCGGTACATTTTTTCAGTTAGAACTTAATAAACTAATGATGCCCAAGTTACATGTGTACAGATGTGAATAAATTTTTATTTGATTTTTATAGAGACCTTCAAACAAAGCCTGGAGTCAGGCTTATTAGATGACTCCCAGACCGTTTAAATCACCCCCCCTCCCAAACCACTGTAAGGATGCTGTAAAAAAGGGTCAAACCTGAAACAAGTGCATGGTTCTATATATCTTTTTAGCTTAAAAAGGTGGAAACTCAGTAATATTTCATTTTTTTATAATCTTAATTATTTTTTTTGCTCAATAAATAAAAACATTTTCCAAACACGTCTGCGTGAGCCAATAATTTTACAGCGCGGGACACCTTAGATCGAAGGGTAATAAATGGTGTTTAGCACATGTTATAGCATAACTAGCACATACAACATTAATGCGCACTACCGGAAGGACAAGGGCGGTGGTGCATATCGAGTTCCGGCAGTCAGTCATCCCGCCACGTCGCGCAGCAGGAACTGTCAGCTGGCGATCGCTATGGGAAATGGCCACAGTAATAAACTCGCTAATTTTGTATTAAAATACGATTGTAAAATACTGGGTGATACAGAACCATTGTACTGGTTTTCTTACTGTTTAGTCGCTCAGCAAAGTTTAAGTATTTTAATATTCGAATGTTTTTTGCCTGCACCTTTTTTTAGGTTGCATTGTATTAAGTGCAATTATTGTAAAAAAAATCTTGGTTTAAGATAAATACTAGCTTGTTGTGGAAGTGCGCTACCCTAACCTCGCTACGGGTGGTGCCTTCTCGTGAACCAAAATAAAATTTAGTTCAATGTCATACCACTGTAAACATAAGGGTGTAAATTGTTTTTCCAAATATTTTGTGTTCAGGTATTAACCTGCATTACATTAAGCTGAACAACGTTAAGCGCAATGTTTCTTACGAATGCGTTCAATCAAAACATAACAATAAAAAATTAACATAATTAAAAAAATTATAAATACTCAGCAACTTTTTTGAATTTACAATAGTTATGCAGAATTGAAATTTGATTTTACATCTGTGGTCGCTAAATGACAATGGATCCCCTGCTCTTGTTAATCTGATGAAGTCAAAATGAGGCATTACCGAGCCGCAGTTCCAAAACTTTCCCGTTAATGTCACAGAAAAACTGAAACTAAGAAAGGGTATTGAGTCCTTTGGACGGGACTAAAACTCAATGCTAAAATCAACATGACGGACAGACTGCCTATAACGCCGCAACGCGTGTTTCGTATACGACGAACTGTGTTTTTCATATCGCTAAAGGGAGAGGTTAAAGGGATTGCTTGACGCAAGCGGGGAATTTTTTGTTTGCAAACATTTACCATTTTAATTTTTGAAATAACGATGTAGTTTAAAATAAAAACTTACATTTAACTAAATTACTGTTGCGGTAAACTTAATTTAAGATTAGTTTCCCTCATTACAATAAGAAAATATCATAAGTTATATTCTTGTAATGTCAGAGGTTATAACAGAGGACATCAGAAGTGATAACTGAACAGAATTAGCTAGAGTTTTTATTTAGTGATTTACTTAATCTTTAGATATACTTGACTTTAATGTCAATATATTGCAATATTCTATCTATAAATAAATTGCGTTTGCATTATTATATTATTTGACTGATCTATTTATGATATCATTAGTTAAAGTTTCCATTCAAACCTATGCAATATGAATATTTGAGTTACCAATTGATTCTAACACAATAATCGTTGAATGTAACTAAACACTAATAATTATTTCCTTTTACAATAAAAATATAATGCCATGGTGTTTGGCGAGTTAGAGAGGCCCTTGGTCTTACACTAAAAGCACACAGGAAACAAAATGCATTAGTCGCATTTGCAAAAATGCAGATCACTTTAATACAAGCGTAGTAACTAATCAAAGTACACACTTGTGATTACTAATTTTTCTCTCCGATAACTAAGACCAAACTAAACTATTTTAACTTTGCGAAAGCTGTATCTACATGGGTCTAAACTAGTGCATACATAAAATAAACGCAAGCACTGAGTAAAACTTGAAACAGTTTTCGCTTGGGTGACTCTTAAAACACATCAAATCGAAAAAAATCTGTTTGAACTAAGATAAAAATACAATTCTGATTTGCATACACTGTAACATCAGCAGAGTAAGAAGTTGAAGGAGAAGGTTTATCTTGTTTTAATTTTCTGATTTAATCTCACGCCGAGATAGTTGTGAAGTATACAAAGTACTTCAGCCAACTTCAGACTCCTGCTTAGTTGATTCAACTTCATGCCCTTCTTGTTGAAACCCTGCAGTTCTTCGTTTAATGAGTTTCTTTCTAGGAAAACGAATCATTTCAAACTATGAAGATTACAAAAGGTACTGGTTTATATTATTTGTTAAGGCTTGTTTCAAGGCAGTAACTGTTACAGTTTTATGTTTATTTCTTCAAGATATCAATAACCGTGTTATTTTGCATTTATATTCCTGTTTTATTCGGGCATATAATAGTTTAATACTTTTAGTAGAACTTCTTCAGTATACCAATACACAGAAAAATTAATAATAATTTACTTGAAAATTCGTGAAATATTTAATTTGTTTGAAACTGAGGAAATTACGATTTTCATTCTTAATAATCCTTATTACTAATTATTATTAGTTCTTATTATAATAATTGACAGCTCATAGAATTAATTAGTTACCGTTCATATTGTTATTAGTTATCGCTCTTATAAATTTTGGTTTTTGTAATTCACGTAACAACAGATATTTTTATACATTTTTTAACAAAGCACATTCATTGTAATTACATCTTCTTTGATTATGAAGTTCATATAGTATTAATTATAAAACAATAGGGACATGAATAAATAGTATTCATTACAACACAATTTTATACTAAGGTTTTCGGAAATCATTTTTTTTATTTTAATTTGTAAACCAAACAAATTACTGCGTTACTCAAAAAAACCTTTTTGAGAGGGCAATTCGTTTTCTAATAAAGCATTAGGTTTCCTTAACAGGGAAGGGTTACTTAAATAAAACATTAAGCCTCAATTTACTACCAGTACTTCAGCAGGTGAAATTTAAACTGCATTCAGACTTCAAAAGGATAAAAAAATATTAACTATAAACTTGTTTATTCTTGATTAATTCTCATCTATTTATTTAATTATATCTTTAAAATGTAATTTTAAGGGTGCGTGACTTGTCAGAATGGATACATTAACAAACTATCACAACTATTATTTTATAGATGACGGTCAGATAATTTGGATAATTCAGTGAAAAAAGTAACGGCGAGGTTGATAATGATTAACTTTGTTTCCATTGTAGAATAAACAAGCGGCAGGCCAATACTGCTCCGCGGTTTTAGAAGGTGACTTTAAGCAACAAAAAACAAAAATCATACTAAGCCATTCCCAGGAAATTGTATGTGTGAATTTTGTCTTTAGATAATTGAATTTTACTACTGAATTTGACTATTAAATTTTTTTTAGATAAAAAAATTACTTATGTATATAGCAGCGAATAGGGAATAGCGAAATAGCATGATGGTCTTTAATTGAAAAAGGGTTGAAAAAAATTTAATTTAATCAATTATTTGTTTTTGATCACTCACAGTTAACTAAATTAAGTAACACTGCAGTAAAAACTGCTGACACTTGAATGTTTCAATTAATCAATCCATAGCAGCAGGATCTTTTACTAGTCTAAACTGGGAAACCGAAATGTACTTTTGTATACATTTACTTGAAGTATCAGGTCCAAATTTGCTTCTTACGAATAATTCGAGATTTTTGAATTATCAAACCGATCTGTATTGTTTATAGCGGATAAATCGTTAAAAAATAGCATTCATCATAGAGGAAAAAAGCAATAAAATATTCAACTCAACCTTTTACAAAAAAGAACATTTCAAAATTAATGTTAATTATCACAACTGAAACTCACGTGTGGTGGGGGCGAGCGCGGCAACGAGCAGGGCCAGCGAGAGCGAGACAGGGAGACTCATGCTACACGCGTCGCATCGCGACCGCCGCACGGGCCACACTGGCGGGACTGACTTGTTGCAGGGGGCGGCGCAACAGGTGGCAGCCCTGCCATTGTTGATCAGCTGATTGGCAACAATAGGGGTGGACGGTGGTGGTGTTTGTAGAATACAGCTAATGGATGTAGCTACAAAGTAAAACAAAGTACAAAGTAAAACATAGAATTAAGTTTCTATTTGTAATTTTTCGTATTTTTCTTAGCGGTGCGGAATAAAACACATCTTATGTGAATAATGAATACGTATTCCCTATTAAGCAATTACAATCCAATTTCATCTTGGGCTGTAACTTGATACGACCCAATGTGAAATCCAAAGTTTCTTTCTCTGACCATCCCCATTACGGGAAGATAACCAATAATTTAATGTTTTGGTATTCTAATATTATCAACTTAATTACATTAATATTGAGGCTTACCCAAATACTATATCAACACCCCTACATTCTTTGATAAGCTTATTTTGTAACGTATTAAAGTTTACTATTTATATGTATAAACTAGTTACTAGCCTCAAATTAAGTATTAGCCAGTAACCTGGAATCAAGCGTACAACCAGTACAATTTATTACCCATGCAGTTGTGATATGTCTCTAAATTATCTGTATTTAAAAATATTTCATTTCAACTTTTTAAAATAAATTTTTGCTACAAATTTACAAGGACTTGACAACATAAAAATAGATTTTTCTCATATCATGTGATTTGAATTTTCACATATCAATTTGTTGTCATTTTTTTATCTGAAAAGAAATAAATCAAAATACATGATGACGACAAATTTCATCTAATAAGCATGTTCCTCTCAATAAACGAGTTAGCAAGATGCTAGTAAATAGACTACAATGCTAGATAATAGACAGGATACAAAATGATAAAATTCAAGGTTGGGTGTTGACAAACAAAAGTGGTTTGAACTTCTTTTTTAGGACAACATGACTAGTCAACAAATAATTAATTCAACGAATGAATGTCACTCGTTCTCCCCAAACCCACACAATCCTATTCAACCCGCTTTAATGTTTTGCTCATTACGTCTATTTAATAACACTGTAAAAAGAACTCTATTTACAGTTAAATAATGTTTAGTATTTTTTCTAATTTTTACATTATTATAAGTTAAATGTTCTGTTATAAAAAAAAAAAACTAGACGTCAGAGGGTTAGAGAGCTTTGAATGTACAAATTTCAATACAAAAAAGCGCACTATCTCCTTTGAAGAATCTTAAAAAAGTCTTGCGGTATTCATAGTTAAAGTGGTAAAACACTTTTGAGGCTATTTGCATATCAATCGAATTTACCAGCAACGTAAGTATTTTATTCTTGAAAACAAAACGGACTAGAAACCTTACATCTTAAATACGGTTATATATTACGTCCTATATACATATTTGTCATTTTCAATCCATTAAATGGCATTTTTATGTAATCTAATAAATATTACTCTTATGTGAATAGTTACATCCCCTCATTTACTACAAATAAGCCACGTCCTCTAAAGAGGTCCGGTACATTATCCAGGATTTATTAAGCATTCAAGCATTACTACAAAAATTATTATGATCAGGAGGGTCATTTGATGGAGTCACATTTATAAATCAGGAAATTGAGTAGAGGCTAATAACTATCATGCCTGTTTTGTAAGAGCAGGTAATACATATATTATTTATTATAGGCTCATTTCCGCATGTAGGCTACAAAATTAAAATGGAAAACCTAATTTTCACATATAATAAAGTACAGTATACGTAAGGGTAGTATATTTTGAAGGTTTTTGTTACTCGTCTACGTAAACACAGAAACCCAAAAATTAATAAGGATTTGAGAACTTATTAACGTATTGCTATAATAACTTAAGAGTAACTCCCATATTATTTCAGTGAAAAGTTTAACTTATGAAAATTAAAGAGTCGATGTCCTAAGGACTTTTTATTTTCACGGAACTTTCTTATCAGAGAACTTTCCTGGTTTATTGATTTTACTGGACGAATATCACTTGGCCAACTCGATCGGAAATTCTCGTTTGTATTTTAGTTACTATTTAGATAGATCATCAAAATTATTTTTTTTAATTATAGGGCCTATAAAATTCCTCATAATAACTCTGTTTGGAAAAAGTAAAAGGTAATTAAATGTTGTTTCCAGGTAAAAAAATGTTTTTCTATTAATTTTATAAATACAAAATTCAGCCAAAAATATCCTTAGCCTTATAACAGTATGTATAACGTCAATATATTCCATCATCTATATTCTAATCAATTTAATCTGATTAACAAATACTATGCTCTGGGACTAGGATCACCGTGTTCGATAATTCAATTGAATGCGCAATACGAAATAAACGAAACAAATAATAGGTCTAGAAGATTAATATATTTTCCTCCACATACTATCTAAAGTCTTCATTTAATTTAGTCCCTGGAATAAAATACAAAAGTACTAGTTTATAGTCCATGGGACTTACTTACTTTTCTCCCACGGGACTAAAAGTATTTTACTTTTTCTTCCATGGGACTAAAAGTAATCTGATAAGAAAAATATGGGAAGAAATCCGGCAACGCCGAGATGGACAATGAGAAAATATGGCAACACTGTTGATTTTCATTTGCTTACTGTAAATTTAATTCAAGAACTTCAGTGTTTCAACTTAGGAAAACAAAACCGTATCCATTTAATAGCCAGGTATAATTTTTTTGTATGAATTAAGTTGGCAACACTGAATATAAAAACCCATGATTTAGAGTTCGTTATTGCCAATATGCTGAATCGCTGAACGTTTTATAAACATGATTGTTTCTGTTTCTAACCCATACATTGTGGGTGGTGTTTTTTTTTAATTTAATAGACTGTATAAAAAATAATGTATGAAAATAGTGTGAAAGGTGAAATAAATGGTTGTATACTTTGCCTAAATTATATCATGTAATGAAATTGTAATTCAGTTTAATTGAGCAAAGGATCATATTAAGGTAAATTTATTTGAGTTATATTGTCATAGTTATTATTAATAGTGTAGGTGAAGGGAAAATTATATGTGCATCATGGGACTAAAGTACGTTTTCTCCTTCGGGAAAATTGTCGCCCTCGGCTATGCCATCGGGCGACAACAGTTTCCTTCAGGGAGATAAAGTTGCACTTTAGTCCCTAGATGCACAAATTACTATTCCAGTCTTCATAAGAGTTGTTTCCATCAACGTGTGCTGACGTTTCCGCAATTCAATATAGTCCAAATGGTGATATTTAAAAAAATGGTTTTTCATCATACTGTCCGGAAAACAGCCTTTTTTAGTTCTCTAAATCGTATTTATTTATTTTATTTTCAGATAATGTTACATAACGCCATACATAGGTATAAACCTACACGTAGGCAGGTAACTAGTCAAAATAGGCAAGAAATATACAAGTCAGACGTAATAAAAACAAATCCCTAAAGTACTAAGTATGAAAAAATAACTCTTATGATCGTACGCAAAATGATCGTTTTTGGATCACTGCGAACAGGAGTACTGAAAAAACATATGGTAAATTTTGCCGTACTCTAATGTCAAAATTTGTTTATGTTTCGTTTGAAAGGTTGAACGATTTCTTAACTTGTGTTTGTAGACAACTAACAGATGTGTGCATGACGATGACTATTTTGGATAATCTCAAAATTATTAAGTCTAATTTTTAAACGATTAAATGGTTATTTATACATAAGGATGAAAATAGTTGTTTATGACACGGAGCAAAAGTGTCTCCTTGATACTCGATCGCATTTCCAAGCCCGGCTGCGCCTCGCCTGTAAATTACGATCTCGTACCAAAAAGAGCCACTTTCGCTCCTAGTGATGAAAACTACTATTATCGTTCATTGTGTTCGTCGATATAAATAGACCAAACATTATTAAGCTATAATTACCTTTAAATCTAAATAAACATATAGCTTGTTTGAACTTACCTCTTAAAAGCATAACACGTTCATGACGGCGTCATACTCATATTAAACACAAGTGACCCAGACTGCTGTACCCGGCGCAGTTTACATGGCATTATCTGTCGACAGAGCCACTTTGCTCAGTTGTTCTGGAGTTGCGGTCTTAATCACTGTTGTCTTGCCTTGTAACTTGTAGTTTGCTCTGACAGCGACAATGCTCCTGACTTCCTTACAACTAAGTTGCATCTTGAGATTATCAAAACATATGTGAACATGGCGGCTCACACGGTCATGGCTTGAGTTTTTCGTCGTTGAAACAGGTTATGGAACGTTGACCCTGTTTCTTTAACTACCTGTGTTTAGACTAGTTCCCCAGTTTAGACTAGTTAAAAAGATCACTATGAACAGTATTGTTCATAACTTTTTTCATCCTGTAATGAAAATGTGAATGAAGACACTGCGGTTACACTGTTTACTGTTTCGATGTAAAGCTTAAAAATTGAAAACAACTTAAAATTGCAGTTTGTAGTATTTCTAACTCAAAATAGCAAATAAATCAGCATTAAGAATCGAAGTCAACATTTTAATTTCGTGTTGTCTGCTAACCATTGTTTAGTCGCCCTTCCTGTTTGGTTAATCTTACAAAAATTGTGTAAATAAAACAGTTTTTCTATTCTATTCTAGCCTGCTTACAGACTGAACAATTTAATAACTTATGGAACAGTTATGTGATGAAACGTATATGTATGGCATTATCACTTACTTAAAAAATCATTGTTGTCCTATACTGATCTGAACTGTTTCTGGAACAGTATTATATTATCAAACGCACACTCGCCGTCACTGCTTTGTTATGTAGAATTGATCAAATGTTGACTTTAAACAAACCAACCCTTTAATCACTCGCCCATCCATTGTGTTTATTGGTTCAATTTGTTGTGAGCATGATTACTAACACTGACCAAATTGTCAAGCCCAGCCATTTAATTTTCTAATAAAAGGTCTTGCTAATGAATTTGGCTATCCGTCAGTAACTGTGATTGGTACGCAACGATTGCTTTTTTCCTTCAATAAATGTTGCCCTAATTGTTGTTTTAAGCGTTATTATTAAATTTATAGTCAATAGTCAATATTTATCAAACGCAATATAACAACGCAATATATTATATTTATAATTGTCAATATTTGTCAATATTTATTAGTCATTCGGTAATTTACAACAATTACAATAGACTTCGTCAAAGTTCTTATTACTATAATAAAATAACATATAACATGTAACCATATGGGTTTTTATACATATAAATGTATACATCAATAAAGTACCTATACAAAATTAAACACATATTCATGAAATAGATTACAGATTTTAAAATGTCTCCTTATCTAATTTTATTTCAAAAAATTCTCTCATATCATAAAAAGGATTCTTAATTAGCCAGTCTTTCAATTTGTTTTTAAAAGAACTTAATGGCAAAGAACAAAGATGTGAAGGTAATTTGTTATATAATTTAACAGCTAAAATTGTATGATAATTCATAGTCATAGTCAGTCTACATCTGGTCATTGCTAACTTATCATTTCCCCGAGTAGAGTAAGAATGAAAATGATTCATTTGTAAATGATTGTTTAAATTAGACTTTATTAACAATAAGACATCAAAAATATACAAATTTATTATTGTCATTATACCTGTTTCTTTAAAAAGATGTCTACAGTGTTCCAGTTTTTGTGAATTTGTCATTATCCTCAGCGCTTTTTTCTGTAGCAATAAAATTTTATTAATACCAGTGCCATTACTCCATACAATAAGACCACATCTAATTATATTTGGAAAAAAGCGAAATAAGCAACTTTCAAGTAATCTAAAGTTACATATCTTTTTAAATTGCTTAGTAAGTAAATTACTCTGGAGAGCCTTTTGCATACTTCATCTATATGGCAACTCCAAGAAAGCCGAGAATCCACAGTAATACCAAGTAGTTTAACACTATTAGTGACATCAGAATTTACATTATTGATTGTGGAAGTTCAAGTAACAAGAAGGTTCTGAGTTTTATTTTCATTTAAGTACAGACCATTAGCAAGAAACCAATCTGTAGCATTATTTAAAGAAATTTTTGTCAAAGTATTAAGTTGAGAAATATCTTTGTGCGTACTGAGCAATGTGGTATCATCAGCATATATAGTTGTACTTAACTCATACAAGAACTTAACTTATACACTAACTCTATATCTTAACTCATACATCTTAACTTATACAAGACCTGTTTCATCTGAAATATTAGAACCCAACATTTTAATGAAAATCAGAAGGTTATTTACATTCGATTTACATTCGTGAACCCGTGTTATTTTAACGTATGTTGTTTTACTGTATGTGTGTGTTTAGTTGATAGTTTGTCACTTTCGCTAATTTAAATAAAACAATGGTAAGAGAATCACATCCAATTTGGTAAATGTATGTAATAATAAAGTAATTAAATTCTGCTAAACAATTAATCTTTTATAAGATTAAACTTGGGCAGATTAAACTAGACAACTTACATTACAAATAGTGTTATTTTTTGTATCTTGGGATGCCAATATACCTACTTTTCTTGATTATTGTTTATCATAGGTGGAAACAAAACAACAATATAATTTTGTAATATTCAGTATTACTTTAAATAACATAAAGCTATCTAGCTCTAAGATTTTGTTTGGTAGGCTTTCCGAAATTACATTGAAAACGGGACAACTTTGTCCAGTATCACTGTTTGTAAAATTAATAAATTCCACTAAATTATTACAATAATTGTTGTTCTAGTTCATATTTTATAATTTTAACTATTTTGTTTACGACCTTTGTAAATGTCAACTGCAATGTAAGTCGTACAAACTTAACTTGTACTGCATGTGACATCTGTCGGTCCCTGTTTACAAAACGATACAGCTGTAACAAGATCAACGAACAGGAAACGCTCTGAATGATAATAAAAAAGTAAACTACTTTAAATATCCGTACAGTTAAATTGAAACTTTTATATTAACTTGAATTTTTACATGAGAGTTGTGAGCACTTTTCAAAAGCTGCATATGTTACAGATAATTAACTTATTTAAACAAATTACACTTATTAATTAATGAACTTCTTAAAAAATTACGGTTAGCATATTTATCTCTTTTGGGATTTTCGTTAAAATTTTATCAGACCTTCGATTGAAATCAAGTTAGCTTAATCAAACATTGAATTTATTGTTTTAAATCCTGTTTTTATATTTTATTTATTTATTTTATTTCCCATAATTTTTATTTAACTTAAGACACTAATCTTTCATACATATAGATGGATTTCAAAATTTGTAACACTAAGGGCTAGTTTAGTTTTAACTTTTGTCGAAAAAAACTGTAAAGTTGTACTGTCCAACTTTTCATTATGCCAAAAACATAAAAATATAAAGTATTTTGTGCATGAATGGTAGGTCTAATCATTCTATATTCCTTAACATCAACATCAATAACCAAGCTTGAAGTTCAGTATAAATGAAATGCTGAATTTTCTATTTGATGGGAGGTTAATGAATATCAAAGCATCCTAAGCAAAATATTTCGAAATAATTTAATTTTCTAAAAGTTTGGGTCCGAGCCATTTAAAAGAAATTCCTCTTGTGAGTTGTTTATTCGATGTTATGTTGGTTTTTATTTTATTTTTCTGCCAGTGGCCTATTTTCATCGATTACGAAAAGTAAAAATAGCTTTGATTTTGTTTACAATCGAGCTGGTATTTGTTTTTTGAAGCCAAAAAGATTACCCCCAAAGATTACGGACCCGATAAAAGGAGATTTTCTTATTTTAAAGATGTTCATTACTGAAAACCTGATTAACTTTTTTTAACTTTTCAGCGCAACCCCCAATTATGAAAATCTATCTTAATACATACTTTTTTCGTGCCGTTCATTTTGAACACAACTTGCATTATGTGCTGACCCGGCCAACGACAGTGTCGGGTCGAGTCGCTGGCGGCAGTAAAGGCCGCTACTGGCAGTTCGCCAGCAGATTACGCTTAACAATAAACCGAGGTTAAAGGCTTCCTTGCGGCTTACCTGTAGCCACCGTCCCTTCCCATGTAACCCGCTTGCAATCTTGCTGTTGGAAATTGAAAAGTGCCGTATTTTAAAACACTTAATGTTCAACTTGATTAATTTACGAGGAAGATCAATAATTTCACGTAGTTGTTAATATATACTCTACAATACTGTTATATAGTTTGAAAACCCTCAATGATATTGTGATATGTGAAGAGCATACAAAAGTATATTCAGATAAGTAAGAATAGTTTTTCAATGTACTTTTGTCTGAGGCCCTGCACTTACCAAACGTACAATAATGTACAAGAAATGAAAATACTTGAAATAAACAGTGGTAATCCGTCCCCTGCAGATCGACCAAGATTAATAAATCATGGAAACAATTGTATCGCATTGCTAGGATTGAATGTTATTGTTTCCATCGAAATATATATGCGGTGGTATTAAAATGAGTTACCGTTATGTTAGCGATTTCATATTTATAATTTAAGTCTTATATTCTGGAGGGAAAAACTATGCATTTTTTAGATATTACAATCTGAAAACAAAAATCATTTTGTCAGAAATTTTGAATTTACACAAGGTACACTCTTGACTATTCATACTTAAAAGGCATCGTTCACAATAATTCAAGTTGATTCTCTCATTTCCTCAAAGGTTAAATTCAATTATTTTCAAATACTACTAGATAGATAGGAGATTAACTGACAGATAGATAACTGATAGATAGGAGATTATGCAGGACGCTTGTTTGGTTAAATTATCGTTTAACTCCCACAAATAATTTTGTTAAAAGCATGCTGGAAAACTCACTTGTATTACAATATTTTAATTTGAAGTTTTGTTGACTCATTGCATTGGGTGATTGCCAATCTTTCTAAATATGCATTTTGCGTGAGAGCTAAGGAGATGATGCCACGCCAGTGAGATATCTATTAATTACGGTTCCTGGTAGGAGAAGATTAACATTAATCTAACTGGACTTACAAATGTGCACCCAACCATCACACAAATAAATACCAATTTGTTACACTGTCCACGGGCACATCAGATAAATCGACTGTTTGAGAAATATGGATTTTAATATCCCTGTTTTACTTACAAAGACCAATTGGAAACTACTTCTTTGGAAAAACGTTCATTGTTCTGTCTCGATGATAGATAGTTGTTTAGATATTAGTGGTGCAGGCTGAAGGGCATTTCGAATCGTAGACCTACATAAGGTGGTTGGGTCCAAGTGATTAGATCGTTGGGCTGAAGATTTGGAATCGTATAATACCTAGTAAGTTGGGTCAATGCAATGAAAACTAAAATACCTCAAGCCATGAACAATATAAATTAAATTGTTTCGACCTCATGTAAAAAGATAATATGCTTGACCTTGACCTATCATTTATTATATATTATATATCGGAAATCAGTTATGCAAGCAGTGGACCTACTTTACATGAACTAACCAGAAAAAAAACCAGATTGCAAATCAGAAAAAGACAGTATGGCAGCAAATAAATATTGTAATTGTTTCAACCGAGTTATGGTATTGACCTTACTGTCTAGTTGCAGCCTTTAAGCAATCTTTGTAGGTCATCCATCGTAAAATCCAGTTCAAATATGATTTATTACTCAGTCTTACACTTACATAAATCTAATTTATGTCTCATACATTGAAATATTTAATAATCACTGAATATTCCTTCATAAAGCTGATTACGGATGCATACTCAAGCATAGTTCATTATTGATAACTAATCACAAGTTTGATGAGAAGTAATCTCAATGTCTGGATAATTGTGTAAGTTAAATAGAATTGGTGGAAAACTTATACAAATTACTTGAAAATCTGAGACTCCTGCTGGGTCTGTTTAGCTTAACTCGTGCAATAAAACTGTACAGTCTGTAAATATACCCAACCTACAATAATACGTGTTATAACAATGCTGTTAATAATAAAACATTATTGACTAACAATAGCAGCTTTAGTTATTTGCAATTCGATATCATATATTAATAACAAGAAATACAGATTCAAGGCATTTTCTTGATTATATTAACTACAGCAATGTGAAACTAAAACCTTTTATTTGACGAGCTTAACAATCACATCGTTGGCTGACCTCACCCAGGAAAACATTGTTAATAGTTAGAAGGTATTGCATGTATTCCACCAATTTTCTACATTTATCATTCTTTTCTAAAAATTAAACATCTATAAAATAAACTTTTTTTTAATAAATATTATTCAGTCATTTACTCGAGGAAATATGTTTTATCCTCTAAATACATGTACATCAATATTAAAAGGATGTTTAAAAAAGACTGATTATAATTGGACTTGGTACTTTAAATAGAGAGCTTAGAGAAATTAAATTCTAGGTTAATACATGTTTCTTAATGTACTGTTGGTAGGATGAAGAAACGCAATAAATTGATTTTACGGTCACAATAGAAGCTCTACTTAGTTTCAAAGAAAGTTTCCACTACGTTTAATTTCTTATTTCAGACAACTTTATTGTTGCTCGACTCTATTAAAACAATTGTGTTTTGTTTTAACGGAGCAACATTAACCGTTTTGTTTATTACATGAGTGATATTTTATATGAAATTATAACAAGGGTGTTAGATATCAAACCTAAGGCCTACAGATAGAAATCGAATGTAAGTAACATAGCTGAGAATACGTAAATGAAAGAGGTGAATTGATTAGGAGTAACTAGTAAGCTAAGTAGGTAAAGTAAGTAAATAAGTAAGTAGTAAGTAAAGGTTGAGTTTGCTTTGTCATAAAATTAAGTGTTTTATAAAAGTAAAATTTGTAATTTTTAAAGTGTTTGTTATCTCCGTTACGTTAACCACTACTCTCAGTTAAACTTTCACCTTTCAGTAAGGAATTTCCATGTGCTGTGTATTTCATATGGCATTTTAATTTGTATTAGACAAATTATGTTATAATCAGCAGAGATGATTTTGTAACATGTTGATATGGAGATGTATGTTGAATCGAGTATATTTTTGTTTACAACGATTGACTGTAGCTATTGAGAGGCCAGTAACGTGAGGCTGGCTGTTTGTCACTGCGGTTCAAAAACTCACTGGAGCCTCCAATGCATGCCGAATAATTAATCGTCACATCGGTAATCCTTTTATACTGATTAAAGCAGATACATGGATAGGAGGGCTTTTATTTCAATATAATTAATTAACGTGAAAGTTACACCACTATGATGCAATATTAGTCCCAACAAAGTTTTATGGACTGTGGAAAAGAGGTTATCCATCATATTTTATCATATCATCAATCTATCTATAATAATTTTTTTTGTGGTTGCTATATAATGTCTCTCTGACTGCACTGTGTAAGAAGTAAACGCAAAAACCACTAACCGTCCGGGTTAAAATATTGCACAATGGTCGATAATACAGTCCCATATGCAGCTCATATTATGCTTCTTAAAATAAACTAGGGCTTTGCCCCGAAAGCTTTTCATCAATGTGTTATGTTGAAATCTTTTGGATGTTGATAATTTTGTATTTGGTTTCAACAGGAACTATTGTTATTTTCCAGTCTAACCAAAGAACGTTTTCGTTTTTCTAGTATTCTCTATAAGCTCTCGTACTATTTGTGATTCAAATTTTACTTTAAAGGCTAATAAGCAAATTATATCTATAAATTATCAACCGATTTCAATACTCACTCGAGGTAGTTCAATAAGTTGTTCTGTACCTAAACTTTTTATCATCAGCTTCATAAAACTTTATTTACTGTTAAATTATTATATATTTATATTACAATTATACACAGGATCATGTATTTGCTTGACTCATGATAATATATTTTACCGCCACTAACTCTGACTATTCCTCGGCGTGCAGTGCGTTGTCTTTAGCCGTTTGACCGCACACAATGTATGTCGCCGTGATTGGCAATTAATAATCCAGTGATTGTCTTTGACAGCCGCAACACCCAATCCACGGCCTACACTGAGCCGCACCGTGTGTCGACTACAACGTAAAACTGCCATTGTTGATGTGGTGTATACATCAGATACGTACGCCATCTGTTGTTGACGTCTTTCGATTTTTTGTTTATTTAATGAGTACATTCTAATGAGAAATGTTACTCATTAAATGTAGAACTTGGGACGTTCGCCAGTAGCGCTGCAAGTAAAAAAGAAAACAGGTGGTGTAACATTGTTTAAATATTAACTTTAAATATTTAAATTGGTTTTCTATAGATTATTAGGTTTCAGCGATATGAATTTAAAAGCAAAACTGCAGTAAAATGTTAACCAACTAATATTATAAATTTGGAGGTTTGTGCCCTTTGTTTGTTTGTCATCAACGATTTAAATAAACGATGTTTGTCATATTATGTATGTCAGCTGTAACAAATCGTCCTCTCAAGCAGACGAATCTAAACAAATAAACTCAATATCAATTGACAGATGCAAAAAACCGTGTAGAAGGAACACCAGCCTATTTCAATTGATGAATATGGTGGAAGCTACGAGTAATATTGTAATATAACTTAGGATAATCACCAGTTAAACGTTGGCTTCAAAATTAAGAGAATAAAAACATAAGTAACATAAGTAAGTTAAATAAGTAAGTTAAATATGAGTAATAAATCATATTTGTAAATAAATAAGAGAAGATCTTGATAAGCTGGCACCAACTGGAAAGTTTTGCAATCAGTTTGTTAGAGTTCCGAAATAAGAACACTTGTTAATTATTAAGTTGTTTTAATTAAAGTCCAATCCCACGAAACAAACAATACAAGTGCAAGCTCTGATCAAGCACGACTAGATTTCGACTGAGTCCCGAATTGTATAAAAACAACTAAGTCAAATAAATTACTTAGAAAAGTTATTGGATAAACCCGTAAGGTATGACGCAGAAAGTGCGCGCGAGAGGCTGGCCCGAATCTCTGTTGTGCGGGCGAGTCGTGTCGTTTTATTCAGAGCTTGTTTACAGTTAATTATTACGTGACGATGGTCAGCTTATGGTACAGTATTGGTAATGGAAAGTTAGAGTGCAAGGGTGTAAAAATACTGAGAAATGAATGTAAATAAGATGTTGCTGTGAGAACTGAGATGTTTACAACTGACCACGGCTCCTCATTTAAGACTAGGACAAAAAGGAAACATAAATGTTGCATAAGAAATAATACAATTAGTTATATAGGCCTGCGTTATTCTAATTCACTACACATTTGTAAATAATGTCACTAAACTACATTCTTAAACGAATTCCCTTAACTCTAATAGAAATATATAAAGAAATTGATTTACATGTATACAAATTTTAAACTTATTTTCTGGTAAACCAATTAATTATGCCCCTACAAAAAACATCATTGCATTTCTAGAAGAATATCAAATCCTAAAACTGATGAAAGAGGTGACATATGTATTCATTTTGTTAAAATTGTAGGTAACAATTTGTATATATCTTGGAACAGTCTATTCTAGGATATTTTATCTGACCTACTTTGAACAGCCACCGATGTTTTAACTTCCAATTAATCATTGCGATAAGCTAGTCAATATCTGTAAACATGCAGCCACAAACACAAACAAAGTGATTAGTTGCGGTATATCTCTACTTCGCCTCAAACTTGGAATTGCTTTATTTATGTTTAACAGATTATTAAAATTATTACTCTGACGCCGTTATTTATTTTTAAAGAACAAAAAACCTGATAGGCATATCAAACTCATATTAAATATAATGGTTATAACAGTTTTCGCATATGATATGTTAATCTTTTTCTTATTTTGTTTGAAAAATAATATAAAGCCTAAACATTTTTAGTTTCTCATACAAAATATCTATTAAGCTGGCAGGTTTTCAATCGAATGAAGATATGTGTCTACCATGATTGATTAAAGCATTGTTTCGGGATTAAATACCTGCATTAGAAACGTTTGGTTCTAATTTCAAATTTGATACTTTTTTACATAATAAATCGAAACCTGAGCCTTAAATACGCCTATTTGAGTGGATAAAAAATTTTGGCAAATATTTCTTCTGATATATTAAGTAAGCAGAATCCATTTCAAACATAAGTTTTCTCCCTCGTGAAATTTATCGCCAAACAAAATAACAACTTGGTTTACTCAGGCATAGTATTTCTATAGCATGTTTTATATGTTTAAGCTGTTCCTTCATTAGCACCATTTCAAATAAAACTACATTCATCATGTTAATTATAAATTAAATTAGCTTCAACTTCGTATAAAAGGTACCGTAGACAATAAATTTAATTAGTATTGTCTTCGAACTTGCATTTAACCACCTGTGGTTGTGTATTATTTTTTACCAACGATAACGCTGAGACTTAAATAATTAAACATAATTTTGATTTTACCCTTAAAGCTTGAATCAAATATGATACTTTTCTTTTCAAGGAAGGATTTTATAATGCCAGTTAGGCAGTAAATTCTAATTCACGTTTCATTTAGCGGCATTATGGCGCCTCGCGCCACCGTAGAAAGCCAAGACGCTGGAGATAACAAGCAATAAACTAAGATCCTTTATTTTCTGTTAAATGAGAACATTGCCCTGTTGCTCAGACGAGTCTTCTCTGTTGCAGACATATAAAAATTACTTAATTTATTTTACAAATAACATTTATAAACATAATCTCTAAACCGTTATGAAACTTGAATAAAAAGCCAGACCTACCGTAGATGCTAATTCTATAAAAGAAATTGCATTAACACGATCAGGGAATTGTATATCTTAGAAATATTTGAAATCATGTTTAAAAGTGACAATTTCCACAATGCAAAAATGAATATTTTAAGATTTTGGTTTCTTAAAAAGTTACTCAAAATGTTTGGTAATATGCTTGGTAATGTTTAAGGCCTGATTTCACCAAACTTTAAACCACCGTTAAGGCTCTGTTAGTTTAATTTTATCAGCTGTATAATATTATTTTCCTATCTTTAACGAACGGTTTATTAACCGACCCTTAACTGATGTTTGGTGAAATCAGGCCTAAGTATATAAACATGCTATTTATGCTGTCATATACAACAGGTGCGTAGAAGTGATACATTGTTCTTGATTTTTATAGTATATTACTTCTTACAATATACTTTATTAGCAATTATATAACTATTCTTTTGTATACGTATGTATTATTGATAAAAAATAATTGGTTTAAACATTTAATCATCAATACTACCTCAATATTTTACGTGACATTTTTTGAAAGCACTGTAGACTGAACATAGTAGGACAGAAATAAAATATTCTGGAGCAATTGCTTCTCATTTTCAGTTATGAACAGAATAAAAATAAAGCATCAGTCAAAATTTGTTGCCATATGTGCCATCCGACATTTGTAAGGTGATAATCCTGTGACAAAATCAACAAACTGGAGAGGTTCTGATCTTTGATAAGAAGAGTTCAAGAAGTAAACTTTTCACCATATCGTGTTTCCCAATGCTTGTGAATCAATAAAATTTTACTTGCTTTTGTAGTTTTTTTTCTAAGGATCCTACTTTAAAATATCTGTATATAGAAACTAAAACAACTACAATAAGTAGTATACTGAGAGTTTTAGGTTAAAATGTTTAATATTTATTATTATTACAGTTGTAATAATTATAAATGTTGTTAAGAAAAGAAATATCCAATTATGCATAACTTTATTCAATTGAATATACTGTGTGTCCCAAAAGTCCCGGAACGGTTTAATATCTTTTAAAGTAAGCCAGATATCAAAACAATATATTGCATACCTTTTAGTACTAAAATAAACTACTTTTTTATGTATGTGTCATTTCTGCCACTGCCCCCAAAATTGGATTTTAGGGGGGTAGCCCCAAAGTTTTAAATGTAAATCGCCATCGTGCGACTGCTTATTTTAAAGGGCTTGTTAAAAGAAACACAATGCCGCAAACCGGAGGTCGATATCATGCTCCAGTCCAAAATGGCAGCCATTCAAAAATTAAAAAAAGGTGTTCGTCAATTAAAATTGAGTATTTTCTGTGCCCGGCAAATACTTAAAAGATACAAAAATAATAATTTCTTGTTGTTTTGGGGGGTGGGGATTTTTCCAACCAATTCCAATATCAACTCACATCGTTTGACCACTCATTTTAATTTGCTGAGTAAAAAAATAAGCCAAAGCTTGTTTTAATTAAATCTCAAAAATTGCCTTACTTGTAATAAATAAATGAATTTTGTTAGTTAGTGTCAAAACTATTTAACTGACATGCTAATAGATATCCGCTTAATGCTTAATGCGACCTTTGGCTCAGCGGCAAAGGTCTACCTGCGGAGGGTCGTCTATGCGTTACCTTTTAGAAAAACCCCCACAAATGAAGTACCAAATATTTGCCACAAAAATAGCTAATTAAAAAAAATTCATTAAAACAAGCTTTGGCTTATTTTTTTACTCATTCAGCATATTAAAACGAGTGGTCATACGATGTGAGTTGATATTGGAATTGGTTGGAAAAATCCCCACCCCCCAAAAACAATTTTGGAGGGTTTTGCATTGATGATGACAACAAGAAATTATTATTTTTGTACCTTTTAAGTAGTTAATATGTGTTCTGGTGGTTCTTATTCGATTTAAATGTGAATTGCTGAACACAGAAAATACTCAATTTTAATTGACGGACAGCATTTTTTAATTTTTGAATGGCTGCCATTTTGGACTGGAGAATGATATCGACCTCCGGTTTGCGGCATTGTGTTTCTTTTAACAAGCCTTTTAAAATAAGCAGTCGCACGATGGGGGTTTTCATTTAAAATTTTGGGGCTACCTCCCCCAAAATCCAATTTTGGGACAGGGGCAGAAATGACACATACATCAAAAAGTAGTTTTTTTTAGTACTAAAAGGCATGCAAAATATTGTTTTGATATCTGGCTTACTTTAAAAGATATTAAACCGTTCCGGGACTTTTGGGACACACAGTATAAAGAACACAACCTCATAATAACTAGGTTGTTATTATTCTTAACCTCATAATAACTAGGGTGTTGAAACCCTAACGGGAGTCAAACCCTAACGCATAGTCAGGCAACCTATATTATTGCTTCTTCTCTAGAGACTAGAGACCTTGGTTTTACTGCATTAAAAAACGAACAGCTGACGTTCGCGACTACAGCTGATTATTTTTCTCTCTAGGGAGAAAAAAACTGTTTTTCCCCATAACACATGTAATAAAGATTGCCGTGTTCTTAGTGGCATTACTAAAATACATATTACGTCAAAATACTAAAAAAAATCTTCGATTTTTTAAATAAAATGTAACAAATCTTATTTTTGGAATATTAAGCTGTGTATTACTCATTTATAACAATTGCATAGTATTATTTCCACTTCATTCCATGTTCTCTTCTTTAAATTCATCAACGCAAATGCTAAATAGGTGGATACGAGCTAATTGGGGGTACACTGGTAAACACGTAAAGTGTTTTTATTTGGACATGACATTTATTTGTGTACACTATTTATTTTAATTTTTGATTGATTAGACTTATGCATAATCGGATGATTCTTTTTTGAATATCCTGTATTGAACTCATAATGTTGTTTTTCCCCTCAACTGTGTATGTTTTTTATAGAAGTGGAATATTGCAATTGTATAAAATTCGCATATACAGTAATTTCGGAACTAGGCAAAGTAATAATTTCTATATTAATACTCTGATAGACAAACAAACAAATTTCTCCTGTCAAAAATGTATTTTTTGTGAAATTTAAAAAGATCATGTTTTCTGTTTTGACACGATATATATCACTAGACATTTTAGGGTGCAAGTACAGATATGCGGTTATAATCAATTGCATTTGTGTTTTTACATGAACGATCTAAATTACTAAATAACCTCATCTAGTAACTGAACGAAAATTTCTCAATAATTAAGTAATTGTATCAATTAAAGAACTTTTTTGTAAACATATTGGTTATTCGTAATAAGTCATTACTCTCAGAAAAAAGTGGAAAGGCAACACTGCAATCATTAGTGTCATACTACAACTTCGCATTGCGAAATCATATCCAGTATTCTGAATACATAATTGAAAAATTGCGTGACTTGAACACTCTAACTCATGAACTTATAAGCATATACAGTATATACAATTTCACGAAACTATTTCTTCCCCAAAGTAATGCGTATTAATTTGCAAAAAAATAGGGAATTTCAATTTAAACTCAAATCAGTTTTTTTTATTAGAATAAAATTACTTTCTTAACATCGTTAATATCTTGATTCTATGTTTAATATGTCATAAATAAATTTTGATTAATATTTGACTATTATTAGCGTTGATCGAGTACATAAGCATCTAGTATTCCTTACCATGACAACTTATTATTGATGCTGTATGGTGGCAGCGCTGACCCGGCCAACGACAGTGTCGGGTGGAGTCGCTGGCGGCAGTAAAGGCCGCTACTGGCAGTTCGCCAGCAGATTACACTTAACAATAAACCGAGGTTAAAGGCTTCCTTGCGGCTTATCTGTAGCCACCGTCCCTTCCGGTCTAACCTACTTGCTGTTATTATAAATATGACCCAAAAGTTATCGGAAACATAAGTAATATAAGGCTAGTAAAAGATTATTTTTTTACTTAACAACATAATTGTAAGATAATTTTAGAGCTAACCGCTATTCCAATGGAGTAACATTCCTTATTGTCAATTCGTAGTATTTTTATTGTTTAAGTAAAGCTAAAATTTTATTTTTTTTAAGTTTTTTTAGAACAAGCAGAAATTGAATAATAATATACGCTAGAAAAAAGGTATGTTGTACAGCAGATTTGAAGGGTTGCTTCCAATTTTGCTGTCTATCACATCAAAGCTTTTGCATAAAAAAATATAACGAATATACTTATTTTGTAAAATAGAAGCTGTTTTTTGTGACATTATTATAGAATTAGTAGGTTTTCTCAAATAAGCCGATTTGCCATGTCATTAACTACCATAGGTAGACTTTTAAGTACAAACAAGAAAAGTGCTAGTGAATTGTTATTTTATAACAAGTTTTGCTCTTAATGCAGACTTAAGACTCGATTTCACATGATTTTGGAAATACACACACGTAAAAGATTGTCTCTCTTGTAAGATAGTTTTGAAAAAGAGTAATTTTAATTAGGATAGTTTGAGGAAACAAATAAGTATGCAAAGGTAATACTGAAGCATGAAACTGAATATCTCAAATAACCCATTAAAGAAGTGCATCAAAGAAGACATTTGTCTTTTTCATAGAGCTATGAATAAACATCTCACTTTTTAACAGTCAGTTGTGATGAATAATTTAGTCAAGCTACTAAAAATGGAAAGGTATTTTTCAATGCCTGGGTAGTTTAATGATAATATTATAACGACTTGCTAATTGTGAATTGTTTGGTTATGCCTTGACGTGATTTTTTACTTAATTTTGGTATAGGTTTCGGACCCATAACTAATTATCATCTGCTATTTAATTTTTAATTTTAACAATTTATTTTTACCAGTTAGAAATTAACTTATTCGGAAGAAAGGTAAAACGGGAATGCAATCATGTTTACTTGAATCAAATACTTAATTTAATTTGATTTTGCTTATCTCCAAGCGAGTTTTGAATAACTGAAGAAAAGTTGAATGGAAAAGAGAAAACATAGGTTTACTGCCGGTATCATAAATAAAAACGTCAAAGGTTGTGATAGCGACGCAGCGGCGGTGTCGGGGAGATACCACAACAGTGCTGTACCCGAGCAGATGCGATGACGATGTACCGCATCCTAGTGATCCTCGTGTGCGGGGTCTGGGGGGCGTCCGCCATCTTCACCATGGACTCGCCCCGGGTGGAGGTCGCGGACGGGAAGCTGAGAGGCAAGTACGTGCTGACCAAGGAGAACAAGCGGGTGCGGGCCTTCATGGGCATCCCGTACGCCAAGCCGCCCGTGGGCGAGCTCAGGTTCAAGGTGAGTGGGGTTGCTAAAGTCTTCTTGAAGCTCGTCTTGAATTATCTGGGTCTCGATTATGTCTTCTTTCATTAATTAAAGTTCGTGCATTATATCTCCGGCTATAGCTATTACCCTACTAACCGTGTCATAAAATATTTTAAACGTATGATTTTGGTTCACAGCGTTTGACATACAGCGGGAATTTAGAAAAATGTTTTCAGAAAAGTACCCCCTCTCCCCCCCGTGCCTTGCAACCAGCTGACTCTGCCATAGCAAGAGATATAATGCGTGAACTGTACTTGCTGACCCAGCAGCTAGACTTTGTCCTGTCTTATCCATACATGAATGGCTCGAATTGAATTGATGATAACGGAAATAACTTCAAAACATATATTATGGTTGTTATTGGTTTTTTTACGTACAATGTTGTTGGTACCCTTCCCTCATATTTTGTACAGTCTACAATCACAGATATTTCGTAACTTGTCAAAATCAAAGACAGATCATGTTCATGAACATGTTCATGTTCCAAATCATTGCTCACAAGTACAATAATCATGGGTGGAAATAAGAAATATTCTGTTCAAGGAGATTTACCTCTGAATCTTGAAATTAGGTGAACTTTTCTTGCACGACTACCTCATTTGAGAGCAATCATTGTATTTCTGGATGTGAGTCCACTGGCCTATCTCCTGAAACCAATGAATATTACGGTTCTAGTGGTTCTAGCTTTTGAATGGCGTCAATTTTGTCTTGGCCCAGTGACAACAGTGTGCAACACCTTCGTTAGGTATTAATTTTAAAACCTTAATGCCTTGCAATGTGAATACACAATACTCACCACTAGTCTAATAGCAACGATCCTACGAACGAATCGATTATTACGTTACAATCAAATTCAGGTTGTTGGGGATTAAACGCAACATTAATGCACATTATTGGTTTAGATTCTTTAGGCTCCGTTCAACTTCATTTTACCCTTTAAGATGTATAATCAGTTAGACGTAACCTATTTATCTTTGATTTGCAGCTTAGCGGGTTCTCATATCTACGTTGGAAAGTAAATTAGTGACATTTCCATGAACCAATATTCAACAAAACTCGATATCAATCTTTTAATATGAGTGCAATTACAGTGAACTTTGGTGAACATTTTTAAGAAACTCCCTGAACAAAGTGAAAAGTATGTGTTTCGATCGAACTGATTTTTGGGAATGATTTTTTTTATAGCTGTCAAACGAAATATGGGTATATTTTTTATATCCTTGAACACCCCAAAGGTTTTGGGTAGGCCTTAAGCTACTTTTACTTAGTGCTTATTGTCGACAGGCAATTTACGTTGTTATTAAGAAGATGTCACTTTGAATATTAGGTCTAAATCCTGACACTAAATACATGTTAAATGTCTTAAGCAAAGTAAATAAACAAAATGTAAAACTTTATCTCTCAATTGGTATAAAAATTTAAATCTGTTATTCTTGAGTTGTGTTTGAATTTGTGGTTGCAGTTTGATTACAGTTTGTGATTCTAGTTCCAGTTTGTGGAAGATTATTAATCTATTTACTATCCGTACTTAATTTACTTTCCGACAATAAATTATTATCCGATTTATGTCAGTAAATAGTTTTTGAGTACACTTGGTGCGTTATATCTTGAGATTAACCATCTCTAGTAGCAAGGCTGCGGCTCTAGTTAAATGTCACCATCAGCCTTAGGGTTGAGCTGATTTGTTTATCAATACTCTCTTATGGACTATCTTTTGTTTAGTTGAAATCAACTGGCTGGTTTTTACTTTGCTTCAATACTGCTGGTTTTTACCTTGCAAAAAACACTTAAAAAGCGGCGTTGCCAGTTTTAAGGCCTTATTACTAGGGACGGCCATGCTTTCACTCCACTCCAACTGCTTCAAATATAAAGGTTCCCATAGTTTGAGATGAAACGCACCAACTGTATTTATGTGAGAACTGTGTAACGGTATGAGAAAAGTTATGTACGATTTTCGGGCGTAAAGTATATTTCCTCACGAGGGATATTGTTGGCACTCAAGGTTTGCCAAGGGAACATTTTTTCACGAGGTACTCATTTTCATTTCGTACTTTACTCCCTGAACAAAAAAAAATTAAAGATTGTTACTAAGCTATTTAAATATTGTGAAATTAATTAACATTAATAAAGAATAAACTGAATGTATAAAACAATCGTGTATTATTGTAATCGTGTTATCACATTATGCCTAATAAATTTAAATATCACTAGCAAAACAATTAGTGTTTGCAGTGGCCGATTATGACATCACATCAAAATAACGGATTAGAGAGTTAAGATTACCCTTTTAATTTGAGAGGGCCTCTACTGTAGGAAATGTAAGTAGATGGATAGAGGAGGACTTCACTCAACAATGAGGGAAAGGAAGGAAGACGTATATGTACATTAGTGGACGGTATTTTTAATATCAAACCTCAAATACAGTATACAAAATACCTTTTTGGATATTAGTATGCGATGTAGTCTAATAAACGACGATGGCAGTTTGTACTTAATGATTGGCATATTATCAGTTTATTTTGAAGTTTGGCACATTGAAAAATACTTTTAAGTAATTTATGTCTAAATTTAATGTTTAATGTATAAAAAAAATTGTTCCATAATGAAATATTTGACCTTACACTTGATATAATAATAATCCTCTACCACTAACGATTGGTAACTGTAATTTTAAATAAACAAAGTACCACACACTGTAGTTACCCATACATAAATTTAGTACTGTAGAAAGAGTAGTTCAATGTCACCTTTGTTGGTATGTTGGTGTGATTTCTAGTTATTCTGCGTATAATGTAGCTACTCGTTTACAACAACAAATTTATTTTGGTGATCGAATATTGAATTAGTTTCTTGTTGAGGTGTAAATCAAGTTACAAAAATAATGAAAAGCACTAGTTGAAAACCGACGTAGCTAGGAATATGAGCAGAATATTTGCGCTGATCCGAAAATTGAATTAGTTCTCCGAAGCACTTAATTCGTAAATGCTTGAAAGGAACATGAACAAATAGACTATACCGTTAATCGAATGGTCAAAGGAACAGGAAAACCAATTGAATATAGATAGGATTAAAGAAACCGTATGTCTTCAAGGTATATAAAATGACTATTTAAATAATTATCTCAATAACACGCGGCTATAGTTGCACAGAGCTGAAAATCTTTCAAGTATTTTTTATGCAAACCTATTTTAGCATTGATCTTAGACACAACTCACTGTAAATCACATGGTTTTTCTTTAATAATTTTCGAATCTTGAAACTAAAAAGTGAGACTTTTTACCAACATGATTAAAAAGGCCATATTAGTTCGTTAACAGATTCTATGAATTTGTATGTCCATAGCTAACGGTCTATGGGTACTGTGTACTGCATAAATAACATGAACTTTAAATGGGAAAATGGAGTTTTTTGTCCATAGCTAAAAAACTATTTAAGATAGAATACTTATGTAAATTACAAAGTTGTGGGAAATTTTTGAGGCCTTTAAAATGATATGCTTTTTGGCATATACTGCTTTTTGATTTTTTATTTTCAGAGCTACCAACATTTTTAAAAATTAATTTTAAAAAAATTAGATATCGTTAAAACATTGTCATGTGACATATCGTAGTAAAGCTGAGTTACCAGGGATTAAGGATTTTGAATCAGAACTGGAAAATATTTAATGGTTGAGAAAATACAGGGGTTTCCGTAAATATCGAAAATTTTCACAAAAATGGCCGCCATTTTGAAACGGATTGAGATAATTCAGTTCTGTTTTCACCAAAATGTTTTTTTGACAAGACCTTTAAAATGATATAAAATTTCATAGGTTCACTTAGAAAATTTGGAGATTCGATCTCATGATCTTCATTTCTGGAACACCCTGTAGATAAATCACCATGAAAATATGTTTAATGAATTTTTCATATGCAAATTAGTGGGGGATGAATTCATTTGGCGTTTCTACGTTAAACCGTTCTCCCGTTACAATAGGTGGACGGGTGGTCTGACTCACCCTGTATACATATCAATGTTATATACAGGGTGTTTACGAAAAACCCTTGCCATCGGTATGTGAAAAACCCTTGCCATTTTGAAATTTACTATTCGATCATGCTGATGATTTTTTCATAAACTAACCTTGACTAGTTATAGGTACATACCAAGTTTCAAAAAATCAATTCACAAACTTCGGAGATAAAAAATATTTTGTGAAAAATACAAAATGGCGGATATCTGGATAAATATGCATTTTAGGACATACCTTCACGGGAACTTTTTTGCTTATTTTGACCCAATAAACAAAGTTATGGCGTTTGGTGACGGACTTTACAGACACCCTGTATTGGTCATATTTTAAAACTTGATAGTACAGCTGTAAAATTAAGGAACAATTTCAAACTATGTAGGAGCTAAGTTAAAGTTGAGTCCAAAATTTTACTAAAAAGAACCACCCTCAGGAGTGAAATTAACTTATTCTCAATTTAAACATCTGTGGATATTAAACATAAATTCAGAGGCGTGAGTTCAGTTTTGCGGGCATTTGCAATCGCCGTATATAGAGTTCAGTCAAAATGATAAAGCACAACCACAGTTTCCAGAACGAGAGTCTTTGATCACTAGCAAGTCATTCGGGTAAGTAACTACACCCTTTGTCAGACATATCTGCTGTTGCTTTCCTGGCAAGGGAATCCGTTTCAATTTGAAAGCACCAAAGATCATCTGCGTTGGCTGGTTATTTGATCTGTTTGAAAAACATCGTCAAACAACATTCTGTTTGAAACATCATTCTCAAACGCTGATTCCTAATGCAGAAACCACTGTGAATTTCTTGGAATAGAAATTTTACAAGCTTTGAAGTTCGAGAGGTTTATTACTTATGTGAATGTATATAAGACCGTATGTATATATGTTTTGTATGGTTCATACGTTCATTGCAGGGACATTGATGGAGTTATTGGCTAATGAGGAATACCTTGCATTACTAATGTAGACCTAGAGATATTATGGATAAGGATAGTATTGATACCTGAAATTATTGTTGATTGGGATGAATGAGTAAAGAAATATGTGACTTAGTATGCAGGTTATAACAATTACATTAAACGCTTCATTTATATTTGTATCGATTAATATAATAATTATAAATATTATCAAGAAACCAAAACATTAAGTCAGTGGCCATTTATACCCCTTCTCATCTCTTATTAACTGAATCTAGTTTGAACTGTATGTACGCTCGCATTTTTAATTTGAGGAACATAATAAATTTAGAAAGAACCAGATAATCTAAAATTTTATGTTTACCTACTACCTCACTTTTGCGAACCAATTTCAGTTGTCACCGCAGTACAGTTAAATAATGAACGTCTAAAATAATATACAAAACTTTTTCTGTTGTACATCAATAACAAATTAAATTAAGCTTTAAAAACCTGGGCATTACATTAAACAAAGAAGTCGACAATTTCATTCTTATCACAGGTATACTGGTATACTACCTAAACTTTTGATAGTATACAGACAGGAACCTAATTGTTTTGCGATCTGGCCACCTTAAACAATCTTAGAAGACTATTAAGAACTTCAGGAGGTAAATATAAAACGTTTAACTCTTCTAAGTTTATGAAAAAGTAGATAGGTATTTTGTTGGGTTAAAAAAATGCCTATAATACATCCGAACACATCTAGAGATCACTTCGTGCTTTGAGAAGATCGTGAGTACCTTCTGAAGTCTCTACAGTTAATTCTTCGATTAGTCAGTCGACTCTCCCAGTACGAATAACATGAATGCCCAAAAATAAAAGTAGTTTAAACAAATTTATTTTTGTATTTTTTCTTTTTTTATTTTTTATTCTTTATCGATGCCTTATAGATATGTCTGAATCATATCTGACTTAGACGTCTGTAATTCAAACAATATTTCATGTCTCACCTTGAGTGAACCAACAGCTACTTTCTTTAATTCTTAAGAAAAATTTTTAATGGAGGGCTCCCCTTTAATTTTTTGCTACTTTTCGGGGTTTTAAATTTAAGAGATATGGTTACCATTTTCCTGTATGATGGTCAACATTCATTGGTCTCATGGAGGACTTTGTATTTGATGATATTTTTTATTCTACAGGCCGACCAAGGTACTTTTATATTTGGTATTTTTTCAAGAACTAACGGTTAAGATGATACGGATGACTTAAGGTTGATTTTTCTCTCATGAAATACATGAGAATTGAGATTGATGCTGCCAAAGTTTGCCTCTTACGTTGTTCAAAAAGGTAAATTCAAATTAAGTATGTTCATACCTCCGTAACCGTTGGTTTTTAAAGTAATACCAAAAAATAAAATTTTCTTAAAATATCATGCAGAATCAAAAAATACCGCAATCAAATTCCACAATGTAAAACTTGTACTGTTGGTAAAATGAATAATAGCGACTGGATCCATGAGAAAAAATAAAGCAGTCATACTTACGCATTCTTTACAAACGTTCTATCAACTTCTCTAAAAAGAAGCATAAAAATAAAATAAAAAGAGCCCCCATCTTAAGTTGGTTGTAAAATTTATAGTTGAAAAGTTAGCCATTGTTTCACTCTTCACAACAGGTATAGCTCTCAGGTGGAGGCTCTCGTCTGGGAATGCCTTGGGTGTTTTGGGTTAGAGGGTGAGTCGTCTCGGAAGACCTTGGAGGATGGGCTGGAAATGTATCTTTTTTCCTTCAGAGGTGAGGCTGACTGACATATCGTACCTTCCCCATCCTGAAAATCCCTTTCTTCCGTAAGCTGCACGATATCCCCAAGGAGACGTGTCTAGCTAGCAATGCAGCGGCTTTCACTCCTCCAGAGTCTAACAGTCTACGTGTAAGGTGAAGCCTTTCCCCTTAAAAAACATTTGTATAAGAAAGAACCAATCAGGGAGGAGGCAATCCATATTTTCCCAGGGGTGGTTCACAGCCATTCCATTTGATTTAGTGATTTCAAATGAAAAAATACAAACCACGTGATATGAAGGATAAATAAAACATGTGTCAATGCATTAATTTGCCTTATGAATTACTAGATGTTACCCGTGGCTTCGCCCACGTTGAGCCATGGAAACAGAATAATTTGAAACCGCATGTATTGCTCCTGCACTAATTTTTGTATCTATCAATTGGAATTGGGTTAATTTGCTTACATTTGTCTGCCTGGATGGATCCGTTGTTACAGTTGACTTATATAATATGACAAACAAACAAACACAAAAACGTTGACACGTAAAATGTTAGGAGAATCTATTTACTTTTTTGTAAAGATCACGTGCATTTTTAATTCAATGCAAACATACATAGCCATAAATTGGCTTTGTCAAGAGCCAAGGCAGCTCCAGCTCCAGATTTTACTAAAGCTTTTTGGAGTTTTGTAGCAATAACATCAGGTATTCATGTGACACAGCCTACTAGCATTACAGCAGATGTAGGGGGCGGGGCTTCGCTTTGCACTCAGATTGAATAAAGTCTCAGTTCACTTATACCCGTATATTACATTTATAAAGTAATGTTGTGCCAGAGCCCGGAGCCGGCTGAGCCGTGGGAGGGGGAGCGCTGGGCCCTGGACCTGCCGCTGCCCTGCGTCCAGGCGGAGCGCCGCCACGGGGACCCCGTCGGCCGCGAGGACTGCCTCTACCTCAACGTCTTCACCCCGGAGAACATCGAGAAGCGGCTCGTGAGTTAACTGTTCAACCTATGACAATACAACTAATAGTGTCAAAGTTTCTTGTTTATGGGCCATAAATGATTTTTTATTAGATGACCGATGAATAATTTGATATTCAAATTTTATTTAAAAAATCTTATAATGTTCTAGAAAGCCGTATTGGGGGCGAGTGAGTGCGCTGTATTTGGAATTTGGGATAGAACATCTGCGTTGTTCAGAGAATCAATCATACGATTACAATTTTTTGCAACGGCAATTTGTAGAGTTTACACTTTTTACCACCCGTCAGTACGGCAGACCAGAACTACAGTTCTGGGAATCGCTGAAAATGCCCTTCTAGTTGCATATATTAACACACTAAAAAGCCCCAATGATGGGGAGTCGCTAAGCTATATTTAATTTTAAGTGCTATTTTAAGAATTTTCTCAAATAAATACAAAATATCAACTTTTTAAAAATCTAAGAACATTACATTTCCTGCTGAAAATATACACAAAGTTTTAATATTAGTCTGAAAATTTCCAATGATTTGATTACGCCGTTTGATTTTAATAAGTTACTAATAAAAACACTTTAAACACACACTTCTAGTTGGAAACTTAATGATCTTTATTTTTTCTATAAATATAGTAATATTTTTAGAGTTTTTCAGATGTTTAAGAAAACTCTAAACATTTTACCTAACATTTGAGGTGGCTGAACCCCCCCATAATGTATCTTTTGGTATGGTATAATGATTTAGGAGGATAATTTAAAGCAATTTCTAGAATCTATAACAATCAGACGTTTTTTCAACACATTAAATGGCTGTGCTTATAATTTTAGTCACAGTTTCTTACATACGTACTATGTTTAATTAATTGGCAAAAAGAGAATAAAATCTCACCAAGCATTTTTGTCCAATAAAAGTTGGCTCCATAGCTTTTAATGATAAATTGAATGGCTTCTTCAAATATTTGATTAAAAAACAAGAAAAGTTTTAAATTAATTTATATTTTAAGCAAGTTTCCATTCTAAAAAAGTTGGGAATACGAAAAAATTCGATTGTTTATCAGCACCCTTAGCTTATTTCAAAATGAATGGTTGAGAAAATATGCATTACACAGGAGGGCTCAAAGTCTGGAAACGGCAGAAATTAAAACCCTATATTTTCACTTTGAAGGTAAACACGATTTTTGTAAGTACTTGCCAGTTCCTGGTTTTCAAAGGAATTCACACTAAGGGGAATCATTCGATACAATAGTCTTCAAATTGAGTATGAGTTGATATGTACAGCAATCAAATATAATTTATTGAAGTATAAAATAATGCCATAAGCCCGAACTCAACGGACAACCAAACAAAAATGGCAACAGATAAAACTTTCAATAAATGTGACATTTTACAAGCTTCAAATTCTCATTAAGATTTGGTAAAGGGTGGTCCAAAAAATCTTCAAGTTTGTATTTTGATACATCTCAACTATTTTGTAGGTTAGAGAGACATTTTTTAGGCGAACGATTCCTAGTTTAATGCAATTTTTAAAACTATTCAGATTTAGTTTTAACTACACCGGCGGTTAAAATTATTCAAATTTCCTAATGGAAACGGCATAAATATATATAAATTAAATTATTGTTGCATTTATGGAAAGTCTGACCGACTGTCATTTTTTTCTTGGTTTTTAGTTCGAGTTCAAGTTTTGCTCAGTTATTTTATCCTTAAATACTACGATACTGATGTAACCTAACCTAGATCAGCTTATGATGACATTATTTAAGATTATTGACTTAATGCTCCTGGACCAAACCGCAACGAAAATAAAAACTGGCCATGACATCAAAAAAATTGTTCTACCTTGAAATTGGACGAAAAAATTTTGAATATATATTAATTATGCATTTTTTATTTTTGAGCTCCCCTGTACAACGTAGAAGGGAGAAAGAATCTGATAAAGAATGAACTGCAATTTTAGAATGGATATTAGACATTTGATTTATTTTATAGCTTAAATTACAATTTATGAGATTCTAAAATATTTTCAGATGCTGAAAATGAACCTAACGGAATCAAAGAACTCGACAAAAACCACATTAAACTCCACAAACACCGATTCAAGTGTGAAACCAACAAAGGGAAAACCCAACGACACAATGACCAACTCAATTTTGGATAACACCATCAACGGGAAGATAATGGATGGAGGTGCGTTGAACACAACAGCAGCAGCTGGAAACGCTACAGTCGGTAACGCTACAGTCGGTAACGTTACAGTCGGTAACGCTACAGTCGGTAACGCTACGGTCGGTAACGCTACAGTCGGTAACGCTACAGCGGACGGCAACACCACCACCAACGCCACGACCGCCGAGCCGCCTCCCAGGATGTGCCTCCCTGTAATGGTGTTCTTCCACGGCGGAGGCTTCGAGACCGGCTCCTCCGGCCCCTTCACCCACGAGTACCTCCTGGACGCAGACATCGTCCTGGTCTCCGTCCAGTACCGCCTCGGCCTGCTGGGTACGCAACTGCAGTATGTACTAAATTGATGAGTCAAATTGATGGCTTGAATAACGTGGGATAAGTGTTTTAGTTAAAAACGATACAAACTATTCCCATAGATTTTGTATAAGATACCGCACAGGATTTCTTTATTAAGTTAGTATTGTTTACCAAGGCCTTGGCTGTTATTTGGTAGGTAGACATGGCATTTATGGTGAGTAGAACAGATGAAAAAATCAAAATAAATAAGTAAATAAATAAAGACAGATTATTTCGAAGAAGGTTCGCAACAGTTAAAAGATTCCTTTTTTTAGAGCCTATCTCTACACATTCGAAGCATAATTTTGCCAGGGAAATGTTTCATAACTAATCTATAATGATTATTTTTATATCTCACAATAGAGACCTTCCAGTCAGCCAGGACAACAGATATGTTTATCTGCCTCCTGCCAATCGGTCTCTTGGTCTTGTTTTCAAATTCTAATCCTAGAGACGATAAATGTGAAATGTAGGCTTCTCTTCCGTCGCAGATGCTCTCTAGAAATATGGATTTACTAGATTCCTTCAGGCTAAGGGCGCTCTAGTCCAGCTAAGAAACCTAGCTTTTTTCCTAGTTCTTGATCTACTCAAAGTCAGAATCTAATTTGAGTCTAACTCTATGGCATATATTTTTAATTCATATTTAAAAGACATTTCAGTCAATTAGTAAAGTCTAATTAATTCCATCCCGTAGGATTCCTGTCCCCCGGGGACTCGGTGCTGCCCGGCAACCTGGGGCTGAAGGACCAGCGGCTGGCGCTGCGCTGGGTGCGGGAGAACATCGAGCGGTTCGGCGGGTGTCCTGACTGTGTGTGTGTGTGGCAGGGTTCCTGTCGACCGGGGACGCGGTGCTGCCCGGCAACCTGGGGCTGAAGGACCAGCGGCTGGCGCTGCGCTGGGTGCGGGACAACATCGAGCGGTGCGGCGGGTGTCCTGACTGTGTGTGTGTGTGGCAGGGTTCCTGTCCACCGGGGACGCGGTGCTGCCCGGCAACCTGGGGCTGAAGGACCAGCGGCTGGCGCTGCGCTGGGTGCGGGACAACATCGAGCGGTGCGGCGGGTGTCCTGACTGTGTGTGTGTGTGGCAGGGTTCCTGTCCACCGGGGACGCGGTGCTGCCCGGCAACCTGGGGCTGAAGGACCAGCGGCTGGCGCTGCGCTGGGTGCGGGAGAACATCGAGCGGTGCGGCGGGTGTCCTGACTGTGTGTATGTGTGGCAGGGTTCCTGCCGACCGGGGACTCGGTGCTGCCCGGCAACCTGGGACTGAAGGACCAGCGGCTGGCGCTGCGCTGGGTGCGGGAGAACATCGAGCGGTGCGGCGGGTGTCCTGACTGTGTGTATGTGTGGCAGGGTTCCTGTCGACCGGGGACTCGGTGCTGCCCGGCAACCTGGGGCTGAAGGACCAGCGGCTGGCGCTGCGCTGGGTGCGGGACAACATCGAGCGGTGCGGCGAGTGTCCTGACTGTGTGTGTGTGTGGCAGGGTTCCTGTCCACCGGGGACTCTGTGCTGCCCGGCAACCTGGGGCTGAAGGACCAGCGGCTGGCGCTGCGCTGGGTGCGGGAGAACATCGAGCGGTGCGGCGGGTGTCCTGACTGTGTGTGTGTGTGGCAGGGTTCCTGTCCACCGGGGACTCTGTGCTGCCCGGCAACCTGGGGCTGAAGGACCAGCGGCTGGCGCTGCGCTGGGTGCGGGAGAACATCGAGCGGTTCGGCGGGTGCCCGGAGAAGGTGACCATCGCGGGCGACGGCGCGGGCGGCGCCTCCGTGCACTACCACCTGCTCTTCGCCCAGCCCAAGAACGGTAACTTGCAGTTCCAAACAATCATACATCTGAATCTAAATGATATTGGTATAATAATACGTTTATACAATTGTTTTTTTTTTCAAGACCCCTTTAATATTTGTTGTGCGTCTATACTCCTTTTATACTGTTGTTCACTGAAGTCGGAGAGGAATTGAGCACGATGTCTTTCAATAAACTTTCTTTATTGAACGTTTATTAACTTAAGGATTTGACGGAAATTCTAAGGAATGCCCTTCTGCCATCAATGGATAACAGAACTGTAATACTTTTCTGTAAAACAACTTATTATGTTTTACAAAGCAAAAAATTGTTTTGAAATAAATACGTTAATTTATACTTTACAAGAAAGCGTGTTTCATTTATATCAAGGTTTGAGAATTTAGAGGTGGAAGAGGATTCGTTATTGTGAATTGTAAATTTTTCTTTTTCAAACGAACGTATCCACAATTGATATTAATATAAACAAACGGATCTTCTCTTGGTTATGTCAGCGAGTTTTGTACGTTCGTTGGTATCCATATGTGAAATTGTAAGAATAATTATTTTATCGTGTGTAATAGAAAGTAGGAAGTTGCGTTTTAGCAAAGACAAAACAAGTAATTTAAAATGTGGAGCGAAATACAATAAAACAAGATGGAAATAAGTGATAAAACCCAATGTGTTACAATGTAGAGTCGTTCCGCGCGGGTATATCGATGAGCGGCACGGCGCTGTCGCCGTGGGCGTTCCGTCCGCCGGGCGAGGTGGCGCACATGGTGGACAGCCTCAGCCGCATCACCCGCTGCCCGCGCGACTCCGAGGCCTTCGCCGCCTGCATGTGGAACCTGCGCCCCGAGGACTTCGTGCTCATCCTCCAGAAATACAAGGTCGGTACCGATGTACTTACTTTCCTTTCATAGTATCTATTATCCGTTTTAAGACCGAGACGCAGCTCGGGCTGCGTGTTTTATCCGGATTATGAGTGAAGGATAAGTGTGGGATGATTGTGGTACAAGCTTGTAGTCTTGTTACTGACTAAAGCCGGCATGTTCACTAGATAGGACTGTTAATCAACAGCCCAATAGCCAATGATATTGAAGAAAGGTAGTATTTGCATCCGCTTTTCTGGTCCTTTGCGTATCTTCCCCGTTTTGCTAATGTCTTTTTTGATTATGCTTTTATATCTCTCAATTTTGTCGTATTCTCTTTCTTTTTTCATCTTCCTTTTTAAGTGATGAATGAAAAAAGCTTGAAGAACCGTAGTACCAAAAACGGTTATGAAACTCAAAGGTAGCGAATAAGCATAGAAAATATAAAAATTTCGTTAGTTTAATGAATGTTTAATGTAAGTATTTTGACAAATTCCTAACGCCAGAGAGAAGAAAGTGATTTACGGTGTAGTACAGGTTCTTTGGCCAAATCACAAAGGCCCGAGGTAAAACGGACAGTTTTGGTGAGTTACGTCGATTTAGTTTCACACCTTACCACTGATCGTAGCGTTAAGGACTTTCAGCTTACAGACAAACAGATAAATTAAAGACATCCGCGATCCAAAACAAACGGATAATTCATCTTGGTTACTGCTTGATTGCCCGTTTTCATCAAAACCAAGATCGTTATTTTGACAAAGATGTAAATTAATTAGCTATGTTTCGAGCATAGGATTGGAGGCTATCTTTATTTTCGGTAAAGGCTCTAAATAAGACCCGTTGCTGAAACTGTTTACGAAGTTACGATTTCCCTTGAACACAAATCACTATCAGGCTCAATATTCTCGTCTACTATTGTTGCTGTTATGTTTGCCAGAACGAGACACTGGGCGGGTGCGGGGAGTGGGCGCTGTCGCTGCCGGTGGTGGGCGGCGTCATCGAGGACTGCAGTGTGGAGGACGCCTTCATCACCACCAGCCCCTGGGAGTGGAAGGTCGCCCTGCCCTGGATGGTCGGCGTCACCAGCAAGGAGATGCTGTACGAGTTCACCGGTAAGTCAAGTTTCACTAAGATTACTGCAGTAGATTACATCGAGTATCATTAAAAATTATCCATTAAGTATTAGGTATCACCAATAACATCAAGTATGGTCGGTTAATACCATTTTTCCTTATCCTTGGTTTTTGACCCCGAAAAGGGAAATTGATTGAATTAATGATATTTGATATATATTATACATCATAAAAACAACAAACTCACATAAAAGTGAAATGTGACATGACTTTTGAAACGTACGACATACAACATGGCGGACTTTAGAACTGGTATCCCCCTTTTATTTAAGACAAATTTGCCGAGAAGAATTCTTCACTGGTTTTTGAATGGCCTGGTCTTCAGGAATTCGCACATCCTGCCGGCAAACATTCTGTTGTTTAGGGACTTGAGACGTTCATGAAGGCGAGTAAAAAAGCTGATGGCCGAGTTGAGTTAGACATTTTGCGTCCAAAAACAATTTTTGCTACTTTTCATCAACACCAAGATCGTGATTCTAACAAAGATGAAAATTTCGGTGTGTTCTGTTGCGGGGTAATATGATTTTTGGTAGCGGCATTGAGTATAAGACTGAAACGGTGTACGTAGCTGCTATTTTCATTAGCAATACATTACTATCAAGTTTTTGACTTTTTTAACGGTTAGGAATCCGACAAAAACAATTAACTTGAGCATAAAACATAAGTCTAATTTTATTTCTTGGCTTTGGTATATGCAAAATACAGGGTTATTACAAATGATGTTCATGATTTAAACCATACATAAAATATATTTTTACTAGTCATACAAAGAAATCAAATGGTTAAAATTTAAGGAAAACTCAAAACTTTTTGTTACAGGTGCTCAGAACTATAAATGTTCGATATGCGAACCTCTTGTGACACGACAGATGTCAATCCTGTACTCACGCTCTTGCCATTCCAGATTGTCTTGATCGATTGTTTCTATGGCATTGACAATCCATTGCTGGATCTTAGGTATGCTCTCTGACAGCGGTGGTTTTTACACCTTATCTTTGATGTATCCCCACAAGAAAAAAAATCACCGGGGGTGATGTTTGGAGATCTTGGAGGTCAGTTCAGGGGAGCGTCATCATTCAGACCAGCGCGCCCGATTCACCTCTCAGGCAGCAAATTGTTCAGTTCAGCCCTATCCAAGTGGTAATGTGGAGGTGCACCATCCAATTGCAGAATAAAATTAAAAATTGTTTCTAGGAGGATCTTCATTAAACCTGGTCCTTAAGTGTCGTTGCACATTAATAATGTGATAATCCAACACACAAAAAGCTTTCCTGTCTTCAAATTCAGCAATTACGCAACGCTTACAACAATTGACTTTACAAATAGCTGATACGCTCCCAAACCAATGTAAATAAAACATTTTGAGTTTTTCTTTCCAATTGTGCCAACCGAAATAGTCTTAAAACAAATTTACCTAGTAATATTTATAATCAAAATCAGGAACATCATTTGTAATAACCCTGTATAAAAGATGTCATTGTGTTATTTTACCGCATCATGAATCTAGAGCTTTTTATATTTTCAGAGCAACTAGTGGACCGAAGAAATAGAGCTTTCCCACACCTAGAAAGCTGCTTCAATGAAAGCCTTCCCAACGCCCTGGGCTACAAATTTAGCAATGCTAGTTCAGAAAACCTGGTGGAAAACATTCGCAAATTTTACTTCAAAGATGAACCGATAAGTAGAGATATATTCGCTGACTTAGTTGAGGTAAGTGGAATTAAATAGCGCTGACAATTAAAGGAGAAGCTAAATGTTTTTACTTTTTAATGGTGTATCATGGTAAGAAGTTTTTAAGGGTTCTAAGACTCACATTACTATTTGAATGTTTCTTATATTTGGTTGTTAGCTCTTTAACTCATAATTTAAATTCAATCGAAATTAAGGGTACTATTATGTGTTGAAAATATGGTAGAAAAATATAGAGAGGTATATACAAGTCATACTCTTTTTTCTAAAGAACTGTAAAGTAAATACTTATTTCATGAATAGTTCTCGGAGTTCTATCGAAAATCATTGAGAAGTGTTTTAACAGCTGTCATGAAAATTTAAAAATAAAACCCATATAAGCCTACAGTGGGCAATTATTTTATCCAACACCTCTTTTTACTTAGCCTCATGCTTGCTTCGAATGGAGTTTTTTAGAGAAATATGTTTTTCGAGAATAATATTAGATTTTTGTAGTACAATTAAATTCCCATTACACAAATAGTGCTACATCATATAAATGTGTACGCAGGCGGTGTCGGACGGCTCGGTGGTGTACCCCACGTTCGAGGCGGTGCGCCGCGCCGGCCGCCGCTCCACCTGGCTCTACCACTTCAACTACATCGGCAGCAACACCTACGGGCCCTCCGCGCTGGACGGCCGCATCGGTCAGTTGTCACAACGGGAGATTCCTCACTTAAATCCATTTCTAGTCCTCAGTCGCGGCCAGGTGATTGATAAACTGGTCGGGAGAGCGGTTTACAACGAAACAGCCTAATCTATTAAAAAGGATCCTTTTTATGGTTTAAGAATAACGAGATTAAAACGTTAAGCCGAAATCGTCGTCTGACCAATCAAACAATGAATCGTGTGTAGTTCTCCTTAATGAGTCATAAAATGTATTCGGCCTTTAATTGAGAAGTTGTAAGAAATAAGTTTATTGTATCTTATAGACATCCAAGCAATATATAGTCTTGTAATGTGTAATCATTGCCCTTCAAACATTAGGAGAAGGGGTGATTATTATAATAAAAAGAGGCACGATTATGACGAACTAAAATAGATTGATATTTTTATTCTCTTGAAAGGCCCGCTAAACTTTCATTCTAATAGATAACCGATATTTCTACATGAAGTGACAGATTTTGAATAAAGGGAAAGCTTTTCAGGCAAATTATTCAACAGTTAACTTCTCTCTTCGGAAAGCTTACTTTTTTGTAACAAAAAAATAGGATCCATTCAAGAATGAAAAGAAGTTGTTGAAAAAGGTTCCAATATTGAACTATTTTAATAGGAATTTTTGCAATTCGTTATATTAGTAATAAGGAGTTGATAGGAATTTGGAAAGGGTAATTTAGAGGTAATTTATTTATTTTTATTTAATTTTTTTGAAGAAGGTCTCTTTTTACCTTGCATTCGCCCCCGTCATGGGCCTCAGGCCTGTGCGTGGAAGTTATCAAGCCGTTGGGTTTGCTCCTTGACTGAGCCGGTACAGTAAGTACAAGGATGAACAGTACTGCTAAAAGTATGCGGCATCATCGGGACTCGATCCTGCGACGCTGCCGCCACAGAACCGGGGCCGAGTGCGCTACCAACTACGCCACCGACTCACTAAAAAATTGAAATTGTTTACTTAACCAAATATTTCAATTAGCACTAAAAAGACAACCGGTGAAAACAATTGAAATACTGTACTATAGTAAACTAGTGGCTTGAAGGGGCCAAAAGCCCCTAATGAGGGAAAATTCAAACTATCCTTATTTATTATAGTACAAAATACCTTCATAGCAAACTGAACCTACCTTATATTGATATCTAGCCTACTACATGGTTTTCAATCAAGTATCAGCAGCACATGTTTTATGTAAACAAAGCAGACGTTTTCAGATCCCAATGCTTTTTAAATGGCAGATATTTTACGTTATTTCTAGTTTTCTGGTGAATTTCAAGCAATTTCATTATTTTTCCCGCCATCATGGAGTATAGACCTTTAATTTAAGCCCTCTCCCATCTTTCCACGACTTGCCAGACGTCCACAATTTTGACGCAAAGAATCGCCTTACAAAATTAAATATATGATATTAACTGCAATGGCAATTTAACATAGTGAGATAAATAGTTTGTTTCGTAAACACTTCATAATAATTTAAACAAAATTGATGTAATTAATGTTCTTAGCTCCTGGCCGCGGGGATGATCTTTTCTACTTCTTCCCTCGTCCTCTTGGTAAGAACGTGCCCAGGAAAAATAAAGAACCTGACATGGTGCTTTCAAAGAAGCTGGTTACACTGTGGACAAACTTCGTAATACATCTGTAAGTAAACAAACAATCAATTGTTTTTTGTGTTAAAATGTTTACTTTTCTAACGAGTAAAGGGAGATTATTTTAAAATGAAATAGCCAAAATACTAATGATCTTATTCGGTTGGTTTGTATTAAAAGTTAAATGAATAAAATTAGACCATTGGTATTCCTCTTTTGCTATATTCACGAAGTAAGGTTCATTGCATGCACATATGGAATAACTCCTAAAAGCTTATAAAATAAACAAACAAATAAAGAATATTTTAATATTTACCGTGGACGATGGTTCATGTACCTTATTCTTTGAAAACTTCCATTCCAAACTATGAATACCTACAAATATAGTTTGATGGTTAAAACACCTTTCTTTGATTAACGGTAGCTAGTGGTTTGAAGGGGCTAAAAGCCCCTTATGAGGGAAAATTCAAACAATCCTTATTTATTATAGTAAAAAATACCTTCATAGCAAACTAAATCGACCTTACATTTATATCTAGCCTACCACATGGTTTTTTATCAAGTATCAGCATCACATGTTTTATGTAAACAAAGCAGACGTTTTTAAATCCCAATGCTTTTTAAATGGCAGATATTTTGCATTATTTCTCGTTTTCTGGTGAATTTCAAGCAATTTCATTATTTTTCCCGCCATTACGGAATAGAGACCTTTAATTTGAGCCCTCTCCCATTTTTCTACGACTTGCCAGACGCCCACAATTTTGACGCAAAGAATCGCCTTACGAAATTAAATATATGATATATTTTTCGAGTTACTGAACTAATACAAAGAATTAAAAATTTTATATAACTGTTAACAAATAGCGTTTTTGGGAGAGATTTCAGAGATAATATTAAAACAATGAACCAAGATTCTCTCCTTATAGTCTTGCAAACCTTCAATTGAAGTTTAAAGTCATCGCTTGAAACGAGAGATTTAAACTGTCTGGAACAAACTCAAACAACAGTCAGTCGCGTGCTCTGCTTTACCTCTCAGTCCACTAGCTTGCGGGAATTAACTCCTTTGATATTACTGGTGTATATTTTAACTTAAAAGTCCAGAAGTAATCATCAGCACTTACCTTATCTCTTGCGATTCAAACTGTGAGGTAGACCATGAAAACGATAAAGGTTAGTGATTAACGATTTAAGAGAAGAGTAACCGGCTTAAATAGTTACGGATCTATATTTGAGTATCACTGTTTAGATATTTAACTGGATGTTTGGGTTTTGTGGCAGACTTTAACTGTAATAATAGATTTGTTACTCTTTACTGGTTGTAGGGTTGATGTGTCACAGTGGTTAGTTTCAGACTCAGATTCAAATATCTTCATTCATAAATACATATATAATGTCCTTGAAAACTTGTCTTACATAACTTTAACTGCTGTAAAATGGTAAGCTAAATAGTACGACGATTCTTCATTTCTTATAAAAATAAATAAAATTATTGTATGCAATACAACGCTATGACCCAAAGAAAGTTCCTGGGCCAACGAGTTGAAAAGCCTTAAACAATTGTATGATATGCTGAAAAAAGGTAGTGATGTGTTTAGGAACAGGAATATTTGATCGTGGTCGGAGTGAATAATTAGGTTTTCATTACTATTAAAAGGAAGTCAAGAAGGATTATTTTTGGGAAAATACCAATGTTAATAGTTATTTATGTATGAAGAGCGTAAAGTAGGTCTTTCTCGCTTGAGCTAACAGTTATCGCGCGACGCGTAGCGGAGCGCGATATTTTTTGCGAAAGCGAGAAAGACGCTTTACACGCGAAATACATACTCAATTTTTCCTACAACTGCAGTTTTAATTTCCCAAACGATGAATACAATCACAGTTGCTCACGTCCATTGTAGCTGAATGCACCATTATGATTGCATAAATTCTTCATATTTCTTTTCGTAAATAATTCTAGATTTACGAGGTAAAAAGGTTTAATGAAACCTCTTTTGCTAATTCACTTATTTCAGGTGGAGTAAGTCCGTATTCGTCATCACTCATTTCATCCATTATTGTTGCTGAATGCGCCAGTTTGAGGTTATAAACAAGTCGAGCTCTATCGGAAGCGGAAGGGAGCGCTGTGGCGCGTCGAGTAACAATGCAATCAGCTGGCGAGCGTATAGTAGGCGCGTTTTGAAGATTCGCCCCCCCAAAACAGGTAGACGGACAGTCCTTATCTCCTGTTGACAAACAATGCCTTAGTGCCTTTGTTACGGGAGGCCGGCCGGGACTCTCTGCATCCGCCTGCAATTCCAGTTACTGGCATAACAATATATATCCCAATATTCGAGATGCAAGTTACGCAGAATTTTCATGGAATGCAGGCAGATGACCGCCCGCACAACGGTGGCCACCACTAACAAAGGCATTGTTTGACAACATGGGATTAGGACTGTCCGTCTACCTGTTTTGGGGGGGCGAATCTTCAAAACGTGCCAACTATAAAAGTAATTACGTGGCGAGCGTAAAGTACTTTACGCTCGCTCCAAAGACTTTCAAATACATTATCGCTCGCTCCTCAGTAAACAGCTGTTTTACGATTGGGTTTCGGTGCGTAAACTGACACTTAACGCGCGGTTGTAGGAAAAATCATATAGGCAAGGGAAAGATAAAATCTTGTTCTGGCAGAAAATTAATCTACATGAATCGTGTTTCTTATTATTAAATACAATGCGCAGAGTTTGTTTCTCAAGCTGGTAAATATATATATGGAGCGTGTACTCTTAAAGCCACAAATCGGTAGAGCATATATCCATATGAGGATAAAAACAGTCCTATGGCTGTTTACTATTAAAGAGTCAATAAAACATGAGAGTTTCCGTACTGTGCAAGCTTTGTAAGAGCAAAAAGACAAGAACCAAGATTTCCTATAACATTGTTTAAATGACCCTATGTAACTTAATAGATTTATTCCACCAAAATTAAAAAAAAAATACTTCTAACATCTATTGATTCATTTAAATGTGCATCATCCCAAATATTTGGGACGCCTGTATTGTAATCATTGATATTTTCGATCCTAATATCATTTATTATAATATTGTGTGTGTTTGAACACCCAGTCCGTGATGGTGGTGGAGCGGCCCTTCTACTCCTACAGGATGAACTTCTGGTTGTTCCAGGGACCCCACGCCCACGGTGACGGCGGACGGGGTCAAGTGGGTGTCCGTGGCCCCCAGCACCACCTTCCTCAACATCGGCCAGTCCGTGATGGCGGTGGAGCGGCCCTTCTACTCATACAGGATGAACTTCTGGTTGTTCCAGGGACCCCACGCCCACGGTGACGGCGGACGGAGTCAAGTGGGTGTCCGTGGCCCCCAGCACCACCTTCCTCAACATCGGCCAGTCCGTGATGGCGGTGGAGCGGCCCTTCTACTCATACAGGATGAACTTCTGGTTGTTCCAGGGACCCCACCCCCACGGTGACGGCGGACGGAGTCAAGTGGGTGTCCGTGGCCCCCAGCACCACCCTCCTCAACATCGGCCAGTCCGTGATGGTGGTGGAGCGGCCCTTCTACTCCTACAGGATGAACGTCTGGTTGTTCTAGGGACCCCACGCCCACGGTGACGGCGGACGGGGTCAAGTGGGTGTCCGTGGCCCCCAGCACCACCTTCCTCAACATCGGCCAGTCCGTGATGGCGGTGGAGCGGCCCTTCTACTCCTACAGGATGAACTTCTGGTTGTTCCAGGGACCCCACCCCCACGGTGACGGCGGACGGGGTCAAGTGGGTGTCCGTGGCCCCCAGCACCACCTTCCTCAACATCGGCCAGTCCGTGATGGCGGTGGAGTGGCCCTTCTACTCCTACAGGATGAACTTCTGGTTGTTCCAGGGACCCCACGCCCACGGTGACGGCGGACGGAGTCAAGTGGGTGTCCGTGGCCCCCAGCACCACCTTCCTCAACATCGGCCAGTCCGTGATGGTGGTGGAGCGGCCCTTCTACTCCTACAGGATGAACTTCTGGTTGTTCCAGGGACCCCACGCCCACGGTGACGGCGGACGGGGTCAAGTGGGTGTCCGTGGCCCCCAGCACCACCTTCCTCAACATCGGCCAGTCCGTGATGGCGGTGGAGTGGCCCTTCTACTCCTACAGGATGAACTTCTGGTTGTTCCAGGGACCCCACGCCCACGGTGACGGCGGACGGGGTCAAGTGGGTGTCCGTGGCCCCCAGCACCACCTTCCTCAACATCGGCCAGTCCGTGATGGCGGTGGAGCGGCCCTTCTACTCCTACAGGATGAACTTCTGGTCCATGGAGGACTTCCCTCATCGCGACGACAAATACGGTGAGAGAAAATAACCTTAGGGATAGATAAGGTGGAGAAAAGGTTAGTTTATTGTTTCCCTTTATTCCAAACAGTAGAACTCTAACGTTTTAATGTACCTGACAGAGTTCTGTTACTGGCGCAGCTTCTTTACTTTTCATCTTTCATAATAGAAATAGTTTAATTTCTAAGAAAAATCTAGACAAAACTGGTTTCTCATATTGTAGCCTCAAATGTAAAATAACAAATATCTTTTTCAGAATTTAGTTGTGTTTTAAATAATAATCTCAAAATGTAGAAATAGTAATAAAAAGGGATGGATCCTACTGTGAGACTCAGTACTCTAAGAATATATATAATGTTAAATTAATATTGAAACCTACCTTCCTAGTGTATAAAATTAAAATAAACTGTTTTTTCAGGTTTAACTGGCCATTCTAGGTTTTCTTTTTAATGTGCTATAATTAATTGCTATAATTTGGAAACTTGTTATACACCAAAAAAGTTCTAGTCTAATTAACTGAAACAACAGAAAATAATTATTGCACTTATCAGGTTTCTACAATAAACATAATTTCAATTCCGAGTCTATTATCATTGTAGGAGTCAAACATGTTTGGTTCCTTCGTCAAACAACGAGTTAAACAAGTATCAAGAATATAGGTACTGTTCCATTCATTTAGGCATTTGACGTATTTTTATAGTAAAATAATAAATATCAATTATTCTAAAAGCAACTTTTTATGGTGGTTTATGTTTATCGCACGTTTTTATAAGTTTTTAACGCGTTCGTTATTTAAGCTACCCCTTAGAGCACTTGTAGTAACAAGCCTTTAGGCTACGAAAACAGGATTCATGATACAAGGACAAGTTACGGTAGTTTCATTATTGGCAGAATACACCTTGCTCTTATTTTTAAAGATCTCCAAGTAAATTTTCAATGTCGCCGACCCAACCAGCCGAATTTCAGCAGATGGTTTAAAAGAATGTATTTTATCATTTTGTACTTACAAATATTGCTTTTGAAGTTAAAAAAAAGATAAAGAAAGATAAATATAAAGATAAAAAAGTTAAATGACCTATTAAAATGTTTCGGCTAATACGAAAAATAAATTAGGAATGTCTCTACGATTCTAAAACCCCAGGGTTTTCAGGTGATGGGCTCTGTTTGAAGACAGAAGAACCAGAAGAAGAGGAATCTACTGACGACGTTCCCTTAGTCCTGCCCAACGAATTCTACCCCGCGTTGAAATGGACTCTCAAAAACGGATGGAAGCCTCTCGTAGACTCTGTTGATGACATGGAAGAAATGAATGAAGAGCCTATAGGTAAATTTAGCTTGTTTCTTATTTTTGTGGCAAAGGAGTAAATTAATAATAATCAATTGCATGTAGTCTCTTTGGTTATAAATACGTTTCAATTCGGAATTCAGGTGTTTTCATGTAGTTCATTTGAAACTCTTGGTATTTAAATCTTTTTTCATCATCAATCAAAGTAAGGTAAAAGCACCGGTACCGGTCAGTTTAAGAAACCATGTGCACTTAACAACCTGTGGTTTCGTAAAAATTGTAATCTAACCTACATTATTCATTGTATGATATTCTAAATTAAGTTTGTTTTCCAAAATTATCGATTAATGTTTTTTTATGTTTGGTTGAATTTTTCAAATTAACTCACTGCTTATCCATGTTCCAGTGGCTGACACTTATAAAATACAATTTTAAACCTACCATAGTTAAAACCAGAATGTGTAGTGTATAAAGGTATATTTCTTTGAAATATTGAATTTAATCACTTAATGTAATGAAATTTGCTAAAAGTACAAAAAAATCTAACTCCTTAACGATCCTGATAAGAAGAAATCCAAAAGCGGTGATATCGGGTATAGAAGACTTCAAGCAGCAATATTTTTTATAAAAATAACAAGAATAAACATATTTTCTATAAACTGTTCAATCTTGTGTCAAATATTATAACGGGACCTCGTTACAAGGCAAATATATCAATACCGTCTAGTATTGGATCAATGTCGGCTACCGGTGCCTTTATCTTTATTTTAGAATATAACTTATAAAGTTTCAATAGTTTCTGTTACATTAAAACCTGACATACTAGGACAAATGATTAATAATTTTTTTTTCACATTAGAGAGACGTAAAAGGTGTCGATCTGGTGAAAACTTTATCTATATGATAAAGTCAACCGTTTTTGTCTTTTATATATAGAATATAGATAAAAGACAAAAAAAATTGACTAACTGACTGATCTACCTTACACTAAGGTGAACCCCTCGAGGTCACATGATTTATTGATGTGTCTGTTGACAGTGGAGGAGGTGACGACGACGACGGCCAAGCCGACACTAGTGCCGGAGGTGTATGACGACAGCTTCTACCCTGCCCTGAGGTGGACGCTCAAGGCGGGCTGGCGACCCCTGGTGGACACAGTGGGTGACCTCAGCAACAACGAGGTCATCACTATGACTGCAGATCAGCCAGGTATGGAGGTCTCTGAAAGAGACAATGAGGAAGAAGAAGATGAACCACAGATTTTAGACCTTTGTGATGGTTAGGGGTTTCGTCGTGATTTTACCTTCGCGTCCTTTTAATATAATTTAAAATTCCTTGTAATTGGATAAACTGAACATTTTAATACTTTTAAATATTAAACTATTTGTTATCGGAATTATTAATTCTTTATTATAGTATAAATTTGACTTGAATATTTGAATAAATATACTAAAAGCCATGTTATGCACTGTGATAGAAACAGAGAATTTTGACATAAAATGTTTAAACGTTATAGTCGTTGTCAACAGCAAGAAATCATTCGTAAATACGACATTTTGACATGTCGTAATGATACTGTTTAACAGTATTCGTTGCTCAAAACGTATTTGAAAATAATTTGCAAAAAAGCATTTTAACAAAGGAATGCTGTGTGAAAACTGCGATGAAGCTAATGCTAGCAAATAAAAGTAAACGTCTAAAAGACTTGCTCGGATCAAACTGTCTTAAAAATTAACAAAGCAGAAACTGAGGACCTTCAACGGTGCTCACATAATAGTCTTTAACAGCTCAAGTAATTCTTAACTCTTCAATAGGGGTGTTTCTTTGGGACACTGTTTTATTAATACGTTGGATATAACGCATACATCCAAACTGGGACAGTTATTTTCTTTTAAATATATTTAAGACATGTGTGCGTTTGTTACTTAATACACTAAAATGAGCTGCTGGTTGCGAGATTTAAAAAAAGGAATACTCATTGTTTGTTGTAATTTAATCTCACTTACTAAACATTGACTCTTAAATTGTTGGTTCGTTAATCGTCGTTTTTACGACGGCCTCTTGCAAGAGATTGTTGTAGGCCAGCAACGTGATTTAAGAAAAGCGACGCACAAAAATACTTGGGTAGTTTCATTTCATGAAACATAAAAAATATATAATTTGGGAATTTGTCCATGGTATTGTATGCTGTACTATGAATAGCAAATAAAGGTTAAACATTGTCTACTACGAATAAAAAAGTTATTATATTCTATGAAAGTCAACCGTTACACATTTCAGTTAATTTCAGTTTTATTTTTTATTCAAAGGATGACAAACTAATTCCAATACCTCTCTTCTTGAAAAGTAACAGTTTATATAGTTGGTTTGCAATCGCAATGCAGTTTTTACTTCTAGCTCGCTATTGAAGTGATCCATATTGAAGAAAATTATATGGTGAAACTAATATTCAGTTGTATTTACAGACACAAACTACATAATACGACAAATGACTGGGACGGTGGCGTGTCTGTAATCAAGCTGTTTGGAGGTTAGGAATTGGATATAGTTATGAGCGATGGCTTGACTACGTGGTGTTCCCTACTAGAGATAACGTCCGCACTATTGAGTAGGCCTACTACGTTTATAAGACAGTCGTCATAATTAGACCAGTTCGTGAATTGCAAGCAAGGCGAAATTGAGATTCGGATTCTACGTTAAAATGTTGGTCCCTTATTGGCATTGGCTGTTGGGCTATTAACTGTGAAAGTCCTATCTAAGGAACATGTCGGCTTTAGTCAACAAGCCTACAATATCGCGTTAAAATCATCCAACACACACCCTTCACTTCTGTTCGCCTTAAAATATCCCTTGCTAATGGTCAGCGTCTTAATGGTAATATAATGTGATATAATTAGTTACAGTACATCGATGATATCGGGTAGAGAAGATTTCAAGCATCTAAATTTTTTTATAAAAATACTAAGAATAAACATATTTTCTCTAAAATGTTCAATCTTACGTAAAATATTATAAGGGAACCTCTTTACAAGGTAAATAAATCAAGACTGTCTAGTATTGGAGCAGTGACGGCTACCGATGCCTTTACCTTAATTTTAGATTATAACTTATAAAGTCTCAATATTTTCTATTATATTTAAACCACAGACAAATACTATGAAAAATTATTAATAATTCCTATTTTTTCACATTAAAGAGACATAATATATATTAAAGTCAATCGTTTTTGTCTTGTATATATAGATAAAAGACAAAGCGGTTGACTGACTGACTGATCTACCCTAAATTGAGGTGGACCCCTAGAGGTCACATGATTTATTGATGTGTCTGTTGACAGTGGAGGAGGTGACGACGACGACAGCCAAGCCGACACTAGTGCCGGAGGTGTATGACGGCTTCTACCCTGCACCGAGGTGGACACTCAAGGCGGGCTGGCGACCCCTGGTGGACACAGTGGGTGACCTCAGCAACACCGTGACTGCGAATCAGCCAGCTGAGGGAGACAATGATGAAGAAGAAGATGCCAATGTGCAACCACAGATTGTAGACCTTCGTGATGGCTAGGGTTTCGACGTGGATTGACTTTTACGTCCTTTAATATTTGTTAAAATTTTGTATCATTAGATCAACTGTTCATTTTAATACTTTTAAATATTAAACTGTTTGTTAGTAAAATTGTTTTTATTTTCATTACAATATATAAAGTTTATACTAACATATGAATAATCGTACTAAACCATGCTGTGCAATGTGATATAAAGATAGAATCTTGGCATAAAATGTTTAAACGTTAACAGTTTTTGTCAACTAATTCTTTGCTTAAAGCAGAAATAAATCATTATTAAATACAAAATTTTACATGTCGTAATAACAATGTTTAACTTTTTTTTGTTGCTCAAGGTTTGTTTGAAAATGTTTCGCTAAAGAAGCGTTTCGAACGAAGAGGTACTGTGTGAAAACTGAGATTAAGCTAATGCTAGCAAATAAAAGTAAACGTCGAAAAGACTTGCTCGGATCACAGTATCTTAAAAATTAACAACGCAGAAACTGAGGACCTTCAACGATGCTCACATAATAGTCTTCAACAGCGAGATTAATTCTTCAATAGGGGTGTTTCTTAGGGACACAGTTTTACTAAACCTTGTGTCAACGTTGGATAAAACACATATATCTAAACTACGAAAACGATTTTATTTTAAACATATTTAAGTCATTGATTATTTGTTTGGTTGTTATTAATCACTACAATGAGCTGCTGCTTGCGAGATTTAATAAAAAGGAATACTCATCGTTATTTAACTCTCATTTTCTAAACGTTGAATCTTTAATTGTTGAAGACATTAATCACTTTTCCCATGTCGGTGTCTTGCCCAAAATTACTGTGGGCCAGTAACGTGATTGAATTAAAACGGAGTACAAAAATACTCAGGCCATTGGTTTCATTTCATGGTACATAAAATATATAATTTAAGAATTTGTATAAGCTATTATATGTTGTACTATGAAAAAACAAGTAAAGGTTAAACATTAACTTCTTTGAATAAAAAAGTTATAATGTTCTCTGAAAGACAAACGGTGTCCCCTATTTGGGTTTAACATCGGCACTATTGAGTACTACGTTCATAAGACAGCCCTCATAATCAGACCAGGTCGTGAATTGTAAACCAGGCGAAATTGTGGTTCGTATCCCACTTTAAAATGTAGGTCCCTGAGTTTCCACTGGCTGTTGGACTATTAATTAACAGTCCTGTTTAAGAGACATGTCGGCCTTAGTCAGTAACAAGACTACAAGATCACTCCACAATCATCCATCATTCATCCTTCACTTATTCGCTCTAAAATAACCCTAACTGGTTTAAGCGTCTTAACGGTAATATAATTTAATGTAATTAGTTACAGTTTGCAGAAAAATTAATATAATTTTAACCAGCATTTATTATGATTTCAGTGTAAAATATTATTGCTTGATAGAAGCAAATATTCATTCCATCACAATTCATTGCTACGCAATATTATTGAACTTAATACCTGGATAACTAAAAAAGTAGTTTCAAAGTGATTTTATCAGTTTAGGCTTTCTAATTACCTCATATTCTGTTCATCATCTTCGTAAAATCCTATTCTATACAACATTATACAGAACAGTTGTGACGTGCGCGAGTTGTGAGTTGTGAGCTGCAACCGCTACAATGCGCCCGCCTGACAGTGCCGCATAATCCTGGGAGATCATGTAGTGTTGCGCTAATCCCAAGCGTCATCGTCGACAGCAAAAATATGGAACAACAATGGGAAACAAACTATTGTCATTTATTCCTGCAACAATTCTAGATCTGTGTGACTTTTAGTATTAAGGGACTATTTCAGGTTAATATTACATTTAAAAAACTATTGATAACATGTAGAGAGATTTTTAAAAGAGTACAAAATACTGTATGACTGCTTTTCAAAATGTTTTTGGATTTAGACTGAGGAAGTAAAAATTATAAAATATTAAATAAGTATAGATTAAAAGTTACACAAAAAGTTTAATCAGCTGATTGAGTTCAACGTTATAATTTGGTTTATACCGTATCGATGTACGGTAACTGACTTTTAGTTTAAACTTAGGATTACAGAAAAATAGTTTAGTCTAGAATGGTGCCAACTACTCTCGGTGATGTCACAGTAATATTTTTTATTGAACGAAAAAAGAGTTTTAACAGCTCAAAACTGTAAATACCGACATATTTTTTCCTGAGTATTCATTTTGAATCTCCATCATGTAACTTCTTTAAACGTCAAACATCATGAGTATTACAAACGATATAATGAGGAAAGTCAACTCTTTTGCTGACATGTTTGCACAAATTGAACCAATAAACGGAATGCAATGATTAGTTGCGAAGTGAAACATCACTCTGTGATTACACGTTGGAATTGTGGCTGATTGATGATTGACGAGGTCGTTAACGCAATCTGCGAAGGTCCTGGATTGTCCTCCGTACTCACAAATAAAATGATCTACTTGAATAGAAAATTCTACTATTAACTTTAAATATTTTACCCATTCCTTAATGTTAAACCAATTCTAGCTTTAAACCAGATAGAGACTAAGCGAAAGAGAAAATTCTGTGGAATTAACTAAAATGCTAGTTATGCATAATGATGCAATTTTATGATGTATTATTAAAATTATTTATTTCAGGACTAACATGTACATTTGAGCTACTGTATTTATAAGTGTAAAAGATCAAACAGACCAGTTCTTTCTTTCTTATTTTCAAGACGGGTAAATAATCCTTAGCTCAAAAGTTTCTTAGAAAAGTAGTAGATTATCAAAAACCTTTTTCAAAAAATGAAGTCATATTATATCTACAGAGAAATTCATACCAACTAAGGTTAAGTAATATACAGCCGTTGTATGAAAGCATAAAACCATTTGATTGGTGTAAATAAAGATTTATACAAGCGAAGAGAGGTTTGCAAGAGTGCTTTTGGATGTAAATATGTTTTAACGAGTGTTGTATAAAACTAGTCGAGGTCGTAAGTGCTTGTAAAATGCTTTATATAAGCAATGCCCCCTTTATATATTTTTATTTACTGCATGCATATAAATTTCTATCCTATTTTGCTCATATAAATAAAATAACTTTAAAAGACATTTATTTGATTACAAGTACATAACCACATGGTTAACACTCATACGGATTGGGAAAATATGATTACTATATTTATAAGAATGCAGAATAAAGACTTTCAAACGGGGCATTGACCGGAAAAAGTACAATACTTTTAGAATGCTTTGCAAATTAAACCCTCATTAACTGTTAATTTTCAGCATATACTGTCACTTTACATTTCTACTTGTTCAAGCACTATCAATTTCATCCAGTAAACTGTCAGAAGACTTTTAAGTCGATTGGACCCTGACCATTTCACTGGTACCTTTTCGGTTTCTATTCAAAGTTCTATTCGGTTTTTCGGTTTCTATTCGGTTTCTATTCAAAATATTTAAAGTCTTTTAATGGTTAACCTATGTTGGAGTCCTTCATTTTTTCGTTGGCAATCGATTAAAAAATGGTTTCACATATCTTTGAAAATACCTTTAGAAGTTCGTATTTCAATTTATTCTATATTTGGAGCAAAATAATCTCTGAGATAAAGTTTAGTTGTAAAAAAGAATAACAACCCTAGGCATTGAAAAATAAGGAGCAACGTTCGGCGACCTGAATCTGATTCATTTGAAATGAAATAGGTACTTTGGTATTATACGGAGGCCACCCTCATAAAGCGCGCTGCGGCGGTTATGTTAGGTTAGGTGTTAGGTCATAAATACTTTAGTAGAACTTTCCTCATTTCGTTACGAAACGAAGGATAACAGATGAGTCATTAGATACATTAGATACATTAGTTGAAATGGCGACCTACCAGGTAGGTATTTTAAGCTAAGTACGAATGACAGATGAGTGAAGGATGATTGTGGCGCGATCTTGTAGTCTTGTTACTGACTAAGGCCGCATATTCCTTAGACAGGACTGTCAATTAATAGCCCCAACAGCCAATGGCAACTAAGGGACCTACATTTTTACGTGGGATCCGAACCACGATTTCGCCTCGGTTAACAATTTACGAACTGGTCTAATTATGAGGATGGTCCCATGAACGAGTATTCAATAGTGCGGACGTTAATCCCCACTAAGGAACACCGCGTCCACAAGCCATCGCTCATAACTATCCACAATTTGTGACCTCTAAGTACCCTCGCCCGCCAAATCCCCTCCAAGTAGGCCTATGTCGGGTTGTTGACCGGAGTGTGTGCATCACTTGCCTACAGGATTTGGCGGGCGAAAGTATGACTCATCCGATATTGTTTGGTTTGTAACGAAACGAGGAAAGTCATATTACATATTTATGATAACCTAACCTAACATAACCGCCACAGCGCGCTGTTTAAGGGTGGCGATCAGGTGTTGCCGCTAACGGCGCGGCGATGACGCCTTACCTCGCCGACATCGCCGCCAGCATAACACAAAGACCGCTCATCATAATTATGTCAAATTTGGACAGGAAGTCAATTAAAGTTTGTTATTTCCAAATATGTAGTTATTATTGGTATCCAGTTAAAAAAAAAACCTCTCAAAAAAGTGGCCCCCGTATAATACCAAAGTACCGAAATATATATCACTAGAAATGCTGTTTGTTCTTATTGCCCATTAATTTAAGATCAGAAAAAAGAGCAAAGTCTTATAGTTCTAGATATTGCTTTATAATGTACTTTTGGATGCATATTTCAACATAGCAAAAATCCCAATTGACGGGTGGTCGGGAAGTGACCGGCATCTTAAGGTTTTTCTAAATATCTTGAAAAGTTTCAACTTTTAAAATACTCTATTAAAATGGAAAATAACAGGAAATTAAATTTCCTGCAGAAAAGTTTTATAATAAATGTAAACGTATCAAAACGGGGGTACTCTGATATTTTAGGGGTTGAATAAAGTTTATTCTGGTCCAAACATTTACATAATTTTTTATGGAAGGAATATTTGTTAAGACATTAATAAAATTGGTATTTATCTTGTAAATGGTTGGACCAAAATAAATTCGATATTTTACTCTTTTCATGCAGAAATTTGTATTTCCTTTTATTTTCAGCTTAAATAGATTATATTAAAAGTTGACTGTTTTAGAGATATTTATGAAAAACTTAAAATGCTACTTAAAATCCAATATGGGGACCTTTTCCCTACCACCTACTTTTTTGGTATGTTGAAACATACATATAGAAAAACATTTTAAAGCATTATCCAGAACTTTAAGGGTTGTTTCTCTTTTCATAGAAATTTAAATATTTAAATTGACTGAGCTAAAACAATATTTTATATTTTTCAGTTAAAAAATATGTTTGATCGGTATTATTTTAGGTATTTTTACAGCAAAAGCAAGTGGATTATACTGGCTGCAGATAAGCCGCAAGGAAGCCTTTAACCTCGGTTTATTGTTAAGTGTAATCTGCTGGCGAACTGCCAGTAGCGGCCTTTACTGCCGCCAGCGACTCCACCCGACACTGTCGTTGGCCGGGTCAGCGCTGCTTCCACCATACGGCATCATTTATGTGTTGTCCTTATAAACTAGATGTTTATGAACTCGATTAATTCTACTAATGGTAAATATTTATTATAGTGCACTTAAAGCATATTGAACATATAAAACCAAGGTACTGTATTAAAGTTCCAAGGAGAGTAGTTCTCTTCGAGACAAAAAGAATAATTATAATGAATATTGAGCTGCTTTAAATTTCTTCAAAACCATCTACAATTCCTAGAGAAAGAAAGAGTTTCGTGGAATAGTATATGAGCTGAAGTGTATAAGTTTAATTATCACGCAATATTTCAATAATGTATGCAGATTTCTCGATATGATTTCACAATGCGCAGTTGTGTTATGGCGCTACTGATTGCAGTGTTGCATTTCCTCGTTTTTTTAGAGTGAAAGCTTTGTGGGAGTAACTAATTTGTTTATCTATTCAAAATGAGTTTCTATATTAGACACAATAACTTACATCACAACTATTTTTGATTAGTTAGTGAGGATATTTAGGAATTTACATTTTTAATATAAAGTTAGAAACTCAATAGATAAAATACCCCCGTTGCAGCAGACCTGCATACTCAGCGAATTTCAAATGCAAAACGACATATTTCAATCCAACATAGTGAGATTTGACATGTTTTGGTAAGCTCCATAAGAATAACATGGGGAATGAGTATGCAGGTTTGCTGCTACAGGTATATTAAAATTGGGTGGTTTTAATTCAATATATAGTAGATCTGAACTAGAAGAAGCTATTTACCAAATTTGATCAAGATATGTTGAGAAATAACCGAGATATAGAATTTTATTTATTTCCCATAAGGTTAACATTGGGACAACGTACTGTGTTTACCACATTCAATATCTCGGTAACCAATGGACATAGAGCAGTGATTAAATATACTAAATTGTTTGATTTTTTTTAGCTGAATTCAATAGTGCCAACAAAAATTCGATAAATTTTATTTTTCTATGTAAAAAACTCAAAAAACCGATTTTTGGGGGGGTTTATCCCCCTTTACCCCCCCTTCCGGTGGTCCGATCGGGCTGGTTCACGAACTTCTCCGAGTGATTACCACTCAACACGTCTGTACCAATTTTCATTAAGATTGGACCATTTTTACGGCCGCTATCGTGCTAACAGACAAATATATATATATATATATATACATACAGATATATATATAGATATATATATATAAATAAAAATTCGAACGAATGGTGTTTTTTGCTTCTGGTGGCCCCAAAACGAAAAGTTATCATAGTCTCGGGCTTAGGTCTTACCATGAGACCTACGGTAATAGCTTCTTCCCTATAGGGGAAATTCGCTAAAATTAGCCAAATGGCTGAAATCTTGCTAACTGAAAAATCTACTGATATATATCCTGCAAACAGATGAAAAATCATCCAGACATTACATAAAGAAAAGTTCTCTGACAAGAGAAATGTATTTTTCTGTCTTTCACGGCATTAATATTTAATTGATCAATTAAATTTCTTATTATTATAAGTTACCTTTATAAGCATATTTTTATTTCATTATTCTTCAGCAATAAAAAAGACATCAAGCACAGTTGGTAGTAGAACATTAACAATCTCGAGCTTTTTTTAATATTTTGTAATAATTAGGTGTTTAGTACATGACGTTTCAAAAAAGAACTATACGATTATAAATAACTAAATTCAAGCAAAAAATAGAAGGGAATGATGTGTACAAATAAATGTTATGCCAAAATAAAAATAAAAATCCCAAGTTTTCAACAACATACCACAAACCATTTAAACCATTTAACAAATAAAGTAAATAGGAGTACAAAAACATGAATAGCATCAATTAATAATTAGTAAAGAGAACTGAGAACGAAGTGGGAAGAATTCCACGCAGAATGAGATGAATCGATATGTCCCTGGAAAAAACATTGCAACACATAAAATATTAAAGGATTCTCAAGCATTGTGAAACACGATATTGTGAAAGGTTTTCTTCTTTAACCCTTCTCATCAAAGATCTAAACCTCTCCAGTTTGTTGATTTTGTCACTGGAATATCATTTTACAAATATGACAGATGTGGCACCAATTTGGTATGAGGCTATAATTTTTACAGGATTCTTGACATCTTAAAATTATTCTCTATGACTAAAAATAAGAAGTAGTTATTTCAGGATGATTTATTTTTTAACATTTTTTGAAGACTATAGTTTTAGGTTTGAGGATTTAGTACACTGTAGTACGATCAATATTATGAATACACGAGGAGGTAGAAGTGAAATGAATGTTTAGCGAATTTCCTTTATAGGGAGTAACAATTACTGAATGCTGACCTAAGTCCAAGACAGCCGTAACTTTTTATTTTTAGGTCACTAGACCCCAAAAACAACATTCGTTTACTTTCATGTGCAAGTGTATACATATAACTGAGGCCAATATTCAACCATTAGGCAACAATATTTAACAGCTACATTAAATGTGTATCCAACCCTTGAGTGTTATGGAAAGAATGCTAACTTCATTTTAGAACAATGTTTTTAAGGAAGGCCTAAAAAATTAAGTCGATATTATTTGAATGCAAACTACAAACTCAGACATTCTATATATTACCTAGGATCCTTAAGAATATCAGACCACCAATTGTTGCTCGCTGCAGAAGTCCTACAAACAGAATATCAGGATATAATTTCGACCAACTGCAATCATTTGATCAAGAATTACCATCATATTGTACAAGAATAAATTAAGATCATAGTTTCTTTGTAATCTTGGTCAAATATTTCAACCACAGAGAAAGGAATATCCGCTCCTTACTCTGTGATTTCAACCTTTGGATACTTGTTACTGTAACTGTACCTTCATTATACACAAATATTCCTCACATTAGTGTAATAGACATTTTAAGGATTTTTTAACACAAACCTAGTTGATTCTAAACCTTTAACAATTTTTTTCTGACATTAGTAGGATTCATCTTTAAAATGAATACTTTTAAATTTCAAGATAAAATATAATTGCAGAAGAATGGGTCAGCCATGGGTACTCGAATGGCTCCAAGCAATGCAAAATTTATTCAAGGGGCTAATTGATATAAATTGTAAACTAGCAAAATAATTTAAATCTCTCATGGTGCAGATTAATTAGTGATTTTTTTCATACGGCAACATGAACAGACCGAGCTGTGTGGTTACATGAAAACCGAAATACTGAAAACCAACCCATTACAATTTTTGAACTATAAGAGTTTTCACACTGCTCATCCAGAAATCAATCCAAAAAAAATAATGTTGAGCAAAAAATTGTATATTGATAATAAGAGTAATAAAAATGTGTAAATAAATTATTATTTTCGATTGAAAAATCTGGGCATCCTGCAAAAGTGATAAAAAATCAAACCAGGTAACTAAAAAACCAATATTCAACAACAGGTTGGAGGAAAGATCTAAATTTCATAACGCAGTCCTATCCTGGTGCCCATAAAATAAAAACCCTAATGAAAATAAAATTTTATATACTTCGATTATAATCAGAGACTTTAAATCCTTTTTCAAGACCCCCAAGAGTAATTTCTAAAAGGCCTCAAAACTTAAAAATTCTTGGTGGTGAAAACTAATATTTTCTATGAAAACTAATAGAGCAGAAAAGGGTATTGATGACAAACGGTAAAAACCACAAACACTGCTCGACAAACGAAATCTTGAAAATTTCTTCAAACCTAAAGCCATCAGGACCTTATGGAAGATAAATAAAACTTAATAACTAGCTTATTTCTTAACATATCTGACAATATATGTGGTTTAACTTAGTTAAATTAGATTACGGCCTTAAATCCTTCAGGTTTTTGTGACAGCAAACCGGTACACTCACTTTCCTGTGTTAGTTTATTTGATGTGAGGCTCCATCTAAATCATCTCTTTGAAATTCGCTGAGTATGCAGGTCTTTTTAATTCAACGGGATTTTTATTTACAATGGAAATATGTTGTGTTGAGGTCAAATCATATGTCAAAAGAATATATCCCGGGTGTAATTAATACTTTCCTAACTGGACCAAACCACATTAAGAAATTGCACATGCATATTTGGATTAAAAATGCATTAATCATCAGCAATAATTCCGTGATCGATAAGTTTTAATTAACTAATAATGTGACCCATAATAGCGATAATTTTGCGGACTTATTAGGTATGTGAGCATAATTTAACGCGAAATTTGTACGTTAAAAATTGAGCATAATTGTATCAACACTTAAAAAGTGCTGGACAATAGACCTTTTTTCTACTAACCTTCTTTGTTTTGCGGATTAGTTGTTTCTTTCTATTTTGGCTTAGTTCTTTAACAACGTGTTCCTCAATCTAGGTTCACTAATAAAATGAATTATGCATCCTTCTGGACCTGGGGTCTCAACATTTATTTTATAAATAAAATAACGTTGTAATCTTATAAGTAAAAACACCAGGATAATCAATTAAAACATCCATTGTTCATCTATCAGATTCTTTTTATTAATCAAGCCAAGGCTTTCTATTTTGGCTTAGTTCTTTAACAACGTGTTCCTCAATCTAGGTTCACTAATAAAATGAATTATGCATCCTTCTGGACCTGGGGTCTCAACATTTATTTTATAAATAAAATAACGTTGTAATCTTATAAGTAAAAACACCAGGATAATCAATTAAAACATCCATTGTTCATCTATCAGATTCTTTTTATTAATCAAGCCAAGGTAATACACTTGTTTACAATTACTTATTCCATAAGCAATATAAAAATTTAAATTTGTAATACGTAGAGGTTTAAACATCTGCTTTGTTAGGTTAACTGTTGCCATCATAAATGTTCTATTACTGAATTGTGGGTAAACACATTAAAACAAACTAAAACAAAGAAAAATAGAATTAGAAAACATAAAAAACAGACAGAACATAAAGAACATAGAAACAGTACAAAAATGTTTCATTGCTTATTATTATCGTAGAAAAATCGACATTGCACATAAATAAGCAGTAATAAAAGTAAAATTATAAATTACAATAGCGAATAACTGTAACTTCTTCAAAAAAAATATATATACAGCTTATTATAAGGAGCTTCTCAGACGTTTTCCAATTCTAATTACTTTACATGCGCTACTAAGTTTTCTAAAGAAATAAAACCGTGTCATAAAAAAATCTAATGTAAACACAATTGCTGAAAAGGCCTTATTTACCTTTAATGTATGTATCTAAAGGTACCCTCTGGTAAATTTTTTTTTTCAATGGCTGTACATTTTAATATGTTTCAACCTTTGTGGACGAGGAAAAAGGCTTTATTTTTATACTATACGAATTAATTATCTTCCATTTCTTGAAGGTGCGCATCTCTTTTTAACTGAAGCTGAATTCTTCAATGAAAGTGAAAACGTCTAAAAACGTCTCATTCACGCATGGTGGGGTACCTTTGAAACAAACGAAATATTAAATAATCTTCATATCTTTGTAAAAATAACAACCATATAATTCGATAATAGTTTTAAATCACATTCAGCCAGAAAGAGAAGTTTGTTTGGAAGGATTTCCTTTTTACCATCTCATTCATCCTTCAAATGTAAAACACAATATTTTATTTATTTTTACCAAAAAATCAATTATTATTCGTTCAATTTTTGTCTGAAGATTCCAAAAAGCTAAAACTCAAAATATTGCCATAAAAAGTTTATACAGTTGTTCTTACTGCATTTAATTTCTTTTATCACTTTTTTAATCCTGCAGTATATAGCCTAACTTTATATAATATGATAATTATGAAAAAAAATATTAATATCACAGAATCATAATTAATTAAGGAATGGTAAACGTAATTTCTTACCAAAATTGTCATCTTGAAATGGATATCCGTGAGTCTCCCAAAATTTCATTCTATCTGGCAAGAAAGGTGCATTCACTACGAAGTCATTCTGCTTGATATGAAGATACGTGTGGTTTGGAAAGAACTGCTCGAATTGTATCTTACACGTCTCCATCGGCGTTGGATCTCTGTTAAGAAAAGGCATGTCAAAAAAGATGTGTTGATCCACAAGAAACAATGTTTTAGATTTTTGTTGCCGTTAGTAAAAGTTGGATATAATTATCCTAATAATTTTAAGAGCTGTAATTCTGTTTCTTTGTTTTCATCATTTATAAATTTTCTTTGTCCATCTGCTTGTAAAATAAATAAACCTCTTTAAGTGAATATCATAGACAATCAAAGTGCTTATTACTTAGGCTTATTTTATAAGCCTACTTAAAAAATCTAAAATGAGATTAGTATCACATTTTCGCATGATTGGATTATGCACTGCCCAACTGTACGGTCCTGCGCATCGAATTCATAAAGCAGTTAATTGGGTAAACTGCTTAGTATAAATCTAATACGTCTTAAAAACATTTTCCCCAGGCTCAACAAAAACCTAGGATAAACATTTTTGAGATTACGCACCCACTAGTAGAAACCATACAGGCAATTTTTTCCATCTTAATCATTTAACACCTACGATTTCAGTTATTAACACTTAAAACGTTGCAAAAATGTCTCACTAACAAGCAAGTGACGAAGTTGGCCAACAACTTGACCATCGTCTTGGACAGCGCCAGCTCCTGGGGCAGCGGGTCGTTCCGCGGGACGGTCGCCAGGGGGATGGGGATGGCTGGGTGGGGGAAGTAGTAGAACAAGTCATCCGCATGCGCCGGCCCTGCGAGTCACAGCCACAAGGATTAGGCCAAACACACAAATGTATCTTACATTATATTACATTACATTATATTAATGTTACATTACATTACATGAAAATATGCTCGTGGATCCGTTGCTACGGAGGCGTTAAACCCTTATCCTGTTTGCCAGATGGAAGATAATCATCGGTCGAAACTTAGGATTAGAGCTAGAACTTTGAAACTGTTTACAAGACTAAGTATGAATCAATGGATTTTTTTGGCATTTTGGGTCTGACTGGATTATGCTAGCTACCGAGACACCGATGGTGGTTTTGGAACCATGATCACCGTGTTCTGGCTTGAGATTATTCTTTAGTCACAGGCTACGTTAAAAGAATGGTTAGCGTCGAACTTGTAAAACTAACCATTTTCATTAAGTTTGGTTGAGATTTTTCATCTTTAAGTAATTAAATATGGTAGGCCTAATCGTCTTTTCGGACCCTGGAAAATGATCCCTTCAAAATCTTATGATGCAATAGAACAATTTTTAATTGGCCTTGGTTTCTCTGCCCCTGATTCCAAAATTCCAAACCGTCTTGAAACTTTATTTTATTGAAATAAAAGATTTGTGGTATCATAGCGTATCTGTGGTAGTATAGCTAACATAATATATAATTTGCTAACATATCAAATTTATGGTACCAAATTTCTACAATCTCAACATCAATATAAAATTGTAATAACGTGATCAGTGGTTTGCTAACAATGAATGCCAGTGAATGACTAAAATCAAATTTTAGCCATCAACATAGCCAGTGAGTTTTACCAATGAATTATTTATCCGAATCATAAAATGTATTAAACAGCCATACGTAAGCTAAAACTAAATTACTCATTTTTTTCTTATATTTAATAATCAGAGTGGAAAGTGGGTCATTGCATATTGCCGACTATATGTTTGAAGTGCTAGAAGGACTGTGGTTGAAAACTGACAACCCCTTCAAAGGGTTTTCCGGATTTCTTTACATAGAAAAATAAAATTTATAAAATTCCGGTTTAGGCTACTGAATTCAGCTTTAAAAAAAATCAATAATTTGAATAATTTGTCTACGTGTCCGTTGGTTAGCAATGTATCGCTAGTGGTGATATGGACCCAATGTTAACCTCATGGGATAGAAATAAAATTTACATCTGGTTCATTTCTCAACACACCTGAATAAAACTTGGTATATGGCTTCGTCTAGTTAATATCTTCTTTATTATTGCAAAAAATCTCTCAGTTTCACATTTCCATGGCAGCAAACCTGCATACTCAATTCCTTAGTTATTATTTTTCCAGAAAATTGTTGTATGCTCATTATATATAATTTAAGTTTATTTTACTTGTTTTGAGGCTTCTGCTGGATATTTTAGTAAATCATTTGAAATTCACTGAGCAAGCAGGTCTGCTGCAACGGGGGTTTTACATATATGCTGCAGCAAACCTGCATACTCATTTCACATGTTACTCTCATCGAGAGAATAAAATATTTATTTCGCTATATTAGGTTGAAATATATTTTTAAGGTTTTAAAATTAGCCGAGTATGTAGGTCCACTGCAACGGAGGTGATTGATATAATGAAAAAACATATTTTTTCGGACTGTCTGGAATCATTCAAGTGGAAATCTTTTGAATTATTTTTAACTAATAATCATGATATGTTGACGCTTTACTACAAAAAAAAAACTAAAGATTATTAAAGGCTATTTTATTATTTACTTGCCAATACGCGAATCTGGTGGGACCGGGAAAAACTCATATGGCCCAACGTGATCAAACAGAAACAGGAAAACTCTTTCGTCTGCTGCCCTGAGAATACTTTTGTAGATCGGGTAGATGAAAATAGCGTCAGTAGATAGCTGAAACAAAGATGTCGGTCATTTATTAACATACCAGCAGTTGCCCTTCGCTTCGCTCACGGTAAAAAAATACGGCTGATCTTACTTCTGCTCTTCAAACTGTCAAATTTTAGTATTCACAGCTGTTTACAATTTAGTATTTCAATGTTTACAACCTTATAAAATGTAAACATTGAAGCCAAGGACGTTCATGGGGCGTAGCCCGAGGGGATTTTAAGGAAGTGAATAGGCCTATGTCCTTTTCTGATATAGTGGCTTTATTCCTGCAAATTTTCAGCTCAGTTGGTCCAGTATTTTTCACGTGGTTGAAAGACCACGTGAAAACACACATCATCACGTGGATTCTCACAATCATCCATACTTCCACATTTATAATATTGAAGTAGGATACTTTTAATCTGTTATATTAGGCGGTTGATCTACTTGATCGGTTTTAATGAAAAAACTCGAGTAATTTAAACTTTAAGAATTGTTTTAGTGACTAATAACTGCAGCCAAAATTACAATTATCATAAAATGTTTACTTTCAATGTAAAATTCTAAAAGAAATTTAAAAGAGTAATGTTATTACTCTTTTAAAAAAACGTGTCAGACTGTGACACATTTTGTTAAGCATGTTGTTTAAACATTTTGTTTTTTATTACTTATACAAGTGATAAATTTCAGAGGTGTGTGTGATTTTGGAGGACTTATTATCCTGATTCCAGTTGATACCTACCTTATGTTGATACCATTCCCTACCTTATGAATAGGTCTTGAGTGACACAAAGAACTATGTTACAAAGATATTATCTTTCTGTTGAGCTATAAACCTAGCTCATTTTACCTTGCATCATATCACCTTTCAAAACTGCAAAAGAATGAGGAAATGTCACAAGGATACCATCTCTGAGCTAAAATTTGCTCCTATCGCCCACGATCACATTTGAAAACTGTTAAAGGTGGAATCGGATTAAAATTGTCTGGATGTAAATTGTAGCAAAGATTTTTTTGTATTGGCAAAGCCTTTCTATGGCTTTGCTTAACACTTTTTCACGTGCCTTTCTTATCATATTTTTTTACTTTTTTTAGATCTTCCGTTTATCCCGTTACCACAGTGGATGAACCTGCGAAGTCTTACATCTATGAACTGATTCAGCGTCAGTCGGCTGATGGGCAGGTCGTGCAGGTAGAAGTGCCTCGCCGCGAACCCCACCTCGGTCCCGTTGACCCGGCTGTTGACGTAGTTGACGGCGAACGGGAAGTAGAAGTCGTACAGGCTGTTGAGGTAGAAGAAGCCAATGTCTGTCTTGTCGTTCTCAAAAGCTGGAAAAACAACAATTGACAACAATCAACCAGTATAAGGTAATAAGGTTTTATGGGAATACGATTATTTCGAATGTTAGATTACGTATTTATATTACGCTTTTAATTATAAACTTCAACCAGTTACTTAATGTTGGTCAATGATATTACATTATCAATATTATCTACAGAGAACTGTACTTTGTTATGCAAATTAGTCCTCGATTTAGACCGACACAGTGACACTATGTCTTTGTGGTGTGGATTTGTTTTCTAAGAATACTGTATGTAAGTTCTTAAGACTTGTTTATGTATGTTATGTAGGTGTGTATGTTTCCCACATCCACACATTTATTTAAAAAGCTGACTTGCCAAATTTTAGAAATAACGGAAGTCTTTTAATTTGAATCCGTAACCAATACTATTCAATATTGGATTTCTTCCTCTTTCTTTCTTTAAAAAAGAGGGTGGTGGCCTCTTTTTACCTTGAATTTGCCCCCCCCCCCCCACATGGGCCTCAGGCCTGTGCGTGGAAGTTAACAAGCAAACATAAGGAGTGAGCCGGTACAGTACAAGGATGAACAGTACTGCTAAAAGTATGCGGCATCATCGGGACTCGATCCTGCGACGCTGCCGCCACAGAACCGGGGCCGAGTGCGCTACCAACTGCACCACCGACTCACTAATCAATATAATATTTGAATAAAAATAATTGACAAATGCCCATTTGCAATTGCCTTTAATAATAAATAATTAGGGACAAATATTTTATTTATCTGTAGCCATCTTGACCGATAGAAAAATGTGAAGTAGCACAATATTCATACTGTATGTATGCGGTGCTGAAGTTATATGAAATACTCACTTAATCATTGAATACATGATAAAATTTTGTTTTAAAATTCACTGTAGATGCAGCTTTACTGCTTTAAGGGCAAGTGTTTTACTCGGAGAAATCATCAAACATCTTATAACACTTATACCTACCCACGAAGGCGATGAGAGACTCCTTGGAGTTGACGCTGACGAGCCAGGGCACGGTGGTGTTGTAGTCCCAGGGGTTCCCGGTCACCAGTCTGTCCTCCACACACTCCGGCTCTATCACACCACCGATCAAAGGGATCGTCTCCGTCACCAGGTACTCGTAACTGAAGTACATCGTATTCTGGAAACCACAAAACGTGGTCAGTTAATGATAAAAATCGTTGTAAGCAGTGTCAGTTTCGTTTAGATAATTCTAAATAATCGTATTCACACAGCACATGCAGAAAGTGCTCAGAACAAAATACATCATATTATTTAAGACGATATGTTTTATTCGTAAAATACTATTTCTAATGAAACAATGTTTAAATCAACATTAGATATTCTTATCGTCTTAAAATGCTGCTTATCACCCCCCCTGCTTTTGCTGCTATACACCCCATACACAATATTTCCATTTCTTATTAAAAACTATAAGAGATTTAAGCTTCAATTTAAAATCAAATAACTGATCCGAATACTTTGTTCATGTTGTTCAAGCTTCTGTAGATTTCGAGCTGTTCTAAGGAGTCTAATCTGTTGCCTTTATTAGAAGGCTTAGAACAGCTCGAAATCTACAGAAGCTTCAACGACCATGAGGACAAAAGAAATATTTTAAATGAAAAATTGAATTTCAAATCACATTCAATTTTTAATGCCATAATCGCCCAAAGCTCTGGTAAAGGACAACACAACCCTTATACACCTGATAACTGTGGTGGGGGTGGGGATGAATGATTTTCGCCAGTCTGCTTCCTGTCAGTGCCGTGATCGGGTACAGTAGGCCTACTGAAATGTTTGTTTATTCGTACGGTGTTAAATGTATGTGTATCGTGTATGTTAACTGTTTCCTGACGACTCCGACCCGGATGAACGTTTTTGTAAGAAACCACTTGATAATGAAGTTATCACTTCGAAACATGTAGTGTAATATCTACTTTTTGAACTGTTGGACGTTGAGGTATGTTAACCTATTTTAGTCAGTTTCACAGTTCAGGGGCTACCACAATGGATTTTAATATCACAATTCAGTCTAAACTTCTTCCAAAATAAACACAAAAATTTGGGATGGTCCCTCTGGATCCAATTTACTAAACATAAAACTTGCTACTCATCAGCGATTATGTGTATGGTTAAATCCCAGCAATTCCTATTGCTAGTTATATAAACCCGTTGCCTCGTCACCTTGTACTCGCCGGTGTAGAGGACGACGAGCTCGGCGGTGGAGAGCTGCATGAGGCACTGGTAGAGGCCGCGGGTGTCGGAGGGGCAGCCGGACAGCGCGGCCAGCGCCACCACCATCTTGCGGATCTCGCCCGGGGGGTGGAACGCCCAGCACATCAGCGCGCTCCCGCTCGCCGTCATCCCGGCTCTGAACAGCCCTTCAGAGACCGTGGCGCGAGTCATTAGAGGGTTATGTGCGATAAGAGATTATATTTAGAAATTCTTAAATTCAAAGGAAAATTTGGCTGTTTCCAAGCCCTTCAGAGACCATGGCGCGAGTTATTAGAGGAAATTCTTAAAATCAAAGGAAAATTTGGCTGTTGCCCATCAAAAAATTATGGTAAAAGTTTATATTGAATTACTTTAAATCTCATTTGTATGTGGTGTTAGAGCAGAACAACAATGGCCTCAGAAATAGATGATCTAATAAACGTTTTAGACTTCCTAAAACCCCTCTATAAATTATAAAAGCTAAGTGAGTGTGTTTGGAATATGTAATTACACGTACATTGGATACTTTACTTGAAATGGCGACCTACAGTAGTAGGAGTGCAGGGGTCTCGAGAAAAACTAGCTGCGATAAATTTTTTTGTCACTTCTCCTCCTTACTCCAAGACACATACTCGCCTATTAGTCATACTTATAGGCTGTCTCTTGTCAAAAATTGTCAAAAAAAATCCTCCCACTGCCTTAGTATATTTTTGAGTTACTATACATTTACTCCTCTATTAAAAATTATATTCCTCCTTACACCAATATTTAAATGGTTATTGGCTGTCTCTTGTTAAATATCTAGTGATATGCAAGTGTTGTAGTGACATGTTTGCTCTTACACTTCCAAGTGAACTTGTAAATACGATATGTTAATTAAATATAACTAAAAACTTTTAAAATGTAAAGTTACAAAAAAATATGTATAAATACTAACTTTGGTCTTTAGTATCTGATTTGTTTAATATTTGGATATGTTGCTAAGCTGAGCAAGTGCATATGTAAATGGTATAAAATAATTATTCATATAGCCTGGAAATTATAATTTGATATATTACAGAACTTGTAGTATTTGTGTAAAACTGTCTGTTGGACCTACATACTTAGAAATGATTTGTAGCTATGGATTGATGTGGCATGAATCTAATTTTACATATGTCTTCAATCCATTAAATGTGTTGTTAGACATGTTTTAGCAGTAGACCATCCTCAGTATCTTAACACTTGTAGGTTTATTTAGTTTCCTATTATCTTGGCTTCTTTAGTGTTGTCAATTTGATTAAAATAATTTCTGATTTGTTTCACATGACACGGAAGTCGAAAATATTAAAAATATTAAAAACTGGTGTGTAAATAGTTAAAAAAGTTGACTTTTGTATTTATTTCCTGATTTGTCTATAATTTGGATATGTCATAGTCTTAAGCAAAAAGCATGTATAAGCAGCACATATTAATCCCATCTACCCTGTATCTTTTAAATAATAAAATTTGAAAAATGGGCTAAAAAACTAACTTTGGTGTTTATTATCTAATCTGTCTATATTTTAGGTATGTTGTTACCTAAGCAAGCTCATGTGTAAATTGTATATGTTATTTCTATTTACCTCAAAAAGTTTATGTTATAAAAATACAAAAATAAGTAAAAATACTAACTTTTGTCTTTATTATTTGATTTGTCTGCATTTCGGTATGTTGTTACTAATAGATATATTATTTCTCTTTACACTGTATATGTTAAATTATAAAATTATAAATAATTGATTAATACCAACTTTGCTTTTGATAGTCCAATCTGTTTAATATTTGGATATGTAGTTGTCCTGGGCTAGTATATTTGTAAAAACCTATATATTGTTGTTATATACTTTGTATATTTTGTATTGTAAAATTATAAATGTAGGCTAAAAAATGAACATGGCTCTTTATTGTTTGATCTGTTTATAATTTTAGTATGTTGTTAACTTTAGCAAGTCAATTATATGTATTAATCTTGTTTACTGTGTAAATTTTAAATTATAAAACTATAAAGTAGCTAAGAATATTAACTTTACTGTTTATTGTTTATCTGTCTATTGTTTGGATATGTCGTTGTTCTAGACTAATATATGTGGAACTGCTAAATTGTATTCCCATATACCCTGCACACTATAAATTATAAAATTACAGGGTAAAACAACAGGTAAAAAATAATGATTTTAGTTTTTTTATTGGCCAATTAATTAAAACCTTTGTTTTATGACAGTCCTTACCCAGTACATGTCTAAATTGTACATAATAATCCTATCTGCCCTGTATAATTTAAGTTGTAAAACTATATAAACAGGTAAAATATTAACTTTTGTCTTTGTTGATTGATTTATTTAAAAATTGGATATGTGTTAGTTGTAAGCAGCTAATGCCTGGTATAATGTAAAAGGATGAAATTACAAATACAGGTAAAAAAATAACTGATCCACCTCTAATGTTGGCATATTGTTAACCTAAACAAGTACATGTGTAATACTAATCCATTGTACCCTATTATGTAATATTTGTGTAAAAAATGTACATGGCAACAATAATAAGAACAGACAATAATAAGAATACAAAGCCTAAAGCCTGGAAATTATAATTTGATATATTGCAGAACTTGTAGAATTTGTATAAAACTGTCCGTTGGACCTACATACTTAGTCTGACAGAAATTTAAAAGAATTTACAGAATGAGTAAAATAATTACTATTATTTTGTAACTGGTAAAATTTATTCTTATCTACCCTGTAAAATTTAAATTATAAAATTATAGGGTAAAACAACAGGTAAAAATAATGATTTTAGTTTTTATAGGTCAATTAATCAAAACGTTTGTTTTATGATAGTCCTTAGGCAGTACATGTGTAAAATTCTACGTAATAATCCTATCTACCCTTATAATTTAAGCTGTAAAATTATATAAATAGGTAAAATATTACCTTTTGCCTTTGCTGCTTTTGTTGATCAATTTATTAAATAATAATTGGATATGTGTTTGTTTTAAGCTAATTCCTAGTATAATGTAAAAGGATGAAATTATAAATATAGGTAAAAGATTTAACTGATCTACCTCTAATGTTAACATGTTGTTAACCTAAGCAATTACATGTGTAATACTAATACAATGTACCCTGTTATGTAATATTTGTGTAAAAAATGTACGTTGGACTTACACAGTTAATTTGACAGAAAATAATAAGAATTTGCAAAGCCTGGATATTATAATTTGATACATTACAAAACTTGTAGTATTTATGTAAAACTGTCTGTCGGACCTACATACTTAGTCTGACAAAATTTAAAAGAATTTTACAGAACGTGTAAAATAATTAATATTATTATCACTTTGTCCATACCTTCTGGATATGGTCTTTATAACCTAAGCATGGCTTGGAAAACTATTGTCTTTAATGTTTGATTTATCCGTGGTAATCATAAGCTTACCAGCCTTGCAAAATTTTATGTTGATTTATACTGTAATCTTGACATGTTTAGTTGTAAATGGTGGCAACAAGAATATCAGTATTTGTATAGTCAGTCTGGTCTGTGTATATTGTATATTATTCCTTTATAAACTTACCAACTTGATTAGTTGTTGTTATCCAGCTAGTACATGTGTACATACCAGGATACAAAGATGTATTGCCCAGTAATACCTGTTAAACAGTTAAAAATACTACATTATGGGTTAGAGAAATGCTATTTTGCTTTAATATGTTTGTAAATGTTTGTAAACAATTGATAGATACTGTAACATCTGTGTAAAACTCTATGTTGGACTTGCACACTTTATTTAACAGATATTTACAATAATTTACAGAATTATATATAATTATTATATTTTCTGTAAATTATTAAATTAGAGTTTACAGATATTGTATAGAATTTTACACAGTCGTAAATATCTGTACAGATATTTGTATAGACCTCTGTACAGATATTTACGGATATATTACAAAATTCTATAAAAAATTAAACAAATATATATAATTATGTAAAAGTTGTGTAGATATATCTAGAAATGTGTAATATATCAGATATATTATGGATATTTACGGCTGTTTAAAATTCTATATAATATCTGTAAACTCTAATTTAATAATTTAATAATTTTTTACACAAATATCACATAACAGGGTACATTGTATTAGTATTACACATGTACTTGCTTAGGTTAACAACATGTTAACATTAGATCATTAAATCTTTTACCTATATTTATAATTTCATCCTTTTACATTATACTAGGAATTAGCTTAAAACAAACACATATCCAATTATTATTTAATAAATCGATCAACAAAAGCAGCAAAGGCAAAAGGTAATATTTTACCTATTTATGTAATTTTACAGCTTAAATTATACAGGGTAGATAGGATTATTACGTAGAATTTTACACATGTACTGCCTAAGGACTATCATAAAACAAACGTTTTGATTAATTGACCTATAAAAACTAAAACCATTATTTTTACCTGTTGTTTTACCCTATAATTTTATAATTTAAATTTTACAGGGTAGATAAGAATAAATTTTACCAGTTACAAAATAATAGTAATTATTTTACTCATTCTGTAAATTCTTTTAAATTTCTGTCAGACTAAGTATGTAGGTCCAACGGACAGTTTTATACAAATTCTACAAGTTCTGCAATATATCAAATTATAATTTCCAGGCTATAGGCTTTGTATTCTTATTATTGTCTGTCAAATTAAGTGTGTAAGTCCTACGTACAGTTTTTACACAAATATTACATAATAGGGTACAATGGATTAGTATTACACATGTACTTGTTTAGGTTAACAATATGCAACATTAGAGGTGGATCAGTTATTTTTTTTACCTGTATTTGTAATTTCATCCTTTTACATTATACCAGGCATTAGCTGCTTACAACTAACACATATCCAATTTTTAAATAAATCAATCAACAAAGACAAAAGTTAATATTTTACCTGTTTATATAGTTTTACAACTTAAATTATACAGGGCAGATAGGATTATTATGTACAATTTAGACATGTACTGGGTAAGGACTGTCATAAAACAAAAGTTTTAATTAATTGGCCAATAAAAAAACTAAAATCATTATTTTTTACCTGTTGTTTTACCCTGTAATTTTATAATTTATAGTGTGCAGGGTATATGGGAATACAATTTAGCAGTTCCACATATATTAGTCTAGAACAACGACATATCCAAACAATAGACAGATAAACAATAAACAGTAAAGTTAATATTCTTAGCTACTTTATAGTTTTATAATTTAAAATTTACACAGTAAACAAGATTAATACATATAATTGACTTGCTAAAGTTAACAACATACTAAAATTATAAACAGATCAAACAATAAAGAGCCATGTTCATTTTTTAGCCTACATTTATAATTTTACAATACAAAATATACAAAGTATATAACAACAATATATAGGTTTTTACAAATATACTAGCCCAGGACAACTACATATCCAAATATTAAACAGGTTGGACTATCAAAAGCAAAGTTGGTATTAATCAATTATTTATAATTTTATAGTTTAACATATACAGTGTAAAGAGAAATAATATATTTATTAGTAACAACATACCGAAATGCAGACAAATCAAATAATAAAGACAAAAGTTAGTATTTTTACTTATTTTTGTATTTTTATAATATAAACGTTTTGAGGTAAATAGAAATAACATATACAATTTACACATGAGCTTGCTTAGGTAACAACATACCTAAAATATAGACAGATTAGATAATAAACACCAAAGTTAGTTTTTTAGCCCATTTTTCAAATTTTATTATTTAAAAAGATACAGGGTAGATGGGATTAATATGTGCTGCTTACACATGCTTTTTGCTTAAGACTATGACATATCCAAATGATAGACAAATCAGGAAATAAATACAAAAGTCAACTTTTTTAACTATTTAATAATTATATATTTTAAAGTATACAAGTTAGATAAGAATAACACATGCCACTTACAGATGCACCTACTTAGGTTAACAACATATCCAAATTATAAACAAATAAAAAAATAAACAACAAAGTAAATTTTTTTAGCCTATTTTGTAATTTTATGATTTGGAATATACAAGGTAGATATAATTAATACTTGCTATTTATACATTCAATTACCTGACTTAACAACATACCCAAATATTAGACAAATCAAACTATAAACATTACAGTTACTATTTTTGACCTATTTTATAATTTTATATCTTAAAATATACTGAGTAAATAGGATTAATATATATAATTTACAAATATACTAGCTTAAGTTAACAACATACTCAAATATTAGACAAATCAAACTATAAACATCAAAGTTAATATTTTTGGGTCATTTTTATAATTTTATATTTAAAAAAATATAGAGTAGATAGGATTAATATATATCATTTACAAATATACTAGCTTAAGTTAACAACATACCCAAATATTAGACAAATCAAGCAATAAATAGCAAAGTTGATAATATCACCCATTTTATAATTTTACCATTGAAAATATACAGGGTAAATTTAATTAATATATGCTATTTCCAAATTCACTTATTTAGCTTAACAGCATATCCAAATATTAGACAAATTGGACAGTAAAGTCCAAAGTTAGTATAAAAGGTGATATTATAAGGTATACCAGGGATAAAAGATATGACAGTCAAAAAAATTACTCCATAAACAGATACCCTTTTGGCTTCAGCCCGGAAATATACTACATTTGGGAGTGTGCTCCCAAACACATCCAGTTTTTAATATTTTTAATATTTTAGAATTCTGTGTCATGTGAAACAAATCAGAAATTATTTTAAACAAATTGACAACACTAAAGAAGCCAAGATAATAGGAAACTTAATAAACCTACAAATGTTAAGATACTGAGGATGGTCTACTGCTAAAACATGTCTAACAACACATTTAATGGATTGAAGACATGTGTAAAATTAGATTCATACCACATCAATCCATAGCTACAAATCATTTCTAAGTATGTAGATCCGACAGACAGTTTTACACAAATACTACAAGTTCTGTAATATATCAAATTATAATTTCCAGGCTATATGTACAATTAATATATACCATTTACATATGCACTTGCTCAGCTTACCAACATATCCAAATATTAAACAAATCAGATACTAAAGACCAAAGTTAGTATTTATACATATTTTTTTGTAATTTTATATTTTAAAAGTTATTAGTTATATTTAATTAACATATCGTATTTACAAGTTCACTTGGAAGTGTAAGAGTAAACATGTCACTACAATACTTGCTTATAACTAGATATTTAACAAGAGACAGCCAATAACCACTTAAATATTGGTGTAAGGAGGAATATAATTTTTAATAGAGGAGTAAATGTATAGTAACTCAAAAATATACTAAGGCAGTGGGAGGATTTTTTTGACAATTTTTGACAAGAGACAGCCTATAAGTATGACCAATAGGCGAGTATGTGTCTTGGAGTAAGGAGGAGAAGTGACAAAAAAATTTATCGCAGCTAGTTTTTCTCGAGACCCTGCACTCCTACTACTACCTACCCAGGTAGGTATTTTAAGCCAAGTATGAATTACAGATGAGTGAAGGATGATTGTGACGCGATCTTGTAGTCGTGTTACTGACTAAAGCCGACATGTTTCTTAGACAGGACTGTTAATTAATAGCCCAACAGTCAATGGCAACTAAAGGACCTACATTTTAACGTGTAATCCGAACCACAATTTCTTCGGTTAACAGTTTTACGAACTGATCTCATTATGAGGATGGTCCTATAAACGTAGTATTCAATAGTGCGGATGTTAACCCCCACTAAGGAACACCGCGTCCACAAGCTATCGCTCATAACCATCCACAATTCGTGACCTCTAAGTAGCTGGATTACAATTTCATCCATAAAAGTGATAGCTTTGGATAATGTTTTAGAACATCGGTGTTAATTAATATACTTTATATTTACCTATATATGGACAATCAATTGGTTTATGCTTAGATTTCTTAGCATACAGTTAAGTGACACAGAGGGCTCAGCAATCAGAGATAAGATTGGGCGAGTTTCTTAGTACTATCTTTCATTCCAGCTTTAACCTCTATAATGAAAGGCAACATGTATGATACATTGAGTGATGTACTAGCATACATTGTGTGTTACTGAAAAATGCCCTTAACGCAATATCTGAATCCTTTTTACATAGAGCAACCTATTCTGGTATGCCATTCTCGAATGTTTCCAACAAAATGAACATCCCCACTTGTTACCCTCGTCCGCAGCGAAGAGCATGAGGTAGTGGACGCCGACGGCGCCGGCGCTCTGGCCTGAGATTGTCACTCTGTCGGGGTCGCCGCCGAAGTAGCGGATGTTCTGCTGCACCCAGCGCAGGCCCAGCCGCATGTCCTTCAGCCCCATGTTGCCCGGCACCACCGTGTCGCCCGTGGACAGGAACCCTGCGGCAAAAGGTAGGTAGTACTTTAAAAGTAACCATTTGTCACATAATCTTGGATTGTGAGAGACTGGGGGTAAGGAGAAGAGCCCTCCTTGGTCTCCAACAACCGGGGGACGAACCTGAGCTAATTGGTAAAAAGCTCTTAAGCCTCGTTGAAGGCACGGTTAAAGGGCTGCCAATCTAGCTGCTGAGGGGAGCACAATAAGCTTTAGTTGACGTGCTGAGACCTTGGAGTCTATACCCCGCATTCCATTCAATCAATTAATCAATCAACCATATGGCTGACAAGTCTATCTGGGATGGAAATCAACAGTGTATTCAGTAAGGTCCATAAAGGGTGTCCAGTATAGGACACCCTGTATGGACTAGATTGTATGTAGTCCCATACAATCTAGTCCATATGTATTAGATTCCATATGTACTAGATTCTATATCTAGTCCAATCTAGTACATATTCCATATGTACTAGATTGGAAACCACATATGTACAGCAAGGTTGTAGCATCAACAAGATGTTTGGATGTTTGGTTATCCTGGATTAGTTAGGCCTTGATAAATAGAAGCTTCGACTACAGCTGAGCTGACATCCAATCAGGTTAGAGCCCTAGGGGGAGCGGAGGATCCTCCTGGACTCTCCAAATGAGCACATACAGCACGTTTTAGGTTAAGCTGTATTACCTGAACTTCTTACAATATTTCGGTTTAAGAACCATGATTGAAAACTCATAAGAAGGAATACTTTTGTGTGTCCTTGCCTGATGGGCCTGGGCATGTGATGGCTGGCCGGCCCGGTCCGGTGCAATGGCGGGACTACACTTGCGTTGTAATCCAATAATAACTTGGGGTTGTAGCAATAAACTAAACTTGAGTGCTCCTCACTGTATCAGGAGAGGAGGTGATAGGGCTTAAAAAGTCGTCAGGAGATGATTTTTCTTCCTGGCTGACCATGTCTTAACCATTGATATCCCTTGAAATTTCTTTCCTGCCGTTCTACACTTCCCAAAAGGAGACGTATAGAGCCGGCTAGGTGCTTTTAATACTCAAAATATGACGTCCCCAATCAATATAATATGTGAGTTTTTATTTAATTTACTAGTTCCAGATCAAAGAAGAGTTTAATCTATATTCTAGATGTTATTATGTAAATTGATAACATAAATTAGATTACAGTATATTTAAAAGAAAACTGTATAGGCTAATAGAAATAATTAAGTAGTACCAAAGAGGCCGAGACGGTACTGTATGGTAACGAAGACAATGTCCTCATCCAGTAGGAACTCGGGAGTGTAGCCGTAGATGCCGCTGATCTCGAAGGCCCCTCCGTAGATGAACACCAGCACGGGCAGCAGAGGCCTGGCATCTTTCTGAAAGACAATATAATAACTTCGTTATATTAAAAATTGCAAATGAATTCAAACGTAAAGTTGTATGGTTCTTGATCTTCTTTTATAATCAGTCTTTTAGTGAAGAAAAAGGTAAGCAGCTTTATGATGAGGCTTTAGAAAACAATTAAAACGGAGCACGTACCAAAAAAATGTTTGTTCATGTTTATTTTCTACTACTACAGCTACATTATTAAGTGCAACATAACTGCAAACCCTTGAGTTTGTTTTGCAGGAAATTAACTTGTAATTGTCCTAGTAAATGATTAATATATTTCTTAACGGTGAAACCTCAGATGAAGTGCCTCCTTCCCACCAAAACTTATAGTCTTAATGAACTTTTAAAATTAACCAAAACAGTTTTGGAGAAACGTACGTCAGGAGTGTAGACGTTGAGGTACAAGCAGTCCTCGGTGCTGGTGGGGTCTATGATCTGGGCACAGGCTCTAGGCTGGACCACGGCGAGGCGCTCGTGGTGCCACGGGTCTATCGGCTGTGGCGGCTGTAACATACATACACTGCTCTGCGTCTGATTGACGTATAGCCTAGGATAACGCTTTGAACAGTCTTTACAAAACACTTTGCTTAGCCTGTGTACCCTTTCCAAAATGAAAATAATTCTGGGAAGAAATCCAAGATATTGGAATTGGTCTCTGCCCTATATGTAGGCCCTTAGCTGAAGTCGGCACCATTCAATATTTCTACTTCGTTTTGTCTGGAAATTATTTGTTTAGTAATTAAAAAACTATAGGTTACAGATTTGCTCTTAATACTGATTTTAATGTAAGTAGAGTGATATTTTATTCATCAGGCCGTCCTTGAATACTCCGCCCATTAATCTAAAACTGTTGTATTTCAAAATTAACTGAGTTGTTTTTAAATAAGTAATTGAAATATTGCGACAAAAAGCTAGTTTTTTACATAGGTTGGGGTTACTTCGGCCGATTAGAAGTTGCAAAGTCAACAATCTTTTTCCTCCACCTACTATCTATAGTCGTCTTTTAGTCCCTGGAATAGAATACTAAAGTACTAGTTTATACTCCATGGGATTTACGTACTTACTTTTAGTCCCACGGGACTAAAATAATCTACTTTTAGTCCCATGGGACTAAAAGTAATCTCATAAGAAATACATGGGAAGAAATCCGGCAACGCCGCGATGGACAGTGAGAGAATATGGCAACACTGTCGATTTTAATTTGTTTCTCTATGTTGAAGAGAGTGTCACAGCATTCGAGCGTCCGTTTCCGTTGTCCACAGGACAGCGTGTCCATTTTGAGTTTGCTGTAGTTTAGGCTATATTTCTGCATATTTGTGAACAAATAAGTTAGGCCTAGAGTATTTTTAAAGAAGAGTGTGAATAAAATGGTTAAAATTAAAGCCTAAATACCTTGCATTATTCGTTTATATAGGCTATGTGATTGTAATGCAGTTTGTTGAAGCAAAGGATCATCTGAAGGTAGTTACATGTTATACCTAGTTATTGTTATTGGTGTAGGTGGAGGAAAAATTTTGTGTGCATCACGGGACTAAAGTACTTTTTCTCCCTAGATGCACAAATAACTAATACGTCTACTTAGTAGAAATGACTAAGCGAATGACGTGGACTCAGCTATTACGATGTCAACTTTAGTTTCCTAGTGTTGACGGGGAAGTGCTAGGTGATAAAGAGGCCGTCAACCGCTTTTCATAAAATGAACAAAATGAACATTTGAAAAAGTACATTGATTTTATTTTTTTATATTAATTATAAAGAAGATATGAAATATGTTTAACGCAAGAAGATATGAAATATGTTTGTATGAATTTCCATTGCACCGCTTTATAGATAAGAAGAACCTGTAATGTGTACCAACGATGACAACGTCGATAATAATTATGACCTAGACCTACTGAACGGAGAGAGGAAATTGTAAAACCTCTACAATCGATTTAATGAGTAAGTGCGTATCACGTTTGATTATTGAGTTTAAAAACTTGATTGTGCGCGTATGCAGGGACTCATTGTTGGTTTCTTCCTAATAAATATCACTATTAAAAGTGATTTCCTCTATATACCTCAGGCGATTTATACAAACAAAACACAGTGATAATTGTAATAGTACGAGGATGTGAAAAGTGCCACATCATTGCCAAATTAGCTGAATTATGTACCGTGTCGACTAGAGTTTAAATCAAATATTGAATGCTTATATGTTCATGTTCGTCATTTATTTTCATCCATGTATTTTTGCAACTGATTGGAATAATTTTTTCGTATTAGATTTTTTAACGTGGCCGAAATATTTATGATCCCAACATGATATACAAACTAAAATATATGATAAATAAATTTTGTTTCCACTATAGTTGCCTATATAAATCATTCAGTAAGTGTATTTACACAAGCCTGATCCATGTGTGTTTATCTTTGTCGTATTACATGTTAGTAATATGCTAACATGTAATAGACATGACATGACCTAACATGACTGCTTAGGGGTACATGTCTGTATGTTTATCCTTGATAATTATTTTGTTTGTTAAAACTGTTTAGTAATACTTGCATTTTAACGACCGTCACAAGTAAACCTCGTTTCAACCGCTCAATAATGGTGCTATTTTAACTTATGATAATAAGATCACTATTTAACTATCAACCAGATTAACCTGAGTCAACGACCACTTCTAAACTCACGTTTCACATGTTTTCGTTGACGTGATGTTCTGATAGTGGTTTGCCTTAAAAAGTACAACTATCTTAATTTATTAAATTGTTTACTCAAAGCATTGATTCAATAATTTAAAAATTAGCCAAATGAATTGTCTATTGTCCTCCTACTTCAAAAATTTTAATCACTAATTATTTTCTTTTATTTTTACTTCTGAATAAAATTTATGTTTCAATTAAACTCTAAATAATTTTAAAACTTTTTGTTGATTGTCACCAAGGGAATTATCCTTGTTACATAATTTTAAATTTAATTTTAACGTTGATGCTCAATTCTCCATAACATTTATTTTTTCGCAAAATGGTCTTCTCAAGTATTGCAGGAGCATTTATGACTCTAAAGTAAATGTTTAATTTCTATAATTTTACATTCTTCTTGTATTGGGTTTAATCATTAAGTTCGAACGGTGTATAGTGCATGACTTTTTGGATTTTCTTTCCAATGTTTTATCTAATATAAAGACAATTTCTGTTGTTAACTTTTATGTTCAGTTTTTATTACTAAAAGCTAATAGAGTTATCTCTTTTTTTAATTTTCTAGGATCCGAATTCACTCCGTCTTGAAATAATTGTTACCTGGAGGAAAATCCAAACTTAGTCGAGGATTAATCACTATAAAAAATCGATCCAATAAATCCCATTGTACAACAACCGCTCAAACAAATTAAATTCATATGCATGGTCAGATTAATTGGACGGACAAAATGAGTCACTTAAATTCACTTGGAAAAATGGGTGTCGTTCGTATAACTTGCTTGAAAATATTTTGACAAAGTTTAAAGAGAAAGTCATTAGTCAAAACAAAAGTCAAGTTCGTTAACTGGCATGTGTACTTTAGACCCTTTCGTATAGTATAACAATGAAATTTGTGTAAAATTCTTTCTCCAGGTTCGAAGTAGTAGAATTTTTAATCTGATTAAACCATTGGATTCCTCGTATAACAGTAAATAAGTTACGATCTTGAGCCATGGTAAGTTACGATCTTCATGGTTCTTAGACTTTTTATTCAATCTTTTTTCGCACTTCACGTTTTTACTGATTTGTCTCAATTTAAGGAGAGCAGCGCATTTTTCCTGATTTGTTTTAGTACTAAGGGAACAGAATCACTTAAGGTCTTTAACGATAACTTACAGTTCTGTATGTTGTACGTGATTGCTGTTATACATTGTATGCATACTTCACTTGTGAGGAATTACCAGTTTTATTGTCAGATGAAAATTAGTTAGTCAGTCTTTTTATTATTTGCTCATGATGTAAAGCTTGACTATTAATCGTCAACATAGGCCAAACATTTTTTACATTATACATACTTTTTACTTACTATGGTACCATTTTTTGTAGAAATTGTTTCAAATAATACCAATATTACGTGAATAAGAATGAGCGTATACCATTTTCAATCATATCAAGTAACATTTTTCAATTGGGATAAAACATTAAGAATTATATATTTTTTAAGCTCTGATGGAAAAATCAACTCCCACCAAAATACTACATTAATTACTTACCTGAAACCTGAGTGGTCCAATTGGAGGTTTGGCAAAAGGTATGCCCAAAAATGCCATGACAGTTCTGCCGTCCCTGGTGCTGGTGTAGCGGCCCACGAGGCGGCCCAGAGGGGTGTCCACCACCGGGGGCGGCAGCGCGGGGACCCCCAGACACCCACACAGCATCACAGCGACGTGGAGCAACATGGCGGGCGAAGTGCAGCGGTGCAGCGGTGCAAGTGCAGTCTGAGGCTCGGTGCAAGGTCATCTTGCAGCACAAGAGAGGAACACGTGCATCCCTCGGGTAGAGAGAAGTAAATATCGGTGGACCAGTTCAACCAAGCGTCTATGAACCCTTTTGAATTAATATTTCACTTTTAACGTTTTAATGTTTTAATTAAAGACTGAAAATGGCATTAATAAATGCACAAGAAACTGTTTTGAAAGAATATTGAATTCAACGTGGTATTAAACTAACGCAATGATGGATCATAATACTGCAATGATGATGGAAACACAGATCTGTGGGCTCGGGCTGGCTGCTAACGAATTTATTCTCTTTCTCCTTTCCTCTTTAGCAGGACATGTACACCAAGGTCGTTTTTCTGAAATAAAAGAGGGGTTTGATTTAAAATTTGTAGTAAGGAAAAACTCTAATTTTTTTCTGGGTGTATCTTAATATTTTTTAAAAACTCAATAAAAATAAATTGTTAAAATGCATTGATGAATTGGCAACTGGCAAGTAAATTTTCGAAATCAACATGTACTAAAATTGGCAAAACAATCTCGTCGTAATCAAGAATTTTCTCACATAATTTTTAATTTCGTTAATTTATAGGTAAATCTCATAAAATTAACGCAATCATTTTATTCCTAAGGCCCATATATCACACATATCATTTTGACATAAAAAAGACATTGTGTGCTATATGGGTAGTAATTGTAAATAAGTCTAATGCCTTAAGTCCAACGATCTATAATCTAAAAACAGATAAATATATTTTTCGTCCTTTTTATTTCGGAAAAAAATCAACTAGCCATTTGTTTCAACCAAAATCGTCAGAGACGTTTCAAGATGGCGTATTTAAATTTAAATTTTAGTTTAAACTACTACCTTCAAAGTTTTGTGACCAATTAGATGTAACGTTTTCATCCAAAGGACGAATCATCTCGGGTCGAGTTGGCGGGCGAGTTAGGACAGACGAGCTATGTTCCTTTTTGGCTCGCTTGGTGTAATCATTGTAATTGGTTTCGTTAAAAAGTGGGCGAGTGACACAAATAACCTACTCCACCTGCAACCTGCACGGGCGGGGAACTCGCCCGTTTCCTCGAACCGTGTAAATCCACTCTTGAACACTTTTTTTTAAATTGCGTGAACTAATATGTTTGTTCGTTACAGAAATATACATGTTCTGATTAATAGGAAGTAAAAAAAAGGATTTCCTTCCATTCAATCATTTTTTTCAGGATTCGCGAAAGCAATTTTTTTGCATAGGCCTACCACTGGCTTGATATACAATAGCTTGCACCTTGTCTATTTTGACCAAAAACATTACCAGAACACTGCTCTCTTCTCCGCTAAAAACGAGCTTCTGGTAAAGATTCGCAGGGTTAAAGTGACACTCTTGTTTGTTAATTTAGCTAAGTAATGTTTTGGTCAGTTTAACAAAGAAACTAAAATTATAGGAAGTCAAAAAATAAGCTGAAGTAGAAATTGAATTTCCTCGTAATGAGGCTTGGTCTGTCACTGCAATTGAAACTTTCCTGGGCCTCGGTAGTTTCCAAACAGTTTAAAGATTAGCACATACTCTTAATTAAATATGTCAAGTTAAAAAATAGCTATTTTATGTCTAAGAAATAAGTCGTATTACCTAAAAAAGGTGCTCAGGTAGGAGACATCAGATGATTATGACTATATCTATAAAACCAAAAGCAGCTGTCGTCTCCTTAGTTCAAAGGCAATTTTATTGCAAATCACACTGAGCATACTATCACCCACACCTAGTGGTCCTCAGTCGCTTCACTTCCTCGCAGAAAATGCAGATGTTTCGCTGTTCACCTACCTAATGAGGAAAAAATGTAAACACCCGGAGCAAGTTTCACGGTCGAACACGTAGCGTTATCGATACATCGTAAATTATTCCCTCTTACAAATTTGTTTACTGATCACGGTGTTGTGCCATGATGTTATGTTGTTAGCCCATCCTTTTCTTTTTTAGAACATCTTTTGTTTGATTTTTCCGTTTATGTCGCATATAGCTTGATGTGCTGTTCTTTAACCCGACAGTTGACTTTCCTTTAATGATAATGTTTGTCGACATTAAGGCCGCAGTTAGAACTTAGTGACTACCATGTGTGTATTTATTGTCTTTCCAACATAAAACATTCTGGAAACAAATAATTGCGTCGTAAAGTGTGATGCAAAATAGTTTCTTTTTCACCACGAACTATTTAACCGTGAATAATTATATTATTTATTTACCACTTGCAAATCCCATATCATTTGTTTTCAGTACACAGGTTATTTTTTAACTTTATTCTCGACTTCTGTTCGTTCCTTACATCAAGACAAACATATTTTGCTCTATTACCATAGGTTCCTGGAGGCTATTTACACGGCTGATTATATTTTCTTTTCACATGTTTTTTTTACTTATTAATGACTTAATATATCAACTTCAAATCTAATAGATTAGTGGAGAGTAGTAAGACATCAGTACATCACAAAATACCCCCGTTGCAGCAGACCTGCATACTTGGCGAGTTTCAAATGCAAAAGAGCATATTTCAATCCAACATAGCGAGTTTTGACACGTTTTTTGTAAGCTCCATGAGAATAACATGGGGAATGATGTAAGTTTTCTGCAACAGGTACGTTAAAATTGGGTGATTTTAATTAAATATTTAGTAGATCTGGACTAGGAGAAACTGTATACCAAGTTTTATTGAGAAATGTTGAGAAATAAGCGAGATATATAGAATTTTAGCTATTTCCCATAAGGATAACATAGGACAACGTACTGTGTTTACCAGTAACAATATCTCGGTAACTAATGGCAATGTATACAAATGGTCATAGAGCAACGATTCAAGATACAAAATGATTTGTTTTTTAAGCTGGATTCAATGGTGTAGACAAAAATTACATGATTTTAATTTTTCTATGTAAAAAAATCCAAAAACCCCATTTTTGGAGGGATTTACCCCCCTTTCCCCCCCTTCCAATAATCCGATCAGGCTGGTTTTCGAACTCGTCCGAATAATTACTTCTTTACATGTCTGTGCCAAATTTCATTCAGATTGTACCATTTTTACACGAGTTATCGTGCTTAAAGACACACACACACACACACACGCGCACACACACACACACACATATATATATATATATATATATATATAGAAAAAAATATAAACCTATTCCATCCAAACGAGATGGAGTGATGTCCTACTACACACCACCTGATATAGTAAATTAAATAATGGTTTTAGTTTTAGCGAATTTCCCTAGAGGGCAGAAGCTGTAGACAAAAAATATATATATTTTTATTTATTTATTTATTTATTTATTTATTTATTTATGAACAAATGGTGTTTTTGGCATCTGGGGACCTCAAAACAAAAAGTTATGATGGTCTTGGGCTTAAGTCTTACCATGAGACCTACGGTAGTAGCTTCTGCCCTCTAGGGGAAATTCGCTAAAACTAAAATCATTATTCAATTTACTGTGGTGTGTAGTAGGACATCACTCCATCTCGTTTTTATGGAATAGGTTTCTATTTTTTAACATTTCCAAATTGCGGGCAGGTTTCCTCTTCAAACTCAAAAATCATCAAAGAAATTGAACCGTTAATTTTATGCGAAATTTAATTAACTTTATAGTAATTTATATTTTATCAGGGATTCACCAAAAACAGCAGATCAATTTTTATTTTTATGAAATCACTGCATACACATAGGCCAAAAATGACCAAAATTCATCGTAGTACCTTAAGAAAAATTAAAATGTCCCTGATATTTGCGGATAATTCCTAATACAGCTATGGGCAATAATGAAAGTAATTAAATTTTTGTTAGTACTATCGAATTCAGTTTGGAAAAACATACAATTTAGTATTTTGATTTCACTCTATGTCAATTGGTTACCGAGATATTGAAAGTGGTAAACACAGAATGCTACCCTAATGTTTACCTTCTGGGAAATAAGTAAAATTCGATATCTTGCTTATTTCTCAACACAATATCTTGATGAAACTTTGTTTGTGGTTTAATTTAAAACCACATGAAATCTAATGTATATTAGTCTAAAACCCAGGATATTTCCATTTTTGTAACAGCAAACCAGCATAATCATATCCCATGTTATCCTTACGGGAATTTTAAAAATTGTATATGTTCCTTATTTCCTTGTATATTTCGATAAATCAATAAATGGCTTCTCCTAGTTCGATTTACTAAATATTGAATTAAAACCAACCAGTTTTAAAATAATATTTGCAGCAAACCTACACAAATACAGTATTCCCCATGTTATTCTTACGGAGCTTACAATAACAAGTCATATCTCGCTATGTTGGATTGAAATGGGTTTTTTTGCATTTGATATTCGCTGAGTATGCAGGTCTACTGCAACGGGGTATTATTTATTGTAATTTTAGTGTCTTAGGACCCTAAAAGGTTATCATGCGTTCCCTCCCAACTGTGGCTCTGGACGACACGACTTTACAGAACTAAAATTTCCGCCTCATAAATATGTATGAAATAAAGGGTGTTTGATACGAATATATAAGTACACAAATTAAATTTTAAACTGCATTTTAGGTTGTTTGTGTATTAAGGTGTAAACATTGTTGAAACAAGGCAAATTTCATGGGATTTTCAATGGTATAAGGGAATATATCTTAGCTTGATGTTTACTTGAGTTTTTTTTATGTCTTTCATAGGCTGCTGGAATTCAAATTTCACAGTGTATGTACACAATTTTGATTCGGAATAGCTCACTGAGTATTTGGTCTAACTAAACGTTACCAGGCACAAAAGAACAGAAATTTAATAGGATTTTATTGAAAAAGTCGATCAATATTGTGGCAATTATCAAAACCTTAATTTTTACCTAAAATTTCATATGTTTCTTTTGTATTGGAATAAGGCTAAAACCGCATTCAAATGCAAGTTTTATTGGCTTTTTTCAGTTATTTAGGTATAAATTGTTGTAGATCGTGTCAGTTCAATCCCTCCTAACTTAAAACATATACGAAAAATATTTAATCGACGTTAGCATACAAATAAATATTCTTAACGAGCATGTTCTTTTGTCGCTGAAATAAACAGTGCAAGATTGAACGATGAATTAAGCAACGGCATAAAAATCCTAATTACTTTCAGAGAATCTTGGATTACTCGACGTGCCATTCAAATATTAAAAGGTAAAATAGCCCTTTTTGAACGTCCGCAACAACGATTTGTCTGTAAAAACTGTTATTGAACGACTATGATGATTAAAATTAAATGTAAACCACCTTTGTCACGTTTTATTTTGATTTCAACAGCCTATGAAACTTATCACTCGAACTCAAGTGCACATTGAGCTAAGATACAGTCCCTTATACCATTAAAAATCCCTTTAACTTTGCCTTCTTTTAACGCTGTTTACGGCATAATACATACAAAACTTAAACTACAGTTTAAAGTTTAAATTGTGTACTTATATATTAGACACCCTGTATAGTCTAAGTTCTTGTATGTACAACAGCATTAAAATTTGAACTATTTTTACAATGTGTTTTATAATGAAAGTAGAAGCTTATCTTAATTATTACAAGTCACACTGTGTATTTTCACTCACATCAAACAGAATCGCGTGGTCCTGAATCGCTACACTTCCTCGCACAAAATGCTGATGTTTCACTGTTCACCTTATTCGCGAGGAAAAAAATGGAAACACCTGGAGCAAGCTCCACGGCCAATTACGTAGCGTTATCAATATCATTGTAAATTATTCCCTCTTACAAATTTGTTTACTGATCACGGTGGTGTGCCATGATGTTATGTTGTTAGCCCATCCTTTTCTTTTTTACAACATCTTTTGTTTGATTTTTCAGTTTATGTCGCATATAGCTTGATGTGCTGTTCTTTAACCCGACAGTTGACTTTCCTTTAGTGATGATGTTTTTCGTTAAGGCCGCGGGGGCCGTTGGAACTTAGTGACTACCATGTGTATATTTATTGTCTTTTCGACCTAGTGTGTCAAACACTATTTGTGGCCTCCATAAAACATTCTGGAAACAAATAATTACGTCGTAAAGTGTGATGCAAAATAGTTTCCTTTTCGCCGCGAACTATTTAACCGTGCATAATTATATTATTTATTTACCACTTGCATTTCCCATGTAATTTGTTTTCAGTCCACAGGATATCTTTTAACTTCCTTCTCGACTTTTGTTCGTTCCTTACATCAAGACAACCAATTTTGCTACATTACCATGGGTCCCCGGTGGCTATTTATCGGAATTATTATATGTTTTTATTTTCACATGTTTATTGATTACTTGTTGATGACTTAAGATATCAACTACAAATCCAATACTTTAGTGGAGAGTTGTAAGACATCAGTCCATCACAAAAAAATTAAATCATGATTTAATTTAGTAAATCGTGTAGTGTGTAGTAAGACATCACTCCGTCTCGTTTTTATTCAATAGGTTTCTACTTTTTACCATTTCCAAATTGCGGGCAGTTTTCCTCTTCAAACTCAAAAATCATCAAGGTAATTAACCCGTTAAAAGTTTTTTATGCGAAATTGAATTAACTTTATAATAATATATATTTTATCAAGGATTCGCCAAAAACAGTAGATACATTTTTAATTTTATGAAAACACTGCATGAAAATAGGCCAAAAATTACCAAAATTCACCGCTGTACCTTAAGAAAAACTTAAACGTTCTTGCTATTTGTGGATAATTCCTAACAAAGCTACGGTCAATAATTACAAATAATTAAATTTTTGTTAGCACCATCGAATTCAGTCCGAAAAAAACAAACAATTTAGTATTTTAATTTGTCTCTATGTCGATTGGTTACCGAGATAACAGATGTTACCCTAATGTTAACCTCCTGGGAAATAGGCAAAATTCTATATCTTGGTTATGTCTCTCCATAATATCTTTAATAAAACTTGGTTTGTGGTTTAATTTAGATGAGATCTAATGTATATTATTCTAAAACCCAGGATATTTCCATTTTTTTTGGCAGAAAACCTGCATACTCATTTCCCATGTTATCCTTATGGGAAATAAAAAAAATGTATATGTCTTGATGAAACTATATATGGCTTTTTCTAGTTCGATGTACTAAATATTGAATTAAAAACAACCAATTTTAAAATATCTTTTGCAGCAAACCTGCATACTTATTCCCCATGTTATTCTTAAGGAGCTTACAATAACAAGTCATATGTCGCTATGTTGGATTGAAATGGGTTTTTTGCATTTGATATTCGCTGAGTATGCAGGTCTACTGCAACGGGGTATTATTTATTGTGATTTTAGTGTCTTAGGACCCTAAAAGGTTATCATGCGTTCCCTACCAACTGTGGCTCTGAACGACACGATTATACAGAACTAAAATTTCCGTCTTATAAATGTGTATGAAATACAGGGTGTTTGATACGCTTTTATAAGAGCAAAAATTAAATTTTAAACTGCATTTTAGGTTGTTTGTGTATTAAGTTGTAAACAGAGTTAAAACAAGGCAAAGTTCATGGGATTTTCAATGGTATAAGGGAATATATCTTAGCTCGATATTTACTTGAGTTTTTTGGAAGAGTTTCATAGGCTGTTGGAATTCAAATTTCACAGTGTATGTACACAATTTTGATTCGGAATAGCTCACTGAGTATTTGGTCTAACTAAACGTTACTAGGCACAAAAGAACAGAAATTTAATAGGATTTTATTGAAAAAGTCTATCAATATTGTGGCAATTAATAAAACCTTAATTTTTACCTAAACTTTCATAGGTTTCTTTTGTATTGGAACAAGGCTAAAACCGCATTCAAATGCAAGTTTTTATCGGCTTTTTTCAGTCTTTTTTCAGTTTTTTCAGTCACAAATTGTTGTAGATTGTGTAAGTTCACTCCCTCCTAACTCAAAACCTACACGAAAAAACGTTTAATCGGACGTTAGCATACAAATAAATATTCTTAACGAGCATGTACTTCTCAAAAAACAGAGCAAGATTGAGCGATGAATTAAGCAACGGCTTAAAAGTCCTTATTACTCAGAGAATCTTGGATTACTCGACGTGCCATTCAAATATTAAAAGTTAAAATAGCCCTTTTGAACGTCCGCATCAACGATTTGTCTCAAAAACTGATATTTAAATTATGATGTTACTTGCTATGTTATTTGACTATGATCATTTAAATTAAATGTGAACCCTCTTTGTCAGATTCTATTTCAATTTCAACAGCCTTTGAAACTTATCACTCAAACTCAAGTGCACATCGAGCTAAGATATAGTCCCTTATACCATTAAAAATCCCATTAAATTTGCCTTCTTTTAACGCTGTTTATGGCTTAATACAAACACAACTTAAACTACAGTTTAAAGTTTAAATTGTGTACTTCTATATATAACACCCTGTAGTCTAGGCTCTGATATGTACAAAAGCATTCAAATTTGAACTATTTTTAAAATGGGCTTTATAATGAAAGTAGAAGCGTATCTTAATTCTAAGCAATTAATGGACTAACAAAAAGTTATATTGTTTGTGGAGAAGCAAGTTAAACAGACAGTAACTAATACTAAGATTTGAATCTTTTGTCTCTACACATTAAAATAAGTGAATATACAGTAACGTCAAGATTTTTACTAATTTAAAGTGGTAGATTTATTCCTAAATTTTAAAAGCTTACCTAAATTTTTACGTTCTTGTAACAAGCTCACAATGAAGATGATTCATATCACCTTAAGAAATAAAAATATCAGCTCCTCAAGTCGACAGCACTGTCGCAGCCACTTCAATTGACCAAAAAAATTGTGATAATTATAAATGATGATCTCCTACCTTCGTATACAGGGATTTCATTGTTCAATTTATTCAGCTCACTGGCACGAGCACGTCCATCTTTAAATCATAGTTCATCTGAAGGTTATCGTTAGTGATGCAGTGTGGTCGTTTAGAATTCCCAGCAGCTGGAAAATACCAAGCAACACAACGCACTAGAAATTCAGTATTTACTATCAAAAATGTACTTGTAATTTCCTTTTTAAAATAATTATTTTTATTTAGTATTCTCTAAACTTAGACTCAAAGGATTACTCCTTTTTTAATCAATTTTTGTCTTCCCGTTGATACAGAAGTTGCTTTACTATAGTCTCAATAAATCAGTAATAATCCCAAAGCACAGTTTAAACTCAACCACCATGGTTCATGAAGAAATATTTAACAGTACTGGGCGAAGCTCTTGTTTGTTTTCTGTTCCAACCATTATCCAGCCACAATTGAAAATATTAATCTAAACTGTGAACTACACATTACCTAACTGTATTGATTGAACGGAACGATTTATTGATATTCAATTTATGTATCCAAAAGATTCCTCATACTGATTAGTAATCTTCCTCATGATTGTAAACTTATGATTGTACTGCCCTATAATATGGTACATGGAGAAAGTATTGTTTTCGTCAAAATTTTAGAATTTTATTTGGTAGTGGAGATATTTGTTTTAGTTTTCCCTGAATACAGACAAATGGTTTTCGGAGTGGAGGCTGTTCGTTCGTGTATGTGTGGGTGATACTTTTTATGTTTATGCTATCAAACAAAAATTAGTTTATATTATTATATATTATTTATTAACATACATTAATTAAAAAATAGCGAGCTAGCTCGAAATTAATCATATTATTTTAAAGGTACTTACATCATACCCAAAATAACTAAAAAAAAATCTAAATTTCTCAAAAACGGCTCTCACAATTTTGATAAATATTTCATGGCTGAAGATGTCAAAATTGCCACCACCCAAATGTATGTAAAAATTAAAATTTGAAAGTTATAGAAATTTAGTGTTAAACATTATATTTTATTACTTTTTCTATTTTACTTTTGAAGAAAATTTAATTGCAGCCATTATTCTTTGTCTTGAAAAAATAAATAATCCACTATATCAGTGTTTCTCAACCAGTGGTACGCGTACCACTGGTGGTACGCGATGGACTTATATGTCGTACGCAAGAGATTGAAGAAGTAGTACAGAGTAAAATACTATGTTTACTAACGAACGCTGTCCCGTCGAACAGTAAAGTCACACTTAATGCCTTAACTTTATTAACTTGTTGAGTATCTCATTTGGTCATAACATGCAAATTTCGTACCGTATTTTAGGAACTATTGTTCCTCTTTCATTTTAAGAGTAATTCTTTTTACAAAACATTTTGGCATTAAAAGTGTTTTTTCAATTAAAAAACAATACTACTTGTTTTTCAGTATTAATTTGTGGTATACTACAGTTTTTAGTTGTATTAGTTGTTGATTTACGTAACGAAACATATTTTTTGTTTTGAACACACTGTCTAATTATGTCGTTCTGTTTTTTTTTCACGTATAAGATTATTAGTGGAAATACAGTATAATTTCAATGTCTTTGATTTGTTTATTTATCTTAATCTTTTAATAGAAAATATGGAAAATATGTGAAGATCCAAATAACAGACAAAGATTATTTTTCTCCGTATTTAGACTTTTTTCACATTACGAAATTCAAATTCAAATTCATTCGGTTTTTTCGCCAAACTGACTATAAAATTATTAAGCAGAGCTGAGATGAACATACAATATGTCAAAATGTCCTTATAATGAAAATACGATCTAAAAATGTACACTGGCAAGTATAATAAAATAAATATAAGGGTCAAAACAAAACCACCAAAGGGTAACTATGTGCAGTTTTGGAGGGGATCCCTCAGTGGTGGGGGGAGGGGGGTCCTTGCGATGGTACGCCAAAATATTGAAAGTGTGGTAGGTGGTATGCGAGCACCAAAAGGTTGGGAAACACTGCCCTATATTGAATAATTAGGTTGCGGATATGATTCATCCTTTCGTTTGGCGGTAAAAACAGTAGGTTGTCTGTCCCTCCGTTATCCTTATGGGGAATAAGTAAAAAACATAATCATATTTATTCCATCAAATGTTTACATATCAACTCAAAATACAATGCTATCAGATCTGGCGAAGATGGCAGAATTATTCCTGACAAGCATTGTATTTTGAGTTGATTTGTAAATATTTGATGGAATAAATATGATTTATGATTTATAACATATCTTAATAAAACTTCGTCTAGTTGAGATCTATTGTATATTAGTTGAAAACCCCCATTATCACATTTCCATGACGGCATACCCATTCTTTATGCAACCCTAAGAGGAAATTAGTAAAATTTTATATCTTCATTTCATATTTTCAATCTATATAAATAAAATTAGAGTTTTGTCTGTACATTGCTTAGAATCATATAATTTTTGGTTATTTTTGCGTTTTGAAGGTCAGAGAATCCGAATCAAGCCTTATTTCAATTTATGTCACGATGTTGGTAACGCTCAACATCACACTTTAGACCGCTTTTCACGCAAAAACTAGAGTACTGTTATGGCTGAAACGTTTTTCCTGTGTAATATGCACATATGAGAAGGTTTTAGACTACTTAAAACTAGCGTACGTATTTTTGAAATTAAATAGCAAGCTTTTAAATACCGAGTGTTATTTGATTTCAACCAAGTTTCCCCATAATAATTAAAGGGGATGACGTTTTGTTTACATTTTCAGAGTTCCAAGCAGATGGTAGTTACCTTCACTGATGGATTCGTCGTTACAGGTGTTTAATGATATCATTCAGTTTTATGTTTTGGTTTATAATATTTATTTTTTACTAGCAGTTGCCCGTGGCTTCGCTCACGATAAAAATTGTAACTCTCTGCTGCCTAAATGAAGATAGAGCCACGTACTGAGTTTATGATTACACAGATAAGGTACAAAAACGAATGATAAATTTAAGTTAACTAACTAAACTAAATCTAACTTTTATACAGTACATATAATCTCAATAATCAATCAACAAAACAACCATAAAACGAAGCTTGAACCATCTGCTTGTTGAATGAACATTGAAAACTTAACAAAAGATCATCCATTCCATTTACTTAGGAAAACTTATAAACTTCGACCACGCCAAGACCCCTTAAAAGTTCGAATTAAAAAAAACGTTCTTAGCGGATGCTTACGCCATAAAGAAGTCCATGCTAAGGTCTAAGGTTGTAAGACAAATAGTTTGGGCTGTGCAGTGATAGGTCAGTGGTATTGGACAAATGAAAAGAAGGTAAACTTTCATTAACCAGAAAGATGTTTTCAGGAATTAGCAAAGACCGCAGGTCTGCTGCGACTGGAGTTATTCTATTACTGCCCCCCGCAAGAGGTATTTCTATTTGGCCTCCCTGTACTATAAATGCAAGCAGATTCAGTGCCCCGCCGACAAAGCCCTCAAGTGTGTCACTGACCTAGGAACGCTTACGCCCAATATCGTCAGATATGCTCGCATGTATGGTATTGAGTGGCACTTAGGCAGGATATAAATACCCCGGTTGCAGCAGACCAAGTATACAGTTTTCTGTTTCATAAAAGTATATGTACGTAAAACGTAGAATTGTCCCTTGACTTAATGTCAAAAAAAGTTCTAAGGTTTTTAGGATCTATCTTGAACAAAAAAATACCCCCGTTGCAGCAGACCTCCAGACTTTGTGCATGACCTTATTTTATTTGAATGAGTGTGCAGGTCTGCTGCAACAATCATGCAGACATTTTGTGGTTTTAAAACAATGTCATGTGAATCTGAACCATAAAAGTCACATACCAAGTTATATCAAGATATGTTGAGTAATAACCGAGATATAGAATTTTTCTATAAGGACAATGTACTGTGTTTTCCGCTTTGAATATCGTTTAAATGGTGTTTTTTTGCTTCTGGGAGCCCCAAAGTGAAAAGTTATCATGGCCTCAGGCTTAGGTCTTGCCATGAGACCTATGGTAATAGTTTATTCCTTTAAGGAAATTCGTTAATTCCGTCAATGAAATTCACTAAAAGACAAAAGCAAAGTCTTTTTTCTAATGATGTACAAAAAATAAATGGTTTAAATTAGCTCTTTCAATAACAGCTGTTACAGGGAAGAAAGGTCTTTATATTATCTCTAGTCAGTGATTTATTTTATGTTCTATTCCTGACAGCTGTTTTGACATACTACTAATTTTTTTGCTTTTTATATCTGTTTAGATATAAACAGTTCATCAATTATTATTTGTATTCTGCCACAAGCCAAACTTGGTCAAGATAAAATAAAATTCATGTTTTAGGATTTTGCAGTTTGATTTCAAAAGTACTTATGATTTAATTATTTGCCTAAATATCAAACTTTTTATACTTGATGAGTATATTCCATGAGCAAATGGATTATGTATGAAAACTAACGATGGATTACATGCTAATCTTATATAGTACATAAAAAATAAATATTATAAACCAAAACATAAAACTGAATGAAATCATTAAACATCTGTAACGACGAATCCATCAGTGAAGGTAACTACCATCTGCTTGGAACTCTGAAAATGTAAACAAAACGTCATCCCCTTTAATTATTATGGGGAAACTTGGTTGAAATCAAATAACACTCGGTTTTTAAAAGCTTGCTATTTAATTTCAAAAAGACGTACGCTAGTTTTAAGTAGTCTAAAACCTTCTCATATCACTCATGCTCAAGAAAAACGTCACAACTCATAGTTTTCAAATTTCTGTTTATTACAGGAAAATGTCAATCAAGGGTCATATTTTTCTGTAAAATATCGTCACAGCTGTAATTCTAAATATAACCACCCAGATAGCACTTATGTCGCTTTTCCATGAGGGGTTTTTCAAATTATCTCATATTGAAAAACGTCACTATCCTAAATGTGCAGTTGGTTTTCAAAGCGTGTTAAGGAAATGCCCTTTTATATTTGTGAAAAAAGTCACATTTCGACTTGAGCCATTTTAGGTGATACATTTTTCTTCCAAACGTAGGAAAGAAAAGTTTCATGAAAAGTGTCACATTTTTAGTTATGACATTTTCCCATACAAGAAGTATAACTTTTCTTTCCTCTGTTTTTGAATTATTTTCAGGTGTGCCGTTTTCTACACAATAATTATGACGTGTTTCATACTTATTGCCATATTGATAAATCCCTTCCTATGTAAACTAAATTTTTACTGTATTTTGAATTTTGGTTACAGTTAAGACTTGGCTATTTAATAAAAACTTAACTCTTGTTTGAATCAATCTGCCAGGCATTCTTGTACCTTTCATTGAAATAGCAAAGAAAACATTGTGCGCCCAAAATATCTGTATGAGTAATAATGCTCGAAAACCTTTTTCAATGATTATTTAACTCATTTAAGGCAGAAATGCATGTGGGAAAAGAGTAGTTCTAAAGTTTTTTAATGTATTTAACTAGAAAAGGCAAAAATTGAAATATTTCAACTTTTTCAATAAACCATCTTTATGATAAAAGCTTTAAGAATCGCGATTGACTTGGATAGAAATGTGTATGTACCAATGAAATTATTATTAAAATAGTTGACAAAGTCCTCAACATATAATCATTAGACTTCAACTTGGTATCACAATCAAAGAAAACCATTACTAATAAGGTAAATATTATAAAATGCCATTAAAAGAGTGGAAAAAAGGTTACGGTTGGACTTAAAAGGTTACTCCTATGTTTGTGTATCACAAGAAAAGAATGGAGAACCCATCATATCGAATTTTATGAAAGGATCAATTAATTTTGTGCAAGATTTCCCCAAAAAATATTTTTCATTATTTTTAGCAATTTTGATTATTTGCACATAACTGACTCAACTCAAAAAAATACATTGAATATAATCTAGAAAAACGTCATAACTCTAAATTCATACAAAAATTGATACTATCTATAAATTTTTATGAGTTTTAATTAACTATTCCCTGATTATAAACAAATGCATTACCAAAAATTCAACGATTTTGACAAAATAATAAGCATCCTGCAAGCTACCAAACTTATTGAAAACTTTGAAACGCTCTCCTGTAAAATTTGATATTTTTGTCTTGTGACGTTTTCCTTGTGCATGAGCGATATGTGCATATTACACAGGAAAAAAGTCTCAGCCATAACATTACTCTAGTTTTTGCGTGAAAAGCGGTCTAAAGTGTGATGTTGAGCGTTAACAACATCGTGACATAAATTGAAATAAGGCTAGATTCGGATTCTCTAACCTTCAAAACGCAAAAATAACCAAAAATGTTATAATTCTAAGCAATGTACAGACAAAACTCTAATTTTATTTATATAGATGTACTATATAAGATTAGCATTTAATCCATCGTTAGTTTTCATACATAATCCATTTGCTTATGGAATATACTCATCAAGTATAAAAGGTTTGATATTTAGGCAAATAATTAAATCATAAGTACTTTTGAAATCAAACTGCAAAATCCTAAAACATGAATTTTATTTTATCTTGACCAAGTTTGGCTTGTGGCAGAATACAAATAATAATTGATGAACTGTTTATATCTAAACAGATATAAAAAGCAAAAATATTAGTAGTATGTCAAAACAGCTGTCAAGAATAGAACATAAAATAAATCACTGACTAGAGATAATATAAAGACCTTTCTTCCCTGTAACAGCTGTTATTGAAAGAGCTAATTTAAACCATTTATTTTTTGTACATCATTAGAAAAAAGACTTTGCTTTTGTCTTTTAGGGAATTTCATTGACGGAATTAACGAATTTCCTTAAAGGAATAAACTATTACCATAGGTCTCATGGCAAGACCTAAGCCTGAGGCCATGATAACTTTTCACTTTGGGGCTCCCAGAAGCAAAAAAACACCATTTAAACGATATTTAAAGCGGAAAACACAGTACATTGTCCTTATAGAAAAATTCTATATCTCGGTTATTACTCAACATATCTTGATATAAATTGGTATGTGGCTTTTATGGTTCAGATTCACATGATATTGTTTTAAAACCACAAAATGTCTGCATGATTGTTGCAGCAGACCTGCACACTCATTCAAATAAAATAAGGCCATGCACAAAGTCTGGAGGTCTGCTGCAACGGGGGTATTTTTTTGTTCAAGATAGATCCTAAAAACCTTAGAACCTTTTTTGACATTAAGTCAAGGGACAATTCTACGTTTTACGTACATATACTTTCATGAAACAGAAAACTGTATACTTGGTCTGCTGCGACGGGGGTATCTATATCCTGCCTAAGTGCCACTCAATAACATACATGCGAGCATATCTGACGATATTGGGCGTAAGCGTTCCTAGGTCAGTGACACACTTGAGGGCTTTGTCGGTGGGGCACTGAATCTGCTTGCATTTATAGCACAGGGAGGCCAAATAGAAATACCTCCTGCGGGGGTCAGTAATAGAATAACTCCAGTCGCAGCAGACCTGCGGTCTTTGCAAATTCCTGAAAACATCTTTCTGGTTAATGAAAGTTTACCTTCTTTTCATTTGTCCAATACCACTGACCTATCACTGCACAGCCCAAACTATTTGTCTTACAACCTTAGACCTTAGCATGGACTTCTTTATGGCGTAAGCATCCGCTAAGAACGTTTTTTTTAATTCGAACTTTTAAGGGGTCTTGGCGTGGTCGAAATTTATAAGTTTTCCTAAGTAAATGGAATGGATGATCTTTTGTTAAGTTTTCAATGTTCATTCAACAAGCAGATGGTTCAAGCTTCGTTTTATGGTTGTTTTGTTGATTGATTATTGAGATTATATGTACTGTATAAAAGTTAGATTTAGTTTAGTTAGTTAACTTAAAGTTATCATTCGTTTTTAACCTTATCTGTGTAATCATAAACTCAGTTTGTGGTTCTATCTTCATTTAGGCAGAAGAGAGTTACAATTTTTATCGTGAGCGAAGCCACGGGCAACTGCTAGTTTTAAATAAAATTACATGTAGCAGAGGTTACATTACTCAATTTTCACATAACTGCATCCGCAGCAGTAAAATTGCATACCCATTTATTCAATGTTAATCTTGAGGATAAAAATTCAAGTAAATTTAAACGTTTGAGATTCGCTTAAAAAAGTTTAAAGTTATTAAAGTTATTAAAATTAAAAAACAAACTTAAAGTTATTAAAGTTTTAAAATCTTCGAAAAGATCAGTCATTTAATTATATTTTGTAACAATAGTGAAAAGTAGGTCATTGCATATTCGAGACCAAATGTTACCTATGGTCGTTAAAGCTTGCACCTCATAATATGACCATGGTATGGTAAGGTCGAGAATTTACAAAGCACTTTCACCATAGCCATCTCTAGTGTTCTGAACGATTCTTTTCGTCTCACAGCTGGTGAAACAATAACAAATATTCTTTTGTTTATATCTGGAATATTCGGAAAATAAAAAAAAGATAGTAAACATTACTTTTCCATAATAAATTGAGTTTTTCCATAGTAAACAACTTAACGATTAATTTACACAGGTGATAAACACTTAACGAAAATAGGTGCTTACCAGCGAGGACATTCGCTGGTGCTTACTTAGTAGTTTAGCGAAAGTTACAAAATGGATAAACGGTGACAGTATGGAAGTATGTGTCAGATTTCTTATACCGTTCATTTCTTGTTTCATAATTCAAGAATTTTGTAGATAATTTAATTAAATGTTAGCCTTTGTCACTGTAGTATGAGCTATTCTTGAGACCTTTGATAAGACTATATCCAACTGCAGACTAGCTACTCACAACAAATTAGGTATCCAAGCTACACAAGCACTACAACAAATACTAAACAAGAACAGAACTCATAATAACAGATCTATACGAAGTTCTTTTGATTTGATTATTATTTCCTTTATCACATACACACACTTAAAAGAGTGTAGTATTTCATTCCATATCTGTAAAATTCTTCGAGTAAAAAGCAATTGGCATTAAATCACCTTTATCATTTTGCTGCTATAAAGTCGCTCTACAATTAAATTCAGAGTCATCTGTATAGAAAAAAATGTTTTCTAGGAATCTTTAAGTTGTAGAATAGGAGGATTTGCTATTTTTGCCTTCAGAGTGTCGAATTCCCCTTGAGAATCGCTAGTCCATTTAAAATTTGCTCCTTTCGTCTTCAAGGCCTGAGGTGGTCTGTAGATTTTTGCATGATTGGGGATGTATTTAGACCAATAAACGCACAAACTGGTGAATTGTCTCACCTGTTTCACATGTTTCGGTTACAGGAATTTCATGACGTCTCAGTTCTTTGTTCTTTCAGGATCTTTTGTTATGCTGTCATTTTTTATTAAATGATCCAGGAAACTGATATATTAGCAAAATAATTTTGCCTCTCGACGTTGAAACAGCTTCTCTTCAGTAACCCTTTTAGTAAGATAAATTATTAAGCTGCACTAGCCAAAAAATACTTTTTGGCGGCCATTTTCCAATATGGCGGCCTTATTAATTTTTGTACAATAATATGTTAAATATTAAAGTTGTAGATCTTTTTAAACCAAGAAGTTTTTGTAAAAGAATCTATTTTCTAAACATAATAGCCCAAAAACCCTATTTTGACCACAATTTTCCAGGATGGCATCTTGAGCCCAAGTTATATTTTTGAAAATGTGTTGGGGTTTCAAGAGGTAACATATCAAGGAACATATGGTAAAAAGTCCTACTTGGTTACTCGATTTTTATTTAAACGTGGTTTCCTTCTAAAATACTGGACTATATGGTATGTGTGTTGTATAAGAATTTCGTCACATAAATTTATGAGAAACTAAAATTTTTAGCTATGGACTATCATGTCCAAGTAACCTGAGAGTAAGGAGCTACTAACTTGTAAACTGATGTGTAATTACGTAGTCGCTCCTTGTAGGCCCCTAAATACTGAAGTAGACTTATTTTGATAACTTTATCGATTGATGTTCTGTAATTAAAGTGTGCTTAAATCAATGCTTCACTTCAAATTCAAAACCATTTATAAATATTTTACAGCGATTTTAATTGGGAAATAAATTCCAACGAAATTCGGATGAAACTTTGACAGGAAACAATAATTGCTTTTGTTTAAGTGAGCTCCCTAGAGTACTGCAACCATAAATTTCGACAATGTTCCAAACATAGCAATAAAAAGGCGTCGTTTCTTGTTTATAGTACTTTTTTCAGTTACAATATTGATTGTCTATTTTGTCATAGTCCTTCTGCAACTTTTACATCGTGGCACTGTGGTGTGTGGTGATTAAAAATCAAATAGAACAAAAGCTCTCTTTCTCAAAGATTCAAAGATGCGGAACATTCTAAGAGGTAAACATAACTAGTACCTAAACATCGTGCATTAAAAAATATCGGCTGGCCTACGGGAGTTATCACTATTGTTACAAAAATGTTGTGGTTTAATAAATATATGAAACATCTTAATCTTTTTTTTAATTGATTGTAGATGATAAAATCATTAGCTTCCTTTTACTCGTCAAGATGTAATTTCTATAAGTAAATTACTTTGGTAATGTAGCCAAAATTTGTATTGAAGAGTGAGAAGTAAGAACGTATTTGTAGAGACTTAAAAGTAAGGCATTAAAAGTTGTTAGCGAATTCTCCAGTGGAATATCTTCTCCAAAAGGTAACAGAATATTTGGGGTTCTATATTATGGTATAAACTAAACCCGCTAACGTGATATAACGTTTAGTTTCTTGACAACAGAAAATAGGCCTACAAATCGTTCGAATTTTTTCTACTTTCATGTCCGTTGGATACATATACACATGTGTAAAAAGCATGATAATGGTCAAATTTTTAAAAAAAGACTCTTTAAAAATTGAGTTAAAAAGCCAGATAACTTGGATTGTTTTATACAAAGAAAAGGTTTTTTATAAAATGTTTGCAACTTTTTTTTACTTAACTTCATTATACAGCCTCCGAATAAGTAAAATATTTTATGTACTAAAATTAGGAATACAGATTTTATCTACTAAACCTCAGTTTCCAATGCTCAAATGTCAACGTTTAAAAAAATTTTAAACATCAAATGTTGACTAATGTCATAACTTGAAGCTGCATAAACAAATGTGTAAGCCTCCATATACTTTTGTCCGAACCCTACATTTAACATGAACGCTGTCTGGTTTTACACGTAGCCTACATGTTTGTAGTCTGTGGCGTATGGGTGTACAGAGTCGACCGGTCCCGTATGTATTATCGGTAGAAACAAGGTAAACGAGCAATTGTCAACTGTCACTAGCAGTTCGTCGCACTGCGGGAATATCGTGTAAATGCAGTTTAATCCGCAGAGATCAACCGCGAGCTGTCAACATGGCGATCGCTTGTTCCCGCCAAATGTTCCCGCCATCCGCACCGCCCTGTGACTGTGACGTCACAACCGTGTCCATGCTGTTGTCATGTGATAAATGTTATTGTTTGACCTCAGGTGAGGACCACAAGAGTTTTATTTTAGTTTACAGCGAAGGGTTAAAGTTCTAAATTTAAAAAGTCTGATTTTGATATACAGGGTGTTTTTAAACGCAACCAAAAACTTTATTTTATTAGTGAAGGATTATTCCACCCCAAGATCCCCGGATTTGACCCAACTATATAATTTTCTTTGAGGATACGTAAAAAGTAAGGCCCACGAAAACAATTCACAGGATATTCAGCACCTCAAAACAAACATAACAAATTTAATGCAAGAAATTCAAAGACGTACGTTGCAACACGTGTGTAGGGAATTTGATGGAGAGAACTCAAATTTGTACAAATGCCAGTGGTGGATTGTTTGAACACATTATAATAACTAAATGTGATCAAAATTAAATAAATGGTTGTATAAAATGTAAAGATTAACAAAATAAAACTCGTTTCATATTTTTTATATATGCATTATTCCGGTACTTTGGTATCACACGGAGGCCACTATTTTTAGAGAGATTGTTTTGACCGGATACGAATAATAACTGCATAATTGAAGAGAACATACTTTAATTGACTTACTGTCCAAATTTGATGTAATTATGATAAGCAGTCTTTGGGTTGTGCCTCCCAGAAGGCAGCGATGTCGGCGAGGTAAAGCGTCACCACCGCAAGCGGCAACATCCGATCGCCACCCTCATATAGGGCGCTGCGGCGGTTATGTTAGGTTAGGTTATCATAAATATGTTAGTAGGACTTTCCTAGTTTCGTTACAAATCAAACAATACTGGATAAGTCATACTTTAGCCCGCCAAATCCCGTAGACAAGTGATGCACACACTCCGTCAACAACCTGACCTAGGCCTACTTAGAGGGGATTTGGCGGGCGAAGGTATGACTCATCTGGTATCGTTCGATTCGTAACGAAACGAGGAAAGTCCTTCTAACATATTTATGATAACCTAACCTAACATAACCGCCGCAGCGCGCTGTATGAGGGTGGCCTCCGTATAATACCAAAGTACCCATTATTCAATCTTAAAAATGGGTTGCGTTTAGAAAAAATACCCTGTATATCAAGCAATCTGTGATAGATCACTATATTAAATATATGATCGAATCATGCTTAACCTTTGTCTTAAATTACCCCCAAAAACGATTGCTTACAACATATTTTACAGCGGGAATATATTTTATTGGGGTGTAACTTCCAGGCATTAATTTTTCAATGAAAACCGTATATAGAAAATTTATATGCTTTCTTAAAGCAGTTCTCTATTAATTACATTACATTATACATTGCTTCAAACGGCGACCTACCCAGTTAGGTGTTTTAAGCCAAGTATGAATGACAGATGAGTAAAGGATGATTGTGGCGCGATATTGTAGTTTTGTTACTGACTAAGGCCGACATGTTCCTTAGACAAGACTGTTAATTAATAGCCCAACAGCCAATGGCAACTAAAGGACCTGCATTTTAACGTGGTATCCGAACCACTCTTTTGCCTGGTTTACAATTTACAAAGTGGTCTAATTTTGACGACGGTCCTATGAACGTAGCATTCAATAGTGCAGCCGTTAATCCCCTCTAAGGGACACCGCGTCCACAAAATATATCCACAATTCGTGACCTACAAGTAGATGGATTACAGGACACGCCATCGTCCCATCGACTCTGTACACCCATACACCACACACTACAAAAATTGTTGTGAGCTTTATTTTTGTACACGTTAATGACAGTAAATCGGCTGATCAGTAAATATTGCAATCCAAACGCCAAAAGATAAAAGTAAGTGTACTCTCAAAGCCAAGGAAGAAAATTGTGTATGCCCAATTTAACACAGTTTGATTAGTTTTTTATGATAGTTTGCTCGTTTATATGATTAGACTTCTTCTGGTAAAGAATATTTTTTATCTTTTGTTAAGTTAAATTTACTTTGATACATAAAAAAAATAAATAACAAAATAACAATGAAGTATAATTAATTGTATAATTAACAAGTATAATTTTAGTCGTTTATTAATTAAGTATAATTGTTAAAAATTGTTTGCTCATGTTACATATTTTTCACCACTGACAACTTTAAACTTTTAAACATAATTTTATTTAAAAACTAGGGGCTTGTAGAGACAAACTCCCTACACATAAAATACCGATGTTGGATATTTAATGCAAAACATTGAATGATAAATAATTAAGAATATTATTACATTTTAAACAGATGCTATTAAATATAATATTTTTCAATTGATTATAGTAGGGTGTCAGAACATTCCTAAACACTTTATGTTTTATGAAAGAATAGTCTGTTTCAGTGTCTCGGTTAATTTAGTTTATACATACATACATACATACAGATGTCTTCTCCGTGTCCTCAAGAGGTACTGGAGGCGTCAATAATGTCCCGCCGGTGTGACGGGTCCACGTTAGGGTGGGTTAGGTTGGGTGCAGGGCCAGGCTAAATAAGGCCAAATGTTTGTGCAGGGGTCAGATTAGGTTAGGTTAATCTAGGTTATTGTAGGTTAGGCTATTTGGATTCTGGTAATTGCGGTAGTCTTCTAGGTTATAGAAGCACGCATTTATTAAGAATGTTTTAACTGCTTTTTTAAATTTTGAAAATCGTTCAATGTTTCTAAGATGCTGTGGTAGGAATTGAAAGAGCTTGATTCCACTGTAATTCGGTTTACTTTCAAAAAGTGTTAGTCTATGTTGCTGAGAAAAACGGTTGTTGTGTCTAGTGTTATAGTTATGGCAGGAGGTGACTATGTGTAAATTATGTTTTTTTATGTAAATGACTGCTTCAAAAATGTACAAACAGGGAACAGTGAGAATTCCAAGTTGAAAGAAAGCCTCTCTACAGCTGGCGTCAGGAGGCAGTTTGAGCATGGCACGGATGGCCTTCTTTTGCCAAACAAAGATTTTATGAAGATGGCACTTAACTGCCCCCCACAGCAAAATAGAGTAGGCTATATGTGATTTAAAGTGACTATGGTAAACTGTCTTGAGGAGTGGGATGTTACTTAACCTATTGAATTTTTTTAACATAAAAACACCCTGAGCCATCTTTTTTTCAAGAGCGTCAATTTGACTACCCCAATTTAGCCCATCGTCCAATTTCACTCCCAAGAAGCTGACAGAGTCAACCTCTACAAGCTGATCCTCATCTATGATAACTTGGGGCGGTGCCCTGTTCGATTTTTGCTTCTTTTGATTTGTTTGGATGCACATAAAATTTGTTTTGGTCGTGTTGATTGCAAGATTGTTTTCAGTGAAAAATTGAGTGAGCTCGTTGACCTTAATGTAAGTGTCAATTTCAAGCTCCTCGACTTTTTTGTTTTTGGTGAACAACGTTGTGTCATCTGCGTAGATGAACAAGTTTTCAACGGGGATTGCTTTGTCAATATTGTTAATATAGATGAGGAATAGGATCGGTCCAAGAATCGAACCTTGCGGAACACCGCTGCGGATCGGTTTTGGTTCAGATTTGAATGTTTTAATTTTGAATTTTGATTTGTGACTGATTTGAGTTGTCTGTAGTCTGTCTGTCATGTAGGAGGTCAGCCACTTGCTGGCAGAGTCTCGGATTCCTAGGGAAACCAGTTTCTCTGCCAGAAGTTGGTGATCGACACAATCAAAGGCCTTGGAGAGATCAGCAAAGCATCCAATTACTGTCTCTCCGGCCTCAAGAGAGTCGATACACTGGTTTACAAATTCTGTTAAGGCCAATTTGGTGGATTTGTTTGTCCGAAACCCGAATTGCCGTGGACAAAAAATATAATGGGAAAAAAAATACAAAAATACAAAAATATAATGGGAATGGAGCAGAGAATTATGAATTTGGATCGCAATACTGTTAAACTATAAGAAATTAGGGCATGAAAATTTATGGAAATGTTCCAAACATTGTCAGCTTTGGCACCTGATCTTCAGTTTCCCTATGTACTCAGTCAATCACTCCTCCACGTGGGTATACAAAGTTGAAATATTATTCATTAGATAAACCATACGTTTATATTATTTTATTTTATCTCCCTATACATAGTATTTGGAGAAAGTATTCTTTTCGTCAAAATTTCCGAATTTGAGTTGTTAGTAGAGATTCGTATTAGTGCTCCCAAATCAAAAGGTGGTTTACGGAGTGGTGTATGTTTGTCCATGCTGTGTGAGAGTGTGTATGTGTGGATGTAAACAAAGCTAGAGAGGACACCAGTAGTCCTATCATAATGAAATTTGGCATTTGGGTACAAAACCATAATAATCTCCAGGCGTTTTTTAGTTTTTTATTTTTTTTTTTATTTTAAGAGTATTTTCCCCATAAATACTACAAAAATTCAAATTCCTCAAAAACGGCTATAACGTTTTTTTATAAAAATTTCATGGATTTTAGTGCTTTGAATGCCAAACAAAATAACACCACCCGCATGTCTGTAAAAATTCAAGTTCAAATGTTATGGGGTTTAAGTGTTCAAAAATTAATATTTTTCAAATTTTATAAAATATGTAACTTTAAAAGAAAATATACTTGTAACCATTAAATTTAGCTTGAAAAAATCCAGTATTTTAAATTATTAGCCTACATCAACTGGTTGCGGAGGTATTAGATATTTTGTTTGGCGGTAAACGCAGTACGTCGTTCAATGTTATTCTTATGGCAAAAATTAAAAAAACCCAAGTCTCTGTTAATTATCAACCGATTTTGATAAAATTTGCTAGGTATTTGTGAGATAATTAATTGCTAATTTGATTTATTTCATTATATCCCTAGGTTTTCTTGTTTTAAAATACTTTAAGGGAGAGTATGTGTGAGTTTCCAGGTACCGTTTATTTTACTATTCATATAATTTTACTAAAATATTCAGGTGAGGTAATTTTATTTCCACTATATTATTTACCGCTGCAACAAAAATAACTATAACAAAAGACTTGAAGACTGATCATTATAGCTTTGGAATGCGTTCTCAGGAGGAGTCAGAAACATCAGTAATAAATAACCATTAATAACATCAGCTTTAAATCACCACTGCACCATTGAATTTGAATCTGATCATTATTTAGTGTGAAAGACTGCGCTAAAAGAAACACAGACTTAACAAATCAGACATATATTATTTGCCCAGACATTTCAATCGCCTAATTATAAAGTCGGGAAATTAAAAAGTAATAATACTTAATTATTTCTTAAAGCATACATGCAAACTAAATTAGATCTAGTTCTGGTCAGCTGCACTGGCGGGTGACAAGTACAGAGTGTCCCATAAGTAAGTGGCAAACTCCAGGAATAGGTTATATGGGTCAAAATAAAGATCAAATGTGGAATGATTTTTTTTTTCAAAAACACTTTGTTTAACAGATATCCGCCATTTTGTATTTTTAACAAAATATTTTTTACCTCCCAAGTTTTTTAATAGTTTTTTTTTTTAACTCAGTATGCACCTGTATCTGGTAAGGTTAGTTTATGGAAAAATAATGAGCATTATCAAATAATAAATTACAAAATGGCGTCCATTTAAAATCTTTAAGTTGAAATAACGGAAAAACGGTACGTTTTGCAAAAAAGTATAGAGAATGAAAATTTTTAGACAATTTAATTTTCCATCTAATGACACCAGATTTATGAAAATCGGCTTATGAACAACTGAGTTATGATCGTATTTAGCTAGCGAGGCAGCATTTTTTCAAGCAAAATAGTCCATTGCTGCACTGAGCCATGCGCTAATTCGACCATAACTCAGTTCATCATGAATGATTTGTAGCTACGAATTGATGTTGTATAAAAGTGTTGAGATACTGAGGATGGCCTAGTGCCTAAACGTGTCTAACAACACACTAAAGGGATTGAAGACGTAAGTAAATTTATAGATTTATAACTCAGTTGTTTGTAAACCGATTTTCATAATTTTGGTATTGTTGGAATGGAAATAAAATTTTCTAAATATTATTTTTCTTTATAGTTTTTTGTAAAATGTACCATATTTTTGGTATTTCAATTTAAAGATTTTAAACGGCCACCATTTTGAAATTTACGATTCGATCATGTTGATTATTTTGTCGTCAACTAACCTTGACCAGATACAGGTGCATACCGGCGTTTCGAAAAAGTCGATTAAAAACTTGAGAGATAAAAAAATATTTTGTTAAAAATACAAAATGGTGGATATCTGGTAAACAAGGTGTTTTTGGAAAAATTTTATCCCACATTTTATCTTTATTTTGACCCTTATAACTTATTCCCGGAGTTTGGCACTTTACTTATGGGTCACCCTGTATTGGAAACTCCAAATCGTCAGCTAAAGCTCAATTGTGTTGAATACCTTTTAAAACGTTTTTTATGTTTTAAAGGCATGAAATACTGTACTGAAAGTTGCGTTGCGCATTGTAAAACAATAAAATGTAATATTGAGTATTACCTCCCCTAATGAGAATATAGCCTCTTCTTATACTTGCGGCAAGCTCTGCGGGAGGATTTGTTGTATATGTCGTAGCCACATGCTGTAATTGGGCACTTCATGAAGTGCCCAGCGCTAACCGGGCACTTCATGAAGTGCCCAGCTCGCCTGGGCACATAGTGTAATTGAATGGTTTCATTAAAAATTACAGTATGTGACCAACAAAACTGGGCACTTCATGAAGTGCCCTACGCTCGTTGGGCACATGCTGTAATTATTTCTTTTACACTATGTGTCCAGTTTAGATGCTGGACACTTGATGTAAACACGTAAAACTGCTGTTTATGTTGCTGTTGGTAGTATCCGATGTATTATTTTCAATAATACAAAATACAATTATTTTAAATTAATTTTGTAAAACATTAAGAATAAGATTGTCTTCCACTAAACCAGACAATAATTCTTGCCTGTATGTTTTATCGTGGGTTCTTCTTCTATGCTTTCTGAATTATCCTGGCTACACATAACTATAAAACTTATTATTATTTAAACAACAAACAGTTGTATATTAATAGTGATGCGTAGCCAAAATAACTCAGAAAACACAAACCAAACAATTCAGTTAATTTAAATGTTGTATGCTTTAATAAAATAAAATACATGAAACACTTTACCTATTACATTTGTATGTAACACAACACATAAATATTAACATTAACCTATTTTGTCATGTTTTAATTTTTTAACTTCTTACTGGGTCACCCTTTATAAACTTATAATAGATTAAAATATAGCATGGTGAAACAAATTTTTAAAAGGAATAATAAGAGTCTTTGAAAAAATAATAAAAACAATTCTTTAGTTTCTTATTGTTATAGAAATTGAAAAACATTTAATTTATATAAAATTTTACTATTTCGTTTTTTTTTGTAATTTTATTAACATTGATGGCAATTTAGGTTTAAGTTTTTCTTTTATGTCAGTATGAATGAATTAACATAACATCATTTATTATATTCGTACTGACATCAGTAGCTTAAAAATCTGTTTATATTAACTCAAATATTTGGAAATTCATATGAAGCATTAACTAAAGGGATAAGGTATGAATGTTAAACGTAAGTATGCAAAAGTAAATGGTTACTAGAAAATTCTAGCGGTTCGGTTGTTAATCATTAATTTTTTTTTGATAGCGCATTACCTATAATTTAGAATAGAATATCTTTATTTGTCTTTATTCTCAAGTACATTGTATAATGGACATCGTCTGAACAAATAGATTATTTTCATATGCAATAATAGAATACTATAATATAATATACAATAATATAATATTTAATACTACTGCTTTATTTTATAACTATTAGAAACCGACAATATTTGTATTAAACTTTAAACCAATTATAAGTGTTTGTTTTATCCTAGATTAAGATGGTTAACTGTCTATTTTAGTCTGAACTCAACTCATACACCAACAAATTCATTGTCCAAATATAACGTAGACTAATTATATTTTCAAAAGGCTTATGTAACTAAAACCGATGTTAAAATATTTTGATTTGAATAAATAAATATAAATAAATAATAAATATCAAAAGGTTTAATAGCAAACAGTAACATTGGCTACTTTAACACGGACATTGGGATTTAATGTAAACATTAGGATTGGCTTTGACAAAGATTTAAAATCGACTACCCAACCCTCTATAGTTACACCATGAGTCCAAGGAGCGTTGGGCACCTCATTAAGTGTCCAGTTTCGTTGGGCAGATGATGTAATTTTGATCGAAATAATCGAGTTACACTATGTGCCCAGGCGCGCTGGGCACTTCATGAAGTGCCCGGGCTGCGTTGGGCTCTTCATGGAGTGCCCAATTACAGAGAGTGGCTACGACATATATAACACTTAAAATATATTTACAGTTATGCAGCACTCACATACAAGAAGGTAAATATATGAATAAAAATTAAATATGGCCCATTTTTTCAAATTTTACGTATATTTGCCGTCTTGTACGTGAATGCAGTATAAGTGAAAATATATTTCAAGTGTTGTAAAAATGTCTGTTATATCTATCCAGTAGAAGTCAACTAACATAGTAGTGATCAACTAACATGTATTATGCTGATCAAGAAGTAATTTAGCTTTTATTGTCATATTTCGTGAAACTTTAATGCAGACTGAAGTGAGATTTTGTTTGCAAATGAGCTTGTAGCATAAACTTTCTTATTCCAAATGCATCTTCAGTTAAACCATTGACTTTTCTCTAAAATCAATGGTTAAACATATGATTATGAATAAATATTTTATTGTCTACACACTACACAGCAGATGTTTAACGCTGATTCCGAATACAGCGCTCTCACTCACTACTGCCAATATGGCTGGCCACAGCTTTAGTTACCTGGCCTTTAGAAAAGCCAAAAAAAAGTTTATTCCTAACAATCTGTAATGAATTCCAATTGCAATGAGCGATAATGGGGAAAGGAATGTGCGAGAGAGGATGAGTGTGTGTGTGTTTGTGTGTGTGTGTGTGTGTGTGTGCGCGCGCGTGTGCGCGCACGCGTGCGCGTAGGTTTCAGTTTCATTTCTGGCATATCAATTATATTTTCAAACTGCAGTAAAATGTCAAGCTTTTTTTAATTTCATTTTAAAACTCTTTTTCTGTTTAGCTCCTCATTATTGCTATTCTTATTTTATTCCTCTACAATGTAACTTAAATAATATTTTTAACTTCAAACCCTGTTTGTTACTGTTTTTTTTCTATTTATCGCGTCCTTTTTGTATTGCTTGCTGATTATGAACTCGTCCCTCACGCACAGGCATTCGTGAGGGACATTCCAGAATATAATGAATTCTTGTTTATGTTTGTAATCTTGTTTTGTTTCAAGGAATAAAGTAATTTTGAATTTGAAAGCTTTATTTTGATGTACAGCATAAATAAATCTTTAAATCACTTGTTTTTTTTTGTTTTTTTTTTAACAAGGCAGATCTTTTTCATTCCCAATGATTTCTAAAAAGCATATATTCTATATATTATCTCCTATTTTCTGGTAAATTTCAAGAAATTCCAGTATCCCACGGGACTGGCCTCAAGAATTTCAATTTAAGCCCTGGTCTCCCATCATGCTTCAAGTTACCAAGTGCCCAAAATTGCTATTCAAAAATTAAGGTTTGTTAATTAGACATTAAAATGATAATAAGTAATCAAAATTTATGAGAATATTCATTTATATCAATTATCAAAAATGTTGTTAATTTTAATAAGTTTACATGCCTAATAAAAACTATAGTTTATTTAATATTATTCAATTATAATATTGTTATAGCTCTATACATGGCCCCCACATTCGATTGTGGGCCCTGTAACCAGGATCAGCCTCGGGCCCCCCTATGTTCGTGTGCTATATGCTATGTTTAAAATAGTGGCGGATCGAGAGCATGAGTCCGGGGGGGGAGGGGGTGAGTAGGATTATGAGGGTAATCTTCCAGGAGGTCTGGGGGGTATGGACCCCCCAGCACAGGGGGAGCCCTCCCCTGGATAATTTGTGAAAATTGTATCTGAAACTCGTGTTTTTAGACAATCTATAGACTAAAACATTTTCAGTTTTAAATTTAAAACTACACTTTGTTTGGATTTATTTATTAAAGTATACTACATTAGGCAATCAGGGAAATAAAAAGTCTTATTTAGAGGTTCAAGCCATACATTTATTATTTACAATACTTTCTCCAGAAAACTTAAACCGAGCCTTCTTTTTCCTCCCTTTGCATAATGCTCGATTACATTATCGACAGTCACCTCAATATCACGATATATTTATAAAAGACATGGTCGGTTCAACTTCTTTTCAACCATTCTTGCCCGTAGCCAAGACTTAACCAGCTTAAGGCTGCTAAATGACCTTTTAGCGCTTGCCACACTTACTGGTAATGTGATAAGTATTTGGAGAAGTGTTCTTATGGCTGGAAAAATATCTCAATCACAGCATTTTAGAACATCTATGGCAAAGTTTGGAATTTCCATCCCTTCTTTGTTCTCCCTTGACCACTTTGCTCTCCAAATGCTTACCTCCCCATCAAGTGCAGCTTCAGCTTCACTTGGCAAAAAAGTTTTAAAGTCCTGGAAAACTTACTGCAGCCTCTCGTTCAACTTCAAACATTTTTCGCTGACATTGGTGTTAAGTATATTTGCAGGCATTAAAAGGTTGAGGTCAACACACAATAGGTTTAACGCTAAATATATAAAGTTTTCTTTTGTGTGGCAATAGCACTCATTATCCTCAATTTAGAAAAACCATTCACTGATTTTCCCCACATTCTCGGGGGGGGGGGGGGGGGGGTAATTGCCCCCTTTGCCCCCCTCTTGGATCTGCCATTGGTTTCAAAAATTAGTTGGTGATTTTTTAACCCTGTACAAATTTGATTTGGACTGATAATTGATCATAATTAATAATTAATCTAAAATTATTTCAATCTAAAAACAAACTTTACTGGGAAAATTATTGCAAACATAAATTAAATAAATAATTGATTCCCTTTTATTTTACTGGAAATACATTTCCATTTTGAGATCGATTTCCCTTACTGACCAAGATTCAAATTCAGTTGGGGCCTGAGCATGCTGTTGTACAGTTCGTGCATTATATTTCCAGCTATGGCAGAGTCAGCTGATTGCAAGACGCCAAGTATCGGGAAGAGGGGATACTTTTTTTGAAAAAATTGTGTTTACCAATAGCATATGTAGAAAATATTATATGATACGGTTATAGTAGCATAGTAGCCATAACCGGAGATATAATATTAGATGCATTAGATACATTATATTTATTATAATGTGCGAACTATATACTAATATGCAAATAACAGTAAATGCCAGTATGCACCTAATTAAAATAGAACTAACCACAAATCTAGAATTAATATTATTTTATTAGATTTTATAACAATTTATATTTTTGATCATGATCTGCTGTAAAATATTCTACATTAAAATTTGAAAGAAATTAAAATAGGGCTAGGCCCAGGGGCCAAGGCCCTGTGACCAGAGTTGCACCAGCCCCACCCTTGTGGGGGCCATGGCTCTATATCAACTCATGACTGATAAAAATCTCATATCTTACTCACATTGGAGCCTAATAAAGACGTGTAGGATGATTCAGATTAATTGTAATATTATATTATAATACTTCAGTAAAGTCCAGATCTTATTACTGAAATACTAGTTAATGATAAAGCAGGCTATACTTAGATCTGGGACTATGTGGTCGCTGATTTAGATTCCTTGAACATTTCAAGAAAGGGTTCAGGCAGCATTCAAATCAGAGCTCAAAATCGCTGAGGATTAGGTTTATGCTGAGGCAAGAGTAATTATAAAATACAAAGACCAAGATTATCAGTGTTGAAATTTAAATGTTTTCATTTCAGGTTTTCTCGAACTCAATGAGAGTCATTGAAGAGGTTAAAAGTAACGTTTCCATTTTCATTAAAGCGGGTTGTTAGTAATGAAAGAACAATAGAGACGATAAACTCGCTTCATTGTTATTGAGCTGCTTCCCGTTTTCACAACATTTAACCTACAATTTGCGACCTTTGCACAGCTGTAATAGCCGCCAAAGAAAAAGCAAACTGTTTTTAAGGTTTCTGTTGATTCATTCTGTTGACACTTCAAAAACTCATAATGGATTTCAAACCAATTTTTGCATCACAGGACCGATGTGCTGTCTTAAATTGTAAATAACTAATTTCTTGTAGTAAATTAGTTTAACTATCGTTCTCAAAAGAAAATATTAATGTCACAATTATGCCCTTTAATTATTCTGAAAATCCAAATTTTACTGGCAATCATATTTTACTTGGTCATCCATTTTATTTTAGTATAAATTTACGGATTTTTACTTTCTCCAAAAAAAATTTTAATTTTATGTAAATTCAACTCACACTTACTACACTTCAGATTTTCTTTCGACTCCTGGTGGATCATTCTCTAGGGTAGTAGAAAATGTCATTTAGTAACAAAATACTGTTTCCAGTTTTATTAGCATAGGTTATTTTAAAAATGAATAAAGTAGCAGTACACCCTGTTGATGACTATATAATTGTAACTACATCTTTCAAACTTGTCCTAAATAAAGTGACACTGCTACTGCTATTATGAAGCAGAAAGACCTTTGTTAGTATCTCTAGTCAGTGATTTACTATGTTCTGTTCCGTGTTGGCTTGGTAATGTCTGATTAAATGTTTTATTTTATCATCAGCTATTCTGGCCTATGAATAACATGAAAACTTTGAGAGGGTCTAGGACACACTCCTAAGGTTGGAACTGGATAATACCTAGTTTACGCCAAAAAAATCAAAATACCAAATTTCAGCCTCATAGGTAGTGGGAAGTGGGATGGTTATAGTAAAGAGTGATTGAGGGTTTTGCCTTTTATCTTTATAAATGCATATTCTAATATATAGAGCATAATTTATTCTTTCATTATAAATTTTAGTTGTGTATTCAGAGTAGACACGATTATTTCATGATTAAGGCCTGATTTCACCAAACATCAGTTAAGGGTCGGTTAATAAACCATTCGTTAAAGAAAGGAAAATAGTATTAAACAGCTGATAAATATAACTGACTGAGCCTTAACGGTGGTTTAAAGTTTGGTGAAATCAGGCCTTAGTTTTTTTACTATCTATATTTATAAAAAAGGATGTTAGTTTGTTTGCATATATACTTGAAGTTTATGGACTCGGACATTTTTGGACAGTTTGTCATGAACCTTGGTGTATGTACATGGCCCCCACAAGCGTGGGGCTGGTGCAACTCTAGTCACAGGGCCCGGGCCCCCCTATTTTAATTTCTTTCATATTTTAATGTAGAATATTTTACAGCAGATCATGATTAAAAGATATAAATTTTTATAAAGTTTAGTAAAATAATATTAATTCTATATTTGTGGTTAGGTACATACTGCCATTTACTGTTATTTGCATATAGGTATATAGTTTGCGCAATATAATACATATAATGTATCTAATGTATCTAATATTATATCTCCGGCTATGGCTTCTATGCTACTAATCGTATCATATAATATTTTCTACATATGCTATTGGTAAATACTATGTTTGACAAACAGTGGGGCCGTAGAGAAATGTTTTTAAAAAAAGTATCCCCTCTCCCCGATACTTGGCGTCTTGCAATCAGCTGACTCTGCCATAGCCATATATAATGCACGAACTGTACAACAGCATGATCGGGCCCCAACTGAATTTTAATCTTGGTCAGTAAGGGAAATCGATCTCAAAATGGAAATGTATTTCCAGTAAAATAAAAGGGAATGAATTATTTATTTAATTTATGTTTGCAATAATTTTCCCAGTAAAGTTTGTTTTTTAGATTGAAATAATAGCCTTAATTATTAATTATGATCAATTATCAGTCCAAATCAAATTTGGAGAGCAAAGTGGTCAAGGGAAAACTAAGAAGGGATGAAAATTCCCAACTTTGCCATAGATGTTCTAAAATACTGTGATGGAGATATTTTTCCAACCAGAAGAACACTTCTCCAAATACTAATCACTCTACCATAAGTGTAGCAAGCACTGAAAGGTCAATTAGCAGCCTTAAGTTGGTTAATCTTGGCTACAGAAAAGAATGGTTGAAGAGAGGTTGAACAGACTATGTCTTTTATACATACATCGTGATATTGAGGGGGATCCTGACTACAGGGCCCGCAATCAAATGTGGGGGCCATGTGTATGTATATATAAAAATTTAAAATTCCATTAAGCCAATCATTTTGTTGTAACTCAATTAGGGTTTATTCCAACAGGTCCAAAAAGGCTCCCACATTAAATTTATGCAAAGATATTGTTTACGTAAAAACTAATGACAAGTTTAACTGAAAGGGTAATCTTTGATAAATTGTCAGGATCAGCCAGGAAATTGTAAGGTAAGGAATCAAAAATCAAACACCTCTTAATATCATTAATTTATTAACATTTTTTAACAATCCGTGCTTTATTAAAGGCATATACATAATTCTGCACTTATAGTGCAACAATATTTACAAGCACAAGAGAAAACAAAACTATTTTTCAGTTTCTTTGGCCTGTGCCTTTTAAGAAATAATTTTGAACTAAGACGAGGTTCATAACATAAAAAAATCAAGTTCTCAAATTAAAATCCAGTAAGAACGTAACTAACAACAAATCACACAATTTGTTCAACAATATGGTTACATTAAAATGATAGATAAATGATTTATTAAATAATTGTTCAAAAGCAACAAATAACAAATAAATATACTTACAACTAATTTTATAAAACAGGTACTCTAAAAACATATTCCAAACTGAAGGAATGTCAGTAGTGGGAAATTTGTTTTTAAAATATTGAAGAATTATGAGCGACTCAAGTACGTGGGACTTGAGATGCAGTAAAAAGTCAAAATTACTATTACTCGTAGAGTACAACTTAAATTATGAGACCTGAGCTTGACAGCCTTATAAGCACTCACTATAATCTTTGCCTTAAATTTTAGATTTTTTTCCCCTTAATTTAAATATTACTTCCATCTAGCAGTCTTAAAGAAGTGATGAGGGACCAAAAATTATAATGCATTGAGAGGTAAAAACTAATATGTTTACAGGAGTGACAGGCTAGGTTGTTGATTTGTAAATGTGTTACTCTTCACTTAAATTGTAGGAAAATAACGGATAGAATAGTACTTTTAAGACATTTTAGCAATTGATTTTTCTTAAGTAATACAGTGTCTTATGCAAAGGATGCTTGAGGTATATGTAAGTGCAGTACGTAGTGGTAAATGAGGAAAGAGAATTGGAAGTATTATAATAAGTTCTGAATTTGGGGAGAAACTAACATCTATAAAAACTTAATGTGATTGAATATTATTTAAAACACTACTACTTTTGTAGTTCCTTCATTCCATTTTTATAATAATTTGAGACTAGTTTCGCTCAAAAATATTAATAAACATAGGAAATATGTTTTTTAATATTTTGAGAAAACTACAGAACTTCTCAAATAATTTTTTTCAGACTAAAAGCAATTATAATATTTCAATTTTAATATTTTTGCATTCTGTGGCATACAGTTGTGAATTTCAAAATTACTACAGTAGAATTAATACAACGAAGCGTGAGAGGGAGGGAAATTTCACATATCACTCACCAGCGACAGGCATGTCCCCCAATAAACAAATTAAAACCAACAAGTATAAGTCACAAGATACAAGCCTAACGTTTTTTGGCTTTATTTTATGGCAATGGTTCCGACTTACCATCTTGATTAGTTACAAGAAGTTCAAGGAAACTTAATAACTACCAATTAGTTTGAAAAAGAAATCATTCAGGCAAATCCTTGGTAAATAGAACAAAAAACAAAACAAAATTAAATCATAAATATTTGCAGTAAAATTATTACAGACACTTTGCTTTAAGTATATGTCTTTCCAAGTTATGCTAATTTCTGCTTGAGTACATTATCTTCCCAATATTAAAGATAAACTGAACTTTTGCCTGATTTCACAATGAAAAACTCATTAAGTGAGGGGTACCTTAATTCCTAGGCACCTAGTGGACAGACACTATAGACTACTACGAGATCGAGAAGTTACTACTAATTCATAGTTTCTAAAGCACCATATACTAAATAATTCTTCACATTAAATATATAATTATATGTATAATATATCTATATATCACTCATTCTTTACATCAATCTAAACATTTATCTAAATAAAGATCTATTAACAAATTTAATTAATTCTTAATTCGGTGTCATTGTTTTAATCTATTATATTAAATATGAATTTATCTTTAGCCTATTTTTAAGACTAATTTAAAATCATTAAAAAGAGTACAAAAAAGATAAAATATTTTTGCTACTTAAAGACTGATCACTAGATACTTCTTCAAAACTAACAACTTTGATTTCATTCATATAATCTCATTTAAGGTATGGATAAAAATTGTATAAATTATGTAAAAAATAAAATATAATTAACTTACTTTAAATCTATTTTATTATTTAAATATTATACACTTAGAATATAAACTAGAATATAAATTCATACTTAGCTTAAAATAACTACCTCGATAGGTCGCCATTTTAAGTAAAGTAAAAAAGTATAAAAACGTTCTTTGTTTAAATCTTATCAGTCCATCAGATTTTGAGTAATTAAAAAAAATGCCTCATGACGATTAAACTTAGTAAGCTTAACAATATTTTCAATTTAGTGAGCTGAGTTTGCAAAATAACATTATTTCAGAAATGCCAAGAATTTAAAATATAAAACAAATGAAAAAATGAATGCAAAATTAAACCTATTATTAGTAGTCACAAAGTTGAATACCTCTTCCCGGTAACATAGCAAGCGCCAAAGTGTTAACTTTTCAGGAGATAGAGAAACAAAAAAACTGGGAATGTAATGCTAAATTTCATGTTTGTTTAGAGATATATTTGCAATAGATTATGCACCTAGTGGATATATATGCACCTAGCGGTAATTTGTGTTGCACATGTGCCCCCTAGTAAACAAATTATTATCATATGGTATTTGACTCATGGTATATATGTAGTACTAGCTGATCAACACGGTTTTACCCGTGGAAAAAACAGAAAAACTTCCTTAGATTTTTCAGATTTAATGTTAAGGTTGCCATGACAACTACATGAGCTTCCCTATACTTTAACATTGAAACTTTGATGTATCATAGGGCGTAGCCCTGAGGGAATTTTTAAAAATCCGTTCTCAGTGGGTTCCTATGCCCTAAAAGGAACGTTCATGCGAAGTTTCAAGGTTCTAGGTCAAGTAGTTTGGGTTGTGCGATGATAGGTCAGTGGTATTTGACAAATATATAGGTAGTAGAAGAATTGTAGTATGGTATATATTAGCTGAATTTTAAAGCACAGCGCAAACATATATCAAGAAGTAAGAAAGTTAAAGAAAAACTATGTGATTAAAAAGTATGATAGGTCAGTAAATTACTGTTAATTACTGTGTTACTGCCCACAAAGGCATTAGCAACATCATTGCAAAAAAAAAAACTATTTCAAACTAACGTAAGGTTATTAATACATAATAACACCTAATACAGTTGAACATTTACTGTTTACATATATAAAACATACAATTATAGGTTATTTTACACTGTCATTTAGCCGATTTCATTGGATTAAATGAAAGTAAGTAAGTAACCTTCGCTTGATATCAGTGTTTACAATGTCACTTACTCTTGGAGGTCAAAAATGTACGGGTTTCAACCGGTCAAAGAGCTGCCAACATCCAGATGTCAACACAAAAATACTTTAGACTGATGCACAATGTTGTGTGCTAACAAACTCAGAACTGAGCAAAATTCTTGATTTAATCCTGAGCTAACAAAGTTGTCGATAAATATGTTACTGGCAGAGCATTTCAGTTTATAAGACATTATGTCATATATGTTATCATTGATTCTTACCAACTTACAAGTGAAACAAAAATATATAAGCAGCCAGTAAACCTTTAAATGTAAACTCACATATGCTGTAATTGTAAAAAAATAAAAATATGAAATGAAATATACCATTTCAAATTGCTTACAGCCTATCGAGACACAACACACTGTTAAAAACTGCACACGAGAAAAGCACTGTTAAAATTGCACTGGAATGTACAAACAACCTGTTTTACATAGTTTACTTGCTAAGTAATTTTACTTAATTGGCTTCTTGTAGCATATCATTACTCATTACGTACTACGGATAGAGGGTACGCTATATTTTACAAGCTTATACCTATGACTCGTGTGTGACTAGAGGAGATAACCAGCACCTGTCGATTAGTGTTTGCTTGCGGGATCAGAGAACACCAGCTGTTGACTTTCCTCGCTTGAGCGGGAGTGAAGACGTCGAACATCCGTCAGCGAACGGAGCGGCGCCGGAGTCAGCAGCGAGAAACTGCGATCTACAACAATCAATTTTGGCTAGAATTCAATCTTTTGTAGTAGTAAATTTATATTGATTGATTACCTAATTCAACATTTATTTACCATTACCAATAGTGTCACAATGCTTGTGGAACTTGAATTAGATTCTGAATTCAGTTTAATGAGCAGTTTAGCTAGTAGAAAATTATGGTTAAATACAATCCAAACTATAAATGACATAAAACAAGCTGTGTCATTAGATATTTCATGTAGTTAAATCAAAATTTAACTAACTGAACAAGGATTAAAGTGAAAAAGTAAACAAAAATACTAACTGCACCATGTCGGTGTAAGCATGACATGAATCTAACCTTACCATATCAACACACTTCATCTTATCCTTCCCAAGCTCTATTTATATTGTCGTTCAAATATACTGCTAATGCTGCACCTCCTGCTCTTAAACAAGCATTACCCTACTTGTACAGTTCCTTAGACATCAGTTATTAATTCCTCTTTCAGGTGTAAAGGTTATAAAACCTTAGGGACTTTTCTCGGCGGGAAGAGAAGTGTTTTCAGGCATGGTTTTGCTCATGACCAGTACAGTGGACAGTCACCAGAGTTAACAAAATAAAACTAAAGACTTTTTCTACTGTTCACTGTAATGGGTGACACGGAAACCACCATTTAGTTTGAAGAGGACATCAATCAGTGCCGGCTTTAGGGGAGGGCGACAGGGGCGGCCGCCCAGGGCCTCGCGCCTGGGAGGGACTCACGCTTCTGATAAGAGATTTCTTTTGTTTAAAATAGGTGATAAGAAATAATAAAATTACGATAAAACAACACAGAGATATCTATTAAACCATGAGAATGATTTCTTTTAATATTAAAACTATAATTTAAAAAGGCGGCAAAACTGTACATCTTCACCTTTTAGGTTTTTTGATAAAGTTGTGCGGATTGGGTGAGGCCTACAGAAAATAGTAAGGTGTGAACTACTGGAAGTATTCAAAATTGATTCAGTCCTCACTAGATACCAAAGGGAAGTAGCAGTGAATTAATGTACCTTTACATTCTACTTATTAATGTAGAATGCGTTCTATGCAGAAAGGTTATTGCCAGTGAATTACAAAATGTTTTACAGTAGCGCTGGCGCACGACACAAGACATAATCGCCCAACTGAGGAGAGAGGAGACAAAATAAAATTCTCAACTTATGACTGTGAATTTCCCTACTCACCAAATTAAAATTTCCAATCAATAAGTGTCCCAATTTAATAGTGTTCAACAGTAACCAAATTGGCAGATTTATAAAAAAAATAGAGATCTGCGGTCTAAAGAGTTGGGAATTTTTGTTTTCTCTAAACTGTCACGGATGCACTGAAGTAGACAATGTAATGATGTTCACTCTTGAAATTAGAAACTGCGTAACTATTAGCTCTGCCATTGCATAGTGTCAATGAATACACAAACGTTTGTGCATTCATTGGTAGTATCCTTTGAGAATTTGTGCATTGGTCTAATGGGAGATGTAAAAAAGACTACCATGTTTTCCATAACTTATACCGCCCTTATACATAATTTACATGTGATTAAATATGTATCTAAAAATTAAGAATGCATTGAGTATGATTGGTGGGGGGGGGGGGTTTTAATGGGATGGAAGGGCTTCGCAAACGTTTTCTTGCCCTGGGCCTCGTATGCTAAGGCCGGCACTGACATCAATTGTATTAATTCTGTGTGATCCGTAAGTACATTGATGACGATACAGTGTCAATAGAACAATGTTGTCCCTGGAACAATAGACAATACAGGGTACTCAGACCCTGATTGCCCTGATTGGCTCTCTTATTGTATAAAAGCCATTTGCAGATGCCAAAGATTCATGATCTAAGAAAATAACTAAAAAAATGTCATTCCTCAGTCACAAACTACTTTTTAGGACAAGTCAATTAAACAGAAAAAAATTACATCAAAATAAAAAACAAAAACTTATACATATCATTTACTCAGATATTTCTTCTTTTAAGGAACTGAATATGGCTTAAGGGTCCCAGGGAGGTCATTATAACACTGGCCAAAAGTAAGAAACCTTGTTTGCCCCAGCTCAAGTCTCACTCTGGGGAAGTGAAGCTTCTGGTCTCGGTCAGCAGGTTGTGAGACCTCTTCTCGGTCTGAAATTTCACACCCACATTGAGGCTCTGTGAGTATGGGGATTTTGTGGATCTTGCAGTTGGTTATAAATCTGCATAAGTAGTCACCCATGCATGGCATGTCAGCAGCATAACAATACACCGACACAGGGTCATTTAGCCTCAGAGAGAAAACAAATCGCACAGTTATGTTTTGCAGTTTCAAAATCCTCTGAGCATCATGCACCATTATGGTTATCAATAATGGTATTCCATAAGCCAGGTAGCAGTATCTAAAAATTGCTGATAAACCAAAGACTGCTTGAGCTGAAGCTTTTTACTGACTCTAGCGAGAAACCCTTGAAACTTTACAGACCCCTGAGAAGTCACTATCATGGACATTTAAATAAAAACTCCAGCCGACAAGTGCAACCTCTGAAATGAGACTGCATTGGACTATACTGAAAACTAACTAGAATATGTATGTCGCTCAACAATTATATATGTTATGTGTTGATTTATATATGTTATAAGTCCCCTTAAAGTAAAAAATTTAAAATAGCCACTAAATTTGTCAATATTTTGTAATGGTAAGTCGACAACCCTCACTACCAAAGAAGCATTGTTGATAAATATAAATATCAGAAAGGTTGACCGAACACTCTGTAATGGATGATCACTGAAGTTAGTCCCAAAGAGAGAAATTGTTTAGTTGGTGTAATTAATTTATGTAATGTCTACAATACTAGTTAATTAGTTGCACAGTTATCCTATGTAATGGGTTACATAACTTCCACTCATGAAAAATTTATCCTACTACCGGTACTTAAATGTTTTATAAAAAACTGATAGCTCATAAAAATGTATTTATAAACAATACAAATTTAATTTCAGTAACCTTAGAAACAAAATCAGTTTATTTAAAAGCTGATCTCGATACATAACCAGTTTCTTGAATGTTAGTTTTATGGATGACAACACTTATTTTAGTAATAAGAATTATTTGTGCTTTGTGGAATTTAGGCACTTCCACAAAGCACAAAAATAAATTTTGAAATTGCAAAGACTTTTAGATAAGGTACAGAGAACAACTTGTGAATCAGTCCCATCATTTCTTATCCATCAAGAGCCTGACTCAACTTTTCTTTTTAAGGATCATTCAAGAAGAAAGGACAAATCAAATTCTGATGTTGCTCCCCATCCCAGGACAGAGAGATAACTCAGCTATCCCACAACCACTGGCAGGAAAATCCCAAGCCTGTTTCCAAAGATTGATAGGTATCTGCATTCCAGTGGAGGAATAATTTTCAGAGAATCAATAAAATGATTATTTTATTTCAAAATTTAAATATTTTAACTTTAACACTTTGAACCCTGGGCACTAAAATCTCTTTTTCCATGCGTTACTGGCCAATTTTGGGGTTCAAATTAAAATTCGTAACTTAATATACATATTTTTTACCCATATAAATTATATATCAAAATAAAGAGAAAAATATAACCTTTCAAATGTTATAAATTTTATTACAGTTACAAAAAACAACAATTTTAGGATTCCACATAAAACGGACAGAAAAAAATGAAGAAAACAAAATTGCGACGGTGGTCACACACATTTTTAGAAAATAGTTTTACACTCATATTTTACACTAAACATGACAAAAACATTACGTAATAAAGTAAAACGAATCTGATAACTAACTCACACTTGAAACATTGTAAATAACAGTAAAATCACACTTTATTGGACACCAACACAAACGTAAACAAAGTCAGCCATTACTGCAGACAACAACAAAGTGTCGTCAGCCGATGATGCAAAGCATCGGCTACAGACATTTGGATTTATTTTTCTGCTGCTAAACAGATGGCTTTTTCGAGACTATTGGATACTATAATCAATGCCAGATGATCAAGGAAGATTTCCATAGCAACGATTTGCGAAGATACGTCGAATACACGTTGCTATGGAATTTAATTTCGAGGCCTGACCTATACTCGGGCTTCGTTCACGGCGAAATACGCTATGCCCCAAGCTATACTCAGGCTTAGGGTTCAAAGTGTTAAAATTTATGTAGGCAGAAAAATATTAGATACTTCTGTTGAATCAAACCCAAATTACAGAAGTCTGAGTGTGATCACAGAACCTGAGAAGATGGATCTGAACTCATTTCAGTAATTGACATGAATAAATACAATAAAACAACAATCTATAGCACAAAATATTCTTAAAAAAACCCACTTAAAAAATTGCCTATGAACCTGTTCAGCATCTCGGTGGCCTTTTTTGAATCTTTTTTGGTCCAAGGATCTTTGGTCACAATATTTTTCCTAAAATCTTTTCTGTTTAATGTTAGTTACAAGGGTTGACTGGAAATTAAAGCAAGTTTTGTCGCATTAATCTCTACTCCTGTTGCCCTACCTTGTGTACTCTTTGTCCCAATTTGAGTAGATTTGTTGCCGACTGATCACACATTTAATCAGTGTTTCAAAGTGGTAGTGTCCAAACTGTCCATTAAAAATCTCACTGAATGCAAATAAACTGGTGGCAAGAATGTTTTGCAGTCTTACAAGTTTACTCCATGTTAAATTTATGTTTAGAAGAGAAAAAATTTATTCTGTGCCTATTGCAAAACCCTATAATAACTTGACTTGCCACACAAATCAAGGGTTGATGGAAAATCGCATCTCGGATGAGGGTGCTCTTAATCCAAGGCAAAGCCCGGCCCCATACAACAGCAGTAACTTCACAACTTTGCTGCCTTAAAGTCAGACATTTTCTGACAAATCCTGCACAGCCCAAGCTCTTATCAAGCCCCAAGGCATTGCTTGCATTTTCAAAGTTAAGGAAATTTTTAGGCAGGAAATTGTTTGAAATGGTAAGGAACTGACGGAAGCAATAATATCCGATCATTTACATTTGGCGGAATTTTTAATGGGTGTCATTATTTTGAGACACTATTAGAATGAGGCGTATTGGTAGATAGTCGGTTGGGAGACTCAGCTTAACACTTTGGGTGCGGCACCGAAATGAGTAAAACCATTGATTATATATTATATTCTAAATAGATGCAAAACCTAATGGCGATTCATGTGAGCAAAGACGCTAGAGCTACCTGGCGAGAGCGGTCAGAAAATCGAGGTCAGTAAACAGTATTGTGCAGCTTGTCGCCAATGAGCGATTGTTGAATTATTCAGAATAAATAATACACTTATCACCAAAAATAATGTGCTTGATTCATCTAAATTATTTCTATTTATAAACAGAAGATGGATACGTGGTTTATTTTTAAAAACCGTGGTAGTAACTTAGATATGGTACAGTTAAATTTTTGATTCTCAGTAACTACCTATTGTTATATTTCATCTACACCCTGGCTGAATACATTGTTTTCTGGTGGCGCTATCTTTTGAGGACTGTCATAACTACGTCAAAACTTTGCGTCTGTCCTTGTACATTGGGCTTGCAGTCTACTACAGGTGTATTGTCAATGGTAAAACCATCCCCAGGGCCTGAATTTTTTTTTTGCATTAAATCTTACCTTTTGTATCCAGAAGCCAGGATCATGATCGCAAACTGCGTTTCCAGGCGTGTTTTCCAAAAAAAAATGGCGTCCAAAATCGTCAGACACCGGTGTCCGGGCCGGCCCGCGGGAAGGGGTCCGTAGGCACCGTGACGTAATTTCCCCACTTTTCGTCTCACAAACACACGGTTTTCACACAAAAAAATTTTAAATGGCACTATAACTAATATTTACAGTATTTACAGCCCCATCCTCCCTCCCAACCAGTGTTTATTTCATTTACAGGGCATCGTGGAACTGTTCAAAATAGTTACCAAAAACCCGGTTTGTCCGTACCTCACCAAAACGTCACAAAAACTAAAATAATAAATTATAAAACATCATATAGCTCGCAAAAACACGATAGTAATAAGTCAAAACATGCAATAAGTAAGTAATAGATAAAAGGACACGGGAGACCGGGTCAGGCCCTTGGGAACGACAGGCAACGCCTTCACAGTATATGCCAGGTTACCATAGAAACGCACACGACAACAACTCCGAGCTTCTCCGCGAGGTCGCAGCACTGTGGCTGATTCATTCCACCGAGTGCAGGGGAGACTCGCAAGACCGGCCAGGCCAGCGCGTGCATCCAACCACCGGTCACCGGTGACCGGGCCGCACCCAAAGTGTTAAATTGAGTCCAGGAGTGGAGCTTCTGGCAACACACTCGCTCGCAGGGGTGGGGCAGCAACAAAATGTATTTCACTTTCTAGAAGACCCTAACTGAATCGCTGACCTGTTTATTACATTACGGAGGTCATTATTGAAAACATTAAAAAGAATGTCTCATTTTCCTTTGACTACCCAGTGTGACCAGCTTCCTGCATCTTAGTTCCTCTTTGCCTTGTTTGACACTCAGTCTGGTCCTGTACAGGTGAAAGAGAAAACGGTAGAAACTTCATGACTATCCAGCATGCAATCAAGCCGCTCCTTCCTTTATTGCCGCTCCCCCCAGCATATAATCAGGTTACAGCTGAACAGGTTTGAAGCTGGAAATAAGTACTTCAAAGGTAGGCCAGACTGACCATTCCTACCCTTCCTATTCATACAGATCCCTTCTTTCTAGGGGCCTGGACAAAATTTCAAAATAATGGAGCCAGTGATCCAGATTTCTGGAGTCTTCCAATCCCAATATATAGCAATAATTATGTTTCAGAAAAAGCTGAGGGTTTTTCCAGCTATGTAATGCAAATTTTCATAACTAATTGCAGAGGTCAAAAGTGTTGAAAACAGGACAAATACGCCAATTTTGATACAATTATCCATGGAAACTAGCTTATCAGAAACCCTGTTGGTAGGGAACTTTACGGTAGGTAACAGTTACCACAGGTAGCCCGGGTACCCACGAAGTAAAATAATTTAAATTTAGAGGCAGGTAACATGATTGAGCACCCAAAATGGCACTCTGCAGTCCAGGAGCCTATCCGTGCCTCAGTTCAGCGTACTTTCCCACTTATCATGTTATTCCCTGTAAAAATGGGCGTGGACTGTAAGGGAAGTTGTAGCCAGAAGTTTGATACATGCATACTACAGTAACAAGGGCACTCAACCTCATGGTATAAAATTCCCTGAAACTATTGTAAATAACCCAAAGCTTAAAAACTAGTTTAAAGCTATAAAAGTTAATATCAATTTTATCACTGAACAGGAACATAATTATAGTTTTAAAAAATTACTTTTCCTTTTTAGGTGAGGCAAATAATTCCTAATTCCTACTATTTCTTGGGCTACTCTCACCTTTTTATTTTAAGTAGCGTAGACCCCTCAGTCAATCCTTTTGTTGAAATCCAAATTTCAACAAAAGGATTGACTGAGGGGTCTACGCTACTTAAAATAAAAAGGTGAGAGTAGCCCAAGAAATAGTAGGAATTAGGAGGAACATAATTAGTGCTGAGACAATGTAATTGTAGGATTATTTATAAATTTAACAATGGTGTATAATAAGGAAGCAGGTTTAATTAAGTGTTGGATAATATATTATACAACATCGACACTTGTTCATGCATTTTAATCCACAAATTTTAATTAAACAATGAAATGAATCGTTATTGTATTACAAAGATTCTCCCCAATGCCCTACATGTAGTAAATGTATTCACAATATTATCGACCAATAGCCAACTGCAGAGAGCCATTTTGGGGTGCCTACTATCAATGTTACATAACGCTAAATTCCTATTATTTTAATTCGTAGGTACTTGCAGTAACTGTTACCTACCATAAAATTTACCTTCCAGCAGGCCTCCCAATATACCTAGTCTACATTTTGGAAATAATAATGATAATTAGGTTTTGGAAGTAAAGACAGAAAATTAAAAAAAAGTTTTTTATCAGAAATTAGTGGTTTTTAATTAAAATGTTAATGCTAGAAAATTGTGTTAATTTGAAGACCTACCACCAAATACCACATTATTTCCTAATAAATTAAAACTTATAAAACTTTTCCCATGATAGGTGCCTCAGAATTACACTTTATGCATGCATAATTTGAGTATGAAAACATAATTTGTGTAATTTTCTCCCATACTCTAGTAATGAAATTATACATTATAGAAAAATTAGAAAACTCTTTGCGGCCTAAACACCCTTAAAGGAGCCTAGGTCCACAGTATAAAACACAGGTTCTGGATCGGTCTTTGGTCTTATCTAAAAAGAATTGTAGAGCAAATTCACAAATTAGAATATAAAACCATAGAAAAATAAACAGGAACAGAAGCGCCACGCAATGTTAATATTTGTAATCGTGTTTTGGTTAAAAAACCGGCCAGATCATAGATGGCGCTGCTAGTCGAACCGGCCAAGCAGCGTTGCCACGCTGAACGCTCTGGCCGGCTGGCCGGCCGACTCAGCCGGCCAGGGAGAAATTCCCTCGCCGCGCCGCACAGTGGTCCAGACATACTTTTCAATGATAGAAACAACACGTGCGAAATTAATAATCAGAAAAATACTAATGACAAATATCTTTCCCAAGTACTATTGGTTATTAATTATAGGGCTCAAAGGCAAATTAAATTGCTTATTTACGTTACTAACTTATTTGTTATTGTAATTTTTTAACTGTTGTTTATGCTACTTATATTGTGATGACTCAAGATTATCATTACATTTATAATTCATTAAGATTTGAGAATACAAATGAATTTACTATAAACTAAACTGTGATACAAAAAAACTTTAATTAAAAATAAATTTAAACTCAAATATTTAAAATCCGACCCATCATTGACACATATGAATTACATGAATTTAGACTACTTACATTTAACAATGCAATACCTTTTGTCAAAAGTGTTTTCCTATTTCTCTTGGGATGTTTCCTCAAATTGCTTATGAATAAGTCTGATGACACTAGGAGATAGTTTTTTCGTGAGCGTTTTCACATGGCCACAGATAACGTTTAGAGTCTGTACATCTGTACGCACAGATAACGTATTTACGTTCTCTGTGACACGGCACTGACGTACATGCCAATTACAACTCAAACTCGAAAACTTTACCGAAAACAAACTTTCTCAATTTATTGTGTTTAGGGGGAGAAAGCAAAAAGTATCCACATTTAAACAGTCAGTAACAAGGCTACAAGATCGCGCCACTATCATCACGATCATCACACTCATCCTTCACTCATATTCAGGGTAACGTCCTCCATGAGGTACTTGTCTCACCAAAGAATGAAAATGAAATGAATGAATGAACAGTAGTTTTAGTGTGGCCTTGCTTAAGTCATGTTAATTATTTTATTGAAATTATAGATATGACAAAAGATTTAAATAACTATTTTTTTACAAAATATATCTCAAACTTACTTATCAATTTTTTTCGAACTACAAATTCGACGGTAAGTTTCTCTTGTACTTTTTTTACTCTAAAACTCTATGGAGCCCCTACCTTTTTATCTACTATACAGGGTGTCCGGAAATTATGGTAAAAATTTTATTAAATGATAGTAAAGGTAGGAATAAGAAAAAAATTCATGTAAACATAGGTCCTAAAGTGCTTCGTTTTCCATTTGTGTGTCTGTTTGTGATTTTTACATATTTAGTCATATCTCACAAACCTCTAAATGTACAAACTTCATACTTGGTATATGAATGACCACTATTAAGAACTATTTTTGAGAAGTATAAAAAATTTACTTTTATGAATAAAAAATAGTTCTTTAGAACATCCTATCTGAAATTTTCATGTTTTTATTCGGAAAAATCAAAATTTCTCCATTACTCGTCGCCCGATCATTATAATCTTAATATCAGCGCTAATTGGATTAAATTTTGCAACTTATTTGTTTCTTGTACAATTTTTCGGAAATTTACGATTTTTAAGATACTTACCTTTGAAAACAAAAAACAGTCACCATTTTCAAATGATACTTCTTGCAAAAATAGTTAAAAAATAGTTATTAACAGTGGTCACCCACATACCAAGTTTGAAGTTTATAAGTTGAGAGGTTCGTGAGATATGATTAAGTATGTATAAATCACAAGACACACAGACGGAAAACGAAGCACTTTAGGACCTATGTTTATATGAACGTTTTTATTATTTTTACCGCTACTATCATATACTAAAATATTTTACCATAATTTCCGGACACCCTGTATATTTGTCGAATACCACTTACAAGTAATTACACAGCCCAAACTACTTGACCTAAAACCTTGAAATTTTGCATGGACATCATAATCAGCATCCGCTAAGAACGGATTTTTCAAGATTTAAAGTTTTAAGGGGTTTTCAGCAAGGTAGAATTTTTCAAATTTTTCCATAAAAGTTTACTGGACGATTTTTTGTTTGCATTTTCAATGTTTAATCAATCAGTCAGCTAGCTTCATTAAGGTATACTAGTGGCTTGTAGGGGCAAAAGCTCCAAAAAATAAAATACCAGTGCTGAATATTTGATTTAAGACATACATTATTCATAATTCATCATACATTGCTTGAAATGACGACCTACTTAGGTTTTGTTATTTACTATTTATTTATTTATTGAACGTTTTATGTGTAACGTTAAAGCTATTTGACATTTGCTAGTACGTTGCACATTTTTTACTTTGTTTTTACATAGCTTCAGTGTAGTAAAGAGCTGAGTTTTCGGAACAGTGGCATCGACCTCCACGGCTCTTCGGATAGCCGTCGACTTCAAAACAAACCCATGCAGTTCACATTATTTACAATTAAACATTTGATTAAACCTACGTCCCACACGTTTGGTTGCCCGTGAGTGAATATTGCTTTGTGTTGGTAGATTCTAGATTACACCTACTTTTACTTGCCAAATTTTAAGTTGATGTTGAACTCAATCGCTGTTACTGCACATCAGTGGTCCGATTTTCATGAAATTTGGCATGTAGTATAAAGCCGTGGTATCTCCATGTGTATTTTCATTTTTTTGAATTTTTGATTTTTAAGGGTATGTACCCCCCATAAAAACCCATAAAAACGACCAAAATCCAAATTTCTCATAAACGGCTCTAACGATTTTGATACAAATTTCATGGTTTTTAGTGCTTAAGATTACAAACAAAATGACACCACCTGCATGTCTGTAAAAATTCAGGTTCAGAAGTTATAGAGAAGTGTTAAAAATTAATATTTTTCAAATTTTACAAAATCTGTAACTTCTAAAGAAAATATACTTGCAACCATAAATTTGACTTGAATAAATAAATAATCTAATATTTTTATTCATTAGTTTACGCCAACTGGTTGCGGAGATAATTGATATTTTAGTTCGGTGGTAAATGCAATACGTTGTCCAATGTTATTCTTATGGCAAATATTTAAGAACCGATATCTCCGTTATTTACTAACCGATTTTGATAAAATTGGGTATATATTTTTGCGATAGTTAATTGTTAAATTTTTTTATTTCGCTATATATGTTTTCTGGTTTTAAATGACGTTTTATTGAAATTGTAAGCAGTTAAAGTCTCGAAATTAAAAAAAAACTTAAAAGTGAAAAACAGTTATTTCTTATAGTACTTTCGACCCCAGCTGGTGTGACGTAGTTGGGCGCACGCAACTAGCGCTAACGACGATTAAAATACAAATCAGTTAATACAACTCAATCAAAATATTAATGTGTACAATCTTAGTTCTGCCGTCGAACCGCTAGATCCGCTAGTTTCTTGAGCCCAACTACGACATACCAGCTGACAGTGCACACACCTTTCTAAAAAATACCTTTACGTAAAAATACGAAGTAAAAATCACCGATTTGTTTCTTACAGAATATGTATTTACTTATTTACGGTGTTCCGTAAAGTAAATTAATATTAGGCCTTTAAAGTAAAGCTTTAACCAATTAATTTTCCTACATGGTTTGGGGTTTTTTATAGCCTTGGGTTTTTTGTAACCACGCGAGACCTATCCACCTCCTGGCCAGTTCTTCAGTTAGATCCGTCTGTTTAGTAACGAACGGCACGGTACGGTGCAGCGGAAGAAGAGCGTGAGTCAGGTTGGCAGCGAGGCGGAGTGATAAGCTAGCTGATAAGCTGGCGCGGGGAGAAGGCTGCCTCCTTGTGGGACATTGGGAATCCCGCGCTGCCCGATATGGCAACAAGGCTCGCCGTAACCCTGACTTAGACGCCGCGCCAGCCCCTACATTTTGGATAATACCACGTCCTAGCGCGTACGCTTTTTCCCTATCCCGTGGCGCTTCTGTTCCTGTTTATTTTTCTATGATAAAACAAACAAATTAGAACAAATTAGAATATAAAACACAACTGACCTTTGCCATCGCCACTGTTTGACCTCTGATGTGGCCTCAGGTTGAGACTGAGCCTCGGAGACACGGCACAGCTGACCGACCCTCTGCTGTTGTCCTCTGTAACAACAGTGCTAACGCTTAGCTCGGTAGCGACTAAGTCTAGTTTGTTGATGGTCATATGGTCTTGAGGCCGTTTCATTTTATACAGTCGTTGAATTGAGATGATTTGCCATTAAAGAGGTTTTTCTGTATCAAGATTACTCACTCATTCTAAACTTTAATTATTTTTGGAAATACACATTAAAATCTGTAACTTACTGCCGTCAGTGAGTTACAGTTTTTAAGGTGTGTTTATAATCATAATTAAAGTTAGTTAGGTAAACTTTAACAGATATATTGGTATAACGATTTTTAATATTTAAGTAATTTTAAAATTCTGGTCAATGTTCAGAGGGATGCTGTACACACAAAAGATTTTGTGTTTAAGTCTGAACCGAACTACCTAATTAAGAACAAAACAGTCTCAAATTAAAAAATTTCTGAAAAAGAATGGCTTGAGTTTGAAAATTATTATTTTCACACTCCTAACATGTCTGAAAACTAATTTATTACTCACCATGAAGAAATTCACTTGATTTATCATGCCTAGGAGACACAGAAGATGACAATCTTGACGGACTCTTCCTGTTTGGACTCTCCTGTAATAAAAACAGGCTTAAATGAATTGATAATTTCTATCAAATCAAAAACATGTATGGTAACTGATTACATTCTGGACCCTAGAGAGCTTTCTTACTTGGCTTATAAAGTGGTCAACAATGAGTACAGTAAATAGAAACTGTCATTGTATCGGTAAATCTCAGTCGCAATCCAGAATGACTAGCTTCCTGAATACCTTCATTCCTCACTGTCTCTCTGGGGACTATTATTGTTGGATACCCAGCTAGGTCTGAGCCCTGAGAGAGCAGTCTGGGATGGATCACCCTAGCTTGTCCATAGAGGGCTTATTGATTGTACTACTTGCCTAGGGGACCTGGTTGGTCGACACTTAGTGGATACGTAATCTTGAGAGGAGCCCTGAGGATAGGTTAGGAATGTGCCTTCCTTCTGGAGCGAGGCTGACTGACCACGTCATACTTTTCCTATCAATGCAAATCCTTTCTTTCCAAAAGCTGGGCAATTTCCAAAGGGAGATGGACCTAAGCCACAACACTGGGGATTTTACTTCTTCAAAATCTAATTAATCTAATAATTATACTCTAGGTAAAATTATTTTTACTATATTGAATTATCTTCACTAAGGCCACGATACCTAGTTTTCAAGCCATTTATTTTTTTAAGTAATCATAATTCAAAACAAATAAATCTAATAATAGTTTTAAAATTAGCATTACAGACCAAGCGCGAAAATTCCTATCTAAATGAGAGTCGGAGGAAAGTGGAAGAGAGGAAGTCCAAGTGGACTCTCCCTTAGATAAGCCCAGTGCCCTTCACTGCTCCTAAAGTATAACTAATTTCCAATACAAAAAAAAAACTTTGGATGTAAAATTAAATGCTGGGGTTTTTAATATGTATGTTTGGTCTTCATTAAAGAGAAGCTAATTTGAAAATATTTGAGTTAATGTAAATATGTTTCCAAATACATCAGGTGTCCGGGTGGGTTTGTGATTTCAACCCATAAAGCCACCACCTAGAGGATGAAACATTTATTAAAAAAAAAAAACAAATTACCCAACAGCCAGGTACATAAACAATTTCAGCGGCCAATGAGGTACACATATTAAGTGTAAAAATATTAAGTAATCTCCACATCACCTACCACCCATCTCACTCTAAACATTCACTTTGCATCTCTAGCACAGGTTTCTTCAGAAAGACAAGATTTTTCTCTCCTCCAGCTAATTTATTTGAACATTGCCAATAATTCAAAAGGATTTTTGAATTATGGCAATTTTTGTGAGCAGGTATGTTTGTTATTTCAGAGTTGAAGGTGATTCGAGTGACTTGTTCAAGTGAAAATGTCTGTCATTTCCTTAAGGCAGTTTTACAAAAGTGAAGTTGGTGGGTGAGTTAGACAGGAAGTCAAATGACTGTTTGAGTTAGCAGTCGAGTGATAACTTGCACATTTAACTTGCCCACCAACTTCAACTGTGTGAATCCGCCCTTGGTGACAGTTTACTTTGAATACCTGATATTTACAAATCATTGAATACTTGATATTTAAAAGTCATTAAAAATGAAAATTAAATACCTGATAAGACCCTTGATCGCTTTCATTAGGAAACCTGAACATTTTGAAATTTGGAGACCTTGGCCAAGAGGTGGGCGGGGGGGAGCGGATCATGTGCTGATGGACTTCGGGCAAGGAGAACGGGTCTGTTCCCACCTCCCCAGAGAATTCCTGTAAAAATAAAATCATCTATATACAGGTACCTCATGACTATGGAGGGAATAAATGGCGATACAGAATAAAAAGGGATGGTACAATATGGCCTAACAATGCCTGGCCTAAAGTATCAATTATACTCAAACTCTGGAGAGCAATATGATCTTTTTTTCTAAATGAGGGCCAGGCTTAGAAGTTTTCATGTTCATGCACTGCAGCTTTTTTAGCTTCTTGTGCACCCTACAGATTACAACATTATCACGTAGCAAATTGCCATTGGTAATTGGCGGGATTAGAACCCGGGATCCTGGGAACCAAAGTCCCATTGTTCTACCACTACTCCAGACCAATCCCCCAATATGAGCTTGGCAATCAACCAAATGAGTTTACTTACCCACACCACGGTCTGGGTATTTCATATCGGGCAATGTCCAAATAAAATGCTCACTCTGTGTTGTGAGTCTTTTAGAGTTTTCACGTCGCGCAGTGGCCAGAAATTTCAGGCATTGTCTGCATTTGAGGAAGGTAACTTTATATAGACATAATAATAATGTTAATGTGAATCAACATAATAAGAAATGACAACTTTATCATGCCTACTTTAAATTGTATCTTCATTGTTATATTGATCCGCTTAAAATGTTACAATGATATCTATTAAAACTAATGCAAGTTTCTAGACTGAATGGCTTGAATAAAATAACTGAGGTCTGAAAATAAATAACTAAAGAAAAGCCAATTGGATCATACTATGGCTAATTGTAACTTTTATTTTTTTACACTTGCCAATCTTAGTTTATTACTTGTCCATCTTTTGTTCGCTTTTATAGCTGTCTTTATTAACAAGGCATCTTAATTGCCTTATACAATTTTTTTTTAATTCAGCATATCTAAATGTTTAGGGCTTTCAAAAAATGCATGAATCATCTAAATTGACCACAAACTTCTACCTATGCTATTTTTATATAAATGATGTTACGATCAAATGATAATTAGTAAAATTACTCTAATATATATGACAACAGAAGTACTTATAATTGACTAAAAGTGTACTTTTATATTATTAAATTGTGCTTCACGATTGTGTTGTGCTCGAGCAGAGCATTAACTTGTGAAACAACCGGCTTTGAACTCGAGTTTAAAAATTCCCTCTCTGAATAAACCTGTTTTAATTTAAAAAAATAAAATCAGATAGAGGAAAAAATTAATTACAAAGCTTAAATGTTCATTTCAAAGCTACATCTTAAATATGGAGTATGGACAAAACTTACCTTGTCAAAAAATATATATAAAATTATAACCAACTAACTTCTTCATGTCACAAAGGTGAGAATACTCAAAGTTTGTTGTTTTTTAAAAACTATTTACAGGTCTAATCTTAAAAAATTTTTACATTGTTGGATTCGTCAATTTATATAGATCAGTAGTCCCTAGCAGGCAGACCGCGGTCCGCATCCAGACCACCGCCTAATTTTTTTCCAGACCGTAAAACCCAAACTATTTAAACCGAAATTTGACAAATTTGTTAAAGTACAAATGGTAACAAACCTACGCACACAACAGAAAATAAAGCTTTGTTCTGACCAACAGCAAGTGCATATTTCATGAATGATTATTTTTCACTCACTACAGTAGACCCCCTCTTAACCGACCCTAACAGGACCGGACCTAGATCGGATAACATAAAAGGTCGGATAAAACGGGTAATCCTCTAAACACTTAAAAATAAAAGCTCAATTGATTTAGCGTTTTATTAACATTATTCTAAAGCCGTTCGTGGATTATTTAGAAAATATACTACAATTTTCAGCCTATTTTCCTAAATAATCATGTAAAAATCTTATAAATAACACCAAAACACAGTAAAAACAAAACATTTCAATAAACTAAATATAAGATAAATATTCAAAATATTTCAACCCGCAACAAACTGTATAGTGAAATGTAACGTTTCCATCGCTGGGTATGGGAACGGAAATGTTGCAATTCCTAGAAAAGGGTGATTAAACCGAACTGTTCTCAAAACAGGGTCGGTTAAAACGATCTTTGATATTTGACCAACGAGGGCGGATAATCCGATCGTCGGTTAAAACGAGGTCAGTTAAGAGGGGGCCTACTGTATTATTTAATTGATCATTTAAAACCAATTTAGACTATGATATTCTTAAAATAATATACAGTAGAGCGCCGACTATCCGAACTAATTGGGGACAAGGGGTGTTCGGATAACTCAATATTCGGACAATCGAACATGAAAAGAAAACATTTTGAAATTATATCTGTAACATAATTCTTAGTAGTAAAAAGGCTAAAAAGTGATCAAACAAAAATTATTCACGTAATTTCATCATGAAATCTATCAGAATACATTGATTTCCCAGCGCATCGGGAGTTTCGATTGGCGCGCAAATTTGAATTGCTTGAGAATCATGTTCAAAATATGAATTATTGCGGCGTTCAGTTAACCGACGGTTCGGATGACCGACGTTCGGATAATCGGCGCCCTACTGTACTACCCTAATTTGTTTGGTTTCATTTTAAAATCATATATGCCTTTGAGTATGTTCAGGTTTGTATTCGGCAGCACTAAACGTAGCCTACAAGCTCTAAACAGAGGTACAACAAAATGAATATATTAGCATTAATCAAACATAAATTAATTTTACATCAAAATATTGAGACCATAACAACTGTTAAATAGTGACAAAACAATTTATTTCAAGATAAACTCTGTAAAGTATGTCCTAATAAACTTCCCTGATAAACAATTGGTAAACTCTCAACAGCAGTAAGCCTCAATTAGTTTGGGCATCTGGGGTTTCACTGTATATTGTTATACCATTGATCCCAAAGATAAAAAAACAGATAGTCCAGGCAATGTTAAATATTGAAGCCAAACATGTGATCACATGCCAAAAAACTAGCACATTCTGGTGGGGAATGTTGGTATTATAGAAATTCAACATACCTTTTTTATCCTCTCTTTTGCACTCCTTGTTTTGAAGTTTTTTTTAATATAATCAATTTATTTAACCCTAAACCATATTTTAGCCTGGTAGAAGCAAAAAATCCCATTTTAGGGATAAAAATCTTAAGTGAGAAATCATGACCATGACGCAATCTGTAGTGACAAGTGCCGAACAAATTTTGTGAGTGCTCAATTTCTGGCTTCAAAACATCTACAAGCATGAGCCGTAGGGGTCTCAATCCCGGACCTAAATTCCGATCCCGGGATTTCGGGATTGACAAAAGCCGATCCCAGGATCCCGGGATTGGTCCCGGGATTCCCGATTTCTATACAGGCCTACGTAGAATATGAAATTGTTGCGTGAGAACAACGCTTATAGAATTTTTCATTAAAACTAACTATAATTTTATTTTACAAAAACGTTAAATCGCGCTTGTTGACGTCTAATTACCTGTCGTTCCAAATGTTTGAATGACTTTCATGCTGTGTACGCTTGACAAATGAGTGTACAGTTCATTCGTAGATCCGCCTAATGGTTTTAAAACAAATTTGCGAATCTTTTAATGCACCGTTTTCCCGTCCTTTTATCTAAGACGAAAAAACTAAGGAGCGATAAGGAAACTATTGAGTACTGTCCCATTACATTTCAGAAATAAATTGTTATTGTAGAATTGAATTTTGATGTGGATAAAGTAAACTTTGGGAATGGTGATTAACAGCCAACTAAAGGTGCATAAATTAAAAGAAAAACTACTTTGCTATTAATTATGGATATTTAAATACTAATTTCCTAAAACATTTTATTCATTTTATTTGTATATGTTTGTAAACACGACTTTTGCAGTAGTTAATACATTCAGATCACGCAAAAATTGAAAACCAATGATTCGTTTGTAATCCCGTCAATCCCGGGATTCAGAGACTCTAATCCCGGGATTATCAGGTACTAAAAAGCGGCCGGGATCCCGGGATCCCGAATCCCGGGATTGAGAACCCTAATTAGCCGTCTTCTTTTAGTTATTTTTTTCTTTTCTTTTCTTTTGGTTTTTTTCCTAGGAGAGGATCCCTCATCTGCTGGGGGCACTCCACTACATTACCCCCCCCCCCCCCAATCCCCCAGTCATTCCAACCCTTCTCTAGATCTTATGAGTTATGGCCCCCAACAGGCCATAAAAACACACAGGCCAGGCCAGGCCAGGTGGTTGAAAATGGACATCCATTTAAAGCAATTGGCAATCACTGATGTAGATTATAAATATATAAGGTTCAACCAAAAATATGTTTTTACTAGATTACAGGACGTGTAAATAAGCGAGATGTAAGCTGCGTAGCAGCAAGCCGCTCTGCCGAGTTCTCAGAGTGACATCGTGGAGAGTGGAAGTAGGGGAGTATTGGAACCAAGAAGTTAAGTGGAACTTCAAAAGTGTGAGCTAGCCCCTGTCTTCTATAGCCCCGTCTACTTGCAGCGCTTACTAAGTCTCAATCATAGTTATCAACAAAAAAAATCTCAAAACTTACCTGAGACATTAGATTAATGTCATCTGACTCGGACTCTTCCAAACTGTCAGCTAAACTTTCCCGACTCGCAAGTACTTGCTGGAAAATAAATATATTATACAAAATTTATTTCTTATCATTTTACTATGTTTATTATTATATATAAGACTAGCTGATATACCCGCAGCTTCGCCCGCTGAAAGGATAGCTCATTTTAATTCAATTATATTATGCCTTGTACATTTTTTTAGGAATAATTAACAAATGGAATGATTTATTTGGGTCATGTGTGTGCAATTAAACCCTTAAGATGCAGCTTATAATTGCACTCTAGATGAAAATGAGAAAGTGTAACGCTTCCTCTAAACATGTTTCCCTCATGATTAGCAAATGGTATAAATTAACTTCCTCCAATTTCCCAATACAGATAATGAGGATAACCCGGAATAGATGACACTAAGGATGGATTTTCGACTTGACATCAATCTGAATTTAGCAAGTTTTTGAAAATAAACCAAAAACTATAAGAAAAAGTAGGAGGTAAATATCTTGGCCAAAAACCTATTTCCCCCAAAAGTTTCTCATTAAATTTTTAAATTTTATTCTTTCAGAAGATTAGATCTCGTACATTTTCTGTTCCCTGAAAATATTTCATAGGATTCCCTTTATAGTTAGGAAAAACTAAAATGGCCGCCATTTTAAATTTTTTCAAGTAATCTATTTTAGCTGCCTGAGAAAGAATATTTTAAAAACCTTTCTTTTTTTCACATCTAAAGCCTATAAAGAATAATTGTGCCAAGTTTCATGGCCCAAAGTCTTGTGGTTTTTGAGAAATTAATCTTTGAAAGTTAAAAGTGGTCGCCATATTGTATTTTTTAATATACTATATTTAGGCCTTTAGAAAATATTGCAAAATAATTTCTTAGTACGCATCTAGAGCCTGTAAGGAATATTTGTGCCGAGTTTCATGGCTCTAAGCCTTATAGTTTTTGAGAAACTGTGATCAGTCAGTCAGTCAGTCAATGGGTTTTGGCTTTTATATACAGATATAAAATTATTTTAATTTTATTTTACATTATATAAAATAGATATTTATATCAGAAAGTAGAACAAATACCCTTTTTTCATGGTTTATTTTTGCAACATGTTTCGACTATAATGTTATTTTCAAGCAAATCTAACTGCTTTTAACCCAGCAGGCTCTACTTGACGAGAGGAACACAAAATAACCAGAAGAAAGAAAAAGAAAATTAGCAGGAGTCAGATTTCCCTGCCAGCCCTATTAGTGTTATGAGGACTGATCATTTGTAAGGCCAATTTGATACCTGATATATGGACCAGCCATCTAACATGTTAGGACAGTATTGCTCAGAGGGAATCATGAATAAGACATTCATTTTAAATATTTACAAAACATTTACACAATTAACAAAGTCAACTTATTTAAAGAAAACTATTTTCAAATACAGAAAAACTGCTCCACTTTAAGTAAAAATATTCACTGATGGAATTATGTCCCTATTTCATTGTTGACCATTGTACAGTCAGCAGAAAACAAAGATGGAGACGAAAGGTTCTTCAAAGTATGTTAAACTTATAACCACCTGTCCCCTGTACCCAGTCCACCATTAAGAATTTTGTGGCGTAGGCCTATGATATACTTTTGAATAAGACAGCAATGATTCTCAACAACCAAACATTTGCTCTCTGTTGAAGTCAACTAGTGAAATTGGTGTATTGTTGTTACATTACCAATGCCAATTGTGAAAATAGCAAAACTTGTACAGGCTAAACCATCGACTTTAAATCAGGAGGAGATTTTCCATTGCCATTATAAAAAGTGTACCAACTTTTATGTGAGCCAGGATTTGAAAGAGGACTTAGTTACAGCGTTACAGCATTCTCCAATAAAGCATACATCAACTATTAATTACGCTAACAGGAGGGAATATTTTGACAATATAGTGTTTAGAGAGCAATCATAAGATTAAGAACTCTTATTTTCTAGCATACTAGCTGATAACCCCGGCTTTGCCCAGGAGGTTATTTTCTTCTTGTCATATTCATGTTGTTTCTTGGTGCTGAATTCAATTAGTAACCGTAGTAGCTATTTCAAATGGTAACCATAGTAACTATTAAAAAACTTCCAAAACCCTTGTCATGGTTCCCTTTCGGACGATCTTGGGCTTAAGCCCGTAAAGATATCAAAATCAAACCACCATAGTGCACATCATGAGATTCCAAGCTTTAATTTGACACCAAGATCAAGTACCTACGATATGTAGTTTTGGCTGTAGCCCGAAACATACCAACACACAACTCTTTTTTATATATTGATATTGATTAAGTTATGAAAACTGAAATAAATAGCTGAAATCAATCATTTATACCAACACTATCTATCAGTGATTAAGTCGAATTACAGCCTCTTTCAATCCTGGCTCTTACAAAAACAGGCACAGTTGGCCCATAAGGATGGTTAGTCTCCTCCTCTGATTTAAAGTCAAAGGCGAAACTCCTTAGTGCAAATATTTATTTGTTCAAGTACAAATATTTACTGAAATGTAAGTATTACACAAAAGTCTTCTAATACAGACCACAAATTCTGCATTAGCTATTGAAATTAATTATTACTAGCTGAACCCGACAGACGTCATCCCTTTGACTATTTACCTGTCTATTACTTTAAAGATCACCTGTTCAAGTAAACATGTCATTAGCTTTTACATAAACAAAATCTTTGCTTAAGATATGGGAACCCTTTTGGGCGTCTGGGGAGGAATCCAATCAATACATAACAAAATGGATAGCTTAAAACCTTCTCCGTGAAGTTCTACTTAAATACACAGTTCAATGGCAATTGGTGTCTGAGTCCAGAAACTTAAAAAAAAATACAAGTAAATGAGCAAACCAACAGTAAAACTAACTGTAGATCCATAAATATTAACAATCCAAACCAACACCCATAGATATTAGCAATTCAACTCCAATTAAGCATTCCTGATTAACTGGTGCAACTGAATGTGTGTCCTGACAATTGGAGGTTCAACTGCGGCACATTTCCACACCAAAAATGTTACATGCAGTTAATAAACTCCACACAGTTAGACAAATTAATAAGAGAACTGAATCTGTTTGCCAAAACCGTGTGGTAAAATACTACTGCTAGTCACCTTCAAAAAAGGATTGTCTTGACGGGAGATGCGCAAGGCCTCCATGTCGGTGTCGATGTCGCGGAGGCGAGCGGGAGTGGTGGGGAACGGAGAGGGGGCACACGGCACCACCAGCACGTCTCGCACAGACAACGTCGAGGGCACTCGTGCCACACCGACACCTGGTTAGTCAAGTTAACTATCAGTGTTAAATAAAGCTTCATGCTGTTAACTCATAAATTTATGCATTAGTGACATTCTGTTACTTTATACATCATGCACATTTTTAATCTTTTTTATTTGATTTTTCCACCCAGGAGTATAGAAATAGTAAATAGAATACTATGAAAATGGGCTTATATTAGGTACAAAAGGAGCAACAGAGCAACAATCAACAATTTGTAATACCATAAGTTAGACACAAATTACAAATAGTAATCTTGTAACAAGACCTTAAATTATCTAACATTTTTTTCTGCATTTCCTTAGTTCTAGTAAAATAATACTCCAGTTTAAGCAATAACACCTAGTACTTCAAGTATGGATAAAAGAGTATAAGATCCCTGGAATTAACACGTCGCTACTGGTAGCTCATATATGAGCTAAGCCTACTATGATTCCTTTTTTATAGACCAGCTTTGTAAACCTTTACAGAAGTAAGGACCACTTATGATTAATTGACAGTGTATATTAATTTTTTGGTCAAACCAGAAATCTGAAAGAACAGGATGTACGTTGTGTAAGATTGTATAGAATTGAGGTAGCGTCTGATAAAAAAATCTTAAGTTATTTCGGAGGAAGATAAATTAAGTTGAGTTATTTTAAGGTTTAATACACATTATATGTAATCCTAGTTTTGGATCACACTTTTTTTATTTAGTGCAAAATTTGAATGACTAAGAAGCTGTAAAGTCTTAAAACCCCATGTGGAAAAACAATTCTGGTCAGTACTGTGGTAGAACTGGCCAGATTCCAAGATTGGCAGGGACCTGGCCAGTCTGGGCCAAATTCTGGTCAGTGCTACCTAGAAAATACGGCTAAAATATATAAAAAAATGTAATTAAAAAAATTAATACTGACTTGACTAACTGAAATAAATTATTTTTGAAAAGATCTCAATATAGGGCGGGTACCCCAGTGAATGACCACCCCCAGTGAATGACTGTTTTGCTAAAAAATAACTTGTATTGAGCACTTTGCTCATGCTCTAGCTAATTATAAATAAGTGTAAAACTAGCCTTAGAATATTATTTAGCATTTATCTTTCACTGGTTAAAATTGGTTGAGTCAAAAATACTTTTTGAGCATATTTAATATAGAGTGTCCAACTATCTTTGATTTTGATGTTTCCTGCTATAGCAACTATCTCTGTAAGGCTTAGGTAGATTTACATTCATTCTGTAATTGATGATTATTTTAAAAACGAGTTGCAATTAAATAATTTTCATTCGCAATTAGACAGCACCATCCAACAGCCTGTCAGTGAGTTAAAACTTAAGTTTTTACTACAATAATACTCAATATGACTATTTGAATTTTAAAGGTGTTTCATTAATTTCATTTACATGATTGAGTATCCGGTATCTTGCTGCATAGTAACAAGTATCCGGCTGGATACTGGATGCTAAAACAAGGGCCGGATGTGTTCGAAAAGTCTTCTCTCTCCGCTTGTGACAAATACTTGGTAGAAGTAGGCTACTGATTGCAAGAAAATCACAAACCTTTGAAGCAGACTGGTGCGAGACTCACACTTCTTCCTGAACATGATTTCTTAAGACTGAACCATAAAAATATTTGCGTGCGACCAATTCATGTTCAGTTCTACTCGTACATCTCAGGTGTTTTCAAGCCATTTGGAGTTGCTGAAGTTTTAGTCAAATATAATGGGGTTGAGTCTAAAGAACTGTTATTCGTTGTTCCGAATCAATTTTCCCCGCTTTTGGGTAGAACACAGATTCAGAATCTTAAGATCAGTCTAGAGGACATAGACAAACTTAAGTCAACTACGCACTTTTGTTGAAGTCAGTTCATCAGACATTGTCTCAGACTCTCACATCAACTTGACGAAATAATCCAAACCTAAAATTGGGTGTGTGCCAGATGGGCTCACATCTTCGCTTGAACATCGCCCGAATTCTGAGCCTGTTTTCATCAATCAACGTCCTGTCCCATATGCTTTAATAGATAAAGTAAACGAGGAACTAGATACCCTCGAACAGTCAGCAATTATTTCTACAGTTGAAACCAGTGATTGGGGGTCACCACAGGTGATAATCCCAAAACCAGCAAAAAAAGTTACCTCCATCCAGAAAATTCAAAGTCAGTGATAATGTTTTGGCTTGCTGGTACTCGAGAAAGAAGAATTCTTGGAATGTGGGAAAAGTTATCAAAGTCCATGGGAATATTCACTACCAGACTACCAGATTCAACTTGAGAGCGGTTAGGCATACATTTTGAAGAGACATGCAAACCAACTGCGACGAACCATGTGCTACCTCAAGACTCTACCGGCAAGGAGACCAAGGATCCCATTGTACAAGGGGTGAGGAAACCACAGACCACACTGAACTATGCTACTACTATTCCCATTTCTCCAACCCTCCATTTCCCATCCGGCCCCTATAAACTCTTCATCTGGATCTCAGGTTGCCGATCCTGTCAATGTTGTGGATGAACCTCAACACCATGAGAGGATACGTTCCCCAGGACAGTAAGCCACTTGGCTCATCATCGCCAAACACCAGGACACCTGAGGCCTTGTTTGCACGACGACCAGGATCTTCAAAAGTTTGTTCGGATGATTTTATAAGCACTTCAGCACCATCTTTCTCAAGAGATTCTGTAACTTGAGTCTTGTCACTTGGCAATACAGGACATTCAACAGTTTTCACAGGTGAGTGTAACTGCACTTCAAAACAATCTTTTCCAGATGAAAGATCTTTCTCAGAGCTTGCCAGTCTTGTTTCTTCAGACTTCTCATTTATTTCATTGTAGTAATTCTGCAATATTTTGCGTAGCCGCTCCAGCTTGGGCGGGATAAAGGGCAGTCGCTGTATCGTCTCCTCGGGCAGTGAGCTCAGCTGTCCCACCGTCGTCACTCCCAGCCTCTCCAGCTGACCCTGCAGCTCAGACATCCACAGTGGATTAACGATTCTCTCCAGTATGTCAGTGAGAGGGCTGGAACACTGTTTGAGGGGCGAGAAGACTTTGTCCTCGGGGTTAGTCGCCTCCTCCACCTCCACGGCCAGAGATCCTTGTGATGAAATGATGTCCTACCAGACAGTAGGACAGTAGAAAAAAATTCTTTTGTTTTCTTTTGTTTAAAGGTGTTACTGTCCACTGTACTGGGCGTCGTGCAAACAGGCCCTGAAGGACCATTTTTACTTTCTCCCCCGTATACATAGTATATGGAGAAAGTATTGTTTTCGTCAAAATTTTCAAATTTGAGTTGTTAGTGGATATATTTGTTTTATTGCTCCCTGAATCCAAAAAAATGGTTTTTGGTGTGGTGTCTGTCTGTTTGTGTGGATATGTGGGTGTGTGGGTGTATGGGTGTATGGGTGTGTGGGTGTGTGGGTGTGTGGGTGTGTGGTATGTGGGTGTGTGGGTGTGGGGGTGTGGGGGTGTGGGGGTGGAGGTGTGGGTGTGCGTGCGTGCGTGCGTGCGTGGTGCGTGTGTGTGTGTGTGTGTGTACACAAACAAGAGCTATGTGTAAACAAAGCTAGAGACGACACCAGTGGACCGATTTTCATGAAATTTTGCATGTAGGTATGAAGCCGTGGTATCTCCAGGCGTATTTTTCATTTTTTTGAATTTTTGATTTTCAAGGGTATTTACTCCATAAAAACCCATAAAAAATGACAAAAATCCAAATTTCTCAAAAACGGCTCCAACGATTTTGATAAAAATTTCACGGTTTTTAGTGCTTAAGATGATAAACAAAATGACACCACCCGCATGTCTGTAAAAATTCAGGTTCAGAAGTTATGGGAGTTTAAGTGTTAAAAAATTCATATTTTTCAAATTTCACAAAAAATGTAACCTCTAAGGAAAATATACTTACAATCATTAAATTCGACTTGAAAAACTAAATAATCCAGTATTTTGAATCATTAGTTTACGTCAACCGGTTGCGGAGATAATTGATATTTTAGTTCAGCGGTAAACGCAGTACGTTGTCCAAGGCAAATATTTAAAAACCGATATCACCATTATTTACTAACCGATTTCGATAAAATTTGGTATATATTTGTGTGATTAATTAATTGTTAATTTGTTTTATTACACTGAATAGGTTTTCTGGTTTTAAATGACTTGAAGGGAGAAAGTACAGTAGAACCTCGATTAACCGTCACTCTTTTATCCGTCACTCTCTGTTATCCGTCACTGCTTCCGGGCTCGCAATATGTTGTAAAATGGCGTTGCGCAAAGCACGGAAGAAAGTGCAAGTGCCATTGTGATCAAACGCGACTGTCCACGGCTAATGACCTTGAGTTTTCGCCGAAAATCATAACTCCCACGCAAGGAGTAGTATGGGGGTGAGGGAGTTATTTATAACTCATTGCCATGTTGATTTTTTGGTTATACGGCACACCTCGTAGTTCAGCGTTACATAGTGTTTGCTGTTACACAGTGTGTAGCTAGATACGTACTGTGAATCAACTGCAGTATAGTAACTGTTGATTTTTAACGATGGCTGAAAAACGAAAACGAGTCGTACTAGGGTTTGACCAAAAAATAAAAATTACTAAACGTTTGAGGAAGGGCAAAACAGCTACAAGTATCGCGCTGATTTACGGTGTTGGCGGACTGGTTTAAAAGATGGCAGACTATCTTTTAATGTGAGGTTATGTAATTCACTTATGAACACTGAATGAGCACAACATATATTTTAGAAAGTTTTTAATTACCATTGTTTGAATGTAATTTAAACATAAATATGTATTATCCACTTATATAGGGTTTAATATCTTCCAAAATATTTTAAATTTACGTATTGAGTAGGTTTATAGCTAAATTTCTGTTATCCGTCTATTCTCTTAACCGTCACACTCCCGGTCCCGAGAGTGACGGTTAATCGAGGTTCTACTGTATGTGTCAGTTTCCTGATACCGTTTATTTCCCCTTAGGATCATTATTTCTCTATAAGAGGTGGGAGAATCTGTTAACAATTTAAATCATTGACTATGAATGTATAAGTGAACTTATACCAATGATTTAAATCATATGGTATTATTAATTCATGTTATATTATTTATTTACAAAAAAACTGTGTTTAATATTTCTTTGAAATACAGAGTTATAAATGTACATCAATTTTTTTCAAAATAAATAAGACATGATACAAAGCCTACCTGATACATTGTCACTCTGGTCCATCCCTGGAGGAAATGAGTTTTCCGTTTTTACACAACTCTGCTCAATATAACTTTTATTGCGCCTGAACAATTTACAGATAAAACTTTGTTTCTTCTTTCCATTGAATCTACGGCTTTCACCAGAATTTGTTGAAAGTTGAAGCATGTCTGAAAAAAGTATTCGTACCAATGAAAAATTCTACTTCAAGGGTTGTTTCATAAAAGGCTAAGATATGATCCTAGTTTTTAATAGTATTGGAATAATTTCTAGAATCTTACAAAACTATTTCTTGGGGACCTCCTAAAAACAAGTTAAATGTAGGCCTAGGCTAAGTTGTTACAATTAAAGGCCTTATTTTTAAGTCTTGAGCAAGGCCTGATTAAGGGGTGCCCCTAGGCTTGAGTTCATTTGGTGCTCCCCTTCAACCCCCTGCCGCCCATTTATCCCCCCACCCACACCATGACTATATGTGAATTATGAATCTTACATATCATGACATTACGAATTTAATTCCTCCAGTAAGCCTAATAACACCTTAAAAACACTATATTGTAAACTAACAAACTTAAGCACATTATCCAGAACCATGGTCCTTGCACACAAAGATAACCACAAAAAATAATAAGTAGCTTAGGCCTAAGTGTCTAGTTTAATCAGTTACATTTTCAAGGACGATTCCCCGCTGCCTTGTGCGTTTATTCAACATTCTCTCGCAACTTACACATCCACTGCTTTTCTTTTCTGCCACATCTGACTCAGCCTTCATCAGACTTCTTAGATGTACCTTTAGGTCTAATGAAAAACATGTCAAGCCAAACAACATTACGCATAAGTGCGTCCTCACGCTCGTTGTGTCCCTACGCCCTTTTAAGGTTTTCTGAACCATTTGGTTTCTTCTTTGCACTTGTAGCATTATCAATTTTATTAATGCGGGGTGTAATAAACTCTGAAGTTCTAACACCAAGTTAATCAAAAACAAGCATCTGTAGAACATACTTTTCTGAAAACATGTTCTACAGACCCATTGTTTTTCAAATGCTTACCAATATCGTACGTTCAAAATATCAAATGAACTGGTTAGTAGCACAGTAGCCACAGGTGGAGATACAATGTGCAAACTGTATAATTTTAAAATATATCTAGGCCTATCATCAGGGATGCCCTGAGAAAAATTTACTAAATAAGGTGATGGAAATATCGACCACTTTTCACTAGATGACTGGTCTAAGTTTAGTCATTCAAGCTGGTCAATTCACCGCATCAAACATCATGTGTAGTCATTAAAAATAGTCAAATCACCACATCAAACACTGACTATAAGTTAGATTAGTCAAATACATGACCAACTAGAAGATAAAACCACTACTCAACTGTTGGACCTAGTTGTTATAATGGATTAGGCTGGGCTATAGACCCAGCCTACATCAACTGAACTAATCTTTATAAAAATTGTCAACGTTACAGTGACATGAAAAAGTTGGGACTCTTCTCTGCTCTCTAATAACCTATTTAACTTACCCCTAGCCTATGAAACTGCTCAAAAACTAGCAAAACATTTAATGTCCTACAGGCAGGAAACGTTCCAGCAAAAATGGAATTTCCATTAGGACAGACAAAATGTCTTATCGTATATCAAAAACAAAGGGAAAATAGCTTTAAAACTTTATTAAAGTCAAGAAGATAGCTTAAATACACACTTCTTAGCGTAATAAACTTACCTAAGCGTAATAACGGGGTCTTGGGATTCTAATATAAGCATCATTAAAGGGAAGTTCTGAATTTATGATCATTTAAAAAATATGCCAAACGACCAGTTATAATAAAAAGAAACTGTTAAAACCAAAAATATAAAGTACTGAATTTATTACAAACTTTTTATTGGATTTTGGTAAATGTCACTGTGAGAAAGTAAACAAGCAGACAACTTTTTGCCTGTTCTTCTGTCTTCTGCTCGCTTTTGGACTCCGTCTTTCTAGCTCCACCAAAGTCAAAACGGTTTTATGTGAATGACCATTGATTATGAATATAGAATCATTGATTATAAAGAAAAATATATAGTATATGCAATGTTAAATTTTGAGTAAAAAAACATAATATGTTAGAAAACCCACCACATTCTGATAGAGAATTTTCGTATTACGGAAATTTAAGACATCTCTTTTATCCTCTATTTTGCTCTCCTAGTTTTGGCGTTTTGAAAATAAAATCCCTGATTAATCCCATCCATGGCCCATCCCATATTTTAGTCCGTTAGAAGGAATAATGTCCCGTTGCAGGGATAATTTCTGTGGCGTGAAATCACACTCCTGGCGCAACATCCATAAAGCAAGAGCAGTCTCCTCAGAAAGGCAGCCCGCGCTGAATTACGACCGGGGGAGCTAATTTCAACAAATATAAATAAATAAATAAATAATTTATTGCAGAAACTTCAGAGTTACATCAGAAGCATTACAAACGTCAGGTCTCTTATACTAACTTATACTAAAGTAGATTAGTAAGTTATTACATAATATACAATTATAGCCTATACAGAATATACAGAAAAAAAGTTCAAAAAAAAATAAAGAGATCATAAGGATATGTATGAACTGACTGATCTAATTTATAAACAATTTCATAAAACTCACTAATATCATATATGGGGTTATTAGTCAGAAATTCTTTTAGTATTACTTTCAAGTTTTTCAAATCGATATACTTTATTTTTTATGGTAAAGAATTAAACAATTTTATTGAAGTGTTAAGGAAACTCTTTTGTGTCCTAGCATAGCAGTTGTAGCTTATCATAAGATTATTTTTTCCTCTGGTGTTATAAGAGTGGCACACATTATGTTCAAGGTAATTTTCATAATTTTCTTTCACATAAACCAAACACTGGTAGATAAACAGAGCCGGAACAGTCATTATTTGTAAACCCCTGAAGCTTTCTTTGCAATGACCCCTTGAGGGAAGTCCACACATTAACCTTATTCCTTTCTTTTGCAGCCTAAAGAGTTTTGCACTGTAATTTTGAGAACCCCACAATAATGTTCCATATGACAAGTGGCTGTGAATATGGGCAAAGTACACAATCTTGAGCACATCCAAAACTAACAATTTTCCTTAACTTCCTAATCATAAAAATACCTTTACTCAACTTACAAGCCAATTTGTCAATATGATACATCCAATTTAATTTTGAATCAAGATTGAAACCTAAAAACTTAACAATATCTTTATCCTTACAATAATCTATCATATTATTATATGTTACCTTAAGATCTTGGGTTTTACTCAAGTTGAGGCAAAGCAAATTTAGCATTACACCAGTCCTCAACCGAACAAGTAATACTATCAATGTCTGTTACATTACATAAATTTGACTTAGTCCTACTAACACAAATTGCAAGATCATAAGCAAATAAATACCCTTTGGCAGAAGGCCCAAGAATACAAGGCAAGTCATTTATATATATAATAAACAGAATGGGGCCTAGAATTGATCCTTGAGGCACGCCATGTGTTACAGGTAAATAATCAGATTCTTTACTATTGAAAAACACTTTCTGCAATCTATTGCTTAAGTAAGACCTAATGAGTTGGCAAGCCGAATCTTGAAATCCATAAAAACTTAATTTTGATAGTAAAATATCATGTGACACAGTATCGAAAGCTTTAGACAAATCAAAGAATTTAGCATCTACACTGTGTTTGTCTTCTAATGATTCTAAAAATGTTGAATAAAGAGATATAGTTGCTTTTATTGTTCCCATACCTAATCTATACCCAAATTGACAATCACTAAATAGTTTGTTATTTTCAAAGTATAATTAACTATTTGGCTGTTCAAAAGTTTTTCAATCACCTTGGAAACAACAGGAACCAAAGAGATTGGCCTAAAACTATTACAATCCGATTTGCTACCCTTTTTGAAAATTGGGACTACTTTAACAAGTTTTAATGCCTCTGGGAATATTGAGTTAAAAATACAGCTGTTAACAATGTTTGTTAATGCCTCACTTATATGAAATGTGCCTAGCTTCAACATAAAAGAATTAAAACCATAAACATCAGAGCTTTTACTATTTTTCATTTTCTTAAGTACACATCTTCATTTTCTTAAGTATATAATTTCCCCCGGTCGTAATTCAGCGCGGGCTGCCTTTCTGAGGAGACTGCTCTTGCTTTATGGATGTTTTGAAGCCATGAATAATTGGACACTCGGAAAATTAATTTGGCACTCGCCTCCACAGATTGCGCCAGGGGTGTGATTCCACACCACAGAAATTATCCCTGCAACGGGACATTATTCCTTCTAGGCCTATAACACTTTGCATTAATTTATTTGTCAAATTCACAAGACTACTTTGAGTCTCAAGATTCTTATAAAAAGTCAGGCCTGAAGGAATTCTCTTTTCGTCAAATAAAAATAACCCTGAAGGCGAGTTTTCCTAGCGACGCGACGTTCATCATTTACCATACAGCCATTCACAACTCTGATGACTGCCATGCCCTAGACTCCTCCAAATCGAGTGGGCAAAAACCATCGTGGGAGCGACGTCAGTAGATGAAGTCGGATTCCGCTCCTTAGGAAAACACAACGATAACATTGCATAAACGCCGGTACACTAGTTTGCGGCGGACTCCCTTTTCCTTGGTTTGCGACGGTTTGAAAAAACGCAAAACTATAATATTTTTTTTCATTCAATGCAACATATCATAATAGCGATTGGGCAGACAACAAGCTCATTTCAAGCTTAGTTTCACGATGAACCGTGTGTACTGTACTTAAAGGACAAAAAAAACCTATTTTGTTCTATTTTGCTTTTAGGTGGGGCTGCCCCACTGCACTGGTGGGTGACGTTTACTAAACCCTAACATTGAAAAAATGGCGATCGCGATTAATTTTTCCGCGTCTTCACTAAATCGGCTGCAACGCAGAAGATGCCCCGGCTCCTAACCCACTCTGGTGGCGATTAGCGAAGACTTCATTGAATCACTCAAACAATTATGTTTTTCTTATTTGGTCCAGACCATAAAACTTACATTTACTCACTCACTATTCATTTAAGATTCTTTGACCAATCATACCATACCTAGAACCATCTTTGAATATGGCAAAAAAACTCATTTTCCTTTACTTGGGGCCATCCATAACATCATCTGAAAATAGGGGCACGTAATGGCCACAGGGGCGAGGCCATATTGACCACAGAGAGGGTGCCCTATGGCCCCCAAGACAAGACAAGGTGCAAGTGCTTACACCCCAATCGAGGTGTAAGCACTTGCAAAACAGCTTCCAGTCTCTCTGGGCTTCTTACTTTTCAAGATATTTTTTTTTGTTTTTCTGTGGCCCCATGAAAATTAGCTCATAAAAGAGCTAGCTGTACCTTGGAAAAATTGGTAAATTGAAAAAAATCTTTTGAATCAGCTTTGGGCAAACGGGGATCTTGTGATCATCCAGTCTTTTATTATCATCTGTTTTAAAAGTCTATTTGTATAGGATCATTTTGAGGGTATTTTGAACTACTAATATCCCACAATTTCGCTCACGTCACCTGAATCGAGCATGTTTAACTTAATAAAACTATGAGTGAGAAAAAATATATAAAAATAATTCCACATACTTTTTTTAAGATCACTAGTTTATGCCCTGGAGTCCAAAATACATCGTAATTGCAAGCTATTTTTTCAACTCTTATCAACTTCCAAACCCTCTTAAAATTTAGAATATTGGGAAACACATTCTTATTGAACATTTACACCCTGAAAGGAATATTCCTGTCAAATTTCCTGTTCAAATCAAAGTTTTTGCTTTACGATGATACTAGTGTGAGTGGGGTTAGACAAATATACAGAAGATTCGTAAGGTGAATATAAGTATGATAAAAGAAAACAACATACTGCACAGGAATTCTTTTAATATATACATCTCTACAAGAGTTCTGGCATTTAGTTTATACCATGATCACAGTTTATTCAAAACACAATAATAGTAAATATGTTTATCACAATAAAAATATACAAATTATTTAATAGTATTGATTTTAATTTATAGTCCATATTATATTTACGATCTAATAAATTCTGCCAAGAAAATTCAATCAAAGTAAGAAGCAAAACATGTCATAGTTAAGAGTGGTTTTTAAAATGTTCGCTGCGGGTATATCAGATCGGATTCACCCCGAGCCCTGCTTGGATGCGTCCGTAACCGATCGGATACCATTCAGAAATGCTCGCCTCCCCACCAGCTCTGCACAAGGGACTCAGTTGAGTGTTGCCCCATGTAGGGGACGCATATCGCCAGTCTGTGTTCATTTGGTTGACATTACCAGCCATTTTTGAGTCTGAGGTGAGTTTGTGTTTGAGAGTGTGCAAGTGTACCTCACGCAAAAGGTTAAAATTTATAAAATAATTCAAAATCATCCAAAAAATTGTTTTTTGGCATTTTATAACCTTTCAAAGGTAAAACTTTAACATTAAATTAACAAAAATTCCAAACAACTACACTTGGCTTGCACATTGCTATAAGGATAACACTAAGATACATAATGGCAAACAATCTTAATATTTTTTCAAAATTAAAATTGATTAATAAAATTGGTTGTTATCAACATATTTTTCTGTTTCCAAAGCAAAACTAATCAAATAACATGATAAAACAATAAGAATGGAATACTAAAAAACATACTTCCTTCGCCTTGTTGCTGCCAATCGGAAACAAAATGGCGGCAACCTTTTTCTTATGCTTTTGAGCAACAAACAAATTTTTTAGGCCGTAAACCTATATTTTGGACAAAAAACTATTATAAGACAGAAATATTTCAGCTTCCTAGTGACCCACACATCTCAGGCCTACCGCAGCGAACATGTTAAAAGATTTATATATTCTCTTTGGCCATAGAAAAGGCCTAGTTTAACATGACCATATAAATCAAAATAATTCAAATTAACTAGGTTTTACTGTATTACCTTGTAAAAAAAAATTAAACATTAAAACAACAAATCTCTTAAAAAACAAACTGTGTAATGTTATTCTTAAGACAGTTCATATTTAATCGATTTTCTTACACCGATGCTATTTTAGGTAAAATTCCTTTTCACTCTAAATTACTATATATGCCTTTAAAAATACATTTATTTCAAGTTGAATGAAAAAAGTCCATTCAACTGCAAGAAAAAAAAATAAACATCAGGTACATCATAAGCAGAAAGCTCCATCAGCTGAACCCTGGGTGCGGTGGTGCCATTTACCAAGCCGCGGCCTCATTATTTAAGATCGCTATGATTATATTTATTAATATGATAACGTCTTTTAGAATTTTTTTGTATAAATAAGGAGTGAAATAAAAAAATGGTGAGAATATAAGTTATTGAGGACTGAGACATTTAATGACACTGCACCCATTACATTTATAACTGTAATTGGGATTTATTTTAAAATATGGTTAATGTATGTTGGTATGCATACATTTTTATTTTAGGCCTATCATGAAAATGACCAATATGATGTAACCTATCTTTTTAAAAACAGAAAACAATAAAAAAAAAATGCAGTGATGATTTAATTTATTGGGTAATCTAAAAACTGGCAGAGAGTTCCTGAAAAAGTTCTGAAGTAAATATTCATTATAAACTAACCAAGTTGCAAATAACAAGTGGAAAAAGTTGGTTTGGAAGGGAAAGCTCCATTTTATTATCTCCTCTTGCTTCATGATTATTAATATTTTGTGAAAACTTAGGTTTTTGGTCCAAGTTACCAAAATTTTATTACTAACCTGTACATATTTTTTGTAAAGCAGGATGCTACATAACATACAGGCAGTGTTATATAAAATGTAAATTCTTTCAACACACAGGTCAAGTGTGTTTCCATAAAAATACTTCAGTTAAAAATATATTTGTAATAAACCACTAGAAAGTAGTAATATAAAGTTCAGAGAAAATCCTATTGAAAAACATGCTATATTATCATAATCCAAAAACACGATCTCAAACAATTATCTACGCTACTGCAAGGCAAACCACACTCTACAGGCTGCAAACAGCAACTAACCAATGATTTGAAAAATATATATTTATTTAAAAGTATCAATATATGACTTACTAGTTCATGAGAGCAAAGATCAATCGATGTATCAACTATTAATTGTGTTAAAGAGAAATATTCAATCGTTGTATACTCAAGACTAGTATTAAAGAGAAAATCATTAACAAAATACTGTAAAATATTGATCTAATATTCAACATTATCAAAAAAAAAACTTCCACCAAAAACATAATTTCCATCGGCTCCCAAAACCACATTTCCAGAATACTAGAAATATCTAACTCTCTTCACAATAAATTAAATTTATTTCAATTATTTGAACAGGAATGTGAAAACTGAGAACTTATCAGCTAAAACTATCTCCATCTAGGTACAGGTGGGGCAGAATAGGCCCTAGCCTCTCGGAAAGGCCTTTCAGTGTACTGAGCCCGGTACTCGCTGGTCCAGACACTGTGATTGGCCGGCTCTCAGCTACGCCGCCACGCCATTGGTGGCCGGGGGGCGGGGGGCGCAGAGAGGGGGCGCGACTGCCTCGACCTCGCGCTGTACTGCTCCTGATACTCACTCATCCATATGCTGCTGGTGTTGGAACACAGCTGGAACAGAGGGAAGGGATTATGTCAAAAATGAGCGGACAATACGGGAGTTATTTGTCTGATATTAAAATGATGATGTGCTCAAATTAAAAGAAAGGTGTCCTCCTTATAAAAAAGAGATCCAAAACAGTAACAGGATCCAGGAAAGATGTTAAATTTATCTCAAAATTTCAATAGGTTTAATTAACCATCTACATAATTTTAAAGATTTTTAGGTGGTTAAAGTACTAGGTTGATTGAATATAGTGAGGTCTTTGAAGCCCTAACCATAGCCAAAACCACCCCATAACAGTATAAATATATTAGCATGCATTAAGGCATTATTTACCCGTTCTCTTGGCGTCCTTGATTGGTGTTTTACACCTTTTTCTTCTTGTAGAAATTCTTCCACTTCAGCTTTACGTCTCTGAGAGGCTTGAAGTGCTGAACTGTGCACCTACAGGAAATATGATTATTCTTCAAATATTCTACGGCAAGGGATTGAGAAAACATAATTAAATTAAATAATGGAGTAGCTGCTGTTATAATATTTCAAATGTGACTGACAGGTTTCAAAATGGAATCTTCAACTATAAGGCCATCCAAAAAGTAACAGACATTTTGTCGCTACGTCTAGTAGGCCTACTGTTTGCTCTGTCCTGTGACCGAGTTCCACCCCCTCAAAAGCTTCACTCCTGGCTACCAAGTCTCGCTGCTGGCCGAACACGTATTTCATTTATTCAAGATTTCGAAATGGCGGCTCTCATTAAAAATTCTCCAAATAAATATGGAGAAGACTTATATGGCTCCATAAATCCTTTGTCATCAGTTAATTAATATTTTTGGAGCGCCAACACTAAGTTCTTTAATTTTATCGAGCGCCAACATTTAAGAAGTATAAAAATGAAATACATGATCCGTTAGCAGCGAGACTCGCCTCATTTGCGACCAGAAGGAGCTGTTGGCCGCTCACTCTGTCGCTGGGGGTAGGAAAACAGCATAGACCTACGAGCAAAACTTCTGTTACTTTCAGGGCAGCCCTCGTAATTTAATGTTCAGCAATATCTCAAGCTGAAGATGAGCTGATGAGCACTTTGACGTGTTCAGTACAAATAATACATTCCTTTGAGCAAATATATTTAAGGTGAAATCCTAGACTGCATTCACATTTTATTTGGTCCATATTTCCATTTCAGGTAAAATTTTAATTCATAAAATTAAAGTTAAAATGTAATCAACAAATATTATTACTTTTTGCTTAGGTTCAAAACCTGATATTTTATACAAATTTTATTTCATAAAATGCACTTAAAGATGTGTGACAGAACAACAGCTACATGACACTCGATTAGGGAACCCAATCCCAGAATCCCGCTCCCCGGGATCCCACATGATTTTAGGGCATATTAAATCCCAGGATTCTCAGGCTCGATCCGGGGATTTTCGGGACTATAAAATTTATGTGTTAAGATTAGGTTCCCATAAGTTTTAACTACGAAGAGAACATTGTCTAATGACATTTTCAATCAAGTAAATAATGGTTTGATGTGTTATTGCAGTCTTACTATGTGAATGATGGTTTTCAGTCAGTATTTTCAAGCCTTACAAAATTGTACGAAATAATTTTAATTTGTTTCTGATACGGTATATTGAAATTGTCATCAAGTTTCATAATGATGATCTTACAATTATTTAAATTATTTTTGTCGTAGTTTCTTTTGTTTCATTTTACTTTACATCTTTCCGAGCAAAGTTTAAATTTTAGTTCTGATATTATTCGACCAAGTGAATAGTCGAATATCTATTCATATCGTGTATACGACTTTCTTAAACTTATGTTTAATTCAATATTTCTATGATTCTTTTGCAAATTTTTCTGTCTTTTATCTGATAGTGTGTTCTGTTTTGACCTGATGTCTTTATTATTCTGTGTTCCATGATGGGACCGATCATATTTTAATTTCTAATTGTAATCTTTTTGTAATTGTATTTTTTTTATCTTGAAATTTTTTAATTTTGAAAATTTGGAATGTTTACAACGTTAAACTAACTAAAAGTAAAACTGATTCAAGTATTGCCCTGTAGTTACAATACCATGGTATAATAGAAGTGAGTTTTGATGTCATTGTTTTAACTGAGACTTGGTTGAATGAATCCGTTGCGAATGTTAGTATAAGTGGGTATGATGTGGTGATGAACATGGAAAGCAAGAATAAAAATGATGGTGTGATTGTGTTTGTGAAAAAGTGTTTTGCTGTGTGTGCGGAGGAAGTGAGTATGTTTGGAGCCACATGTGTTAAACTGGATATTACGTTTGGCAGAGAGAGGGTGTCGTTGCTATCTGTGTATAGGAGTCCATCTAGTGATCTATCGCTCTTTATCGACGACCTTGAGACATTTCTTGATAACAGGCCTAGGGACAGGACGTACTGGCTGGTTGGCGATATAAATATCTGTATTTTACCGGAGACTGAAAACGTGTTTTCTCAACGGTATCTCGACGTATTGTATGGGTCGGGCTTCACCAGCTGTATTAATGTACCAACTAGGGTCTCGGGTTTGACCAAAAGTTGTATTGATCATATTCACACGGATATTAAACATACACATTCTATAAAATCAGCCGTCATTAAATCAGGAATGACTGATCATTTTTTTACTGTCGCACAATTTCCCTGTAACGTCAACAAAAACTTAACTAATTTCAGTGTCAATAATTCTCACTCTAAACAATTAGATTATCATACTGCCGCCCATCTTATCTCTGACAAGGATTGGTCTCCTGTGACTAGTTTAGAGGATGTAAATGAAAGCTGTGACCTTTTCATAAAAACATTACAGCATATCATTGTAACATGCACAAAAATTAAAATCTGTCGCTCAAAAGAGGTTAAAATAAAGCCCTGGATCACTGCTGGATTAGTAAGATCAATTCGGGTCAGAGATGGGATGAGCGAACTCTTAAAACGTCAACCTTTCAATACAAATTTAAAAATAAGATTTAAAAGATACAGAAACGTTTTAACTAAATTAATTCGCTCAGCAAAAGAAACATTTTATCGCAATAAAATTAACGAATCTAGAAATGATAAGAAAAGATTGTGGACAAATATTTCGGATTTATTGGGAGTCAAAAATAACAAGGAAAATTTTCCAATTAAACATTTTTTGAATGATAAAGAAAATACAACATCTGAAGATATCAAATTTGCTGCAGATAAAATCAATGAGTATTACGTTGGGGTGGGGGCCAACCTTGCCAGTACTATACCCCCTGTTTCAGAGCCTGTCGTGAGGGACGAGGATTACAGGGTGGATTCGAGCCTCCAGCTTGAGCCTGTAACTGAGGCTGAGCTCCTCAAGGTGGTGCATAGTTTAAAAGGTGGATCAGCCCCCGGCGAAGACCAAATTCCGGCTAAATTGATTCAAAATAATATTCTTGACTTAATGAATCCTATCATTTACATCGTAAATAAAAGTTTGATGACAGGTATTTTTCCAAATTCGTTCAAATTGGGGAAAGTTATTCCAATTTATAAAGGCGGTCAAAAAAATCAATGTGTGAGCTATAGACCTATTACATTGGCTAGTGTTCTGTCGAAAATATTGGAGAAATGTATGAGGAATCAATTTGAAAACTATTTAATACGATGAAATATTTTATTTGAAAATCAGTTTGGTTTCAGGAAAGATAAAAATATTAACGACGATCTCTTCTTACTTACTAAAAATATTCACGATGCTATAGGGCGTAATAAAAAACCGTTGTTGATTTTTATTGATTGACGAACGTTAGAGAGTCTTATTCTCAACTCAAGAATCACTTATGTAGTTTAACTCCTCTTTTATTATTAGATTAAAAATTATGAAACTTAAACGGCATCAATTTTATATCTTGAGGAATGATCTAATCGATGAGTAGCTTGTTAATTTTGTGATTCAATATTTTATTTTTTAGTTTACAACATTTATTTGATTGCTGTTTTGAACTTTTGACTTCGGCAGTCGTCGTCACCCGTCAAAACGTCTGGCTTGTTGAGCTGTCAAATGTCAAAATAATGTCGTTGGTCTGGCATTTGTAGTTGTGGTTGTAGGTTTTGTTAACTTTGTTTTATGGCGTACTAACCATTGTACAAGCGATTTAATTTATGGTGTTAAATATATCTGTTACAAGTTATCTATTTATCATGAATTGAATTAACAGTGTCTGCATAGCATGAAAATCTGCGTTTAATTTGCTACATTTCATTTACTGCCGTGCTGTGATAGCGCTTGTGAATGCTAAAGCTAAAGCGAAAGTTAAACAATAAAATTATAAAAATAAAGAATATTCCTAGAGATATTGTTTTTGATTTATGATCAGACTGCTGTTGAATTGCACATTTGACGGTCTCTGGAATTAAGTTATTTCGATTGGTATCGTGATTTCGTGAAGTGCCTCAAGACGCCAAGTCAGGACCGTAACAAGTATATATCATTGTCGGACTTACAAAGTAGGCATTGTAAGCAGAAATAATTGTTATACATTCAGTTCATGGCATATAAAATACAAGTAACCAAGTAAGTAACCAAATTAGGTAAGTTTATCCTGTAGTAATAAGGTTACCCAACTCTCAAGATGATAGTTTGGGTTTTTGCACTTACTTACGTGTTTAAAATCCGGAATTTCCTTACACATTGAAGGTATGCACAGTTTTCCTTTTAAGTGTGAATATATTTTATAATAATGTTATCTTCAGAAGATGGTGTGAGGAACTTATATAAGACTTTGTCCCTGTACAGGTTATGTTGGTGATTGGTTAAAGTGTCTTAGCTGGAATTTTGTAATAAACGGTAAGTTATTCTCATCATGATTTAACTTGGCAAAGATAGGCCTTAATTTTGCAAATGATGAAGATCAGATTGTAAACCCAATTCTTAATGGTGATCTAATGTAGGTCATCAATTTAGGCCTACCGGTTTTTAGTTGATTAACCCTTATACCTGTATTCTCATGATAACTGAAAATATTAACGCCAAAGAAATATCAACAATATATCAATTTTGATTCGCCTTTGATATATTTTTAGATTTTTCCCCACCCCCCGCTGGGCTGTAGAATGGACAAGGATATTATAATTCATCCATGGGCCATAAGATTAACTTAATTATTGGGCGAGGATCAGATCTAAAACTCATACCAAAATCTTCAAGCCTATGTTTATACAGATGTAATTGTACCCTCAAAACCAAAACTTCAATAACCCGGGATTCTAGATAGCTCAGAAAGACTGTCTGAGCAATTAAGTGCATTTTTAACTATTTAGAGTAGGCTACAAAAGTTTTTGGTTTTCTTTATTTGTTTTAACAGATGAGGTTTAAGTTTTTAGTTTTGTATGACGTAAGTTAGCCAATTATGCAGCGAATAATTGATTTCTACAGGAATAACACAGACTTATCGTAAACTAATTTTTATTTTTACTCCTTTCCCGATAACGAATAACGATAACAAACCTTGACATTTTGACTCTGTTCAGTACACATTAGTCCGGATTCGCAGGGCTCTACTGTAATCTTAAGCTTTCATGTTTGTTGCAGTTTGACTTAAACTTATTTAAGGACATTTTGTAGTCCGGGTTTGCAGGACTCATTTGTATCCTTGAGGTTAAAGTAAAACTAAAAATGTAGTCTAGCTGATGGTACAAGTTTTTATCTGCCTCAGATTAGTAAGCTGAGCTTAGAGATAACAAGTAGGGGTTATACTTCCGCAGAAGGGTTACACCTAATAATCGAAGTCAGTGGGAACCTGTAATGTCTAGAGGGGAACTATTGAGTGATAATCATTGCCAAATTAGAAGATAAACTTGCCTGAAACCATACTTAGGTATTTTAAAGGCTTTTAAAATAAACATCAGTTAGACTACCAATCACTTAATCAGCTAAGTTATTTTGAGATGATAATATGTGGTTGATATTTCAGTTATAGTTTAGTTGGTTATTTATAGTTTAGTTAATACTGATTGTAATTGAATAATAACTATATTAGTACAAGAATAATTCAAATTTAACAAACCTTAAACTTATTTTATAAACGTTTTATAGGTTAATGTCATTGTATGTTCATAAATTAAGTTTCTATGTATTGAATAATATTATAGTTACAGACATTTTGTTATCAGCATTTAATTTAGTCAATGAAATTTCTGACACATAATATTAGCACTTTTATGTTCTTTAATGTTATAAGAGCAAAGTATTAAAACATATAAGGAAACAAAAGTGACATACTAATAGTAAATGGTGTAACCCTTCTGCGGAAGTTGCACCCGAGTGGGCCCTATAAACTGTGTAAAAGGTTAATACACATTTTCTAATATTGTATGTACTTCTCTTAGATAAGGTCTAAGCTATAATTTTTTTAAATTTAGTAATTTTTGCTCTAATTTGGGTTTGGGATTTAAGGATTTTTTTTGTTTGCTCTGGCTGAAAAACCAGAAACTGTAATAAAATGTTGTCTTGGAAGTTGGTCCTTAAGACCTGATGTATATTAAAAGATGTACGGCTTAAAAATCTTTTGAAATCAAGGTGAAATTTCAATAATACTTTATTTAAGGTTAGGTTTTGATATTTGAGTCCAGGGCTTAATTTATAAAGAAAACGTAGAGTTTTACTTTTACTATTAATTAATGAAGTTGCCCTATTATATGGAAGTAAATTAATAAATATATATATATTGTTACCTCTTTTTATTAACACACTTATCCTCCTATTTACATCTTTAAAAGAAAACACAATTTTAGTTTTACTTTTCTTTACTTTTTATAAGAAACTTGTTCAACATTTTTTATTTGTTTATTTCTTCCTATACAAAACAAAAAAATAACCATCTGCTTAAATTATCAAACTGTCAAATTCATACAGACCACAGAATAAAATGAAAAATTATATTCCTCAACACCTTCCCTTAATTTTTTATTTTATGTAAACTCTTCTTCAAACAGAAAACACTTTTCTTAAACAAATCAACTTTCAAAATAGGAAACTCATAAACACAAAATTTCTGTTAATTCACTGTACTAATTGAGTTTTAAAAAGATTGAATTTAATGTTACCAAGTGGCTTTGTAAATACGTCCGCGACATTGTCCGAAGTGTTTATGTAAGACACACTGATTTTTCCTGATTTGATATTTTCTGCCAAAAAGTGATATCTTACGTCAATGTGTTTGCTTCTTCTATTGAATACTCCATTCTTCATAAGTTTTATTGAACTTTGATTGTCTACAAACAAATTCACTTCTACTACTTTGTTTGTTAGATCTTCCACGAGAGTTTTAAGATATAACAGCTCTTTTACACAATCGGCTGCTGCTATATACTCTGCCTCAGTGCTTGATAATGCTACTATTGGTTGCCTTCTTGTGCACCAACTAATTGGATTTTCTTCCAACATAATGACATATCCTGTAGTGCTTCGTCTGGTTTTTTCATCTCCTGCATAGTCCGCATCACAGTATGCATTTATCTTTACAACTGAAGTTTGACTTGCCTTGGGTGTGAATACGATTCCTAAGTCCTGAGAACCTTTTAAGTACCTCAATGTTCTTTTTACATTAACAACATCCTGTTTGTTTGGCTGCTCTACACCTCTGCTTTCCAAGCCAACAGCAAGTGTTATATCTGGTCTTGTCTTGTTTGATAAGTACAATAGATTCCCTACTGCTTCCCTGAATGGAAACTTGGTCTTATCACTCTCTTTCACGGATTCAACTGACAGCGCTATTGGAGTATTAGTTGGTTTACATTCTTCCATATTATATCTCTCCAACACACGCTGCACATATCTTTCTTGTTTTAGCTTGATACCTTCTTCGGATCTTACAACTTCCATTCCCAAAAAAGTATTTAATTCTTCTTCAACTTTAATTTGGAATGTTCTTGACATGTCCTCCAACAAACACTTCATCTCAGTTTTATTCCTTCCGATCAAAAGTCCGTCATCGACAAAAATTGCCAATAACATTGAGCAATCTTCATTTTTGAAAACACAGCGCTCTGAAATAGTCTGTTTTAATCCTCTGCTCATTAAAAAGTTAGTAAAGTGCTGGTTCCAAATAAATGGGGCTTGTTTTAGTCCGTAGAGGCTCTTTTCCAATTTTAAAACTTTGTTCTTTAACTCAAACCCTTCTGGTACTTCCATGAACAATTCTTTATCAATCTTCCCATATAAAAATGCTGTTTTCACATCAAACTTCATCATCTCATAGTGTTCTTTTGCTGCAAGAGCAAACATCAATCTCAAAGCCGTTGAACTTACAACTGGACTAAATGTTTCCTCATAGTCGATACCATGTTCTTGCATGTAACCTTTAACCACAAGTCTTGCTTTGTATCGTCCATCATCTTTAATAGTAAAAACCCATTTATTACTCAATATTTTCTTGTCTTTAGCTTCTGCTATGTCTACTTCCCTCCAAGTATTATTTAATATCAATGATTCTTTTTCTTCGGCAATTGCAACTTCCCACTTGTCCTTATCTGGTCCAGTGATAGCTTCCTGATAGGTTAGCATTGCATAATCGTTGAATCTGGTAGGTAATTTTGTATTGCGTTTTGGTCTTCTTTCAATATTTACGAGTTCATTATCGTTGTTAGGACTAACGTCGTCTTCTGCTATTTCTGAATCATCGTCTGGCCTATAAACATTGTTTTCTGGCTCTTGTGTAGTTTGTATTTCTGTCTCATTTGTACTTTGGTCTGATTCTTCATCATCAATGGTTTTTATTTTTCCGTTATGTTTCTCTGAACAGCTTTTCTTCTTTTCTTTGTGTGTTGTTTCCTCTAAAAACCTCACATCTCTTGATATAAGTATTTTCCTTTCATATTCATCCCATAGCCGATACCCATTCGGAGCATAGCCTACTAGTACATACTTATTACTTCTTGGGTCTAATTTCTTAAGTGGCTTATTATTCTTTGCGTACACCTGGCTGCCAAACAAGCGAATTTTAGATAGATCAGGTTTTACAGAGTTCCACATTTCTGCTGGTGTTTTCTCAACCGCTTCTGATGGACTTCTATTTATTAAGTAGGCTGCTGTCAATACTGCCTCTCCCCACATATCTTTTCCCATTCTTGCATCATACAACATAGCTCTTGTTCGTTCCATCAAAGTTCGGTTTAATCTTTCTGCAGCACCATTTAACTGTGGAGAATAAGGGACCGTGTAGTCCAAAACAGTTCCTCGTTCTTTACACCAGTTTACAAGTTCTGAACTTATGTACTCTCCTCCATTGTCCAATCTCAGTTTTGCAACTCTACTACTCCACTTTGCTTCCACCTCTGCAATGTAGATTTTTACAAACTTTGTAGCTTCATACTTTCCTTCCAGGAGAAATACCATTGTAAAGTGGGTATAATCATCCATGAACGTCAAAAAATATTTCTTCTTGTTCCACGTTGCAGGATCTATAGGACCACAAACATCAGTATGAATCAATTCCAAAGGACGAGTTGCACGTGTTCTCACGGTGTTGAATGGCAATCTAACTTGTTTAGACTGGAAACATATGTCACAATTTGAGTCAAGAGCTTTAACATCTTCTTCTCTTATCTTCATTCCTTCAGATAGACTAACCAGTTTAGATAAGTTTGCAAGTCCAAGGTGTCCTAACCTTCGATGCCAAATCAATACTTCATTATCTTTTTCCGTTGCTAATGAGCTTGATTCCCCTTTGCTTTGAGTCAAATTAACAATAAAAATTCCACTTTCGTTTTTATGACCCTCAAGAACTTTTTCACCACATTTAGTTATTTCTACTCTATTGTTTGAAAACAAAACTTCACCACCAGCTTTAGTTATGGCATTCACAGATAAGAGATTTTTACTTAAGTCAGGAACATACAAAACATTATTTAGATTACATTCTTTAGCTTCAAACACTCCCATTTTACATGCATCCATTGTTTCAGAACTTTTGGCAACTTGAATGCCTACCGAGACTTTCTTAAAATTTTTCAATATTCCCTCACTGTTTGTTAAATGTGATGTGGATCCAGAGTCGACAACCCATTCACTTTTTAAATTTTCCACATGAGATAAATTATCTTTAGTTTCATACATGTTATTACTTAAGAATGATACACTGTTGCTTTTAGCTTTCTTAAAGTAGCAGTCTTTATCTGTATGGTTGTTTTTCTTACAAATTGTGCAGATTTGAAATGGTTTGTTTACAGGTTTTTTACTTTTACAATTGTTAGCAAAATGTCCTATTTTATTACATTTAAAACACCTCTGTTCACCTTTGAAACCTCCTTGGTTCATATTACTTCTACTATTTTCAGAATTATATTTACTTGCATTCTTACAGAAACGAGCAATGTGTCCTTTACTTTTACATAGAAAACAAATTTTCTCATTTAAACTCACTTTAAAAGCTAAAGGTGATTCTGTCAAATTGGCATTACTCTCATTTCTTGATTCCTCTATAAGAAGCCTAGCAGTCAAATTTGTTAGTGTTTTTTCTGAACATTGCATTGACTCCCATGCACTGATAAAATATTTATACTTTTCTGGCAAGGTAACTAAAATTTTTGAAATTATCATACTCTCATCTATATCTTGGTTCAATGATTTTAGTCTATGTGACAAGTTTTCAATTTTGCTTACATGGTGAGACATGTCTGCATTTGCATCATATTTTAAATTAAAAAACCTTTGTAAAAGTGCATACTTTTGTTGGTCTGAGTCCCTCTCATAAATCATACTTAGTTTTTCAAACATTTCACAGGAGTTTTTACAGCTTAAAATATGAAGCATTGGACCCTTTTCAATGGTTGTAATAATAAACTTTTGAGCTTTTGCATCCCTTTTTAACCAATCATCCTTTTTCTTTTCATCTTGTATATTCTCCAATTTATCTTTCCCGGTCACGATACCAAAAAGATCATAAGATTTTAGAATAATTAATAATTGAAACTTCCATAAATGAAAATTACTATTGTCTTTTAATTTTTCTATATCACATGTTTCAGAACTCATTGTTTTACTTTTTACTTTTTACAATCAACAAAAAACAAATACTTCTATGATAACTGTAAACATAAATGTCAAAAAACAGTTTTTATTAGTTTTCCTTTTTACTTTTAACAACAAAACACATCAAGGTTTTTACTGCAACTGCTTGCATCCTAAATTTTAGTATTTTACTATGATTGATAATCTGGGCCCATAACCCGTAGAGTTTTACTTTTACTATTAATTAATGAAGTTGCCCTATTATATGGAAGTAAATTAATAAATATATATATATTGTTACCTCTTTTTATTAACACACTTATCCTCCTATTTACATCTTTAAAAGAAAACACAATTTTAGTTTTACTTTTCTTTACTTTTTATAAGAAACTTGTTCAACATTTTTTATTTGTTTATTTCTTCCTATACAAAACAAAAAAATAACCATCTGCTTAAATTATCAAACTGTCAAATTCATACAGACCACAGAATAAAATGAAAAATTATATTCCTCAACAGAAAAAAGTACCGGAGCTATGGCACACCGGGTGGCTGGGGGGGTATGGAATACCCTCCAGCAGGATGGGGGGTCCGAGGGACCTCCCCTGGAACATTTGTATAAATTGCAATTAAAATTGGTACTTTTTTACGTTTATGACAACTGTATAATGCTTAGGCCTTGTATACTTTCGCACCTTCTGTTACGGTGCGCATAGCTATGTAAAGGAAAATAGGACTGTAAAGTTGACTTAGAACAAATTTAGACCAAATTAGGAAAGAATTGTACACTTTATCAAAAATCGTTTACTGAACAGTATTAAAAGATGACGTGGCCAGAAAAGACGGTCCGGAGCCGCACCGGTGAATTGAGATGTACCGAACCTGCGCTCCGGTATGCTCCGGCTGAAATTAACCCCTGTTTGAGTCATATTATGATCAGGAGAAGGTACTAAATGAAATTATTATAATGATTTCAATGTTAATTAAATTGGGGGCAGGTTAGGGTAAGGCCTAGCTATATATGTATTTACTGAGGCGATATCGCAGAGGTAAAGCGCTTGCCCGAAATATTGTTAAATCTCTCTGGTTCAATCCCAGTGGTGGACGACTCCCAGTCCCAGTACTAACTTACTTCTTCCATCAAGAGCGGTCAGCTCTGGCTGGCCTATGTGACTATTGCCTCTAAGGTACCTTGCAGTCATCACACAGGCTTATTGGCTTGGCAGTTAAGGTTTTCGTTTATAAAAAATAAGTTTTATAGCCTATATATATAAAACTTAAGATAGGCATGTATAATTTAGCAAAAAAAATGGGTATGCCATCATTTTTTCAATCAGCGCAAAATTATTACTTATTTTTTAAATAATTTTTTTAAAGTTGATAACAATAACTTTTGGGAAAACATAAAATTAACATTTAAACTAGACCTAGCCTACCTATTTATTTCAATTCACACATATCTCTACAATTATAGTGTGATTCTCTTTTGAGTACAAGATCTACTAAATGTCATCGGTAGCCTACTTTTCCTTGGATAATATTCATGATAATAATGTACCAGTAAATTTTTGTTGGTAGCCTATTTACATTAGTATATTGCGTTTTAGAAACTTAATGTCATTTATTATTATTGGTTTAGGAAGAATAAGTGTAATAATGGTAAACAGTTTTTTTAAGAATAACCTAGCTATAAATAGACTTCTTAACTTCGGAAATTTATGAATCACAACTGTACTCTGTTTACATTGTGTCTGCATTTCCAACAACAGCAATCGATTAATTGACAGCATTCTACGAGATCATCGATCAGCCTTGTTGTTTGACTAAAATTATTTGACATAATAAAATGAAGGGTTGAATAGTTTTGGGCACTGCTACATTACCTCTTAGTTAGGCCTGCCATATTTTCAAGCGGTCAATCCGGGACAACTAACCAAGGATGCTCCAGTGTGTGACACACCGGGGGGTTTGGGGGGCATGGAAGGTGAGCCTCCCCCAGAAATTTTTGGAAATTTTAGAGGAAAAGGGTTAATTATAGTTAATTTTTGCAGCAAAAATTAACTTCAAGCAGGCCTCTTTTGTGTCCAGATTATTGAGTCAAACTAATAAGTTTTTAGGTAGGCCTAAATATAGGTAGGCTACTGAGGTAAAATTTACTTTTGAACAAACTTATAATCTGGTAAAAATTTATAAAAGTTTTAGAGTAAAATTGTGAATTTTAATGATTTGAAAAAAATTATTGTTATTTTTTGTGTTGTGACAATGCAATTTTTACCATGGTAAAGTGTGATAATAATTCATTACATAAAAAAAATTACAATTAATTTATTTTACTTCAGTGAGAAATACCAATGTTTTTTATGCGAATGAAATACTACTTAAAAACAAAAGTACATATATTATATAAGAATTTTTTCTTCTTTCTTCGTTTGCCGCAGCAAACTTGTTAAACTACAGGTTTAGTTCATTATTTAATAACATATTACGCAATTTAAAAACTGACTGGGACATCAGGAAAACTGGCCGGGACAAGAGCAAAATACCGGGACTGTCCCAGTCAAACCGGGACGTATGGCAGCCCTACTGTTAGTTTAATAAGATATTTAGGAGATATATCAGCCTTATCAAATCTTACTCCATTTAATAGGCTATGAAACTATCCCCAATAGTGCATTTTAACCCAGATATCAAGCAATAAAATTAAGCAAAGTGTATCATATTAAACCTTTGACATAATATTGAAAAAGGGTGTTTTGTAAGTTCAGGCCGTACATAAATAAAGTATTCGATGTTGATTCCCTGTTATAATATAAATTGATGTTGTTTTGTTTTAGGAACATACCTTACTTAAACTTAGTAAATTCCGAATAACGACATGTTTTGATGGCCACCTTCTGCAAGTAAATGGAAGCACCAGATTCAACATTTAATTTCATTGGCACCAGCACTCACATCAACATACTATTACGGTAGGTCCATTGATCAATTGCTACTAATTTAGTTCTCTTATGAATTTAAACTTTGCTCCTACACAGTGGAAGAAGGTGCAAGGTTTCATTTTTCTCATTAGACATGTTTAGCCTGACTTACGGCATTGTTGCCGTAGGGAAACAATGCAATTTTTTGAAACTATCAAAAGTACAACAGAGAAAACACACATCTAAGGAAAAAATAAAACTGTTTTAACTGGTTATTTTAAAGAAAAACATGACTCAGACAAAATATTTGTGCACCACTGGTGGCCACGGTGTGTCTTAATTAACTTAAACTACAAACATTTAGTGAAGATAACTCAGCAAAACTCTGAATGAACTTTAGAAAGGCATAAAATAAAGTAGAGACACCTCATGTTGTTACATATCGGTGTTGATTCAAAGTGCATGGTTATGGTATATGATCCCATTCGCTCCTTGGTACTGTGAAAAGTACAACAGTGGCAGTTGCCGCGCAACCATGACAGCTACTGACCTCATGTGTATAGGCCCTAAATTGTAGATTGGGTTTTTGCTAAATGTTGCTGTTATGTATTTTTAATTATTTTTATTCTTGTTTTTTGCTATTATTTTTTCCCAGGGTCCAAACCCTGAGAAATTTTCAAAGACACTGCCGAGAACTCATAAGTTTAGGCAATTTATAGTCATAACTACATACTGTTGGACCCCAGATATCTGATCTGATTTAAACTTATCCATAGGCATGTGCAGACCTCCAATATTCGGAGTGCCAGCAAGTTGGATTTGACAAAATACCCTAACACAATGAAGCATTCTTGGCAAATTTGACCTATAAAATGTAAGTATATCATATTTTTATGACTTTAAAACTAAATAATATTATTTGTAAATAGATTTATATGAGCCGATGCTTTAAAGCGGCGTTTTTGTAACCAGTACCTAAAAATAATGGGTTTTTACTGACCGAAATACAGTACAGGCCTACATAGCCTATATTTAAATTTGCAAAATAATAGATTCTCAAAGGTCTGTAATGTAATGCTAAGTAACAGAAATTAAAATCAATCAGTAAAAATTCATTGTTTTGTTTCCTATTCTGAAAAAACATATAAAATTTGGAAAAGCGATTAAGGGTAGCAAGAACTCACTGGGTAGCTATGACCTGTTCTTCTGTCTACTCTTCTTGCTTGTAGAAGTACAAGGAGCACCCAACCATTCATCCGACTTTAACCTCCCGTGTTTGAATATGACAGTGGCATACATATAGGATTAATTTTTGAGATGGGTCCATCTCAAAAATAGGGTCCGAGTAAACTGAACCGGGGTTTAGGAGGGTATATCAAACCTCGGAGGGTATAGCTGGGTATCCCAGAAAATTTGGATATTTTGAAGCGAAACGGGTCGTTTTAGACAATCTTAGTAGTTTAATTTTAACTTCAAGCAGATGTTCAATGCGCCGAGAATGTTGAGTCAAACTAAAGTGTTTGAATATCTGTAATAAAAATTATAAATTTTCAAACGGACCTATTATTTGGCGGGGCAAATAGTAAAAAGTTTGATGCAAAATGCATCCATTTTTGTTTAAGTTTACTTATTCAAACTACCACAGATGAAGAACTATACAGATTGGCAACCCAATGCACTTTGGCGTGCCCGTTTTTTCTCGCGGCGTCGAGTTTGTTAGGTCGTTTTGCCGCACATATTGCATTGGTATCAAGTATGATTTCGTCAATATCAAATCTTCAGGTCCCAAAGAACAAATATAGCCATTAATAACTTTGATACCAATGCGATATGTGCGGCAAAACGACCTAACAAACTTGACGCCGCGCGAAAAAACGGGCACGCAAAAGTGCATTAGGTTGCCAATCTGTATATTCTTCATCTGTGGAACTACTAATGTAATTACTGTTGATCAACTGTTCTTTATTTCAGCCAGTGTTTAACATCTTGTCGTAAGTTTATAGATTACATGTATGGTTAGCCTTTGAAGTTTAAGGACGTTATTTTCTTTTAATATGGCTAAAGGCTAGCAGGGTGACTGAAAACAAAATAACTTGCCTTCATTTTGTTTAAAATGACCTTGTGGTCATGGCATACAATCAGGTGCGGTGAGTTTTTTAAAAGTTGTAATGTTGCAAGGAAGTACAGATTCAACAACTGATTGTGATCTGCTATAAGCCGAAGCCGATGCCCAATGCCTATACTGGCCACACTACTATATTGGTGATGATGATAACTTAACTTGGCATATCGGCTACATCGGTCACTGTATACGCACATATCGACTTGAAATCAAGATCCCTCATGTAGGGAGATCAGGTGAAAAATATTAAGTAACTTATAAGATTTTATAACAAAATGTTTACATGCGGGAGGACAGATGTCCGGTATTCTGCCTGCCACAGATATGACCTTAGGCACGAGTTATTAAAATAATTCTCTCCACATAAAACAGGCGTAAGGCTACGGTACTTGACGATTACACCGAACAGAAAGTGAAGTTAAATGTGTACTATGTCAATAGAAGGCTTAAGGTTAGGCATGCCATGGCACTGATGGCATGCCTGCTGCGCACGCCTAACGGCTGATCCCTGTTAGGATTTTTTTAAATATGAATTACAGTAGAGTCCCACAAACCCGGACTAATGTGAACCGAACGGTGTCCGGGTTTGTGAAATTTCCGAGTTATCGAAAAATGAATAAAAATAAGAAAAAATAAGAATAGTTTCTGTTATTTCTATACGAAATCATTTATTTATTGCATAGTAAAAAATACAAAAACTACATTAAAAGTTACAAAAAAATAACTGAAAGAAAAACCAAAACTGTTTTATATGTGTCACACCTGCTCTGGCCTTTAATCTCAGTGCACTTTATTGCTCTGGTAGGCTTTCCGAGCTATCCAGAATTCCGGGTTTGCGGGACTCTACTATATCTGCAAATTTTAGAAGGCCTAAAACGCTCTTTCAAAATTTGATTTGAAATAAACTTTGATTTCGTCATTACTCTAGGTATACCGAGTTTTGCTCTAGGATAAAATATAGACAACCTAAATATATCAATCAGTTGTTTTGATTAAAAATGGCCATAACGATAACATGGGTACTTTGACGGGCTGTAGGATGGAAACTGGATTTCCCCCCATCTTGTGGCCAGCTTCAATCGATTTCTCATGGCCGCAAAATCTATATAAAATTAAAAAAGTATTTTGTCCTTGGATGAAAAAAGTATTTTGCCCTTGGATGAAAAAAGTATTTTGCCCGTACTAACAGAGCATAGTAATAAATGTTTTTTTTTCAATAGTATATTTTGCATCAAGGGCATAAACTGAGGTTTTGCAGGCTCGAGATTGTATTTCAAATTTAAGATGAAATCGAGAATTTGAAACAATCAAGAGCTGCAAAACACTTTTGGCCGAGGTGCGAACCACATTTTTCACCACACTACACAATGAAATATACCCTAAACAACATTAAAAATCTGATTTTTATTTGGCATACTTGAAAACAAAACTTTGAGTTTAATAGCAATGAACTTCTTTGGCATGGTTTAAACAAACAGCTACGAAAATCATATGATCGCAACTATTCTGTCTTTGTAACCTATTGAATGCTGTATGACAGCACGAGATGCCATATCTGTGTGTGTGCTGTGTCTTGTATGCGCGAGATGTTCGCGTTCTTTGAAGCAAATATACGATCAGCTGACTTTCGGCCCTAGGGACGAAAGTTTTCGATCCTCTGGCGGAAAAGAGTTAGTTTCAGCCACCAAAAGATGTTTGTAAAACCAGTGATTACATAGTAGTGTGTTGAAAATTTTTTTTATTTTTGGAAAATTCTTTACTTGTAGTTATTATTTTTTATTTCTTTGTACCTGTATGTGAGATTATATTTGGAGCCAAATAATAAACTGGATATAGAAAAAAGAGCTATTTACAATTTTAATTTAAACCATATAGATAGGCTGATATATTTTATTGTAAAAATATTGAAGTTGTTAGTTGTTATGAATTAAACTAAAATAATGAATGTGTATATGAACTAACCACAAATTAAGTACGTACTTCCCGATAGGTGAGTTTCATTTATCCCCCACCATTTGTTGTTTACCGCTCCAAGGTTGGTTACGTCCACTTTGATTCATATCACAATATAGTTCACCAAGCTGATGGCATGTCAAGTTCTCCAAATTACTTAGGACACATCATATTTTACATCGTTTGTTTTTGAGCTTGAAGAGAAAATCCTATATGATGCATAAATTCCATGTCCTTTTTAATGTCTTTATTAATGATATGAGGAGCCAAGTCCTGAATAATTTTGTATGTATAAAATTACACAATTAATTATAATATTTTATATTTTTTATTGTTACATTTTTATAATCTACTATATATTTGTCAAATACCACTGACCTATCATCGCACAGCCCAAACTATACGACCTAGGACCTTGAAATTTTGCGTGGATGTTGCGAGGGCGAAGGCATCCGCTAAGAACGGATTTTTCTAAATTCAAAGTTTTAAGGGGTTTTCAGCGAGGTCAAAGTTTTCAATTTTTTCCATATAAAAGTATGTTGGGCCATTTTTTGTTTACATTTTCAATGTTCATTCAATCAGTCAGCTGGTAGTTAGCTTTACAAATGTAGGTATGACGATATTACAGCTGCTAACAATTTAATTTCTTTCATAATGGTTTTGGTTTTTATAGTTTTTTGTTGATTTATTTTAAGTATATAATTATGTATTGTATAAAAGTTACATTTCGTTTAGTTTAAGTATCTCATCTGTTTAAGAATAAAATCTGTATATGAGACACCCAGCGACCAAATAAAAATATTAATAATATTATTCTTTCTCGCTGATGGCACCATCTTTATCTTGGCAGCTGGAGTTATCGTTTTTCTTTCCTATACCGTACATTTGTCAAATACAACTGACCTATCATCGTACAGCCCGAACTATTGGACTTCGAACTTTAAAAATTTGCACGGACGTTCCTTTTATGGTGAAGGTATCCGCTAAGTAAGTTATATATTTCCAAAATTCAAAGTTGTAAGTTGGTGGAGAAGAGGCTTTAAAACGTTCCCATATATAAATGTGATTGTCGATCTTTTGTTTACATTTCCAATTTCATTCAAGCAAGCAGAGGGTAATTAGTTGTTACGGATACGTTGTTAAGGCTGTTTAATAATTTAATTCTTTCATCATGGTTGTCTGGTTGATTTTTTAAGGTTATACGTACTGTATAAAAATTACCTTTTTTTAGTTTATATTTAATCCATAAATTAGTTTTTCTACCTTATCTATTTAATCATGAACAAACTATGAGGTGCCATCTTCATTTAGGCAGCGGGAGTTATAGTTTTTTCTCTCATGGCGTCCTCAATGTATTACAATCATGCCCTAAAACAATTTGGCGAATTCCTTTCTCATCTATTGATGTATAAACATCCGATTCGATGGTGTGTGTCCCGGCTTTGCACGGAAAAAATAAGTGCTGCAATCTGTGGTTAACCTTTAAAATTATTAATAACCGCCTATATATTACGTTGTAAACTAAGTGAAGCAAGTTTGAAACACTGCCGACTGATAGTGCTACTGTTTCGAACTTTCATCGCTTTATCGTACTTAATTGATACTCTTTTTGTTAATTCTGAGACGTATTGGCAAATATTCGACCAATTACCGTAAAATTGACACTTTAACGTTAAAATCGGTCCAGCCGTTCTCGAGTTATGACTTTGAAAAGAAACCTGACATTATCCACTGTGATTTCCCACAGTGTGACATAAATGTTTTTAAGACCTACACAATGCCATAACAGCGTTATATTTATATAAATAGACCTATTTATTTAAACAGCTATTCATATAAACACATTACATATTCTTTGATAAAACTCTTTTTTAATTCAGGCCCTTCAGATTCGAGCTATCAAGGTTGAACTATAATTTTTATCGTGAGCGAAGCCACAAGAACTGTTAGTATAATAATATTTTGAAAATTTTAATTCTTTTTATATTTCTCCAGAAACATATGTTTATAGGAATTGTTTCATCCTTTCATTTGTGTATAATGTGTTGCAAATATTTGAATGTTTTTCACTAATTTCATAAGGTCTATTTTCAATTTACAATATTTTATATTAATACACTTTTGTTCTTTCAGAAAGATATTCTCTTCAACTGCCAATGTGCATTGAACTTCAACCATTGGGTTCTGGTCGTGGGTGTCTCTCTGGTCTGTGCTGCAATTATGTTCAAATTGTCATCACACATGCTGTATTCGTTGCGGATCAAATATTTTTTATCATTTATGTTTTTGATATTGTTGTATGTTGATGTTTTACATTATATATTAAAATATAAAATTGCATTATTTTACTCATTTTTACTCCACCAAATTTGTTATATATTTCTTAACAAGATTAAACAGAGGAATTTGCATATTTGAGACCTTTGGCTTGGTATAAAGTGCAAGATTTATTGAACACTTCATATGGTCGAGCATATGCCAACCAATTTCATTAAAAAAGTATTGAACGGGACTTTTCTCTTTAGTATGTTGAAATCAGCTGTATAATTTACTTGATATATAAATTTTTTTTTTTTTGACCAACATTTATTTACAATCTGTTACATACGTTTAATAATGAACAATAAGTAAATATTCTGACATTTCTTTTCACCATAATAAGTCCTGTTGCCCTGCGGCACAAACAGACTGCGATGACAATGCACGATTATAATTTAATCAAACCTTGAAGGTAAGTCCAGGACGTTATTCCTTGAAAGTCTGTAGACATTCTCGCTATTGTCCAACAAGTTCACCGCAAGGAAATTAACATGCTCTTCTAATTTATTTAAATATTTCGAACTAAATTTGGATATTTCATCTTTTACTTTTGGGATATATAAAATAAAACTAAAAAAGGATTTATAGCAAATATTATTTTTCTGAAATAAACAATGGTTATTAAAGAACGGTTTTGCAGGTGACAAACACATAACAAAAACAGATGATTTTTTGTAGAGTAATGAAAACAATTTTTGTTTTATATCTGAGGCCCTTTTCTCATTACGCGATTTTTGACTTCCAGTTGAATCGGGTTTTTTTTAAAACGGCGTAAGTCCAATTTTTTTTTATTTTCAGTTTTTGGTGGTTTTGTCCTCTTTAACTAGATACATCGATTTGCTTTGAAAGGGCTTACCTATAATGAATGGTTATGGATGAAATCAGCATAGCATTTCTGTGATTTGTTTTAAAAGTGCGTATGTCAACAAAGCGTTATATGGCCCTTTTGAAAATAAACAGTTTTTTCTTGTTTTCCGAAAGTTTACTTTTTAGGACTTTTTAGGACTTCGGTTAAAAAAAAAACCGATTCAGTTACTTTACGTAAGTTTTTTTTCAGAATGTATTTCAGTTAAAATTATTGTGAAATAGACATTGTTTCCAACTTTGTAAAATGTGTTATAATGGCAATACAATGAATTTGAATTTATTTGTGGCATGGCAGAATGATCATCCGACACTAAGTCGAAGAGTGTGAAATTACCCATTTGATCATGTATGTTCCACTACTAAAATGAATCCAGAAAGTTTCAATCCGGTATCAGACAAACCAATGGTATTATCAGACTGCTGCTGGTTGTCGCATCAACAGTCATTTTCATATAATATGAAAGGCGTAATATATTTCTTGGCTTCACTGAAACTCATTTTCTGTGAGGACAAAATAAATTGCATTTTGTGAAAACCATTTTGTTTCTTTACACTTCTTCCATTTCACTTTAAATACATCTTAAATAATTTACCATAACCTATGTTAAGAACCATTCTAAACATTTGAGGTCAGATCTACAACTATCCTTCAAGTAGCTTTTGTTATGAGGTAAAACATTTGAACACTTTTAACATTCAAAAATATTTTTTATTTGTAACTGTATGAATGTTCTTTTGTTTCCTTTGAGTCTTAAAAATGATAGGTTTAATGTCACCACCATGGTACATTGCGAATACGTTCGTCCTCATACGCGACATCGGAGCGTACTCCTAGTTTAGCTAAGGCTTTTGATTCTGTTGACAGAGAAATCCTAATACGTAGACTGGAAATAAGTGGAGTACGGGGAGTTGCTCTTGATTGGTTTAGGAGTTACCTGTGTGAGCGTTTCCAAATAGTGTCAATTCTTGGTCAATCCAGTGCTCCTCTTCGGATTGATTATGGAGTTTTACAAGGTAGCACATTGGGGCCTCTTCTTTTCCTTCTTTATATAAATAATTTGGGTAGGGTTAATTTGGAACAGGGACGGGTTTTTCTTTATGCTGACGACTCAGCTTTACTTTTTGAAGGCGACAGCTGGGAGGAAGCGTACCGTTTGGCGGAGCGGGGCCTATCCTCTGTCAAGCGGTGGTTTGATCAAAGCCGGCTCTCTGTAAATATTTCAAAAACAAAGTATATGCCTACTTCTCTGAGAGCCGACCACGATCCAGTTAACCTGTATCTACGTTTACATACAATGTGGGAGTGACAGGGCGAATGAATGTAAAACGTGTGAGTGTATTGAAAGCGTGGCCGAATATAAATATCTCGGTGTTATCTTCGATAATCGTCTGAAGTGGGCTGGACATATTACATTTTTAAGAAATAAGCTGCGTAAATTTATTTTTATTTTTTGGAATATAAATAATGTCCTTGCTCCAGATCTGATTAAAATTGTATATTTTGCTTATATTCAGTCTTTGTTACAGTACGGAATTTTAGCTTGGGGCAGTTGTTTTCTAAGTATTTTAACGCCATTGGAAATTACCCAAAAATCTATCATAAAAGCGGCATTGAAAAAAAATCGACGATATCCTTCAAACCTTTTATTTGATGAATTTAAAGTACTCAGTATCCGCCAACTTTTTATGAAAACATTAGTTTTATACATCCGCAGTAATCTGAATTCTTTGTTTCGTCGTCCTGTTCATACGTATTCTACAAGATCTGCTATCAATACCGGTATTGTTGCCCCTCGATTGAATAAAACAATAAATACTACCTCATCTTTTTATGTAGCTAATTTAGTATTTCCTCGACTTCCGAATCATATTAAATATCCTCTACCCTGTAGCAACCGCACTTATAAAAAAATTGTTGACAAATGGCTATTGGAGATAGGGCGAGATCAAATTAAGACTTTCTTTACTTCCCCGTATACCTAGGGTCAAGGTCACAGAGCGATTGGGTGTGTGTGTGAGAGTGCGTGTGTGGGTGAGTGAGGGTCCGTCCGTCCGTCGAGCGCGTGTTCCTGAGAATGTGAGGATGACTGGACCGAGATTCTCGGTTATTGCAATGGCGTTTTTACTTTTATATTACTGTTGTACTCCAGAACTTCCGTCCTAAATGTAAACTATTGTCCCAGTTGTATTTGCGTGCATATTTTGTTTCTGTTTAAATTTATATTTGTACTTTTATGTTATTTAATTAAAACTTAATATTCTTCACTTTTTTACTAATAATAATTCCTCTAAAGTGGCTGATTTTTGACTCGTTCCCCACCCACAGGCTTTGACCCATGTGGGGAACTAATTCCTACTGATAATTTATGTTATGTGAACAGTATATTGTAATGTTGTTAAAAAGGAATAAACGAATTTCATTTCATTTCAATATGCAAAATTATTATAACTTGTTTTTATATCAGTAAATAAATAGTATGTAAGTTCAATTCCGGGGTTAACATTTTCAATCCCGGAATTGAAAATATCGACCGTGATTGGATTCTCTACACTCGATAAGAAGAGCACTTTTTAAATCCACTTAAAATTTGCTTGATATAACACAGTCATTTGATTATAAAAATCCCTAGATCACAAGACTGTGTTCCGAATCCCCTAAAGAGTCTTCTCATCAAGGTTCTACTAAAATAAAATTGTTTAAATTACCTCTTTCTTAGGTGCGCAAACATTGTATGTTTGTTTGTGGCCGACTTTTCGTTTCTGTTCGTTCCAACCGAAGGGCACGAAGTGTGTCTGCTTGGGCTCAGTGGCCAGCTTTATTGTTGTGCGTGAGGGTCGAGACAGGGACCGGGCAGTGCGGGGGCGAGAGGACGCTTTTGACGGAGCCGGACCCTCCTGCAGTGATAGTTGACCGACTTTCTTCAGAAGTTCTTCTTCGCTCGGTGGCAAATGTCTAATAGGGAAAGACAATATAAAATAAATATCATAATCTACTTATACCCCCATCATATAACAAACCTCTCATTACTATTATTTCTTAATTGTTTGGTTATTAGATGATGGTTGTTGCTTGTTTGTATGTAAATGCAAATTCCATTGACTGACTGACTGGTTGACTGATCACAGTTTCTCAAAATCTCTAAGGGCTTAAAGTTATTTTCCCTCAAAAGCCAAAAAGTCTAAAAAGTGTACAAATACATTAGTACTTTTTGTGTGCATAATTTATTCTTTATTCACAAAATCAGCCATTGTAACTCGATGCTCTTCATTACAAACATCAAGGTTACAATGAATTAAAACCAGTTCATTCATTAAAAATATTATGGAAGAATCCTGATTAAATGTTATAATAATTTTATTTGAGACTATTGAATGTACTATGTGTCTACATAAGGGGTTTCAACCCTTATAACATGAAGTAGAAGGATAGATACTGGTTGGTATTTTGATTTCATTTATTTGTAAGCAAGGCCATGGGTAACAGCTTGTAAAGAATACAGTTTCCAATCCAAGGTTTAGTACAGCAGTTTTCTAGTAAACAATTCCAAATTCCATTTCTCTTAAAAAAATTAAAATGTAACAAAATAAAGTTACGAATAGAAAGGTCGATCATTACCTTGCGTCTGGTTCGTCACCGGTCCACTCTGGAGTCTGGACTGCTGCTTCTCTGGCGTCTTTTACTGCCGAAGACCCTTGTACTTTGCTCAGGTGTTGTTTGTACTGTTCCCGTAATTCTTTATGTTTTTGCCTATGAAATATAAAAGTTCATCATCAATACATCACAACACACTTCCTCATCAACTGAAACATTGGTATTGTTGTAATCGACAATCAGGTACTCTTTAGCTTCCCACGGTTCTCAATCTTGTATTCTTTAGGCGGCCCTTTTTTAGCCCTGAGCCTTAAATATTTTACCTATGGAAATTTGATTTTATTGATTTAGTTTTGCGAATTCAAGGTACTAAAGTGAGTAGTATTTAGTCATATATGCTCGGTTCCATGTTTACTATTCAGTACAAGCCTTTAGAGATTTTTCTATTACCACTGCTGAGATTGTAATCTGAGTTCATTTGTTAATTAACCCAGTACTTTAATTCTTGTTGAACACTTTTACTTGGAATGGTGGGCCTACCCAGGTAGTTATTTTAAGCCAAGTATGAATGAGAGATGTATGTAGAATGACTGTGGCGTGATCTTGTAGTGTAAAGCTGACAGGTTCTTTAGACATGTTAATTTATGTTTAGCTACTATTCAGTTGTAGCTACTATCAAGTTAGCCCTTTAGCTAACTTAATAGTAGCTACAACTGAACCCCCACTGCAGAACTGAATACTAAGTAAATTTTAAATATGTAAATACATATTTTAACACAATGTGAAAGCCTAGAATGATGTCCATCAGCACATGTCCTTTAAATAAGCGACCTAAAGTATGTTCTCCATAAGAATAACACAGGACGTCAGTACGCTTGCTTGTTTGCTGACGGGGGAATGTAAAAATGGGTAGGTTTTTACCCCATAATCTGGTACTTAAATCTCAATAGAAGAAGAAGCCGCTCACCAGGTTTTATTTACATGTACTAAGAAATACATTTTAAATGAATGTTGAGAGATACATTTATTTATCTATAAGCTTATTTATATAGGGCTGATATTGTAAATAAATCATGGTGTCTGTATGTCTGCTGTTGCAAGAAATCGTTAAAACTACTGAAGCGACGCCTCTGCTCTTGTCCCCGCCCCTCCCAATGGTCTGATCAAGGTTGCTTCCTATCTTGTCGTTATAATTGCCACATTATACATGTTTATGCAAAAGCTACCATTTCGAGTGCCGGTTTACAAATACTTACACCTATTTTTGTTTTTGGCATCTGGAGGGCCCTAACAAAGGGATTTTGGTCTCCGGCTTACGTAGAGACCTATGGTAATAGCTTCTTCCTTATAGGATAAAAATGCTAAAATTAAACCTTACTTGTGAGGGGGTTGTGGTCCACCATCACTGTCATTTCCATTGCTGACTTCACAATCACATGGATCATCTCTCAATTGATACTCCCAATAATGGGTGGCCTGGTTTGATAAAAGCCGTGACTTCCTAAACATGTACATATTTAGTTGATTAATTTAATCTTACAATTTCTCATCAAACACATATTTGTTGAGAAAGAGACAAAGGGTATTCAATGTATAAGTTAATAAGTTAGTCAAGAGATAAACTGTAAAATACAAAGGGTAGGCCTATACCTATAGGAAGTGGCATGGGCCTAATTGTGGCAGCACTATGGGCATACGAAACAGGTCCTAGGAGGATATATAATATCCCCAAGCCCATAACTTGGTCGAATTCCGTTATCTGCCCACAACTGAAAAACTTTCCCATTTGCTGTATACGTTTTATGGCTGAGATTTTTAATTACTGGATAGTTTGCCAAGCATATCGGAATCATTTATGAATAATTTGGTCGGTATTATTGTAGCTCACTTGCCTATGGTGACAAACATAACGGTAACATCGAGGACGCATCGCCACACTGGCCACTGGTTGGGTTGGGTTAGGTTAGGTCAGATTAATTTATTCTGTAAAATAAAGTATTAAAAATTAGATTAGATCTGATCCCAATCTAACCTAATTCAACCTAACCTAAACTGTCCTCTTGTGCTGCCGCTACGACAGGTAGCGGTGACATGAGATAAGACAACTGCTAATAAGATAACTCTCGGGTGTAAAATAAGGCCAAGTATGAATAAAATTTATTTCTATAATTAGTCTTTTACATCTCCAATCACCTCTGCACATCCTATTTATTTGTTATATTACTGCCAAATGTTGTATTACTTTGTCATATTGGAAATATACAGTTGTGGGCAGATAACGGAATTTGACCCATAACTAATATCGTTTTCTTTAAAAAAGTTTTACTACGTTAGGCCTAAGACAAGTATTGTATTTATCTGGGATTTTTTCCAAGGCCAGGGTAAAATATGACCAAAATTTAATTGGATTCTGATGTTTCTTGTAGAGGATTTTTACTACCATCAGGGTGTTTTTTTTATCTTTATCATTAGAATCACATTAAATTATTATGACAAGAATATAATAGCCATATTTAAATTAATTCAAAGCATTATCATTCTAAAATTTACTGTGCAAAAGTAGGCTACTATGTTCAGGTTTATCAAAATAAAGTGTACCGTAACTGTATTTTTATTTAAAATATAGCCTAAGTTGTGTTGTTTTATAAGATTTTTAAAATCTGTCCCATGCGTAACGTGATACACAGGACAATGGGCCTAGGTAAAAAGACTGATAACTGCAGATGAACAAAGTTAATATGGATTTTACCATCTTTAACATTCTTTAGAATGTACTTAGAATAGGCTACATTACCTTATGTTTATTATAAATATACCTATAAAATAAAAAAACATTTTTCTATGAAAAATGTGCAGTGTGACCATTATTTTATCACACTCTCCAAAAAATGTTATAAACAACTATCTTTTTTTAATTAAAATAAATTAATTAATTTAATAATGATAACTAAATAATTAATCAGGTCACTTTCCCCAGCATTTTCACTGAATCCCCTGCATTATGATCACATTTTTATAAATAACTGATTTACATTACAGAAAAATCAATTTTTCTTCCAGTGAATAGAATTTGCAAGATAAAATAAACTTCACTTGTATGAAGAAAAAAACATTAATAAACATTTTTTTTTAATGCGAAGGCCTATAGTATCTGAATGTCCTGTGCGCCACATATAGAACCGAACCGCCCGTTATATATTTCTTTAATTTATTTGAGAAATCCCTTTAAAACCTATTTTCTGATATGATCATTCTAAAACTAAAAAATACACTTAATCTCCAGGTCACTTCAAAAAAACAAAAAAATAAAACTACAAAAATTGATAGTCAAAATGGTCAGTTATTTTTATGGCAAATTAGATTTGCTTTTTTTATTATTATAACTGTGATTATTTTTCTGACATTTTTTTGTTTGTTTTTATTATTATTTTATAAAACGAACTATCATGGGCCCTATGTATTATTTTATTGATACTTTTGTCATATAAATATGTTATTAGCATTCCCTATATTATCATTTACTAATTGGATTTGTCAATTTTTATAATCTGTACAAACATATCCGGTTATTTGTTTTTTTCTTATCTTCCTGATAAGATGACTTCCAAAACAAATCCTGAACTGCAGAATGGTAAACAATGTTGCCTTAGTTTCTGTGATGGCAACTAAGATAGTGCTCTAGATTCACCCCCAGCTGATATATCTCACAGGAAATGTTGTCTTTGCCACGAGTAACTGGTTACTCGTGACGCACACAGGTTATAACTAGTCACAATGACCCCGTACTTGAGACACACTGGAATAAAGATCGGGGTATAATCTGACCACAATGAACGTGCTAATTAATTTAATTACAGTGCACGTATATGTTATAGTACATGTAATTCATTTAAAAGTGATTACATTTAAAGGTCATGTAACTAAAGAAATACCCCCGTTGCAGCAGACCTGCATACTCAGCGAATTTCAGATGCAACACAACAAATGGTATTTCAATCCAACTTAGCGAGATTTTACATGTTTTGTAATCTCCATTAGAATAACATGGGGAATGATTATGCAGGTTTGCTGCAACAGGTATGTTAAAACTGGTTGGTTTTAATTCATTATTTAGTAGATCTTAACTAGAAGAAGCCATATACCAAGTTTTGTCAAGAAATGTTAAAAAATAAGTAAGATATATAATTTTTTTATGTCCCATAAGGATAACATGGGGAATGATTATGCAGGTTTGCTGCCATTAAAAATTGAAATTTCGGGGATTTTAGACTAAAATACATTAGATCTCATCTAGATGAAGCCACAAACCAAGTTTTATCCAGATATGTTGAGAAATAAGCGAGATATAGAATTTTACTTATTCCCCATAAGGTTAACATTGGGACAACGTACTGTGTTTACCACTTTCAATATCTCGGTAACCAATGGACATAGAGCAATGATTCAAAACACTAAATTGTTTGTTTTTTTGAGCTGAATTCAATGGTGCCAACAAAGATTCGATAAATTTTATTTTTATATGTAAAAAACCCTAAAAACCCATTTTTGGGGTTGTTTATCCCCCCTTACCCCCCCTTCCGGTGGTCCGATCGGGCTGGTTCACGAACTCGTCCATTCGATTACCACTTTACATGTCTGTTCCAAATTTCATTAAGATCGGATCATATTTACGGCCGCTATCGTGCTGACAGACACATATATATATATATATATATAGATAGATAGATAGATAGATAGATAGATAGATATATAAAAATTCGAACGAATGGTGTTTTTTGCTTCTGGTGGCCCTAAAACGAAAAGTTATCATGGTCTCGGGCTTAGGTCTTACCATGAGACCTACGGTAATAGCTTCTTCCCTATAGGGGAAATTCGCTAAAAAGCAAAATAAAGTTCCCTTCATCCCATTTCATTCCATCAAGATAAATATTTTAACTGTTTTAAATAGAAATAAGAACGTTTAATAAACAAAACTTTAATGTCATAAACTATTTGTCTTCATCGAGTTTGAATAAAATAAGAAGTAGGTAATTCAACATGCTGTTGGCAAAGAACCCTATGAGATCAAAACATCAAAACATAAATTTAAAAAAAATGAAGATTTTTTTAAAGTAAATCAGACCACAATTGGTTTATTTTAGTGTGCACTTGATACGTTTAGCCTAGCTGTTTGGAGGATTAATGAAGTGAAATGCCTTTTTTCATGTTGAGAATATCAATTTCGGCCACGGTACATCGAAAAGTATATTACTTTGAAAGGCGCAATCAGCTGTTGAAAGGCAACAAATTCCACATAATCAGACTTGATGATTGCCTGGCAAACAGGGCCGCCGACAGGGGGGGGCAGCTGGGTCAATTGCCCAGGGGCCCGGGCAGACAGGGGGCCCGGATGGGGTAAACGTATAGGGGCCCGGGATTGTAGGGGACCCCGGAAAGAGGAGAAAAGGGTCCGAAATGGCTGTAAAGGGGCCGAAAATACACGCAATAAGTAAAAATAAAAAAATAAAAAAAGTCAGTTTCTAGAGGGCCCGCGATGCAGGTTGCCCAGGGGCCCGAAAATCCTGTCGCCGGGCCTGCTGGCAAATTAATGACAATTAACACGTTTACTGCTAAACATTTTTTAATATACTGCCACATAGCTGTAAAAGTTCATTGCTAATTCACATAACTTATGGTTATGGAAGGTCAGTCTTGCCCAGTAAATGTTTTTTCGGGCCATTTCCGGTTTGTGGGATGATGTCAAAGATTCGGTCGTCTTTAGACGTCTTCAGCCTCACTGGTTGGATTAAAAATAAAAAAATGTTTTTCACGTGGTTTATACAAAATATTGGGTTGTTCAGTTTTTCTAGTCAGTTGTAAGTTCGACTATACACCGCATAAAATTGTGAAAAAAAACAAAAAAGAAGACGTCTTTAGACGTCATACAGTTTACAGCACACACAAATACCCCCGTTGCAGCAGACCTGCATACTCAGCGAATTTCAAATGCAAAACAACATGTTTCAATCCAACATGGCGAGATTTAACATGTTTTTGTAAGCTCCATAAGAATAACATGGGGAATGAGTATGCAGGTTTGCTGCTACAGGTATTTTAAAACTGGGTGATTTTAGTTCAATATTTAGTAGATCTCAACTAGAAGATGACATTTACCAAGTTTTATCAAGATATATTGAGAAATAAGCGAGATATAGAATTTTACTTATTTCCCATAAGGTTAACATAGGAACAACGTACTGTGTTTACCACTTTCAACATCTCGGTTACCAATGGACATAGAGCAGTGATTCAAAATACTAAATTATTTGTTTTTTTGAGCTGAATTCAATGGTAGTAACAAAAATTGGATTATTTTTATTTTTCTATGTAAAAAACTCAAAAACCCCATTTTTTGGGGGGTTTACCCCCCTTTACCCCCCCTTCCGGTGGTCCGATCATGCTGGTTTACGAACTCGTCCGAGTGATTACCACTTTACATGTCTGCACCAAATTTCATTTAGATCGGACAATATTTACGGCCGCTATCGTGTTAACAGACATATATATATATGTATATATATAGATATATAGATCTATAGATATATAGAGATATATATATATATGTATATAAAAATTTGAACGAATAGTGTTTTTTGCTTCTGGGGGCCCCAATATGAAAAGTTAATATGGTCTCGGGCTTAGGTCTTACCATGAGACCTACGGTAATAGCTTATTCCTTTAAGGAAATTCGCTAAAACTCAAAATCTCTAAATTCATTCATCTTACTTATGCACTATCACACAGGATAAACAAAACACACACAAACTAATAAAAATCCTCACAGGAGTACGTTAAAATTGGATGGGAGCACGTGCCAAACTGCTTTGTTTACATGGGAAAATTCCCACATGTGCCGCTAGGAGCGCCGCTAACCGGAGAGCGGGAACTGCAAGCGACGGTGATGACGTTAAACTATAGTATGTCCCCCAGTGGCTGACAGAGTTTCAATCCCCTACTACCAAAACGGACACGACAGCAAGTCTGTTTGATAAGAACGTCTTAGGACGTCCTCCGCTATTTATCAATAGATCGAAGACGTCTAAAGACGTCCTACGCGGACAAAGTGTTAACAACACTAAATTACAGACTGAAACAACAGGATGGGTAAGGCCTTGACTTCAACTAGAATAAATCACCCACTTCTTAAGTTTTAAGACTTCAGGAAGCAAATCTTAAGTAGGCTAATCAGCAATCATCTAAAATTTACCAAAGGAGATAAAATGAACATCAGAGTGACTTGATCCAGGTACATACAAATTTCTACATACCTTAAGGCAATGTTATCTTGCCATATTTGCCTCCTTAAATCTTCACTCAGTTTGTTGTACTGAAGTCGGTACTCGGATTTCTTATGAAGCATAACGCCCAAACTGTTAAGTTCCAAAACCAGTTTCGACTGGCCTAGACAATCATTTTTAATTCCACTGAAACCATGTAAAAAGAAAAGAAGTTTGCCCACATTTAATTCTTGATCTATCACGATGACAAGGTTCAGAGTTCGCCTGAAGAACTAAGGTGTTATAAGTTGTAAATAAACAAAACAATAACAAACAGAAGCAGACGAGTCGATCGAGTGATCGGATGAACGAACATCAAGAATCGGGAACAGTGGAACAGTCGGGCGGGAACCATGAAACTAAAAACAGTGTTGCCACTATTGCCAGACTAGATCCATGGAATATATCCATTGAGCTCTATATTGTAGCTGGAGTCAACAGTCTATGTCCAAAAAGTGTGCCACCGTGGAATGGTGGGTCAAGAAGCAAACGGAAAAGTCTAGCTGCGCTGTTTTTATAATGGCAGACCTTACATAGTCAACAGTATTGACAATATTTTTATGTATTGCCAATAATATAATATATTTTATTGTTACGTAAATAGAATACTAAATATAGAAAATTACTTAACTAGTCATATCTCTGTATGAAAACGGTAGATGACCAAATTATTATGTTACTCTAAGATTAAAAATTTATTTTATTTATTGTTTTTATTTTATTTATTTTTTTTTTTTTTTTTTTGTGGCACTGACTGAACCAACACCTCCTGACCTCCTGTATCCTAGGAGGTGTTATCCTGAACCCCCTTGAATGATCATTATTTTTCCATATAATAATGGAATTCACATTCTTAACTCTTTGCCATTTAAACTTCAAGACTATGCCTATTATTACTCTATGACTATGCCTATGCCTCTTTGATTTTGAATTTTTGTTGGTATGATTGTATTTATTTGTTGATTTTTTGATGTCGTTGTCGCAGTCGCAGTCAGACTACTATGGAATGAAAATGTCAAAAACGTTGTTATGTCAGACCAATTTTAGAACACTCCTCAATGTAAACTTCTTTTATTTTATTGTAATTTAGTTAATGATCGGATTTGCACTGTTTGTTTCTATGCTATGTTCTAGTCCAGGTTAATTTTGTAGTCCTTTTCTAGATTTTCCCTCAAATTATAATGTTGCCAAAACAAAGACTAACCCTAACTTCACTTCTGCACCAATACTGATAAAGTTACTGAAGGGTATGTATTTAATATCATCGGATTATGTTTGGTTCTTTACTTTATGAACTGTTTATATTTGTAAGGACCCATTTCCCTAGTTTGGACCCTTAATAAACTGAAGACTGGAGTTCTCTTTATTGCCAGATATCCTTAGGGATTTAAGTTGATATTTTTTTTTGCCTCTATAATTTCATGTAATTGGTGCGTTCTCATTGTTCCACTAGAAGTTTAAGTCCCTCATTAATTGATATCATTAATTGATATCATTAATTGATATCATTAATTGATAGACCTAAGTTTATCAACTAAATTATAAAAAAAACTAATCTAAATATTCTCAGCCAGATCAATGTCAATAGATACATGTCCATGGATGCATTGGCATTAAAGTTCCGGCCACAGCATAAGGCGGGAGTGAGTGCACTGCTGGCTTTCAAAATATGTTGTTTGGCTGATTATTTACCCATCTGTGACGTTCCAGACAGTTATGCTCTTTGTTTATGTTCTTCAAAATCTGCTGATCATTGAAATATTTTATGGCTAAGTTAAATGTGTCTCTATTTATTGGGAATATCTTCCAAGTTTATAGAGAAGCGGAGGTTTCTCTAACATTAAGTCATTTTCAGTTGAAGTTTCCATTTTTCGCCACCCGCCTAATGCTATGGCCGGAACTGCAAGTGATTGATAGATTATAAATATCAGCTTACAGTATTGGATTGCTAGCAATTCCTCAGATAGAATTTATTGTCTGAATTCTATGCCAAACTTGCAATCCACTGAATTTCCAGGATGCTTAAAACCCCTAATAGTTGCGCCGGTTGGGACGCACATCTTTACTTAAGCACCATTTCAGTAGGCCTAAGTTTCAGTGACACACTTTTAGTTAGCCGTACAAAACCTTTAGCTTCAGTTGACTGTTGTTGGCAATACATTTCTATACGATAAGCAACTACTTATCTATCAAGGTTCAGATTTTGCCTGTGTGTAAACCTTTGTTATGACGTAAGAGTTTCATATCTGATCTTCTGCAGTTCGTTTCTATAGCAGACGATTTGACATCTGATTATTAAGAAAACATATTGAACGATCTACCGATATTTGAAGTTCGATAATTTTGTTTGTTGGACAGAACTTGATATCCGAATCCATTGTATTTACTATCGATTGTTTTCTTGCTCTTTGTAAATGTGTATATCGACAAGATGGTGGATGATGAAAAATTAAGGAAGTTGTTCGATGGGTTGTTCCTAGTAAGTTAATAATATTAATGATAGTAACGTTCTAATTTAGTTATTGGTTAGCTTCACTATGTTTGACTTAGTTTTCTAGAGTTTTATGTTTTATTGTTTGTGAGAGACTCTAATAATATAATTTACAATGGTTTCGGTTATTCTTTGTTATCGTTGCTTCTTCACTACTGACTGACGGTTGTTGGAACAGTACATCGATTGAGTTTAATACGACAGGTTGATGAGTTAGTTGATATCGTATTACCGAAACCTAAAAGATTACAATTAATTACATGAAAACAAAACTGATCTTTGCCCATGTTAAATCATATGGAGAAGTTCAGTTACTAAACGTGGGAAAATCGTATGAACAATAAGTAGTATAAACATAACCTGTAAAGGCAGAAGATCAGATATGAAACTCGTACCTGTTATGACATTTAAACTTGCGCTTTTTAAATGGCTCTACTGCTACATTTTAGTGTAAACTAGGCCTAGGTTTGATTGTAGTTTTTTTTTGTTACAGTTTGAAAAATGCGAATTCGTCGTTTGGCTGGGATAGGAGCAGTATTCCTCCTCCTCGGATACTTGACTTTATATTTACTTTTGGATCTGTCATTTCCTTTGGACAGTCAAAAGGTAGGACCTGGGAAACCTTTCCTATTTATTATTGATTTTATTTAGGCCTTATATTTTTAGGACAATATTTGAAGGGGTCCCCTGTTAAATGTTCTAAACAACAAAAACCTAGTTTTGAGTAATCAAGGGTTGAAAGTTGTTGAATTCTAAAATTTACGGTTTTTTTAAGGTTAGAACTTATAATCATGTATAATCTTTTAACACCCAACATCATAATGTAGCATTACATTGAATTTGTACTTGCCATCAAGCTTTTTAAAACGTACGTGTTTTTTTAGGGGTTATAACGTTCTAAATGACTGGCGCTTGGAACGTTTTCTGATGGACTGCTTTTCTACTTTGGAAGAAAACATGAGGGAGAGTAGGAATACCAACAGAAACAAAAATAAAATTGAATATAAAATAATTTTATTGATGTAAAAGTACAAAAACGTAATGTTGTTAATAAAACGTGATACGTCATTTTGCTAAAAGTTATCCACACGTGGTGCTTAAAACGTTATTCTACCCACCTCTTTTGGGGGCAATTTCCAGGCCTTGGCTTCTTATTTTTTGAAATATAGGGCAATCCAACTTTACTATATTCAATCCTGGTCTTATCCTTCCACTTTCCAATATTTATTTCACATCTTTCATTTTTATTTACGCGATTTTGGTCCTTGGGTGGCAGCGAAACGACCGGCGGGGATTCCATCTTTCGGCGAATAGAACGTTATTAACAGAAAGTCCGTGCAGTCTCGCGAAGCACGCAAACTTTGAGGGACGATATCAGGGCTACCAACTCAAATATCTTTAAAACAAAATATACCACGGTGTAGCTCATGTCCTGGAGAACCTTTTTCACTGAATATCTCCGATTTTGAAATGTTGTCGCTTAGAACGTTTTACAGGGGACCCCTTCATTTTTTTCTCAATATATAATTTGTTTTATCGTCTACTAGGTTTCTTAAGTTAGTCATAACCTAAGTTAATAAAAATATAACCAATAAAATATCGTCTCGGAAATTGTTGATGAAAATGTAATTTAGGTCTACTTATTCGTTTGTTTTTATTTTTATTAAGTTTGTAGTTTAAAACGTATTAACAATTTTTTAAATTAATTATTTACCTATTGACCACTATTAGAATTTGAATCGATGTTGGCCTAAAGTAGAAAATTTATCATTTGCACCAATAATAGAGTTCTTATTTTTTAACATTCATGTACCAAGTCTGAAGTTGATGGTAACTCAAGTGGTTCTGAAATTATGTAGGCCTACGACTTGTTAAAATATGTACAGATAGATAAATAAAAATCATGCATAATATGAGCCCCATGGCCATTCGAAAATATTTGTCTTGACCTAAGGTCTAATGTCAGGCGTGCCTACATTATTTTAAGTCAGGCCTATACGTTTGACGATCAGAGAAATTCGAGACAATCTGTATTGTGGTAATGTTAGGCAACAATTTATGAAGGTATGTTAAAAAAAGGATTTGCAGCTCAACAAATAAACACTATAAAGTCTGGAGTTTTACTGATAAACTTCCTCCAATGTTGACCTAAGTGCTGGATAGAAAAAAACTGATTTGGTTTGTCTATATCATTTATATTAGGGCCTAGTACTTACAAAAGTACTTGTGCTAATAAATAATTTAACCAAGATTGCCAGAGATAACTCATGTCTGAAATAAGATGGAGTCCTGATAATCCATAATGATTGGCACTGGAGTCATTAAAGATTAGGCTAGTGAATATTTCAGACTCCCAAGCAGAATGTTTACTAAAATAAATAGGCCTTACATGATTATTAACCCATTGGCCTTTTAATTATTGTGCTTGTGGGCATCACTGGTTTATCCTATTAACCCTTTAACATGCCAATTTTTCTGTTTTTTCTCAATTTTTAATTGTAGGGCCTAATATGTTTATTTTGTCTGGTTATGACCTTTTGATTATACATATGAACTGACAATATGCTGAATTAATTAATAAAAAATAAAAAAAGTGTCCTCCTCCTCTATAGAAGGGTAAAAAGAAGCAAAACAGGTGTCCACTGCAATCCCTATTAAACCTACAAATGCCGTCAACTTCCACCCAAGCCGGTCACCGTTTATTTTAGGTGGGCCCTCCCACCAACACTGCCACACATTTGCAAGCCTAACAGGGATTGCGCATGGACGGGATTCGAATTCACGCACCTCAGAATGGGTACGACGCTATACTCGTCAGTATAGCGCCGCAACCGATTGAGCCACGTTACCACGGTCGGCCTGGAGAAAGATTCGTGCATAAAGCCTACAGTCGACCCTAGCAGCAAACCAGTGAACTTCTAGGCCAGATGTTTGCAGAATTCCCTGATAGATAGCGGCATTGAACGGAACAGCGCAGCTGCGGACGGAAACGTATCACGGGACAGTTCCGTGATGCGAAATTTGGGCTCATGTCAGCTGTCACGGAACATTTCCGTGATGCAAGGCCAATGGGTTAATTACAATGTTTACATACAACTTCACACTTCTGTTGACTAACCATGAGTTTGCAACAGTACATCCGTCTTTCCTACTGTTGATAAAAGTTTTCTATCCCGAAAGCTTATGGGATTAGCAAAGTTTGGAATATCAGGGCTCCACTGTATATGCCATATGCAATTTGCAATTTTTAGCGAAGTAGGTCATTATCTATAAAAGTAAGGTTAACCGGATCAAATGTAAGATTTGATTTTTTTTAGAGGCATTGAATGAAACATAAAATAATATCATAGATTCACAATGTATCAGTAATTTTCTTTGTAGGAGTCAGTAAAGGTTTCTAGAGGACTTAACTACCGGTACATCAACAATAATGACTTAGGTTTTAATAGTAGCAATGAAATATTTAATGAGGTAAGTGATGCTACAAGAAATCACACCTACATTCACAGAATTAGCTGAAGATAATTTATATTTTGAAATGATTGTATAGTTGAATGTGTATGCGCTTATGTATAAAGTTTTTTTTTTACTATTATTTGGGCAGAATTTAAAAGCAGAATTTATTATATTTATTTTATAATACACTTTTTTAGCAGCACAGTATTGTGAGTTTTATGGTTGATGTAATTATTAAGCTGAAGTAAACAAGAATAAAGCAAACTATTACATTTCACCCCGATATCTTAAGCCAGACATATTTAGCCCTGCATGAGTGTTTGTGTGTTTTTATGTGTACTTAAAGCCAATAATTTTTCAACTTATACCCATAAAAGGCTCCATATTCCCATGTAGGTAGAAAGCTGAAAAGTTTTTCACTGATTCTTTAGGTCTTAAATAGGACAACTAAATAGTTATTATGCTGGTATCTCCATAGAGGTCCGCCCTACAGAGGGTGAAAGTTTGTGTGATGGTGTTTATAACAAATAGTTTGTTTTTATTTTGTTTGACAGTCGTCTGCTATCCTTAAAGTAAATCAACAGCTATTATTTACTGTAATTACCCAGCGAAGCCGGATACCATTATAGCTATTTTAATATAAAATTTAGGAAGTGGGCTTACAACTACTAGAAATGAGCAGGGCGAACACATAAATGCGGGTTGAATGTGTACAGTCAGTTTCCAGTCTGTTTTTAAAGGTACAGAGCTTCGATCAGTGTCGCAGCCTAGCGCTATATCTCTCGAACTTGTTGGAAAGAGCAAGTTCCACTAAGCGTAAGATTTTTTATAACTTAAGAAAAAAATTGTTTAAATGAATTTTTATAATTTTTGCTCATTGTAAAATGTGAATTAGCTGGAGAATCTTTACTTACAAACTATAATATTGGACATCATAAGAAACTATTTGTCTTTAGCTATTTTTGATATCGAGGGTTTTGAGGTTGGAGAACAAAATTACAACATGGTACATGATAGGGCTAAAACGTACAGAAACGTACTAATTAGCCCCAAACTGTTTGTTATGGCATCATCGATGATTGAAGCTTGCTGAAGAAATCCTCACAAATTATACAGTTGAAGAGGTCTCCCGTAAAACATTCTAAGTGACAAAAACCTGGTTTCTAGTAATCAAGCATTAAAAGTTGAATTCTAAAATTTGGGTTTATTTCAAGATTAGAACTTAGAATCTAAACCTATAAAAGGCAAAGCCCTCACTCACTCATCACTAATTCTCCAACTTCCCAATAACCCAGAAGGCTGAAATTTGGTTCACTGTTTCTTTAGGCACTAAATAGGAAAACTAAATGGTTATCATCCTGATCTGACCCTCGGACTCCGCCATGGACCCTCTCAAAGATCCCATATTATCCTTATGGCAGAATACAAATTGGTAAAATGTTTATATCTAAACAGATGTAAAATGCAAGAAATTTAGTGGAATGTCAAACCAGCAGTCAGGAATAGAACATAAAATAAATCACTGACTTGAGATACTTATAAGACCTTTCTTCCCCGTAACAGCCGTTAATGAAAGAGCTAATTTAAACCATTTATTTTATCTACATCATTTGAAAAAAATACTTTGGCTTTGTCTTTTAGAAAATTTCATTGATGGAATTATTACCATAGGTCTCACGGCAAGACCTAAGCGCGAGACCATGATAACTTTTCATTTTGGAGCTCCCAGAAGCAAAAAACACTATTCAAACTATATTTAAAGCTGAAAACACAGTACATTGTCACTATAGAAAAATTCTATATCTCGGTTATTACTCAACATATCTTGATAAAACTTGGTATGTGGATTTTGGTGCAGATTCACCTGATATTGATTTAAAACCACCAAATTTTTGAATGACTGTTGCAATAGACCTGCATACTCATTCCCCATTTTATTCTTATGGAAGAAATGAAATAAGGTCATGAAAGTAGTCTGGAGGTCTGCTGCAACGGGGGTATTTTTATGTTCAGGATAGACCCTAAAAACCTTAGAATTTTTTTGACATTAAATCAAGGCAATTTCTACGTTTTACGTACATAAACTTTCATGAAACAGAAAACTGCTTTAGGATTCTCTAAGTACGCAAGGTCTGCTGCGACGGAGATTTTATATTCCTGCTCAAGGGCCACTATACAGTATACCATGCATGCGAGCAGATTCAACGATATTGGGCATAAGCCTTCCCAGGGCAGTTGCACCCTTGAGGCCTTTATCGGTGGGGCGCTGAAACTGCTCTTATGTATAGTACAGGAAGGCCAAATAGAAATACCTCCTGCGGGGGGCAGCAATAGAATAACTCCAGTCGCAGCAGACCTGCGGACTTTGAGGATTCATGAAAACATCTTTCTGGTTAATGAAAGTCCATCTTCTTTATATTTGTCCAATACCACTTACCTATCATTACTCAGCCCAAACTACAAGACTTAGAACCTTGGACCTTTACAAGGACGATCTTAAGGGCGTAAGCATCCTCTAAGAACGGGTTTTTTAATTCAAAGTTTTAAGGGTTTTGGCGGGGTTGAAGTTTATAAATTTTCCTACGCAAGTGGAATGGATGATCTTTTGTTCAATTTTCAATGTTCATTTAACAAGCAGATGGTTCAGCTTCACATATGGATATGATTTTACAGCTGATTTATAATTTGGTTACTTTCATAATGATTTTATAGTTGTTTTGTTGATTTTTTAGGTGATATGTACTATGTTAAATATATAAAAGTTAAATTTAGTTTAGTTAGTTAACTTAAAGTCGTCATTCGTTTTTGTATTTCATCTATTTAATCATAAACTCAGTATGTGGCCCTTATCTTCATTTAGGCAGCGGGAGTTACAGTTTTCGTGAGCAAAGCCACGGGTAACTGCTAGTCATGTATAATTTTTTAGTACCCTATTTATGACATCATACTGTATCCTTACATGAAATTTTTACTCGCCGTTACGAATTTTAAAAAGTTTTTCATTTTTTTTTGGGGGTTATAATGTTCTATAGCTTACAACTGGCGTTTGAAACCTTCTCTGACGGACTGCTGTTCTGCTTTGGAAGTAAACATCAGGGAATGTAAGAATGCCAACATAAACAAAAATAAACTGAAAATGAATAAATAATGTGTTCTTTTCGTATTCTATTTTTATTTACACGATTTTGATAGCTGGGCTGCAACGCAACAACCGGCGGGGAGTCTATATATCGGCGAGTAGGACGTTATTCCCCAGAAAGTCCGTGGAGTGTCTCGAACCGCGCCAACTTTGACAGTCGAAATCAGGGCTACCAACTCAAATATCCTCAGAACAAAAAAATATACCAGGGTCTAAATCGTTTCCCATAGAACCTTTTTCACTATATATCACAGATTTTGAAATTTTGTCACTTAGAACGTTTTACGAGGGACCCCTTCAATTTTTACCCCACCTCCTCATTCCAGAGTTTTGGAACATCAGGCAAGGTCAGAGAAATTGATCTAGGGGCAGGGAAGTGTGCTAAAAACCTTGAAAGTGGGAAATTTCTTAAAATTGATCTAGGTTATAGACTTTGATTGAAAAACCTGTAGAAATTATGCCCTAACCCTCAGAGATTTTTTTTTATGTTGGAGTGAAATATTTTCTAAAAATAGATAAATAAATATAAGGATAATACAAAGTCAAAAATAAGTAAAAAAACAGGGAAATTTCAAATTTATATCAGGTTATGTTAAGGATTTATAATTCATGACAAATGGTATGAGATGATTGATTTGCGGTAGTTGTATGATATAGCCCCTTCTATTGTTCGGTAAAGCCTGTACCCCTGGGGCTAATTCGTACAAAGACACTTTTTTTAGAAAATTAATTTAACTAATATCTTTAATGAGAAAGTTTGGATGTTTGGATAAATGTTTGTGATGCGATCACACAAAAACTTCTAAACTGACTGGGTTTAAATTTCTCACAAAGGTAGATCTAGAATTCATGCAACATATAGGCCTATTAATTTCCTTAAAATCTCCTCCACCTGTGCCCTGTGAACGTCCTTAGTTTCAATGTATACATTTTAGAGGAATATAACCATAAATACCGAAATGTAAACAGCTGTGCAAACTACAATTTGACAGTTCCAAGAGCAGAAGTTTAATCTTGAGCGAAGCCACAAGCAACTGTTTGTTAAAAGTGTAAAGAGTGGAATAAGTCTTAATTTCTTTCTTCATATTATCAGCCTCTGAATCACTTGAAGTTATAAAATTCGTTTAAATACCTTAACTGCCAAAGTGATCCTCTGCAATCGTTTGATGATTGCATCAAATTAATTTCTTTGTGTGCGATCGGTAGCTAATGAACCAAACTGGATAGTTTTTTACTCTCATTAATTAGAACACATAATTAACTGATCTACAGCCATTCTTTCTTCTTGGCACAGCCCCGCTCTCCCATATTTCCTTAATCTTGAAGGTCATTCATATTAGCATAACCTTTTTGATTATGGTAATAACTTAATAGAATGATTAAATTAAATGATTAAATGATTAAACCATTTTAGAGAAAAAAACTATTTTGATCTTACTAATAATACAGGGTGTCATCTGTTGGGTTCAATCATTCTTTTGCCTGAAAGATATGTTATATTTCAATTGATATACAGTACTAGCTGATAAACCCGGCTTTGCCTGGGAGATTATTTTCATCTTGTTGTTTTTTATTGCTGAATTCTGTTAGTAACCATAGAAGCTATTTCAAATTGTAACCATAGTAACTATCAAAAAAACTTCCAAAACTCATGACATGGTTCCCTTTCGGACGATCCTGTGCCTGAGTCCTTAAAGATATCAAAACTAAACCTCCATAGTGCACATCATAAGATTTCAAGCTTTAATTTGACACCAAGATCAGGTATAGCCTATACGACATGAAGTTTTGGCTGTAGCCTGAAACATACCAACACACAACTCTTATTTTATATATATACTAGCTGATAACCCCGGCTTTGCCCGGGAGATTATTTTCTTGTTGTTGTTTCTTAGTGCTGAATTCTGTTAGTAACCATAGTAGCTATTTCAAATGGTAACCATAGTAACTATTTAAAAAACGTCTAAAACCCTTGGTATGGTTCCCTTTTGGATGATCCTGTGGCTAAGTCCTTAAAGATATCAAAACAAAACCACCATAGTGCACATCATGAGATTTCAAGCTTTAATTTGACACCAAGATCAGGTACCTACAACATTTAGTTTTGGCTGTAGCCCAAAATATACCAGCATGCAACTCTTCTTTTATATATATATTGATTGATTGATTGATAATTGGCTGTAGCCCGAAATATACCAACACACAACTCTTTTTGTATACATTGATTATACTAAGCATATTTCCAAATATTGTTTAAAGAAAAGCTAGTACTGCACTATTAGTGTTTGCTGTTCAGTCATCTTGCATGAAGCAAGCAATTTTGGTCTTTTTAACTGCTGATGACGCTGTAACGATAAATCTTCATCAAAACATGTGAATGATAATGGTTGTTTTTAATATGTAGCTTATTGATGTGAATCAACTACAATATTACTGCATGACCTTAAGAAGTAAATTAATTATAAAATATATAGAAAGTCATTAAGATTAGGTAAATGCAGAGATGAACTCCAGGCCTGGGGAAAATATGGAGAGCACAATTATTACATTTAATGCAAATTACTACTAGAATTAATTGCAAAAGATTAAATTGGCTGTATTAAAAAAATCTGGATATTAAAATATTTAATGCAGTAGTTTTACTATAAGGATAAAAAAGTTAAGTGAGAATCTTCCTGGGCTTTAGGCAGATATAGTCTTTTATCTTATTAGTCTCTCTCTTTCTCTCTCTCTCTCCCTCTCTCTCTCCTTCCCACCCTTCCCCTTGCTCACTCCCTCCCTCACCCTTGCTCCCTCCCTCCCTCCCCCTTCCTCCCTCCCTCACTTCCTCACTCCCTCCCTCCCACCCTCCCTCTCTCCTCTCCCTCTCTCCTCTCTCTCTCTCCTCTCTCTCTCCTCTCTCTCTCTCCTCTCTCCTCTCTCTCTCTCGTCTCTCTCTCCTATCTCTCTCTCCTCTCTCCTCTCTCTCTCCTCTCTCTCTCCTCTCTCTCTCCTCTCTCCTCTCTCTCTCGTCTCTCTCTCCTATCTCTCTCTCCTCTCTATTTGTTCATATTGTTTTTTCATGAAGGGTATTTTATTTTGCATTTGGCAATGTTGATTTCCTCCTGCTCCTTTTTTTAGCTACTATTTTGTACCAACAGAAGTGTGTGAGAGCAAATAAAACAGGAGTAGTATATATCCTGTTAAAACAAATGGACCTCTATAGTGAAAAAAAGTCACTGCCTCTCAAATATTGAAAGGAAGTTTAATGCAAATTCTGTCTATACTACGCTAAATAAGAACTAGGCATAAATTCAATTTATTTTATGTAAGATAAGAAGATTTGTTGGACACACACTGCTGAGCAGCTGTCAAATAAACAAATGATTTTAAACTAAAATGCACCAGCTGTTCAGCCTTTTTCTGTATATTTGTGCCCATAAGGAAATTAAAAAAGTATTTTTCCTGAAATTTTCTCTCCGATACCTTTTATTTAAGTATAGGGTTAATGGGTGCCAGACTTATGGGTTTTTCTCAAAAGTTCTGGGTAGTTTGGGTTTTTTATATTAACATTTTATTCTGTATATTTCAATTTGTCAAGTTTATTTTGTATTTTCATTTCAAAATAAAAATAACATCAATTGATAAATAACCTAACATCTTAGACTTTGTGGTGATGCTTGTTAGTAAAGCCATTAATTGTCAACGGTTATGGATAAAATTGGATTGGTTTTGTTTATAATTGTATTCATATTATTTATTTGTTATTTCTTTGTAAGTACTTATTGTCTTCTTACTAGTGCTTATTACATTGAGTTATCTTTGGTTTATCTTATTAGTCCTTCAACAAATAAATCCTTATTTGGTTTATCGCCTTCTATCAAATAGTACTTACTAGCTATGAGAATTTTCCTTATTTCTTCAATGAATGAGTATTATTGTTACAGAAACCTGGATTGAAACCCACTTTTGATTTTATTTCAACATCATCATCGTCATGCTCAAACCAGCCTCATTCAGAGTCTCAAGTCAATATTCAGGTAAAAGCTTATAACCTTTATAGAAATATTAGACAGTTATTCCAAATTTCGAAATTTAAATAAATATGAAACATTTTCATTTAGATTAGCTGTTTATTTTATAGTTCCAGATATCGTACCAAAATTAATTTGATATTTTTTTTAGTTTGCAGTAAAAAATCAATAACAGCTACTTATTTATTCTCGAGATGTCCATTATGTGTTGGAGACTTTAAAAACATATTCCTTGTTACTTTGAATTACGGGTTTATTTATTAGCGAATTTCCCCTATAGGGAAGAAGCTATTACCGTAGGTCTCATGGTAAGACCTAAGCCCGAGACCATGATAACTTTTCGTTTTAGGGCCACCAGAAGCAAAAAACACCACTCGTTCGAATTTTTATATATCTATCTATCTATCTATCTATCTATCTATATATATATATATATATATATATATATATATATATATATATATATATATATATATATATATATATGTGTTTGTCAGCACGATAGCGGCCGTAAATATGGTCCGATCTTAATGAAATTTGGAACAGACATGTAAAGTGGTAATCGAATCGACGAGTTCGTGAACCAGCCTGATCGGACCACCGGAAGGGGGGGTAAAGGGGGATAAACACCCCCAAAAATGGGTTTTTTGAGTTTTTTACATATAAAAATAAAATTTATCGAATCTTTGTTGGCACCATTGTATTCAGCTGAAAAAACAAACAATTTAATGTTTTGAATCATTGCTCTATGTCCATTGGTTACCGAGATATTGAAAGTGGTAAACACAGTACGTTGCCCCAATGTTAACCTTATGAGGAATAAGTAAAATTCTATATCTCGCTTATTTCTCAACATATCTGGATAAAACTTGGTTTGTGGCTTCATCTAGATGAGATCTAATGTATTTTAGTCTAAAATCCCCGAAATTTCAATTTTTGTGGCAGCAAACCTGCATAATCATTCCCCATGTTATCCTTATGGGAAATAAAAAAATTCTATATCTTACTTATTTTTTAACATTTCTTGACTAAACTTGGTACTTGGTAACTTCTTCTAGTTAAGATCTACTAAATAATGAATTAAAACCAACCAGTTTTAACATACCTGTTGCAGCAAACCTGCATAATCATTCCCCATGTTATTCTTATGGAGATTACAAAACATGTAAAATCTCGCTAAGTTGGATTGAAATACCGTTTGTTGTTTTGCATTTGAAATTCGCTGAGTATGCAGGTCTGCTGCAACAGGGGTATTTTTATATATATTTTTTATAACGCTTTTTTAGGTGGATGCAAGAAAACATGTTGGTTTTTAGTTTTTATGAGGCCCCTGCAGGACCCGCAAGAGATTCTTTTGGCAGCAGTGGACCTTTTTTTTCTAGCCATTGTGAATGTGTGTTGTCAGTGTTATCTTACAGCTACTGATGAGTAGTTATTTGAAAATCTAATTTGTAGTAAGTGTTAACAGATGCTAATTGGGTTTTAGATGCTGCGAGTGTATGATGAGCTGACATTTGATAACATAGATGGCGGTGCTTGGAAGCAAGGTTGGAATGTAGTTTACAATGAAGACCAATGGAGTCCTGCTAAGAAGCTGAGGGTGTTTGTAGTGCCTCATTCTCATAACGACCCTGGTAAGTATATCCTTCTGGCTGGTCACTTCTTATTTTCCAATATATATTCAATATCCAAATTTTAAAGTACTGTACTCCTATTCAAGTTGAACAATAAATTTTGGACGCAGACAACTTTAACACTCATAAACATTAAGAAACACTTAGCTTTGGTGCTATAGGGAAAGAGGACTTGCCATACTGGACGCTGATTTCCTGGAAGAAGTAACAGTTCCTGGCTTTAGAAATGTTATAGTGAGGATTTATGGCCATTTTGAAATATTTTTTTTTAGAATAGTGATAGGCAATTGTTATCTAAGTTCAATCTAGTCGATTTACAGCTTTGAAGCATTAATTTATTTAAGTTTCTTCCCTATATTCAAGTGAATGTAGTTGAAAACAATATGCCTTACTCATTTCAGGTTGGAAGAAGACATTTGAGGATTATTATCAAAGCCAAACTCGATCAATTTTGAATAATATGGTGGTAAAACTAATGGAAGACCCAAGGAGAAAGTTTATTTGGGCTGAGATCTCATTTTTCTCTCTATGGTGGCAAGAGATCACTGATGATATAAAAGAAAAAGTTAAAATGTAAGTATTATTTTGGAATCTGCCAGAAAGAGAAAATTTTTACACTTGATGCATTACATCTTGAGCTGTGTCCTACTCCATGGCCAGAGCTATCAGACATGATTTATTCTCAATTATTTCGACAATATATGATGTGAAAATAAATTTTAACAAATATCAACTGTGTTTGTTTACAAATTACGATAAATATATAAATAGACAGCTGTTATAAAATGTTAACATGTCAGGTCAGTATTACGTCGGAGGTCAGCTGTGGTATTCTGATGACTTTCAGTCCACTCAACCGCTTCAGGTGTAAACGGCTCCCATAGTTCAAGATATACCTAATGTAAAAACTAAAGTGGATTCTGTACTTGCATCAAGAATATAGTTGCAAAGCTTCTTATAAGAATACTTTTTACAGTATTTTTGTTGTTTTTTTTAATTTCTTGGTGAGTTGATGATAATCTCAAATTTGTGTTATTAAGAAGAACTAGGTTACTCAGTTGCAGCTTCACTTACAAGCACTGCAATCTGTGCTTTACCTGTAGAACTATTTCAAAGCATGAACTTATGTTCAGTTGTGAACAAAGTAAACTGAACTTGGTCAAATATCGATTGTCAGCGCCACTATTCCGAAAATTCAGCCCTTTTCTGTACTTAAAGCCTCGTTTCCATTCAACATTTTCTCCAACAATGTTGTGAGCTGTGCTCAAAGCAGCTTTGAGCACAGCTGAAAACATTGGTGGGGCACTGTTTCCATTCGCTCAACACGCGCCAACATTTCCCGCGGAAAGACCCCTCCGCGCTCCCACTCCATACCAAATCACCTTGTCTAGCGTCCAAAGCCAGTAGCTTCAGTAATGCCAAAAACCGGGTATTTACCCGGTTTTGGTTTATTTTGGAGGCCATTCAGGGATTTGGCGGGGATAAAGAAAAACCGGGTGAAACCGGGTATTTTGAACGATCTACATCGATTTTTTCAACTCTAGATATTTTTAGTTGGAGATATGTGTTAGATATGGTTTAATTGGTTTCAGTGTTGCCAGAATCCGGGTATTTGCGGCCCGACGGTCTTGACGGCCGTTCGGGGATTTTGAGAGGATTAAGAAATCAGGTAAAACCGGGGATTTCAGACTTGAGCTGCGGGGATTTACCCGGCATCGAAAATACCAAAAACGGGTAAAGCCAGGGATTTTCGAATTATGATGTGCTTTTCAAATATCCACTGTTTGTATAAGACGAGGAAAATAAATTGTTTTCATGGTTTTTGTTTCTCGGGGTAAATAGACATATTTTGGTATATAGTACGTGCAATGTACTGATGTAAGATATCCCTCTTTACCTAGTAATATTAGGAAACTATGAGGTGGTTTGAAAGTCATTGAGTGGTTTCCGGGTGATTACCCGAATTTTTGTACTTGTGGGGATTATTGCCGAAAAACCGGGTAAAACCGGGAATTTTTAATGAAGTTGGTGGGTAAAATGCCAAATCCTGCCTGGCAACACTAAGTAGCTTCCACGTCTGTCAGCATGGAGAGTGAAAAAACAGCAGCGGCAGCTTTTATGGTTACGGCTGGTGCATATAACCAAATATTGTTGTTAAAACGTAGGAAGCGATCGCGATGGTGGGTCAGGAGTTTTTTTTTTTTGCAAAAAGGGTATTTGAAGGTGCATATAATTCTCTTATGAGGGATTTGAGACTGCAGTATGGATTTGAAAACTTCGTATGCATGACAACGAGTGATTTTGAAGTATTTTTGAACCTTGTTGCATCGTTCATTGCAAAAAGTGAGTGCCAGCGCAGCCCAGTCTCACCTGGTGACATGTTAGCAGCTACTTTACGGTACCGAGCGACAGGAGACAGTTACAGCAGCATCATGTATCTTCTTCGGATTTTTAAAAGTTCGACTAACCGCTCAATTCGCATGCGCGAATTCTACTCGCAGCATTGTTGGGAGTTGGGACACCGTTTCCATTATGTTTTGAACTCTCCTCACAACTTTGTTGTGAGCTGCATCGGCTTATAACACTTTTTGCTGCCAACAATGTTGGCCAACACTTCACGAGCGTTTCCATTAAACATTTTACTTGAACAATGTTGTGAGCTTAGCTCAAAACAATGTTTTGAGCAGAAAATGTTGAATGGAAACGGGGCTTTAGAGACACCCTTTTTTAAAATTCTGAGACGTATTGACAAATCTACATAAAAATCCCTTTAATTTGTTACCTCAAAATAAGTCCATCCATTATTGAGGTTTGACTGTGAAAAGAAAACCGATTGCGTATTAATATTTAGATGAGGGATGGAAATAAAATACCAAAGTCATTATTTTGACAAAATTAGTAAATCATTAGAGCAAGCTTCCAAAACTAAGGACAAAAGAGATCTTGCTCTCATGTGTCTTACTCTTGTGATAATTTTTGTTTATTGTTATAAAACACATATTCAAAGGATAAACAAGAATGTTACAATGATCATTGAAATCTGTTTTACGTTCATTTTTTAAATAATTAATGGGTATATAAAATAATTTAAAAGTTTAATATGGTGGATAAAGGTCTGATAATATAATAATAATATGACATTGAGCGTAATGTGATGGATTTATTTTTTAGCCTTTTGACTGATTTTGTAGGTCTTTATTACAGAAGAAAATCGGCATCTTTGGTGTGGTTCATGAAGGATCAGTGTTTTAGTGAACTTTCACTGTAGAGGAAGTATAATAGTGGGTTTTGTTGTGTTGCTGTTTCCCAGACTGCTGGCCCGGCGGCAGCTGGAGATCGTGACCGGGGGCTGGGTGATGAACGACGAGGCCAACGCTCACTACTACTCCATCCTTCAGCAGCTCACCCTCGGCCACCAGTGGCTGCAAACCCACCTCAACGTCACGCCCAGGTGAACACGATTTAATACCTACCTAATGGCCCGTTTTCACGATTCCAGCTGAAGAGTCAACTAGCATAAGACTGTCCAGTATCAAAAATCTGTATTTACAGTGTGAATGAACTCTTCAGCGTGTTTACACAATGCTGAAAATTGAGTACAAATGTTAATAGGATAAATGTATGGTCAATTGTTAAATATTCATTCATAAATATTAGGGAAGAAGTGAATACACACTCCCAATACATTTTTGGCATTGGACGGTTTTACGCCGATTGGCTCTTCAGCTGCCACTAGCATCATGAAAACGGGTTTTTAAGACATGTCAGATCTCTTTCTCTTTAATGGGAAACACAAGTAAAAACTAGCCGGATGGTTTGGTGGGGTTCATGAATTTGGGCTACTACCCACCTTCAGGTATATGGCAAATGTGAAATTGTGTGCAAAGATTTGGTGAACTAATTCTCGTGGTATCTACACATAAAAACACAAACATTGACAGGATCAACATTTATGCTACATTATTTAGACCCAACGTTTCGGGAAACTGTTCAACTCAACCAAACCTATTCTAACCCGAAGCATGACAGCTGAGCCACTTTTATTGGCACTGATGTTATCTGGAACAAATGAACTTGGAGCAATTGACACTGAAAATAAGACACCCAAGACTAAGGGTTTAATCTGATTTATTATCTATCTGATTTATTATCTGATTTATTTATTTATCTAATTTTTATAATGAACAATCTAGGACTATTAATATTTCAATTATTTGATTTATTAAAAAATCTGGGATAATTGTTTAAACTAATTTTTAACTATCATTTAAATCAACCTGATCCATTTGAATCCAGGACAATTGCTTGCCTAGTATTTTTAGCAACATAAGATAAAATGTGTACTCCCTATATGAGTCTTGAGTTGTAATTTTCAAAATCCCCCAAGAACAGATGACTTAGAGCAGGACTGAGCTCTCCGTCCATAGCCAGACCTTAGTTCATAAAATCTGTCATCCAGTTGCCATAGTTAGAACCTTAAAAAAAAGGTTCCTCAGTACCATGTTCCATGTTTAGATGCTTTAGACATCAGATCTATAAAAAAACATTGAGCATTGTTTGAAATGATAACGGTTTTCCCAGATAACTTCATGTTATCGCTTTGGGTACCAGTGCTCTCCTAGCACACAAAATATCAATTGGTTGCAATAAATAACATCAACAAGCATGAATAAATCATAAATAACATCAACAAGCAATTGTTGAATTGTTAGTAATTAAGTTCTATTAGTCATAAATATTACAAACGTTACAAATTAAATCGGGATGAATTCATTTTTGGATGAATATTACATTTCAATGGGTCTGTGACAACTATATAACTCACGAGGTATTGGGATCTATGAGTTATAGACCACTTTGGCTCTGATTTGTATTACATTGAAAGGATTTTGATTAGATTTTATTGACGCTCTTGAACCATGCCTTTTACATCAGCATTATCTTATAGTCTCATTTTTTCCAGGTTTGGGTGGGCCATAGATCCATTTGGCCACTCCCCAACCATGCCATATGTGTTGAAAAAGATGGGAATCGAGTCAATACTCATTCAAAGAACTCACTACTCTGTAAAAAAATATTTAGCCAAGAACAAACATCTTGAATTTAGATGGCGTCAAATATGGGGTTAGTATTTCATGTATGCGATTAATTTGGTTTAGGACATTGAATGTAATTTCACAAATAGTGGTTTATTTAATTTATCTCTGTGTTCAACTTTGTTGTGATATTTCTGTTACACTTCCACTCTCTAACTTATTTAACCATCCAACTGACATCCTTCTTACCAGGTTTATTCTTCTTTGAGTTGTTACTTTCCAAAACTATTTCCCACCCATATTATTATTAAGAAACCATTTAGGCCTAATCATATTAATGTTTTTTTTAGCAATGACATTATTTACTCTTAGCACCAAATAAGGCGGGTGAGTGAGTTCTCTGCTGGCAAAATTAGTGTTTATCATTTGTTTGGGTAATCAACTGTGTATGATCATATGTTAAAGTAAAATTCACATATACATTAAAAGTAATACAACTATGAAACGAAAAAGGAAGGGATATTTCACTTATCTTTCGCCAGCAACAAGCGTGCCTCTTACATAAACAATCGTAAAACAAGGAGTATGGTTTGCAAGATCCCGCCAAGTAAGGGTGTGCGATGCAGCAAATTTTTTCGATTCGATGCGTCGATGCGATTCAATTCGATGCAGTGCAACATTATTTGCTGTCATAGTTATTTACAGCTTGCATTACTGTAATGGGTCAATAACCTTAAAGAGGATTAAAGTAAAAAAAAATCCACACAAAGTTTTAATGAGGCTGAACCAAAGCATTTGTAATAAGTACTGACCCATTATAAATAGGAATTTGTAAGTAATAAATAAATTGATAATTATATCTTGATTCTTATACATCCTTTCACAATCTCAAGAAATGGTTATTATTACTAGGCCTAAAGTTTTTCTTAAAAAACACAAGCGGTCCAGGTAAAAATGAGTCACTTCAAAATTTGTTAAATCATCTAATAGGTAATTATGACAATTAGCCTAAGTAGCCTAATACTAACAAAGAAAACAAAAAACCCGCCTATTATTTTAGATATTTTTGTTTTGCAAGATTTACATATTCTTGTATCTTTCCCTTCTCTGAGGAAATAATCAAGAATCGGGTTTCTCTTCTCAAATAAAATTAAATTATCCCTACCGGTGTCGGAATCGTCATTCGTATCTGTTTCAACAAAGCTTTGGCTACTTGAACTCGGATCGTCTACGATCTCTTCGTCGTAGTCTTCAAACATCTTTATTCATTTGTCATTCAATTACTCCAAAGCAAAACATTCAATTGCATTCGCGCGACGGTAAAAAAAAACAGACATTAATTAACTAATGTGCAGTGCTGAGCTTTACGACGACGGCGACGGCTGAGAGCTCGACAGCTGAGCATCACAATACAGTGTTACCAGTTGTAGACCGTGTTTACGCACAAAAATACCCGTCTCTGCTGGAATAAACTATTGAAAGTATTACAAAATCCCCACACGGGCTTGGAAATACCTGAGAGTCGGGTAATATTTGTTTTTGTTCCATTGTCCATTGCGCGGTCAGCCTGTATCACCAATTACACTGCAATTGCCGCCGACCGTGGTAGTGCTCGTTTTATTCTCTCATTGAAATTTTGTATGGAATTATACAGCCATACATTAAAAAGTTGTTTGCAATAATTTGAAACTCATCATAAAGTAGGGAAACAATCTATTGCAAGAATTTTCAAACTTGGCGAAAATATAACAATGCACTACTTTGTCACAGCCTTTATTGCATTCTTTGTTGTTAAGCATGTTAAGTCTGGAAGTATAACTACGCACTACTTAAGCTTTTTATAATTTCATCACGATTCAATAAACTGCTTTGAACATTAATATTACGCATTTATATAGTTTAAACGTTTAATTGCTTTCAACATACATTTAAAGGCGTTTAGTGTATCGAAGAATACCGATGCATCGAGCCCAAATCGATGCATCGAATCAAATTGAATCGTAATTTCGATGCATTTTCAATGCATCGCATCAAATCGAATCGTAATTTCAATGCATTTTAGATGCATCGCATACCCCTACCGCCAAGTATATCATTGGCTGGAGCATTTTGGTTTTTTGTCACATCGTTACCTATTGGATGAATCGTTTGGTTTCTTCATGTTTTCACCTTGTTCTAAAAGTTTATTGATCGCTAGATAGTGACTGACGATTGAATTTTAGGAGGTTTCGGGACTACATGTTTGTTTTTGTCTGCCTTCATAGGGTTGGCCTGAAGTTGGTGAATGATAAATACATAAATTACCCTTCCTTTCCTACTTGATGTATTAATTCTAGTGTAAAAGGTCCTAAAAATCGAAGTTTTGACAGTTCAACAAAAACATTTCATTCAGTCATTTCAGCTGAGGTTTAGCACATAATTTGATTCGTTTACTGTATTGCCGCTTGCCTACTAATTTTGTGCTCCCAATTATTATTGTAACATCAGCAACATGTTTATTATCGCTTGCAGACAACAATGGGACGACGGACCTGTTGACCCACATGATGCCTTTCTATGGGTACGACGTGCCCCACACGTGCGGCCCGGACCCGAAGGTCTGTTGTCAGTTTGACTTCAAGCGGCTGCCAGGCTACGGCTACAGCTGTCCCTGGCGAGTGCCACCGCAGATCATCACCGACAGCAATGTCGCCCACAGGTAAAATAGGCTAATTACTTATGATAAAAAACATCTATCAGCTCAATGATTGTCTCAGATTACATTTCAGCCTATTGTACAGGCGTTAAAATCATGGATAACAGTAAAAGACGCTCTTGTTGTAGGCATTTTTTAAAGAGAAGAATTTAGATCAGTTTACGGGAGATTGTAAAGCAGTGTAAATTTTACATATTAGCATTGGTGGAAAAGCTCTCATTTTTTTTTGTCAGAGATGGCAATGTCCCCAAAATCTAATTAATAACATGAAGCTCTCCTGCTGAGGCTTACATATTTTTCACAACCCTCCTCTTGAATATAATTCTTGGATGTGATACCTATCTACCTAACTTGTACCTTCTGAAGCTTCCAAATGGCCGAGTGGCGTTGAAATTGTCAATATGCCCATGACATGCTGGGAAATCTTCTTGAGGTGTTAGTAGGTGATAAAAAATAATGAGACAATTTTCTGTACTTTTTAAAGTCACACAAGGTTTGACTTTATCTTAAATTTTAATGTTTATTATTTCCTTGACTCTCAACAACTGACATCATACAACTGAGTGTATATTCATCTGTGGATTTGCTAATTGGATAAAATGGATAAAATATGGTGCTTTTCCTCCTAAGTAACCCTCTTGTGTCTCCTTCTTTTTTCAGACTTCCACTGTGGCTGACATTTTGTAGGAATCAATGTATCAGTCTTATCGATGACTGTTAATTGTTTCAGGGCGGAGATGATTCTGGATCAGTGGCGCAAGAAGGCTCAGTTGTACGCCACCGATGTTGTCATCGCTCCTTTGGGCGACGACTTCAGATACGACCACCCCACGGAGTGGGACGCCCAGTACAACAACTATCAGAAACTCTTTGACTACATTAACAGCAACCCTCAGCTCAATGCGCAGGTGATATTGTAACATGTCATTTCCCTTATAATATAGTAAACTATTAAATTGAGTTTTCTATCAGTCTTGAACCTTTGAAAATTAAATACTGGAAAGTCTTTGACTATGTTAGATGATTTTTTGAATCTATGAATGATGATTCTATCTATGTTACACTATATTTTTATATATCAACTTTATGATATAAATAACAAATAACTCTTAAACATTAATCAATTCCCTTAACTCACTTTTAAATTAATTTCAGTAGTTCTAAGGGAAAGTAAAATTGAGTTTTATCTGAAATAAAATGGAAGTAAGTTGAAACGTCATTCATATTAATTACAATGAGGCTAAGTGTGAAGTTTTATTAGATGCTGGAAGTAGAAAATGTTTTTAAATTTTGATTTAAATTGGCTTTTCTGCTTGGACCTAATTGACGTACATGTTTATGTATAATAGTGGCTGTTAAATAATTGTCTTACCTTTGGTTATGGAACTCAGGCCCAGTTCGGTACCCTGTCAGACTACTTCGAAGCAGTTCAAAGAGAGAGACCAGTGGAGCAGTTCCCTTCATTGTCTGGAGATTTCTTTACATATGCAGACAGAGACGACCATTATTGGAGTGGGTAAGTACATTTTGAAAAATTCAATCTCAAATTCCAACAAAGAAAATAGTTTCTGTCATATTTTTTATTCTAAGCAATCAAAATAGTGGAACCATGCTGCTATTAGCAAATCTGAAAAGAGAAGTGATGTGACCCATCACAATAAAGTGATAGTAATTGTTGAGTGGTACTCTGTAAAGGGTAGTTAAATACCCATCACTTATTTTTATTTACTTTTATCCATCCCTAGTTATTTTATAGGTCATGTATTTTTTCACTCTTTTCACAGGTAGGTGAGTTGTGATTTATTACTGAAATCAACTGATGAGCTTGCTGCTAAAGATTTTGTGCTAAATCGAGTCAAGCATTGTTCCGATGGCGCGTATTAACTAACCAGTGGTAAACGGTAGTATTAACTTTGCGAATCATGCGAACGGCTGTTTAATTATGTTCGAGCATACCTATCAGTCACAGAAACTGATGGAAGTTAGACGCAAATTACTAGACTTTAGGGGTGGGCGAGTACTCGACAGCCGAGTAATTACTTGAGTAGTTTCTACTACTCGAGGTCGAGTCGAGTTCCAACTACTCGATTCAAACGAGTCCAGTAGTCAGTTACTCCCGCCGTCTACACGGCGGCCGAATTTACATGCGATTTACGTTTGTGCGATCAAATTTTACAGCCGATCGCGAGTTACACAAAGTTACATCTGCCGTTTATCCGCAATCGGCAGACTGGTTATCGCGGCTCCTCGCTAGTTTCACAATAAGCAGCATTTTCTGTTCATTTGTGGCCGGCAAATACACGCTACTGTTTTTTTGCCGATCGCTAGCTTCGCAAAGTTGCATTTCGTTTATTTACGATTGGCAAATACACGCGATCGTTTTTTGCGGATGACCGCGACTTTTGCAAGGCTACATTCAATTCAATTCAAAACATCCTTTATTTGTAAAGTACATTACATACATAACTAGCGTCATAACTACAAACAATGGTGTGTTATACAATAATTTTAGAGTAAAAGTCCTCAATCTTATAATAGCATTTTTCACATAAGTAGTTGAACAATTCTTTTTTGAATGAATTCAATAACCTTAAACATTTCAAGGAGTTTGGCAGACTATTGTATAATTTGATTCCAGAATAATAAGGAGTTTTTTCAAGAGTGGAAGTGGCATGTCGAGGGTATATAAAATCAGCTCTTTGTCTTGTGTTATAATTGTGGTTGTCAGAATGGATTGGAAAATTTGATATATTTTGTCTAATAAATATGATAAGATTATAAATGTAAATGCTGGGAAAGTCAAAATTTTATTATTTTTAGAAATAGGCTTACATGAATTTCTGGTTTTAAGAGAATATATAATGCGAAGGATTTTCTTTTGAAATTTGAATACTTTTGCCGATTTTCGGCGATCGGCAAATACGCATGCTCGTATTTCTCAGCCGACCGCGACTTTAGCAACGCTACATTTGCCGATTTTCGGCGATCAGCAAATATGCGCGATCGTATTTTTCGGCCGACCGCGACTTTAGCAACGCTACATTTGCCGATTTTCGGCGATCGGCAAATACGCGCGATCGTATTTCGCTGCAGATCGCGAGTTTTGAAAAGTTACATCTGCTGTTTATCCGCGACCGACAGATATGCGCTATCGTTTTTCGCAGCCGTCTACGAGTTTTTCATAATAGTAACCTCGGAAAATATTTCATTATTAACTTATAGAAGAATGGATTTTGACAGTTCTCAGAATCTGGTATGTAGAAATACCAGATTCTGAGATGTCTCAGGATTCGGAAATTGAAAACTTCCAGCTATATTTAGCTCTGACCTACACTTAACAACCTCAAATTTTTAATTATATTTTATCTTTTGAATGATACTCAGCTCTCCATCCTGATGTTTTTCATTCTTTCTTCCACAATTTCTTGGCTAAGGTTTTAATTGGGGCCAACAATTATTTTTAGGGAAAATATAAACCTATTTTTGATTTTAAAATAATAGGCTAGTAATTAAATTTTATTACTGCTTAGATTTTACAACTATGCATATTCTACATAAATTTATTTTGTGATCTTGTTACATTAAGTGATTTGTTATTTTGAGTGATTTAGCATAGTCAACTTATTATTTTAAAAGTAGGGTTTATGCAATGTAGGGGTATTAGAATATCAGAGTTTTTTTTCTATGAAAATTATAAAAACATAAGCTTAAATAAAGTAGTCCAATTTTATAAGTAAAATTGAAGAAAGATTTTAGTTGAAAAAATGAAAATTTCATTACTTTTCACAAACAACTACTCGACTCGACTCGACTCGATACTCGAGTTTTTGGCTTATACTCGACTCGACTTCAAAATCCACTACTCGCCCACCCCTACTAGACTTGAAATGTTCAATTATTAATAACTACTCCCCTACTCCTAACTATTCACATTGTTGCTATCTATCATATATTTAATTTCGTAAGGCGATTCTTTGCGTCAAAATTGTGGGCGTCTGGCAAATCGTAGACAGATGGGAGAGGGCTCAAATTAAAGGTCTCTATCCCTTGATGGCGGGAAAAATAATGAAATTGCTTGAAATTTACCAGAAAACAAGAAATAGCGTAAAATATCTGCTATTTAAAAAGCATTGGGATCTAAAAACGTCTGCTTTATTTACATAAAACATGTGATGCTGACACTTGATTGAAAACCATGTGGTAGGCTAGATATCTATAAGGTAGATTCAGTTTGCTATGAAGGTATTTTGTACTAAAATAAATAAAGATTGTTTGAATTTTCCCTCATTAGGGGCTTTTAGCCCCTTCAAGCCACTAGTATGTATTTTAAGTAGGGATGGTCAGGTCCCGAAATTTTGGGAAATTTTTGGGAAAATTAAATTCCCGATTTTCGGGCGGGATTTTACTTACTTCAGGAAATTTTTTGGGACGGGATCGTTCTAGTGATCGTAAATAAACAGCGGGTGTAGCTTAAAAAATCTCGCGATTGGCCGCGGAAAATGATCTTGCATATTTTCCGATCGCAAATAAACAGAAAATTCAGCTTTGCAAAACTCGCGAACTCGCGATCATCCGTTATAAACTATCGTGTGTATTTGCTGATCGTAAATAAATGGCAAATGCGGCTTTGCAAATCTCTTGATCGGCCGCAAAAACCATCGCGCGTATTTGCCTGACGCGGATTAACGGCAAAAATAGATTAGCGCTGTTCGCGAACGGGCGCGAAATACGCTAGCGTGTATCTGTCGATCGCGGATTAATGGCCGATATGACTTTACAGAACTCATGATCGGCCATGAAAAACGATCACGCGTATTTACCGATCACGAATAATCGGCAAATCTACCTTTGCGGAATTTATGAACGGCCGCGTTTTTGCCGATCGCGGATTAATGGCCGATGTTGCTTTACGTAACTCGCGATCGGCCGTGAAAAACTATCACGTGTATTTTTCGAAAGTTGATAAATAGCAAATGTAGGATTGCTAACTCGTAATTGGGTGTGAAAAGCAATCTTAGTTATTCACTGATATTGGTTAATCAATGGAAACAACTTGCTATAAGGTGTGACAGTGATTATTGTTCATATTGTCGGCCACATTGGTCTGCTACAAATTGTGGTTTTGCCCATTGATTCAATTTTCTAAACTAATTCAGATGTCTTTGAATCCCAGCCGAAAGTATGATTATTTTTCATAAATAAGTAAAAAAATGACAAAAGTAAGGACTTTGAGACTTTTAAGAAATTACTAATACTTAGGAAATTAATATTTTATGTAACTTAAGAAATATTAAGTTTGGGAGTTTTAAACTTCAAATTCATAACTTCAAGCTTGGAAAAACTAGTGTTATGGTTGTCATCTTTAAACTAAATTTATTTTTAATTTTTTTAACCGTAGTTTAAAGTGCTGGAAATACTATGAGTCATAGAGTAATTTCCTTAAACAAGAACTCCGAAGCCCCAAGTTTATAAAAATACAATAACAAGTTTACTGATTATATATGACAGTATATTGTCAACATGCAATAACCACTCTAGTATTTTACTTTTGGCTGTTTGGAAACCAAACAATAAAACAAAAAGTAGAAACTTAAAAACTATTGTGTTTATATCAAACGTAAAAAAATGCATATTACATTTATTTATTTCTTTTTTTATATTCTATTTTACAATGATTTCAAATTAGAAAGAATAAAAATTCAATTTTAATGAAAAATAATAATAAATTAACAATACATTTTATTTACTATTTTTATATAGGTTTGTATTTTTTTAAATTAACAATTTAATTGTGTTACTATTTTTTATGTGTTTTTAATGTTAGCTATTTTTTGCAATAGCATATAAGTTAGTATTTTTCACTCAAATTTATTTCTTGAATTTTTTTGAGTTGGGACAGTACAAACATTTATCTATGACATTGTTTTTAACCTAATGCTATTACTGTAATAAAGAAAATAAATTCGTGAATGAGCATTTCCCGAAGATTTAGGGAAGACAAAAATCCCGTCCCGTTCCGTCCCGAATTTAAGAGGGAAGAAAAAAATCCTGTCCCGTCCCTTCCCGAACTGAAAATCCAATCCCGTCTATCCCTAATTTTAAGGTATAAATGAATGATGTATGTGGAATGGGTGAGATGATAGCCTTGTTACTGACAAAAACCAAATTATTGATTTTGTCAGGATTATTTAATAGTATAATTTTAAATCAATGACAGTGAATTTTCAATCAGTTAACGACTTCTTCCTTGTCCGCAGGTACTACACGTCGCGGCCGTTCTACAAGCGGATGGACAGGGTGCTGCAGGAGCAGCTGCGTGGCGCAGACGTGCTGGCGTCGCTGGCGTGGCTGCGCGGGCTGCCGCTCGGCGCGAGGGTGCGCGACCGACTGGACACGGCACGCGGCGCACTCGCGCTCTTCCAGCACCACGACGGCGTCACCGGCACCGCCAAGGACCACGTCGTCCAGGACTACGCCAACAAGTAAGCACGTGTATTTAATTTTTTTAAAGAGGACCTCTTAGTGTACTTCATGGGATAATCTTTGGATACTTGATTTAAAGGAAAAATTATGTATCGATTTGCCTAATCTACTATCCTATCCTATTCCTACGACTTTAAATGAGCAATTCTTATAAATCTTATCTAGAAACCAGCTCTAACGACTTTAATTACATATAGATGTTATTGTAAACGTAGGAAGCACAGCTCAGCTAGAAGCGGTCATTCACAGCAGCCCTAAATCGCTGATTTCATGACGGCTGTAACGTGTACCAGCCGTATGTGATCAAGGAAGTTTGCGTTCTGGTCATGGGAGGCGACACCTCTTGATGGCCTGTTTCAGTCGTAAATCCACTGCGGTGATAATTAATTGGTAATTTTGAATTAATTCCTCTCACTTAATTGGCATTTTCCTTAAATTTTCTCTTTGCTAACTTTTGTAGCATTTCATTATCTAAACTCAAGTTACTAGATTTGTGTGGATTAAATTGCTGCAATATTGTGTTAGTTTTGACTTTATTATTTTCCAATATATTAGATTTTGTAAAGCAGTAAGTTTTATCTTTTCAACCACTTTTAACACTTGACCATGACTTGACAGAAATGCGAGGAGGATGGCTGAGGCACGACATACTAAATACCCCCGTTGCAGCAGACCTGCATACTCAGCGAATTTCAAATGCAAAACAACATATTTCAATCCTACATAGCGAGATTTGACATGTTTTTGTAAGCTCCATAAGAATAACATGGGGAATGAGTATGCAGGTGTGCTGCTACAGGTATATTAAAACTGGGTGGTTTTAATTCAATATTTAGTAGATCTGAACTAGAAGAAGCTATTTACCAAGTTTTATTGAGATATGTTGAGAAATAAGCGAGATATAGAATTTTAGTTATTTCCCATAAGGTTAACATTGGGACAACGTACTGTGTTTACCACTTTCAATATCTCGGTAACTAATGGACATAGAGCAGTGTTTCAAAATACTAAATTGTTTGTTTTTTTGAGCTGAATTCAATGGTGCCCACAAAAATGGGATAAATTTTATTTTTCTATGTAAAAAACTCTAAAAACCCATTTTTGGGGGAGTTTATCCCCCTTTACCCCCCCTTCCGGTGGTCCGATCGGGCTGGTTCACGAACTCGTCCAATTGATTACCACTTTACATGTCCGTACCAAATTTCATGAAGATCGGACCATTTTTGCGGCCGCTATCGTGCTAACAGACACATAGATATATATATATATAGATATATATATATATAGATATATATATATATATAAAAATTCGAACGAATAGTGTTTTTTGCTTCTGGGGGCCCCAAAACGAAAAGTTATAGTGGTCCCGAGCTTAGGTCTTACCATGAGACCTACGGTAATAGCTTCTTCCCTATAGGGGAAATTCGCTAAAACCGAACTTTATAATTATATGATTTTGATTAACGTCTTAAACCCTCTTTTGAATGTTACAGGATGCTGTTTGCCATTAAGAACTGTCAGCATGTGATTCAATTGATGGCTCACTATTTACTGAGTCCTAACAAGGTGAGTTGTGTAAAAAAAGATTATAAAAGATTTACAAATGTTTACATCAAAACTTTTTATACCTTCATAGTGTTAATGAAATCCATGGGCTTTTCTAGTCATTGCATAGCAATGTCTCACAAAACAACACAAGTAAAGAAAGATATAATCTTTTCGTCCTTTAGTATAATATCAAAAATCAACACAATTAAAGAAAGATATAAAGTTGTTGCACTCTAGTGTATTAACTGTGTATTGTTTCAGGGCAAAATTGATAGTCATCAATTTTTTTGGAAAGTCAAAGAAGTTTAAACATGGTTTAAGTTTCTAAAGGTAGTATCAGAAGGGTTGTTTTTCTTACAATGCTGTAGAATGGGGATAATGTTTTCACATTAATTCTAGGAGGTTTCTAATTAACAACTGGATTATAACTGTGTGTATTTATAGATGATATAATAATTTTTAAGAGAGTGGGGGCAAATTTGGTTAGACTGCAGTTTTTGGTACCTGTGCAAGGGATATCGGGCTCTGTTAATCTCTAATCCACCACAAACATTAAACAGCACTATTCAGTCTTGTACTGCACTGGCTCACTCATTGTTTTGCTTTGTTAACCCGGCAGAACTGACTTTGATTTGAAAACGCGATGACTGACTCACGGTCTTTTGGACCAGGTTGTATATAAAAGTTAGTATATTGAAAAATTATGACTTTATTTGCACAAAAATTCCACTAAAGTCTTTTACATTAGTTTTGTGACTACTTTATGTAGTATATATCTGCATACATGTAATATATTCATACATATATATGCATACTAGGGGTGGGCGAGTACTCGACAGTCGAGTAATTACTCGAGTAGTTGCTACTACTCGAGGTCGAGTCGAGTAGTTCCAACTACTCGATTCAAACGAGTCGAGTAGTCAGTTACTCCCGCCGTTTACGCGGCAGCCGAAATTACGTGCGATTTATGTTTGTGCGATCAAATTTTAAAGCCGATCGCGAGTTTCGCAAAGCTACATCTGTCATTTATTCGCAATCGGCAGATTGTTTATCGCGGCCCCTCGCTAGTTTCACAATAAGCAGCATTTTCTGTTCATTTGTGGCCGGCAAATACGCGCGACTGTATTTTTGCCGATCACTAGCTTCGCAAAGTTGCATTTCGTTTATTTACGATCGGCAAATACACGCGATCGTTTTTTGCGGCTGACCGCGACTTTTGCAAGGCTACATTTGCCGATTTTCGGTGATTGGCAAATACGCGCGCTCGTATTTCTCGGCTGACCGCGACTTAAGCAATGCTACACTTGCCGATTTTTGGCGATCGGCAAGTATGCGCGATCACATTTCTCGGCCGACCGCGACTTTAACAACGCTACATTTGCCGATTTTCGGCGATCGGCAAATACGCCGATCGTATTTTGCGGCAGATCGAGAGGTTTGAAAAGCTACATCTGCTGTTTATCTGCGATCGAAAGATATGCGCTATCGTTTTTCGCAGCCGTCCACGAGTTTTTCATAACATTAACCTCGAAAATATTTCATTAACTCATAGAAGACTGGATTTTGACAGTTATCTAGAAATACCAGATTCTGAGATGTCTTAGAATTCGGAAATTGAAAACTTACAACTATATTTAGCTCTGACCTACACTTAAAAACTTCAAATTTTAATTTATTTTATCTTTTGAATGATACTCAGCTCTCCACCCTGATGTTTTTAATTTTTTCTTCCACAATTTCTTGGCTAAAGTTTTAATTAGGGCCAACAACTATTTTTAGGGAAAATATAAACCTGTATTTGTTTGTTAAAATAATAGGCTAATAATTAAATCTTATTACTGCTTAGATTTTATAACTATGCATATCCTGCATAAATTTATTTTGTGATCTTGTTACATTAAGTTATTTGTTATTTTGAGTGATTTAGCATTGTCAACTTATTCATTCAAAAGTAGGGTTTATGCGATATTCATTTAAAAGTAGGGGTGAATATCAGAGTTTAATTTTTCGAAGAAAAATATAAAAACATAAGCTTAAATAAAGTAGATCAATTTTATAAGTAAAATTGAAGAAAGATTTTAGTTGAAAAATTGAAAATTTCATTACTTTTAACAAACAACTACTCGACTCGACTCGACTCGATACTCCAGTTTTTGGCTTAATACTCGACTCGACTCGACTCGACTTAAAAATTCACTACTCGCCCACCCCTAATGCATACATGTAAAATGTTCATGTAATATAAAAAATATATTTTTCGAATTGCTGTAGGTACTTCTATAATTATTGTTATTGCGTTAAAAACATCCGTATGTTTTACAACGATGTGTTTATACTGTCAAAAACCCCACAAAAGTATTGTACATTAGTGTTTTGAATATTTTATATAAGAAATATGTGCACACAAAATATTTATATGTAACATGAAGCCTTAGCTGACTCACGGTCGAAAACACCAGACCTCTAAAGAAATTTTTATTGAACTGACTGTAAGGGTTAGAGAATGACAGGAAGTGAGACATGATGTTCCTGGAAAGACGTATGAGTAGTACAGTGACGGCCAGCCCTGCCGACACCCGAGAAATATAATTTTTATCAAAAAAACTACTAAACCGGTCTTTTAGACAGGTAAGTCAGTCCTCGCGGGTTAACTTTACATGTACATGCCAGAGGCCTATTTGGACGGAGCTAATACAAGGTTAAAAGGTCGACAAACTCTTTTTACAAAAGAAATCTAGCTGGCTATCACATTCAATTAAAAGTGCGGCAATCCGTGGTTAAAGTTTAGAACTACTTTGTACCATGTTCATAAGTTTTGTTGTAAACAAAAATTCAGTCAGTATGCTTTTCTGAAAATTTTGAGAAGATTAGGTAAGTCTACATAACAGTTTTTTTTTATTTTGCACCTCAAATGTTAAAGTTTGTCCACCCATTATTGAGTTGTGACCATAAAGAACATCCCAAAATAAATCAGTTCATTGCGTTTCCATTCCAGAGTGCCTACAAGCTGGACGAGGACGCGTTGCACTTTGACCTGGACCACGTACAGAAGCTAGCCTACAGCCTGCCGGACCAGCGCACTCTGGTGTTCAACTCGGTGCGGGAGATGCAGCGGGTCGTCGTCTACAACAGCCTCACCTGGGCCCGGGAGGAGGTCATCACACTCCGCGTCTCCACGCCTGACCTCAAGGTACACCGACGTGCAGATCGAGTCACCACTGTTATCTCGGGAAAGTTTTGTTGTCAGCTCTTTACTTTATGCTAGAACAGAAGTCGACAATTTATACTGTTAAAAGAGGCTTTTCAAGGGGTATTTCTTTAGGCATTAGAATGTCCAGCTTTTGAAAATTATTAGCTTTATCTTCACCTTGTTTTGTCCTGATTTTTCTCAGAATTGAGATTCCTGGCTAAGTTGGCCTTAGCCAGGAACAAGACTAAAAGATCGTGATAAAGACATCCTACACTCACCTCTCAATCACACTTGAGATCACACATCACACTCAGATCACCATTTCAACAAAGTATCTCTGTATCTAAAGTATCTAAGCTGGGTTTGTAATAGTCAATCTTAAGCTCTGGTGGAAGAAGTGGATTTTCCTAGACTGTCGGAGTGAGAGGGGTTGGTTTTGGATGAGGGACTCTTACCTGACAAACTCCCAAGGTTTGCTAACAATCCATGGTATTATTTTCACATGGAGGGCTTCTCAAAAAGAACAAAATTACAACATATAAGTGAACATTATACTGGGTTTTTACCTTAATATAGTTAAACAATAAACTTAATTGAAAAAACTTTGGAAATATTCAAAAGAGCATCTATGTAAGAGTGTTGAGATTGGTTATGCTATGTGGTAGTTACTCTCGTAATAAAAAAAATTATATGTATGGTCTTATAACAACCTGTTATTGACTGTTATTACCTGTTACTGCAGTTTATACCTTTCATAAACCACAAACTATAAACCCAAAATGAACAGATATATTGTCAGTTAAACAATTTAACTTGTATATTGTCTGTTGACCGGCCGCAGGTGACGGACTGGAAGGGCAACGTGCTGCAAGCTCAGGTGGACCCGCACTGTCAGCTGATGGACGCCCGCAGCCAGTGCTACGAGCTCTCGTTCGTCGTCAGTGTCGAGGCCCTCGGACTGTCCACCTACTTCATCTACCTCGTATCGCCAGATGACAGCTCCAAGTGATTTGCATTTCATATACCAAGACATTAACTCTAATCATTACCATTTTCACCACCATTTTAAAATTGTCTTGCTGTTGCCAAACTGTGTTAGTCTCAAAAGACGGTGGATTGAATTTTTTTTTGTTTAGTTTTTATTAATAGTTCTGTTGTTTGGCATACAGTTGAAGTTTGTGATTTCAGCATTTTTAAAATCAAAACCAAATATTGAAACAAACAGCCAAATATTGGTAGAACAAATATAGGTGTTCAATCAAAAAGTAAGCAAGGGCCCACTTAAGATTTTTTCAATTCACCACATTGCCAAGACCCAAGGGTTTTTCAATATAAACCCCCTTACTGAGTCGGTAGCACAAGAGTTATAGCACTGACCCTGTGTGTCAAACGTCAGTTCGATCTCTACGGTGGGTGGCTCGTTTTCCATCATGAGCGGTCACTTCTGGTTGGCCTATATACTATTGCTGCTACGGTGCCTCTCTGACTTTACATCACCTCATAGTTTTATCGGCCCATGGCAACGGGCAGTTGAGGTTTTTATTTAAAAAAACCATCAGCCACAATCAAACACATCTAAATTTTGTTAAGGAAGTCGTAGTTTGTGTTGCACATAGCACTGCAAACACCAATAAACTATTTTAAATCCTGTAATTTTATGTTAAATAGAGAGTATTATATTACTTTTTAGATTTCATCGAGCAAATCTAAGCTTTTTATAAGCTTTGTCTTCCACCATATTTTGAACAGACAATAAATAGATTTGTTTCAAAGTAAAATAATAGTAAATTAAAGTGCTTTCTGGTGTTATTATTTATGACTAAATAATCTTTGTTCTCTCTGTTTCAGAGCATCTCGTGTCAAAATAAAGGTTTTAAACTCTGGCTGGACTCACAACCAGAAGGAGATGTTTGAAGACTGGGTCAATGAGTTTGATAATGACAAGGAATTTGCTATAGAAAATAAAGTAATCTCAGCAGCTTTCAGCAAATCTGGCCTTCTTAAAGCAGTCACCTTAAAGAAATCTGGGAAAACTGTACCACTTCATCTCAATTTTGTTAAGTAAGTCTCAAGTTCTTCTAAACGTCTAGATAAAATTCAGGTTAAATATCAAACTATGAATGTATTTGCTTTTGACAACAGTGGTGTTTTGACAGTCCCTAAGTGAGTGACACCATGTAGGCTACCTCAAAAATTTCAACTTTTCAAGAGAGGAAAAACTGAATCTTAACACAATATTGTGAGAGCTTGTATTTTATTATATTTGATACCTTGTATCTCATTGAAAATCTTAAGACCCGGACTATAACCTAATTAAATTAAAAATGTTACCCTAAAGCTAATTTTACGAATCTTGAAAGTGTTGAACAGATCTGAACTAGGTGAACTGTTTAGGTACTCGTCCAGGCCAGGAAGGGAGCGCAGCGGAGCTTATCTCTTCTTGCCTGATGGGGAAGGAGAGAATCTGCGCTTCCAGTCACCGCTTACCTTGGTTTTTTATGGGCAGATAATGTCCAAAGTATTTGTGCAGCTACCAAATGTAAAGCACACTGTGATTCTCTACAACTCTCCAGGTCAGTCCCGTGAGTTTAATATATGTTCAGTTTGATTTTTTGTTTTCATTGACATTTATCAAATTCTTCCTAGAAAGGATTAATAAAACCTAGTTCCAAATAGCATAGTTGCCTTTTACCAGCGGGTAAACTGTTGCTTAGTTCTGGTTTGCTTATTTATAGAACTTTGAAAGTTTTCTAAATAAAAGTCATGTGAGAGTCCTAAATCATGAGGTGGATTCCCTATCTGCCAGGAACCAAGTCATCAAAAATAGGATCAATAATACCGGTGGTATTATTGAGGGAGCAAAAAAATTAGCCCTATCCTTAAAAAATATTTCTTGGTAAAATTAATCAAAACTGTGAAGGTCTTTGTTTTCCATTTTTATCAATAAGTTTCTGCGGCAAATACATTCCTGAGAAACATGTAGGCTATTTTCAATAGTCTACAAACAATTTTGTTTATCCTGATTTTCCAAAAATTTTGATTTGACGTAATCAAATAAATGTATAAAAACTTTGAAGCTCTAAGTTCGCAATAATTATTAATTTGTAACATTCAATACAGGTTGCCTTCAAGCCAAAAATCCAATACTTCATAATTGTTTTCTTAACCGGCGAAAAGTGGTTGGTAATTTCATCACTTTTATTTTTGCAGGACCCGATGGTTTAGGCTTGGAAGTTCATAACTTGGTGGATATCACTCAACTGAATACTAACTACGAGCTAGCAATGAGAATCTCAAGTAATATAAACAACAAAAATGTGTTTCATACAGATCTGAATGGACTTCAAGTAAGTCTAGCATTAGGCTTCCAAATTATTTTTAAATTGCTAACTTCATGATGTATGACTGTCAGTAACTTTTTTTTTTGTTTGTTGTCTTCATTACCACAGGTGGATGAGTATTTCAGATGGATAGATGGTATTTTCTCCAGGCTGGATAAATTCGTTCGCCTTGTAATGAGATTGTTCCCTTTGGTTTTTGTTAGGGGTGTGCGAGTATTCGACTGGTCGAGCTTTTAGGTCGAGCTTATCAGTATTCGGCTCGGCTCGACTTTTTTCTAAAAAGCTCGACACTCGAGCCGAGCTTTTGATAAGAGAGTTCTTATCGGAAATATAATTATTGCAATCTATTTTTGGACACGTAAAACCGGAAGAGCGTTTCCCTCCCACAAAAAACAAGCAAAAAACATTCCCTAGTGATAAGGAAAGGAAATTGACAGGTAACAAGAAATATTATCTCCATTTAGACGGAAATCGGAGCTATATTTAGTTGACCTTGGGGAACGTGAAATACAGCATTTAAGTCTATTGTTTTATCAAGGCTTATCTCTTAAACGGTATATCGTACAAGTTTCATTTTGGTCTCATTTGATTTATAAAAATAAGACAAAAAATATGAGCCGTAATTTATAGTTTTATGACAAGTAGTTTGTATTTTTGCATTTTGTAGTAAGGATTCCTTATCTCCTAATTAACTCACGCACTGAATCAGACAAGAGCAAAAAACAGGGAAGGGGCTTGAAGTAAACAACCTCCACCCCCCCCCCTCTCGTTGCCACTGATAAGGAAAGAGATAGAGGTAGCTGTTTCTTTCTTTCTTTCTTTCTATTCCGTCCTTATTTATTTATGATCTTTCTTCTTTTTAATTGTACATTATTTTCTTCACAAAAGTTTAGAAATGTAACTAATTTTAGGATTACAATAAATTATTGTTGTTATTAAATATTATTTCATTCATATATTATATTCTGAAATAATAAGTTTAGCCATGAATATTATGCCAAAATTGGGACTGCTATTTAATTTTTTATCATCTTTACTTAATGAACATAAAAAAATCAATCTTGTGTTTGACTAAGTGTAAATGTGTGATTTTTTTACTAGATATAACTATTTTAAAACCTTTCAACTACTTCTTTCTACTCTTGAAATTAAATTTTGGTGTACTTATATGTAACTAGTCTAATTATGTAATTTTAACTATTTATTTTAAAGTAAAGTATTTTGGGATTGGTTATTACTTAAATATAATGTAGATAAATGTAGATTTTTAATTTGGTATTTTTCTTCATAAATTATTTGTTGAGCCAGTTTGATTAATTTTATGTAACAAAATACAAAATACTGATGAACCTATCAGATAATTCACTTGGTTTGGGGATAAGCTTTCTATTTTTGAGCTGGCGGTCACTTAAGGTATGCAAACATTAGTCTATTGTATCTTTAAAAATTAAAATCAAGCTTCATAATTTCTTTTAATAATTTGGTGATTGTTAAAAAGCTCGGCTAGAAAAAGCTCGAGCTCGAAAACTTTTGAAAAAGCTCGGCTCGGCTCGGCTCGAGTTCAAAAATCACTATTCGCACACCCCTAGTTTTTGTGCATTTACTACAAATAAAACCGGCCAATAACTCATAAATTCGAGTTGTATTTTCTTTGATTATTATTTCATATAATTTAACATGACTAGTAAACCCATTGCTTGGAATCGAGCTATTATCTTGTATGATTTCTAAATAAATATAATTATTATAGTTAAAATAATTATTACAGACAACATAATATAGGAAAGCAAACAGTTATCTGAAAATCGGCTGCAAGTTTGTTTATACCGCACACATGTTTTTAAATAGGTCGTTTTCAAATAGATAATGAAGAAGTAAATTATATCGTGAAAAAATGACGGTTGATTTCAGAGGTTTTACGTAATGTTCACAAAAATTCCTGTAGTTCAGTTTCTGTTACTAAATTACAACCCCTCACTAAATCTACCAACTCATAAATTAATGCTTAAAGTCTGCTTCTGTAGGCCTACATATTAAATGGTTTCAATTCCAATAATAACACATGGCTTTGCTGAAAAACTTTGTTTTCTCTACTCAGCTGCCTTATTGAAATTTATATTCCCATGTTAAAACTTATGTGGAAATACAAAACTTTAAGGGCGTATAGGGCCGATCCCTTTAGTTTAATCTTTATAAATTTTATTTCTTGCAAATCTACACGCCAAACACTTTCCAACGACACCTTAATTATTAAAATTGGCCCAGTAATTTAGGAGGAGTAATGATCACAAAAAAACCCCTAGCGTCATTCGTAAAACAACAAAAATTTAAATATTACAGTGGACTCCCTCTTATCCAGACACATTTGAACTGGACATCGGTTTAACCAGACTACTCCCCACGGAAGTGACATCTTTTCAACTGGATGATTTTTGTCAATATATCTGTTGAGGGTGATCGACAAGAAATGGACAGTACTGTATTGATGATTCTCGTGGGAAGGAGTTGAGACCGGTAATCACAAGTCTAAATAGTATTGGCTTATGCAGTATGCACAGAGTTATAATTAAACTTGTTTAAGGAATGACGGTTTTAATGGAAAAACCATTATCCAGAGGGATCTTGGTCCCGACGACTCCAAAAAAGAGGGAGTCTACTGTATAGAAGAATAAAAGCTCACTATAAGATGAAAAAAAAAACAAGAACAAGATTTTCCAAGAAATAACCTACTAGAAGCTCTGATACTAGTTGTATGAGACTGCATTATCTGTAGTTTGAACATTGTAAGTTTTTGCCCATGCTGCCAGACAGTATTAGAAAAAAAGATTTGATCTGTTATTTTAATAGTTGAATGGCATCATACAATTTTGCTCTCACAGATGATAAGACGGAAGAAGTTTGCCAAGATCCCGCTGCAGGCCAACTACTACCCGATGCCGTCGGCAATGTACATAGAGGATGACGACACTCGGCTGACGCTGGTGTCGGCCCAGCCCCTCGGCGCGGCCAGCCTGCGCGAGGGACAGATTGAGGTGAGTGTTCCTTGCATGCTCGTTTGCTTGTGTTTTTTCGCGTTTAAAAGTAGGATTAATTTTTATATTTTTAGTCCCTGGATGGTTCTCTGACTTGTTTATTACAGTACATCATGTTTACCATGTAAGGGGATGAAAAAAGAAGCTGTCACAGTATTGGTTAAGTCCTTTAGCTTTCCAGTTGAACAGCTTCCCTGCACCTTCAATCAATCAATCAATCAATCAAATATCTTTATTCACAAAATGTACATTGTACAAGAATAGTGTCAGAGGATTAACTAAATCTAAATTAACAAAATTCCAAATTACATCTGTTTCCTTTCTTAAGTAAAAAAAAAATCAATATACATTAAAATAAAATTTACATAAATATACATCAAAATAAAATATAGGTACAATTCTTTTAAAGTGGTGAATCAGCTGTGCTTGATTTCAAAAAACTCTTCAAAGGAGTAGAGAGGAATTCTTAACAAGTAGTCTCTTAGCTGCTTTTTAAAATTTATTTCATCGACCGCATCGATGAATTTCCGAGGGAGGAGATGAAGAAATTTAGATCCCATATAAACAGTTTTCTTTTTGAAAAACTCTAAATTGTGCTTTTCTACTTTACGATTTAGACAAATATTGTAAGAATGAGTGTTATTTTGTAGCCGGGGATTAAAAAAATGTTTAACGTAACTAACTGTTTCAAGTATGATTAATCCGTAAACTGTTAAAATGCCTAGCTCTGCAAACAATTTTTTTACAGAAACTGTAGTTTTTAATTTAAGCATGGTTCTGATTGCTCTTTTTTGCTGAATAAGTAATTGACCTAAATTCTTTTTTGATGTTGAACCATAAATGCTGATCCCGTAAGATAAATGAGAATGAATCATAGAAAAATATATAGTTTTTAAAGTCTCCAAACCGCAAAATCTTGACATTTGTTTGAGAGCAAAGATGCCAGAGGAAAGTCTACCAACAACATGAGTGACATGATTATCCCAACTTAAATTTTCATCAACTATTAGACCTAAAAATTTGGTGTTTTGAACTTGACCGAGAGAATCTTCATCCATGAAAATGTTAGGTGAAAGCTGATTTGTTGATTTTCTAGCAGAGAAAGAGATAAATTTAGACTTTTCAGAATTTAGAAGAAGATTTTTACTATTGAAAAAGTCCTTAACCACAGTCAAACCCTCAAAAGCTGACACTTCAACTTTTTCAATTGACTGCCCTGAAAAAAGAATATTAGAGTCATCAGCATATAAACATACACTGCTGCTTCCCTCTTCCAAGGAAGGAAGAATCATTGGAAGACCCTTTATATAACACAGAAAAAGTAAGGGGCCCAAAATAGATCCTTGTGGGACACCATGTTTTATTATTTGTAATTTTGAACAAATTTTATTTATATATTTATTATTAGATTTGGAAGTAAAATTATCTGAGATGTGCTCTAATTCAACATATTGCTGCCTATTTGTCAAGTACGATTTAAACCATGCAAGTTCTTTACTTCTCACCCCAAGCTTATTCAAAGTTGTTGTTAATTTACTGTGGGATACACTGTCGAAAGCCCGAGACAGGTCAAGGAACACACCAATAACTTTTTCTTTTTTGTCTATGGCATCAATAATTGATTGAATAAAATCTACCCCAGCAGTCACTGTAGACCTTCCTCCCCTAAAACCATGTTGCTGTTTTTCCAATAAGTTATTTGATTCCAAATAATTAGAAAATTGGTTATAGACCACTCTCTCAAATATTTTAGAAAAGGCAGGAAGCAAAGAAATTGGCCGGTAGCATGATGGATCGGTACGGTCTCCTTTTTTGAATAACGGAATTACTTTTGCAATTTTTAATTTGCTTGGAAAAATCCCGGAAATGAGAGAGGAGTTGATTAAATGAGTAATGGGTTCTAAAATAAATGGAATTGATTTCTTAATTACAATCATTGGAATTTCATCACAGCCAAAAGAAAACTTGTTATTCATTGAAAGAATTACCTCCTTCATTTCAAGTTGAGAAATTTGTTCAAATCGGAAAACCAAACTATTCAAAGGAAATTGATCATCAAATGAATTACTACTATTTAAAATATTTGGCAAAATCAACTGATCCACCGCTGTTACAAAAAAATCATTTAATATGTTACTTACATCTTTAGGATTACTAATAATATTACCACTCTTTTTTACAGTAATGTTACCTTTTACACGTGATTGGTCATTAATTTCAGATCTAATTACATCCCAAGTTGTTTTAGTTTTATTTGCAGAAGACTGGATTTTTTTATCAAAAAATGATCTTTTATTATTATAAATAACTTTTTTTAATTCTTTCTTCTTATCTTTTATTTTCAACCTTATTTTATTATCTTTTGATTCCCTACAATATTTCTCAAGGAAAACTATTTCTGTCTTAATTGAATGAATATTTTCTGCCCAGCCATTGTTGAATCCACTATTGCAAGAAACATACGTTTTAGGAAAAGTCGAATTAAAATAGTACAAAAAAGTTGTAATAAAAACGTCATACTTAAGCTCAACAGAAGTGTTAAATAGTTCAGTCCAAGACTCATTTGCTAAATCCCTTAAAAACAAATTAATATTTTCATCATTGAACTTTCTACTGTATTTTCTAAAATTTACTTTAGAGTGGTCCACAACATTTGGGATTTCTAAAATTTGGCCATCATGATCAGAGACCATTGTTATTAGACCTGTAACTGTTAATTTCTTTTTTGTAATATTTGTTACAAAGTTATCTATGGCTGATTCTGTTGTGTCAGTGACCCTTGTGGGAAAATTTACTAAATATTTCAAATTGAACAATTTTAGAATACTTGTAAACTTAAAGAAACTGGAATCTTTATCAAGCACATTAATATTAAAATCACCAGTAATGATTACATTTTCATACTTTTTTGTTAAAATGCTACACAAAATTTCAAATTTATTGAAAAATGAATTCAATAAACTAGTTTTTGGAGATCTGTACAGGCAAACTAATATGAATGAAAATTTCTTCACAGTAATAAGAGAGGCACAACACTCAAATTCTTTTTCAGTTAGAAGATTGTCAATGGCTGGAATAGAAATTTTTTTACTGCTGATATTATTTCGAACCATAATTAATACTCCTCCACCAATATGTTTCGAACGAGTAAAATAAGAACATTTTTTGAAATTTGGTATATGAACAAAATCTATATCGCGCTCTCTTAACTTGTGTTCAGAAATTGCTAAAATATCCGGATTAATGTCATCTAAATGTATTTTTAATAAGTCTAATCGAGATGGTAAGTGTTGTATATTTTGGTGTAGAATTACTAGCTTATTCTGAGGGTAATCTATTTGTTCACTAAAATTGTTTAATCTATTGCTATTAAAATTACAATTTTTTACCCCTATCCTACTGCAAGGAGTTGTACTATCTGAAGTAACAGGCATGTTATAAATTTCAGTATTTTGAAAATCAAATTTACAGGCGGAACAATCTTCCTTGTCATCAACACTCAGTTTAAATCTAAGAGGGAGGGAGAAACACTTTGGTCAACAACACAGAATTGCCCATGATTCACCTCACACACACTGGACACTACTGCTGGCTGCACCATCCCACCATCCACTGGAGTGTGCTGTGCCGATGCTCGTAGGTTGTAGTGGCCGATTGAGTTCCCTTTGTCTGATGCATGTTGGTCTTTATCGTTGCTCAGAGGCTTGGTTGTAGACAAATTCAAATTGGCTTCTGTCTTCTGGCATTTAAAAATCTCTTCTTGTAGCTGTTTTTTGAACTCCTCATAGCTCAGTCCATTTCGTAATGTTCTCACAGATATTTCATCACAAACAATTACTGTGACTGGCTTCCAGTGGTGCGATGAAACTTGACAATATTTTTGGCAAAATTTTGAAGTGTAATTGAGTCTCTGACACATCCCATTGGTGAACATACAAGTCTCTTGTAATTTCTTTGTTTAAAATCCAAAATTAATTTACCAAATGCAAGGTCATAGTCAGTCGTGTTTGGCTTACTGTTGTAAGTTGGCTTTGTTACAACACCATAGACTGCTGCTCCATTTTTATTTTCTTGTAGCGTTATGTAGTCATTAAGCAGGTTTGTAGTCTGTGGTCTACCGAAAGCCCTTCTGAAAGCAACAGCAACGCCCGCCGTCATATTTCTGGGATTGTTTAGGTCGCCAGAAATACAGTGGGAGAAGGCAATATCGCCATTACTCTTAAGACCTTCAATAATGTCGCCCATATTTGATTCCATTATTTCTATTTTGTCCTGATTATCTAAAAGAATATTACTATTGTTCTTAACAGCCAACCACCAAGAAAGAACACTCAATATTTTATGTGCTACAACGTTTTTTCCTTGGTTGTTTAAGTGCAGTCCATGCGATGTAAAATGTTCCCTCTTCAGGAAATTTAAATCAATTAAATACACATTACTTATTCTTTGTACCACCTCAATGATATAATTATTAACAAGTGCTAGTTCTTGATTGACAGGATGAATTAATGCTAAGTCATGTCTAACAGGTATAGTGGATAAAAAAATAGGTCTATTTGCACTGAGAATGGTAAGTTTCTTTTCTAGCTTTTGGTAAATGTCACTGAAATTGCAATTAAGACTATCATTGCTGCCTCCGAGGATGATTACTGGACTTGAATCATTAATGATTGAAGTCGAATCAACAACCTGAGCGAGTGTGGTATTTGCTCTGATGTATCCAAAAACATTTATTTTATGATCACTTAAAGTTTCCAGCTTGATTGGTAAGTTTGCTCCTTGGCTATCTGAGCAAAAGGTAACATTTAGGGCCGAGGCTACCTTTTTGTTTGCTCTTTTATTGTCTCTTCTCCAACCGCAGGAACATTCTTTTCTGTACGATTTTTTAGACACACTAACAGATTTATCCTTCTCCCTCAAGGGAGCTACAATGAAAGATTCCTCATTGTCAGGCAAGCTGTTCAAAACTGAATACTTGTTCGTGAGAGTAACATTAAAGTCTGTCACCGCCTGTGCTTTTTTATTATTATATTTGCCACTGTTTGATTTATTTTTTGACTGAACTGTTGCCCATGCATTACAGCTAGATGTTGGGGGGAAAGTCAAACCACCTCCAAATTTTCCTACACTGTTGTGTTGTTGTGATGATGTGGTTTGTACATCTTTGTCACAAACCTTATTGACAGTACTATTGTAGTTATGTATTTTTTGTTGGATTTTTTCACTCTTAGAAGATCTGTTTAACATTGATTTCAAAACGTCACATTTGATTTTTTTATGCTGTTGATTATAACTGAGATAGGCCAACAATGAACGTTTGGCTATGGTATCCTTTTCTGTAAACTCAAGGTTTGATAAGCAATTCTTGATGCATTCCTCTATTTCATCCTGCTCAATAGCTGCGATGAGGCAATCAACCATTAAAAGAACGTATACCCCACAATCAACACCATTCGGTTGCTGAGGGCTCTTAACAACTTCAAAAGTTGGCGGGTTGTCAGAGCTAGTGCACTTTGCAAGTTTTTGATACAGTTTTTTGGCATTTTGCAAATTTTTTTTGGCCTAGGGAATCAAAGTAATAAAATATATTACTTTTTTTTGCAAAAAACAAAAGACTCCAGTGTGTACCTGCAACATTTAGTTCAGGGCTTGCGTCACTAACAGCAGCAAATATGTACGCTTTGTCCTGTAATTTTAGAGGATACAAGTAAGCATCATGACTTTCAAGACACTTAATTCCCTGAGACACAGATGGACTAATTAGGCAGATGTTAGGGCCAACCAATTTTTTATCAAGGAGGGTACTGAAATACATTTGTATAGCTTCATCTCCTAGCCAGTCATGGCTTAGTGTGTTATGTATTATCTCAAAATCAGTTTGTGTAGTTGAAGTAGATTTATTTATCATTATAGGAGTGCATTGAGTTTCAGCATGCACTGTTTCTGTTCCAAGATAACTTATTTTTTCACTTTTCTTAGTTTCGGTATTTTTACATTGGTCTTTCAGCTTGTTAATCTTGCTAATGAAATCTTCTCTTTCCTGTTCCGCTTGAGAAGAAACAGATTCAAAAAACCTATCGTTGACCCTTAATTTTTCTTCCAAATATTTAATTTTTTTTGTTAGTTCTTCCTCTACTTTCTCAGATCGATGTATTATATCCTTTAACTGCTCTTCTTTGGTCAAAAGCTTGTCCTGTAATTCAAGTTCCACACTCGATTTTTTTTGTCGGGTTTCGTGGAGTTCTTGTTTCAAATCCTCATTTTCCAACAAAAGTGATCTGCTCAGTTCTTCACCTAGTGAGGCAGAACTTTCAAATTCAGTATCACAGTCTGTCTCATGGCATTGAGAAATTTGAAGATCACATTGGTCTATCAAAGGCTTAAAATTAAAATCATCAGTACTAAACGGTAGATTATGTGCTTCAATATATTCCTGTATCTGTTTTTTTGAGCGAAACAGCTTTCCTTTAGGTGAGTAAAAATATACATCATATTTCCCTTTGCTTGCTCCCTTTTTTCTCATGACTTCTTTTCTTGTCCATCCGCTAGGAGCAAGATTATCTGTATTACCTGCCATTATTAATGTTGAAATAAAAATATATATATATTTATAAATAAAATAAAATATAAAAACCCAGTAATCTTATTGAAGTAATGTTTACAAGAGGCTGGACTCAATAATAAAAACCAGGAAGTAAACAAACTCTAAGGTGTGATGACAGATAAGAAGTTAAGAAGTTATGCAGTTCAAGGTCACTGATAGCAGGCGGCAGTAGAATGTCCAAAGTTCACTAGACTTTCCTTATCTATCTGATAAGGGACCCTTGCCTTGCCTGATCTTTTGAAATTTACAGGTAATTTTAACAGTTTTTCTCACCCATTTGACAGCACCTTTTGCACTTCAAAAAAAGTAAACACAGATTTTAAATCCCCAACTTTAACTGAACAACCACTACTAAAAGGTTTTTTAAAAGAAACACTTTTATTGCATAAAACTTTGAAATAATCAGGAGCACCATCCAACATAGAACTTGTCATGTGGGTCTACCCCCACCACCTTTTCCCCTTGGTTCGCCCTTGTCTGTATGGGATGTGTTACCCATGAACTTGAGATACCCAGTCTAGTTCTGTACTCATGGAAGAGGGATTGGTGGAACCGTGATGCTTGGCTAGTTACTCCCTCCACATGGGTTTACAGGGTTGGCTGGACAGGTTTGAATTTAGACACATTTCTCTCAAGGTAGGCCAGGCTGTCCATTTCTACATTTCCATTCCTTTATTCTGGGGGCCTTTACAATATTTTAAAAAAAATTGAAGCTGTGTGCCTTCAATTTTTTTCTTGTGAATTTTCTGGGGTCTTTTAATCACAGTCTGACAATTGGTTAAATTTTCATATTTGGTTGATTAAAATGCTCAACAAGAAAAATGTGTTGTTTAGGTTGTTTTAGGATCAATGTTGGTGATGGCAACATTATATCATTAATTGGATTTTGGCAGATATTTCTCATCACTAATTTGTAAAAATAAGCTTTGAGGATTCAAGATCTGGTTCCTAATTGAAATGTTAAAATATTCTAGATTAACAGTAGTATTCTGCTTGCCCCTGGCTTGTTGATGAGACTGATCGTGGTTGTGTTGGCCTGCAGGTGATGCAGGATCGGCGGTTGCTGCAAGACGACAACCGAGGGCTGGACCAGGGAGTGTTGGACAACAGACCCACCCTCGCTCTCTTCCGCCTCATCGTCGAGGAGCCAAATGTAAGCTCTCCTCCAACTTGTTTTTAATTTTGGATTTGAATTTTTCAGGGACTATGATAAAAAAATTATATTGTAAACACTGATTGATTGAGCTTGGAATTCCTTTTCTGCTAAATTTCATAGACGAATTAACTGTAGTATATCTGTCATATCGTCGAATGTTTAATCAGTAGCAATTGTGTAAGCACTAAGGAATAGAGCTATGCAATGTTTACCCTTGAAAGACATGTTCTACATTTTAGAAGGTACTCAACAAGGCAGATTCTGATGAAGAGGGAGTGAATAAGTCAGGGTAGATATTTAAAAGTATTTTTCTTACAAATTGAAACCCCAAGGAGTATTGTAAAAAATAAACAACTATAATATAAAATATTAACACGTTAAGCGCACGGGGTGGGAGGCGGGTGTTCGCGAACAGCAGCAGTGAACGTCATTGGCACAAGAAAAATGAAATGTTTCGGTCTTTATAAATAATACATTGTGCGGTGTTGTATTGCGTTACCACGAGAGTGGACATCGTTCACTCCTGGGCACGATTCTGCACTGATCGGCACTGCTGGGCATGATTCTGAGCACTGCCTGGGTCAAGCTATTCTCCTTCTTTTTCCAAAAGTAGGGGTGTGCGAGTATTCGACCGGTCGAGTTTTTTGGTCGAGCTTTTCAGTATTCGGCTTGGCTCGACTTTTTTCGAAAAAGCTCGACACTCGAGCCGAGCTTTTGATAAGACAGTTCTTATCAGAAAGATAATTATTGCGATCTATTTTTGGACACGTTAAGCCGGAAGAGCGTTTCGCTTGCACGAAAAACAAACAAAAAATATTCCTTAGTGATAAGGAAAGGACATTGACAGGTAACAAGAAATATTATCTCCATTTAGACGGAAATAGGAGCTATATTTAGTTGACCTTGGAGGACACGAAACATGGCACTTAAGTCTATTGTTTTATCAAGGCTTATCTTTTAAATGGTATGTCGTACAAGTTTCATTTTGGTCTCATTTCATTTTATTTTATAAAAATAAGACAAAAAATATGAGCTTTCATTTATAGTTGTATGACAAGTAGTTTGTATTTTTGCATTTTGTAATTAGGATTCCTTATCTAATAATAAACTCACGCTCTCTGGCATACACGCACGCACTGAGTCCAATGACAAAAAACAGGGACAGGGGCTTGGAGTAAACAACCTCCACCCCCCCCCCCTCCTGGCCACTGATAAGGAGAGTGAGAGAGATGGCTGTTTCTTTCTTTCTCTCTATTCCGTCCTTATTTATGATCTTTCTTCTTCCTAATTTTATTAAACTGAGCATTATTTTCTTCACAAAAGTTTTGAAATGCAACTAATTTTTGGATTACAATAAATTATTGTTGTTATTTCATTTGTATATTATACTCTGAAATAATAAGTTTAGCCATGAATATTATGCCACAATTGGGACTGCAATTTAATTTTTAATCATCTTTACTTTGTGAACATAAAAAAATCAGTCTTGTGTTTGAATAAGTGTAAATATATAATTTTTTTACTAGATATAACTATTTTAAAACCTTTCCATCTACTCCTTTCAACTCTTGAAATTAATGTTGTAGGAACTAGTCTAATTATGTAATTTTAACTATTTATTTTAAAGTAAAGTATTGTGGGATTGGGGAATCAAATAATAAATGTAGATTTTAAATTTGGTATTTTTCTTCATGAATTATTTTTTGAAACAGTTTTATTAATTTTATGTGACATAATACAAAACATTGATGAACCTATCAGATCATTAACTTGTTTTGGAGATAAGCTTTTTAGTTTTGAGCTGGCGTTCACTTAAGGTGAATGAATGAATGAATGAATGAATGAAAAACATTGTTTTATTCCATAAAGAACTTAAGCTACAGTACAATTAAATGAAATGTTACTTATTAACTAAAAATATTCTTATGCAGGCAGCTTTAACTGAAAACATTTCATTATGTAGCCTTTATTTAAAGGAACCAGCAGACATAGGCAGGTGCTGCCTGTGCGTCTGCTGTTGAGTTGCGTTAAGAAAAAGTTAAGACCGTAATTAATTTACTATGGAAAAAGTAGTTGAATGAACAGAATTTATTCAAGGGGGAAAAATTGTAACTTAAAATTAAAGAGTTTTACTTTTCATTCATTAAGTAGAAAAAATTATTAAGGAGTCAAAAACAAACAGAGAACAACAGTTTCAGTGCAAAAATTGAGGTGAGAGCCGCGTTTGCTTGACTCATGCCGGCCAGCCGGAGAGCTAGGTGCAATCGAGGTATGCAAACATTAGTCTATTGTATCTTTTAAAATTAAAATCAAGCTTCATAATTCCTTTTAATAATTTGGTTATTGTAAAAAAGCTCGGCTCGAAAAAGCTCGAGCTCGAAAACCTTTGAAAAAGCTCGTCTCGGCTCGGCTCGAGTTCAAAAGTCACTATTCGCACACCCCTAGCCAAAAGCAAGGGGGACGACATTTCCTCTACGTGTTAATGTAGCACATATTTATATGAGTTAATACTGTGTGTGGCAGGAGGACTGCAGCCCCAGGGAGCCCAGTCACACAATGGCCAGCTGGCAGGCGCTGGAGTCGCTGAACCACCCGCTGCACCGGCTGATAGCCACTGACCCGGACAAGGCGCAGCAGCAGCGGCTGGCGGGGGAGTGGCGGGGCGGCGCCGCGCTGCACCCGGACACCCGCGTCGTGTCGCTGTCCGTCCTCGGCGACCGCGCCGGCCTGGTGCTGCACCGCACGGCCACCGACCGCTGCTTCTCACCGCAGGAGGCGGCGCCGGCGCCGGGAGGCGACGTCAGGAAGGTATGTACAGTGTGAAGGATGAGAGGTCGACAACAGATTTTCCTCCAGGTACAGCGGGTTTCAGCGGTACTCGAGGCTTGCACAGTAATAGTTTCAAATCACAGCTCGGGCTAGTAATTTTCAATTTTATTATCAGTGCCATGAGAAAAATAGAATGATCACTTTGCTTGCATATTTAAGTGCCTGACAGAGTTCTATGATTACCGATGATGATATATGTAGCAGTCTCTGGTATTGTATTTTGGCTGTAGAATGTAATAAATTTGCAAGAAGATGAAAATTATCTTTAATGGTAGAAAAGAAATTTTTGGCAAAACACGTTCAGAAAAAGGGGGGGGGGCGAAACAACTCTTTAATAGGAGAGTTATGAATGTAAAGTGGATACAATAATTTCTTGCCAATGACTTTCGCAGATTAAGAAATTTATAGCTCCAGAAATTTTATAGTACCAATTGTCAGCATCCAATTCCTCCTAGGAAATTAATTGTTATATTCCAAAGGACAGACTTCTTTTCAAGTAACTCAGTCGGTCGTAATACTTTGAAATTTTACCTATCCATCTGGAAGTTACTGTAGTTAAGTCAAAATCCATTTGAATGAATAAATGACCTTGAAGATAAATGTTGCTATAGGATTGAAGTTCCAATGTTACTAGAGGAAATAGACAATAGACAAACTTTTAATTTCAGAACATAAAATGCTTTACAGTTATATCTCTAAGAGCTTAAAAGCTCGCGTGGAGGAAATTTAGAGATTAAATAGAATAAGACTCTCAAATTAGGCAGTCCTGAGCAATATTCACTTCACTTACACACATAATATACAGGGTGTTGATAAAAAAACCCTTACAGACTTCGGGATACGGTTACTTACATCAAAACTAAGAAAAAAGTTCCTGTAAACATGAGTCCTAAAATCCTCAGTTATCCGTCTATCGGTCTGTATGTGTTTTTAACATGATTTTGTATAACTTTGGAACAACTTATGATATCAACTTCAAACTTGGTCCTTATATGCTGACTATTAGGACCTATTTTGGTGCGGAGTATCAAGTTTATACTTTGTACCATTTCAAAATGGCAGCCTTTTTTATATTTTAAAACTTAATATCTCAAAAACTGTAAATTGATCAAACATTTTACAAGAGACAAAAAAGTTGTGCAATTTTAATTCCTACCAAACCATATAAAGATTATTAAAATCGAACTACAATTAACGAAATTATTGCAATTTTTGTAACAGAATTCAAGCAAATTTGCTATAGCTACAATAAAACAAGCATGTATTCCGTTGGAAAAACTGCAATAACTCCGTTAGTTGTAGTTCGATCTTAATAATCTTTATATGGTTTTGTAGGAAATAAAATTGCGCAGCTTTTTTTTCTCTTGTAAAACCTTTGGAAAATTTACTGTTTTTGAGATATCAAGTTTTAAAATATAAAAAAGGCTGCCATTTTGAAATGGTACAAAGTAGAAACTTGATATTCCGCACCAAAATAGGTCCTAATAGTCAGTATATAAGTACCAAGTTTGAAGTTGATACCATAAGTTGTTCCAAAGTTATGCAAAATCATGTCAAAAACACATACAGACTGACAGACAGATAACCGAGCATTTTAGGACCCATGTTTATAGGAACTTTTTTCTTAGTTTTGATGTAAGTAACCATATCCCGAAGTCTGTAAGGGTTTTTTATCAACACCCTGTATAACAATCTAATAAAAATTTTAGATCAGATTAACAGCAAAATTTAACATAAGATAGAATTCAAACAGAAAAATAATAACAAAAAACTTTAAATCAGTGTAATATTAACAAATTAAAAAATATAATAAATTTAATATTTAAACATAACAATAACAAAAATTTGTTTGATGAAATAACTAAGAAACTTGTTAGAAATCAATTAAGTTACTTACAATGCCATTTTTGATCTTCATTTTAAAATGAGTCTTTCCTTTGTCTAAAATATTGTTTCCAAAGTGAGCTATGAATTAATTGAACATGACTTTGCCATTAAAACAAAATTGGTTCTTACAGAATTCTTTTCTAAACATTTACAGAAAAGACATCTATCTATTTGTGTGATCTATTTGTGGAAACTGTGAAGCACCGGTGTTTCCACTTCATCTGGGCACATGTTGTGCCCAGCAACCCGGACATGTGTAGTTGGCTGGCACAAATTTGTCCCTGGCACTTAACCCATGACTCGCGTCCGTTTGTTTCCGCTCAATTATCTTTGGGGATTTGTGCCGGGCACATGTAATCGACAAAGTTTTGTTGTGCTGGAAATCCTATACAGTAGAACCTTGATAAGAAGACTCTCAAGGTGATTCTGGAAATAATCTCGTTATCAAGGAAGTCTTCTTATTGAAGTTAGTGTTAACAAGACATTGTCATTACAGTTTCAAGGAGACTTGTAAAGTGCACTTTTTATCAAGGTTTTTGAGTTATCGAGTGTCTTCTAATCAAGGTTCTACTGCACTATTATATCAACATTTATTTCATCTTGGTTGTTCTTTTGATATTAATGAATTTTGTACATTATTTTTCAGGTAAACATAAGCTCACTGTTATCAATCTCTCAGGATGTCATCCAGTCCTCCCTCTCATTCTTGTACAAAGGAAAACCTCTCAGCAGTTCTAAGGTTGTAGACTTGTGTTCTTATTCCATGTTGGCGTTCATCATACCAAATCAATCTACTTAGGACTAAAATTATCTATTGGGTTGTAAATAATATCATACGATACATTATAAATAATGTGATTATGTATAGTCATGGTATGTTGTACAGATTTAGTGATTGTCAGGTTTTGTAGTTGCAGCTGGATTGAATGTTGGCGTTTGTATGTATTTATTGGGTGGGAGCTGTGGGGTTTTGATTTTGATCAATCAATATACACATTGTAAAATACATTCTAGTTAAAATAGTGAACAAATAAAACAAATCAAAAATTCTGCACTCATATTGGGGGCTTAGGTATATCCTATTATTTATTAAAACTTTCTCATTAGTAATATTAGTTGAAACTATGTCAAGATGTTTTTAGTGCTAAGGTAAACTACCAGTACAAAGTATTAAATTACACTGTATTTTATTGTGAAATATACTATGGGAATTTTCAGTTGTCATATTTTACCTTAATCAGTTAAAGCTTATAAGTAAATGCTCATTTATATTGATGAATTGATCGATTCTTTACTCTTTCTTTTTTATTTAATTACAGGGTATAGGGCTAAATAGAAGTCTTAGGTGACATATCAATTTGACCAAAATCTTATGAATGGAATACATTTTCATGAGCAGAATTAAAGGGGTATAAGTGCCACCAGTGCCTATTGGCCTCTAAGCAAAAACACAGTGTAAGAAATAGTTTTTATGTCCATCGCCTAGATCGCAGTATCTGACAAAGATATCACTTTCTAGATTCTACGGCTCCACTAGATTCTACGGTTCCTTGGCTACAATTCTGTATATTTAACTAAAAACCTCAAGTTTTGCACTTATACCCCTTGGCTTCTAGGGCCCATGTACTCAGAATGAACAAAGCTTTACTGTTTCTTGTTTTATATTAGGTTTGTGAAAACATGAACAAATTGTGGGAACACCACTCTAACTAAAATAAGATTACGTTACGATAATACTTTTAAATTAGAAAAGCATATTTCTTGGACACAAATGTTCACTTCGGCTGACTATGATGATGCTGTTTCTTCAGCTTTATAATGTTCCTGAAAATTTTTTATAATGAAATAGTTATAGGAAAATTGTAGACACCATTACTTAGTAACATTCTGTAATCTAAATAATAATGAATAATACCACCACTGCTGATTCGGCATCAATCCACGTATACTAAAAGATCAACACTTGAGAACAAAATTAAAATAGTCACTGAAGATGTACCAAAAATAGTCACTGCTATAACCAAAATTGACTTAAGCCCATGCTTTATTAGTTCTCTTCAGCTTACACGCTGGTTACCCCAAATTTTCTATTTTATTTGTGCGTTATAACTGAACATTTGAGATCTCTCCCTTAGATTTGTTTTTGTTGAGAATCTTTTATTTTTGCTGTTATGTTTTAAGTAATTTTTAAGTATTTTGCCAGGATTAGTTTGTAATGACCTTGTAAAATACTTTTTGTTCTTACATTTATAAATTTTATTTTTTTTTAATAATTTAATTCAAACTTTGTCTAAGACGTTTTTAGATGAGTTAAGATCTGTTTAGTGGTAGTATTTTAATTCTGAGCAATCTGACAATATTTAAACTCAGTTAGGGATTAGGCTACATTTAGGCTTTTAGAGGGGAATTGTAATGTATAAGTGAAATTTTTTCAAGTTGTACAATCCGTTAGACTTATTGCATTGTTTTTATTCTCTTGTTGTTTCTAGTGAGATTTTCACTGTCTGTGCAATTACATAATTTCAAATCCCCTCTGACTACCCAAATAAGTCCGGCTTGAGTGTTGATTTAGACCTATGACACGGTTGTGTTTAAAATATTCTACATTTGTGATATACATTGCTGCATTATATAATTTTAATTAATAAATCTAGATCAAAAATCTTCATAGATTTGTGAAATATTATTTTAACTGTCGCTGATAATGTTACTAGAAAACATTTTTGCAAGTTGATACAAAAAAGTTAATAAAAATCTGTAGTTTGGGCAAGTTTTTTAAAAATAGGAAAAAATCATAAAATTATAAAACTCTTTTTATGATTGTCAATGAAGTGTTATGCATTTGTTTTAATTCATGCTTTAATGCCATAGATCTTTTCACTTTGTATTAGTTTTTATGATCAACAGCATATGTCAGTGAATGTCAATGAACAAACATTATTGTGATTCTATACCATGATATTATATATTTGAAGTCTATTTTTAACTGTATAGTGATTTATTTGCTTTACCCATTCTTTACATGGGCTAGATAAGTATAGCTGATAAAAAGTAACAATGGTAAAATTACAGAAATCAATATCTAATTTCTATTTAAATTTGTTTGTAAATGGTTTTAAATTATAAATAAACTAGGATTTCATACAAATTAACTTGCACTCATAAGGATCCCTACATATCTAGACCACAAGTCTCATAAATTGACTGTCAGAAATATTGAGTGTTCTGGCACTTGCTCACATCAACATAAAATTACTGCAAGCACGTGCATTTTGTTGAATGTAATTTCCTCCATGTCTCATGGCTCTCTGTCAAGATATGTGGTGATCCTTATATTTTTTATTTACCCTTTTTCCTGTTTTAAATATTTAATATTATGCTTACATTAAACTCTTGAAAGTCAGCTGTTGTCTGGGCAAAGATGATTCAACTTTTATCATTCGAACGAAGTGAGTTATACTTCACTTGAAAATCACTCTTTGTGAACTAACTCCTCTTTTATTATTTGATGAAAATTCGTGAAATTTGAACTACATCATATTTATACCCCGAAGATTGTTTTAATCTATAAATAAGTAGTTGATTAAAATATAGTTGATTTAAATATTTATTTGTTTGGTTAATAGCCTTAATTTAATTTTAATGCACTTTGTTTGACCTATACGCAACATAGGAGCGTACTCCTAGTATACATTACAATCAGTGTATCTCAATAAAAAATCAATAAGCCTTTACTCATTTAACGTATAGTATACAAATTTGAATGGTGTCAAAAAATGAGAAGTAACATACTTCATAAAATTAGAATGTATGCAAGTAGAGCATAGACCAAAAAGAGTGTAAATTGAATAATAATTAATTTTTCACCATTCATCTTTAAGACATAGTCAAGTACTGTTGTAAGCAAAAATTAAAAAAGACATTTACTTACAACTCAGGACTCAGAGGATTTTGGTGTCAGGAGGACACAAGCTGTGTTGGTGGTAACTCCAGAAAGTTATATTAAAATCTTTTTTTTTTAATTGTTTAGTTAGCTTAGTAGTTTGTATCAATTCATCAGTTAACAATTCACATATTTATGAAAAACTCACACCCGAGTGTTTGAACTACAGGTTAAACATACCTATTATTAGTTCCATTATTCATGAAAATTTATTCTGTTGAGGTATAAACGTTCACAAAAGATGAATCTTTCTTGGCCAGTGGTGCCCAACCTTTTGGTGCTCGCATACCACCAACTGCTTTTTCTAATATTTTGACATAAACCACAAGCAACCCCCCGCCTGCTGCAAACTGAAGGACCCCCTTTTGCTATGCTCATTGTTACTCTTTGGCTAATTTGGAAATATTACGCCCACTACAAAAAATAAATTCTGTCTATTATTAGAAAATGTCCAAATAAATAAACATTTTACAAGGAACAAACTTAAGCATAAGATAGGTAGTAAAAAAAATAATAAGAACCAAAAACCCTTAAGTTTGCACATTTATTTTTACATGACTGGTTACAAATAATACTGTTAACATATAATTTAAAATTACCCACCATAGATATGTACGTACAACAGAATTATTGTAAATCAATAGCCTTCAGTCACATGTTATAAAAATTAAATACAAAATCAAAATCTTTCATTACAGATAAATTATTTCGATGATGTTCTGTATGTCTAAAATATGAAAAGTAATCTTTCACACTTTTGAGGGAAGAAAGTGGTACCCCACTATCCCTTTCTAAAGCAATTAAAGGGATACGGGAAAATAATACATATTTTGAATTTCAACTATAAAGTTGGTTATAGGTTTTTCCCTTTACCAATTGAAGTTGAGGTAGGCAAGGGTGACTTACTCTTGTCACCTTAAACTGGGAATTAGGGTAACGGCTATGGTTTTTCTATCCTGAGGCTGGATAGAAAAATCATCTGCAAATTGTAGATGATTTTTTTATATAGAAGTAACCCTGAATTTTCTCTTTATAAAGCAAGCCTTCCTTGTTCCTGGCCTAAATATAAACAAAATAGGAGCAAGAAAAGTATTGTTTTTAGAGCCTGACAATGACAATAAAAATTTTTAGGTAAGTAACATACAAATGTATGTCAGATGTTCATCAGACTCTGGTTGGCTTAACTTTGGCCTCGTTTTAATCCAAGGATATTTTCTAAATAATATATTAATATAACGAAAAAATACATAAGATGCTTTAAGTATTAAAGTTGTACCATATGTTGTGTGTAAAAATGGTTGGCATGTCTAGTCAGCTGTAGATATAAGACTAATTTTAAATTTCTTACGGCAATCTTCAAGGCACTGAAGTATTATTCTTGGCACTCACTAAACCTGATTAAAAGTGCAGTGAACTCAAATCCAAGATTCATAGCAAAATAACTTTGTGAAATTACACACTATTTTGGTTAAAACTTAATGATTAAGTAATTAATGGTAAAAAAATGACTTTAAGCTTTTGAAACTCTTGCGCTGGCCATTTGTACTTTTTATTTCTTAATAAGTAAAATAAACCTTAGTCGGAGGAGAGTTATTCTGAGCAAAAAATGTCAAAAGGCTCGATTGATTTCAAACAAATACTGTGATATGAAAAGTTAAGCCATAAATGATATTATTCTTTGGTGGTCGTGAAACTTACTTAAGTCGTGTAAGTTTTCCCACCATAAATTCAGCCTGTTTTTCATTACCAACTGAAACCAAGGGGTCAAGGGGTCTTTGAGTGTACCAACGAATGAATCAAATTCATTCTTTGGTACGTAGCAGACTGAGCTAACCTCATTTGGATTTGGATTTAGTGTCAAATCTTTATGGAGAAATAAAATGTAGTCTATTTCATGTTCACCCCATTCACCATCACCTGTTGATTTGTAATGTATTCTTGTCAAGTATTGTAAGGCATTCAGGTCTATCTCATGTTTTGGAATGCCCAGCTCATGCTGAAGTCGCCTTTGAGCAGCAAGTTTTACCCCCAAAGCATTTTCTTCTTCCATTTCACCCTGAGAATCAAACAGAGGATGGCTGCAGCAGGCATTCGTTATGAATCCTGGGAAAGTAACTTTCATATCAGATCTTTTCTGGAGAAGGATTTCATTCTTTGAATTAAATATGAACACACTAAATGCTCTATGTAAAGGAATGCTACCATTTGGTCCAACTTTATGACAGTCGTACTTGCTTGCTTTTCCGATTACTTTATCATTATTATCTACCAATATGCAGGATTCCTCGAGGGCCGCTTCCTGAATGGGATCTATTTTTTTAACTGCGTTTGTTGACATTCTTCTAACAGCAGCTCTTACAGACGAAAGCATTTTAAAAGTAAAGATCCCTGAAACAGTAAACAAAACAAAACATTAAATAAGTACCGGTACCATAATGAAAAAAGTGGTAACTGATAGATTGATTTTCAAAAAAAATAAGATAGCAAATAAGTTTTAAGCAGTAAATGTTACAGCTTTACCAGCACTTAAGATGTTATTTATTGATAAAACTATTACATTGATAAGAAAAATATATTCTGAAATACTTTGACCCCAGCCTATCCTACATAGATCAGAATGAGAGAGTGATCTCTCTAACCAGAAGAGTAAGCGTGTCACAAGGCAGTGTTTGTGAGGGTTGAAAGGGTTTGAGAAGTGTGGGATTTTTCATAATCGGTAAGAAGGGCCTAGTCTCCTCCTACAGAGTCATACTTTTGAATTATCAAAGTATTTATTTTACACCAGGGGAGCAGTAGCCTATAATTAAACTACTTCCCTCTTTATAAGAGGAGTTAAATCAGTAAATTTGACATAATTCCAAATAAGACACTGATGCCATCTACACATATTTTCATGTTCGGGAAGGGGAGCTTGGCTCCTTGTCTTTTATCTGCATAGAATTATCTCTGAGATTGTTTTACAAAAAGACATAAGACAGGTTTTTTTCTCAATTAAACACTTTAGACACAGACAATAGACAGAAGAAAAAGCTCTTCATTTAGGCCTACACATCATTAAGAAATGCAATGGCACTAGAACTACCTACGAATTTGAATCCTGGGACGAATGTATTCCCAGATCAAAAAAAGATCTGTCACCCGAATCCGAAGATCTGTTGTCCGAAAAAAGATCTGGATCTGTGAATTTGATCTCTGGGACGAATGTCATGATTCTTAAACAGATCATGACTTATGTAACAGAAATAGAACAAATAATTTTAGAGTTCTGACTAACATAATTACGAGTGCAACTGTTTCATTTTTTTCAACCACATTTGTTGGTTACCAATCACAAGAACATATTGCTGTTTCAGTGCTGCAGCAAATTTTGGTTGAAATGTTGCAATTTGCAGTGTAGAAAAGTCAGGCAACAGTAAAGGGATGGATTATGTTCTACCATTAGGGGACCACTGGGTTCTGCACAGACTGTACCCTAGATTGTATTTTATTATCGATATAAATATCGACTGATTTTCATGATAAATTTTACTTTCACAGATGATATTCTATACTATTTAGGCCTAATGTTTAATTTGGTTCAGGTTGGACATTAATGTTAGTGAAACCAAATTAACTAACAGAGTAATTAATTTCACTTCTAATTCCACAATGACTGACCTAACCAAACTTAACATCATAGAGCTGTCCATTTTGTATCAGTGTCATGTTCCTTCCTAGAGCAGAAAAAAAGTTTAAAAAAGTAATATTAAATCACCTAATAAGGAAAGTCCATCTTCAATATATTGCTGGTCAAAATTTGATATCCGCGTCTATCTTATTTATCAAGTGTTTAGTTACTCTATGAAAGTAAATTATTATCAATAGCAAGGGCAGATCCAGAGAGGGGAAGCACAAATTTCTCAATGACAATTATTAATTGATGAACAAAGTAAACTGAATCTATTAATTAGCACAGTCAAAACTAGAGAGCAACAAAATCTGATTCCCAACTGGTGGGGAAAAGATGTATTAACAATTATAAAACCTTTTTGAAACTAACTGAAGGCTTGTTAACCAAATGTACGGTATGTACATTGTCAGAAAATGTATCTGTCACAAATTTAAGCTAGTTTTTGTACTTGAAATTATCTTTATTCAATGTTTTAATGAAAGCGTTTTATCCCTAATGCTATTTTTATAGTTTAATGGCATTGGAAGCAGCTTGTTACTGTGTGTGAGTTCATTCAATTACACAATAAAAGAGCGTACACCTAACTACCTAGCATATGTGCCTGATAAACAAGTCGAAGGTGATTGATACAAAGTTGGGATGATCATATTTAGGGGGCCTAGGCCTACAGGTTAAGTGGCAATACTGATTTTGCCCCAAATGTGCACAAATACAAAAATATGAAGTGTAGGGCCCTAATGCAATTTTCCTAGCCTACTTAAGTTAGTGAGAATTAAGCATGATCAGTATTACCAGGATGATGTTCAGAAGGGAATCATTGGTTTTAAGCTTTGAAAAAGATCACATTTATATTCAGGCCTATTTATACATAGCCGACGTATGATGATGTATACAGTCGTCTAAAATGCCATAAACCGCCCTGGAATTCTGGAATACGATTAGCCGTTTATGTATTTATCTCTAAAACAATTATAAGTCTACATCTTTAATTGGCTACACATTCCACAACCTTAAGAAGCTCCAGAGTGATCTTTTTTAACCATTTCCTCAGCCCAGGAGTTCGTTAAAATCAAGCTTACGACCAATTACAGAACTTGTGCCATTGAAAATTTAACTATAGGCTACATAACTTGGCTATAGTTCAGCAGAAGGTATATGCTTCACCTCACTATCTCTGAGGGGACCCGTTGGGAACCGGGGGGTTAAAGGATGAGGAACCATCGATAGTCGAACACTTCCTACGAACAATATATTGATAGTCGAACACGTCATACGAACAATATATCGGTAGTCAAACACTTCATACGAACAATACATCGATATTCGCAATCGATATTACACCGATTATTTAACTTCACATAAATAGCTAGGAAATACAGAGGGAACCGTGGTTGTTGGGTGGGAAACAAGCGATAGTCTACCACCTCATACAATCGTTATTGACAACGGGTTTTGGCCTGGCTGCAAATTCCTGCATTGGAATTTGGCCAGACTACAAATTTCCTTTCTCCAAAAGCATAGCAGTTGCTGCAGCCGAGGCGCCGAAAGCACCACAAAAGGCTGCAGCAGTCAGCCACTGGGAGGCCCACGGCCGGGGACCACCAAATAAACGGGAACTAAGCATCACGCATAACAGAACTGTCACAGTGTAATCAGATAACTGTTAGTTCAAATCAATATGCCGGTATTTCCATTCGATAGAACTATCGATGTATCGAACCAATTCGGTTGCTGGCTATTGAGGGTTACTTTTCCACTCGACAACCAAGGTTCCCACCATGGCCCCAAGATAGACTAGGTGTGCACCTTCTTCGGAACTCGTACCCATCAATTTAACATTTCATAAACCAAAGTTACCAAATTAAAATTTTAAAGGGTTGTTTGAATTCAGCCAAATTCAGGCCTATATGAAATCCTACCAGGCCTACGGTAGTCTTCCCGTTTTAATAAAAAGTGGGTCTAAGCCTATTTCTGTTTATATCCTGGTTTGTTTATAAGCTTAGCCTAACCTAATTTTTGTAAACCTTGATTAATATTTCAAAAGAAAAAAATAATGATTTTTCTTACCTCCAGGGAAGAAATGTATAACTTACTAAAAGTGACGTAAAACTAAATTTATCATTTCTCACGAAATCTCTAAATAGAAAGCTATCTACCTATTACGATAACAGTGTACCAAGTAGCAGACAGAAACAGTGACAGACACCTGATGTGTCACTGTCACTACCAGTGTTACCAGTCTGTATCTACAAAAGTATTTTACCCGCAAAAATCTCTGCTGTATGACGGCAACAGCCCTGCAAAATCCTCGCTCCACCTTCAAAGTACCAAATACCCCCGTAGCAGGAAACCTGCATACTCAGCGAATTACCAATTAAAACAATAATAATTCAATAATTACAAAAATACATATAAAAGGGATATATATTTTAATAAAATGCCATCGTTTGTTATACGATGTATATACATATATGTTATACAAACGATCTCTGTCAAAAATATTGATAAATAGGTTTAATTTAAAAAGAAACATACTTCTTTTAAATAAATAGGCTAGATTGTTATTTTTTTAGTAAGATATCCATAATTCTATTAAATTACTTTTGATAAACTCGTGAAGTACTCTAAAGGTTTCGTTGAAAAAAAAAGCTTCGTTAGACAACATTCTGCTGCCCTGATACTAAAATACATGGGGAAAACGTGAAGAGGAATATCTTGGAGACCAATGGACTTGGAGCAATGATTCAAGCTACCAAATTGTTTGTTTTGTTGAGCTGAATCCAATGGTGAAAACAAAAATTTGATAATTTTAATTTTTCAATTTGAAATACTGAAAAAAACTCATTTTCGAGGGGCAAAAAGGAGGTATTTTCGCTAATAACTCAGAGACCAAAGGACTTCAACAATCCAAGATACCGAATTGTTTGTTTTTTCAAGCTGAATTCAATGCAATGGTGAAAACAATAATTTGATTACTTTAAATTTTCAATTTGAAAAAGCCAAAATCCCATTTTTGGGGGGTAAAAGCAGCCTTTACCCCACTTTGGATATGTCAATCTGGCCGGTTCAGGAACTCGTCCAAGAGAACCTAGTTTACATGTGTGCAGGCACGGCCTTAGGTACTTTGCCGCCCTGGGCGAGATCGGCGACCGCCGCCCCCCTCCCACCATATATCCCGTCTAATTGTTTACTCCCGGGCTCCACCCCTTCCTTGAGCGATTGCCGAACTACAGTGTTTCCCCTTTAATGCAATCCCACTATGTCTCCCTAAACTCATTAATAATAATATACTACGGGTCCCAAGTGTAATTTGCACATTTTAAGATTATTTTCATTTCATAAGCTGGTTCATGTTTACAGTTGCAGGGGTCTATTTTTGTTTTTTGTTTATAATCTAACTTAAAAATTTACCCGAAGGTAATCAACTGTTAAGTTACAATTGACATTTCAAACTCTTATAATGAAATTTGGTCAACATTTTAAAGCGCCCCCTAGATCAAAGGCTATGGGGCCCCGAACGAAATATTTTTTTTTAACTACCCGTCCGCCATGCGCTAGATCATAAGCTTTAAAGTGACACCTCAATCGTGAAAATCGGTTGAGTATATAAATCGGAAGAAAAGGAACGTAACAGAGAAAACCCTGATGGAATTTTTAGATATTTGACGCTGTCACTGTTCTGCGCAGCGCGGCGGCGACGGTTGTTCGATTCAAGCCGAGCCGAGTGGTTTGTTTTTATATTTGGACTTGAATTATAATTGTAAATCGATGCTTGCATTGCCGTATATACATATTCTTAGGCCGGAGAGACGAACTGGACGTTCTTTATAGCTGTGATAATTTCCCCGCCGCCGCCGACGAAATCGGTGTTCTTTACCACAAAGTATATATTCAATGTCTTTACACACGTGGCGGTAAAAATACCACGACGGAAAAATTATCGCCAATCACGGTACCATTTTAACTTTGATGACGTCTGAGGGTGTTTACCACATGCATTTTACCACATGCCGATCCCAGAACTCCTGACGTCATCAACACGGTACAATGTTTAGCGTGTCTTACCATCTGACCATGGCGGCGCTGGCAGTAGAAAATCCGCCAAATGTGTAAATGCCATTTAATTGCATACACCACTGTGATGACAAAAGCGGAAAAAATCCGCTTTCGAGCGGCTGCAAAACGACCACCAGCGGCAATATTATCGCGCGGTATCTCTTCCGCCCCGTGTGTAAGCGTCCAGTTAAATCTGTACACTACTGCATAAACGGCGGCAGCGGTAGTTTCGCCGCCGCGATAAAATAAAACGCCTCGTGTGTCTCCGGCCTGAGGCTTGTTCTTTGGGTAAAATGTGATACAGACAATTTTACTCTCCACATTCACATAATGAATTTATTATTTTATTCATATTTTAATATTTGCCGTTCCTCAAAATTTGCCGCCCCCAAAAATCTGCCGCCCTGGACGGCCGCCCGGTTTGCCCACCCCTGGGGCCGGCCCTGCATGTGTGTACTAAATTTTTTTACGATCGGACAATTTTTTGGAGAGTTATCGTGCTAACAGACACTCAAAAAATGAAAATTCTATTCCCCAAATAGGACCATGTTAAATTTTGAAATAAATCGTGATTTTTGCAGGTGAAAACGCATTTCAGCGATAAACTCACTATATATCCAGAAAGTAGACATAAAAAGCTATCAATTGATATAAAAATTAATATGATTGTTGAGGTTACCATGAACGGATATTTTTTTGTCCATTCTTTTAAAACGACATTAATAGCTTTTTCCTAAGGAAATTCGCTAAAACTGGGTAGTTACCGAACAAACCTCCGAGAGTTTAATATATAAAATGTATATAAATTCAAACGAATTTATATATTTTTTGCTTCTGGGAGCCCCAAAACGAAAAGTTATCATGGTCTCGGGCTTAGGTCTTACCATGAGTGCTACGGTAACAGCTTCTTTCCTATAGGGTAAATTCACAGATACATAGCTTACATCCTAATTAACTATGTATAAAAAATGTAATAAAAATGAAAAAATACATGTTCACCATTAAGAATTGAACCTGAACCTTCAGCATATTAATTCATAGACGAGACCACTGGACTACAGAATCAATTATTGATATTCCTTCCACCATGTACGGAACCATATCGCTGATAATGTGATCAAGGAGAATATGTGATTTTTAAGTATTTATTCACTTTTATTGTTTCAATGGTTATTGTTCAATGTCAAATTTTCTTCTTCTTCCCTGTACCTCATCGTCTTGAACAATTTACAATTTTATTGCTGTTATTTGGATGCCTGATAGAATAATAATTCAAAATGTTAATTTTTTTTCATTGTGGAGTTATTGCAATTTTTCTAACAGAATTCAAGCAAATTTGCAATAACTGCATTAAAACAAGCATGTATTCTGTCGGAAAAATTGCAATAACTCCGATAATTGTAGTTTGGTCTGAATAATATTTATATGGTTTTGTAGGAAATAAAATTGCGCAACCTTTTTGTCTCTTGTACAATTTTTGTAAAATTTATGGTTTTTATTAAGTTTTAAAAATCTAAAAATGGCTGTCATTTTGAAATGGTACAAAGTAGAAACTTGATACTCCGCACCAAAATAGGTCCGTTTGCTGCAGATCCGAATGTGCATATACGTTCCAAGTTTGAAGTTGATATCTTTGTAGTTTCAAAGTTATGCAAAATCATGTTAAAACACATACAGACCGACAGACGGATAACTGAGCATTTTAGGGCCCATATTTAAGGGAACCTTTTTCTTAATTTTGATGTAAGTAACCATATCCTGAAGTCCTGATATGTTTTTGCAAACACATATCATATGTAATAAAATGAAAAAATGGTGTTTTTTGGGCCCAGCGACATCAAAATGAAAAGTTACGGCGGTCCCTCGCTCAAGTTTCACCATGCCGCTTACAGTAATAGCTAATTCCCTATAGGGGGAAATTCGCTAAATCTAAATATCTGAAATTTTGGTAATTTTTAGAAATCCTCCAAAATCCCTCCGTTTTTTTTCATTCATGGTGTCGGATGAACCCCCCCCCCCCCTGCAGCCAGGGCCACCGAGAGGCCATGTCAGCCAAGTCAGAAACTTGGGGCCCGGGCTCAAAAGGGGCCCGGGATGAGCGGATTCTTTTTGATTGAGGGAATATTGGTTTAGACTTCTTGGAAATAAAATTAGGCCTTCATGTTAAAAAATAAAATGTCCAACTTCACACACAAATTACTTTGATAATATTCAGCTAATACATTATTCAGTTAAGACAGAAACGATTGTTTTGTCTGTCTGTACTGTATTTGCCACTGATCGTACTCTAAGGCGGGTGACGACCAGCGAGTAGTGAGCGTAAGTGACTCATACCTCTCTCATATATATTGACAACAACTTAAATCTTAAATACGCTATGATGCAATCATCAACGATGGCAAACAACAAGGGTACAATGTTGCAGTCAACGCAGCAGATGACCAGTAAAAAAAATCGTGTGCATGATCATGAAAAAACGGCAAAGAACTTTGTCAGTGGAACGAACGCGGAAGTTATGGGGAAGAGGCGAATGTCTGGAGAATCCAATAGTGCGGCATCACTGGTAGCGGTAATTTTAAATCAGGGTAGACTTTTCTAAATCCGACCGACCATTCAGCCTCAATTGGTTCGGATTTTTGGGGTTCCTATATGTATGGTGTTCCACCTCTAGACTGCCTAAAAACGCGAGTTTAGAGATCTAATTTTCTACAATTTTCCGGGGGAGGACCCCCCTTTCACTGGGGCATATTCCATACCTCCCAGACCCCCAGGCCCATGCGGTGTGCAAACTTGGGGCACGGCTTGGCTCTCGGCGGCCCTGCCCACAGCCCAAGTGTAAAATTCTTCTTTTTCTTTCTTCATCTTCATCTTCAAACAGGCTTCAAAATATCTAGAAATTGAGTAAATGACTGTTTTCTGGCAACATTGCTAAGTACTTGAATGACGGTTGATGGACGTACAAACAGCCAATAAACCCAACAGCTGTGACGTTTAAGTTCAGAGTCACTTGGCAACAAAAATAAACTGCTGCTGCCCTTTACTCTGAAAAGTAAAAATCTGCTTGAGTGACTCACTTCATCTATGTTTCTATCATAATATATAAGAAATTAATTTTGAATACCAATTTTGAAGATTATTTTGCAATAGGATGATGCCAAAATCTTTTATCAACTTTTAATTTTAATTACGGGTATAGTATGTTTTTATTTCTTTTGTTACTTTATTAATGTAACAGCAAAGATAGGAGTAAAATTACCAAATCTTACTAGACCAGATTACATTATTTAACAGTATGAATAACTTTTCAATTGACATGGAAAGAAGCATTTTTATTGACTGCGAAGATTGACAGTGACAGATGGAAGATGTGATTGTCATAAGAACATAATTTGCTAAATACTGTGTGCAGGCAAAGACGGGAGAGGGGGGGCCGGGAGTAACTTTGCAGAAATGAATATTTTATTATAATTTTTGAGTAAAAATCAAAATGAATGAAAAGTAATAATATTTAATTGGAATTCTCGGTAATCTGCGGATTTCTCTCAATCCAACCAAAATGAAATTAAAACTAAAAGAAGAGGAAACTAAACTAGTGAATTAGTCCAGGTTTAATTCATTCCACAATGTAGATTTTACATCCCTCTAGATTACCAAAATATGCCAGAGTTTTGTTACAGTTCTAATTTATAAGATTCCCTATTCACTGGTGGTATCCTCTGCTCTCCAGGCCCCCCGAGTTTGGTTGGTACCCCTTTAAATTTTCAGAAAGAGAGCATTTGTTTTAAGTTTCATCTCACCTTTCAGTTCAACTTCCATGAACACATAGTCTGTGATAAAATCTTATTCAATTAATTCTGAAATTTGTTTATCATTAGTTTTGTTTAATATCATGAGACAATAAACATTTAAGTTATAACAGTAAGTTTAATCAAAGTCAAAGTCAAAGTCAAAGTTTTTATTGCCATTGATCATGATACAAAATGAAATAGGTATTGTGTCACATTATTTTCCTTAATTGCTAAATTACACATATCAACGATCAAAGGGAAACAGTTAAGTACATAAAAGATTAATAACATATTGTCAGTTAATTACAAACTTCTTTCATTTTTAAAATTGTAAAGAGTGAAATTAAAATGATCCAATTCATTGCATGAACATATCTTTGGATAAGTTAGAAAATAAGATCTACTTGACAGTTTAAAAACTCTTCAACCACATAAAATGGGTGAAGCAATAGCCAATCAAGCAATTTATTTTTGAAAATATTAATTGAAGTGGTTTGGGCAGACTCATCAAGCTTATTAAAGAAATTTACACAGTTTACTATATGGGATGATCCAAATTTAGTTAGCCTGTGCTGGGGGATATTAAGTTTAGACCTATTTCTAGTATTATGAGAGTGTATCTCCTGTCTAGTGGTAAATAAGCTTAAGTGTGTTTTAGTATAAACTAGTATATGATAAATATACAGATTTATTATTGTTGGAATTTTGGTTTGAGTAAATAATGGTCCACAATGATCAAAATAACCAGCCCTGCAGAGAGTTCGTATGACTTTCTTTTGGATTAATAAAATATTATTTACCGATGGAGAGTGACCCCAAAGAATCAAACCATAAGAGATGTGCGATTGAAATAAACCAAAATATGCCATTCTTAGATAATCAGCTGAAAGATAATCTCTTAGTTTCCATAGAAGATAGCTCACCAGGGAAATCCTAGTGCATATAGTATCAATATGAGAAGTCCAATTTAATTTTGAGTCTATATTTATTCCTAATAGCTTTACTGTTTGCACATTTTCAAATTGTGTAGATAAACTAATTATTAAATTTTGAGTTTTTTTCTTGATTGCATAATAATTTGTTTGAGGAAAACCAATTTATTTTGCACTAACTTCTGCAGAATCTATGGTTTGATGAAGAGTATCTAAATTAGTATTGCTTGTAAAAAGAGTAGTATCATCTGCATAAATTACAGTTCCTACTGGAATATTTTTTGATAGGTCGTTAATCATTACTGTAAAAAAGAAAGGTCCAAGAACAGAGCCTTGTGGTACACCCATTTTAATATTTTCTATAGGAGAATTTACACCTTTGATAGAAACATATTGCTGCCTGTTGGTTAAGTATGAATTAATAAGTTTACATGCATGCTCAGATATTCCATAAAATTTTAGTTTATCTAAAATTATATTAAAGGGAATGCAATCAAATGCTTTGCTGAGATCCAATAGTAAATCATACCCAAATTAAAGAACGGTCGAAATTTAAGGAAGTATTTATATATAGAATTCTGCTCCTAATTTGCGATTCCATTTGGGCATGAATTGGCTCACTTTTTTTACTTCAAGGCATGTGTTGTGAAATATATGTCTAACACAAGGAAAAATCCAAATGAACATCCTCATTTGGGTTGAAGATGTAATGTAAAATATTTATCATCCTCTATATATATGCTTTTTTGTAGAAACCACATCTCTACAGACCTCCTGATTCCAAGTAGCCAGCCAGTGAACATAGTGAATGAATTATCTTCCTATTACTGGAGGTGAATGGGCTAAATTTTTTTAGCCCATTCAACTATTAGAAAACAATTAAACTTCAAATATGCCACTTGCAACAGCAGAAAGCTCCATGAGCTGAACCTTCAGGTGCAGTTTCAACACTTACTTACACCACTGGATAGTGGTAAATGTGAATCAATAAAGTACTTACTTAATTGACTGAGTAGCCAAGTGGATAAAGTGCTCACCTCATAACCTGAGGGTCACCGATTTGATTCCTGATAGGATCTAAACTGGGTTCAGTTGCCATTTGTGGTTGGGCTATAAATTAATTATGCTATCTGACAAAAGGTCGCTGTTAGATAGAAACAAGACCTGGGTTTGGATCATTCCCGATCAAAACGTTAAAAAATGCCACTGGCGTTGAAATACAAAAAATACAAAAAATTACACTGCCTTATTACTTAAGATTACTTAGCTTTACTCAAACTAAAAACTTTGGCTCAGGATAGAAATATTAAACACCAGGTAACATAAAAAATATATAATTTATTTCGTACAAAACCTTTGTAAAATATAAATAACTAATAATAGCTATAATGAAATAAATTAGAAAATTACAGAATCAAAACAGTCTATAAGTTACAAGAACAGTATGAAATGTACATAACAAAAGCGATGAAAGCTCAAGGTGCAAATTTGTACTTAAAAACGACTTGTAAAATATTATTATATACATATATTTACAGATAATTTACAAAATGCTTTACATTTGTCTACCAGTCTAGAGTGTCCCTCTGGAAGGTGAACCTGGGACTGTTCTCGGAGTAGAACTGACTGTACCAGCGTCTGTGTCTGACGATCGCTTGGTCTTCTTTCACCAGCAGAGGTTTCACATATTTCTTGTGGTTCCAGACCATTATGTCCCTTTCAATCTGAAATCAAATAATAATTTTAGAATCAGTTACACACATTCCAGTTGTAGGTTAATTCAATAAAAGAGTAATTTTTTATAATCTATACAAATGCTGCTATTTAGAACATAAAATAGCTCATATATTTTGAACAAGTATTTGAGATTCTGTGATTTTTTATGCTTTTCATCATATACAAAAAATTTGAAGAGATCAAAACATGTGGTCCTATAGCTAGTGATATCTCTTTTTACATGAATATGACATCTTCTTCACAGTCTTTATTTTGCTGTGATTTCTAAGCTAAAACGGTATTGAATGACTCGCGATTTGATGGCGTATCCATCAACTGGCGAATTATGATGGGTTCATATTAAACTAACTATGTTTTCCAATTATTGTTTTGATCATGTAATACACAAAAGAAATGGACGATCCATTTGTTATTTTATGTTGTTTTTATGGTGGATTGTTGAAAAAATTAGGTTGATTTTTACTTTCTCCCCCCTATACATAGTATATGGAGAAAGTATTGTTTTCGTAAAAATTTTCAAATTTGAGTTTTTAGTGGATAAATTTGTTTTAGTGCTCCCTGAATCCAAAAAAGTGGTTTTCGGCGTGGTGTCTGTCTGTCTGTGTGGATGTATGTGTGTATGGATGTATGTGTGTGTGGATGTAAACAAAGCTAGATACGACACTAGTGGTCCGATTTCATGAAATTTGACATGTAGGTATAAAGCCATAATACCTCCAGGCTTATTTTTCATTTTTAAAAATTTTTGATTTTAAAGGGTACTCACCCCATAAAAACCCATAAAAAATGACTAAAATCCAAATTCCTCAAAAACGGCTCTAACGATTTTGATAAAAATTTCATGTTTTTAGTGCTTAAGATGACAAACAAAATGACACCACCCGCATGTCTGTAAAAATTCAGGTTCAGAAGTTATGGGGGTTCAAGTGTTAAAAAATTGATATTTTTTAAATTTCACAAAATTTGTAACCTGTAAAGAAAATATACTTGCAACCATTAAATTTGACTTGAAAAACGAAATAATCCAGTATTTTGAATCATTAGTTTCCAACTGGTTGCGGAGATAATTGATATTTTAGTTCGGCTTTAAACGCAGTACGTTGTCCAATGTTATTCTTAATGCAAATATTTAAAAACCTGTATCTCCGTTATGTACTAACCGATTTTGATAGAATTTGCTATATATTTGTGTGATAATTAATTGTTACTTTGTTTTATTTCACCATATATGTTTTCTGGTTTTCAATGACTTGAAGGGAGAAAGTGTGCATGTAATGATATATGAAATCTTTGCTCTCATTATTTAACATCCCTTGTTTTTTTTTGTTATTGTATTACAAATGCTAAAGATCATCTGTTCTTTTTGATAAAATAACGAGGTGAAGAAAAATTCGGCTTTGTTTTTGGTTTTGGTGAATTTAGTGGAATAAAGAGACATTTTTTTGTAACTTTAAACGAATTTGCAGTTTTTTTTTACAAGCTATTTCGGCAAAACAACGTTTTCATCATGTCAAGTACCGGTGCGAGGTTTTCAGATTTGATCAAGCAGTATGATGGTAATGGAGATTTTAGTGAGTGGCTGAAAAAACTAGAACTCGTGTGTAGGCTACAAAAAGTCAAAGAATTGCAGACTGTCCTTCCATTATTTCTGTCAGAAGGTGCTTTTGCTGTCTATGACGGACTTTCGGAAAATGTCAAGAGTGACTACACGGCCCTCACCAATGCGTTGCTGCAGGCCTTTTCTGCAAACTGCTTCCAAGCTTACGCAGAATTTACTGCTAGGCGCTTGCATCCCGGTGAGTCATTAGATGTTTACGCTTCTGATCTAAAGAGGCTGGCTAAATTGGTAGACCCTTTTGTGTCGGATGACTGGATTAAGAGCGCGCTTGTACACGGCTTGCCAGCGGATACACAAAACCAGTTAAAAGCTGCTTGTTGTCTTCAAAGCATGGAGTTATCTGATGTGATGGTAAGAGCAAGGAATCTATTGGGCAGTGAGTCCAATTCTGGAGCAGTTGCACACTCTGACGTCAACGATTTCAATGTTCGTAGACAGGGACACAAGAAGGAAGGTAAGAAATGTTTTACTTGTGGCAAGGAAGGTCATTTAGCACGTTCATGTCCATCCCAAAAACGAGATGCTTCAAGTATCACCTGCTACCGGTGTGGGGAAGTCGGGCATTACGCCACAACATGTTCAGGGGTTCCAAAAAACGCATAATTGGGGCTACCTTATGTTGCGCGGGTGGCCCAAATTTGTCAGCGCAACCTCCTACTCTGATAGTAAGTGTTGCAGGTTTTGAATGTTGTGCTTTGCTGGACTCAGGTTGTTCAAGGAGTATCGTGTCACCTAATTTGGTGAGATATGGGATAGAGTCAAAGCCAGTTAGGCAAAGAATATTAATGATGAATGGAGAATCAGTTGAGTGTAACTTGACATGTGTTATTCGAGTTTTGATAAGAGGTGTTCAACTGACTTTGTGCTGTTTGGTTGCTAGAGTTCTACCAAAGTATCAGATGCTTCTAGGGATGGATGCAGTGTCCGCAATGGGAGGGGTTACTATTGATGGAGAAGGTGTTGTTAAGTTTATGGGCATCGGAGCAGTCGCTGAGGTTGAGAAGGAGTTAGGCATCGGAGTAGTCGCTGAAGAAGAGAAGGAGTTGTGCGTGAAAGAAATCCCAGAAAATCCTGGTAAGAATGAAATTATTATTAATGGTTGTGACTTCAATGCGAAATTTTCTGATGGAAGATGGACTGTGGAATGGAAATGGAAAGATGACTGCAAACCACCCATGATAACTAATCAGATACCAACTTACGCGATTCCAGAGGAGGCAAAGGAGGCATTTGACGCAGAAGTACGAGACTGGATAAGAGATGGCTGGCTCCAGCCTTATGACGGGGAGTTTGATGGATTAATACCTCTGATGGCAGTCATACAACACAATAAGAGCAAAGTGCGACCCGTTATGGATTACAGAGAGCTGAACCAGTATGTATCCAGCCATACAGCGGAGAGTGAGGTTTGTGGCGAAAAACTAAGATTATGGAGAAAGTTTGGAGAACAAGTCAGTACCATCGACCTCCGAAAGGCCTATCTCCAAATTCATATTGCTCCTCATTTATGGAGATATCAAGTCGTACGGTTTAAAGATCAAATGTGTTGTTTGACACGGCTTGGGTTTGGTCTTAATGTCGCACCAAAGATAATGTGTAAGATAGTCAATAAAGTGCTGTCAATGGACCCAGTAATCCGAAGTGCTACAGACTCTTATGTTGATGACATAATAGTGAATGAAAAGATTGTTGACGGTAATGTTGTAAAGAAGTTAATAGAAGAATATGGGTTATCAGCAAAACCAGTTGAGCCACTGAATGGAGGCAGGGTTTTGGGGCTGAAAATCTTCAAACAAGATGGTGAGTTGATGTGGACTAGAGATAATAAAATTACACCTTTAGATCAAATCCAAACTAAGAGAGATGCTTATTCATTCTGTGGACATTTAATTGGACATTTCCCGGTTGCTGGTTGGCTTAGACCAGCATGTAGCTTCATCAAAAGACATCTGACAGACTTAAAGTGGAATGATGTTATTGGCGAGAATATTAAAGCAATGTTAAGAGACATAATTGAAGGCATAAAAGAAAAGGACCCCGTGTTTGGAAAATGGGCTGTGCCATCTAGTGATGAAGGAACAGTCTGGTGTGACGCTAGCAGCTTGGCAATAGGTGTTTGTATAGAGATTGAAGGTGAGATAGTTGAGGATGCGTCTTGGCTAAGAAAGGAAGGTGATGCGGCGCACATAAACCTGGCTGAGTTAGAGGCTTTGTTGAAAGGAGTAAATCTGGCTTTAAAGTGGAATTTGAAAGAATTGAACTTAGTCACTGATTCTGCCACGGTTTATGCTTGGATAACATCCATATTGACTGGAGACCGACGAATTAAAACACATGGGTTAGGTGAAGCTCTTGTTAGAAGACGATTGGGCTTGTTCAAAGACCTCATATCTGAATGCGACCTTAGGGTAAGAATAAATCTCGTTAAGTCCCAATTCAACAAAGCAGATCGCCTAACGAGAGTTGCTAAAAGGTGGTTGGCAAGAGATGAAAAAACCAGTGTTGCTATGTTAAGTGAAGAGGAGGGTGGTAATAAATTAACTTTGGTCCGAAGAATCCATGGTTTACATCACTTTGGTGTAAATCGGACACTTTACACGGTTAGGCGATGTTTCCCAGACATTGCGTTTAGCAAACAGGATGTCGAAAGTGTGGTGAAATCTTGTAAAGAGTGTTTATCTGTCGATCCTTCCCCAATTAAGTGGGAGTCAGGACACTTACATTGTACTGAGAGTTGGCGCAGACTTGCGGTTGATGTGACCCATTATGGGTCAAGCAAATTCCTTACAATCATAGATTGCGGACCGAGTCGATTCTGCATATGGCGTCGAATACCGAGTGAGACCAAAGAGCATGTAGTGAGGATTTTACTGGAAATATTTTCGGAGAGAGGTCCACCCCAAGAACTGCTGATGGACAATAGCGCAACGTTCAGATGTGAACAAATTGAGAAACTTTGTGAGGAGTGGGGAGTTATTCGTCGTTTTAGGTGTGTGAACCGTCCAGGTGGGAATGGAATCGTCGAAAGAAACCATAGAACCATAAAAAGAATGGCAGCAAGAACAAAGGGAAGTGTGCAAGAAATGGTTTATTGGTATAATTTAACACCCAAAGAAGACCTCTATGAAGAGTCGTCACCAAGCTCTCAATTATACAGCTACAGGTGGAGGTGCAAAGGTGAGCCAGTAAAACGTGACGATCAACCGGACAATGAGTTTTCACCAGGTGAATTGGTATTTGTCAAGCCGAAAGCCGCTCTCTGCACTACATCCTGGAGACGCGGCGTGGTGTCGCGGCAGCTTACCCAGAACAGCGTGGAGGTTGATGGCATGCCGTACCACATCGCGGATGTACGCCGAGTTGGTGTTGACACCACGGGGGCGTGTGCATGTAATGATATATGAAATCTTTGCTCTCATTATTTAACATCCCTTGTTTTTTTTGTTATTGTATTACAAATGCTAAAGATCATCTGTTCTTTTTGATAAAATAACGAGGTGAAGAAAAATTCGGCTTTGTTTTTGGTTTTGGTGAATTTAGTGGAATAAAGAGACATTTTTTTTGTAACTTTAAACGAATTTACAGTTTTTTTTTTACAGAAAGTATGTGTCAGTTTCCTGATACCGTTTATTAACAGTGAATTAATTATAAGACTAATATGACTTATAATCATGAAACAATTAATCAGCTAGTCTCTGACATTGTCAAGGCTTTTACTCATCTGTCCAAGTCTTTTTATCAGTCTTTTCAGCCTTTGCTTTCACTTGCCTGGCTTTTAATAAAATATTAAAAAGTTTTTGCAAGTAAATTGATAAATTTGGCTTGAGTATTCTTCGTTCTTCTTTTTTAACCCATTTCGATGTAAAATAATGTATGTGAAATATTATGCCATGAATTAATAAATGTATTCATTCAGACAGTGATTTGTCATGGGATTTTAGAGTATTTTTTGTGTGAAAAATGGTATATGGTAAATTCAAATAACTTTACCTCTTAATTTTTCCATTATACCACAACAGGGAGCTCTGAATCCAGTGAAATTGTATGTTTCCAATAACATCTCTATTGTATAACTGTATAATAGATTTTAAAAAGTGATAATAAAAATAATTTAATTTGGCTGTCCACTTGATTTCTTTCACAGGCAAAGTTAATTATTTAGCTATACCGATAAACTAACCCATATTGGTCGATATGATGTCTACATCTATAAAATTCAAGTCTATATCGCACTGACCATGATGGCCTCGCCGATGAGCGTGACGGTGGCGTAGAGCATGAGCAGCGGCGGGCAGTAGACACGGTGGACTACGCGCTGCAGCAGTGGCTCCACGGGAGTCACCACCTGCACGATGCCGATCGGCCCGATACTCGTCTGCAGGTTCATGTACACGTAGCCGGGCCCTATCTACAACACCACAACACATTTAGAACCTGAGCTGGACAGCTGGTGGTTGAATTTTATGACAAAAGGCCCCACTCAGAGGTGGATTTGAAAATGTTCCATCACTGGGCATCCCAAGTTTTCCTAACCCCCCTCCCACAGTTCTCCAATCCATACTGTTGCAGAACAGCGCAAAAACAAAGCACTGTTGCTTTTTATTAGCGCAATAATAAGCTTGCATGTCTATTTCTGTTAAAAAAAAAAAAAAAAAAAACAACAGAGTAAGTCTAGAACAGAATGACAATTGAGTTTTCCAGTAAATAAGTTCTGACAAAAAATTTCACAATGTTAACACAGTATACAGTTGATGCTTTGAAGCATACATTTTATAAATTTATTAATCTAACTGTAAGCCCTTTGAAGGTTCACTGATGTATTCCATGTTTACATATTGTAATTGTTTCCACACTCTTCACACAGGTGCCAATCACTTTTCATATGTTCTTTAGGAAACTTAAAATATAATTTTTTGATGCTTAAAAAACACTAAGCCATCAAGTGAATGTTGAAAATTTAAGATCATGACTTTATTGAATTAATGTACATGCAAAAGGATAATTTCTTGACTAATATTCATCTTTTGCATATTCAAGGAAAATTTTACTAGAAGCATTACGAATATTGACCTTACACTGCAGTATTTTCAGCAAACATTTTTCATGTTACAAGTTAAGCAATTTATACTTAGAACCCGTACACACCTGTCTGGCGTTGACTTTCATCGAGATGAAGCTGAACCGGTTGAAGAGGCGGACGTCGTGGTCCAGGTTCATGGTGCCGATGTGCTCCTCGCCGGGGGCGGTGTGCTGGCGCCAGGTGGCGGACCAGGTGTGGCGGGCGAAGCTGTGCCACACCCGCTCGTAGTAGCGCAGGTCACTGCCGCCCAGCAGCGACGGCGCGTGGATCGCGTTCAGGTGCGCAATGTCCGCTCCGTTCTCCGGGATTTCCTGTAGGAAATAAACAACCATTTGATCAATTTGATGTAGGATCTTTGAACAACCGTTTTCCTGCAGGTTTCAATAATATTATGAAAATAACCAATAATGTGTGAGATTTAAGTCACAGATTGTGGTCTCTACAACTGAGCAATTAAGAAAAGTTTCCTTGGTTATATAATAAGGCCAGCCATATAATATGAAGATATTTATCCAGCATACTGTCGATAAAATAATAAAGTAGACCCCAAGATATATCCTTTTGTATCCATAATTTCTACTGGTATGACCTCCGTATTAAAATAAAAAATTAAATGGCATTTAATTACCATACCTGCTTTCATGATATTTATTGCTCTAAGCAACTAGTTTCGCCTCCTCATGAAGGGATCATCAGGGATCCAAGGATGTATTATTACTACATGCATAAGAACATCATACACATGTTTTAACTTTTTTTTCCAATGTTTCCAAAGATATATGTGTGTGTCGGTCTTCTATGAAGAAAAAATACATCCTTATAGAAGCTTGATGATACCTTCAGAAGGAGGCGAAACTAGCTGCCTTAAGCAATAAAAGGATTACCTAGAAGCAGGTATTGAAACCACTTGAAAAAAATTCTAAGTCCGTACTAATGAATAAAACAACAGTAAATTCATCTTGTCCTCACCTCAATGTGGGAGTTAATAAGGAACTCGGAGCGGCCACGGTACCACCACTCGCCGCTCTCTATCTCGCGCGTGGGCTCGACCCGCCACGACGGCGCTGCACCCTCCGCGTGGTACCACACGAAGATGAACTCATTCACCTCGCAGCTCTCCCACTTCTTCACCTTGGCAAAGCTCGGCACTGGAAATGACAGTTGGATATCGGTCAAATTTACAAAGTAAATTAATTATAACTTAGTTATTTTTCTAAGAATAGTATGTTTTTCACTGAAAGTTTTAACTTAAGTGTATTAATAGTTTTGATTCTTTTCTTTTTTATTTTCTTTTCTTTTGCAGCTCTAACCTAGTTTTATTTAGGGTTTTATAGTAAAAACAGTGTATTAATTGGCATTCTATTCTACTGAAGCAGGCTTCAATGGTAGGAAGAGGGTTAATTTGTAAACTGTAATTAGAACAACAATTTCTTTTAGCTCTGAAAAAAAAAAACATGAACAATATTCTTACTTATCCATGAAATCTTAGGAATAAAATTAAAAAATTAATTTGTTTTAATTTTATATTACAACTTTCTTGCTTATATATAAGGTATCACAATGGTTTATTGTAAGTAATTGTTAGTAAGTATTTATTTCATTATTCTCACAATTTAATGTAGTATCAACATAATTCATTGCAATATCAACGTAACTCCTACTTTTCTTTAGAGCTTTTTTAAGGAATACTTTAAGGAATATTTGTACACTTAGACCCAATTATTGGATAACTGTTCACCTTTAGCAGCATAAGGTATCTCGGAGCACTTCCCATCCTGGCCGCGGAACTGCCAGCCGTGGAAGGGGCACTCGAGACAGTCTCCGCGGACGACGCCACCGATGCCCATGTTGGCGCCCAGGTGGGGGCAGTAGGCGTCCAGCACGTACGCCTGGCCATCCTTGCTGCGAAACACTGCAAAATTCTCACCTGCGGAAGACGAGAGTGTCAAGTGATTTAACAATGGAATGAGGAGGAAATCGAGTGTTGAGAGATGTAAGATTTAATTGTTTGATTGCATTTAAATTATGTATACCGAGTGGCTGGCGACCCAATCCTAAATTATGGCTGAATCAGCTGATCCGAAAAGCAACTTGGCTGGAGTCCAATGTAAGCCAGTCTTTATGGCTTTAAAACTTTGTGGGGATTAGTTTAAATATTTATAATTTTAGACTTTTTATATGGAAATCAGAGTGAAAAGCTTATATGCTGTCATATTAGCTATCTCTGTGTCACAAGCTGTTGCAAACACAAGTGAAATAAGTCATCAATGACATATAAATCCATACACAGACTGCACCACCCTAGCGGGAAACAACATTACTCCCTTTTTTGGCAACTAAGGCATTATCCCACTATAACATTAACTATGATATAAATACCCTTCATTTCTCTTCTATTTTCAATGGTAATTTTGTGTAAATCAGAATAGCTTTAGGGAATAACAATAAAGCAGCTGTCGACCGCTGACCACTCACCGAGTGCCTCGACGTACTTAACTCCGCCGGCCGGCACGTCGCTGCTCTCGGCCAGGGCGAACCAGCCGTTGGGGTAGACGGGGGGCAGGTCACCGATCCGCCGCCGCCGCCGCGCCTCCCGCACCAGCTCTCGCTTGGTCTTGCGCATCGCCTTGTACTGCGGCGTCTCCGTCAGGTAGTCGTAGCCCACGTCGGACAAGTCCTGCGGGGACAATGTTGGTCGTTAGTCCATGTTTGGATTACTGGATTAGAATTGGGTAGCTGCATTTGGTGGTGTTTTAAGGATTTAATGGGCATACCTTTCAGAGATCTCAGTATTAAAAAGCCTGTAAGCTTAGTCCAAATAAATTAATTTATGAAAATGAGTAAAAAAAATTCAAAACATAAAAAGGTATGCGTAGTTTATAAATATTATTTACAAGGATCTATATTTCTTTTAGTAAAGACAATTTTTGAATCCCTCCATTAAAATTCCAAAAACATTTCTTATTTTTTAAATTGAAACACTCTTTGCTATGTCATATAAATGCGAAATATTTAATAATGTTCATATAATTCTTCATTCTACATCCATTAAAAGTCAAAGGTCAATCTTTACTCATTTAATAAGCTAGGGTTTTTTTTAGATCAAAACTCCTGCTACAGTTCTGAACTGATTTTAATAATTTAGGTGTCGCTGGAAAGAGCTTGGCATGAAGTTTTGCAGAAAATATAATTTATTAGGGTTAGCCGAAAAACAAGATCCCTAGATGCCCTTAAAGTTTTGTATTCGCCCATAAGTCTCAACACCGAAGTAGTAATTTGGAGAAACTGATTTTAACAAACATTTAATTATTAGCAGAACGTAAACAAAATTTTAAAAGCTGTTTAGTAGCTAGTGAGCATGTGTTCTTATTATTCCTATATCTACTTATCTCGTATCCTTACCTTGATCCAGTTGATGGGCAGGTACAGGTAGTAGTAGGCGAGGCCGAGCATGACAGTGGCCGCGATGAGGTTGGTGTAGTTGAGCCAGTGGAGCTCCACCATGAAGCGGTACACGTGACACAGCATCACCGAGGGTTGCAACTGCGACAGCGCGCTCCACACCAGCGGGCAGCCCCACACCACGTTCTGCGACAGACTCCTCACAACATCCATCTTCGTCTGCAACTGACCAAAAACACTTTGGTTAAATTTATGTGATTCTTTGAGGGGTCAACAAAAAATAGTAATATTTGTGAAGAATACATGATTGAGTTATTTTTACAACACAATGCTAAGAACTTTTTAGCATAATCATGGTAATAATATGGTAGCAAGAAGATCCATTTTCCATCAGCTCTCAGAAGAAAGATTAAGAAACCAGCCTCCAAGCAGGATTGGTTGTCGGTCTTCTTTTTGAAGTTTTGACTAATGTTACACTGAGGTATACACCACCCATGGTTTTGACTAATCGTTCGAGGTTAACTGTTGTTATTGATTTAGTGAATCGAGATTGATGGATCCTCATGACGAATCAACAAAAGGCTATTAATTCTTTCAAGACCAAATTATAAAATAAAAATAAAGGCGTAAATTGAAAAATTAGGTTAATGGGGTATTGCCAACATTACCCCTATTTTAAACTGTTAACATCGATTCATTGAAGTATCATTATCAGTCCTATAGTATATATTCCGTAGCAGTTGTTATCAGCTTTGAATGTTATCCGAAAGAATTATCAATCAATTATAATTAATTATCATTGGTTAAAAAAAATGACCGATGTTAGGCTTAGTATCTCCAAATAATTTTTTTGACCACATTTATAGTAGCTAATTATAAACCATACGAATCAGGAGAACAAATACTGAAGGAGGGTTCCTGAGGTTTTTTCTTAAAAATAAAATAAAATAAATCATTATTACTTTTACAAAAACTGAATATGATTCCTTAATTTATTTTTAAACAAATTATTATTACAATAAGATTAAATATTAATTATAACCAGACTTTAAACATCCAACACATATTGAACAAAGTAATTTATATTAATTTGGAAGGATGATTTTACTATTAATGGAAATAATAATTTACAGTCAAGTAGAGAAAGCTACAGGCTAGAAAACAATAGAGATATTATTGAATTTTTAAGTGCTTGAAGTAAGTTAAAATATTTGTTCACACCATATAAGAATTTAAAGAAGTTTAGAATTATTTTGCCCAAAAGTTAAAGAGTTGATAGCTCAAAAAAGTTAATCGGCAAAAAATTGCAGTAAAACGTTATCATTAAAATAAAACATAGCTAAAATTTAACTTGCAATTCAAAGATAGACTTTAACACTTGCAATCACAAAATAACTCTTACAAAAATTTTGATTAATAAAAAATAATAACTAAACACACTCAAATAAAATTTTATTTACCTTCATTGAAAAACTGAACTAAAACTGACAATATCGCGACCTAATTAACACACATATTAAAGCGACAATCTTTGGTTTGATACTAATGCTACTGAGATCAGAACTGCGAGGACTCGTCGCCGCCTAGCGCTATATACCACTCTCACTTGCGACTGTGGGGGTAATCGTATCCCAATGTATTCATCATACAAATTTAAACAGATCGACCATTTTGGAATAAATCAAGCGGAGGGAGAAATATTGCTGACGATTTCCACCCACAACTGCCTAATTTATTCCTCGATATTCAGGTTGAATAGAGTTAGACTCTCCAGAAGCTAAGGTTTTTTTTTCTTTTTTCAATATAATGGCTTATTATTGCAATTGGAGCTCATTGAGTAGCTTTGTTTGTACATTTGCGTGCAAGGATTAATATTTCAGATCAGATTTTAGATTAAGAAAATGGAAAAGGAGATTAAATTAAATGAAAACTGTTTTTATTTAGGCAGCAAACTCATTAAAAGGCCTCTCTACCATTTATATGTACCTCTAACTAAAACTAAAACATGATTTGGAAATCAAACAATAATTCTTCAGTACCCTCAGGGATAAAGAGAAAAAAAAACATGCCCCTTCATACAAGTCACCCAGTCACCACAGCATCACAGCAATACTCCAGCCCGCCCACTATTGAAATTTCCTGACCTACGCCCATAACTGATGCATTAGTTACAAGAAATACAAAACTTGATCCTCCAATCACTTCAATGTTTAGTTAAAATTTTGTAAAGCATCGATCAATCGATCTCCTAGAATCATTTAAAGGTGTATAGTTTTCGAAGAGGAATTTATTGCCTGTCAACTTCAGTAAACAGATTTTTTATCTCACAATTATTCCAAATTCAGTGTGTCATCCCTAAACTTGGATTTGTTTATGGCTTATAAATTACTAAACATAATGTGAAATAAGAAAATCCTCTGATAAAACTGCTAATAGAAATCTTTGTTGCCCTTTCAAGTAAATTCTAAATAAGTCAACAATTTATCAGTTAAGGCTGGGTGAATTTAAAAGCTAGCATTAGTGTGATGGAAGAATAGGTAGATTCAAGCTACTGAAACCCCCTCTTAAGATTAATTTTCCTTCAAATCTATCAAGGAGGAAGAAACATAATAGGGAAATTAGAGACTTATATAACAGTGCAGCTATTGTGAACAAGATCAAAAGTAGAAGACTAAGATGGGCTGGGCACATGTTTAGAAGAGAAAAAAAGGGTCCCGACTGAAGATAGTTTTTAAAAATAACCCTGCAGAAAGCTACCTCGTGGGAGACCAAAACTGAGATGGTGGGATCAGGTTAAATTAGACATACGGAGAGTTGGAGCCACAGAAGAGGACGCAGAGGACAGATCAATCTGGAGAGGCTTTGTTTGTGTGGCTAAATATCATCTGTGATATACTTCCTTCCTTGGTGTAAGGAAGTAAGTAAGTAAAATCTCTCAAAAGCCCAACAATGGGGCATTAATCCTTAAAAATGTGGTACTACAATTTTTTTACCAAAGAACTTTTCCATGAGATCATTGAATGTAATACTCTCACCAAATTTTAATTATATACCAACATAACCAACCACAATTGTAAATATATGTGCAATATACAGTAGAGGGCCGATTATCCGAACGTCGGTCATCCGGACCGTCGGTTTACCGAACGCCGTAAATTCATATTTTGAACATGATTCTCAAACAATTCAAATTTGTGCACCAAAAAAAAGTGTCAGGGCTAAAGCAAACACAAATTTTGGACTTTTTTTCTAAATAAAAAGTATACAGTGTACTGTATCTATGTATGATAAATTGTTCTTTAGTGTAAACCCCAAAAAAAAGCAGTGTTAGACAACACAAGATGCGAAGCCGAGACCAGATGTCTAAGCCCAGTCTATATATTTTTTTCAGAACTAACCCATGTATTCTGATCGATTTCATAATAAAATTATATGAATTTTTTTTATAACTTTTTAGCCTTTTTACTAGTAAAAATTACATTGCATATACAATTTTTAAATTTTGTCTTTTCATGTTCCATTATCCGAATATTCAATTATCCGAACACCCCTTGACCCCAATTAGTTCGGATAATCAGCGCTCTACTGTACAATCTATATTTTTGGAATTTGATTTATATCCTGCATACTTTTATATATGCGATTTATGCTTGATCAATTGCACGATTATCTTAAAAATGATGATAAAGATTTCCTTTAAATGCTGAATACAACTTATTTAAAGCTCAAAAAAATGTTCCAAACAAGCAGCACTTACCCATAAAAATCTAATAATTTGAAAAAGTGAATTTGAAAGTTGTAAAATTTTAACATTTGGCCATAGTAGCAATGAAATAAATAATGAAAATATAAATAAAATGCAAATTAAGCCTTTTGTCAAGAGTTAGGTCCCTATGACGTGAGGTAGCCAAGCTACATCGCAGAATTGAGTGGCTGAGCGAAGTGGCTAATTGCCGCTGTCATATGTCGGCTGCTGAATCTTTAAAGTTGTATTTCTTCTTGAAATGGCAAAAAACCTGCTACGTGGTAGGTATTCTAAACAATAAGAGATGAGTGTTAGATGATTCTGGCGTGATCTTGTTGTCTTGTTACTGTCAACATATGTATTCCATATATTCCTTGAACAAAACTGTTAATAATAGTCCAACAGCCATAGGCATCCAAGACCGGACTGGGAAGGAATTTTGGCCTGGGCATTTATATGGCGTACCGGCCCACAGCATTTCTACACCGGCCCACTCTGGGGGGCTTTGGAGAGGGCCAGCGACAGAATTTCTGGCTCGGCAAAAGTGGTGACCTCTTTTTTTTCTTACTTGCAAATGTGGTTTTCGCCTATGCACCGCTCTTTGGCCGGCCCCCAAGCGGCCCAGTGGCCCCTGGAGGTGGCGGCCCACCGGGCATTTGCCCGGATGCCCTTATGGCCAGTCCGGCCCTGATGGCATCTAAGAGACCTACAGTTTAATGAGGGATCCGAACCTCAATTTCGCCAATTAATTACGAACTGGTTTAATTATGAGGAAATATGGTCTTTATGGGGAACGAAGGACTCACTAGTGCGGACGTTAATTCTCACTAGGTAACCCCATCCACAAATCATTACTTACAAACCTCTCTAGTTTCTGACCTCCAAGTTGCTGGATTACAGGATTTAAAAAGGAACTGTGCAGCAACTCGAAACTGGAAGAGCATTACCTGACAGATTTTAATATTGTTAATTTGTAACAAAACGAGTGACTATTTTGTTGCTCTAGTGGCTGTTTCTTCGGTTACGTTACTTAGCCACCAAGTGTAATAGCTTCCATTAAACTAAATGTACAAAAACAAGCCGGGCGGTTCAGTGATGTAGCTTGGCCACCTAGTGTAAGAGAGGCTCAATATTATCGAAACACAGTGAATTAGAATTGCATGGACTATTTAAAATAAAATAATATCAAGAGAATGACACTGATTGTTCTCTGCAGTAATGGAATTATCTGATAAAAATGAAATATGATTGAGTAAGGCTAAATTTATACACCTAGTATTTATGCATATGTTCATAAAGTTTTGGACAAATGGTGTTTTTGAGTTCTGTAGACCCTAAAATAAAAAAGTTATTTTAGTTCCATGCTCAATGCCTCCATGGGGACCATGCCAATACTGTAGTTTGAAATAATTTATGAACATTCTTCTCGTAGTGGGGACAATGTAGTATTAAGAAAATAATCACAACTTTTAAGAGTAAGAAAGACAAACAAGGAAGTGAGTCACACATTCACACTGGTGGGTTAGTGCAATTTTTATTATTTTGGCCTTTAACTTTTTAATAAAAACTGTTAATTGTGTATTATTTTATTTTCTAGGTCAATTGGCTTTTAGAATAAATTCCTGGCAGAATTTCTATTTTTGGTATCTTTAAATTTATAATTACAGTAGTTAATTTTTAAATAGCATTAGAAATAGAAATAAACAGTAGATAATGTTTGATAGAATTGTGGATTGTTGATCATATACATGTATGTCTTGAACTCTTTTTCTCCTTGATTAGACAACATACATTTTATGTTGTACATAAGTTACTGTTAAACGTTGGCTTAACCTACTGTAGTTTGTTTTCTGTAAATCAGATTACATAATGGCAAAGTGTAAAGTCAAGGTAATAAACGTTTGGGATATTCTAAAATGAATGTAATAAAATCAAACTAATATTGATTTGTAGACTTTATAAAAAATAACTTTTTTAAAATTAGTAAAGTAGGGTGTACATACATAACTTCTAAAATGTTGACTCTTTCACAAATATAAATGTGGATACACTTATTGTGAACCTAATACGAGTACCACAGTGCAGAAATTTGACTGGAAAACTTTTGAAATTTATGGGCAGGAGTCAAATTCATCATGACCGATGGTGATATATTTATTTGATTCAAAATGGCGTCCACCTCATAACTTCCGGTGGTGAAGAGGGCACCTCAGTATGGCATTCGTGGCCCACGCAAGGCGCTGCTGATGTTTGCGGAGCAGTTAGAACTATTTGTGATTTGGGACTCTTACTCTGCCGGATTTGGTTTACTTTAAAAATTAATTCTTTGTAAATCCTTATTTAGCTTAGTGTTTGTTTTACTACCCTCTCCCTTAAAAGTTAAAGGGAAAAAACCAGCACCCATTCCCAACTTATAACAGACGTTAGGAACAAATTACCCCCGTTGCAGCAGACCTGCATACTCAGCGAATTACAAATGCAAAAGAACATAGTTCAAGCCAACATAGCGAGATTTGACATGTTTTTGTAAGCTCCATAAGAATAACATGCTGGGGAATAAGTATGAAGGTTTGCTCCCACTAAAATGGAAATATGGGAGATTTTAGACCATCAAACATTAGAACTCATCTAGATGAAGCCACAAACCAAGTTTTATCAAGATATGTTGAGAAATAAGTAAGATATAGAATTTTACTTATTTCCCATAAGGTTAACATCGGGACAAGGTTCTATGTTTACTACTTTCAATATCTCGGTAACTAATGGACATAGAGCAGTGATTCAAGATCCTAAATTGTTCGATTTTTTTGAGCTGAATTCAATGGTGTCAATAAAAATTCGATAAATTTTCTTTTTCTATGTAAAAACCTAAAAAATTCATTAGTTGGGAGGGGGTCATCCCCCTTTACCACCCCTTCTGGTGGTTCGATCGGGCTGGTTCACAAACTCATCCGAGTGATTACCACTTTACATGTCTATACCAAATTTCATTAAGATCGGACCATACTTACGGCCGCTATCGTGTTAACAGACCTATATATATAATATAAATTCGAACGAATTGTGTTTTTTTGCTTCTTGGGGCCCCAAAATGAAAAGTTATCATGGTCTCGGTCTTAGGTCTTACCATGAGTACTATGGTAACAGCTTCTTCCCTATAGGGGAAATTTGCTAAAAGACATTCTTAAACATTTTAAATCATCAGGATTTGAATTTTAATTAGTATTTTTAATCTTCATGATAAATGCATGATAGATGTTTTAGATAACTATTTTCTTAGTCATTTAATTTAAAAGTGAATAAATCAATAGATAAAAACAAATAGTTCATCTCCATCTTCTTTTTTTACACCTGAACATTAAACTCTTTAATACTATATCAATAAATCTAGAACTAAAATAGGTACTTATCCATCGAGGGAATTTTATAAATAAGCTCTCCATCATACTTTTAATAACTCTGTACAGCAAATGGTTACTAACAGCAATGGTTATAGCAAATACAGCAAATGGTTACTAACTAGCCCTCTGAAAATAGTTAGTTTTTAATGCAGGTTTATAAAAACAATATGATTTTACATATTTTATTTATAAACAGATAAATTTATTCTTAACATGAGCGTAAGCAGTCAAAATTTACATAAATAAGGGAATTATTTGATTTTGTACTAAAAGATAAAATTTGTACTAAAAACATCAAAATAGTAAAGGGAACTTAAATAAGTATTTACAATAAATTATTGAATAAATCATCAAATCCTGAAAATTAACAGCCTAGTTAACTAATTTTCGACTTCAAAAGTTTGTTTGTATAAATTACCAATCAAATTTGAAAAGAAATTAATAATATTAGATTATTATTACTTTTTATGATAAAACCACACTTGTTAAAGAATTATTTCGCTCAAGCCAAAAATGACTAAATTATTATTAGTTCAGTAAAATAAGGCCAAAAACACCCTTCAGATCGGCAACTGATGTACATTCACGAAAATTTGATCAGAGCTTCTATTGAGCACTATAATTAAAGATCCGATGAGTCCCCAAAAAATAAAGTTGTTTTAACCTTTAAAACCACGTTTCAAAATGACATTTTTTTTGTAATGGGATATATTTTTAAAAAAGCTTCCCCTTTTCAATTTTTATAATTTTCTATATTTTTTTATTGTTTAAATCCATTGAATTTATGATGAGTTATGATTCTCCAATCAACATAATATTTATTTGTTACTGAAATTTGTTTTTTAGTTCAAGAGTTGTACCCCTGGTTGTAAATGAGACTCAAGGTTCGTTCCAGTCTTAAATTAAGCAGTACGTTGTAGGCTTTATTTCTAGCATTTGATTATTAAAATCGGATGAATTTAAGATGAGCTACACAATACAAATAATTATTATTTCTGAAATTAAGGTAAAGTTTTAATGTAATAATTCACTTAAAAACCACCCAATTTAAATCATCAATAGCTCCAAAGAAGGCAAATGATTCAACAAGTAATTTAAGACCAGAATAAACGTTGTGTCTTATTTAGAACTTGAGTCATAAATCTTTAACTAAAATAGAATCTTTAAAAAATTGGACTTTACGTTGAATACAACATTATAACTAGCCACTAAGTCTTATCTTGGCCTAACTTTATGGTCGATAGCTCATATTAAAGGCCATATAATACTGAGTATTTTAAGCCAAAAATGAACTGCATACCTCAATTAGAACAGGAGATATAAGGGAAATAATAAACAATATTATATTAAAATGTGAAACGTCCTAAGAAATGTATAGAGATGAGTTTTAATTTGAGTTTATCTTTAAAACGAATGAAGATGTACAAAAACGGATTGCGGCATTGTAATCTGCCTTAAAATTTAATTTGAAATGACGAGTCACAACACTATCTATACATTAGAAAAAAAAACTTATTTCCAATATGGCGGATCCAAGATGGCGGCCAAAAATTAACTATCGGTCAATATGAAGTAGTTATCAATCAAAAAGTATCGGTGGTGGTCCCACGACATTATGTTTGATAAATACCCCCGTTGCAGCAGACCTGCATACTCAGCGAATTTCAAATGCAAAACAACGTATTTATATCCAACATAGCGAGATTTGACATTTTTTGGTTAGCTCCATAAGAATAACATGGGGAATGAGTATGCAGGTCTGCTGCTACAGGTATATTAAAACTGGATGGTTTTAATTCAATATTTACTAGATCTGAACTAAAAGAAGCTATTTACCAAGTTTTATCAAGATATGTTGAGAAATAACCGAGATATAGAATTTGACTTATTTCCCATAAGGTTAACATTGAGACAACGTACTGTGTGTTTACCACTTTCAATATCTCGGTAACCAATGAACATAGAGCAGTGATTCAAGATACTAAATTGTTTGTTTTTTGAGCTGAATTCAATGGTGCCAACAAAAATTCGATAAATTTTATTTTTCTATGTAAAAAAACTGAAAAAACCCATTTTTGGGGGGTTTATCCCCCTTTACCCCCTCTTCCAGTGGTCCGATCGGGCTGGTTCACGAACTCGTCCGAATAATTACTACTTTACACGCCTGTGCCAAATTTCATTCCGATCGGACCACTTTTGCGAGCGCTATCGTGCTTATAGACACACACACACACATATATATATACATATATATATAGATATATTTATATATATATATATATAGAAAATTTAGAATCAAGGGGCAGAAGAGAAGTGGTTGATTTAGCTGACGGATTTGTTACGAGTCCGTCTCTTCCTGTATTATGTAACTGAGCCGTTTTAACTTTTTTATCAGTCCGTTTTTTTATTCTATGTAGAAACCCCGAATCATAAAAATATTTAGGTGTACTGACTGAGTAACAACCATGTTTCTTCCCCAGGTACTCGCATAGTATTGAATGTGTATGTTCACTCCAATGCTAATAAATAACCCAAAATAACTTATATTTTATTGATAATATAGATATATACATATATATATATATATATCTAGAAATTAGAAAGAATTGTGTTTTTTGCTTCTGGGGGCCCCAAAACGAAAAGTTATCATGGTCTCGGGCTTAGGTCTTACCATGAGACCTACGGTAATAGCTTCTTCCCTATAGGGGAAATTCGCTAAAATCAGAGGAGGAAGCTTTCTAAAAATATATCCTATTACAACAAATCCGCCATTTTAAACGTAATTTTAAAGGTGTAAAACAATTTTATTTTTTGGAGACTCATCAGATCTTTAATTAGTGCTCAATAGAACTACTGATTACATTTTCGTGAATGTATATCAGTTGCCGATCTAAAACCCAATTTTACTGTACAATATCTGCTTGTGTCGTGTAGGCTATAATTAATTTCCACATCTCTCCCTAATCATCCGAGGGCACTAGTCCAATAATCCTAACAACCACATACACCCAAACACACATTTCTCCAAAGTCACGCGACCTTACATTATTTACGTCATATCCACTGGCGGTTATGTGATAGAATCACCGTAATTATATTCCGCCTGTAACTAATATCCTGGCCGATCACACAGCGGCGGCGGCGGTCACGTGCGGCCGGCCTTGGTGCCCCCGGCGACCTATTATACGTCAACGCCTACATTTCAATACCTCTAAATGAATAACTAATCGTGCTGAGCGATCGGGGATTTAAAAAATGTAGATCTTCTCTCATTTGGCGAACCGGAACATGAATAAAACAGACTGGGTGGGAAATGAGCGAGATTAGACATGCAGCATGATTTCCTCACAGGCTGGAGACAATTTAGAATCAAGGGGCAGAAGAGAAGTGGTTGATTTAGCTGACGGATTTGTTACCGGTCCGTCTCTTCCTGTATTATGTAACTGAGCCGTTTTAACTTTTTTATCAGTCCGTTTTTTTTATTCTATGTAGAAACCCCGAATCATAAAAATATTTAGGTGTACTGACTGAGTAACAACCATGTTTCTTCCCCAGGTACTCGCATAGTATTGAATGTGTATGTTCACTCCAATGCTAATAAATAACCCAAAATAACTTCTTGAGTAAATAAAAAGGCTGTTTTCATAGGAAATAATCCCTTAAATATTATTGGAACATTCTTATTCAAAAACTAGAATTATTCAGTGGGGTACGCAGGATTTATTTTCTGGGGGGGGGGATACACCGCGTCCAACAGACAAATAATGTATTGTACGCACGGCCGTGAGAAGATGACAATATTCGTATGCCGCATTTTAACATCAATATAATATGCTGTGATTTTGTTTTACCATAAACATCGCACAGAATATTTGCCACCTCTGACGACGATGACAGTGGCGGCAATATCACGGACACAATTTATAATATCCACTGTTGTTATCGTAACTGTTATCAGGAATTTTTTTGCTGTCCAGATCGGATCTCCACGGGATCGTCCTGACGATCCACGGTGTACGCTTTTGTTAACTCACTGACATAATTCGAATTTTATTATTATTCATTCATCAATAAGAGGGGATGCAAATAAATGGGATATTCTATATATATATATAAATATGTGCTAATCATAATTGGGTTCGTTATTTAACTTCAATTATTTGCAATATCTTACAAAACAGTTAAGAAATGACCTGACACTTTAAAAAGTCTTATCTTATTTAACTAAGCAATTTTAAAATTCTGAATTGAATTTCAATGCAATATAATAATTTCTTAATTTCTCAATATATATTAATTTTTCATAGTAAATAAATTACTAAACATAACAGTTTGTAAATAGGTATCCATTGCAGTTTAGGTGTCCAATGTCTTTTGCATGTGTACTTCACCTTACCTTAAAAAATCTCATAAATCGTTATCTTTCAATTTTATTTTTTGCCGTAACATAGCAGAGAAATCTAAACAAGTGAAATTGAAGACTACCTTTCCAATAACATCTGTACTGCATTAACTGTATTACGATTTAAAGTTAATGGTAAAAGTCAATCAGCTTATATTCCAGAGACGAAAATTATCATCAAAGTCGATTATCTTTTCTCTATAGGAGAAAGAGGTATATAACCTAGGATTAAGTTTTAAAATGTTCTGTGAAATCTAAGATATCACGAGCAAAGCGTGAAGTTGATGACGTGAGCGCCAAGGAAGGTAAGTGTATAAATTTCAAAAAATATTAACCGGGAGTCGAATTACGAAATGTTACCAAAGCAGCTGTGCTCATGGCAGTGAAATGTTTAGTATTTAAATAGTTTTTACTCCAAATATTTTGAGAAGAGCGTTGAATCTCTATAAACTTTTGTCTTTTACAATGGCAAACCACTATAAAATCATTAAATTGCAGATATATAACCATTTTTAACACTGATGGTAACGAATTTATAATAAGTTATGAATAGTTTAACATCTAATTAAGTTAACGAAATTAATTTTGTTCATTAATTCTCGGTGGGGAATAATTCATACTGTCAAAATAAAATATAATTTTTGCCATGGTCAGTTTAATTTTCATAAGATTAATGGTTTACACACTGCAGTTGTAAATTTTCAAGTTCCTGAATCCGTCATATAGTTGAATATTCAATGATCATTAACTCCAAAATGTTAATTTAAAGGCAAGGTTTGCGAGGCAATTCGCAGAGGTCGTGACCGGTAGCAGCGGTGTGGACGATCAGCTGATTCTGTTTGAATATTGAAGGCGGAGGCGCTGGGCACGTGACGCGGGGAGCCTGGACAATCCGCCGGTGACTGTCCGTCACTGGCCGCGGGTGACGACTCATTTGGAGACTACAATATGGGAATTACAACTGAAGAATGCGTATTTTAAATAATGGATAATCTGAATGTAAAGGATGAATATGCAAATCGGGGGCAGATGTATATATATATTTGTATATATGAACGAATGGTGTTTTTTTCCTCGGGGGCCCCAAAATGAAAAGTTATCTTGTCCCTGGGCTTATGTCTCACGATGAGACCTACGATAACAGCTCCGTCCCTTCGTTCTAAAAAATATAAGAAAACCGTTATAAAATAAAAAAAATCGGAGTAAATTTAAATCATAAATTACAAGTATTTAAAACTTTTGTTTATCATCAGGCAAAAACACGATATTTTGTAGCACAAAAGATACATGGAACTTACAATAAGTAACCTAAAACATATCACAAGGATTTATGGGTAGTAAACATCTTTCATGATATGTATTCCAGTATATAAACAAAATTATTTTTGACCAATGAGTAATAATAACATTTACATATCAAACGAAATAAATTATAAACGAACTGCATGAATATTCAAATATAAAATATTTTCGATGCTAATTATATTTGTATTTATTAGTAAATTATGTAATGAATTGAACATGTTTATAGGCTGACAGAGCTTAAACTATATAAAGCACACCGCGCTAACATACATAGCGCATGGGTTCTCGCTATAGTTTGTATAGCTGCTATATGCATAAACTATATAAACTGTATAAAGTCTAATTGCCCAAAGCACAGAACTTTCTGGCATCATTAATTAATCAATACAAAAGTTGTGATAGTATCCCAAACCCAGCACACAAAGCATTGCCAAAATTGGGGTTTGTTTGAATCCGATTTTTTATTTAGATCACCGCCTTATTAACATAGCTGTCTTTATTTTCTTGGATATGCCCCAGTTCTGTCACAAAATATTGGTAAGCTCTAAAAATTACAATTCCAAATTACATTGAGAAAGCCTAACTGGAACTCGGGTCACGTACATACTACAATGACATTGAAGAATATCAGAATGTTTTCTAGAAAAAAACATAAAAATCAAATTTAAAATTACAATTTGATCACAAAATTTCTATTTTTGATTTATTTCAGAAGCAGGTTTTATTATGCGAAAGTTAGATGCTATCCACGCACAACAATTTACTGATCAATCTTGATTTTCTTTCGAAGTAAAGCAAAACTTGGTCATTACACAGCAAAGTTCCATAGCGGGGAATATGTTCACCGTGTATTGTTTTTCAAAGCCACATTAAACTCCATGTGCACTCATGTGATATATCGGCCAGTTTCAGGCACAGTCAAGGGCTGTTTTACATGGACGCACGATGACCTGTGTCCCAATAGCCTATTACTCTCCAGCCTAATAGGACCTAACATTCACTTATACACGCAATGTCGCAAGCATGTAGAGGCTAGTGACTCTTGTATCGGAATATCTAATTTGAAGGATATATAGTGCGTTCGCCGAAAAGGGAAACATTTTATTTATTCGGCTTAGCCATATATAAAAAGCAGGCCCTCAATTTTTTTAGTTTACTTATTCATCACTTAGCAATGTTGTTTTAACTAAATTTGCAATACTTATAGATGGAATGTGATAGTGTTAATACCCTACTAAATAGTTTATTTTGCATTATTAAGTAATTTTCATACAATAAAATGGAGAGTTACATGGAGTTTCACTGACTCCAGTGATTCTAGCTTCTTCTCATCTGATATTATTTATTGAATTTCATGGTGAGAAAAATATGTTAAATTAAGAATACCTTTAGTTCAGAAATGAGGCCCCATTTCAGGCACATGGGATTTTGCAACGTGCATGTATTAAAAATATATATATATGTTTGTATCGTTACAATTAATTTCACGTTCAGTAATTTCACGTTTCCTGCCATTACTCACTTTAAGTTTAAATTAAATTTTAAGTCGAATTACTCATCTAATACCATCTTTAAATAAAAAAAGCAAATAAGTACATAAATTTAAAACAATGATACACTACCCGTTTTTCAAACTAAGTAGAAATTAAAATTGCCTTTGTTTTTAACAATTAATTTAAATTAATTTTCCACTGTTTAAATTAAATTAATGCACTGCACTCATCTGATTATATTCGAATTCAGCATTTTACTTTCATATCTTTGAAGCTTTTAAAGCCAAAAGGGCGTATTTTAGGAACATAATATGCCTATGTGTAACTCGAGTGCTTTTGTTTGCTAATTTCTAAATATGAAAAAATAGGCTCAGTGGTTTAGACGTGATGGAGTAAGAAACAAACAAATTCAGGACCTTTCATAATAGTATTTTTTGATTTATCAACCCATTGATTATAATTCAATTAATGAAAAACTCAGCAGCCTAAAGTGCAAAGAAATGACACTTTTTCGACCCAGCTTCACCTTTTTTACGACCATTTAGAAAACTATTAATAGAATTCGTCTTTAGGGTGTATTAACAGAATTCAGGTGTAATAGTAAATACATCATATACCGTGTATTCGTATACATCATAACTATACTATAACTATAATACATTTACTATGCCAATATACCGGTTTCTTATTCAGGAGTAGGCCGTATATAGAAATATTTTCAGTATAGTTGCGTCACTCTAAGCCTCCAGAGTATCGCAAAAACAATGCAAAAAACGACCAGCCAAGAACGTTATTGCCAAGGTTAAAAATATATTCCAGAAATGGGCATTTAATTACTCTAGTTTTTCAATTCCAATTTACTACATGAATGCGTAAAGGCTGAGAATATTTTTAAAATGGGAAAACAAGTTTGTCATGAGATATGTAAGTTCTTGTAAGAAACTTCAAGAATTAAATTGCGGTCCGTTTTATGACCACAAGACTATCTAAGGGCACCATGCAACCCCGAACGGAATTTCTAAGAAAAACAACACACATTTTACATTTGACACCATTCGCCTATCAGTGGATTATATAAAATAGAGCAGTGCTGAAGATAAAGAGTTCAGTGAACGTCGAGTCGCCCTGTCGCGCGTCGAGCATTATGTATCCTTTGACCCCACCAGGAAATCAACTACTTTCTAATATCCACATTTCTCTGCCTGGATTTGCAAGCGTTAGAAGGACCGGAGTCAACATGAGTGGCCTGGATACTGCGGTACGCAGAACTCGCGCGTTACAACACACTCAGGGTCGATAACTGACTTACACGTTGACCGAGGACACATGACAGTACACGGCGTCAGTTGGCAATGATATATTTAGTAAGATGATTATGCAAAAATACCTAAATTTATTCATGGATGACATTTATTCATTTCAATTCGTTGTTTCAATTTTTTACCGAGTAGAATACGATGGATCAATATTTATTTTTCTTGATCCGAACATTTGGATAAGTTGTACAGCCTGTTATGCATTCTTTGGAACGGAATGAAGTGAAAAGAAAATACTAAAAGTGGTTTACAGACCTGTTTTAATGAAATCCAAATTGTTGCAATTGACAACGAGTTTCAACACCTCTATATGGTATCATCTTTAAAGCCGTCCAAGTATGCGGTTCTCTTCATTTTTAAAATCGTCGTTGATTTAAAAACACACATACACTCGCACTGACGGACGCGAACATTACGAACAACTAACATCGAAAACACGAAACAATTAATTTAATTGAGGAACGATCACGCGATTCGGTACGACGAGGAAAACACAACAAAAATAAAAGAAAACTTACCAAATCCTCATAAAAATAACTATTGAAAATAAATGCCACTTATATTGGATGTTTACAGTGGATTTCGTACTAACAGAATCAAGAGGGACTATCAAAGGTGCATACTCTTCAGATGAGACTCAAATAAAAACGAGACATTTGAGGAGAATTTCTTTCCCAACCTTGAAAACTCTGCTTCGATTCTCGGAAATCATTTGTTTTCTCATTCATCAAAATTTCCAGCTATCAACAAAACTAATGTAGTGGTTTTCACTATATAGGCCTAACCCTTAGTTTTAAAAACATTTCCCCGATGAAGAAAGATTGTGTAATTTGTTATAGTTAAATTATCTTTATATAAACTAAATTGGGGACTAAATATTTGATATCAAGATGGGTTGTTACAGATTACGCCAACGGTTGCAGCATTGTCAAATTTGTCGTAATTTTTGCCATTTCTTAATAACAATGAGAATAAATGTAATTCTGAGTAATTTGCCGATTTTAAACTCATAAATATATACTCCTGAAAAGCCTTTTTCTCATCCCAATTGCGAAAAGATATTTAACGAAATCAAGGACTCAAACCTTTTGAAATTACTCTAACGATTTCACACTTTGAGTTAGTTAATTGATTAATAATACAGTACGTCGCTAGGACTGGATAAGAGATCTTTTGAAGCTTACTCAGAAATTATATTACGAGAGATGTAATAAAATATGCATGAAACATGTCAAATAACTTAGTAGTTTCAAGTAAAATTTACTTTAATTTTGAAATTTATTTCAATAGGAGTTGCGTGTAATGATGAAACATTTTTTCAAAGTAAATTGCCAAGTATACGAAACGTAGGGTCTTGAGGGCAAGTAATTGTTTTGTTACACCTAGTCCTGGTTATTTTATTAAAATTCATAAACGTTGTTATGTGATTTTTTCGCCGACTCCAACAATCAAAAGCTGGTTTATTGACTTATCCGGTAACTTTTGAAATGTTTGCGTACAGATAAATATAGGTTTTATCTGTTAACTAGATCATATTTTATATTGCATCAAGTTGAAACTCAGATGAGAATTTGAGGAAATTCAACCTCGGGGCCCCTATCAAACAAGTGAGAACCTTTATTTATCATTTACCATTGCCTATCCAATGCATTTATTAAAATTACTTTTCTTTAACTTTCATATTGAAATTATTCATAATTCAAATTAACAAATTTCTTTAACTTTAATATATTTTTCATTTTATCCCATTTATACATTAAATGCGGTCTATTACCTTCTGTATATTGAATTATATCTCTTATTCATGAAAATAAATTGTTAATTTGCGATCGATTAACTTAAATCTAGTCTAAATATTATATATATATATATATATAATGTAAGCGCATAGGCCTAGCTATCAATTTATTTATGCATTTTATGCCATTACCAAACCCTATGTAGCTTAAATCTTAAGACTGACCAATCTTCGAATAAATAAATAAATATAATCAAATTGAAATATATTGTTTGTTCTTCGTTATCATCCATTTTAGAACTTGGTTGTGGACGTAGGCTGCAGCCTGCCTGCCTTCTTTCCATAGAAATAAATTTTAAGACATTTTACTTCTCGTGCACTGCATGTTGCTTACATTTTTAGTCACATTGTACTAAAAGTTAGCTCTCACTATTTCCGGGGAAAGTCGAAAAATCTTACATTTTTGTTCCGTTCACTTTATTGAACTTGTTGAGAATTTTGTGAATACTTTGAAGCAATAATGTGTTTAAGTCGCAGTTAATTTCGTAACTATTTATATTTGGCCTTTTACGTGTTAACGTGATCAACGTGTGTTAACGTGGAATGTTTTATTAAACCATACATTTGTATGGTTTAATAAAACATTCCATAAACTTATATAGGTACACAATAAGTTAACTGTGTCCTCAAAGACAGTTTGAGGCATTGACTTTGATTGTTTAATTATTTATAGTCAAAGGTGATTGGCTTGCCAGTCAACCGCAGAACTGATAGCATATGCAAACCATTTCCAGGACAACTGCGAAGCAGCAAGTAGCTGGGGAAGTTAAACATGTAAGCGGGCCGAAGTGTGAATCTAATATCTACTATTTATTTGGAGCAGGAGGAAAGTTACGACATGTGATTATTGTTAGACAACACAAGATCACGTTGTATGCTAAGTACCCGTTCTGGGATCTGCAGGGAGGGAAGACCAGTTACGCCATTGGCCCTGGGTTAATGTCTTCAACCTCAGCTGTCGAAGCTGGACTGGCCGAGTGTTCCCGCGCAACACGACGTTTATAAAGTCAATATCACCGAATTTAAATAACTGAAACTCACTTCATTATATGATAAAAGTATATAAAAGTAGTACTGTTATACGGTAAATTTTAGCATTCCCATCCAATTCAAAAATGTTAAAAACCATAAAACAAATTTATTTACAATTTTATCAATCAATAAATATTCTGCGATCTATTATGTTTTTAATAGTTGATTATTTAAGTTTAGGATCTTTGAGTTGTTTTAAAATGCATAATTTTATCTACCCTTATACATAACACTTATAAGAGTTTGAAAAATACAAGAGCAGGGTACCGTATTAGAACGTGAAAAGGCGCCAAAAATACAACTACTATGACGAAGAATAATTTTTTTCGGCTTGCGCAATATACCTACCTTTATTTCTTTAAGGCAAGTTCACATCTGAACGTGTAATATGAACACAGATAAAGTCACACACGAGGTTTTATAAATTTCTACGTATAAATAAGGAAGCTAAATAATGTCAATTACTGTTCATATAAAAATGACATAGGAAGGATCATATTTTTGCTTTCTGTTGGATCCATAAAGTAAATTACAGCCCTCAAATAATAAATATTTATTTATTAGGTAAATGAAACCATAAAAAACAATTTTGATTATTAAAGCCCAAAATATCACACTCTGAGGCCAAAATTATCACTGATTAGTAGTTTAGTTCTCGCAAGAATGCATGCGTTGCCTATCAACGTATATATGAAGCGCCTATCAGTAACGAGCGGGAGGACCGATGCTGCTGGGTGACGAGTGGCCGAACTGCACACTGTGTAGTGACGTCACTCAAAGGGTAAAGTCCTCTAGACCACATGGGAATGAAACATGTTTACGTGTTTCATACACTTACACCTCAGCAGCGGAATTCGTTCTCCTTTTGATCTTTATTATGTGTATGTGAAATGCAGGAACATAACTACACAGCATAACTACAGGAGCAGGATTTGAAAATTGTTCGAGTCCACTTTCAAAGAGTAATGAAATACATGAAGGATTGTTTAACGAGCTGAAAATAAAGTCGAATATTATGTAAAGGTTGAATATTAAAAAACACTGAAATTCCTCTGTAAATTACGGTTTTATGGTTTGTAGATTAACTGTAAAATAAATTAACAATGCAAAAACGTAATCATAACACCCTGATTCATAATTTTTTTTTTATAAAATAAACACACTAATCACTTGTAAAAATTATTCATATAATTATATTTTACGCTCACTGAATCTATGAAAATAATAATCAGGTATAGGCCTACACACAGTGAAATAAGCTTCTAATACTTTTGGAAACACGCAATGATTTTTAATCCTTTCTTATATTTTTTATGTAACAAAAACGGGGGGTTTGCTTCCTTTTCAATAATGGTTTATAGTAAAAACTCCCTTCATGTTTAATTATTTCACGTGACTGATTAAAGAAAAGCATATTGCATCAAAAACCAAGTTCTTTCTGGAGAGACAATAAAGCTGGAAGAGTTGAATTATGTGAAAAATACTGTAATAGTCATGTTATACATATCAAATAGTAGCCTACCACAAGAATAACAATCGAACGAACATTGAATACTTAAAGTCTGATTCAAGTTCACCGTACTCTAAATTTCAACAAAAGCTATTAGGTCCCTATTACCTGCACAGTTGTATAATCAAAAACTCATCCGTAATCATTTATTTATATTGTATAGTGTAGCTGACAAGTATTAACCATGTGGTCATGCTTAAGTAATCACTTCACTAGTTAGAAATAAAATTAAAACTTCTACATTTTCTATACATTCTAGAGGACTCTTGGGCTTCACAGTTAAATGTAAAATACAAAAAAGTATCATCCTCAAATTAGCTTCAAAATGAAAAAAATATCAGCTCTTAATTTGTCTGTTAGGAGCCGAGATACAACAGATATCCATCTTTAATGGCCGCCATTTTGGTATTGGCCACGGTTTTCCAATTGGCTCTCCGACTGAAAGGTTTGCTTTTTGCATTAACTATGATCTCAGAAAGGGCCAAACTCCAATCAAAAAGTGCAGAATTTTGTGTGCCAATTTCCTATACTGTATTTTGGTCGTTATATTAAGTAATTTTTCAACGCTTTTTTATTTATTTTACAGGGTATTGTGTAAAACAAATTAATATTATTTTCAGTTTTGTTTACGGCAACAATACCCTATACGAATACAAAGTATTTAAGTAAGCTCAAACTTATTTTTTTTGTTTATCTTTTCAAAGCAGGTGCAAACAGTTGGTTCTCTGATAGGTTTGCTTATGGTATTAAGGATAAATGAAAATACTATCCCTAAATGAATAAGAAATGTGAAGGAATTCTAAGAAAACAACAGGATCGCAGAACCCATAAATTGGTTTGGAATTGGTTTGAATCTGCTTGAAGAGTCAATGTGGTTGCCAATGAACAATTTCTCCTCCGATTTACGTAAGAGGAAGTTTTGAATTCAACTTAATTTGTGGATGATTAATTATTTGAGTACATATCGACCCTACATGTTTGAATTAATTCAACCTAAATTCGAATAAAATACATTTATAATTTAGATATACATCTATAAACACAAATAAAATATTTTTATAATAAATTCAAAACCATTCAATTAAATTTTTTCAAACAGGTGGCAAGGACTAAAATATACTAATATACCAGTCCCATTTATTTTTAGAATTTTCAACACAAAATATTCCCTATCATGGAAGGAGATCAGTTGTTACAAAGTCTTCGAAAGCTTTTTCTTTTCACTAATTAGTTTTTGGAAAACAATTAGCCCTAGCATAGTAGAAGTTTCCATTGTTGTTACATTAAATTGGAAGAAAGCCCAGGAAAGCGTCGTTGAAAAGATAAATGTTTACTCCTCTGAACATGAAAAATCTGTTTTCTCAATCGCGTCGTTCGTCATCACACGTTATTTGAAGGATGAAACCAGATATCAGTTGAAATTTATCGTACCCGAAATAATTTTGTAATACTATATTGGTAGAATAAAACATTTTCTCACTAAGTTTGAATTAAGAGTCATTAGGGGTTTTGAATAAACGTGATAGGACAGCATTTCCCATTTTGCTAGGACAATATCAGTTAGGAAAAAAATAATGCAGAGGAAGAGTTGAATAATTTTAAGTATACATTTAAAAAATCATAAAGATTCTCCATAGGCCTACAGGAATAATTTTTAGAAATAAGAAAATCTTCAAGGGCTTTTGAAAGCCATGTTCATTCTACCATACAAGGGACCTTGTGGTAAAACTTTCCTTTGATGCGAAGCACGTTATAGTATAATGTATAATATATAGCATAATTAATTTAGATTTCCTCCATCAAATCTCTGTCAGAATTAATATATAACTATATTTTTAAAATCTTTAACAATTATTAGGAATAATTAATTCAATTATTTCAAATATTTGCATCTACAATGATAATTTTACTGAACCTCAACATTTCTTTGACGTTAAATTCAAAATTTGCAAATATATTAGTGTAAATAGTTATAATTAAAACAATCCCATCGCTACTTAATTAAAAAATATATTCATTAAAATTCTAATATATCTAGGGAAAGTTATGTGTTCATGCTCACATGTTCACTCGTTTCACCTCCACCCGACGACTTCACAAAACACTTTAGACTCCTTGCAGTATGGTCCAGTTTAGGCGGAGAATATATGCAGTGACCTGTCCAAAATTTTGGACGGAATGTTTAAATGGACGGACGCATGCGCGATCCCCACTGCCTCTTGATATAATTTTTTAGTCCCTTTTATGATTTGTTGTAACTTGTGAACAACCAGGATGTTTAATTGAAACGGTCGGGGTGACGACCTTTGCAATTGTAATCAGAGTTCTTTATGCGGCCTCCCGGTGCTTAAGCCAGAGTCACGTGTAGCTGAGAGATATGAATATGGTAAAATACTCGCGATCTAGCTAGTTCGCTATTCCCCCGTCCCTTCTAAGCTTCTCAATGAATGGCAGTTATCAAATGAGCTTTGGTTTGGTTCGTTCATAATTTAATCATAACATTTTGAACATAGGCCCATCAGTTAAATTTGCTGAACACACAATTATTACAGGTTTTGAAATTTTGATATGTGAGTTTTTTTATTGGTTTTTATTGTTTTTTTAACAACTGAATTGTCCTGAAAAACAGAACCTCTCTTTCGTTAGACAAAAGTTGCATTCAATTTAGTAAGCGAAATTAAAAAAGGTATTTGTCCAAAAGGTAAAGGTAATATAAGGCCATATTTCCTTTTAATATTCAGTTTTCGAAATATGGTTGAAGTAATGTTTTGAGTATTTTATTTATAACACCCTTGATAACTATTTATATGTATTTAAATTTTCTAGTAAAAAGGAGAAGCACTATTACAGTTTTGGATTTAATGTACATTAGTTTCATTTATGTACAGTTAGTCCATTTTTATGTAGCTTTTTTGGTGAATTACATATCAAAAAGCTGGGTTACTGCATTTAAAAGTCATAGCACGTTATTATAATTGTTGCACTTTGCTGTGCATCAAACATTTGAATTAACTTTTAATTTTTGTGGTGAAATTCCTTAATTTTTTATGTTTTGTGTTTAATCCATGCTATATTTTAGTATATCTTCTAAAGTATTATGAGTTTAGCTTCAATTCGACATGAAATAGACTAGAAAAGGAATAAAAAAATGGTAAATAAATTATGTTTAGTAATTTTTGAAAGTTTGTATAAAGTAATTCTGTTTAACGATAACCATTCCTTTCGCCATAAGCTTATGTCGGAGCGGTGTAGTCGCCTTCAAACCAGCTGACGCAATATTGCTACACATTAGCGTCTGCTTGGGCGTACTGCCGGATCCTGCTGCTGCTTTTATATTAGCTCAAAATGCTAAGTAATACGAGTTAATTGAAAATTACAGTTAATGCATCTCTAAAATATAATACGTATCAGTAAAGATTAATATGAACATGAACATGTTACCGTGTACCGATTAAGTATAGCAAATAACTAGGATAGAATAAATTATATTTGTTGGGTTTGTTGGCTTACCAGGAATTGCTGTAATAATGTATAGACTCACCGTCTTAAGCAATCCAGTTCCAAATTCAATCTATTGAACAGCTGTTTCGCCCTTTTGTCCTAAGGGCATCATCAGCAAAATCTTGAGGTTAAAACATTGCAACCCAATGGTTTTTGTCGATATAACTAATAAAATAAAACGAAGGCTCGAGCCCAACAAATATGTCTTTTAAAGTTAGTGTTTGTGAAAATGTCAGTTGTGTCTCCAACTTCGTTTTATTTTATTAGTTATATAGACAAAAACCATTGGTTTGCAATGTTTTAACCTCAAGATTTTGCTGATGATGCGCTTAGGACAAAAGGGCGAAACAGCTGTCCAATAGATTAAATTTGGAACTGGATTGCTTAAGACGGTGAGTCTATACAAAATTATAATTCTTGGACGCAAGAATACAATCTTCATGCGATTTTTCTTCCAGTGCTTTGAGTTTCTAGGTGACTGAATTACAATGTCCCTGTACTTCCATAACGATTTGTGAGAAAAAAGGAAAATTAAAAACGTTTTCAAACTAGCTGACGAAATATTGCTACACCGAGCGACTGCTTGGTCATACCTATCATCGATCGATGGGACATAATATCTGCCAATATCTATTGATTTTATATCTGCTTAAAATGCAAAATGAATAAGAGTTAATCCAGAATTATAGTTTTTTTATGCATCTCTAAAATGTAATACAGTATCAGTTAAGAGTATATTATGCACATGTTACCAGGTAATAAACAACTACGATTAAATAAATAGTATCTTTCATAACTACAGTCTAAAATGACGCTTTTTGTAAAAGGTCAAGTTTTTCCAAGTAACGTTTGCATATTCATATTCGTTACCATATTGCGAGTATTTTACCATATTCATATCTCTCAAGAAAAATTACCGAGTAACGAAAAGCATCTTTAGTCCAGTGTAACGAACTATATTTTTCGTTACAACGCTCAATGTATTCCGCTAACTGCTTCAAAACCAAAATTTTACAGCTTCTTGAGTCCTCCCTACCCACGGCAGTTTTCGTTTTTCTGCGACGCTAGCGGCGACTTTGGGAACTTCGGCTCCATAAGAGCCCATGCTAAATCAGTGCACATTTTGCACTTGTAAGGTTTCGCGCGGACCCATTCAGCGCCCACATTTTTAACATATCCATACTATGCGATATTATTTTAATAAATAATACTCTAAACTACTGGAATTGCTTTTTTATTTTTTGAAAAGGTCACAAAACACGTTATATTAATGTCCAAAGTTGACAATTTTAAATTAATTATAGAAAAAATATATTTAAGCTATCGAAATTCCAAATATCAATCCTAGTAGTTTAGTCAATTCCCGTTACAACTATATTGAATTTAATTTTTTCCCTTACCTCATGGGGCGTCTATATGGGTCCGCGTCATCTTCCACCATAGGTCCGCGTGAGAGCTGTTTTTTTTAATTTTTGGCTGGGAAGGGAGGACTCTTAACAGATGATATCTATCAACGAGGCCTTCATCTTTTTCTTGCTACTTAAAGCAATCAGCTGATGTCTGCTTCATTTGCGTTTAGGTTGGACTGTCACAAATTGATGTATCGAACACATTGAACTATCGATTGGTAAATTGAGCGAGTTTTGCAATATAGATTTTGATCTTGACCAATCGGAGGGAACATATTACTGACACCTCGACTGAGGCTACAGTATTTTTACCCAATACGCATTGACGCCACAAGCTTTGGCTCCATAGGCCTTAAGGACGTTAGGCAACCTTATATTATTTTTCTCTTCTTCTTTACCCACCTTGGTTTTTACTACAATAAAAAACTCACAGCTGATGTCATTGTCTTCAGCTGATATTTTTAATCCCAAGGGAGAAAAAGAGTATCCTTAACCTCGCAACACATGTGATAAAAACTGCCGTTTTCGAAAAACGTTTCTGTATAACGAAAAGTTAACTTTATGTATAACGAAAAATTTCATTGTTGAAGGCACGCGACACACGTAATGTTATTTTTCTTCCGGTGCTTTGAGATTCCAGGTGACAGAATGAAAATATCTCTTAAACTACCATAAACATTTGTGTGAACAAAGTAAGAAAAACTTATTTATTCAAAACTAATAAAAATTTAAATTTTAACTTAATTTAATTTTCCAGAGTTAAATATCACACCTTTAAATTTAAGAAAATTGCCTTAAAAGTAATTTGAATATTTTTTTACTTAATTAGGATTACATCTTAAGAAACGGGTCAACAGTTACATTTACTTAATAATTACATTACAAGTTACATATATGTTATGTTGTTACAAGCTACAACAAAATGAAACCGAAAAATATATTCTTTCAGCTCTACTTATTATTTGTAATTTGTGACCAAAATTTCACTCGAATACTCTAAAAAATTATTTCTTTAATTTAAACTTAAAAACTGTTATCAACGTTGAGAAATACAAATAAATAAAGAACGTAAATGCTTTCAGACCATACACGTATTGGATTATTTGACATGACAACACATGACCAAAATTTAATACGAAACTGATGCAATGGTTTTATTTATTATTTATCTTTAATTGTATTTTTACCTTAAAAATTATATTAAAAGCCCTAATTAGTGCACATAGTATTAATTGAAGCCGAAGAAGTAAAACTAACCACAGACATTTAGTAGTTACTTTTACGTCACCAGTAGATATTTCCTTGCATCGGAACAATTTATTGATTTCACTATTCAAGGTAAAATAAAATTGTTGAATGTAATTTTAAATATTGAAATTTATTTACAGATTGCCTTTTGTAATAAATAAATAACAACTTCACTACTTTCGCCTGCGATAAAAACGTCCTCATGTCAAGAAAATGCTTCTCTGAAGCTATTCGAGGCTTGCAGCGCATTCTGTTGTCTACCGCTTGAACTACTACTGTACTGAAATCTTACAGTACAATTTTATTTGCCTCGACAGTTGTGATGAAAGGACAAACTAAGGTTTCCTGAACGAATCCTCAAAAATTCTTTTAATGGCTTACTTTGAAAACAATTTAGGTATTCCTTTTTTGAAGTATTGTTAATTAAAACATTTTTAATACCATACAGAATTTCGATACAAGAACTAACATTCTATAATATAATTTCTTTAATCTGTAATTCTTTTGTTTATTTATGTGTGAAGTCTATTCTCCTTAAAAACAATATAGCTGGATGATGATTTGCTTTTTGATATCAGCCTGAAATGGCTCATGGTTCAATTAACATCACATGCTACTTACAGGGTGACCAGACGTCCGTTTTTAGGAGGACATGCCCTTCTTTTTAACGATTGTCCTTCTGTCCTCCCGTTTTCAAAAAATGTATTAGATGTCCAGCTTTCTCTAAAATCTGACCTTTTGCAAAGTTATACCTTCGTCGTGTTCCCACGGCCTCAAATACAGTAACTTCACACGCGCGTAACAACTCTATTTGTGTTTGGTAAAACTACCCGCGATCGGCGGGTAATCTGCACGATCGTCTTTTAAGGCCGAACGCGTTTATCAGCCGATTAATTTTAGTTACTTCTGGCGTTCGCAGATTATTATGTGTTATAGGCTAGCTTAACACATCGCACATATAAGCGGCTGATTACAAGACATTGATGACAAAATAACGTCACTATAATAGTGATGCTAACTGTTATCCCACAATAAGGAAAAACCATTTTTAATTTTGCCAACCTGTGCAGTTGCAGACGCGAAATTATTACACTAGGTATCAATAATTGGTAAATTTATAGCAAAAAATACAAATATTCCTGACAGGATCGAAACTGGGTCCAGTTGCCATTTTGTCATTGGGCTATGAATTAATGATGCTATCTAACAAAAGGTCGCCGTTAGATAGTAACAAGATCCGGGTTTGCATCGTTGCATCTTGTTCTCGATCAAAACGTTAAAAAATGCCACTGGCGTAGAAAGACACAAAAAGACACAAAAAAGACAACTCCCAAGAAGGGCTATTCATTTTCATCCAAAAGAAGGGAATACAGTAGTATGCCAACCTCCCAATAGTATCAGGTCCGTTGTTCTAAAAATACACCACATTTGCCTCATTTCACCAATTACTTCACTGGAATGTGAAATATCCAGTTTTCTCACGTGAGATTTCGCGACAAACATTTTGAGGATTATAAGTGTAAAATGTTTGTAAAAAAACTTAACATTTTATAAAAATTTTTAAATTTTTCATCATATAGTAAAATTCCTTTTGAAGATCTACCTGCAACCATTTAGTTTGGCTTAAAAACAATAATCTAGTTTTTATTAATTTTCAGTAAACGTCGACCGGTTTGCGGAGAAAATTTACTTTGGCGTTTAGTGGTAATCACAGTAAAATGACCCAGGAGATATAAGTAAATAAGTAAATTCGTATATCTTGCTTATTTTAAAATAAATCTTGTACACTATAATTTATCTTGAAATGGCTAATAAATAACACTTGGTATTTAGTTTTATCTAGCTGAACTCTGTTCTATAATGGTCTAAAAGCCCATAATTTTTCCATAGGAGAAAATATTCACACTCATTCCAAATTATCATCCTTACAGAAAATGAATAAAATTATTTATCTTTGTTAATTCTTGATTAAACTTGGTACATACGACTTTATATACTTAAATTCTGATTTAAAATCATCCAGATTGTTTATAACTGTTTCATAACTGAACCTGCAGCAGCAAACCTGCATGGACATTCCTTATGTTGTTGTTATCGAGAAAAAATGCCATATTTAGCTGTGCTAAGCATAAATCTATTTGCAATAATTTTAAGTTCACTAAGTATGATGGCCGGCTGCAACAGAGGTATTTTATAAACAATTGAGGTAGTTACGCCTCAAAAACCTTCTAAGCTAAAAAATTAAAATTCTTGATAATGGTTTTAAAGATTTATTTTAAAATTTGTTATTACTCAACCCTTTGGGCTACAAGTCATATCACCTACATCATTACAATAATGATTCAAGATTATGAGTCATAAAATTATAAAATTAAATAAAGGGTAAAGGGGGAAATTTTGTGTCATGTTCCTGGTAATTTTTATAATATTTATTTATTCTATGTATTTTTTGAGACACCGACCAAATTATAGGATTCAGGCGGTAATTTTCGTGGTTATAGTTGGGAGGTAATCTTTATCTACAATCGTTTAAGAATTAACTTTAAGGCTGTATCTACAATTAATATGAACTTAGTTAAATGCAGTAAAATTTTGCATTAATATATTGTTAAGTATCTATTAAATACAGGTTGTAAAAGAACCGTTGATAAGATTTACTACATGGATTCAGAGCGAAGACGAAAAAAATGTGAGTGTCGATCGTAAATTCTTGCGTAACCTAAGATTTTTTACTCCAGAGGGTGCGTCCCAGGTAAATATTGAATCAAGGTTTTCGGAAAGTGAAAGGGACAAAAACGGACCGCCCTTTTTCCCTCACAACAAGCTGTCCTCATGGGTCTTCGGTAGCTTCTTTCTTAATTGATTTATTGGGTAATTTAAAGAGAATGTCTTTTACTTGGAGAGTCTCTTGTTTCACATATTTTAACCATGGGAACAAGACTGGTAATAGTAGGCAATAGTTGCAACTGAGTAATGTCAATAAATTATCGTTTCCAGTGCTCAAATCGTAATGTTTTGAAATACTTTGCTCTCACTGTGGTAGATAGTATTGACCGATTTTCTTAACGGGACCACTTTTTGAGATACTGTGCGAGAGAGATGGAGAATCTTGTGAGGGGAAGTGATAACCAATCACAGTCCCTAGTGGTGACATGGTCGATCACGATTGGCTGAAGTAAATATGTTTTTTTGTTGTTTTTTTTTTAATTTAACAGTTTCGTGTCATCTGTTACGTACGTCACTTTGATACGATAATCCCTGAACCCAATACTTTGTAACTTGTATTAGTAACGAATATTTGTTTTCATATCGTCGGGAAAAGAATAAAATGGTTTTCAAAATAAAACAGCTGTTGATAGCCTTTAAAATTAAGGCTATCGGCAAAAAAAAGAAATATCTATAGCCGAATACAAATAATGTTATAAAGATGGATTATTTACACATTGTATATATGAATGGTTAATTTAAGGGATAATGTTTTGTAGGCCCTACACAATGGCTGTCACAATTCTTGTCTCAAAAATAATCAGAGCATAATTCAAGTATTAAGTTATATTAGGTTTTTCATTTAATTAATCTATTATTAGTTTATATTTTTAATTATAAAGTTAACTAGGCGTTTAGCAGATCGTATATAATGATAAGATAGGGTTCAAACTAATAGTATTTGATCCTAGAACTCGGTAAGAGTAACAGTAGCCTACCCTTATGTTCTCAGGCGCTCACTGTAGTTCGCTAGCATTCACGCATGAGAATGGGTGCAGTCACACCAGACCAACGTAAAGTGCCACTAGTTTAACGATTCCAACTCGCGAACCAATAAACATATAAAAGAAGGCATCAGTGTTAAGGGGATAAATTAACGTTGATCTGCAAAACGGTGCGGGATTTTCTGATACGTGATGTAAGCTCTAGTTCATCTTTAGGGCTTTATGCCTACTTGATCGAGTTCTGACGAGTGCGAATGCGATCTATAACGAGCAGGAGTGAACGCCAAAAATGGTGGGAGTTCACTATTGTCGAACCAGGGTAAACCTGACTTGCCCTGCAAACATTCGGCGGATTATGCTGCTTGAGGCCTTGAAAGAGCGCTTAGGAACGATCCATGCTGAAAATTTGTTTAATCAATGAAAAGAGGCTTTTTTAAAACACTTTTAATCGGTGTTTAACAACCAAATAGGCTCTACATCTGGTATCATAACTATGTGTTTTTTTAGTACATCCTAACTTCTGATATTTTACATATAATAATCTAATAATTGGTTCATATTCGCATTACCTAATTTGTTCACTAATAAACCTAAACCAGGCAGATACCTAACGTTCAATTTTTACTTGTTCGTTGTGAATGTTTTCTATAGGCCTAGTAAACACGCAGTGCCAAGTTTAATTGTGAGTAATCTTTACATTTTTGTTCTTCTCCACTACAAAAAAAAAAAAAATGTACCATGCACACTCTATGATTGTTAAGCTAAACGTTAAAAAAACGGTTAACATAAAAAATACGCCCTTAAAATCTGCTATTTCATATAGTATGCACGACAAAAAAACCTTTCTGTACTCGTAATTTTTCCTTTTCATCCTCTGATCTAAATAAGAAACCCAACAATTCTTTACAGCTGTCTTTTGAATAATAGTGAAAATAAACTGTTGCAACTGCAACCGGTAAATGAAAAGTTAACATTAAAAACATGTTTCTAAATAGCAGTTGCATACGAAAAAGTAACAGTTCCTCTAATCCGTTCCGTAGTTTGAAGGGGAAAGAGGAATGACGGGAGGGGTTTCACCTCCCCTACATGCGCGGAAATTTTCTGCACATGGACTCGTTAAGAAAATTCAAGAATAAATCTAAATTAACTGTCTAAATTAATCTGAGTAGTTATCATGTAAACACTGACAATTACCCTCCTGTTTATTCTCTACAATAAGTAACGAAGTTTGAAAAGACGAGTAATGATTCACCGTGATACATAATCGTTCGTTATGTTATTATCACGGTAGATAGAAGTACCGGTAAACGAAATTACGATCAGCTCGCAGAGTAAATATATTATTTCTGCAAGACTGTGTAAAAATCGAATATACAATTAATTTGTCTGGGCATGATTGAAGACCCATAAATCCAAAATCCTGTAATACGAGAGAACCTGTCTCTTTTTTAAAACTATAAAATGTAAACACTCTCTCTAGTGGCCTATAGATAAATCTTGTTGCGTTTTCTGGTTATAACAACATCATTTACATAAACTTTCATTTTTGTCTTCTTCGCAGAAGACCTCATTTCTCTTTCGCAGAATACTCAGCCTCCATGTTAATCATTCATAGAATAAAATGTTTTGCTAGCTTATTTTGAAATAGATGTTATATGAACTTGCGTATCAAATTTGTTTCATATAAGTAAAATTCTGTAAGAACTCAGGATCATTTTCTTCAAATAGTTTAAATACAGAGGATTATTTGTTGATTTACTTATAATATACCATAGCCTACTATAAAAATGATCATACCGTTTTCAGCTTCAACGTCTGTTTTCAAGTCCTTCCCGCACCGCTTCAAGACTCCTAATACCTTTCCTCACGCGCTACCAAATTCCTCAAACCAGAAAATCTAAATTTCCTGCCTCTAGACTTGACATTCGGCACCTTTGACGCAGTAAATCACAGTCGAGCCTTCCGCCGCCCTTTGTGAGGGCGCGCCCGTCCTTGAGGGCCGAGTAAAAGTGAAATTTGCCACCCCGGACCTTGAGCTGCCAGGGGCTATAAAACACTGGAGTCGCAAAAATGAAAACGGGCGTGGAAAGGGGTCTATGTGCTAACGGGGCCCCCATATAAATCGGACAGGGGTCCGTGGAACATCAGTCACTAAATCACTGTTGCTTTCCTATTGCAGGGTTTGCGAAATTTTGGGAAGGGTCTACCCGATGAGACGCAACTCTTTCAGTGAAAGCAGCCTGAATAGCTTTGTATTGGTTTGTTAGGACGGAGTTTAATAAAGAATACAGTTTAGCATGGTTTGATCAAATCAACGAGTGGAGGTTCGTTAAATGGTTGTGTAGAATGTTTTGAATTATATAGTACTTACCTCTTGCTAACTAATCAGCGTAAAAGATTACAAATGTACATTGTTTAGAAAATTGATTAATCTAAATTCTGTTGTGACGGCTTGTCTGCCATTAATTTATGCTTTAAAGGTGCATAAATTAATATTCCGTAAACTAACTGCAAAGCCATAATTAATCGGCTTTATCCAAGGTTTTGTTTTGCAGGTGAGTAAAGTAAAAGTTATCAGCCGAATGAATCGTATGTGTCAATCAGTTGACTCGATTATGAATTTTTACTGGCGTTTATTCGGAAATACTTATTGACCGCATTAACAAAATAGAAAAAAGAAGCTATTGGTAAAAATTAATGTCAAGCAGAAAATACTAATAAATTTGATTATATATTTATTTAAATTGTTTTCCTCAAATACAATAAAAACTGCAATTGGCTTTTGAAAAGGAGAAAAGTTACTTAATCTTACAATTCCTCCTCTTTTATATGTATTCAAGAATGGTAAGCGATTTATTTTAAGAACTTAATTATAAATCAGCAATTTAAGTTCAATTACTTCATTATTATTCATATATTTATTAATATGTTGTCTTATACGAGTCAACTGAAGAAATTATAGCAAGAAGAGCTAAGCTAAAGAGGAAAGCTTACAAGAGGAGGGAGTTTACAAGAGGAAATATTGTACCTTTTACACTCCTAAAACATGTAGGCGAAATTTCGGATCAGCTAATTGTTACATCACAGCTGATGTCTGCCCAGTTTCCTGTTCCGGCGGAGACTCCACTCAGCACGCGGGATCAGCTGCTGACGCGACTGCCGAAATCTGTTAAATCTCCCGTCCACGTGACGAAACATTCAGCAGAGCGTTGTGTCTAACAAGCGAGTCTTGATGAGTTTAGATTTAATGGGCGTTGCACTAAACTCTGCTCTCTCGCGGGGATCCAAGGGAAGAATATTTATTTTATATTTTTCTTCCACAATCAATCGAGTTTTGCTATTTTTTTATATAATAGTTATTGGAGATTACAATCACTATCTCGACTAAACAATGAATCACGTTTTGATATTTTATTCATATAATAATAATTATTATTATTGATCTGTCATATATCACAGATTAATAAAGCCGTGTTTATACTATACAGGGTTCGACAAATTAAAGTCTGGAATGTTTTAAAATATCTTTAAACACTTATTAAAACATAACTTAATGACATTTTCTGTTGTGTATTGGACAAAATGACATTAGACATAAACCATCGACATGTTGTTTGTCCAAAGGGTAGCCTGGATGGAAGGCTTGATATTCCTAAATGTAAGCATACATTGTGATTAACCACATTTTAAACATTGTTGACAGTTAAACACTACGCCAGTGCCGCAAACACAGTCGCAAAAGTATGATTTAAACAGAAATTGCTGCTCCTCAAAGATTTTAATATTTTTACTACGAAGATATAAAAAAAATTCTACTATAAGTAACTTTTGCTGGAACCCACCTATTGAGACCGGGTTTGCACTTGTATGCTCTAATTTCAGATATCTTTAAAATAAGGTTTGATTTGTGTATATCTACTTTTAGGAATTTTAAGACTCCCCTAAGAATGCAAAAATATTGTGAATAACCAAAAATAGTCGGTTTCTTTGTAACATACATAATTTTAGGTTTTATTTTCTTCTGCACGATGCTTTCGTAGTTATTTACTGTATTCCAGACATTGAGGGGACATTTTAATATTAAAATTTGAAATCTTTGAAGAGTTGTTATTTATGTTTGGATCATCCTTTTGCAATTGGTTGAGTGGCGTTGCGCCACTTATAAAGATCTTCAAAATACATCAGGAATATCTCAAGAAATGCTTACATTTAAGGCGGCCTAGCTGAGCGGGGAAAAATTGCAAGATTTTTGCGTGCGATTTCCCCCACACAAAAATTTCAAAGGCACGCAAGTAATGATGGTGTCCTAGCTTAGTTTTATATCGATGGGCTGACCGTGCGATTCGGCCGGACAGGCGCGGGCGATGCGGGCGATATCGCACGCACGGACGGGCGACCAAAAACAAAAACATGTTTTCTTTGGCCGCCCGTCAGTGCGTGCGTTCTTTGCGACCGCTCTGCGACCGACGACGGAGCATTCAACACGTCAAGTAAGTGTGAGTGAGACATCTCTCACCATGATCAAAGCACTCTTTGATATATCTAAGGATCTTAGGTGTAAAAAGCACCTAAGTTTGTGGAACTTAAACTATGCACACTTCTATAATTGCCTAGTGGGCGATTGGCTGTGGGATTCAGTAGTAGAGGCGGTTAAAACGTCAAGTAAATATTAGAAACAGTATTCGGTATCTAAACTGCTGTAAATACTTTATGTCAAGCTGAAGACTGAAGTGCATGCTAAACAGAAAAAAAGTTATTTTGATGAAGGCCTACTAACCCTTGGTATACATTTGGGTTTATAACTAAACCAGGGCACAGATGAAGGTATATACAGATTGGCAACCTAATGCATTTCTTCGTGCCCGTCAAGTTTTTTCTAGCGGCGTCAAGTTATTGGGTTGTTATACCAGCCGAATTGCACTGATACCATCAAAGTTATTATTAGCTACTAGCAGTTGCCCGTGGCTTTGCTCACGATAAAAACTATCACTCTCGCTGCGTAAATGAAGATGGTGCCACATTCTGAGTTTATGATTCAACTATTGATTATAAATAATCAAGAGATAATGCAAGCAATATTACATTTTGAAGCCAAACGTGCGATCATTTATGTTACAAAATTATCACATTCTGGTAGAGAATCTTTTCGTACCTAAGAAATTTAAAATACCTTTTTGTTCTCTCTTTTGCACTCCTAAATTTTCATGTTTTAAAATAAAATCTCTTTTTTAATCCCTAAACTACATTTTAGCTTGGTAGAGGCAAAAATCGCCAATTTTAGGGATACATCTTTAGCGTGAAATCACTCCTGGCTCAATCTGAAGTGGCGAGAGCCGAACTAACTTCGCGAGAGCTCAATTTTTTGTTTCAAAACATCCATAAGCTTGATCAGTCTCCTTTTATTTATAAAGTCAATGATCAAACAGAAAAGGTACAAAAACTATTGATGACTTAAATTTAACAAACTAAACTAAATTTAACTTTCATATAGTACATATCACTTAAAAAATCAACAAAACAACCATAAAACTATAGAAAGAAACACAATCAGCTCTCAAAACGTGTCCGTATGTGAAGCTTGAACCATCTGACTGATCGAATGAACATTGAAAATGTAAACAAATGATCATCCATGGACTTCTCACTTTGTTGTAAAAAATGCAAGGTTTGTTTGTTGACTTTATCGCATGATAAAGACTGACTACTGATTGTAAAAATGTATCATATTTGATTATTGTTCTATTTGTAACTGAACAGATTGTAAATTAAATAAAGTGTTACAAAAAAAATACAAATTTCAAATCGTCAACCCAACAAAAACCGCTTAAAATTTCGAATTTTGAAAAAAATCGTTATTATAGCAGATGCTTACGCCCTAAAAGCAACGTCCATGCAACGTTTCAAGGTTCTAAATCAAGTAGTTTGATCTGTATGATGATAGGTCTAGGTCAGTATTTGACAAATATACAGTAGATACACTTTCACGAACCATTTTCGGAATACGCTAAGTCCGCAGGTCTGATGCGACGGGATTATTCCTATTGCTGCCCCCTCCCAGGTGGAATTTTTATTTGGCCTCCCTATACTATTCATGCGTGCAGATTCAGCGCCTCACCGACAAAGCCCCCCAGAGTGTCGCTGCCCTGGAAAGGCTTATCCCCAATATCGTCGAATCTGCTCGCATGTACAGTAGAGCGTTGCACTTAGGTAGGAATAAAAATATCCTCCTCGCAGCATACATTATGTACTTAATGAATCAAAAGCAGTTTTCTGTTTCATGAAAGTATTTGTACGAAGAACGTTGAACATGCCTTAATTTTACGGATGTCAAAAAACTGTTTAAAGTTTTTAGGGTCTATCTTGAAAAAAATACAAGGCCGCCCCAACAATTTTTGAAAATGCTGTATATAAAAAATAGGCCTCCAAAAGAATAAATGCGCATGAACTTACCTTAGGTTTAATAAGATAAAAGTTAATCATCTCCTACTATCAAATAAGTTATCATACTGCAGCAAACCAATAACACTACACATCTAAACACAGTACCACTTTCCAAAAAATAACGTTCTTGGACTAATGTTAAACATTTTATACCCCTAATTTAATCATCGACTGTTAATTAGATAAAGCTAAAAGTCAATCCAACAAAGGTCTATGGACTTTCTAGACGCTTTTAGATATTCCGGGATTTCATCTGCGTCTCCAGGAAACTCTGAACCCATAATTACGTCATCATCAAAGAAACGCATTAAAGAATTTTAATACATTCAGTTGAGTGCCAACATTTTAATAGGTTCGAAGTACGGTATAACTTTCCTTAAACAGCAGATTGTGCAATGTATTCCTTACCAGTCTTTTTAGAACTGAGGAACTGTGGGGCACAATCGCGGAACTAAGTTCACTATTTTTCTTGCCCCATTACCCACTGCGTTGTATTTATTAAATCTCTTTTGTATGGAAGCTCAAAAATTAAATTTATTCAATTGGACAAACTCAATAAAATATAAATAAATTGGAAAAACTGCTTCTGGTATTCCAAGTTCCTATTCTCCTAGGCAAATCAACCAAGCTATCCATAGTGATTAAAGTCCACCCATGAGTATTTTGCACATTATATTTGAGGCATTCAGCCACAGTTTTATTCATAAATGTGCTACATTTATATAAACGTCGTTCTAATTGTGATTATTGCGTATAGTTAAAACTATAAGTTAAACTTCCTTAACTGCAAGATGAATTGTAATTGAATATATGTATAAATGGTTTAATTTCTTATTTTAGGCCACTAATCCTCAGTTCGTAGAACATTGAATTTCCCCACATAAGTTAAATCGCATTTACATATCTTGACCCTCTCTTCGAATACAACACTTTTTTGTATAGGCCCCTACGACCGCAAATTCTTCCAACTGTTACTAAAAGGACAAACTCAATTAAAAATAACATATGACGTCACAGAAATAACTCATTGACTACAAACAAATCGTTCCGGAAGGTTCGCGATTCTCCACTCTTTAGATCCTTCCGTGTTTTTCGAAAAGGTGGAAGGAAATAGTGAATTAGAAGTGGCAGAACAGAATGGGTGTCAGAGCAGACCCTTGTGGGACACCGTCGCGGAACTAAATTCACTTTCGTTCTGCCCAATTGCGCCACTGTCCCCTTCCGCACGCAAATAAAGTCGTAAATCTACGTAACGGTGTCATCAAGGACTTCTTCGAACCATAAATCCTGGGCTCAACTAGCTGCAAAAAGTCCTCTGTTTGAGATCTTTTGAAAACAATCAAGTTAACCGCCGATGTCACCCAGGCCCGACTACTTGAGCTTTTTGTTTGGATACGCCTTCGCATGCACGCCTCTTGTCGACGGGTTTTCATAAAGACTAATTCCAGGAGACGGGCCCATAAAAAGTTCTGTGGTCAAAGACGGTTGGCTAGCATTATTATTATATTACGATGTTACTTGGCGTTTTGGACTTTCATCAAGTGCGATTTTATGTTATGTGAGCACAAATAGTACTACAGAAGCTCCAGAATGTTTTCATAAATCGAAACTTAAAATCCCTCGTCTTGGATTGAAATAAACCAACCACACCATCCTGAATTGTGTAAAAACAAAGAGGAAAACAAAAAATGAGAAGCCTTAACGATAAACCTACAGGGTTGTTAAGAATTTAAGACCCTACAAATAACTTATTCAACATACTGTATAACTGTTTCTAATAATATACAGGGTGTTTACGAAAAACCCTTACAGACTTTGGGATATGGTTACTTGCATCAAAACTAAGAAAAAAGTTCCTATAAACATGGGTCCTAAAACGCTTGGTTATCCGTCTGTCGATCTGTATGTGGTTTTAACATGATTTTGAATAACTTTGGAACTACTAAAGATACCAACTTCAAACTTGGTAATTATATGCTGACTATTCGGACCTATTTTGGTGCGGAGTATCAAGTTTCTACTTTGTACCATTTCAAAATGGCAGCTATTTTTATAATTTAAAACTTAATATCTTAAAAATGGTACATTTTTCAAAAATTGAACAAGAAACAAAAAAGTTGCGAAATTTTATTTCCTACAAAACCATATAAAGGTCATAAAGATCAAACTACAATTAACGGAGTCATTGCAATTTTTCTAACAAAATAATGCAAATATTTGCTATAACTGCCATAAACAGGCATGTATTCTGGTAGAAAAATTGCGATAACTCCGTTAATTGGTGTTCGATCTTTGTGATGTTTATATAGTTTTGTAGGAAATAAAATTACACAACTTTCTTCTCTCTTGCAAATTTTTTGTAAAATTTACGGATTTTGAGGTATTACCTTTTAAAATATAAAAATGGCTGCCATTTTGAAATGGTACAAAGTAGAAACTTGATACTCCGCAAAAATAGGTCCTATTAGTCAGCATATGCGTACCAAGTTTGAAGTTGATATCTTTAGTAGTTCCAAAGTTATGCAAAATCATGTTAAAACCACATACAGACCGACAGACGGATCACTGAGAGAAAAAGCCGTATGAATCATACTTAAAGGGTGCTAAAACAAGGACAGACTGCCATGGCATGGTAAAACACCATGCCGCTTATCTTCTATCATGGTATTTCCTACGTACTAACGGTGAAACAGACGTATTTACGTGTGTAACGTACAGGTAGCATGCTAATGTTGATTTACCATGCCGACTAGACTAAACATTTTTCCCAGTGAACCGAGCATTTTAGGACCCATGTGTACGGAACTTTTTTCTTATTTGTGATATAAGTAACCATATCCCGAAGTCTGTAAGGGTTTTCCGTAAACATCCTGTATAACATTTTACTTTAAAAAAAATCTGGTTGAATTTTTGCAAAATGTACAACCATAGTGTTTGTAATATTTTATAGCTCTTAAATTAGAGCGAAATTATTGTATTGAGTAGTTAGTTGTAGTTCTTATTACTAACTATTACTTCTTGTAAAAGGGAAGGTAAGTGTAATTGAGATATGCACTCTTTAATGTGCTGTAATTATTTGCTTTATCATTTAAATCTATGAATTGATTCATACCCTGATTCATCCCAAAAAAGGCTGTGCAGTTTATTGATGGTTTTATAAATTGTATACTACAGTTAAATCATAATTTGCTTATGAGAGCGAATCATTACTACTCAAATCATTCATCATTCCAAACCTATCATTCCGAAGTACTTATCTGATATGTTTCTCTCTTTCCACAATAAATAAGCACGGTCATATACTTGCCGTTGAAAGACGGCAATTTGCGTTGGTGTGAGTTGAGAAAGTCAGCAAATATAAATCGAATCATATGGTCGTGTATGTGTTCACAAATTAAATCGTCGAACGATCATTTCGCATGATTTGACGTGCATCGAACTTGTACGATGTGACATTATCGCATATTATTTGCTCGTCTTCACCCATGACGTCAAATTTAGACAACAAGCTCAAACACGCTCTGGTATGAACTGGTAGGAACCGGTAAACAAATACCTTCACCCTTTATTTGAAAGGGCTGGAACTCCCCAATTAGGAGATTTTCTTAAGCCCTTCCTATTAAAGCATTTAGGAAAGTGGGCCAGTGTATTGACAAGGTATTATTTATAGGCGCCACTCATTGAATTCGTGGGAACAAGGGTGATTGGATATGTGTGATAAAATTGAAATATTCGAAGCATTGTTGGATGACAGACGTCAAGTGCGCGTGAGGTAACCAACGTTTGAATCACGCCGCCGCCAGCTTAGCGCCTCTGGAACTTTCTAATTAGGATAGTAGAAATAAGTAAGAGGATTAGGTGCAGTGTCTCTTGATTGACTCAGGCGATGTATAAAATATTAAGGGGGGCACCATCAGTCACGATACGAAATTCGCTGGTTCTTCGTTAACTTACAAAGTCCTTATCATATGTTTACTTACAACAATCTAATTCAGTTGTAAAATCTGTTATATCATCACATCAAACTAAACCATTAGGGCGGATTTACATGGGGCAAGTTGGCGGACGAGTCAACTCATAGTAATCGTAGTAATCGGATCGGTTAAAAAGTGGGCGAGTGATACAAATAACCTATCGACTGCAAACTTACTCAGTTTGACTCGCCTGTCTCCACTCACCCGCCAACTCGACCCGTGTAAATCAACTTTTAAAACAGCAAAATCAAGAATTGTTAGGTTTTAGCGAATTTCCCCTATAGGGAAGAAGCTATTACCGTAGGTCTCATGGTAAGACCTAAGCCCGAGACCATGATAACTTTTCGTTTTGGGGCCCCCAGAAGCAAAAAACACCATTCGTTCAAATTTCTAGATATATATATATATATATATATATATATATATATATATATATATATATATATACATGTCTGTAAGCACGATAGCGCTCGCAAAAATGGTCCAATCGGAATGAAATTTGGCACAGGCGTGTAAAGTAGTAATTATTCGGATGAGTTCGTGAACCAGCCCGATCGGGCCATCGGAAGGGGGGGTAAAGGGGGATAAACCCCTTCAAAAATAGGTTTTTTGAGTTTTTTACATAGAAAAATAAAATTTATCGAATTTTTGTTGGCACTATTGAATTCAGCTAAAAAAAAACAAACAAATTAGTATCTTGAATCACTGCTCTATGTCCATTGGTTACCGAGATATTGAAAGTGGTAAACACAGTACGTTGTCCCAATGTTAACCTTATGGGAAATAAGTCAAATTCTATATCTCGGTTATTTCTCAACATATCTTGATAAAACTTGGTAAATAGCTTCTTCTAGTTGAGATCTACTAAATATTGAATCAAAACCATCCAGTTTTAATATACCTGTAGCAGCAGACCTGCAAACTCATTCCCCATGTTATTCTTAAGGAGCTAACAAAAACATGTCAAATCTCGCTATGTTGGATTGAAATACGTTGTTTTGCATTTGAAATTCGCTGAGTATGCAGGTCTGCTGCAACGAGGGTATTTACCTATTTTTTATTGCACCCAAACTCTTCCTTGATTTTTTTTGCTTTCATAAATAACAGCATAGCCACCCTCTCTAGTAACAGTTCTATTATACATTGCTGACCTTGGAACACACTTAAACGAAAAAACATATATAACAAAAACTATTTTTGGCTTTATTTAAAAATCTTGCAGATACGGCTAGAATCACGAGTAGGCCTACTACAATACGGTATGACCTATTTTAAAGCCAATAGACTCAAACAAACCCTATAGTAAGTACTATTTTTAAGAAGTGTCAGAAAAAGAGAGATTTTTTATACCATTTCAATGTTTTTGTTGTAGGTAATTCACAGATTCCTAAACTAAGAATTCCAAAAGTTTTTAGAACCTTTGGTGTCAGTAAAAATTCTACTAAAATTCAAAGACAAGCCAAATTTTACTAAAATTCAATAACTCAATTTCATGAATAAACATATTCATTTTTCTTGCATTAAGATATTCCATTAAGTGGTAGTTATATGGAGCCACAGAATCTCATAAGGTAGGCTTATTATACAGGGTGTTTACTAAAATCCTTCAGTACTTCGGGATATGGTTACTTGCATCAAAACTAATAAAAAAGTTCGTATAAATGTGTGTTTTAAAATGCTCGGTTATCTGTCGGTATGTATGTTTTTAACATGACTTTGCGAAACTTTGGAGCCAAACTTGGTGCGCATTTGACTATTTTGGTGCGGAGTTACTTTGTACCATTTAAAAATGGCGTCTATTTTTATATTTTAAAACTTAATATCTTAAAAAACCGTAAATTTTACAAAAAGTTTACAAAAGACAAAAAGATGCACAATTTTATTTTCTAAAAAACCAAACAAAGATTATTAAAACCGAAGAAAATTAACTGAGTTATTTCAACTTGTCTATTAGAAAACATGCTTAAATTCATGACAGTTGTAGCAAATGAAAGCTGTTAGAAAAATTGGAATAACTCCGTAAATTGTGGTGCGATCTTGATAATCTTTGAATAGTTTTTATTTAGGACATAAAATTGCGCAGCATTTTTTTGTGCAATTTTCGTAAAATTTTCGGTTTTTAACATATATAATATAAAAAGCTGCAATTTTTAAATGGAACAAAGTATAAACTTGATACTCCGCACCAAAATAGGTCCTATCATTCAACACATACGCACCAAGTTTGAAGTTGATATCTCGAGTGGTTCCAAAGTTGCGGAAAATCATGTTAAAAACACACACATACCGATAGACGGATAACCGAGCATTTTAGGACCCATCTTTGCAGGAACTTTTTTCTTAGTATTGATGTAAGAAACCACACCCCGAAGTCCTGAAAGGTTTTAAGAAAACACCCTGTATATTTATCAAAAAAGCTTATTCTTTCAATTAAACTGTTAGTAATTAGTAGGTAATTTGGTACGAGTTTCATATCTGATCATTTGCCGTTCGTTTCTATAGCAGACGATTCAACATGATTTCTAAGAAAACAACATCGACAAATTTACCGATAGTCGAAATTCGATGTTTTTTGGACAGAACTTGACATCCGATTATATTTTTTATCGATTGCTTTGTTTCTCTATGACGATATATTTATCACTAGTATCTTAGTACAAGATGGCGGTTGATGATAAATAAGATAAGTTGTTTAGTTAGTTAGTTAATGATAGTAACGTTTTAATTAAGATTTTAGCTAGCCTTATTACGTTTAATTTTGTTTTATTATATTAAAGTTAGGTATGATTTATTGTTCGTGGGAGAATCGAATCATATTTATAGTTGGCATTGGTTCCGGTTATGTTTTAATATAGATGTTTCTTCATTGCCAACAGTTGTTGAAAAAGTATATCGATTAAGTTGAACAGGATAGGTTGATGGGTGAGATCGGATTATTTTTAAGCAGAATAATACACTTACTTACGCGAAAACGAAACTGATCTTCGCTTATGTTAAATTATGTTACTAAAGTTCAGTTACTAAACCTGAGCAAAACATATTCAATGATAATTCGTATAAACATAACCTGTAAAGGCAGAAGATCAGATATGAAATTCGTACCGGTAATGGTAATTTTTTCTAATAATTATTGTTTCAAGAAAATGAAAGTAACACCATTCATGACAAAATCCGCTAGTACAGGGATGAGTGGATGAGCAGTCAGTTTCACACGGATTAAGCCCACAATGATTTTATTCAGTCCGGGCCTCAGTGTCACTCTCTCAGGTTATTTGGTCCATCGTTTTTCTCGGCGAACATTGAAGAATCGCGCCCGTGACCGTGGCAGGAAAGTAACAGGTACGAAAGTAACAGGTCTAGGATCGCTGGATCGGTAACGGTTGTGGTGAACTTTTGGCCCATTTCGTCGCGGATGTGGCCGTCCCGTTAGCGTCGACTGCGCCAATAAGCCGCCCCTCGCGCCAAGGCCAAGGTCACTCTCCCTGGAGTGATGGAGTCACTCACCGCGCCGCCGGTTAATTACCGGCGTCATGCGGAGCGGATGGGCGCGCGGTCACGCCGGCGGTACCGTTAGCCCAACAACAACAACACTGCGCCACGAATATTCAGTACTTCCAGGAAGTGAACATTTACTAAGAAATTTTGAGTGATTTATTCGCGATTTTATATGCGAAAGTAGTCCTGGAGCTGTGTTCAATGTGTATCTAGATGCTGTTAACTTGATTCTTCCCGAAGACTCGGCACGGGTTAAAGACCCGATATGTTTTTGTTAATATAGCATTAATTTTATTCAAGAGACGACGTAAACTCACCCAGGGCTAAAGAAAAAAGAGCTCGCCTGTAATGAATTTGGTTCGAAAGGTTCGTTTGGTCTGATGGGAAGTTCAACAGATCATAGAATTAAAATTATCATCTTAAAAAAAATTTGATGGTATTCTGAAGCACTCGCCCAAAAGCGACGACAAGCTCTGAATTCGTATACCAAACTGACCTTTGGGCCTTTGGCCCATGGAATCTTAGCATATTGAAAGGTGGTTTTTTATATGTCTTGTTCCCTAGAATCCTAGTTTTCGCTAAATAAATAGCATAATTGCATTCAGTAGCTCGCATAATAGTCTTATTGGGAAAAACGTACTGTTAAAGTCAAAGACAAAGTAATATTAACCTAACTTATTTTTTCTTATCTCAAACAGTTACTTTCACAATTTGTAAGAATATCTTGAAAAAAACTCTGTTTTACACTGTGGTACATTGGGGTACCACTGAAATGAGAATGATTGACAAAGCCGAACATACAATTTTCCTGCATCTTTTACTTATATGTAAGAACAGTACAACAACAGTAAACATCGGTTATTGCGGCTCTTTTCTTCAGAATGCTTTTTTCATTAGATTGCAACAATAAATTATTGCACCTCTATTTTCCTCAATTCAGAATTCTACTTGAACTGATAAACTTGAACTTGAACTTGAATTAGATGTGATGAAATCATTTGAATTTTATATGTGTGTTTGTCTCCACTGGTTTTACCTAGTCTAGACTGCATTGCGCAGTTATAACGCTTTTCCTTGTGTCTGAGGGTAAGGATTTATATAAAATTGTTTGATGATACATTATTCATTATAATGATTCATTCGAATAACTGTTGGTGAAATAAAGATAAAGTAACATCCTTATTGTTGAAAAATATTTGAAATTAAACCAATGAAAAAGAGTTTAAGTTAAGTCGTCCGACTTTTAGTGGCAGAATTTCAACCAGGAAAAAGCCGTTCTTCATCAAATTAAATAAAATAAAGCCGAAATTAAATCTGAGTTTGTGTCTAATTCTTCTTTTTTTTATCTTCACGTAATTAAAAAGCGAATGCAGATCAACAACAGACATAACGACCTTGCGTACTGAATATATTTACTAAATAACTTGCGTCGTGAATGACCTTATTGAGATAAAACGACACTATCAATGTTAAACATCTGATATCACTCTTCTGCATGCCTGCATGGCCGTATGACTACGACTACCTTGCGTCGAATTTTGCTTCTGAGTTACAGTAACACCAATTGGGTATAATATAACTTATGAAAATAATTTGATATAACTATGTTGATTTCAAAACCTTATGCTGTTTTAAAATTAAATATTATATTGATAAAGCCTCTCTTTAGGAGACATAAAATTTCACTAAATGTAATGAAATAGGTGGCCTTACATATTATTCACAAATGTATGGTTATAAATAAATTTGAATTTATCAATTGAATAAACAGTAAAGTTACGAAAATATCAGGGATGCTGTGAAAAGGTCGGGTTGTGGCGGTTTAAATAAATTCGAATTTATCAATTGAATCTACAGTAAAGTTTTTTAAATCCTGTATTGAATCACGCAGGAAATACACTGACTGGATTTTAATGTCCATGCATTTTCATCAACGTATTTAAATGAAGATTTTTTTAAATAAAAAGAATATCTTTTTAAAGGTTATTTTGTTGAATACACAAAAACGAGGGACAGTTTTTGGCGAGGAAGATAAACTAAAAACTCCAGTTAACTCCATTACTATCGTCTCAAGTATCAGAGAGTATATTTTACTCTCATCTCTCATTCGTACTTAGCTTAAAATATCTGCTTGGGTAGGTCGTCATTTGAAGAAAAGTTAAAGTATAAAGAGTTAAATTCGAAAAAATTGAAAACAAACTGAGTCACCACTCCAGTTATATATTTTGAATGCTACGTGTTTTTTCATGCGGATGATGAAATTGAAACCAAACTGTTCAATCGTAACAAATAGTTTTGTTCATAATAATTCTAAAAATTCTTTAGAACAAGAGTAATCTCAGCTTCTCTTATGTTAAAAATTAAATTTTCTAAAACTGTCGAAAGATTTTGGTTTCGTTGAGTAATAGTCTGAGGGGTATTTATAAATTAGAGAAAGTTCCAAGTGAAAATTATTTTATATTTTCTCTTGGCGAAATTCTAGCTACGTTTCATCATTTCCTTGATACCTTGTTAAGATCGGAACGCAGCACTGACAGCGTATGATGAGGGATGAGTGTTGAGGGATGCGAATATGATGAGGGATGAGTGTTGGATGAATGAGTGAAAAGCTCGTAACTTGCGAAGACCAGTAGGTTAATTTTGTCAGAAGTATTAATTAATAGCCCAATAATCAATCCTATTCTAGGGATCAAGAATTTAAACATGCTATGAATCATTCCCCATAAATTTCACTGCATTCGGACGTCAACTCATCGCATGAGAACGTGCCATTTCAAGCCATCGTGACTCACTCCCTCAAGCCAGTTAAAAATTTGGCTCTTAAAATCCCGTGCGAAGCCACTCGTGCTAATCCGGATTACCGGGGGCTGTGCTGTGTTTACAGTGGGTTTCCTGGTGGGCAGGACCGTGCCAGGCGAGAATGAGGAATTTCAGGGTAGTGGGACAATGTAGCGCCAGCTCGGTTACAATCGACTTCCGAGAACGTTCAGTTGGGTATGTATAATTGGTAGGGGATAAGCCCCTGGTATGCCTGTGAGCCGCTGATCTTCACACGGCGCCCCCGGTGGCCACCACAATGCCGTGATGCTATCAGAGAGCTAATGAGCAGGAAATTGTCGGAAAACATGCCCTTTCACATACTGACACCGTTTCAAAAATAGACGTCGAATTATGTCTCGTTCTCTTCATAAGTGATGAAAAGAAGAAGTGCCGTTGAGATGAATGAAGAAGGCGGCATCTTTGGTCTTTGGTGTTTTAACTAGAAAAGGAAGCCCTTCACTCTGGCTTGAATGTTTGTGTGAGGGGTTGCCAAGCAAAACTAGCTGTCAGTTCTTGAAACACCTTTGTTATTTAGTTTCATGTTTACAACTGTAGAAAATGGAAGAAGCGTGGCGCGAACTCCTCTTATTTTAAAATGGCTAAATATTTTATTGAAAGTTCATTGTAATTTGGATGCTTCAGCCTCTACACAAACAATATACCGTCTATAAATTACTGAATAAGAATCTATCGCACTCTAAATTAAAACAGCAAACCTATATTTATATGGTGCTGGGGTTATCCTATTTGTTTGGTGCTGGGGGTGTCTGTAGTTTTATGGTGCTGAAGGTAGAATACAGCAACGAATTAAACTATGCAGTACCCGATATTAACAGTTTACTCTTCCACAAATTACGCATATTTCACCTCTCAAAAATTGGCTGATGCTGGTTAAAAATCAAACCAAAATTGGTCATTTAAACTTCTCACCGCGAGAACATTTTGACCTTCACCTGGTTTCATTCAAATTTGGATTCTTCCTCTCCAGACTCATAAGTATCTATATGCCAACGAATTAGTTGTATCCAGTTGGCTATTTATGTTGCACAAGCGGCCCAGACGGGGTTACGCCAGTCCCGTAACCGCCCCACTTAGTTCACCTTCACCGCGGCGCAAGGTCGGCCAAGTGGGCTGAGACGACGGGGACCCGGAAGACGAATTTGGCGCCGACTCTCACTCGACTCTCTCCGAGGTTCACTGTCAAGGGCACCGCGATGACGCAGCGGCCGATTAGAAATTTGTTGTTATTTTGACTCCAAGTCATGAGAAACCCGTAATGAATTCTATCGACGCTTCGATCTACAAGGATACTTGTTACTTGAAATGGCGACCTACCCTGGTAGGTATGAATGAGAGGTGAGTGTAAGGAGAGCAGTAGCATGGCTTTGAATCAAATGTGTACCAGGTTTTGAGTGACCCAGGATTGAAAGAGCTCCTATTTATAGTGAATCCCCAACAGAGTGTACTGATGTCACCTTTTAAATTAAGTATCAGGAGCAGGTAATATATCATTAGTGACACATAAAACAAGCAATAGACAGTTAATTATCGATTTATACAAGATAGAACACAAACTATTTAAATAAATAGCTAAAATAAGAGGTTAATAGAAGCACCCTCCGTTGGTAATCAATGAAACCATGTAAAATTTAAATTCTTGGCCACCCAAAACTAGCTACAGCTGGGCCGTAGAATTGGAGGTATTTTCAAAGGTAGAAGTAAACGTGGCGCGATCTTGTAGTCTTATTACTGCCTAAGACCTCCATGTTCCTTCAGCAGGACTATTAAGTAATAGCCCAACAGCAAATGTAAACTAAAGGGACCTACAGTTAACGTGGTATCCGGACGGTAAAGAGGATTCGAGTTTGATATTATTTTACGACGGAAAGTTTTACATTGTCATGAAAATTGGTAAAAGCAACGAATGATTTCTGATATCCCTTATTTTGTATTTATTCTTGTGAATAAAAAATTGGGTCAAAATATCGCGTTGAGAGCTTTTCAATTTCTGGCTTCCCAGTCAATGGCACGCCGGTGACGCGATGGCCAGTTAAAATTGCGGTTACTCTGGGCCAAAGGGGAGTAAAGATGCTTTCAGTGTTTCAATTTATCACGAGGAAAGAAGATAAGGCAGTGATTGATATATTTCTGGACTGGCAATTTATTTACAATAAAGTATCATAATAATGAGGTCAAAATATCAGCCCAAAAACTTATGTTACTTTTATCTGTTTTATCTCCGGGATTCACTGTAGAGAACACGTAGTGCCGCGGAGGCTAATTAGATCGGTGTCGATATTTTGACCCAAATGGAAACAAAGACGAAAAAATACAATTATTTTGAGTCATCATGAACAATTAATTAATATTATTGTGAAAGTTATTTTACTTTTCTGACTCTCTCCCTAGTTTACTTAAAAAAAAAAACAACAAAAAAGGAAACTGTGATGACGTGGTAGCCAGTCACGGATCTAGTGGGGGGGGGGGCAGCGGGGGCGCCTGCCCCGGGCGTCGGCCTTTAGGGGGCACCAACTGGCTGGCTCCGGTTAAGCAAAAATCGAAACAAATTAATTTAAAGTCAAATTTTTCGTTTCGCGGCCGGCAAATCACTCAGTAGCATAATTGCTGGAAAATCTCTTTCGCATCGCGGCCGTCAAGCCTGTCTGTTTTCGTGACCGTCACAATTCTCGTTGTTTGATGGCAAGAAAGTCGCTCTCTCGTCTCACGGCCGAAAAATCGCTCGCTCATTTCGTGGTCGGAAAATCGCCTGCTTGTTTACCGGCCGGCAGATCCATTGATCTCATTATGGACGACAAGTATTTCGCTCTTTTCGCGGCCGTCACATCTATTGGCCACATCTTGAACATATAATAATCAGTCGTTGCTGGCAGGCATATTTCTTTATTGTTCCACTGCCGACAAGTATTTCGCTATTTTCGAGGTCGTCATTATTGCATAACCACATTGCGGCCGAAAAATCTATCGTTTAGACAACGGGTTGCAAATCTGTCGCATTGCAACTACCGTTTGCCCTTTTTCATGGCCGGTTATACCTTTCGCGGTCGCATCGTGGCTGTCAAATCGCGATCGTATAAGCAACAAAATAAACTCTGTAGTAAAACCACGACTGGCAAATCTCTCGGTAGTATTGCGGCCGGAAAAATCGCTCAGTGTTTCTGTGACCAACAAATCTCTTGGTCTCATTACGGCTGTTAAATATGTTGGGACATATCGCGTCCGCAAAATCTCTAGGTCGCATTGCGGCCGTCAAATAAGATTGTATTTTACTTTATATAGATTGGGCTCAAGTATTAGTTTAAGGAGGCAACATGGCCGATTTCACTGGTCGGGCATTGTTTCGGAATAGTCGGAGACGGTCAGAAAAAAGTCGGAAGTTTCATATGTGAAATCTGGTAGACGCCTTGCTTTGGTTTTTACAGCGGCAGGCAAATTTCTTGGTCATATTATGATAATAATAGCTCTTTGTTAGACTGCATCGTAGCCTATGAACATGGTTGTAAAAAATCGTAAGAACCATAAAATAAAATCATATTATGATATATGAGATAATATATTTTTCTTGTGTTTGGTGCCGGGGGGGGCCAAACTCCGATTATGCCCCGGGCGACAGTAAGTGTAGATCCGTCCCTGGAGGCGGCCAATTAAAATTAAGTTATTATTTCGATTCGAAGGGAATCATAGGTTTATCGCTGACTTACTCTTAAACATATATGGAGATTCGGCTATGATTCATATATTTACGGAAGAAAGTTTAAATTACGATGCAAAAATAAAGGTAAATATATTTTTTCAAAGTGATTGTGATATGGGCATTACCCATATAACAATCCCCAGTCAAGGGGATAGCATACCTCTGCAACAACAATAATACTGAGACGTGTTACAGTGTGGGCTGTAGACCAAGGGTTATAAAACGCAAATATCAGTTTATGTTCTATCAACTAGTAAGTGGGTGGTCTTACAAACAATAACAATCCGATTCCATTAACATAAAATTTACATAACGGAAAATGCTTTCATTAAACCATGGATTCATTTATTACTTCTATAGTAAAGATAACTTGAGACACAAAAGAAACTACTGGTTGAATATGAGAACATTAAAAGTCTTTCCCTAAATCGAAACACAAGAACCCAGCCAAATATAAACAGCAGCCATCAGATGGAGATACCTCCAACGGCCCATCTGTACCTATTTTTGTGTCAGCTAGGATTTGAAGTGAACGAAGTTTCACTGAACCACCAACATAAAAATGATATAAATGATTTATTTCAACTATTTAATTAAGTTTTTTCAACTTTATACGGTAGAAAACAAGAGTTCTTTAGATTATAGAATACAATAAACGCCAAACACCATTTTTTTCTGAATACCATAACATATTATATTAAAAGGAAAATTACTAATTTACAACAGTACATCATGTTGAAGAATATCGATGTAACTACACAAAAAATCCTGGCAGACTCAAAAGTTGGTACACTTTTTTATCAGAATGGATTTGTGTTTTTTGATACACTATGGCGATGAAAATTCTCCTATTCCTATTCAAAGTCAGAAGAGCTATCAATTTACACTAATTTATTATTTTTAATGGCATTTTTTCAATTTTTTAAATTTAATTTGCTTTAAAACAGTAAGAGAATATGTTTCATAATTTAATGTCAGATTTCCAGTAGTTTCAAACTTTTTTCAATAGTTCTTTCAATAGAACTTTCAATAGTTTATGCAAATTTGTAATGATCAGTGCAACCGTTTTTGAGTTATCGCGTGACATATACAACGTCAACACCCACACAGTGACGACGGACAACGAAGCTGTGGAGCTAAGAAGACGTAGATTCACTTCACTTAATTCGTTCATCAATACTGTAGCAAATAAGAGCCCTGTAGTTAAACCACATGAGGATAATATTTTTTAAATCACATTTTATAATTATATCAGGATTTTATCACATCATCACAAAACACAAATTAGAAAGAATAAACTTAAAATTACAATTACTATTTCAATCTTTTTTTAAATACAAACCTTTGGTAAATATTCTATTAAAAATGATTAACGAAAATGAACCTGTCATTGAACGTAAAAACCCCACAATTCATAAATGAATATTAGAATATTTATGTAATTTTATTTTGAAATTATTTCTTTCAAGGAATTTTATTTATTAGATTATCCTAAATTAAAAGAGGATAAATTTTATAGAATTCATTTCAATTTTTACTCCGCTAGAGATACTGATGTTTAATAAGGGAAACCCATAATGAAACACTTTTTTGCTTACTGTAAGCCCCATCCATAAGACATCTAATGAATGCCATCTGTGTGGTCAAGTTATGCAATAATGAATTAATGAATTTCAGATGAATACATTCTCAGACTGTGAGTCAGTCGTAACGCGTACAGTATAAAAGTAGTATAAAAGATGAATCTGATTTGACGAAAACTAGTTTAGCTTGGTTTTTCTGCGTTGTATTTTTTGTTTAATTTGCTTTTATTGGTCAAAATACATTGTAAATTTTTGAAGAATCGCTAATAGACTCACTATAATTATTATATCAATGATAAAACTGTTCCTCAACACATAAAAAGTGGATTATTCCATATGTTTGTTTATCAATACAGGAGAATGAAAAAATTATTACATGCATGCATATAGACCATTCACTCTGATGGCTTTGTTTTATTTTAAAGTTTAAGCAAATAAGCAATAACTATATATTTAGGGTTTAATGCCTCGAAATCCTTAGGATCTTATTCGGATGATAATCTCTTCGCTATAACTGTAGAATTTACTAAAAATCACTCAATGTAAGGCTCCAAAACTTACAGTTTTATTTCAAAAACTAAAAACATAAAAATTAACCTCAATGATCTATTCGTGTGGTAAAAAGTAACTATATAACACTAATAATACAAAAATGTAAGTTTTTAATGCGCGGGTAGGTGGAATACAATAAAATTATGATTTACTTCATCTGCCAGTTATATTGGTCTGTAGTTTAGTGCAGTAAATACATTTCGTACAGGCAATCATGCCGGTTTTTAGTTAAATAATCAAAATTAGTACTCAATATGCAAGTAGGTCAACGCATTCCACTTATCAATAGATTTTTTCACCATAAAATAGTTATGTCATGATGAAACAGAAAGTCTTTCTGAGGGAGGTGCGGGCCGGCTGCACGGCCAGGCGTCGCGGTCAGCTGTTTCGGGATAGAATTTTGGTGCAATATTAGCAACTGTTCGCAGTCCCAGCTGCACCTACACCTATCACGTAAACATGCGCGGCACGTGCCACTGCGGACCCAGCCGCACATCTGCCAGACTGCCAGACGACCCGGTGCGAGATCGGTGGAGATATAGATTAGGTCCATCCGCCACACTCAAAGCTCAGTCATATCGATGGCTCAGCCACGCTTACCTTTGAATGCGTACTTTCACACTTTTGGGTTTTTATTGATAATTCAGTTTTTGTTTGAAATTTATTGTTGGTGATGGTGATTTTATATTTTGATTTTGACTTTTGCGGACATTACCCATCACTGATTAAAAAAAACAGGTTTCACGACGTTTCGGGATCTGGAATCTGATCCCGTCTTTAGGTGGAAAAGAACCTAGAACATAACAAGATTAGCAACACTCATCCAGGATAACCTGGATAAAAATAGTGAATCTTGTGTTTTTTACTAATCAGTCATGGCAAAATGTCCGCAAAAATCAAAATCAAATATAATTCAGTTCTAATAATCTTGGTTCGTGTGATTCACAGATTACGGTATCTGTAGCGAAATCAAGTACGCTACGGTACAAGTAGCGTTGTTATAAAATTTGCAAAAATAACCATTTCTCCCGTATGCTATCCCTAACGATGTCTAAAGAGTTATGACAATTTCAGAGGTAGGCCTAATAATTACGATTTGTTTTAGGTCAAAGTTTTTTCATAACCATATTTTTACATGATAAAAAATACCAGTGACGACTCACTCAAAGTGATCAATACTAAACCTTTAATTAATTAATAATCATACATTGAGCTTTTCTATGGGAGACGCCCCCATTGTTTTATGCTGTTTTTGTGGCATTTTAGGAAATTAAAAAATACGGACAACATTGATACTCCTTATGGAACACCCTATATGTTGTGGGTATATCGATCTGTATATCGATGGATTGTACTTCTTATTCTAAGAACCTTTGTGATTTGGTGTTCTTTCACACGACCACCGGTTGAGGAGATATGGATAGTTTAAGGCTGCCATGAGAAATGCATAGGGCCTTGAGAAAAATGTTGTTAAAATTTGCTTTATTTTGCTGCTTAGGAAAAAATACCAAATTACAAATGTTGAGAAGTGGCGGCCATATTTTCCAAATACGAAATCATCCCCCAAAACTCAGCAAAAAAATAAAGAGTGGTCCCCAATATAAAGTTCAATGAAGGATATATAGTTGACAATTTAGCTTGGTGAGACTCCCTGTATAGTACACAGACACAATTTCACCCACAAATCACCACTTATGTCCTATGCCCAAAACTGAAAATCTTTAATCTATATAGCAGCTATTCTCTCTTTATGTAAGTATTCTACTTTATTCTCGCACCTAGAATCGTACCGGAAAACTTGAGTTTCTAGGAATAGAAAAACTAACACATAAGTAATGGGAATCCAACACCAGCAAGATATTCTGAACAATAGCGTGGGCTGTAGATTTTAAAATTTCAATTGTCCGTAAGAAGATGAGAATGATGTAATCGTTCGTCTAAAATCTGGAACACTCCAGGATCAAATGACCCGTTATGAGTAGCAGCTTCCTGTTTGCTCCAAGCACAATGGGTGGGAAAGAGAGGGGTTTACAGGGAGATGCGTGGGAGCGAGAGAGAGGGAGGATGGATGTATCGGAGCGTGCGGCGAGCAGGTGGTCGGAGGTTCCCAGAGGCGGTCAGCATTTTGGGAAAATGTGTTTGTGTGTAAGGAATTACAGCTGCAGTCGCAACCCTTTGGCAGATGACGTTGCGCAGATGTCGAGGTTCGCAACATGTCGGGGAGGCACTGAAATATGATAGAACCATCGATGGACATACATCATCCCCCCCCCCCCCCCCGACCATTAGTATGCGTATATAACAAAATTAAATTACTTTATTCAATCACTGTTAGTTAAAATACAACATCTCACAGTTAGTGACAACATCTCTCTGTTAGTTTTTTGTTGTTAAAATACAACATATTTCATTGCTTAGAACTGTGGTTGCAAACATGGAAGACCTAATGAAAGTGTGTTCTAAGTAACGAAACATGTTGTCTTTCGAATAACAACGATTTTATAGGTTAATTTCATTTTATTATTTATACATCATCTCTTCAGTTGCCAAATTGGGGGTTTCAAATGTATACATGAAAGTATTAAACAAAGAATTTGACAAGAAAGTAAGTGTAACTAATGGAGTAAAATAATGCAAAATATAGTAGAGGGAGGGAATAATGCACTGTATACCCTCCCCAGGGGCGGCTCCAGGGGGGGGGCCATGGGGGCCATGGCCCCCCCCCGAGAGCTCCGAATTTTTTTTTAAATTTCAAACAAGGTTTTACTAAAATTCATTCTTGTGTATATGAAATCATTTTTGGCCCAATATCGGAAAAGCCGTTGTATACAAGATTCTCGAAGACGAAGCTTTTTTTCTACATAATTGTTACTTATGCACACTTAATTCAAGCTTAAAATTTTTTGTTCAACATTAATAGTAGGAGACATTTTAAGTTGTTAGGTTGGCAGCGCGTCACGATTTGCCGCATGACCATCTCTATTACTAGAGATGGCCATGTTTGCCGCCATAATTTGGGTTTGGAAAATATTATTTATGACGAAAACAAAACAATATACGTTTATTATGAAATTAGCGCTTATTTCCTGTGTGTATACATTGAAATAATTGTATTATTACCAAGACCATTGAGTAAGTAATTGATCCGTTTGAATACTGTCTGGCATTCAATACTTCGGACTATACCATATTCGTATTCTCAACCAAACGTACAATCATAACAAAGTTGGAGTTCATTTAACCTGTCTTATTCCTATTTAAAAAATGAACAAATTATTTAATCATCAAATTAGGGACCGTCCACAAATACTTAACGCCCTTATGGGAGGAGGGGGGGTTTCGTCAGCATTATGTACCGTTACGAAGGAGAGAGGGGGGCTTCAACGCAACGTTAAGCACCTATTAAACCTTAATAATTAATTCCATAAATTATTCCAACAACTTCAAATTATCTATAAAGTACAGAGTTTTGACTTTTTGTGGGGGGGGGGGGTGGGGGTGATAGTACAGTGTTACGTAGCTTTTGAGGGGGTTTACTGCCAGCGTTACTAGTCCGTTAAAAGGGGGGAGGGGTTTCTGATAAGGCCGATTTTAGCGTTACGTAATTTATGGATGGCCCCTTAAGTAAAATTTTTAACAAAGTGTTAATAATCTCATAGTCAGAGGTGTTAATAAACACGTATTTGGGGGGGGGGGCAGGGGCGTACCCAAGGGGGGAAATCGGGATATATCCCCCCCGAAATTTTTGGGTTATGGGAAATTTTTTTAAGAGATTAATATCTTGTTCACAATTAAGGTGGTGGTATCACTAAACTTGCTATGAAAGAGAGAACACTACACACTCACTAAACTTTTATAAGGGGTTTCAATATTTAAATTATATCATTTTAAAGATAATTGGTTCGGGGATGATATATTGGATTAGGGTATTTTTACCTATTGAGGTTATCGTGAGTAATTGGTGGGAGTGGGCCTATAAGAACATGAGGCAAGCAAAAGCTACTGATGAAAACAGTGGCCATTAATTGTACCCGCGATATTACTACCATACCCATCGTCGTCAGATGTGGCAAAAGTCTCATTATATCACGTGAAATATTCATGGTAAAAAAATCACGATGTTAAAATGCGGCATACGAATATTGTCGTCTTCTCAGGGCCGTGTCCTTTACGCTATTCGTTTGTCGGACGATCTCGTAGCAGCATCGGGGCAGACGAAAATCGTCTGCCTACGTTGCGTGAAAACCAAGTCTCACCGTCAAACCTAGAAAGATTTATGATAAGTCTGTCAAATTTCGGAGATCAAACTTCTTCCGGTGGTCTCCACTATTTGACGTACCACTATTATGCGATTATTATTAGCCTCCGATGCTTAGGCCTCTGTGTACAACATAGTTTTGCGGTCGCGTTCTGGGACTTGAGAAACACTACAGAAGTGTGACAACCTGCATTTTCTAATTCTATTCATCAACCTCGCTCGGATAATCTAGGATCCGGATACTTTAGGTCCAGAAGGTCCGAGGCGCGAATAAATGAGAATGTGAAATATAGTTTTTACTTTGAAATAAAATAGAAAACCATTATTTTTTCCCAAGGTTAAGAACGTGTAATTTTTTAATTACTTTCTCATCTGTCGTATTTTAATGTAAGGCCTACTAAATAAATATGCTATTCCTATGACTGTGTAAAAACATTTTGCTGAAATTTTAATGTGATCAACAATTTTCAGAATTAAATCTGTGAGCAGTCTCAAATTAGCTCAAATTTCGGGTGTTATTCTGTTTGTTGTTGTGCCTCTAGATTGCCTAAAAATGCGAATTTACAGTTGTAATTTATGAAAATTTCCCGTTCCCCCTTTGGGGGTATTCCATACCTCCGGCCCCCCGGTGTATCCCCCCCCGAAAATAAATCCTGCGTACACCACTGGGGGGGTGACTAAGATGAACCTAAGTTTCTCATACTTGGCCCCCCCCCCCGAGAAACTGTCCTGGAGCCGCCCCTGACCCTCCCTCCTCCTGCAGTAGGAATTTTCGACTCATTTTGTTGCTACTGCCATGTACTGTCAGGTTTTTCTTGTTTGCCACTTAAAAGTTACAGTATAACCCGGAAAACCAAAAATACAATCAATAAATAGTTGAAAAAATTAACGTGGGATAATTTTTTAAAAAAAGCTACTTCACTGAATTTTTTAATTCATTTTTTGAGATATTGACTCGGGACCAACGCCTATCATTGTTGAGTAACTACCCTCGAATCGTTGTGTTTCCGAAGGTTTCGAGATCTAGAGCACCGCGCGGCGCGGCGGCGACTCTATGATAGTGACAATAGAAAAATTATCATAAAACATTGAAAATAGCGTTTTATTCACTGACTAGAAGCGATTGCATGTGACTCATATTTTTCGCTCTTTATGATCCCTTTCACTGATTAAAGACGTGATAGATGTCAAACTGCGCCAATTTTTCTATCGTATATATGAATTAATTTGATAAGATTTTTCAGGTTATAGGCTAAAATTTTCCATTTCATATATTATCAAAAAAGCATAATTTTCTAAATTTGTTAAATGAGATATTTCAAGTATAGTCTAAAATCAAAGGAGATGTCAAAACTACGAGGTTTTATTCATCAAACTGATGTATTTCATAACCTAGTATACATCATACTGGAACTTACTATAGTAAGGCGTTACGGTAGGTCTATATATAGCGATGTTAAACTATCCTGAACACTTGAAATAATTTCTCAAAAACTCAAAAGATGAAACTAAAGATGAAACGCTGTGGAGGCTTGTTGCCATATTGTTTAAAATCTTGGTTTTGTAAATATAAAAAATCCTAATCATATGAAAATAACAGAAAACCTCTACATTTACTTATATATCTTTGTAATTTACTAAATGTATACCGCAGTGTAAAAAACCCTTCCAAAACCTGTAAAAGGTTTATTTAAATATGAGGTGAAAATTGTAAGGCTCTATCTCGTTTGGTTCCTGACAGAAGTGTGCAGACCTACCAAATATTGTGGTAAAATTCATGAAAACGTCAATAATATCTACACTTGAGCGTTTACACAAATATAAAAAATATAATTATAACTAGCTGATAGTTAATTATTTAAATGTTCAGTGTTATATAACAAAACATTCACAAGACAGAGTCGAATACAAAAATACAAGAATTTGAAATTTGAAAAAGGTTCGCCTACCAAAACTTGTTACTGCGGCAGTAAACGTTTAAAATATAGTTTATAAATAAATGCCATATATAAAATACAATTTGAGGTCATGAACTATGTCGATCGGAGATCATTCACAGACATTTATCTAGTTGTCCCTATTTGCGCTCGATACAAACAGCAACTGGCTCCTGGATACGGTATGGACCAAAAGTCATTCATGGATGTAGGCTTCCCTAGTTTTTCTCGCATGATGTAAACAACAATGTTGCAGTTCTCTGAGCGCTCCGAGAATCTTCTTCATTATTTTCTTTGTGTTTTTTTGCAGGGCATTAGCTGTACCTAAAGTGCAAAGTCAATAAATGGATTCATAAAGTACTTCATGTTTCTGTTAAACTGATATTCAGTCGAAGCAGTATCATTATTTCCATGTTTATGTTCTTCATGCGCTATCAAAACACACGTTAGTACCGGTACTAGACATCAGTCCATATCTTTTACTGCCAGTTACTGCTTTACATTTCTAGTGGCATATCGTCCCTAATGTTTGACCACGATAAATAAAGTTAATTCATTAAAGTCACGTCTGCAGTTTCCAGTACCAAAAACTCTTTCCGAATCCGCAAGTACTATTCTCCACGTAATCAGCCGTGTCGTAGACAGTTAACAAACCTTTAACCTTAATCTCGTTATAACACCACAGGACGATCATTACGAACTGCACATTATACTATTAAATTTCGGGTATTGTAGCAAAATAGATGCTTCACTTGGAGACGGGCAAACAAGTTGTATAACCAGTCTCGGTCGTATATTCAGCTTTGTCCTTGCTTCTCTGACCCATCGATGCAGCGTGACATTGAGGAGTCTTCGCCGTATAATATACCGATCAGCCAGCCCCGTCTGGCATGGAGATGCCCCTACGTAACGCTTACGTAACGCACCACCCCCACGACATCGATTATAATCACTGCAAACAATAACAATGCGTTCGTCTGAACAACTTGGTCACACGGTATTTAACTCTATTTAGAAAAGTTCTGTGTACAAATAAAAAACCGTAAAGTTTTTTTTTTTCAAAACAAACAAAAATGGAATGAAAGAATATGTTTATTACTATTAATTGAAACAAGTTTCGAACGTTGAATGTAGAAATGAAATGTTTGACAGAACTCATTACGTTCTGAAAATAAATAGATCAGGTATCATGTCGCCTTATAATTTTGTTCCAAGGGACTATTTGGTAGTGTAATACAGTGAGTTGTTTTGTTTGTTTTGGTGTCCAGCATCAAATCAAAAAGTAAGCTTCAAAGCCTGGATAAAAAATACAAAGGTGGATTAATAATTTTTTTTTTAAGTTGATCCCAATGTTGAACGTTTAATGTACAAATGAAATATTTGTCAGCACTCATTTAAGTTTTGGAGCGAAATAAAAAGTATCGGGTCGTCGTATGATTTTTTCTAGTGCAGTATTTGGTATTCTAATGTAGTTTTGTTTGTTTTGGTGACTCTATCATCAAAACGAAAAGAATGCTTTCAAAGTCTAAACGAAAAAATATTTGAATAAGCAATAAGTGTACTAACTTAAGCTTCTCATTTCTGATTTGCAGTGTTTTATGAAAGTTTTCAAGAATTAATTAACAAATTGTGTAAGAGATCGAATGTTTAAGTAGCCCAATCTTAGAAGACATTTACAATCAAACAAAAATCAAGGATTCACTTTTCTTGTTCTCTTTTACTTATCATTGGATTTGATGTCTGCGTAATAATTAACAAACATGTACTGGAGATTTTTAAATTATTTTTATAATTGTTTATAATAAATACTAAACAAAAGCAGTCAAGAATAAGTAAAAAGAAGTCTACTAATAGTTACTGTCAATGTCTAATCACAGGAAATATTATTTATCATGAATGACATAAATGAAATCTATATTACTTGCTTTATAAGTTAGAGGCTTTTTTGTGGTCAAGAGCCCTCCTGAATTGGCTGTAATGATTTAAGTATAGGCCTGTCATTTGGGTAATGAGCTTGGCGTGAAGTGTTGCAGGAAATAAAATTTATATGAAGGTTATACTAAAGTGAAGAGCCCTGGACGCCCTTAAAGTTTTGTATTCCTTCATAAGATAAAACAAGGAATTATAAATTTATAGTAAACAGTTGATTAAACACAGTTTTTCTGCAGAGGCAAATTTTTAATCAGAGATATATGTGAGGCATTTTCCTAGTGTCTCTCAGTTTATTTTGCATAGGGTTAATGCAATTCACTGTATGATTATCATATGTATGTTTTCCTCTCTTTTTTGACCACTTTACGTAAAGAACCTCAATGCAAAGTTAAGTGCTGATACATTATTAATCTTTCCTCGCCACTTTCCATACGATTGCCCCAACGACCTCTAAAATGCTATACAGACTGCTCATCTCATTGTAAAAAAGTGAATTTCTCGTGGGCGCTGACATGTTTGCAACCGCCGCCGCGCCGTTTTCTAAAATAAGAATAATATCAAGCAATCCGGATACCAAACTTAATCCAATTAGATAGTCTAATCTAGTCTCATACAAACATAAACAACCATAAAATATTTTTTAATTGTGTTATAGATCAAGAAAACAAACAACGCTTTTAAATATATTTCCATCTAAACTACGCATTAATTAAATTACTTCATCATTGAATCGACTGATGACAATTAGTTAATTTGGACTCTCGGCGATTTGACATTTCCAAAACAAAGAAAAATATAGGTAAAATCAGTAGTTAGTTTTAAAATATCGTTCACATTACGTGAGCAGTATATATTTATTAAAGGTTATTTGGTTGCTATTTCTTAGATTCTACCACAGACAGTAAAATCTCTATAATTTCAGTAAAATTGTGACTTATTGCAAGATGTTAGCCATTAATATCATAGTGTACTCTATACCCAAAATCACAGATGGACATTTTCTAACTAAACAACAGCACTAATTAACACTTGGTTTTGAGTTTTATAATAAGTGAATCGATTATACAAGTAGAATTTTCTAAGGCGGCTACAACATAATGTAGTCGAACTGCTTTTCGTACAGGGGCGAAATTAAACTTTTCCCCACTAACTCAAACCAAGAGCCAACGCAAACATATTTTTGATATTTTTAAAATGTCAAAATTTCTAAAACTTTTTCCAGTTGGGAGTCATGAAAATCTAAATTTTCACATGGCAGCGTATACCAAATAGCACAGCATCTTTCAGGTCTGAAAATACTAGCAACTTATCAATTCATACTTAACTTTGGTATAACTCATAGTCTTTGGAGGTTTTATAGCTATAAATAAAAAACTCCATTTTCTCATACTAAGTCTATGTTAAGTGTACAGTATTCACGACAATTTAAAATTCCGTTTATTAATCTTGAGCACATTTAACATGTGTTTTATGCATGATACGAGATAGCCTACAGGTCATTCCGTAAATATAAATACGCTCCACTAAAATGGCCTCAATTTTTTTAAACCATTAAAGGTAAGTGAGTTCTTTGTCATCAAATCGTTCGTCTATTTTAGAACTTGAAAATTTAACCTATTTCATGGCATGACATAGGTTTACATTTAAAAACTCAGAGGTTCCAACCCTTGGCCCCCAATTTTTGGAATATCCTATACGTGAAAAGGGTATGTTTAGTCGTTCATCTAAAATCTGTTGTGAACGGCTTAAACGATCCCCCTTTGAACAATATTGCCGAAACAACATAACAAACCAAAGCCACTTAGGCTTGTGCTCGTCAATATGCATGGTTCAAAAGTTAGGCTATTTAACCTTTGAAAAAACATGACTCGAGAATAAATGAATAACTGCATGAGGATGGTAGTTGGCCTTTTGAAAATCAAAATTTTGAACAGAAGGAAGCAAGAATAACGATATTTCTGGGCTTACCCAACGTGGTCGACGACGATTATGTGCATCAATCGATTCGATCTGAGATATTCAAGGTGCTGAACACATTAAGTCGCCTAATATTGCTCTTATGGAATACGTACAGAGTTATAGCTTGCTTATTTATGAGCATAAATTACACATACATAGTTTTGTAGCTGTGGCAGATCTTCGTCGTATTTGTGAGAAGCCTAAAGTGGATATTACTCGCCCTATTCGGCCGCAGTTATTCTAAAATCCTGCATAAAATATTTTTAGGCAAAAAATTATTAATTATTAATTTAATATCAATTTTGTCAATCGAAACATCATTTAGTATAGAATTATAAGTTACCCTCATTAAGATAAGTTATGATTTAATTTCGGTGGTCATTAATGTCTTTGGGAAGTTTAACGTTCATGTTTAAATGCTTAGTGTTACATACAGAGATCCATAGTTTTTCACATAAAACTATGAGTCCCTGCGGATGCCAGAAACTTTTGACTTGGTGGTTATCATTGAGCATTAGGCTATTAATTAATAATCCTGACAAATCTATTCAACTGATCTTTATAATTAACAAAGTTACCATCTGAAATATCCCACATACTTTTGATAATAATAAATAATAATCTTAAATTTATATATTCAATACATTGAAATAACCATTAATCATTAGTGCCGTTTAATTTAATTACATCCTAATTTAATTAAATATAATTTAATTATAATTTAATTTATACTTTAACAATAATTCGAGTTTAAGAATCATTGAACCGCTTATGTTTTAATAAATAATATAGTTACCCAAGCTGTAGTGATCTACTATCGTTGAAAAACAAAACTAAATAATTAGTTAAGTAATTATAAAAAGAATTATCAGTCTAAATATCTCATTATTTACAACTACTTTTGATGATGGTATTTTTTAGACAAGAACTGTCGGCGGCGTTGAACAAGCCGGGGGGATGCGGCCCGCCGCATCACGTGTACCGGACACGTTGGTTCGATTTGTCCACTTCTGTCTGAAGAATTGAATACGAAAGTTATTCTATATGTTTACGTTGACTGTATGAAAAACTGGATCGTAAACAATGACAAAAGGAACACATGACTTTGGCCTGACAGCAGAAGAAAAGTAGACTAACATCCGCCCAAAAACATCGAAAACATCAATGTTTGCATGCTACATGTAAAATGCGTTTTAATGGTAATCTTGTAGCAATTTTATTTATTTTCTATTCAATATATTATTTGGCAATAATAAATTAGCTGTATACAGTTTTATTTACAGCCGTCTTAGAGGATAAATTCCCCTGTCCCCAACCGATAGTTGTAATGGTTAAAAATTAAAATATGCATGGATGAAGAACAATGAGCAAGTATGAGGATTCTCATTAGAATACTATAATCCAAATCACTTTGAAGTATTTTTTTTATAAGATTGAGATTGGATTTGTTAATTTGAGGTATAAAAAATAGGTATAAACCTAACCTGGCCCATTATTGGTTTAACATTCAAATGAAAGTGTTTTATAAATTGCAAGAGGAAATTTCAGATTAAGAAGAGTTAAGTTATATCAATTAAAAAACTATAAGGTAACAATTAAAGATATAAGGTAACAACAGACACTCTTGTTTAGACTAATGAACTAGTGGGCGGTATTGTGACGGGAGCGAGAGAGCTCACGTTGGAATACGACTACAAAGATTAATGTGGTGATACATTGAAACCTACATACACATGCGAGAGGACCAGTTTTTTTAATTACTTTTTATTTGCTAATATTGAACGTAATAATAAGTAAGCTCAAACAAGAGCTTTGCGATATGCTAAATTAACAAGAGTACATCACTAGGATTTTAGTACGGGCAATGAGTAATGCTAGTTAACTTAATAGAAAGCTATAAGTAGATCCTCAATCACAAACGATTAACGATTTAAGGAAAGTTATGAATTAAGTGGATGTTTAATTATGTTCTGCAGCAATATTGTAAACCATATTATTTAGGTTGTGGCCGGAGCGGCGTCAGCGGTTCGATGCTGACTCGGCTATAAGATATTCTAGTGCGCATGCGCCGTACATGTACAACTAATATAGGCCACTGAACCCCGCGCCCGACATCTGATGCACATTTTATTAAGTAACCTCCCACACAATTATTTCATATTGCCCAACATCACGCGTCGGCGTCGGCGGCGCCGTCTGCTGGTTTGTCGAGCAGTGTTTTATTTTATTTTATTAAATTTAGTTCTAAATTAACAAGAAACTCTTTTGATTACAGTTTTGGGTGTCGTAAATATTATTTCTTGCCTTGTAGTATAATCGCAGGCCCTGATTGCCGAGAGAAAAGCTTATTGTACTGAGACTTAGGCTCCAAGCCTAAAGCTCGATTACATTCTATAAAGCTTTAATAATCATTACATGTAGGAGGTATAAACTACATACGATGAATTATATATTTTTTAGTATATGAAAGGTAAACGAACACTTTTTTGACTCTGTGAACTATGTCTTATTGAAAGACAATTTAGCCTCGGGGGAAATGTTTTAACTTGGTCAAAGATCAGGAATTCTACGGCTATTTCTTATATGACATAACGCGAAGGCTCTTTGCCTTAATAAAAAACAAAAACTACGAATTTTTCACAAATTATTTTTAATTATTATTATGTTTTATGACATTTATTTATCATAGCTGATTAAAAAAAATAAATGTCATATATCATAATAATAATTAAAAATACATGTAAACATTTTTTCATTTTTTTAATAACAAATAAAAAAATTTAAATAACCCCAAAAATATTTTTATAAGCTGTTAGTAAGATACGTAAATACGTTTAAGTATTTTTTCATTGGTTTGGTTGCAATTTTTCGTGTTGAATTTTTCCAATTCTAAAAAAATCTTTGGTCAACCTCAACCTAAAAAACCATCAATGGTTAAGCGTTGGTTGACGGGTTGACAATAAATCTTCTTATAGCAACGTTATCTAGCTATAGGTGAAACTCTAACACACAATTCCTATATCATCGTTATCAGAGTTATTTCAATGAACCCTCTATATCTATAAAAAAATAATAAAACGACTATCAAGTTATTTCTCTCTTGTAAATTACTTTTAGCAAAAATAATTATTCATTATATTAAAATTTATTTGTTGAGTTTTCATAAATATATCGAGCGTTATATTTGCTGATCAGCAGCGGTGCCCGAATGTAAAGTGCTAGCATGGACCTCGGCTTCCGGTGGTCTTGTAAAAAGGTTGGCCATTGTTTAGCCTCACGCTGACCAACGCGTGTACGCGTCGACTCTTCCATTGATTCATTCAATGTGTGTTCACCCATTCATTCAAACGTTTCTAGTTTAAATGCTAGTAGAAGATTTTTTAGTTCACAAAAGAAATAATCCCAACTCTGGTGGTCTTGACACTATTTTGAGGAGGACGATAATATATTATTACTATCATACAGCTACATTTCTGAAGAAAAGTCTGATCAGTACCGCATTTTCTTACCAACATTACATTGCCCGATTAAGACGTTATGATTATTTAAATTACATGGAAGATTTTGTAGTACGTAAAATGAATAATCCCAAGTCTGGTGGTCGTAAATATGTTTAAGGTGGACGAACATGAATGATGTTAAATTCATGACTTCTGGGTAGGACCGCGTCGCACTGTCGAAGATTTCCGCTGACGTTTCGGAGATATTGTACGGAGACATTGTACTGATAAAGTAATAAAGTAGTTTGTGTTGTGCGCGACTACGTTATTCGTCCTGAAGATGGAGTACTGCAATGTCTCCGAAACGTCGGCGGAAATCTTCGACAGTACGATGCGGTCCTACCCAGAAGTCAGGAATTTAACATCGTGTGAAAACGACCGTGGAAGCCTACATTATTCTTTGAAACATGAATGATCATTATCATATAGGAAAATTTCTAATGAAAATTATGACCAGAACCAACTATTCTTACCGTCATTACTTTGCCAAAATATATGTAAAGATTATAGAAGGCGGAGGGAGTATTGAACGTCACTGCTGTTCTCAACTTATATTTGATGATTTTAAATTACTCCTCTCGGGTTTTCTTACGTTCCCATTGCATTTTCATAATGTTTCCAGGTTTTAGCAAATTTCCTTTATAGGGAAGAAGTTGTTACCGTAGGTCTCATGGCCCGAAACCATCACACCTTTTTGTTTTGATGTCCCCATATGCTTAAAACACAATTCGTTCATTTTCACATAGATATATCTATATATCTGTAAATATATATATGTGTCTTTAAGTACGATAACTTGGTAAAAATGATACGATCAGAATGAAATTTGGCGCAGTCATGTAAAGTAGTAATTATTCGGACGAATTCGAAAATCATCGGATCGTACGTTCGGAATTACGATCGGACCATCGTAAGATGGGGTAAATGGGGATGAACCTCTAAAAAAATGGATTTTTGGGATATCTTACATAGAAAAATAAAAGTAATAAAATTCTGGTTTAAACCATTGAATTAAGCTTGAAAAAACAAATAATTTGGTACTTTAAATTACTGCTCTGTCCACTAGTTACCAAGATTTTGCTCATGGTAAATCCAGTACGTTGTCCCAATGTTAACCTTGTGAGAACTAAATAAATATAGCTTACTTATTTCTCAATATATATCAATAAAACTTGGTATATGGCTTTATCTAGTGGAGATCTACTGGATTGTTGTAAACAATCTCTCAATTTCGCATTTTCATTGCAGCAAACCTGCATACTCATTTCCCATGTTTTTCTTATGGAGAAAATTGTTGTTAGCTCGATTTAGGATTTTAAGTTGATTTTACTTTATTTAAGGCTCTGTCTAAATGATTAAATCGAACATTTGAAATTCGCTGAGTGTGCAGGTCTGCTGCAGGGGGGGGGTATTTTTGAGTTTAGATTTTTTCATCTAATAATACACCTAAAATTTCTGTGATAGAAGAGTCTAAAATCTTTACCACTTGTTGTGAAATATATTGAAAGTCTCAAATACTTTGACTTATTTAGTTTCCAAATATACTATATGTGTTTGGTTATGACTTAAAATTGAGTTCCTTGTTTAGTCATAAAACTAGAAATGCAGCATTAAACCTCCAACTTCTTTTAATCAAGTGATAAGCATTCTCAATGATAGTATTTTATTCATTATTGGTCTTACATATAATTAAATAAACTAGACTGCTATTGCAGCTTTGCTGGAAATTAACACCTGTTGATACAGTATAAACAAATTTCATTCATCTTTAAGAATTGTATTCACTTAAAATCATTGAGGGGCTGTATAGGGCTTATCCCTTAGAAAAAAATGTATATTCTGAGTAATTTCAGCAAACCTATGCTTTCTCCTCGTTGATTTGACACAAACATTGGCTCACTAGTGTTTGTGAACTCAAACTTCCAAATTTATATTAATATAGGATCGTTATCGTACGTGAATTGCTGTTTGGTTTAAAATGAATACAAGGTTTTCATAAGGGATGGTCGTTGGTCGAAGAAAAGCATATAAATATTGGTAAAATATTTCGAGATTTTCCCTTCGCTAGGAATCAATCCATTGGTACAACTAACTCTTATAGAGTTTTAAGATATATGCATGTTATAAAAATTATAATCCACAGAAGATGCCTAACAAAGCAAAGCTTGAATAAATATTAATATGCATTTTATAATGTTCCCAAAAACATTAATTCAAAGACGTAATCCATGAGTATTTGATAAATATTGAAACTAAGTTTCAAATACATTAAATATTATTTTAAGGAACTCAAAAATTATCAGTTAACCGGTGCAGCCTCTTTAAAAATGTGAATTTTCTTACCATGCCAGTTTAATTTCGAGCCAGCAATAAGACTGTCAATGACTTGAAATATGTCAAATTATTTCAGTAAAATTCCAAAGAAGACGTATTTACATAGAATTGATAAGTTTTCCTGGTTTTCTTCTGGTACATAGTGTAGCCAAATCGTTGAATCGGTTTAGTGCTGGTCAGATAACATTGCAATAACCTTTTTGCGCTTTAACTTCCTCGTTCATTGGGTTTAGTGAGCGTGAATTAATGTCACAAATAATAGAATAAATAGGCCTTTAAAGTCTAGATGCCTTCGCTGGCAATATTTTAGGTTTTAACATACTTAACTTGGTTTTAGCTAGTTTAACGTTGACCAAACTTCTCTTCTACCATAAATGTTAAGTTTTAGAGGAATTTGCATTGTTTTTCTTACTATTTTTAAAAGTATAAATTGTGCTTTAGAATCTGTCTATCTGTCTAATATGTACTGCTTAAAGAAAGCCTAATATTTTCACTGTTATTCGGATTATATTTAAAATATATTAATTCATGCATAGGAGGTATTATTACATTTTAAAATGGAATCTAAAATATTTTTAAATAATTTCAATATATTTTACAAAAAAGGATTTTGGCGACTGCAAATAACTTAGTTTTGCGCTACGAAGAATGTGAAAGAAACTTTGATTGTAAGTTTTATTTTTAAGGGTTTTGGAGATTTTTATTTTTTTAAACCACCATTCCTGCACCTCATGATGGTAAGTATCTCAAAGTTAATAATAAAATTAATTAGCTGATTCATCAAGTAAAGGTAAACGTAATAGCCTAAGTTTTAAGCAGTTATCATGTTAAATTCATGATAGAAAAATTAATGTATTTTAGGATGAGAGTGTCATGGTATCTATACTTAATTATAACAATACAATCAGCGTTAAATTTAAGCAAACCTTGTAGGAATTGTGATTTATTAACAATACATCTTTCATGTTGTTATAATTGAAAATATTATTTTCAGTAATCCTCTTTGGTGTATAGACTTTATACTTTGCCAAAAATATACATTCACATTATCAGTAGCACGATGTAACCACTAAACTTAATGAAGAATGTTTTGAATTCCTAAAAGATTGTAAATGATGTGATTATGAAGACATGTTGCTTCAGCTCGTGTATGTATAAGGATGTAGGGAGACCTGAGTGGTAGGTTGTGAAGGGTTGCCTTTCGATTTTGTACAGAATAGTGATATAATTTCCTTTTTCATCAAAAAGATTGTTTCTGTAACATTACAAAACAGATTGAAACAGTTAAAAAATAATTTTTTGTCGCTTATATTATTTTATCACGCACAACAGAAAAACAACAAGCGAGCCTTATTGTTTGCTGATAAGGCATGAATTCCTTCAGTACGTTTAGGCAACAGAATCAGGAAGGGTTGATAGCTTGAATGTCGTAAAATAACCTCTATCGATATATTTTCAAGTACTTTTAACCGTTGCAAATATGTATATTACCTGTATGTTCTAGAGGTTTAAAAGGTATTTTTAAAAACTACTTCAAATTAAAGTAACTATTAATTTTAATAGATGGTTACAATTATAGTTGGTTTGCACAGAAAACGATTCACAAAGCATTTTGCAATTAAGTACAATGAATCAAAGAGGCTAAAATAGGATTAACATACGAATAAGCATGGATAATTTGAAAATGTCGGTTCTGCATGCTTCTTATCTGGCGAGCTTCAACTATCAATTTACCATGATTTTTTAAGGAGAGATCAACCTTAAGATAGGGTAAACATCAAGAAAAGGTGAAATCTTTCCTTACACAAACGAGCAGTCTATACAGTTTGTTTTTCAATATATTTCCATAGCTGCATGTATATTCAAGAATTACTTTTCGGAAAAACCATTATATGATCAAAGGTATGTTAATCTATAATTGTTTACTAATCCATTAAATAAAGTACATAACACGATATAACCAACTAGCTATTACTATAATAGCCAATATTTTGAATATTTTTACAAAGATTAATATAGGCATGGTGGCTTAATTATTTACATTAAAAGAGCCGTGCAACTTTGATTTTAATTAACAAATTTACTTTACTCTCAATGTGTATACCTCAGTCTGACATCTGGTTTTATCTAATAACGTGATATGTTTGATCACAAGTATTATCATTTAGGCGTCGAATTCGCTTTTACCGCCAACCGGCTTTACATTGCAGCTCTAAAAGGATATAAACATATAAAATCCGATTATAAACATCGCACTTTATCACTTTAAATCACTAAATTCCGCCGTGAGTGTTCCGCTTTAAGTGTATTCAATATTGTCTGTCGAGGGCTTCGATAACGATCTATTAAACCACCCAACTCTTCATTGCCTCATAGTGTGATTTCGTCTTTGTTTACGACTTAAGGGACACTTAGAACATTTTACCAAGCGAGTTGAATCGCATTACATCTTACCATTAGGTGACGAGATAAAATCTTTAAAATATTTACATTGACTTATTAATGCCGAGGCTGTAGCTGAGGAGCGCTGTAACTTAAGGCATGTGGTGGAGTAGGCAGGCCTACAGTTGTTTTGTGAAGCCAGAGTAAAATCAAAATCGGTAACATTATGAAAACATTAAACTTAGTTTACAAGTTTTTAAATTCAAAGGTGATCAATTTGTAACCTTGCGCATAATTTAATATCTTTAGTCTAAAATAACTTTACCAGTTACGTGAAATATAATAAGGCAACATTTTCTAAATATCTTGAGGATAATACCTGTTGCGTAATTATTTTGTATGATGTACCTAGCATAGTTACCCCTTAAGACAGGACAGTAAAAATTGAAAAATACAGTCTATTAAAAAAAGTGTTCACCTTTGACTGAAACCCAAAATAAAATTAAAACCACCAAAACGTCAGACGGAGTCACTCAGTCGTGTTTCTAAACAACCGTGCTAATCTTTTTTTTACAAAAGTTTTTACAAAAAGTCAACGAATTTACACTGACTTTTGACACCTTGTTTTGGATATCCCGAGCAAAGGAAACTATAAGTTACCGATATTTAAATCGACGCGCAGAAGATGTTCGAAGCCGGTTGTTTGAGTGACAGATCGACGGGTAATTTGCAACTCTAACGCGATTGATACAACACATTGCTGTCACTGGGTCGTTGGGCTGCGATTGCCTTCAGTCGAGCTGTTTACGTGAATTAAGTAGTTGTATAACAAGGAGATGAATTACTCGTAATCGTAAATGTTAACCACAATAACACAACATGTAAAATTAATTTATGTCACACGCTTACCTGTAATAAAAAAAAATTCAATCGGCTTTTGCAAGCAACATAAATGATCGACAACTCGATATTTTATTGGTGATTGACCCACGTGCCAAAGGTGACCTCCGCCCCCACCCCCGCCTCACATACCGATCCCTTACACCTAGGTAATCTACGGGAGATGAAGAGTCGGTACTCACCACCGGCGCCGGCGACGTCGAGATGCTGATGATGGTCTCCCCACCGGCACCGGGGTGTTGCAGCGAGGGGTGAGGGGTGCGGGGAGGGGCGTGGGTGGAGGGGGTAGCTGCTATCAGGGATGAGTCGAGCGCGTCCAGGACCACTCGAACCCGAGGCGCCAGTCGTGTCAGTCATGTGGACGGCTACACTGCTGCTCGCGGCGTGCTCGCTCCTCACTCTCGCCGTGCTGCTGCTGGTCAGGGGCAGGAAGGCCCTGGAGCCCCTGCGAGCCCCGGGACCCTCCCCCTGGCCCGTGCTCGGCGACCTCCACATCCTCGGCAAGTACAGCAACCCCTTCGTCGCGTTCACGGCGCTGTCCCGCGTGTACGGCGACGTCTACAGGCTCACCCTGGGCGCCACCCCCTGCGTCGTGGTCAACACGTTCCCGCTCATCAAGGAGGTGCTCATCACCAAGGGGGCGCACTTCGGCGGCCGCCCCGACTTCATCCGCTACCACAAGCTGTTCGGCGGCGACAGGAACAACTGTAAGTGTTTTTCAAATTATTTTTCTTGATTAAAAAGGTTAAGTTTGAGTCAAAAACACAATCCAATGTTAATTATTGCATACAACCAAATTTTTAACGAAGGAAAAGTCGACCCAAAAACAACACTTGTACATGACACATCTGGTTAATAAAAGTGTGCTAGGAGTTTCCTACAGAGTACTTTACAAAGCTCAGTAAATCATTAATTTTTTCTTACCAAATCTATTAAAGGAAACACAGCTCGTGTAGAAATAAAAACAATTAACATGGCCATTCTCGCAAGCCTAAACATTAATATTAATATCGTCTTACTGCAAGAATCTAAGGGTAGCGATTAGTCGTCAAGTATTAAGTAGAGCTGCTGTTATGGCATCAGAGTCATGATTAAAGATAATGAAAATTAATATTTTGTTGGTAGACTCAAACGACCTTGGTAGATTGTAAATGATTTTAGTAAAAGCCTTCAATAAAAATGTAAATTTAACATCAGATATTTTCATACATACCGGTAGTGGATTTTATTGTAATTAGAGGAATCCTCCGAGATAAGCTGAATGTGTTAAATTGTTCAGTTATGTACATAAATTTAAGTTACCGTTTTGGTGTTTAGGGTTTTACAGGATAGTGCCCATATTCGGTTACTTTAAAATGTATGCCGATTCCAATTAATTTTTGTCTCAAATTCAGTAAACCATAAGTAAAATAACATAACTTGCGCATTACTTTTTAGTAACTTGGTATAGTCCTAGTCAGATATAAAATCAAATAAAAATACAAGATATTTTACTTTGACACGTTTTGTTTGTGCAGAATTTTATATGATGCGGCTCTTATCAGACGCCTTGTAATGTTTTGTTTAAAATATTCTGAATTTCCACGTGTGAAGTGCGCACTGTATTCCCTGAAGTCCGTATACTACGTAGGTGCTGCTCGATAACGATCATTTCCACAACAATCCCCCGCTTTTACAATAAGTATAACGTCGATTGTTCACGTCCAGTAACATAAACAAAGCTAAGACCTTCTTTTGCATATCTGACCTTCTGCCAATGACCTTGCGGGGTGACAGTTTATATTAAATATGGCACGAGTTTCTGCTTCTTATCAAATACTGAATGTCGAGTTTATTTGAATCCGAGCCGGATCATAAACTTATAAAATTTTTCCTCAGATGTGACGATCATAGAACGCGTATTTGTAAAGTTTTGGATGTTGTTGATATGATGGGAAATTCCCCGGAACTAAGTATCTGGTCCGGGTGTATTACTATAACTCGTTCAGATTGTTGTGATAACAAAATCAAAACAGTCTGAATTCCCGACCGCATTCGTAATGTTGTCGGGAATTTGTGGAATTCGTCTGAAAAAAATACATGTCTCGTGGAGTATAGCATTATACAATTAATTGAGAATTTAGAGAAATCACCAATGAATTAATTCTTCCAATAATTAATAATTAATTAATTATGAACTAATATTGTGCATGGCAATGCATAAAATAAAACCGGAGTTTAGTGGCGGTATTTTATAGCTTCAACACTCATTCTCTTATTATTTTGGATAAAATAAAATATGACGTAATTTTTGAAAATTTCAAAGATTTTCTCAAGGGATTAATTATGTAATACATTGTACTGTATAAAAACATTATATGAAATCAATTAAAACATTTATTCCAATTAAATGTATGTAATAAGTCGTGTTTTCGTTCTCAAGCTAAAATGCTAAAACTTAATATTGCTTTGCAAATTCGAGCGAAACTATAACTCATTATTTTCAAGTTACAGTAAAACAGAATAATAATATTTTAATATTGAAATTCAGAAATAACAAACAGATAAATGTAACATTTTCTATCCAATAGTAGTTAAGACTGAATTTACCTTTAAAATATTGTATTTAGAACTAATATTATGGATCCATACATTGTATTTTATAGTTAGATAATAATAAGATAAAATATAATATCAATGTGAGCCTGGAAATGCTGCCATTAACTAGGTGACATTAAATTTGATTAGCATAAAGTTTATAACTCATAATATTGACTCATGATAAATTTTCCAGGGATTCATAACAACGTATTTATTTGCTGCTTGATGGAGAACTAAATTCCAAGTGAAAAAGCTGACGGCTAAAATATAATATCTCCGTATGTAATTTATATTTATTTTCCTAGAGATCATCTTAGATAAAACTGTCACCCATAATTTTATCATATAGATTGGATAGCTAATTATTTGGGTTGGATTTAAGGTATGATTAAAGAATCGAAAATTACATAGTAGAATCAGGATCATGTTCAACACAGTCCTAAAATAAAATACTTTTTTTAATATGTTAAACGAGTATCATAAAATTTGGAGATAACTCGCGGATTTGCGATTGATGTTACGTAAGATAGTTTAACCAGCGTGTTGATCCGCGGACGTTTTGTTTAGGTTGATGTCACCACATTCACCCATATTTAGAAATAACTGAGAACGCTTCCTGCAAACTAAACACAACATCCAATACAGATGACTGGATGAAATCTCTCATCTTTAAGATCTTCCCAGATCCAAAGTCCATATCAAATTCCCAAAATGTGAAAACCTTAGTAATATTTTTATTCTTATTTTATTTAGACCAATAATTAGTAAAAAGGTTTCACTACCCATTTTACCATCAAACAAAGTCATTGGTTATTTACATTTAATCTTACTCAGAAAAGTTCCTATACTTACTCAATGTGTTTTATGTCGATTTTTTTTATTTTGGAGGAATGAAAAACCCAGCATTGCCGGCCTGGCAATGATAAAATAAAACCGGAGTTTAGTTGCGGTATTTTATAGCTTCAACACTTATTCTCTTGTTATTTTGGATAACATTTTCCAATAAAATATGACGTAATATTTGAAAATTTCAAAAGATTACCTCAAGGGATTTTTACAGTTTGTACTAATAAGAAATAAAAAGATTTGTAACTCTAATTTTTTGCAAGTAAACAGTTTTGAAAGATTTCTTCCACGATGTGCAGGAACTTCTTTATTGCCCAATAATGAACGTGTTCAGAGTGAATTTAAATGGCAATTTTCAACGCCAAGTACTTTTACAATGGATGCATATTAAAAAAAATCATTGATTTATAAACTAACCGTTTTTCCTCAGCCACTTCAACTTTTCGAGATACAAATAGAACGAAACTTAGTGAATTTAGAGCATTGAGGGTTACATCTAATTTCAACGTATGTATCACTCGGTGAACTTTATTTAAGGCCCTGTTACACATGGCGACTTTCCTCGCCGCGACCAGAGTAGCGGCTACTAATAGCTATGTGTGACATAGTAAGTAGTGGCGACTACCACTCGCCGGCGAGTACGAACTGACTCGCGAGGAAACTCGAACATGTTCAACTTTTGGAGAGAGTAGTTGCCGAGAGTTTGGGCAACTATAGTTTGGGGAGAGTAGTTGCTAGTAGCCGACCCTGAAAGTTATAAAAGTCACGTGTTCTATTCGCCGACGATCAAAACTACCCTAGTCGCTAAATGTGGCAGCGTGCGTTTTAGTAGTTGATTGTCTGCCACACGTTCGTGTCTTTGTCGTCAGATTGATATGGGTTGTCAGATTGTTTAATTTTTTTAATAACTACAGAAAGTTCGAGTGTTTGTGGGACATTAGGTCTACAAATTATTTAAAAAGAGACGCTAAAAAACAGACATTCCAGGAGTTAATTTATGAAAGCCGAAAGTCTCCCTTCCTAATCCCATAAATTACATTTTCCTCGGCACAGCAATTCCACCCAACTTAACTTAAGTAGCGCTACAAATCGCCATTTGTGACTGCAAGTCAAGTGTTTTTCAAGCCTGCGAGGTGTAGTGGCGACTAGTATAGTGGCGACTAATAGCGGCGAGTAAACTCGCCATGTGTGACAGAGCCTTTATCCTGTTTAATGGTTTAAATGGGTCACAAGTTGTAGCCCGAATGAAAAGTCAATATACGAATTTCGAAATAAAATAGACTTTCTGTATCCATCCTAAAAATCGAATTAACGGTCAAGGCACTAAAATGCGTGTTAAACAACGCCGTATGACCAGATTGGCAAGGCTCCTCGATCTGTTGTAATTGATACTTTTCTTTGAAACGGCGACCTATCCAGGAAGGTATTTTAAGCCAAGTATGAATGGGAGGTGATTGTGTTTATCGATAATAATGTTATCGACGGTGTTGTCGATTGTTGTTGTCGTTCAGCGACTCCCACCCTCCTCTATCACTGGAGCTCCGTCGTTCCAGTAGGTAGATGGTCGGGGCTCGCGTTACCGCGTGCAGCCCGCGACCACCGCGTCGACGACGACGTTCGCAGAACCACGGTGACGTCACGCAGTCGCTGCATATTCCAATAATTTAACACTATGGATGTACGGTGGATGATAGTGTCATCGGCGAGGAACGCGCTGCCCTGGCCTATTGCTTAACACTTCGGGTGACTTCGAGAACTTCAAACTGTAACGTGATCTATTTATTAAAGTAATTCAACTGTTGTTGCCCGAGGAGTAATGGTAAATATTTACTCCGAACAGTAAAATAAACAAACTAAATTATATTTTCACCGATATAAACCTACGTTAGGCCTGATTATGGCATTTAAAACCAACTCTCCAGCAATAAACCATTTTATTAGTGTTTCGTTTCCGTTTTGTCTGTTAATTCTCAAACAGTCAAAGTCAAATTAACTACTCTGAACGTGTAAATATTCATTCAACTAAGAATTCATCCAATAAAGAATAAACTATTTAAAAAAATAAAAACTATTTTCACACTCAAAGTCTAGTTTTTAGGTTGCCGTTGCATTTTTTAACCGGAGACTTCGAATCTAATTTGATCATAGTTAGCCAAAAGAAAATGCAGTGACATGCATGTACTTATGAAGGACAAATGACTTTTAGGTGCTGGCCTTTGTATTTTAAAAAAGAGCGTAATCAAACCCGATTTACTTTAAATTTGAGTTTTTACTTTTTTATTGATAAAATGGAAAATGCAATTCTGTGCATGGAAACATGGAAAACATGGAGTTTTCCTGTTGTTGGGTGTGCAAATTTTAATTAAAACCCACCCAAATACACTTGGCCGATCCTCTACATTCCAACTATGCAAAGCTACTGTAAAAATCTTAAGGGAGCTTCAATAATATAATACGGTAATATTAAGCCAATCCATAATTTTCTCCATCCATAAAAAAATTAACTGGAAGTAGTTCATATAAGTTCATAAAGTAAATTACGTCTATGTATGAAAATAAAATTATAGTTGTACCACCACGTCTGAAATAGTGATTATTGTGTAGGTAGCCAACACAGCGATAGAATCCACATTGCATTAGCATGCATCAGCTAATTGCTCGATTTCATTACACCTAGACATAAAACAAGGAACGAACACATCATCGAGGAAATAAACCCTGAAAGTGCCAAGACCAACCCGGACCGATCCCGGTTCGCTCAAGCCGAATGTGGAGCAAAACAAGGTGCCGTAATTGGGCGCAGACAGATAACGGTGAGACGGGAGGAAAGGAGCGGGTAACGTGCTGTCGGAGGAGAAATGAGAAGAAGGAAGAAAGTAACAGGGGCGTGACCTTGACCGCGGAAGGTCGACGTTTGCATCATGGACCGTTACAGCATCAAATTAATGTTACAGCCACAGCCAGCCAGCCAGCCGGGCGACCGGGCCTTGGCAGTAAGAGTGGTCAGTAGACTCCCAGGCGGCCGGCGGACCCTCGGTATGGGTATTTGATGGGATATGGGGATGATTTTTGAAATATTCCTCAAACTAACTTTACCTAACTACAGTAGGCCTAATTAGTGGATTGAAATTACCTGGTATTTTAAAGTTGAACCGGTTCAATCTTTAAGATTGTAAATATGCAGAATTTTCTTTTTATTTTGCTGCTACTTATAATTTACATTCGTGCTAAAGGAATGATTTGAGAATTTACTTCATAGACTAAATAAATAGTATATTACAGTATGTGGAAGTTTTATTCCCAACGTGAATGTTTGAAACGAGTCCTTCTTTGAATAAAGAACTTTGGCGCTTTTCTTCTTTGACACGACTTTCGTGGATGAAAAATAATTTATATTTTACTCAAAATTTGTCCTTGTTCGTACAATTAAATTATTTCTAATTAATCGTCCCACACTAAGAAACCTAATTAGGCGTTTAAATAGAATTCGGTAGGATGTTCCTACTTTAAAACCTGGGCTAATACAATAACGCTTTACATATTGTTTACGCTGTAATATATTTCATATATTTGTGTATTTATAAAGCAAAAATTACTACAGTAATTATAAATAAATATTCTATAAAATTGTTTAGTTTCCGTATAATATTTGGATTTGGACTTTGCACGAGTTAAAGGTATAAACTGATCCGTTTTAGGTTGGATGTAAGACTGAAACTTTCCTTTGCAATTTAGTTAAAAAACAAGTTATATAATAGGTTTAATATGAATAGGGTTAGTTAGTGTTCTTGAGGGTTTAAAACCTGTTGTGAATGAGTTGTTTTTAGCGTTCTAGTGTTTATAGACAGTTGTTCATTATGTCTAACAAAAACACTGTCCCCGAGGGCGGGTATTTTGTGTTTAAATATTGATGGGATGTTTAACTCGCGAATCGATTTTTATACTAGGAATTTTTTGCCACATGCGGGAAAACAACGTGGTAAACGTTCTCAGTTTTTTTTTTAATTGTACTGAACGTAAAAAATCAGCTTTATTTATCATATTTATCATATCGGTTTACCGTAGGTGACAAAAACCCCTAGTATTCAGCTCCTTTAAGTGGAAGGAGAAAAACTTCTCAAGAAAAAAAATTGTTTTTAGTATTAGTTTAAAAGATTTTTGGAAACTTAAAAAATAACTTCTTAAATATATTTCCCCAATTTTTTTGCTATAAATTAACGACAATATGCGAACATGATTTAAGCAAGTAGAAGATAAGAGGAGGTTAACAATTAAATACGATTTATCATTAATTTGGTGTTGATAAAACTTATTGTACTTTATTTCTACAACCACCCCTATTAAACTAAAAGCAAAATGCGAATTGATGTCTGGGAGCCAAACAGTCCAGTCCGAGCGGACCCAGACGTCTACGATTTATTTTGGCTTCATAAATTATTTAAAAGGGTCTCTTCTGCTCTAGTAACTGCCCCAGTCGAGTGGAATGATGAAGTTTTACAACAGGTGGCGGGGGACGACGGTCAAGGGCGGATCCACCCTTCCCGGGTGACAACGATGGCATACAAACCCACAGCCTTCGATTTCGTTATTAAAAAACAAAATGGGACTGGTTTAGGTAGACCGGTCGAGGCCAGTATTCAGATTAGGTCTTGTACTCACATTTCTTCCTGTACTTTCCGCTCCTGTCTTTACTCTTCTTTTTCTTTTCACTCTTGATAAGCTGACCACGTCTAGAATTTAAATACCTCTGAGGCTAGTTCTCCGCGCTAGCTTCCGTACAGTCGGGTACACGAGAAGGCGACCGTGCTGAGACTGATGTTTATAATAAAACAAACCCCAAATAAAAATAATTTATAAATTATGTAATGCAACACAATTACCATGCACGATAGTTGGGCAGAAAATACTTTGTTATAACCTAAGAATATTTTGTAGCAAATAATAGTAGGCAACAAACTTCAATAGGCAATGTCAACATTTCAAGCCAAATAATTTATTCACAATAAAATGTTAAATTAAAAAAATAAATCATTGGCAGTCGTTTGTAATATGGTACAGATTTTATAAAAAAGATTCTTAAGCCATGATCTATCATGGTTTTAAATTTATAAGTTTATTGAAAGAAAAGCATGAAATAAGTAAAATTTATAATTTTTGTTGTGCGAAAACAATATTGTGTGCATAATAGTGATGACACGTTGGTAATCCTCCAAATGTTATTTTATTTTATCTCACACCTCATATTTAAATGCATTTAAATAAATATCGTGTCCACCTAGTCAATTTTACTATTTTATACCCGCACGCGACTTTGTTGTTGGATAAAATAATTACCCGTTCTACTACAAATCATTCTACCATAGCATTTGCTTCACCACAATTTATCCACATTGAAATGAGAAGACTCATGAGAAATGAGAGATCATGTGGGTGTATAATAAAATTTAAGAACAACTAGGAAATACTTTAAAAGCCTCAAAACTTCCTGGTATGCACTTAAGGATGTCCGTATTATTCTATCACGCATTGCTAAGCTGCTTAACATCCTTAAAACGAAATTATTTCTGTCTGTAAACAAAATTCCATAGAATTTCAGGGGCAGTATGGCACACGTTAATCCTGACGTCATGGAGCAATCACGTGTTTTGTATTAGAAAGTTTACAAATTACGTTCTTTTTCACCGACTCATCCTATACTGTACTGCACGGTTGAGAGTCTGTAGTTCTCAGTGACTACTGTACTGATCTTCGGGATCTATGGGTAAAATTAAAGGGGATAATGCGCAGATTTGCCGAATTAGGCCTACCTCAGAATTCAGGTGTTTTATAAGGGCTGCGCCTTGTAGCCCTTCAAAGGTTGAGTTAATACAATTCTCATGGAAGAGAAAAATTCAGCTATAAAAAGTTGTTAAAATGTAAGCTGTAGGTGTCATTTCTAGCGAAGGTGCAACTGCAACAGTGATCTAGTAATACTAATCCTAAACATACTTATCATTCTGATTGATATTTCATAGGCAATAACATTTTTATTAGCCTACATTAACTAGTTTTCCTATTTGATCGGCAAAAAATGTTTAAGGACAGGTCGGAGATCTGTACACGAGGGATTTTCTTTTTGGAGTCGTAACTCGATAATAGCCGGACGGATTTCAACGTGTAAATTTAATTATATTTCTATGTAGATTTGCCAACACGTCTGAAGACTGAACACGTCTGAAATGGCGACTTTTTAAAGAACACCATTTAAGTACAGTAATGGGCTGAAATTTCACGACAGTGATACTATCCTCGGCAGGAGTTTAAAGCCGGTTCTCTTTGTTTACAACTTCAACTAATCCTATGGACGTGGTTTGAACAGTTGCAGGGCGTTTATAAAGAAAATCACCTTTTTATGTGCAAGCGAAGCTGCAATAGAGTTGTCTAGTTTTTTAATCAGCTTATTTTTTACATCTGTGATTTCTCACCATTTTTATTCCAAAGTTATGGAAATTTTTTTATAACAAATTTTTATTTACGATATCCAATTCTGGCGGTTATTTTCAGTGTAGTTGTGTTTGCAGCGCTGGCGCTGTGCGACTGGTCCTCGCTGCAGAAGACGCGGCGCAGCATCGCCCGCATGTACTGCTCGCCCCGCTTCACCTCGGCCAACTACGACCAGCTGTGCCGCGTGGGCAACGCCGAGACCGTCTTCCTCATGGACGCCATCGCGGGCCTCCTGGGCGCCGGCCAGACCCACGTCCGCGTCAAGCCACTCATCCTGGCCGCCTCCGCCAACATGTTCACCCAGTACATGTGCAGCACGAGGTTCAGCTACGACGACCTGGGCTTTCTCAAGGTCGTCCGCAACTTCGACGAGATCTTCTGGGAGATCAATCAAGGGTAGGTGATTGAGGGATTTAAATCTTTTGGTAGAGTTAAGTATTGGCTGGTTTCAAAAGTAGTCCTATAGCGTGTAAAAGGAAATTTTGCTCAGTATACAACATCTTGTATTCTGGATCCAGTTTTCAGAAATAACTTGGCAAAAAACTGAAGAAAACCCATAGACTGATTGTCTCAGACACAGAAAGTTATATACATGAAAAATGACTATATACTGAGGTTCAAGTTAACCCTCAAGAATTATCTATAGACAAATGTTTCTACCTCCCAACCCATTAGTAGTAGTAATAGGTTTCAAGTTACAAGCCCTATTGGGTGATGCATGACTCACCACATGCTTCACAAGAGTCAACGTGGTTCAAGAGGAGGTAAAAGGTATATGCTTACTAATATCATATGGGTTGAAAAGAATTCATATGATGTGATGGAAAATAAGCCTGTGTCATTAAAATAAAAAAGTTGAACAACTAATATTTGTAGCAAATAGAAATTTTGCTAATAATTCTAGTCTTTATAGAAATTTTGCTTTAATAATTCGAACACTTAGGTACAATAATCATAAAGACAACTTTGCAGACATCTTAATTCTCATAAACTATTTTCCTCCTTATCAGATACGCAGTCGACTTCCTCCCATGGCTTCTCCCCTTCTACACGCGGCACATGAACAAGCTGTCCCACTGGGCAAAGGAGATCCGCCAGTTCATCTTCTCCAGGATAGTCGAGGAGCACCAGAAGACGCTCAACTGCGATCTGCCGCCTCGCGACTTCACCGACGCGCTGCTGATGCACCTGGAGCAGGACCCGGACCTCAACTGGGACCACATCATCTTCGAACTGGAGGACTTCCTCGGCGGCCATTCGGCCATCGGGAACCTGGCCATGTTGGTGTTGGCTGCTGTGCTGCGACACCCGGAGGTAGATATTGACGATTCCTTTAGATTTAACTCTCAGAACTCTGAACCCTAGTTATTAGGAAGATATGTTTTCTGAGCTGGGAATAATCAAATATCAGGGGAGCCCGCGAGTCAAGAGAGTGAAGGCCCCGAGAGGTTGTATTTCCCCCTCTGTGGTGATCAGTGCAATCTGTAAGTCACTCCCGCCAGTTGCGGGATCAGTCAGTGTGGCGATCGGTATGATCGAAATTGGCTTTCGAGTGAGGGGTGACAGAGCGACAAGATGTTTTTTTCTTTTCCAAAGGCTCCAATGGTACCAAAGTAATAGCTGTGTATGAACTGTCTGGACTCATTTAAATTACTAAATACAACTCAAAATGTTCTCTGTTTGCTCTTAAAACTTCTTGCTCCTCTGATTTTTGATATACTTTATGTCTGTTTACACTTAACATACTAATGTATCAAACTAATTTTTTCATTATTATTTAACTAACAATTAATAACCACAAATAAATTTTGATTTTTTCTTAATTATTATTTATTTTATTCCCAATATTTCTCCCTGTTTTGACTGCATATCTAACGAGACGCTTGCTCGGCAGGTGGGCACCAAGATCCAGGCGGAGATCGACGCAGTGACGGGTGGCGCGCGCGACGTGACGCTGTTCGACCGCGCGGAGATGCCGTACACCGAGGCCACCGTGCTGGAGGTGCTGCGGACGGCCAGCTCACCCATCGTGCCCCACGTCGCCACCGAGGACACCACCATCGGCGGTGAGACTCCGCACCTCACATTTTTTTTTGTAGGGGGGATTTGGTAGTCTGGGTTTCCCTGCCCCACAGGGAAATCCTGTGAGGATACTTCAGCCATTATTTTGTTTTTTTGTATGGCTACCAGAAAGGAAAGGAAGCTTCCCTTCCATTATCCCTTAGACTCACAGCCTTTAGTTTATTAATATAAGGGGAAGCAAAAAGGAAAAGGAATATGTAGATGGAATAGGTTCCGCCAAGCTTGTTGTTGGAATAGGTTACCTTTATCCAATGGATGCTGTGGAACAGGGCCTCAAGGGATCAGGTGGTCCTCATATCGGCCCTCATCTTGGTCATCAGTACACCCCCACCCACCCTGCCATTAAACCCATCCTCCCCTGGTGGGGAACTGAAGTTGTTCACTGGAAGACAACTACAACACTGCCTCCAATCGTGACAGCTTCCTTTACTGTACCCAGTATTGGTACCTAATCTAGCAAAAAACCAGTTAGGATCCCACTGGGGGATCCTTGCAGCTTATTAGCTGTGATTGAACCATATCTTCTTTTTCACTATTCTGAGATGGCTCTTGAGGATTAATGTGTGATTTTTCCCCCATTACTTTTAGGCAGAAATGAAACTGAAATTTTAAATATAAATCCTGTAATTTTTGATAAGGTGTATTTTCAATTAGATTAACATATCGTTTTCAGCTGTTGTTTTGAATATTATAGTTTAGTTTATAAGTGTAGTAATCAAATTTTTCTACAAACTCCTCACAAAACTGGTCAGAAATCACAGAAACTGATATGACTTGTAGTTGCAGTTAGTTCGTAAGTGTTGACACTATTTATTGTACCACATGTACATAGAAATAAATAAAGATATTTGACTATTGACTATTGACTATATGTTTGTAGATGAATTTTATGCTTGGTTAAAATTTTCATCTAAAATTTTAAATATTTTCATACGGAATGCATTATTTCATTTTATTATTTTATTTTTTTAAGACTGCTGTGATACAGTAGTATTATTGGGAGCATGAAATGTACTGCGGGCGGCAAAAAATGTACATTCATCAAATAAACTGCTAAACCTCCGGTAAAATGATGAAATGAGATGATTTTTATTTTATTTTTGTATATTTCTACACCAGTGGTATTTTTTAACGTTTTGGGAATGGTCCAAACCTGGGTCTCGTTAATATATAACTTTTCTTGAACTGCCAGACTTTGTGTTTTTCAGGGCCATTTACGTTTGCATTTGTGTTTAATCTAATATATGATCATTTAGTTGATTAACTATCCAAATTAAACAATAAATTCGCCAGCAGCGTACTCACTCACCCACCTTATTTGGTGCTTCCTATTACAGTTGAGATGAACCTATCAGCAACCATAATATTTAGTTTGAGGAGCACCAAAAACATAAAAAAACTTTGTCTCTAAACCTAATTAATTTTTCAGGCTACTCTGTCAGCAAGGGCACCGTAGTCTTCCTGAACAACTACGAACTCAATCTGGGCGAAGCTTACTGGACGGAACCTGAGAAATTCAAGCCGGAGAGGTTCATCTCCAGCGAGGGAAACATCGTCAAGCCTCAACACTTCATCCCCTTCAGCACGGGCAAGAGGACGTGCATCGGCCAGCGACTGGTGCAGAGCTTCTGCTTCACTCTTGTGGCCTCCATCCTCGGAAGGTACGACATCAGCGCAGACCTGGACTCCGTGAGAACCGTCCCCGCCTGCGTCGCGCTGCCCCCCGACACCTTCAGCGTCAGGTTCACGCCCAGGCGAGTCCGCGAGTCGAGAGAGTGAAGGCCCCGAGAGGTTTTAGTTCCCCTCTGTGGCGATCAGTGCAACCTGTGAGTCACTCCCGCCAGTCGCGCGATCAGTCAGTGTGGCGATCAGTATGTTGGTTAATTATGTTTTCAAGATCAACTTGCAGGAAGCCTTATTTTTTTTTCAACAGACAATTTGGTAAATTATGTTTTCAAGATCAACTTGCAGGAAGCCTTATTTGTTTTTTCAACAGACAATTTGGTAAATATTCTTCATCAAGATATTAATCAAGAACAGTGTAATTGTAAACTGACAAAATATGAAAATTGATGTAAAGTTATATAAAATGTACAACATTCAGTATACAAGTAGGAATGTTAATTCACATATTTGTGCACATAAAAATGTTGTTTGGGTACTGTCCTGGTCAAATAAATGGTAATTTTTTTGCTTTCAACGTCTGTTAAAATACCGAACATGTATTACACAGATATTTCAGATATCAAAATTTCTCAGGTGCACTGATATTTTGGGGAACCTATAACACTCAATAAATCAATTCGTTGTAAACTAATAGTGCATTAACTTAACAAATTTTTATTTTTTTTATTTTATTTCTATTACATATTTATCTAAGTGTTCATCTTATATACTGCTGTGTTTGGCTGATCGTCATTTATGTGGGGAATGGTTCATTCTCTTCATATCACTCTTTGCTGGAACTTTGATGCAACATATGGACTCTGACTTCGCTCAAACTGTTGTTCTGTGATTGTCAATTAAATGTAGTTTACTCTATATACTATTTATTTAAATTATGAGAATATGTGATTGCTTTTGAGTGTAGGTTAATTTATTTTCTGAGTCTAACACCATTACAGTATTTCTCTAATCCTATCTCACTCCTTGTTCTTCTTGTAAATATTGTAAATATTCTTTCTGTGAATGTGGTCTTATTTTGCAATATTGTAATCGGTGCCACCATTACTTCAGTATACCATCTTGCAGTTGGTTTATAAGCAACACTAAAAATAATTTACCCTTTTCTGAAACTTGCCCAATATTTTATTCTTGTATTCTCAATACATTTCATACTACTGACCAGATAATATTATTTGTTTTATTGTGTGCCTAGCCACTGATTAATGTATTTGGTTACTTTTACTGGTTAGCCTAAGTCTCTAAATTCAGTTAAGCATTAGCTTAGAAGACATAGTTGTTTAGTTTTAACCACCGAGATAAAAGTCTGTGTAAAAAGTAAAATATTTATTAAGAGCTTTTTATTATAAATATATTTATAGTTTTTGTAATAACCAAGACTGTTATTTTCCCCCTATTTCCCTAATAGAATTCAGTAAAAACGTGTGAAGTAGTAAATTATTCAGACAAGTTAGAAGACCATCATCATTGAAAAGAAAGGATCATTATATCATCATTATTGAAAGGAGGGTAAGGGGGATAAACCACCTAAAAAAAGAATGTATATATATATATATATATGTACAAACACGACACACGTTTCAGTATTTATATTTTCATGTGCAGCAGTGTTACCTGAACACATCACTGATTACATTGTTATTATGCCACTACAGGATTGCCAACACCTCCAATGGGTTTACACATCAGGGTAGCGGATTTGTACCCCCCACAAAAAAACGCTAAGTCATTTTGACGTCACAGGAGGCGGGGCCAAAATCTGTCAAAGAAATAGCCTGCGACTGGAAATGTAACCCCCAATACATTATTAAATCATCAACATCTAATTGGTTTAAAATTAAATAATTTTACTTAAGTCTGACCCCGGAATTGTGCCCCCCGGATTTGTACCCCATGTGGTCAAATTCTTAAGTCCAACCCCGGAATTGTACCCCCCAGATTTGTACCCCCTGTGGCCATATCCAACGGAATACGAGTCCATAAAAGTGAAACATAAATAATCAAACTAACAAATGTTTTATGAATTTAGATATTCAAAAAAATCTTTTATCCAATACTTTTATCAAGTATTATTGACAGATTTTCTAGCTTACATAATGATGAATAAGACTACACAATATAATAATAATAAGACATATTCGTAGAACAACATTATAGCCTAATATTGTTCTATGAATATGTCTTATTATTATTATACCACCTACCTTATTATTATTATTATTATTATTACCTAATATTATTAGGTAATAATTTAATGAACAGCCGTTGATTTACGAGAACTGATTAAAAAAGTCAACAACAACAATGAATATTGACCTGGTATATTTCCATGGTCGGTCAACATGGACTTGAGCACAGGGGGTACAAATCCGGGCGGGGGCCTCAAATCCGGGGTAGGACCTAAGGATATGGCCGCAGGGGGTACAAATCTGGGGTAGGACTAGAGAATTTGGCGACGGGGGGTACAAATCCGGGGTAGTTCTTAAGGATTTGACCAAGGGGGTACAAATCAGGGGGGGGGGGGTACAATTCTGGGGTCCGACTTAAGAAGCCAGGTTTAATTGATTTATATCAATTATGCAACTGTTCAGCCAACCGTGAAATGTCATTTGATTAAAATACATAATAATTTATCCGTCCTAAAAATTCCCGGCCAGAATTGTACCCCCCATCCGTGATGTCAAAATGACTTAGTGTTTTTTCTGGGGGCTACAAATCCAGGGGGTAAGATTCCGGCGACCTTAAACATCAAGTGATTCATTGATTTATTGGAGAGGTACAGTCATGCAAGCTTTGGAGTGATGCCAATAATTTTTGTAAAACCAAATATAAGTGGAGTCACCACTCCAATAATCAATGAAGGGACCCAACACTTGATGTGCTAACCCAATAGAGGTATTGGTAAATCTGTAGTGGTATAACAACACTGTAATGATAGCGTGTGCAAGAGATACCACTGCTACACATGCTAGTGTAAACTATGCTTAACTCCGTTAAAGCCTGTGGAACAGTAGCCTGTGACACATAAATACTGGACTCATCTCCGGCTTAAAGCAAGCTCAATTATTTTATTTATTTTTACTTTATAATCTTTGGACCTGCTTCAATAAACTCTATTGGCATAAATATTGGATAAAAAAATAGCTTCAAATGAGGCGTCACACCAAAATGTTTTCTCTGGTTGGCCAGGAAAACATTTTATATCAGCTGGAGATTATGTTTCCAATCCCTCAATGACTTAAAGATTTGGTTACAATTTTGAGACTGTATTATTATATAAATCTTGACGTAAGTGCCAGCTGCTTTTGACAAGGTGAGATATCCTGGTCTGTTATAAAATCTGAAAGTTCTTTTTCCATCTACATTATTGATTGGATAGCTGGGTGGATAAAGCGCTCACCTCATAACTTGAGGGTCTGAGGGTCACAGGTTCGATTCATAACCAGGATTAATTTGCCATTTATCATTAGGCTATGAATTAATGATGTTTTCAAACAAAATGTTGACGTTAGATAGTAATAAGATCCAGGTTTAGACCTTTCTTGATCAAAATGTAAAAATATGTCACTGGCTTAGACCCCCCCTCATATTAAAAAAATAATCTATGTATGTATAAATATGCTTGCATTGAAACAGCTAGTATTGAAACCTACACGTGGGTTTTGGGGAAGAACCTAAAGAAAAACGGTCTTGGGGAGATTCGCCCGGAACGAAGAGGTGGTTTAGTAGGTAGGGCTTTGGCGAGTTCCACACTCCATCCAAAGATTCCTCCTACCTCCCAAAAAATCATTAAAACAACAGTTAAAGTTTCAGAGCCATATACCCATCAATATACTTTCTGAGAAACTGAGCATGTGCAAGGTAAACAAGCAGATATCTAAATTAAAGAGTAATTTATAATTTTAGCGAATTTCCCCCTATAGGGAAGTAGCTATTACCGTAGGCGGCATGGTAAGACTTAAGCACGGGACCACCGTAACTTTTCATTTTGATGTCCCCAGACCCCAAAAACACCGTTAGTTCATTTTCATATATATATATATATATAAGGATATATATATATATATATATATATATATATATATATATATATATATACCTGTCCGTAGGCGCGATAACTTTTGTTAAAAAGGTCCGATCACGATGAAATTTGGTACATACGTCGAGAGTGACATTTATTACTTCGAGTTCGAAAACCAGCGCGATAAGTTAACTCTAAGGAGGGTTTTTTGACTAAATAAAATCTATTTTTAGGATTTAATATCTTTATATTAATTTTTTGTAAATTTAAGTGCCAAAATTGAATTCAGCTTAAAAAAATAAACAATATAGCATTTTGAATGATTACTCTACATCAATCGGTGACTGAGATATTGGATCTGCTAAATGCAGTACATTGTCCCCTGAAGGGACAAGAACTATCCAAACTCTGGTATAAATACCTACATTTTTCATTGAATTCCCCAAAAATGGGATTAAAAAAATTATATTACAAACCATATGATTGAATTTAATTTGTTCATGTGATGATTGGTTTGTTTTTATTCCTTGGATCTGAGTAGATTGATAACATGTTTCCTAACTTTTATGTACTATAACAAGTATACATTTATTAAAAATTATTAGAATATGAATAATTGTTGAGAAATAAGGACATGAATGATGAAATTTACTTATTTAAATTAATATTTAAACAAAATTAAATATTCAAAACAACAACTTCCCTAACTAATGTAGAATATGCCCACATATAAAAAATAAATCCTTTAAAAATTAACTGAGTATGCAAGTTTGCTGCAACAAGCTTTTTTAAAGTTTAAGATGAATCATATGTTTGTATTTAATTTGTTTATATGATTATTTTATTTGTTTTGATTTTGACTGATTTTAGATATTGATTTTATGTTTGCTTACATTTTTATACTATAACAAGAATACACTTATAAAAAAATACTAGACTAATAATTATAAGAATAACAAAAAGCGTATTATTGGAGTGGATACTGAAGTGATTCCCATGATTATTTACTTTATGTCGTAAGCTCTTCAATTTATTATATAATATACTTTTTGCAATAATTACATGAGGTGTCTGAAAAATTTTCTCTTACATAAATTAAATAAGCTCCCATATAAAAAATAATTCTTTAGAAATTCGCTGAGTACGCAGGTTTGCTGCGACGGGGGTATTCTTCATAAATTACTAGTTGATGGTGTCCTGCTTTGCTGGGAAAAAGTAAACAAACAAAAAGTAAATAAAAACAAATAAATCAACTGTTGGGCTATTAGCCTTAGGAAATCAACCTTAGGGAAAATTTGTCAAAAAAATAATTAAGTAATGGAAATCATTTTTCCAAGGAGTTTTGGAAGTATGGGGGTTAATTGGTATTGGACTTATGGTTTTCTCAAAAGTTACGGGTAGTTTGGGCTTTATATACAGATTCCTTTAAAAAAAGTACCGCAAGGTGGATTAGTTATGAGGGATAGCTTTGTGGGCACGTGTTCCTTAGTGGGGATTAAGGTTTGCACTATTGAGTACTGCATTCATATGGACTAGTCCTCATAATTAGACTAGTTCTTAAATTGTAAATCTGACAAAATTGTGGTTCGGATCCCACATTAAAATGTATATACCATAAGTTGTCATTGGCTGTTGGGCTGTTAATTAACAGTCTTGTCTAAGGAACATGTTGGCCTTAGTTAGTAACAAAACTATAAGATCGCGCCACAATCATCCTTCACTCATAATATTCGCCTTAAAAACCTCTTGGTTGTCGGTGTCTAACATAATAATACAGTAATAAAAAATAAAACTTAGTGAATTATTTTTTTTTTAGTTTTTAAGCTATGCTTCTTTTATTAACTTCAAGTCAAGCAGGTTCCCACTATGAGGCCTCCCCCTACAGTAATGTGAAAAACGGTCTTGGGGAGATTCGCCCGGAACGAGGAGGTGGCTTAGTAGGTAGGGCTTTGGCGAGTTCCACAATCCATCCAAAGATCCCTCCTACCTCCCAAAAAATCCCAAAATCCCAAAATGTACTCTTCAGGATTCATCAACACTCGTTTACCCATTTTTTATTTTTCACGCTCCTTCTGAATGTTCAATTTATAATAATGGTGTTACTGAGCAAATCCCAGATTGACATAAAATATTGACAATAATATTAACCGTGTAAGATGCGGCATTTAAGTTACAAAAATGTTTCGTTCGACTGATGTTTTAGTTTTCCGTCTTGAGTGCTAGCAAATATAATCAACACATACCCTACGGCAATTTCGCAGGTTAGTTTATAATGTCCTTTTGTTATAATGAACAAACTTTTGCTGTAAATTTAATGATTTTGGGTTTGATAGTTAAGTAACGCTGCCTAGAACCATCCTCCTCCCAATATTGGTGCACAACGCTGTAAAAGGTTCCTCCCCCCTAGGGACGTTACATAATTTAGAAACGGCCCCGATAAAGGATATAATTTCTTCAGATTTATAGATTTCTGGTCTCTCTAATAACTTTGTTTATAAAAAAACCAAGACCACCCGCTCCCCACCTGCGAGCTATATTCGCCAGCAACGCCCTACTGGGCCTACGTTGTGATAGAGTACCGGGGCACCGCCGTCACCCTACCACCCTGTCAGCACCTGCCGGATGGGCCCTTTCTACGATGAGAGAAGGGAACCGAGCTTTTCAGACTGTTTAGAAAAATCTTTGAAATCCCCCACTTAGGCGTTTGTGTTTTATTTACTTATACGTCTTTTACATCTATAAAGCCACTTCTTAAACCATTAGTGCACTTGATTAATTAATTCATCATTAATAACAGGGGGTTTCCCCTCAGAACTAAATGCTTCCATTTTTCACAATACAAATGTGAATTATGTTAGTTATAAGATCTGTTGTATGCTTTATTAGGGTAAATCACCAGTTATTGGCACTTTAAGCGTTCTGAATCTTTTAAACACACTGTGTACGACTTACCTTTATTGTTTTTTACCAACAAAAATGTTTTTTGCAAGGAGGAGTAGATGTGTTAAAGGGTACATGCGTTAGAAATAACATAGTTGTTCAATTTATTAATTAAAATTATTTTAAATAAAAAACATGAAAAACTACAGTTATTGGCACTCAATCACTAGTTATTGGCATGGTCAGATACCGTTTGACACCGTTTTGATAATTATTTTGTGAGCCATTATGGAGTGTGCTATGACAAGTAGGAGTAATATTATTTGTTTTTGAAAGGTACTGTTTGGTGTGTAATCAATTTATAAAATTTTAAATGTAAATTAATAAGAAATATGAAACGTTATTGTTGAGGTGAATAGACTAGTTACAATAAAAAATGTTGTACTAAATTAAATACCTATCCTGTAGCTGTGATATATAGATGTAAAATAATAAAAATTGTAAAATCTTGTAAAATTAAATGTAGAGTATGCTTAATAGCTTACTACAATCGACTCTCACTAACTCGAAATTCCACAGGACTGTGATTTTTCTTTGTGTTACGTATGGTTCGTCGTAGGCATTGTTCGAGTTATAGAGGTAAACCAAATGAAAATTCGTGATACAGAGGTAAAGAAACATGTATAGTTTATTCCCTACATCTTCGACAAATCTAAGCTTTAACTTATGTAAATATTATATGTCATTGAAAAATACACTATTTATAACATAATAACCTGTATAACACAAAAACAGAAAAGATCATATTAATTCTGATTAAAAAGTCCATAATCTTCCTCTGCTTGAACATGTAAAAACAATTATAGTATCGATCATAATTTTTATTAAAACAATAATATAAAGAACCTTTACTGTATCCTTTACAGCTACAAAAATAAACGTTTAACTTTTATTAATGCCACTGATTAAAAAGTTTCGATTATAATTTTTATTAAAACACGCCATTGACCCCGGATATGATTCACCGACAGGTTGCGTCCTGAACGCCGGGATTTCGTATTACAGAGGTCCGTTGTGAAAACTTCGTGGTATGGAGGTAAACTCCGAGTTATGGAGATAAAGCGTGAATCGAGTACTTATCTAATGAACTTCGTGTTATAGAGGTAATTTTTGTGTCCCTTCGAGTTGTAGAGGTAAAATATATCCGGAAAATTAGTTTGTGTTATTTACAGTAATTTCTTCGTGTTAGACAGGTTTTTCCAAGGGGATTAAAAATAATTCGTGATATCGAGGATTTCGTGATATCAAGGTTCGTGTTAGCGAGAATTGACTGTAATTAGTCTGTATGACCTTGTTCGTCTATTTTTAAAGCTTTAACTGCCTAAATTATTTTAAGTTTTTAACAATATAATTTTTAAAATCAACACACTGTTTACAAACTTAGATTGCAGTTGATACATCAAAATTGATGTCATCCAAACACTTCTTGTGAAAAGTTTTATCGCACAAATCACAGTCCATTTTGGTTTATTCAAGTTCTTGGCATTTGAAGTTTCCAGCAACTGGAAACTTCAAATTCCGATTGGACCACTGGAAGAGGGGGTAAAGAGGGATAAACCCCCCCAAAAATGGGGTTTTTTGGGGTTTTTATATAGAAAAATAAAAATAATCCAATTTTGTTTAGAACCATTGAATTCAGCTAAGAAAAAACAAATAATTTGATGTTTTCAACCATTGCTCTATGCCCATTGGTTACCGAGATACTGAAAGTGGTAAACAGAGTCAATTGTCCCAATGTTAATCTTATGGAGAATAAGTAAAATTCTATATATCGCTTATTTCTCAACACATCTTAATAAAACTTGGTTTGTGGCTTCATCTAGATGAGATTTAATGTATTTTAGTCTACAATCACGGCCATTTCCATTTTTGTGGTGGCAAACCTGCATACTCATTCTCCATGTTATCCTTATGGGCAATAAAAAAATCGATATCTTCATTATTTCTGAACATATCTTGATAAAACATGGTATATGGCTTCTTCTAGATAAGGTCTACTAAATATTGAAATTAAACCATCTAGTTTTAATATGCCTGTAGCAGCAAACCTGCGTACTTATTCCCCATGTTATTCTTATGGAGATTACGAAAACATGTCATTATTTCTCTACATTGGATGGAAGTATTTTTTTGACATTCAAAATTCGCTGAGTATGCAGGTCTGCTGCAACGGGGGGTATTATCTTTTAGCTTATTTTCTCCTCTTTTTCTTCACACTTGTCTCTCAATTTTTTTTTTACAACACCACATATGTTGTTTACTCCGTATTTTTACCGATGATTTCTTTACCTTTAATTAGCATGTAACGGTACTCGTGGCTTCGCTCACCTTATTAAGACTTGATTTTGTGTAATGCAATAGTATTTAATGTAAATGTAGTAGATTGGCATGCCAATACCACCTATAATTGGCACTGCCAATAATTACTTTAAAAAAATATTTTGTATTGGCATGCCAATAGCTCGAGTTATTGGCACCTTTGGGATGCCAATAACTCCAGTTATTGGCACTGCCAGTAAGGTGCCAATAACTGGATTTGTATATGAAAAGGAACCAGACATTGGCACCCCCCTTAAATACGAGAATTTAAGGTTAGGAGTAAAAAAAGTGAGGCTGTGTATAGAATGAACCCTTACAAACCATGACATAGCCTATGATTGCATGAATTTAAAAAATATACATAAGTAGAGATCAAAATAAAAAGTTATCTACTTATAATTTTACTAAGTATCACAGTCCGTTTTGGAGTATTTTTGTAGTGTTTTTTTTAAATCTGTCACCATCTGCATCTGACTACCAGAGAATTTTTAAACAATTGAGTACGTGTTTTTGCAAGGCCATCTATTAAGGAACATGAACCACTGCCTCTAGAATTTTTTATGCATTTAATTTTACTATAAAAAATAAATAAAAATGGGGTGCCAATAACTAGTGAGTGCCAATAACACCCGCCTTTACCCTATTATTGTAAACAACAATTACTGTTATACTTAACTTTATATTGTAAACAATTGCTGACACCATTTCTGTACATTGTGTACGTACTATTATTATTACTCTATGGTACTATGCAAATAAAGAGAATTTGAATTGAATTGAACCTTTATTTTATTCGAGTGTATTTTGGCGTATTTTGGTGTTTCCGCACTAGATAAAACTTCGTTTATATCTGGGGCTTTGAAGAAGATGATATTACTTGTGAGAAAGGTTTTCTCAAACTAAAATTTCCAGAATTAGTTATCTTAGTTATATTTTCAAAATGTTAGTCCCATTTTAATTATCATCCATTTCTGATACAAAAAAGAACCTGAATTAGTGCCAAAATGTAGCATAGAAGGAATGTCACTCACAATATTAGGACTTTTTTACAAGCATAACAATCAATGTATACAAGTATACATTGATAACAATATATATTTTAAATCCTCATGTTTGCAAGTAAGCAAATATACTTTTGGGTTGGTCATACTGTCTTTCGAGAGTGAGAGAAATGTCGAACTGTCAAAACTAAGGTGATGATTATTATGATCAAGGCGTTGATTTGTGTCTTTTCATAAAAAAATGGATTTAGTGAATAATTTTTCAATAATATTAGTGTAGTGGGCCTGTGATTTTCAATCGTACAATCTGTGATGCTATTAATAAGGTATCTATGCAAATAACTATCATATCATTATTCTTAAACTTAGTCCATTTGGCATTGGCACCTAACCTGAGAATACCACATACCTCTCAAGTGAGAACTCACAGTAGGGGTCAATTTGTTTAATTAACCATTTCTCTTTACTAATTTGCCCCAATTGGACTTTTCAGACCATGCTTCATTCTCCATTTCAGGGGTCAAGTTTATACTAGAGTATGAAGTTACTACTCTCTTGTCAAGATTTTTGCAGTGTTTAGGTTGTATATGTGAAGAGGGCAATGAGGGCCTTTTATCATAGAATGTGAGTAGGAGGAATTAATTTAGTCCCACTTGAAATCCATACCCTTTCACCCATTTCCATCAAAGTAAATCTGTATCTTAACATTAGTGGAATTTATGAACTGTTTTTTAGATTGGTTGTAATATTATATCACCATAAATATCTTTATGCAAAGTATTTATTAATTCTTTTATAGTCTGCTGTTTTTAGCAGCCACCTTTGGCCTTGAAATATGCAAGCCTACAATATGTCAGTGGCTAAGCTTACTCAAACCTCTATAATTTAAAACATACAAAAATATGTTTTTTATTGGTCTCTTAACTTTTATATACAAGATCTACCACAATGCTACCACCTTCTTGAATTTTTCTTTGTTTTTTATATTGATCGTTTACCACCTCTACAGAAAGTGACCATAGTACATAGTAAATGACCATAGTACACCAGACATGTTACGTAGTAACTAGTAACATGTCTGATGAAAATAAACGGTTGCCTATAGATTCTGATTCTATTATAAACTAGGCCTAGTTAATATTTTTTTGCCCCTCTCAACAGTACCTTACCCGATTGATTTAAGTTACTTAGGCTAGGTTAAGTGATTCTTGCTGATTATCCTCAGACTTCACTATCTTCAGTGAAATCACCCCTTTCCTTTTTTTGCCTTTACTTTTCATTGTGTAATTTTACCCCCATTAGCACCCTCATTAGGTAAATAATATCATAACAGGGTAGATAATAAATTTTGTTGAATATCTCGTGTTTGACAGATATTGGATTTTACCATTAACTTATTTCTTGAATGTTTTATCACTCCATTAAATTCTCTTTGATATCACAGTAGGCCTAGCCATTTTCAATACAAAATTAAGTTATGGATGATATGATATTAGTTGGAAGTTATGTTGGACCAATGTTTGTAAGATATTAACTATTTGTAAGATATTAACATGGTAGGGGAGGGGCTAACTAAAAAGTAGCCATAATAATGTTTGCTAAAGTTATTTTTATATAGTTTTAATCATGTTTATATTATATGGATAGGCCTAGTTTTAGTTTTTTCTGAAGTGGAGAAGGCCTACCATAATTTTCATTTTGGTTGGATCAGATCGATAAGGATGGAGTTGGATATCTAAGTTTTGCCTTTTGTTTTGTGCCTAAGTTGTGGAAGGTCCAGTTTCTATTGTAGTTTTGGTGTCATTGTGCTGAGAAAGATAGAAAGAATATGTAGGTATTCACTTAAACCTTGCACAAATAAGAGCCTAGTACCTGGTGGACCGAGCCTTGCTCAGTATTATTCTATACCAGTTGTTCATCCAATTACTATAAAACAATGTAATAATATTTATAAATAAGGTGCACTCTTTTATTACTCCATGCAGTCTTTATCCCACACGCTGTATTGTCTATAAGTTCGCAAACAGATGTTATTATTACTTCATTCGTTTTTACACTTTCCTTGTTTATTTTTTTGCTATCATGGTAACTCATAACGCCAATGTTAAAATTGTACTACTTTCTTCAGTTTATTACGTTATTAATTAGATTTTCCCTGGCCGAGTAATCTGCATAGAATACATTTTTGAGTCATAATTAATTATTTCTAGACTTAAGGAAATCCTTGGGGCTGTTTTTGAGATAATTGAGTAAGTAAGCACCCACGCAAGATGACATTGCTCAAATAAGAGTAGTCCTATAGGATAACACCTGGAAAGTTACTGTATTGAAACTTTGTGTACTAACTTAGAATCTTGATTTCAGGTAGCAGAATTTAACCTAAAATAATCAGGATGACCTTTCCCAGCAATGTATTATTTCGGGAAATTCACAAAAATGCCTGGTTGCGGAAATTGCCGCCTACAGAGAAAAAAGGAGGTGCACATTCAAAGGTATGCACTAGACACGGTACATTTATTTGTAGAAGTGTAAACAGATGAGTAGAATTGCTCAACTTTCTGAAGATTGGTTAGGGTTGACCAACACAGTGTGGCAATCAGAGGCAAGCAGGTTGTAACCTTTTTCTGAGAATTCAGAAGTGTCATGGAAACACTGTCTTTGCTTCACTATCTACTGGAGCCTGATGACAACTCATTGTTTCCCTTACTGTTCACATTACATTTTTTTAAAGACTCATTCATAACATTTTTTGATGGTGCAAAGATAATAAACCTTTTACTGTATAGATTTATTTAATCTAGTGGTTCAAAAATGTAATGCAACTTAATTTTATGTCAATTATTACAGAAAGGAGATCGAGTGTGGACAGTTTTTTGTGTTCACGATGACACAGAACCTTATTTGGAATTGTATCCAGACACGAAGATTGCTGCCACTCACAAACCGGAGTGGAGCGTGTCACTGGCGCCCACCATCCACATCTCCCCAACCATTTGCGCAATGGAGGATGAGTTTGAATTTGTTATAACGCTTCAAGAAGACGTTGTCCGTCTAACTGCACCATCATGGTAAATCTCGGTTTAATCTATAGGACTCTTAAAACTAACCTAACACGTTGGCTGCGGGAAAAATCAATACAACGATCATTGAAAAAGTGTATATATTTTTTGCTAAATCTAACTTAATAATGTCACCAAAACAGCTAAAACAGAAAAATAAAAACACTAGACACACTATTTCTGGTGATGCAGTAATGTCAGATCGATGACTCATGTTCAAGTCAGCAGCTCTTGGAAGTAACCATTGACCACTCTGATATTGTACACTAGGTTTAACAGGATGATAGGTTTGCTCGAAATGAAAGACAAATTATGATGATGAACTTTTTATTTTGAAAAGCAATTACTTTCACTGTAAAAAAGTAAACAAAATACATAAGTATTAGAACTCTTGTAACTGTTGTCCATTGAACTGGTACTGCCAGAAAACTGTTCTTCAGTGTTTTCAATTTTGTCCACATCCATAATTAATAATACTGAATGGTTACCATACATAACTTCAGAACATAACAGCACCAGAATTTAACAGATTACTTCTTGAGCAGTCTCCTTCAGTTTCTCTGGCTGACGGAGGTCTCAATCTAAATTACAGCTTTGATTCTTTCCTTAAAAGTTTCATTCTTGCTTTTGAAGAAGCATTTCCCCTCATGCCAAACAAGTCAAAGCCAAAATCACAGGAAGCCTCCTGGATGACCCCCGGAATTAAGGAAATGAGTCGTCAAAAAAGGGAACTGTTTGAGAACAGCCGTACTTCGGACTGTCCTCGTCTTGCAATGGATTATAAAAATATATGTAAGGCCTTGAAAAAGGAGGTATCCCCTGCAAGACGCATGGCGAATGCTGAGCATATCTCTGGTGCTGATAACAAGCCAAGGGCAATGTGGGAGGTCCTTCGCAGGGAAACAGGGAAATTGCCTCAAAATCATAATGTAAATGTCACACTGAATGTAGATGGAAATAAAATCAGTGATCCAGAAAAAGTGGCGTCAACCTTCAACAACTTTTTCATAAATGTTGCTGGAAATCTTAGTCCGAATGAAAATTTTGTTTCTGACTTTCTTAACAGAAATTCAAAATCTAATGACAGCTCAATGTTTCTCCATCCTACAGATCCAAATGAAGTGTATAATGCGATTATGATCTTGAGCAACTCCCGATTAGTTGGCTGGGATGGTGTCCCAGCCTCAGTTTGAAGTCATCAGCTCACATCATTGCGAAACCCCTTGCCAATATCATGAATCAATCTTTTGAATTAGGAGAGTTTCCAGAGAAACTTAAATACACGCATATCAAGCTCCTATTCAAAAAGAAAGACAAAATTGATTTTACAAATTATCGACCGATTGCCCTATTACCGATTTGGTCAAAAATCTTTGAGAAAATTTTTCTTTCAAGACTTCTTGATTTTCTTGATAACTTTAAGATCCTCACAAACTGTCGATTCGGATTTCGTAAAAAATCTTCCACAACTCATGCCATTTTCACATTCATTGAATCCATCTTAGAGTCACTAGATAATAGGGGTCACGTAGTCTCCGTACAGTGTGATCTCTCAAAAGCTTTCGATTGTGTCAGTCACACTGTTTTGCTACATAAATTGGAGTTCTTTGGAATCCGAGGCAAACCTAAAGATTGGCTTACGTCTTATTTACATTCCAGAAAACAAAGTAGTATAACAAGGTAGTATATTCAGATGCTCATGGAATTAGTCACCATTCGACATGGGAAGTAAATGATAAGGGGGTTCCTCAAGGCTCCGTTCTTGGACCCATTCTTTTCCTGCTCTATGTGAACGATCTCCCGCTTGCATTCACAGAATCGGTCATACTTATTGCTGATGATACTACCATTACAGTGTCACATGCGGATAGAGCTCAGCTGGAAGGGATGGTCGATGTGTCTTTGCAACAGGCGGGACAGTGGTTAATGTCCAATGGTCTAATGATGAACAAATCCAAAAGTCAGCTTATGCATTTTGCTACCAGGCCAAGTATCCATCTAGACCTCAACATTTCGGACATGGACACTGTCTCTTCTGCGAGGTTTCTTGGTGTCGTGGTGGACAGAAACATCAACTGGAAGGATCATGTTTCATTTCTTGTTAGTAAGCTCTAATCGGTGTGTTTCATGATCAAAGTATGGCGCCAATTGTTGATCATGAGACACTAATGACTGTCTACTATGCCCAAGTTTATTCGCACCTGAGGTATGGTGTGGTCTTCTGGGGAGACTCGGTGGATTCGGGCAGAGTTTTTAAAATCCAAAAGAAGATCATTAGAGTCATGTTTCAGCTGCAGTACCGGCAATCTTGTAGACCACACTTCATCAGTTCTAAAATTCTTCCCCTTCCCTCTCTGTACATCTTTGAATTAATGTATTTCATTTTAATGAAACACATTAATTGATTGATTAATTAATTTATCCAATCCAGATCTTTTTTCAAAAAACCAAATTACACATACACACCAGCTGAGGCATGACATCCTTCACTACCCGATCCACTGCCCTATGAAAAGGGACCCTCTATGAAAAGGGAACCTATTACTCTGCATTGAAGTTGTTCAATGGGCTCCCTGAACCAATCAAACAAGAGCACGATTCAAAGAGGTTTAGGCACTCCCTGAGGAACCATCTCACGAGTCAGGCGTACTACTCTGTGAAAGAGTACATTTCAAATAACTCTTGACATAAAACTTTGTGTATGTAGAGAGTTCGAGTTGTCTACATTTTTTGTAAATTGTTATTGATTTTAATTACTTATAATTAGGACATTATAATTTTGACAAGTCATATGTTTACTTAGCCTATAGCTTAAAAATGTAAACCAATGTGACACTTGTAAATAAATAAATAAATAAATAATATATTATCTGTAAAACACCAATAAATAAAACACACCAAAATTATAAAAAAGCACTGCATGGGAAACTAACCGAATAAAGTAACACGTGGTATCGGTGGGACAAGCGGACAGCCAAGAGCTGAGCTTACACTGAAGCATTACAGAGGCAGTTGCACCGTGACTCGTGTGCGAGTCAGCCCTTCCAAAAGCTAGGGTTGCATGATTCGCACCTGAGCCAACCGCAGAACAAAGCCTTAGGATTGACACGTCAAAAAGTTTATTTTTAGGCCTACTAATAAAAAAGTTTTTAATTTTTAGATGTATTTGATGGAAAATGTCTGCGAAAATCAAATTAAAACATAGATTCACCACCACCAACAATGCCAACAATGAATTTTTCATAAAAGTACCCGAACTGGTTTCTACTTATCTAAAGAATAACATCAGACTCAGACTACAATCAATGTAATGTAAATTCATGTCTAATGTTTCTGTTGAGCAGGGAAATAATGATGGACTGGGTGGACAGCGTGAGTGCCAAATTGCGGGAGATGAGGATCTTGTCTCCCAAGGAGAACGTTTACAGCCGCTTGCCAGAGCTGAGACTCCCTCTGCTGCCGACACGGGACCCCAACTCTCCTCTGCCGCTTCCCCCCGCAGGCCCCTCCACTCTGGTCCCTGGGATCGAACCTGCGACTGCCACGCTGGCGGTGGATACTCCTGTCGTTAATGGTGAGTAAAAAAACTACTCTGAGCTAAGTAAAAATAGAATTTTAAACAAAATATCATATTTAGTTTTCCTGTTTAATTGACGTTGTCTGGATGTGAATTTAAAAAATTTAAATGTTACTATTAATGATATATTACCACTAATTATATATTTTTTTCTAATTTAGATAATGTACAAAAACTGATCATTTTTTGTAACCTAAATTATTTACTTATGTCTTCAATCCTAAATATTTTAGGTTCCAATACCAAATCAATCTGTAGTTAGAAGTCATTAATCAATTTTTTATTGGTCCTCCCCACCATCAGGCTCATTTTGTCCCTCATACTAAGACAATGTTTAGGTAAGCCTACTTTCACCAAAACCCTGTAAGGGGAGCAAATGGCAATGTTGATCAGCTACACAGTCACTTTTAAGCCCAATGTCTGTAGTTGGCTCTGATCTACTAATTTCACATTTTATTTAAGTAAATCAATGTTCCTGTTCCTGTTTTCAAAGCTTATTTTTTAATGTTAGTAATTTGTACTTCTTTAATTTATCTTTTAGGAGAATCGAGTCACAGTAGCAGAGAAGAAGAATCCCCCCAAAACAATGCCAGTACATCCTCAAGTTCTGTGTTTGTGACCCAATCACCTGCCCCTTCCAGGTTTGTATTACAGGTTTATATACTTTTCTCCGATTTTTAAAGCTCAGCCAAGTTTTAACTATCAAACTCAGTAAATTATGAAAATAACAATACTTAAGTAGGTCTATTATTGGGATTAGGAAATAGGGGGCGGCAGATAACAATACTTAAGTAGGTCTATTATTGGAATTAGGAAATAGGGGGCGGCAAAAACTGTAAACTCATCAAGTCATCTGCCATATCTCAGCTGAAAGGAGTAGATGACATTTTTTTTCTTAAATTTTTTATTCGTGTTTGTTTTAGCGAATTTCCCCTATAGGGAAGAAGCTGTTACCGTAGGTCTCATGGTAAGACCTAAGCCCGAGACCATCATAACTTTTCTTTTTGAGGTCCCCAGATGCCAAAAACACCATTCTTTCATTTTCATAAATATATATATATATATTATAATTATACATAATTTATTAACAGAGTACCCTTTTTTTAGTTTAAAAAACATTTATTTGACGACTAGTTTCAAATCATAAGATCATAGTCATGTCATAATAACCTCACTTTAAAATTCAATCTTATAATAATCTAAATAAATATTTACAAATCATGTGTTTCGACAAATAGATGCAGGTTTTGGGGAATATTCATATATATTTCTAAATGTATATTTCTAAATATTTATTTTTGTCTTTTCTTTTCCAAATTATAAATCTGATCGAAGATTGGATTTTCTCGATTAATATTTATTGTGTTCAACAAATTATTAGGGTTCTTTTTATGATTAATATACATATATGAAAATCTTCTTTTAAAAATAGTTTTTCTTTTTCTCTTTCATATTCTAAAATAGTGAGGTTTTCTCTAATATTTTTGTAGCTGTGTCTTGTTTCTAATAAATGTTCTGTGTAATTAGACTTCATCGTTGTTTTGTTTCCTGATTTTAGGGCTTGTATGTGTTCTTTGAATCTGGTTTGAAAACTTCTACTTGTTTGACCAATGTAATATTTTTCGCATTCGCTGCAATTATATATATATATATATATATATTAGAGAGATTATCATTTTTACAAACAGAGTACCCTTTCTTGTTCGTAATTAAATATTTAATTATCAACAAGAAAGGGTACTCTGTAAAAATGATAATCTCTCTAATTATTATAGTAGCCCTAACAAGTTAATGTAATTTATTTTATATATATATGTGTCTTTAAGCATGATAACTCACGTAAAAATGGTCCGATCTTAATGAAATTTGGCATGGATGTGTAAAGTAGTAATTATTCGGACGAGTTCGTAACTAAACTACTTTGCAATGTGTGGTTCAGTGACCCTGAGGATCAAAATATCAAAACAGCACTAAGGCAACAAGAGAGCATTGACAATTCACTCTTGAGCGGGTTGGAAAGTTTTTTGGATAATTCCATTGATTTTCTCTCCTACTGGGCTATTACTTTTATTGTGATTAGCATGAGCCTACTTAAAATTTTCAACATAATCATACATAATTATACAAAGGACCAACGAGAAATTTTGGAAAAAATTTTAACTAGGTCATGGTCAATTTTATTTTTATTTTTCACTTAACATTATAAGCCCCTCTTTTTAGTGATTTGTTAGACCCTTTGTGTTTTTCAGTCATTGATTTAAATTTATTTATTTTTGGTCATCCCTTATTGCAGTTGTAACCCTAATATTATCACAGCAGTAGAACACCTCGGCCGATCTTGTGCAGAGCGTTGTCTGCGCCGCAGCCGGAGGAGAACGTCACCGTCATCCAGGTGGCACCACCGGGCGGCAGCGGCAGTGGCGGCGGAGGCGGTGGTGGCAGCGGCAGCGGTGAGTCGTCGACGGCTCCCGTCCAGACTGACACGTTCGACTTCAGCTTCGTCAGCGAAGCGATCAACAGAGAGGAGGAGGAGGAGTTCTTCACTCCGCCGATCACGCCGAGAGTGTCGCGGCGACAGCGACCGGCCCCCTCCCCCGCTCTCAGCAGACCTACGAGGTAAGGGAGAATAAGCTTTGTGGCAGTTTATCCTTAGTTTTTTGAAGATGAGAGCAACTTAAAATACTGTCACAATAATTTGGATGGTTAAAATAAAAATTGCAATAAAGTGGTAAGTTTGAAGCCTTTGCTCAAAAGAATTTCTTCTTAAACTAAGTTGATTTAGGCTATACAAAAATAGTTTGAGACAATTATCTTACTTTGGTCAGAATATTCCAACACAGAACATATTTTGCATTTTAATGTTATTGTATGACTTTTTGCCATTTTAAGATTATAATACCTTGAATCTTGGTCAGCCTTTTGTGGATTCTCCGCTTCTTTATTTTGTTTCATTCATGTTACCAAAAAAGCAGAAGCAATCATCTGGAGATAATAATTTGGTATAGAGACACGTCTGACCATATAATTGTTTGATAAGGCAGACCTTGGTTTTAATTAATCATGACGTTTTTAAGTGAAAGCCTGATGAAAATGAAGTTCCTAATCTGTCCTAATAATCACCGTATATTCTGCAGAACCAACGACCTACCGCTGTTAACCAACCCGCGGCAGTGGCTGGACGGGCAGCACATCCACCGCGGTGCCGGCGCGCGCCACTCGGACAGTCCTGGCCCGGCCGAGCCTGCCGCCGTTGTCGCCGCCCCCGCACCGCCGCCGCCTGCCGAGCCGGAGCCCGCGCTGTACGAACACGTGTTCCTACCCTCTAGTCAACTGTCCCCCACCCTCTCCCCCGTCCCCGTCCACGCCCCCGCCCCCGCGCCCGCGCCTGCGACTGTGTCCAACGTTCCGCCCGTCGCCGCTATCCAGCCTCAGGTACTGACTTCCTCAAGTGATTTATTTACTTACTTTACTCATTAAAAAAAGGGCGGTGGATCATTTATTTATGGCTATGTCTCTTTTAAACTAGGATGATGGTTTAATAAAAAACAGTGATTCGTAAGGGAGCCTGGGGGGGGGGGTTTCAATATCCTTTTACGTTTCAATGTCACAGTAGACAGTTACCTAAATGTAAAGGAAATTAAAAACAATCATTTTCATGGTGGTATTTTAATATACAGAGCTTTTAGTTTTTAGAGGGCACATGTACACCGGCTCACAAGCCATTACAAATTAAATTACAAACACACAATGTAAATTAAAAATTAGGTTGACCGCTCACAAGGTATAACCTGATTGTGACCTAATTTCTCTTTTTTTCGTAAACACATAAAATGTCTCTTCCACTTAAGCTTTAACAATTTATCACAATAATTCATTAAAATCAAAAAGTTATATTTAGTTATGGTCGTATTTTAATTAATTACAATTACTTTTTATGTTAAAACATAAACATTACATAAGCAACAATTGGGTGTAACTAATAATTTGGATTTGGGTATTTTGATGCACTCCAGTGTGCAAAGTAACTGAATTTAGGTATAGGTTATTTTTTGATTTGGGAAGTATCGCTTACGTTGTCCCTTGCTATTGGTAGGTAAATAATTTTAAGTTTAGGCCTATTAATGAACACAAGTCTGATTCGGTTGTTTTCTTTTGTGTCTGCAGAGTGCGCCGACGGGTCGAGGCCGAGGCCCGCACAGACCGCGGCGGAGAAGCACGGAGAACGCTCCGCCCGTTGCAGCCGACCGCATCCGAGCCCTCCAGCCCGCACCCAACCCCTACCGCCAGGTAAGGAGAGATAGCAGCCTAACGATAAGTACACTCATGTTGTCTTTTTTTTGTGTGTGGTTGGCTTCTTTTTAGGTATTTTTTATAGTATAGAACCCTCCCTCCAGCAGCCAGCCAATTAGAGCTTCTTTGAATTTCCTCAAGCATAAATAAAATACACCAAAAGAAGTTACTGAAAAACAAGAAACGCAAAAAAACGCGAGCTAGCCACGGCAACGCGAGCTAGTTCTCTTCCTGCTCTTTCAGTGCAGGTGGATGGGTGTGGAACAGTTAAGCTCTGAGCTAGGAAGGTTTTACTTCATACAGTAGACCCCCTCTTAACTGAACCTAACAGGACCGGACCGAGGTCGGATAACTTAAAGGTCAGTTAAAACGGGTAATCCTTCAAACACCTAAAAATAAAAGCTTTATTGATTTAGGATTATATTAGCATCATTTTAAATCCGCTCGTGGATTATTTAGTAAATAAACCATAATTATCAGCCTTTTTTCCAAAATAATTTATAGAAATGTCTCAAATAACCCAAAACACGCACTGCACTGAACAAATGTTTACACTACGATCGTCAATGAGCAAGTGACATTAAACCATATTTTTTTAATAAATTCAAAATATTTTAACTCGTAACAACCTAAAGTTGAGCGTATAATGTTCCCATCGCCGGGTATGGGAACCGAGACGCCAGGGTTCCTAGAAAAAGGGCTGTTAAATCGAACTCTTCTCAAAATAGGGACGGTTAAACCGATCTTTAATATTTGACCAGCAAGGGCGGATAATCCAAGGGTCGCTTAAAACGAGGTTCGGTTGAGAGGGGGTCTGCTGTAGTCTGATGGTGTGCTGATGGAGTCTGTAGTTAATGCCGTTTATAGTGAGATAATTATCGAATGACTGTCACTGCAAAGCCCGATAGTAATTCACCTCTGGGCAAATTGTGTCTGCAACTGTAATGGTGGTGTAATGACTGTCGCACAAGGCCCGGTGGTCTGTGAGCCGGTGAACAGCTCGCGGCTGACGCTGAGGGAGCAGCAGGTGCTGCAGCTGTAATGATGGTGTAATGACTGTCGTGCAGGGCCCGGTGGTCAGCAAGCTGGTGATCAGCTCGCGGTTGAGGCTGAGGGAGCAGCAGATGCTGCAGCTGTGATAATGGTGTAATGACTGTCGCACAAGGCCTGGTGGTCAGTGAGCCGGTGAACAGCTCGCGGCTGACGCTGAGGGAACAGCAGGTGCTGCAGCTGTAATGATGGTGTAATGACTGTCGCGAAGGGCCTGGTGATCAGCTTGCGGCTGACGCTGAGGGAGCAGCAGGTGCTGCAGCTGTAATGATGGTGTAATGACTGTCGTGCAGGGCCCGGTGGTCAGCAAGCTGGTGATCAGCTCGCGGTTGAGGCTGAGGGAGCAGCAGATGCTGCAGCTGTAATAATGGTGTAATGACTGTCGCACAAGGCCTGGTGGTCAGTGAGCCGGTGAACAGCTCGCGGCTGACGCTGAGGGAACAGCAGGTGCTGCAGCTGTAATGATGGTGTAATGACTGTCGCGAAGGGCCTGGTGATCAGCTCGCGGCTGACGCTGAGGGAGCAGCAGGTGCTGCAGCTGTAATGATGGTGTAATGACTGTCGTGCAGGGCCCGGTGGTCAGCGAGCCGGTGAACAGCTCACGGCTGACGCTGAGGGAGCAGCAGGTGCTGCAGCTGTAATAATGGTTTAATGACTGTCGCACAAGGCCCAGTGGTCAGTGAGCCGGTGAGCAGCCCGCGGCTGACGCTGAGGGAGCAGCAGGTGCTGCAGCTGTAATGATGGTGTAATGACTGTTGCGCAGGGCCTGGTGGTCAGCAAGCTGGTGATCAGCTTGCGGCTGACGCTGAGGGAGCAGCAGGTGCTGCAGCTGTAATGATGGTGTAATGACTGTCGCGCAGGGCCCGGTGGTCAGTGAGCCGGTGAACAGCTCGCGGCTGACGCTGAGGGAGCAGCAGGTGCTGCAGCTGTAATAATGGTTTAATGACTGTCGCACAAGGCCCGATGGTCAGTGAGCCGGTGAGCAGCTCGCGGCTGACGCTGAGGGAGCAGCAGGTGCTGCAGCTGTAATAATGGTTTAATGACTGTCGCACAAGGCCCGGTGGTCAGTGAGCCGGTGAGCAGCTCGCGGCTGACGCTGAGGGAGCAGCAGGTGCTGCAGCTGTAATGATGGTGTAATGACTGTCGTGCAGGGCCCGGTGGTCAGTGAGCCGGTGAACAGCTCGCGGCTGACACTGAGGGAGCAGCAGGTGCTGCAGCTACGGCGGGAGATCATGCACCCGGGCGGAGTGCGGTTGCAGCTCAGGCGCAAGGACTGTCTCGGCTCTATTGCGCTGGTCGACGCCTTTAATGCTGTCTGGTAACTATTGTTTACATATACCTGGATTTTTTGGGGAGGGGACTAAGGTATTGCTACCCTGTGGTTAATTTGTTCTTAAAGAGACTTTTTGTAGCACCCTAAAAAGTTTAGGTTCTCAGCATTGCTGGATGAAGCTCATTTGTTTTATTTAATCATTCCCCAAGGCTGACTACCCTAGGTATTTCAACCTCCTTTGGGATGTTACTGGATAACTCAGCCTTATATGCTCAGCAAATTCCATGCTTGAAGCACACAGTCTGCATTGATAGGTTTGTGACAAAGTCTATCTAGATAGCTCTGGCCAACGACGGCTGTGTGGTAATTAGGTAATTGCCTAGGTCCTATTGTGCTGAGGCGTTCCTCAATGGCCTCTGACCCATGAGTAGCCCTGCCAGCAGACTTTTCCCATTTAAGAAGTTTAAAAACCTCTCCGTTCCTTCCTGAAGGGATTTATTAAAATTATTTACTGTATGAGGCCTGGGCTGTTTCATCACGCTTGGCCTTTTGGTCCTCCACCCAGGCAAGGATTTAAGTTATGCTAGTTTTTTATTCCTGGATTGATTTTTAGTGTCTCCATGTTTATGTTATCAATAGTTTGAATACCCTTTATTTATACTTATGTCTTAGATAAAATTATATTTCCTCTGTTTAATGTAAGACTTCATTAGTTGATTATTTCTCATTTAGTTGTTTTCAATTTAAAAATAGCTTTTTTAGCGAATTTCCCCTGTAGGGAAGAAGCTATTACCATAGGTCTCATGGTAAGACCTAAGCCCGAGACCATGATAACTTTTCGTTTTGGGGCCCCCAGAAGCAAAAAACACCATTCGTTTGGATTTTTAGATATATATTTGTGTCTGTTAGCACGATAGCGGCGTAAAAATGGTCCGATCTTTATGAAATTTGGTACAGACGTGTAAAGTGATAATCAATTGGATGAGTTCGTAAACCAGGCGGATCGGACCACCGGAAGGGGGGGTAAAGGGGGATAAACCCCCCAAAAATGTGTTTTTTGTGTTTTTTATATGGAAAAATTAAAGTGATCCAATTTTGGATTTCACCATTGAATTCAGCTTAAAAAAACAAACCATTTAGTTTAATCACAGCTCTATGTCCATTGGTTACCGAGATATTTAAAGTGGTAAACACAGTATGTTGTCCCAATGTTAACCTTATGGGAAATAAGTAAAATTCTGTATCTTGCTTAATTCTTAACATATCTTGATAAAACTTGGTAAATGGCTTCTTCTAGTTCAGATCTACTAAATATTGAATTAAAACCAACCAGTTTTAATATACCAGTAGCAGCAAACCTGCATACTCATTCCCCATGTTATTCTTTTGGAGCTTACAAAAACATGTTAAATCTCGCTATGTTGGATTGAAATATGTTGTTTTGCATTTGAAATTTGCTGAGTATGCAGGTCTGCTGCAACGGGGGTATATATTAATTTGTTATTTAATGACTATTTAGTTACTCCTTTAGCCCCGAAATAAATTTTAATTATCAGCCCAAGTTCTTTAATTTCCTACCCTCAAGGTTTTTAAAAAGATATATTCTTAGGAGTGGAACTGGAGTTGTAACATTATCTGTTACCATCTAGGGTCGCAGGCTGGAAACAGAAGGAGCATCCGATGCTGTACAACGCCCTTCACATCGGCGACCAGCTCTTGTCTGTCGCCGGCATTCTGGTGCAGAACGCAACAGACGCCCAGCGACTGATTCGAGGTGCTCCTAGCCTTTATGTAAGTAAAACTAACTTTCTTCACTCGACATTGAAGGTTAACCATGATTTAGGATGAGTTTTCCAGTTCATTTGAAACAATCAATTGTTGGCAGTTTTGATTTTTTTAAATAAAACTAGTCCTTCTTTGAAAGTACAGCCTCCAAATTCTGCAAGTAAAGAAAAAGGCTTGAAACATTTTTCAGTTAAGCCTTGGTATTTTAGCTTCTCTATTTCAGTTGAAATTTATTTTTGTTAATAGATACTTTATAGTATCTTTTAATTTGTTTAAATAACTGTTGTTTTATAATCAAATACATAAAGCTAATGTGAATTAAATAAACCACAGGCTATTAGAGGGTAGTTGTTACTTTTTCAGATTCATTCACAATACATCCTTTTATTTATTCAAAAGTATTTATTTTCATGTTCTGTGAAGAACATTTTACTTGAACAAAATTTTTTCTCAATAGAATTAGCGCCATACTTTAAATTTCTTTCAAAATTCAGTTATTGAGTAACCATAAGTTATAAACTAGAAAAAATTACATTCCTTACTTGTGCTGTTTTGAAAAAAATCACAAACTTAACTTTTCAGCCATTTTAAGTTCTGTACAGGGTAGTTAGACCATGTTCAAAACTAACTAGTTTATGGACTTAAGAAAATATTTAAACTGGTTTTACGGGATAAAAATATACTTCTGCTTTTGTTCCGATTTGTCAATTAATGTTTTATATGTTTTGAAAACTTTGCAAGCACTTTATTTTTCTTGGAAAAGTAACAGTAGGCTTGTTCTGTACGGGACACCACAAAATTATATGTCATCATAGTTTTGATAAAATCTTTTATTCTATTTCTATAAGACGTTTTCAAAATATACAGAGCAATGAAAGACTTAATATTTCTTAAGCGCTTAATGCTAATTTTTGAATGTTTTTTAGAGGTCTGCGGGTAGTGATTTTTCAAGCTGGGTCGGGTTCGGGTCGGGCAGTGGATTACCATCAATTTTCGGGTCGGGTCGGGTTCGGATATTATAAGTGGAAAAAAATTTGGGTCGGGTCGGGTTCGGGTATATAAGTTAAAAAAAAATTCGGGTCGGGTTCGGGTATGTAAGTTAAAAAAACTCGGGTCGGGTTCGGGTATTTTAGTTGAAATTCAGGTCGGCTTAGGGTATCATTTGCCAGCAAAATATTGAATTAATTAAATTTTGATGGGCCTACTAAGCCAGGGGCGGCTCCAGAGAGCTCCGGATTAAAAAAAAAATTAAAACAAGATTTTACTAAAATTCATTCTGGTGTATATGAAATTATTTTTGACCCAATATCGGAAAAGCCATTTCGTACAAGATTCTCGAAGACGCAACTTTTTTATTTCTATCTAATTGTTACTTATTTTGTACACTTAATTTAAGCTTACATTATTTGTTCAATATTAATGGTAGGAGACATTTCAAGTTGTTAGGTTCGCAGCGCGACACGATTTGCCGCCATAATGAGGTTTGGGTTAGGAAAATATAATTTGTGACAAAAACAAATCAATAATATACGTTTATTGTGAACAGTGAGATGTTACCTTTACATCCGAATGCAATTTTGGACGAAAACACGACACCGTTGATTTTGTCAGGTTGACAGCGCCAAGGGGAATAAATTCCGTTCTTTGAACGACTCTGTAAGAGAATTACAATCTTTAGGGAACAGGGTTGACGAATCGTTTGAATCAGTTGTAGTCGGTTCATTTCTTCTTAAAAGGTTAGTTTGTTCGTAGTTAGTTGGAGTTCGACGTTTATGTTGAATGTTTTGTTATTTATAAAGAGCGGTATTGTATTTACATTGGTGTTGTATAAAAAATTTAATGTATGAATAAATCGTTTGATTCCATATAACTCACTTGGCCGAGTTGTTCTTTTTTGGAGAATAGTTCAAAGAACAAAATTTATTCCCTTTGGCGCTGCCAACCTGACAAAATCAACGGTCAACGGTGTCGCTGGTCGAACTCCAGTAGTAAATATAACAACTCACTGATTATGAAAGTAGCACTTATTTCTTGTGTGTTTGGATAGAAATAATTTTATTATTACCAAGACCATATCGAGTAAGTAATTGATCCGTTTGAATACTATCAGGCATTCAATACTTCGGACTATACCATATTACTGTATAGTATCAACTAAACTAAGTTGGAGTTCATTTAGCCTGTCTTAGTCCTATAAAAAAATGAACAAAATGACTTAATCATTAAATTAGGGGCCGTCCATAAATACGTAACGCCCCTACGGTAAGAGGGGGGGGGGGGGTTTCGTCAGTATTATGCACCGTTACAAAGGAGAGAGGGGGGCTTCAACGCAACGTTAAGCACCTATTAAACCTTAATAATTAATTCCATAAATTATTTCAACAAATTCAAATTATCTTTAAAGTACAATGTTTTAACTTTTTGTGGGGGTATGATAGTACAGTGTTACGTAACTTTTGAGGGGTGTTAGTGCCAGCGTTACAAGTCCGTCAAAAGGGGGGAGGGGTTTCTGGAAAGGCCGATTTTAGCGTTACGTTATTTTTTAGATGGCTCCTTAAATAACATTTTTAACAAAGTGTTAATATCTCATAGTCAGAGGTGTTAATTAACATGTATTTGGCGGGGGGGGTGACTAAAAATGAACCAAATTTTCTCATACTTGGCCCCCCCCCCCGAGAAACTGTTCTGGAGCCGCCCCTGTACCAAGCAATATTGACAGAAATAAAAAATCTAACATATGATTCACCAACTTATTACTTGCATCTATACAGTCAATAGATATTCATATTCATAACTAAACTTATTATTTCAGAATATATAAATTAAATGGTATTTATATTTTATAACAACAATATTCAACAATAATTTATTTTCATCATAAAATTAGTTCTATTCTAAAACTTCAGTGAAAAAAATAATAGTTGGTTCAAGAAATATGGAAGAGGCAGAAACCAGAAATTACGTCAGAATAGAGGAAGGAAGGAAAGAGAGAGAGAGAGAGCTTGAAAAAACAGCTGCCTCATTCTCCTTATCAGTGGTAAGAGGGGAGTGGGGGAGTTTGTTTACTAATCCAGCCTGTCCGCCAGTCTGCTGTTATTTGTGTGCGTGCTTGCTTCTGAGCTCGAGAGACAATTAGGAGATAAAGATTCCCTACTACGAAATGCGAAAACCCAAACCACTTTTCCTATAACCACATATGAGGGCTCATATTTTTCGTCTAATTTTTATAAATCAAATGAGGCAAAAATGAAACTTCTATCCCTTGCCGTTCAAGAGAAAATCTACGATTAAACAATGGACTGATGTGTTTTTTGTGTTCTTCAAGGTCAACTAAATAAAGCAGAAACTTTCCGAATTCCACCTAATTGGAGATAATATTTCTTTTCACCTGTCAATTTCCTTTCCTTATCACTTCAGGGATTATTGTTTGTGTATTTTTTCGTGGGAAGGACGCTCTTCCGGTTTAACGTGTTAAAAATAGATCGCAACAATTAATTACCTTCTCTAAAAGACCTCTCGTATCACAAGCTCGGCTGGTACGACTATTTCAATGTGTCAAAAGGAGGATACAAGAACACGATAATTTTTAGCCGGCAAGGAGACAGATGGTTGTCTGAGTGTGACGTACAGTGAAATATTGCTTCTAAGTTTGACATCACGATCGCGACCGTCTTTGTTCCTCACTTTGTTATATTGCGTGGATGTCGTAAGACAACAGCTTTGCGCAAATTGATTATTGTTGAACATTTTTAAAGTTTCCGGTCTCTTTCGGGTAGTATGTCGGATATCTTCAACCCGATTTCTTTCGGGTAGTAGGTACCCGCCCGATCCAACGTGTATTAAAAACCTGCCTGAACAAAGCCCGAGACGTGTCGAACCCGCCCGACCAATCGGGTTCATGTAATTACCCGAAGCTACCTGAATTTTCGGGTACCCGTAGACCTCTAATGTTTTTAATGGTTACTTCAGAATTATATTGACGTTTTCTGGCTCTGTATGGGACATGATAAAGTTCCATACAGGACCCATTTGAATGGAGGTTATGAATCAAATAATCAAGTTATAACCTATGGGTATTGTGTTTTCATTATGTGGTTTCATGTGTATTCAAATTAAGAAATATGTATGAGTATTTTGTGTTAAAGTTAAAGTTTATGAAATATGCTCACATTGTGTACAAAATTTTGATTCTTAAAAATTAATTGATTTAGGCTAAAACTAGGGACTGTTCTAGAAAAACAAATAAAAATGATTGTTTAATGATCGGGTTTAAGTTGGAAGACTAAAAAATCACAAAAGTGAAATAAATGTTAATAGTTTTCTTACATGTGTTGTGATAAGATTACTATTTTCAAAGGAGTTTTCAGCAAAATAATCAGGAAAAACTTGATTTTAATCTTCGTGCCCTTATCTACTCTGGAATGGCTGCATTTACAACTGGTTTGCAGATTGAATTTGTGATAAGAAGAGTGCCGTGCGGGCGGGTGTTTGCGCTGCGGAAGGAGGCGGAGGGGCAGAGTCTGGGGCTGGTGCTGGAGGGCAACACCGCGGAAGTCAAGGACGTGACGGCCGGGAGTCTCGCGGCCAACAGCGGCCTGTCGAGTCGCACGCCGACCCTGGACGGCCTCTCCCTGTCCACGTGGGTCATCACCGAGGTCAACGGCCGACCGCTCAACCTGTTCTTCAAAGACGGCGAAGTCAAGGACCGACTGAACGCGGTCGGTCTGGACATCTCGCTGCTCGTGCAGCCCTTCGACCTCATCAAACAGGTCAAGAAGCAGCTCAAAGCTATGCGTAGCTATAAAGACTATATCGTGCAATGAGTTACCAGATGTGCAATATTTGAGTAAGTGATCGAATTTTTCCTAATGTATCTTCGGATGAGCGGATTAATCGTTACACGTTTTGTCTATAATATTTTTGAAGCATCAAAAATATTTTGTTTAGTATCATCCAGCTTGAAAGATTTGCTTTTCTTCCCTTGGATAAAGTGAAGGATGGTACGTTTCTCAGTATTAATAAGAAAATTAAGGCTTTTTTTAGCTAATCTGTTTGGTAAAGATCATTTTTAAATGTTCAAAATCGAATTTTAACCACAATGTTACTTTTGAATGAAATTTGAAAGCTGTTACATCAGCAAGAATTCACAAGCAGAACCATATGTGTTCCCAAAATTTTGCGTAAGCTACTTTAGTTTGCCTTATCAATAATGTTCAGTGCAATACCATTTAAGCTTTAGCCATTGTTGTTTATTAGTTGATTTCTTTATATCAGGTATTTTGTTATTATTCTGTTCAGAGACACATTATATAGTAATAAGAATACAATGTAGGCCTATAGATTGATGAAGAGGTTTTGTACCACAATCAATAAAAGGGATAGGGACATAAAGAATATTTCTCAAACAATTTTTAGCTTTGTTTATAGTTTTGTTTAATGTAGTCTTGCTTTTAACTAACTTGTAAATCAGAACTTGAACCTAATTATATCTAACATCGATCAACAAACAAGAATTTTTGTTTGTTTTTGAAAGAATTTTTGCTTTTTCTTAAAAAAAAAGTTTGTGATTTGGTGAACTGCAGCTTATTTATTATTTTCTACTTAATACTACTATTATATAGGCCTATAAGAAATCTATTTGGATTTTTTAATCCTTCTGCAACATATTCGTCACTTAAAATACTCGCTCAGTCATTTTCTTGATGTAGGAAATTTTTTTGAACTATTCTATTCAAGAATTTTGCTCTCTCATAAAGACGTATCACTTATAAATTCTTGTATTTTACTACATATTATTACCTTTTATGCCAGAAAATGAAATCTTTCATCCCAATTTTAATTGAATTTTTCTAGATTTTTTATATTTCTAATGATTTGCTTAATTTATACATGCACATGAAGGATATTATTAATTATTTGTTCATTTATTATAATTTTATTTATTTCTTTAATGTTTCTTACTTTTTTTAATCTGTTATTTTTTTATTTATACTATCTGTATTTTTTGAATGGTCTTCTTGTCTTTGGAAAACTACAAAACACACAAAATTTGCGCTGTGGAAATTTAGAAGGGGAAGGTAAATTCATCCTGTCATTGAGTGACACTTCTTAATTCCAAAAATGTGATTAAGACTATAAGCAAGTGGAAAAGTCCAAATAATGAAAATAAATAAATCTAAACTGTTCAGGTATGTTGAAGACAATACATTAGACTCTCGATTATTCGAGTCACAGTTTACTGAGCCTCTAGATTAACCAAGCTAGACATACAAAGCAAAAAACAAAACTCTTAAAATTACAAAATTAAGATGAGAAATAAGGTTTCCTTGTTATTCTTGCGAGATTAAAAATAATAAGATGTTGCTAATGAATATTAACTGTCTGTTGTTGGATGCTGTTGAATTTCGGCAAAACTTATTTTGACTATTGTTAGAAATCAGCCTGTGCACCTTTTCCCATTGAGAGATCGGAAGTTGTAATATTTTACCTGTAACTTGGAGCTCAGCTCATGTTGTCATTACTTACAATAAACAGGTATTTTATATCTCATGCACCCCCCCTAAAATTTTCAAACCTAAGTGCAGTTCCTTCATATCATCCAAGGTTAACCTCGTCCCAATTAACTCAATTAATTGAGAGCCTTCTGTATCCCTAAAACTTTCTTTAGATCATCTGGTTTTTTTTCATAACATGATTTGATGAAATTCATTGTAAAAGAAAAAATTGATTTAAAAACTCAAAAAAGTATTCTTTCCAAGGCACAAATAAACACACATGAAAGTACTGTGATTCCATAACTGACTCTCTAGGAAAAGGTAAAACATTCTAGGCTTTGATCTAACTATGCTACCTATGATCAAACTTTCCTTACATACTGAAGAAATCAAAAAAGTATAAAATTCTAGCTGGTATTGTTCTTTGGTATTTGAAACATTTTTTAATTGAGAACTATTACCATATAGGGCAACAAAAATTAAAGATAAATAAAAAAATAATAAAAGATCAACTATACATTCTACAAGTTGTTAAGATTTCCTAAAAGTAAATTATATCATGGCATATCAGTAGATAAGTTGTTTTTTTTAGTTTGTAGGGTCTATTTTTAGCTAGTTTGACATGACAACCATTACAAAATAATTAAGCTTGAATCTATTATTAAACTTAAAAACTTATTTATTAATATTATTAATGCCTGTTAATCCACATTGAAATATTATTAGCCTACAATTATCTTTTTTACAACAAAGTAGGCTAATTCTGGTTTGATGTTAATATCAGTTATTTTTAAGGATTAATTTCATATAATTTCTATTTTTACTAAACTATTTCATAGGAGTAAAACAAATTATGAAAGAAAATTTTATTCCTAGTCATGACTTTGTTCAGGAAATAAATTATTTCGTGAGTCAAGGAAAGTAATACTCATTCGTCGGTTTAGTCTAGTTGCATGTAGTTTACCATGTGAATATTCTACTTAAAGTTAAAAGATTTGTTTAGATAAGACTAGTAACATAACTATGAGCAGCGAATATGATCTCGGCCTAAGTATTTGTATTTAGAGACTGAATTTACTCAAAATAACTTGAAACTTCTCTTCATGAAAATATAATTCAACAACACATGAGAATAAATTGAAAAATGTACAAAATGAATTTTATTGGTACTTTGAAACATAATAAGAATGAAATAATATAGGATAAAAGTTTGTTGTTTGAAAAAAGTGACATAAATGGTATATTTCACAACAAGGGCCAAAAATGAGATTTTGCAGGCTCAAGATCGTGTTTCAAATTGGAGACGAAGACAAGGTGTGAATGCTAGTTTTCAACACACTTCACAATGAAATATACCCTATATAATATTAAAAATCTGATTATTTATCTGACACACTTGAAAAAAAAACTTTAAGACTATGAGCGATGATACAACCTCTTTGTAGTGGTTTAAACAAACAGCTATGTAAATCACATGATCGCAAGTATCCTGCCTTTGGAACCTATTGAATGCTGTAAAATTATGTAATGATCTCATGTTGTTTCAAGCAAGTAAATGATTGGCTGACTTTTGACTCATTGGCCGATGGTTTTTGGCCCTCTGGTGGTAAAGAGCTGGTTTCGGCCACCAAATAACGTTTGTAAAACAGGTGAATATGTCGTAGTGTGGTGAAAATCAATTTACCTCCAGTACTCCGCACTTATCCCCACACTTAAAAAACAAATGACTGTGGTCCAGTGATATATTTTGGTTTGTTTATGTGCAGAATTGTTTTGTTAAATAACAACTGGTTCATATAGTTGTCTGCAAATTATGAATACAATAATAACCATTAGGGATTTATATTAATCAAATCCCTAAATTAAACCAATTGAAATAAAAATATATTCATTTAAAATACTTTTTAAATTTTTTTAACACAAAACAGACTTGTATAGTTTGTTTTAAGTGTCTTGTAAGTTAGATGATTAATTTATTTTTCTTAAAAAAAATTAAACTTACTTTAAAAATATAACTTTCCAAATTCTACTTAAAAGTCATGGTGTTATCCCTGGGAATGTACCTTTATGCAGTTTGTAAACGGCGCTTCCAAAACATATTTATATGAGGTTGAGTCATGGTCATATTGAAGGTAAAGGCTTAAAATTACTAGGAAAACTTTTTGGACTAAAGGGATAGATATTGGTTAACCTATTACACAAATTATATTAATAGGTAAAAACATTTTGCATACAAAATATTATATTATATACAGTCCATATTTTAACAACCCTCAGGTGATATGTATTTTTTCAACAATTGTTATAAGTTATTGTAATAATAAGAAAATGCCAAATATAATGTGAGTGATATATTGATAAATATATTGTTGCATATTTTGTATAAGAAACAATATTAAAGGTCATGCTTATCTTTGTTGCAAAGAATATCTCGTCATGCACATTGGGTTTTAAGTGCCTGATGATCAATTCAGGGTCACATATTTTTGTAAAAATATTTATGTGCTGGTTAACTGTTGGTATCTTTTGATAAATACTTATAGTGTATATAAGTAGAGCGCATAATTGTTAGTGGCACAGTACATTTTTGTATTGACTGTTATGTATTAGCAACCACCTATATTTGCACTTGTATTACTGAAAAATGTAGATACCTGTGGTAAAGTAAATAAATGTATGGCTTGAAATTTACTGCAACTTGAGAAATGTAATGTATATTCTGTTTAGGGTCCAATTATCATCTGTGTCTTATTTTATACTTTTGCATAGTAAAATAAGTAACAAAAGCCAAACTAAGTGATAAATCTGACTTGAGGGAAAAAAGTTAAGGTTTTATTTTTTTAATTACCTTTTATTTCAGTTGTCAAAGTATTCATTGCTTTTACATTCTGTGCATTGCTGTTAGCAAGTAGTTTGTATTCAGTGTTGCCTCCTTTCAGAAAGAAACAAAAAAAGTGTCGCTGTTATATTTAATTGAACTGTCTATGGAGGATAACTAATCCTACAGCATCATTTAGAATAGATAGCGACTGGTTGGTTGTCGCTGTTAATCACTTGATTGCCAGCAGCTGGCCGTAGCACAATGTAATATTTGTAGGCCGCAATCCAGGTGTGCAGTGAATTTTGTGTCCTCACCTTGGATGAAGTATTACTGGATCACGCTCTCAATGGGCGAAGAATGTGCCAGCCTTCCAGGCCATGGGGTGGCAGGGAGGTCTAAACTGGCCGATGTGCGTTGAGTCTTTACATAAGTTAAGTCTCAACGTGACTTTAAAATGTCAATATAATATGTTAAAAGCTATATGAATGGAAAAAATGCATTCTAAAGTATGCTGCTATATAATTTGTTTTGGCTTGAATTAAAACAAGTCAATTATTTTTTTAATTAAAAAAAGCTACACATTACATGATGAATTATTAATTTAGAATTTCTGTAGGTGTTTCTTGGCATTGAAATCGGGTAATTATCATATTTCTGCAAATGCAAAGCTCTGATTTTGTGTATTTGATTGCCAAAATAAATGTTTCCTACAACCTCGCGTACAGTGTAAGTTTAGGCACCGAAAACCAATCTTAAAACAGCTGTTTACCGAGGAGCGAGCGATTAAGTCTTTGAAAGTCTTTGGAGCGAGCGCAAAAGTCTTTTGCGCTCGCCACGTGATTACTTTCACGCTCGCCAGCTGATTTTGCATTGTTACTCACCCCGCAACATCGCGTCTTTCCGCTTCCGACTGGGCACAACTTGTTTATAACCTCAAACTGGTGCATTCAGCTACAATGGATGTAATAATTGATGACGAATTCGGACTTACTCCACCTGATATTAGTGAAATAAGTTTCATGAAACTTATTACCTCGTAAATCTAGAAACCCTTACGAAAATAAATATGAAGAATTTATGCAATCATCATGGCGCATTCAGATACAATCGACGTGAGTAACTGTGATTGTATTTATCGTTTGGGAAATTTAAAATGCAGTTGTAGGAAAAATTTAGTATGTATTTCGTGTATAAAGCGTCTTTCTCACGTGTCACTCAGTACTTGTTTAGCTCAAGCGAGAAAGACCTACTTTACGCTCTTAATACATAAATAACTATTATTAAATATTTTATCTTTAATTTAGAATTTTACCCGCTGTTACATTGTTTATAAAGAAGTAATATTATTTAAAATTAAAAAATTTATGGTAATAATTATAGTCCACTTTGGTATTTTTCAGGGCGATGTCTTTTTATTTCATGTTGTATTTTGTTTAAGTTAAAGATTTTTATCAGCAATCAAAAGTAGGAACAGTAGAAACAAACAAAAATAATATTGACAACTCACTACTTTGTTCATAAAGAATATATATTCTCTAAATGTCATGTATTTTATTCCTCTGTATTTTTTACTGCAAAAATTTATAGAATTAAATATAATACGTTCAATGAAATATTTAAAAAGTGCAATGAGATTTAACTTGTCCATATCTGAAGACGGGCAACAGTTAAAAATATAATATTAAACATGTTTCATAAAAAAGAGAAAAATATTTCCGTAATGAAATAAAACTGTAAATTGTAACAATTAACAAAGAGAAGGGACAATAAGGCAAACAGAAAGGAATAAAAATAAATAATGAAACTGCCTCTTCAATGGAGGAAAATCTGGTGTGGTAAAACAATTAAATGTCAGTCTGTGCGCTATCAAATTATGGAAATCACACTCTCCATGATAACCAATTATTTAAATTAATCTCTAGCAAAAACGGTATATATCCTACAAAATAACTGAGTAAAAAATTATCTTTATTATGTTATACATGCAATTTTGTCATTGTCACTTTTTACCTGATCAAAAGATTAAAAAGTTCCTCACTTCAACATCTCTTATTTGAAAGCACTAAAGAAGTTTTGTATTTAACAAATTATTGAAACTTATGCAAATAGTTTTAAAAATTGTAATAGATACCACATGAATCGTAATTTCAAGCTGTAAAATGAGATTTAAAATTATGGTGGTTTATACGTCCATAATATTGATATTAATTTAAATGTTAAAATATTGATTGTAGCACCATTTATTCGACTGGCGTCGGGGTCCCGCCAGATAAGATGTTTCTGCCACCCAACGGTGAAAATTATGGCACATTTTCGCCTCACTTTAGCATTGGAAGGCGCTAGAGGTCTGCGGGTAGTGGTTTTTCAAGCTGGGTCGGGTTCGGGTCGGGTAGTAAATTACCATCAATTTTCGGGTCGGGTCGGGTTTGGATATTATAAGTGGAATAAAAATTCGGGTCGGGTCGGGTTCGGGTATGTAAGTTGAAAAAAAATTCGGGTCGGGTTCGGGTATTTTAGTTAAAATTCGGGTCGGGTTTGGGTATCATTTGTCAGCAAAACATTAATTTCATTAAATTTTTATGGGACTACCAAGCAGTTACAAAACAAAAATCTAACATAACATTCACATTACTTACATATATACATACAAGAAAACAATTACAGTTTGCATGAAGAAAATCACTACACATGACCATGGGACAAGAAATATTGATGAATTGAAGCTAGACAACGAACAAGATACTCTAAAACACAAAGAACAATTACATACACATATATGAAACTTTACAATAAGTTACCATCAAATATAAAAAAATTAAAAGATTTTTATTAATTAAAAGAAAAATAATTAAAATTAAAGATTAATATTAATTAAAAGACCAATTTAAAAAGTACATGAAGACATTCTTTACAAATCATTGTATTTATGGTACAAATGAATTTTTTAAGCTAAAATTTTAATAATGTTATAATATATATAATGATAATTTTGTAAAACTTGTAATGCACCAAATGGTGCCATATACAATATACAATAACCAATACAGTCAATAGATATTCATATTCATGACTAAACTTATTATTTCATAATTTATCAATGAAATAGTATTTATATTTTATAAAAACAATAATCAACAATAATTTATTTTCATCATAAAATTAGTTTTATTATATTTAACTTCCACGCACAGGTCTGAGGCCCATGTGGGTTGGCAAATGCAAGGTAAAAAGAGGCCGCCACCCTCTTTTTTACTAAAAATTAAAAAAATTATGAAACTTCTATGAAGAAAATAGTTGGTTTAAGAAATAGAGTAGAGGAAGGGAGGCAAGAGAAGGGGGGGGAGAGAGCTAGAAAAAACAGCTTTCTCAGTCTCCTTATCAGTGGGAAGGGGAAGTGGGGGGGGGGGTTTGTTTACTCATCAATTACCCTGTCCGCCAGTCCGGTGTTATCTGCGTGCGTGCGTGCGTGCGTTCGTCTTTTCCCTACTACGAAATGCGAAAATCCAAACCATTTGTCCTACAACCACATATGATGGCTCATACTTTTTGTCTAATTTTTATAAATATAATGTGAGAAAAAAGAAACTTTTATCTCTTGCCGTTCAAGAGAAAATCCATGATCAAACAAAAGACTGATGTATACTTTGTGGTTTTCCAAGGTCAACTTAATATAGCAGAAACTTTCCGAATTCCATCTAATTGGAGATATTATTTCATTTCACCTGTCAACGTCCTTTCCTTATCACTTCAGGGATAATTTTTTGTGTATGTTTTTCGTGGGAAGGACACGCTCTTCCGGTTTAACGTGTCCAAAAATAGATCGCAACAATTAATTATCTTCTCGATAAGACCTCTCGTGTCATAAGCTCTGCTAGAAATTCCAGCTTATTCAAAGCTATTTAGTGTTGGTACCTACGACTATTTCATTGCGTCGGTTCCCTGGTCCTTTAGGTTGCTAAACGATGATACGATATTAAGCAGTAAGCGTACGATAATTTTGAGCCGGCAAGGAGAAGGCTGGTTGTCTGAGTTGAGACGTATAGTGAAGATTGCTTCTCTAAGTTTGACATCGCGATCGCGACCATCTTTGTTCGTCACATTATAATATTGCGTGGACGCTGTAAGTCAAAAGCTTTGTGTGAATTAATTATTGTTGAACATTTTTAAAGTTTCGGGTTTCTTTCGGGTAGTATGTCGGGTCCGATTTCTTTCGGGTAGTAGGTACACCCGCCCGACCCGACGTGTAATAAAAACCCTCCCGAATAATAAAACCCGAGACGTGTCGAACCCGCCCGACCACTCGGGTTCACGTAATTACCCGAAGCTACCCGAATTTTCGGGTACCCGCAGACCTCTAGAAGGCGCAATCCAGTTATATTTCATCCGAGGTTCACACCTGATAGTAGCAGATTCCTCTTTACAGCTGATTATCAGTGACTAGCCTGGTCTAAATCATGGTGGAAGAAAAACAAAAGTTGTATGCATAGACAAAAATTAATTCAATTAAAAAGCTAATATGAACCCTAATCAATGCATTTTTTACTCTTAGTTTGCATTGATTACTATAGAAATGGCTTTTCATCAGTTTTTGTATAGCTTGATTTAGGATTGATTATTAACTAACATATTTTTATAATATTGTTCAATATTGATTAAGTGCAATGTGGACTGTGAGACGTACACTCTACTGCTAATCAATATTATCATGATCAATGATCATGTTTTAATAGTTATTTTTGTTGAATAGCTTCTATACTGCTAACTTAAACTATTACATCCGAAAATAAGTTGAAAGCGTAGAATAAATTTTTGAAACTCTGCTTCTGTTAATCTGCTATATATCTCTGTATATATTTTCACATAACTTCCAAACTAGTTATGTAAGCAATGCTTAATAGGACCAGTTTTGACGAGGAGAATAAATGTTCTACTTTGGACCACAAGTTGGTAGTTATTTTTAGCTTTCTAAGCTTGGCATCTCAAAACCATCAAACCAAAACACTTCAATTTTCTGTGGTTATTACATGAAAAAATGCTCCAAACTTTCAGTAAACATAAAATTTCTTGGTTTTTGTTTACAACCCTAAAAAGTTGTACATAACTGCAAAAAAATTAAACTTTATATATTGTTGAGGTTTGTAAAATTTATGGTTGTTGAGATATTAAGCTTTGAAAACTATAAATGGCTGCCAATTTGAATTGATATAGCCTAACGGAGAGAAATTACAAAAATGTCATTCTGCATTTTTGACTTAATTTTGGATTTAGAATCAAGTTCTGCATAGGGCTATAGGGCATAAAGTAATTTTGAAATATCTTTTATATATTTCCAACTCTACTCAGTGGATGATAAATCTGTTAAAAAAATTAATGTTGGTTTTTAAAATCGAAATGTAAAAAAATTACCTTTTTAAATATAAGTTTTTTAGATTGAACCATATAGATCCAGAAATCAGGATTGTGAATAAATAAATGAACATCTCTTAACCCACAGTCCGTAATCATTGTAACCATCAGGATTGTTCTTGTTTAAAGGATAGTCATGCAACAAATAAATTTTTGCTGGTCTTTTTAATCAACAAAAGTGTTTTTTCTTAATTATGTGTTGAATACTCTTAAAACTTGTTTATTATGATCCTCACTTTCACTAGTCATAAGGTGTGGTAAGTTGTCTTTGATAACCAAATAATACTTATGATAATGTTTGTGGAAATAGTTAACTTATTTCACCTCTAGGGCCAGGGTTTTGCAGGCTCAACCCGAACTGCAAAACTCCCTAGCCCAAGGTGTGAACATTATTTTTCAATATGTTATGCAATGAAATTACAAAATGTAAATATTATTTGGCAGTTTAAAAGAAAGCATTGAGGTTATAAGCATGATACAACTCTGTTATCAGAATGGTTGCTAAGCAACAAAAAATATAGAAATCATGTGTTTCCACTAGTCTGTCGTCAAGAGCTTAATTATTAATGAAAATAATTATGTATTGAGGGTTACATATTTTTTAACTTAAAAAACAGCTTCCAGCTCTAGAGCGAATAAACATAACTTTGCGCCTCCATATGACATTACAGATATTGGTGATTACATCATAGTGTGGTGGAAAATTATTTTGATTTGCCTTTGTCATTCACAATGGGGGGGGGGGGGTTGGAAGAAAACGTGTCCTTAGCTCAATAAAGTTCAGTTGTTTTAATCAACAGTTCATGGATGATAATATGATATTTATTAACCAAAGTTTCCCATGTAGCACAAACGGTTGGGCCAAAGGTGGATGGCTGGTCAGTGGTTGGGTGGTTTAACAACAAACCTTAATTGTTGTCTGTATTTTACATATTTGAAAACCCACATTTCCATTGATAGACTGGTTGGTCCACTGTTTTGTAAATGCATTTTTGTGTGATTTTGTATATCATACAAACTGCCAAATGCGGTCCAGCAGTATTTCACACTGTTGGACAAATAAATACCCCATGTTGTGCAGACCTAATTTCAAATGCAAAAGAACATAGTTCAATCCAACATAGCGTGATTTGACATGTTTTTGTAAGCTCCATAAGAATTACATGGGGAATGAGTATGCAGGTTTGCTGCAATAGGTATGTTGAAACTGGGTGGTTTTAATTCAATATATATTAGATCTGAATTGGAAGAAGCCATATTACCAAGGTTTATTAGGATGTGTCAAGAAAAAGGAAGATGCAGGATTATTTTTATTTCCCATAAGGTTAACATTGGGACAACGTACTTTGTTTACCACTTTCAATATCTTGGTAATCAATGGACATAGAGCAATGATACAAATGTTTGCTTTTCGAGTTGAATTCGTTGGTGCTAAGCAAAATTGGATTAAATTGGGACAACAAAAAAACCCATTTTTGGAGGGGTTTATGTCCCCTATTGGCAAACTTTCTCAATGTTGGCCCAACCGTTCATGCTACATAGGTTACAGTTAAGTTTAATGATCACATACCACCTTTCTCTTATGTAATGCATTAGAGCTTTCAAGCTTTATAAAAACTGTATAAAATACAAGTTCTAAGAAAATTAAACTTGTCTTTATTCACAACCTAAATTACACTATACGGTGTTCCATTTCGCATGGCGTGTAAGGGATTAAGACGACCCTTGCTCTCGCACGCACACTCACCAACGCGGAGCGGCCGGCCCCACTACCCTCTGACCGGCAGGTAGATGACTCATGCACTAGGGTCTTAAGTAATTGCATTTTTTTTAAACATCAACTTCAACTAATGATAATAAAATATTTGTAATCTTCGTAAAATTACGAGAAAAATGATACCAAATACATATAGTTAAGATAATAGTTCATGAATGTTGCGTGCAGTATGGTTAAAATATAACCATAAATTATCTATATGTAAAAGTAAATTAATCCATTTTCAAGTGAAAAAAAATTTCATGTACCTCCCATTTTGATAAAAAGTAATTATTTATTTAATTCTTTCAGTCGCCTTAGTAGAGTCAGAGGAGTATTTTGTTTTGGGAGTAATCAATGAAACACATGGATACAGCACGGAAACAACGTATATAATCAATATTTCCTAGTCTTATACAAAATTTTAAATCAAAACTCTGAGTTTTACTCGCCGTCCTGAAATTGCGAGCTTAATAACTTCACCAGGTGATCATTTAACCTTTTGATTATATTGGAATCCTCCATATTACACGAATAAAAATTCACTACACATAATAAATAAATTTAAGAATGTTTTGAAATTACTTTAGACTTGAATATAAATATTGGTAACTAACTATAGGGATATTCACAAGCATGAAAAAATTTGGCATCCTACATAAAGAATTACAAAATTATATCTTTCAATACAAATGATCAATATTTGTCGGGTCGGTTTCTAGAATTATAATTGTATTTTATGTTTATGTTACATATTAATAATAAGTAAACCATCGAATTTGTCTACAAACGAACTGTTGGTTAAAGTCTTAAACTTAGTTTGATTCTAGAGGTGAAATATGTTTTTAAAATAATGTATGTTCCCAATATAATTTAATAATAGGGAAATAGTGACAAAACCGAATAAATTTAGTGTTGCTTTATTTTCCCCGCCTACTATTTTTCGTCATTTTATACTCCTTGAGTAAAATAATATTCTATCTCCCGCCGGGAGTAAAGTAAAAGTAAGCCATAAGAATAAAATAGTTCTACACATTAAACTATTTTTGCTAAGCAGGTTTTCATACACGGAATTCACGTTCAGTAAGAAATATATTTGCTTGAACTTAAAAAACGAAAATAACTTTTTTCCTGCCTTTTACAAATTGAATCATTTTATTTTAGCTGTCGTGCGGATGCAACAAAAAGTTAATGCGTAATAAAATTAGCTTTAGTAAAACGTGTGTACAGTAATTGTTTTTCCTGAGGCCTACTAATATAATAATTACTAGTAGAATAGTGCAGAATCCCGCATAGCTGATTAAATGTTCGTTCGTTTATATTTTTGATTGATTGATTGATTATGTCAAAACAAACTTTATTTTTTCAGTTTTTCACGCTTTTTTGAGTTATATTATTGTTTAAGTTAAAAATCGTATTAGTAATAAATAATAATAATAATTATTATTGTTATAGTTCTAATTATAGGCCTAATAATGATTATTTTCCAAACCAACCAGCTTTTTGGGCGTATTGCCTTAATATATCACCCTAATAGCTCGTATTTGGTATCATTTTTCTCGTAATTGCACAGAGATTCTAGTTATAATATCAAAGATGGTCAAAAATGTAGTAAAAAAAGTTAGCATTCAGTACTAGAGGCCCCAGTGCATGAGTCATCTACCTGCCGGGCGAGGCGTGGCGGGACGGACGGGGGGGTAGCTGCGTTTGTGTGTCTGTGTGTGTAAGGGTCTCCTAATCCCTTACACGCCATGCAAAATGGAAAACCGTTTAGATCACTAGATGTTACCCATAGCCTAGCTTTGCCCATGATCAAAGAGTCAGCAAGATATTGACAAGTATCTATACTGCATGCCTTTTAAGTGGAAATACTAAAGCCAAACCATTGAAACAACCCTGATTTTGAGGAGGTACAAGTGGAGAAGGTTCCTATCCTGGAAAAAATACTTCAACATTTTTTAAATTTACAAACAAACAGAGTAAAGTGAGTTTAAATTGAAGCAGAGTCAACGATCCGTTGTCTGTGTGTGAGGGAATGCTTACATAATGTGATAACCATAGAGAATTGCATCAATCATTTTCAAATTTTGCTCGAACTTTTGATACCTCAATGGAAATAGCCCATTAAATCATGAAGAAGTTCCTTAAACCATTTTTTAGTAATTAGATATGAAGTGTGTGAAATGGAATGTTTTAAATTGTTAACAATTTAAAAATAATAATATTCATTGGCTCATTATTGTGAAAATGTATACAACAGATGCTTGTACATTAGATCCTGCCTGTACTACCGTATTAGTGAAGATTAATATCTTGTTAAGCTCAACTTAGCTCATGATGGACGAAAAGCTGTAAGGAATTGAATTTGGAAACCTATTATTAAGCTGGCCGCACAATACATGTGACAGGACACAGCAACCAGTTTTTATCAGAATTGGGAGCACGAAATTAGGCGGGCTACAAAAACTGTAACCTCACCCAATTTTCTGCTTACTCAGCAGTGGAAAGTATGTAAATTGTTCCACTTAAATATTGTTCTTGTTGAGCTGTCAAAACTTTTGTGTAATTCAGGGATTTTTATCTATTCAAATATTTTTTTAACGTGGGTGGATTAATGGCCCAAACAAATATTAAACACTAATTTTGCCAGCAGCACTAATTACACTTTAAGTTGATTATTGTTTCCTTCTGGAGCTCAAGATTACATTAATTAACATGAATACATCTTCAGCAGCACATTCTGCTGGTAGTTATCTACACTACCGTACATAATTTAATCTCTATCAGCTGGGTAAAGATTGTCCTCTTTGACTGGCGTGTCACTTGTGCAGCCGGCATTAAGTGCTTGCCTATTTTAATAGCATCTATCAGTGTACTGTAACACAACTATGTAATTACTAGCAGAACCCGTGGCTACGCTCACGATAAAAATTATCGTCTAACCTTGATATGAAGAATCTAGAGGACTGAATGGAAAATATTTATATCAAGGAATATTTCATGTAGAGATATGTTTGTTTTATGGCGGAATGTAGGATAAAATGTAGATACCACAGTAGATAGTGAAGGTTTTCTTTTCACCGTTATAACTCGAAAATGGCCGGACCGATTTTAACACCAAATGTGTCGATTTTAAGGTACTTCTTTGTAGATTTACCATTACTACGTTCCTGGATTGCCTAGTAGGGCATCAATTAAGTACAGTAAAGGGCTGAATGTTCGAAACAGTTATGGTGCTATCCGTGGGCAGTACTCCAAACTCGATTCACTTAGTTTTTAACTTAAAATATGGGCGGGTAGTAATAATTTAAGATCAACCACTGATTGCAGCATTTATTTTTCCGTGAAAAGCCGGGACACCGTCGAATTAGATGAAAAAGGAATATGCCAAATTATTGTAACTGGCATGATAGTAATTAAAACATAAAGGCCGGCCTAAGGAAATAACTATAGCTCCCGCTGCCTAAAAAGATGGTACCACATAATGAGCTTATGATTGAACGTATAAGGTACGAAACTAAAACAAATGTAACTTTTATATAATACGAATAACCTAACAAAATCATCAAAACAACCATAAAACCATGATAAAAGGAATCAAATTATAAATCAGCTGTAACAAGGTATCCGTTTGTGAAGCTAATATGCTTGATTTAATAAAATTTGAAATTTAAATAAAAGATCATCCATTACATTAACATGGGGCATTTTCAAAGCTTCAGCTCCACCAAAAACCTCGAATTAAAAAAAATCCGTTCTTGGTGAATGCCAACACTCTGTAAGGAACGTCCATGCAAATTTTCAAGGTTCTAGGTTAAGTAGTTTTGGCTGTACAATGATAGGTCAGTGGTATTCGACCAAAATATAGTAGAAAAGATAGTATAAATATAACTTACAATCAGGGATTTGTATAATTTATAAATTTTTACATAAATTGATCAAAGAATCATAATATCATTTCAGCACATTCTGTTTGTGACTGAAAAACCACTGTTCTTTTCTCTTTCCATCTTACCGGGATTTAGTCTCAAGACTCAGCCACAAAAGGCAGTATGCCCTTCACGTTTAAAACTGCGCACGTCGAATAATACGAAACACCAAATCATCGGACAGGCATAGATGTAATCAAAATCATTAGGAACGCCTCCAGGAAAAACGATAACTCCCGCTACCGAAATATAGATGGTGCCACTTAACTAATTAATGGTGGATTTTATCTAAACTAAATGTAACTTTTATATAGTACATAATTATGTCCTTGAAACAAATCAACAAAAATCAATGAAGCCATGATCAAAGAAATCAATTTATTACCATCTGTATCAACGTATACATTTCCGAAGCTAACTACCAGCTGATTGTTTTATGAACACTAAAAATGTAAACAAAAATCGTCCAACGTACTTTTAAATGGGAAAATTTGAAAACTTCGGCCTTGCCAAAACCCCTTTATACTATGAATTTTGTAAAATCCGTTCTTAGCGGATGCCTACGCCCTAAGAGGAACATCAATGCAAAGTTTCAAGGTTCTAGGTCAAGTAGTTTGGGCTGTGCGATGATTATACTGAGTGGTATTTGACAAATATATAGTAGATTATCATTGATTATTGTTTTTCAATAAGAACAGCTTCAGAACAGAAGTTTCAAATTTAATAAACAGAAAAAACTCAACTGAATAAGGCAGAGACTGCGTGTGGAGCGCTGTACGGCTTTCTCATTCATAGTTAATAGAAGTATATTTTCATTGATTCTTATGATATCAGCTTGTGTACCTCTAAGTTCAAATAAAATAAAAATGTAATTATTGGGGCATAATGAAACCGTGCCATAATGTCAAAATAACTAGGAGTATGATCTTTTATCCCATAATTGAATGAATGAACTCACAAACAATATAAGCCAAATTAATTCCCATTAAATTAGCATTGGTGAAAAATTGTGTTTATTGAACTATGAAATACAAACTAAGATGATTTAAAATTAAAAACCTGGCTATTAAACATGCAACAAATACGGTTTCCCAAAAAATCACATCACCACATCAACTGACACTTTGTTTTGTGCCAGTTCACAAATCAATTGTTTCTAGCCACTGACTTTACTGATCTCAAATAGCCGAAGACTCCAGGCTTCCAACTACTGATCTTCAACTGGCATCTTATAAACGTGACTTAGGTAGAAAATATTATTGTAAAATCATTAGGAAAAATAACACAAACCAGAGAGTTTATAAGTATTTTATTCACAAAATATGATATACCTGATGCTCCATATTGCAAGTAATGTTCAACTTCAACTATAAACAACAAGGAAGGACAAAAAACAAAGCTGCTCTATGACTACTCCCTACAATGAGTGGGGCTGGCAGTTCTACATTATGGTGACAAAAACACATCCATAGGGAAATTTGTACTTCACATTCAAAATATTGACTGACAACACAGGTAGTTAATCCAGTTTTTAGCTATTAAAGCATGCATTCATCTTTTAAAACTTTTCAATATCGTGATTAAATATTAAATATTTTTATCATCTTATAACCCTTGTGTGATGGCTTTTTACATATATGAATATTCACAAACAATGCCAAAAGAGTATTATTTATTTTCCCTAAATAATACACATTGATTTTCATTCAAAATTCAATTTACTTCTTTATGTCTTGAAAAAGGCTTTGGCTTCATCTTTATATACCCTTCAAATAATGTAATAATGAAAAAAGTGATTCTTTGGAGTCAAATTTCTTTGAAAATGTTTATAGTAGAAAGAAGAATCCACAGTTCACTGAAACAAGTATCAATAAAATAACAAGAAAAATAATCTTTAAAATTTCAAGTACTAAAATTTCTTCTGACAAATTTTAATGATGTAATGCAAGTACACTAAGCACATTATATCTTGACACTTGGGAACCCTTTACACTTGAAGCAGTTGGAGAGGAGTGAACGTCATCAGGACACTCTGATACACGCTGATGCAAATAGTTAAACTTGCCTATTGTGTAAGCATTTTCCAACCGCTGTCAATATTTATCTTAATTGTCATTTGTAAGCAATACACTTTTGATGTTTGTAGAAATTTGTTTTTATATTGATTGTTGTCCAAAATCATTGAAAATAAAATAATATCTGACAGCTCCAGCAATGGATCAATCCATGATTCAAGTTATAATGCGCCAAGTGTATTTTATATTTGAAACAATAGAAAACAAAAAAACAACCTCTTCAGTTATACTATTCACAACTTAAAGTAGAAGAATAAGTAAATTCCCTCCACCATGTAAATAAGTAGACAGCAAATACTTGTAAAATTCCTAAAATAAATAAGTTGTGATTTTTAATGAAAACAGAATAAAAAACATATTCACAACCATAGTTAAAAAGCCACAAACATTATGGATCGAGATTATACAATCAGACTAGACTTTCATTTTTCGAACACTGGTAAATCCTATAGTAAAAAAATATTTCCAAAATTAGAAATAAAAATTATAAAGGCTTGCTTGCATCAACCACATTCTTAAAGTATCTGTTCGTTGCTCCCATGCACTTTATTAAATGGATAGATAATAAATATAAGAAACTCATTAAATCAAATATAAACAATTATTTAACTGTGGTTGCATTTGATTCTGATATAAATATATATGTATTTTAATTAAGTTGTGTGCTTATCTGCATTTTTAAGTTATTTTTAGAACAGGAGTTAAGAGTAATAGCTATGGTGTAGCAAATATTCAAATGCAACCATGCAGCCTCAAAAATATTAATACCCGTTTTTTCAAATATTTCAATGATATAGAATATAATATAAAATTATAAAAGTTATATTAATAAATAAACCAATCAAACAAAAAACTAACACAAAATGAATGAGTATTTGACCAATAACGATAGACCCTTAATAAATACAAAGCTTAAAATTATTTTGTTTCAAAATATTATTGTATTACCCTGAAAACAAATAATTTTACAATTACTTCACCATGATCTGAATGCTATATTAATACATATAACAAATCTAAAACCTTAATTCTGATATTTTTTCCATTTAATGAAGTAAAATAAAAATTTAAAACAAATATTAGAAATACTAGCCTTCCCCCATGGCTATCAACCCTGAAACGCCCATATAGGATTACCAAATAACAAAAACCTGCTTTTTCACCATTTTGTAATTTTTTTTTTCTCATAAAAAACTGGGTGACTTCAGTTGCATTCAATTTTCAATCGTAAAAGTACCTTCAATTTAGTATTATTACAATTAATTGCCCTGGGTTGAGAAAAAATTGTAATAACTTTAACACTCCTATGTTTTGTCAATACAGATCTAAATTACAAATCTGTTTTAACTACAGAATTATACCGGGTTTTGTTCATTAGATAATATGGATGCTGAAAATTCAATTACTTACTTTTCACTGCTCTTTGGATTATGTAACAAAGATATAAGTTACATGCCAAATAAGTTAAAAGAAAATGAGAGATAATTTTTCGAAAAGATTTATTTACAATACTAACCAACCAATTTACAGTAGTTCAGCACCATTTCAGTCTCAAATAACTAACACTTATACATCCTTTACATAAAAAAATAAACTCAAGCTAATGATGAAGACAATCTTTACAGAAAAATGAAACACAACACTAGATTAAAACCTTTAAAGAAACCCTTTTCAAAATTGTTTGCCCCACTATTTCGGTTTGGGGAAATGGATATTTTCCTTTTGTAAACATTTGCTAAAAATAATGACAATTTAATAACAAACCATAAAATGTATCATCAAAATAATAATAAAATGTTATTGTGGTAACTAACTGTTAAAATCATCCTAAAGCTCTCTTTTCTTATTTTAATAAACTTTCAACATTTGGCTTCAATATTATACTAATAATTATGAAAAATATTACATTTCATCTATCAGTTAAAAACAGCCAATATTTTGGCAGAGGAAAACAAGTTGGAAATGGGTTACTTTCTTTAAAAAAATCTGGTTAAAAATAAAATATATTGATTATAATCGATCGCCAGCAGTTTAATTCCCAACTGAAGAGCAATGGTCATTCATTCACCGGCAATTTTTTTACTTTTTTTTGGTGCCCGATATATTTAGTTAATTTTTAGTGTTTGAATTAAAACTAAAATATTCAGAAGAATTTTTATTTACATTTTTTAAGTAGCCTAGTTGTATTATTTTTCTTAATTTTTTAAAATTTAAACCCTGGTTTAAAAAATACCACTCAAAACTCATCTTGCTTTCACTTAAGTAGCTGAATATTTGCATCCTAAACTATCATTTCCAAGAAGTGAATTAGTTATGTAAAAGTGAATAATGATCTACATGCTGAAAGAAATATTTTACAATAAACTAATTCCTCTCAGGAACATAACCCTAAAATATTATTTACAGTATAAATAAATTTTCTATTATTAAGCTCATAAGTCAGCTAAACTATTGTTTTCAACTCAAGATTTAACTGAAAGGATTATTTTTAGAGGTGGCATAGAATGCCAATGAAGGAGATCATACAGAGAAACACATAAAAAATATTTCATGAAATGGGACCTGCCATTAAAACTAATACAACACACAACTGAGTATTCTTTCTATGCAATCATGACAATGTTATTTGTACTACTTGAATATAATGAAAAAATCAGTAAAAGTTAAATTGTAAGAAAAAGGAGGTGGTGGGTTGTAAAGAATATGAGGTTCGCAGTCTACAACAGGAGTACGGACGGACTCACTCAGATCAAGCGACGGAAACTGGACAAAATAACAATGGCAGTGGGGTACACGCAAACTAAAATTAAGATAAACAAAAATTTGAGATATGGGTTGCAGACTGCAAAAACGACAATTCTTCACAGCCTAGAGGAGAATGGTGTGATCTTGTTGCAGACGTTTTAAGATTTCTCTACTAGAGCGATGCTTGAAGTCCTCGACTGAGGGACGAACTCCGCAGCATTTGGGTTCAAGGTACTCTAAAACAACACAGGATACATACACCTACGTCCAATATCAACTTATTGGATACCATTCAATAAGACATAATGCAATGTATAAAAACAGAATAAAAAGTAAAACTAACAATAACTAGGCGCTGATGATGCCCCTGATGAAATGGGGCGAAACAATATTGTTTGCAACTTTGAGAACATAGGATTGCTAGACGGCGAGTTTAGCTAACAATAACTTGAATTCTTTGTTGGAAAAACCTCAATGGGCTAGTATTAAATGAGGGTTATAGAGGAAACCACTGACTCACTAGTTGGGTCGACCCCAACTTTACACAGATAGTAAAGTTTTGATTTCCTAATAGTAAAGACTTTTCCTTTGAAGTTTTTGTTTGTGTTCTGATTACCTACTCAACTACAGGTAAGCCAGTTGTTTTTCTATAACCCTAATTTAATCACAATAAAGTTTATCGGAATAAAAATATTGACTCTAAAATCTTTATAAATTAGACCCAATATTTGTAAGAATAGTGAGTGATCTATGTTTTAACTTCTAAAACATAACATTTTCAAGGTAATTATATAATGACTAGAAGTTGAAAAATGTTATTGAATAACTTGTTCAATTCAAAGGTATCACATAATATCTCATAATAATTATTAACAACAATTAGTTTTACTTAGTTTCCAAGATACAGAACGAGAACATGTTTGGACTCCTAGAATGTCTAACTCATTTTTTTATTAGCTAACTTCATACTACTGTTTTAATTTTTTTTTTTCAAGACAAAAGTAAACAATTACCAATTAATGTATCTTTAAAGTTTCTTAACACGTTCGCGGCTACGTGGCTACAATTGTTCAATCCTAATCCTTGTGGCTACATAGGTAGCCATTTTCCAGTGCTTAACAAAGTGTATTGCTTCAAGGATAGGAAGTGCTTAGCAAAGTGTATTGCTTAAGGATGGAGCTTTGAAACTCGGCACAGCACTAGTCAAATATGTATGCTAGTTCCTGTTGATGTGGGACGCACTGCTAGTACTTAGACACTGTGGCCAATCTTGGAACCATGACTCTGCCTCAATTTTTTTTTTTGTAGTTATTTTTACTATGTAAGCCTATGTTATAAACAAGTTGAAATATCATAAATAAAAATGTTAACAAATATATCAATAGTATTAGGTATTACTAAAAATAATTTTTTGAACTTTTTTTATTGGCATGGAATCCAAGTGCATGTTGGCTACAATTGTATCCATTATTTCTTGTATGAGTTTAATGGCTAGGTTATTTTATCCTGGGTAAATATTCAAAGTAAGTAGTCAAACATAAGTGTCATGGAATGTAATATTTACAAAATAAAACCATTCATATTTTGAGCTCTCAAGTACATCAAAACACAGTGCTGGTGGCTACAAATGTAACCACTGACTCTGACAAACATTCAAATCAAATCATATAAAAGTGTATCAGTAGCATCTAAATACAATACACTACTACAAAAGATAAGAAAAGATTTTTCAATGTTTTTTAATTTCAGGATAGGAGTATTATGGGTCTCCAGAGTATGCTTAGCCGTGAACGTGTTATGTTTGGCAAGAGATAATTCAAAAAATCTGAGAAGGGGTGAATTTAACAAAGGATGTAGGTTTGGAAAGCTCGCAGTGACAAACTTTCCATCAAGTGGGGTTCAGGCCTTTTCAAAAGTATTTAACTGACAGTAGATGTTCTCTTAATCTGCTTTAATAAGACCAGACCTAGCTCAGGTGATGGCTGTTGAAGCAGATAATTAATCACCATCTTTAAATATTTTTAAAAAACTACCAATTTTCCCACATCTTAAATATAAATAAACAATTGCTGTTTGGAGTAGAATTGTATCAAGAACAGAGAATCATAAATAGGTATTCTATTCTCAAGTAATCAACTCCTATTGCACAAAATTGTCTCTTATTTAACTAAAGAAACGTATCCTGAAAGGATCACTTACAAACACAAAATGACTTTATTTTAAAAAAGAAGGTCAGGAAGTGGAACGGTTTTCAAATCAGGGGAAGAAACTGAACCCTATACCAAAGGAACTGTACTTTGTAGGAGGCAGGTGGCACACATTTGTATTCCTCATAGATAGAAGGTCTTCAAACATATCTTCACAACTACCTACAGACTTTATGTAAGAAAGGCCTAGCTCAAATATGATGTTACTCATGAAGATATGAATTCCTTCACCATACCTCAAAGAAAAGCCTGAACTAATATGGTACTATGTAATAATCATTAACACTATAAGATTTAACTCCACAATGTAATCCCTCAACCACATTAGTAATTAAGAAGAATCTCAAAAAATTAAATACTATAAGATTTAACTCCACAATGTAATCCCTCAACCAAATTAGTAATTAAGAAGAATCTCAAAAAATTAAATTCATTAAATAAAACAGTCAAACTGCATGCAGAAAGTCTTTTAATGTGAATTTGAAATAACAAACAATCAATCATGATCATTTACCTGCTTGGCTAATTCATCTTTATCCTGAACTCTCAAGTTGGACATTTGACGACAGAGCTCAGATCCATTCCTAAAAATAAAATAACAAGAGTAATGTAATTCAATTTACAATTTTCCTAAATTTAATCTTTTTAAAAATTAATTAATACATAAAAACTTGTTATTGAAAAATAACTTTTTTGAATTGTCATAGTAGCAGTTCAGTGAATAGTCCTAGCTGTAAGATACAAGTCCTACAACATCTGTATCACATCCTATGATCTTGAGAAGACTTATTTAAATGCAGTTTAATAACCTTTAAATTTCAACAACTCCTTCGCTTAACTTTTGAAAAGCAACAAAAATAAAGGCCTTTCTCCATCTTTCTACCCTTGAGAAAGGTCCTACTAGATGGACTGAAATAATGGAGGACTTTTCCTGTGTTTAGTGTTTTGTGTTTTTGATGGCCTACTCAACTTCAGGTAAGCCAGTGTTTTCCTCTATAATCCTATTTCAAATGCATGTAAGTGTGATGGGGGTTAGGATTATAATTATATATAGAGTTAATTTGTATGAATGTGGATATGTAATTTAGATGTAGGACTTGGTACCCCTGTTGATAAACAGCTAGCACAAGCGACGCCTGGCTACCTTGAGGACAGCCTTGCTTGGCTAGGCTGCATTCAGGGCCGCTGAGGGGTTTGGGTTTGAATTGGTTGAGAGGTCTGGCCTCGGGGTCAGTTCGGCTCCGGGATGGTGCAGGCTCTCGGCAGGGCATCCCTTGAGGTGATTGGATTGGTCGAGGAGTTAGTCTTTTGAGTCACGAGTAGAGTCTTGGGGTAAAGTCCAAAGTTTTGGGTAGAGAAAGTTTTAAAAGTCCTAGATTTAGAAGGTTGCTTTGGTAGTTGAAGGTGTGCCAGATTAAATTGTAAATTGACTATTGTAAATTGTAAAGTCAGGAAGACAGAAACAAGATTACGGAGTAGAGGTAAGGTGACCATTCAAGTACGTGCTTTGCACGCCGTGCATTGCACGTCATGCAATTCTACAACATTGGTCTTATGCGCCGTGCTGTACGTTTGTGGGCTTCGGAGTGCGCAGCACGTCTCATAAGACCAATGTTGAAACGTTGCATGGCGTGCAATGCACGGCGTGCGGGGCACGTACGTGAATGGTCACCTTAAGTAGACAAGAGGTTTGGCAGGAAGCTACGGTTTTAGGTAGAGGACACTTTTGTAAGGGGGAGAGTCTGACTATTATAATTAAGCTAACTTGTAGTCAATGTACCAGCTTGTGTTATCAATTAACCCTCATCATTCTTAAGCTATGTCCCCATTGTGAGTGTGTGAAGAGCTAGGGGGGGGAGTGAGATTTCCACACGCCACATAAGAAAAAACCGTTTGAGATGGTATTCTTCCAAAGGCATGTTATCAGATCAAAATCCCCAAGTTTCATCAAATTCTGATAAGGTAGGTTACAAATAATTTTTTTTCTGGATGTTTTGACTTGGAATGACCCAGGTTTTAAATAAGATTGTTTAACAATAACGGGTAACATAATCACATTAATTTACACGTTGCAAATAAAATGTAAAAGTCCAAGAAGAAAGAAAGTAGCCAGAACCCCATAAATTATCAAGGACCCAGTTTGTTACATCTTCCTAATGGCGATGAATTATTTTCTTTCAAATTTAAACAACAAGATGTAAAACCACCAATTGTCTCCAGCAGTCTACTACTCAACGTAACCAATAAGGAGGCTGGTTTAGATTGGCCAAGTAGAAAGGTGAATAAGTATTCGACTGTCAACTCGCCCAGAGTAAACAGATGAATTCGACGAGTGGCGGATAAGTTGACAATTCTAAGCAATAGTGTGTCAGGTGATCTCAGCAACTCGGCCATGTAACTAGATAAATGTAAGTCTTCCTTTAACTGATAAAAATAAGTATGCACAATATCCTTAGCAAAAGCTGTTCATCTATATCGCATTACTCACTGAGCTTGCTGACCACCACTCCATGTGGGCGGATGGGTGTCGTCAGAGCCCAGAGAGGAGAAGTACGTCATATTGTCCAGGTCACGTTCGTGGTCCAGCATCACCTCCAGGCAATGTTCCATCAGAGCCTCCTCCTCCAGCTGCTGCAAGATCTACAACAAACAAAATCATAATTGAATAACGAATGTAAAATACAAAAAATATGAAACTAAATAAGAAGGGGGACAAATTGAAAGGGTCAAGGGATAGGCCCTTTCCTAAGTTTAAATTATCCTTGGTCAATTGAAAAAAAAATTATCCTTGGTCAATTGAAAAAAAAAATTAAAGAAAATAAGTTGAACCTGGAAATGCACATGTCTCAGGTTGGTTAAATTACTAAATGTATTAATACGCAAGCGGTTTTCTTTTCACAGTCAAATCTCAACAGTTGGATGGATGTTTAAATTTTATGTTTGAGGTGTAAAATTAAAGAGATTTTTATGTAGATTTGTCAATGTCAATATTTCTCAGAATTTTGAAAAAGGCGTCACTAATGCACCGTAAAGGGCAGAAGTTTTAGAACAGTGGCGCCATCCATCGACATTTGACCAAGCTTTGGTTACAACTGAACATATGGTCATGCATTTAAATAGTTATACAGGTAAACCACAGATTGCAGTACTTATAATTTATTTTTCAAAGAGAGCGGTTTTTAATTTTACGGCTGCCTTGGTTACTGGAACGTGACAACAAATAACATTGCAAACAGTTATCAACAGTTGTTCATTGTCATTTTTAATCCTTTTAAGGCCGACGGCCGTAATAGGCCCCCGTGGTAAAAAGTACGTTCAAGGCCGGCGGCCGTAATAGCCCCCCGTGGCAAAAACTACGTTCGCGGCCGACGGCCGTAATAGGCACCCGTCCACTTTTCCCCCTTTACTGGCTGGTTGTGTTTTCCAAAGGCCACTAAACTTGATATTCCCTTGTAGAGGGACATGTGGGCTTCATGAATAACGGCAAATACTGCCGTTTTGGCCTAAATTTCCTGGTTGTCTGTATAGATTTTCATGTCATGATCGTCTGCTGGCCATGTGATGATTTTGTTGCTGTTTAGTTTTCATGTTTTGTTGGTTATGTGATGAGGTTACTGTTTTAATCGACCAAATATCATTTATTAAATGAGTTGTGTGTGCTTGACTTGTGTTTTCAATGAAGAATGAGCAAAAGAAGTCGAGATAAATGACCTGTAAGCAAAATCACCCTCCTGTATGCAAATAACATGGCGTCAGCCATTTAGGCCTAAAACAGCGAAGTGTCAATTTTTACATTATCCCTTATAGTTCTGTTATTAATTAAGGTAAGTACTTCAAAATTGGCATACTTCCTGTAAATAAGTTTTACTTTAAGGTCATAAATGGCTTTTGGATGTAAAACAAAGTTATATATTTTTTATATGCCGTCAAAGTGGAAAAATATAAATTAGCTCATTAAAATTTTCTTACATATATCAGTAAATAAAATTTCTTTCTGATAATTTCATGATATTTTCTAATGCATTTTAAAGCCCATTTAATTAGGAACAATTCAAAAAAAGAATTATGAGTATCTGATAAAAATCGCGGAAGTTGTAGCCCTTTAACTAAAACTATGCACAGCACATAAGAAATGGCTTGACCTTTTTCGCAAGTACTACAGTTTGGGAGCTGGCCTTTTTCGCAAGGACCACAGTTTGGGAGCTGGCCTTAAAAGGGTTAAGATATATTACTCTAAGTAATTTACACCTTGGTAACCACATAAATGAGGTGTTTTAGTGCTTACTCAGTGCAGTTACCTGTCTACCATTATAAAAAGTAGTTAACGATGTATCAATACATGTCAGCATAGGGCCTACTGCTTTTTGTTGTGTAATTTATAATCTTTAAGAAAAGCGCCTAAATTTAATCACAATGTGTTGGGAGAAGTTACTGACCTGCTTATCAAACTCTTCTTCATTTTCCATCCACAGGTATTCGGAGAAATCATCCGGGGCTGTTGGAGTTTCGGAACCGTAGGGATTGGACTCTCCCTCCTGATGTCCTGCCTCTGAATTGTCAGAGGACAGGTAACCTGCGGACGACTCCTGACTGCTGAAGATGTTGTTTGATGGGTCCACAATTGGAATCTTCATTTTCATAACCAGTTTTGTACAGTAGATTAACAAATCCTAGACAAGACAAATCTTTCATTAGTAAAAATCTATAGGCCTAAAATTTATTCTAAGGTTGAGTGCAGGATAATAAGTTTAAAAAGATGCTTGATGTGGTAAATCGATTTTTAAGACTTTTTCATGACTAGGCATAAAAAATTTTGTATAAGCATTGTTTGAACTCATGTAACTACAATGAATTAAAAATTACATGCTAAAATATATAAGGGGAGGGCGAGTAGTAAATGTGCACAGTAAAATTTGAATCTGTCACTTCAAAAACACAAGTATTTGTGAAATTTTACCACTTCTCAAAACATTCTTAAAAATATCCTTTTGCAGCAGACCTGCATACTCAGCGAATTTCTAATATAAAGCTTAGAGAATCACATTTCTCATATATATGTTTTAAATGTATGTTTCGTAATTGTAATTGTAATGTGATGTGCATGTATATGCAATTAAGTATTGACGCCATCATTCTCCCAGGGGGTATTAGATGAAGACATGGTAATCAAGGTAATTGAAACCCAACATAAGCATATGTTTTTGCTACCATTATAACAATATGAGGAACGGATATATGCAGGTTTGCTGCCGTAGGTATGTGAAAATTGAATGGTTTTCAATTAATAAGCCATTCCAGTACAAATATACTAGAGCCAGTACAAATATACCATGCCAAGTTTTATCAATATAGCCTATGTTGAGAAATGAGTTAACTTCACAACCTTTTTTATTTCCTCCAAGGATAACCATATAGGGAATGAATATGCAGGATTACAGCCATGGAAATGTAAATATCTGGAATTTTCGACAGTTCTCATCTAGGTGAAGCCACAAACCAATTTTTATTAAGTTGTGTTGAGATTATAAAGCAAGATAAAGAATCTCAGAGAGAATGCAGGCCTGTTGTCATGTAGGTAATTAAGAGCACAAATGAAAATTTTTTCAAATGATAGCAATTTACTAAACAAGTATAGCCTAACTAAAATTAAATAAATGGTATCGGGAAACTGACACATACTTTCTCCCTTCAAGTCATTTAAAACCAGAAATCATATATATAGTGAAATAAAACAAATTAACAATTAATTAACACACTAATATATACCACATTTTATCAAAATCGGTTAGTAAATTACGGAGATATCGGTTTTTGAATATTTGCCATAAGAATAACATTGGACAACGTACTGCATTTACCGCCAAACTAAAATATCAATTTTCTTTGCAACCAGTTGACGTAGACTAATGATTCAAGATGCTAGATTATTTAGTTTTTCAAGCCAAATTTAATGGTTGCAAGTATATTTTCTTAAAAAATTACAGTTTTTGTGAAATTTGAAAAATATGAATTTTTTAACACTTAAACCCCCATAACTTCTGAACCTGAATTTTTACAGACATGTGGGTGGTGTCATTTTGTTTGTCATCCTAAGCACTAAAAACCATGAAATTTTTATCAAAATCATTAGAGCCGTTTTTGAAAAATCTGGATTTTTGTCATTTTTTATGGGGTTTTTATGGGGTAAATACCCTTAAAAATCAAGAATTCAAAAAATGAAAAATACGCCTGGAGATATCACGGCTTTATACCTACATGCCAAATTTCATGAAAATCGGACCACTGGTGTCGTCTCTAGCTTTGTTTACATCCACACACAGACAGACAGACAGAGTAGCAGGAAGGAACAACTAGAGGTTTTCTTAGATGAGGAAACACCTGACATCTTTTGTGTTTCTGAACACGGGCTTACTAATGATTCAATAGTTAATGCTCATCTTGAAAACTACTCTCTTAAAAATCATTTTTGCAGAACTGATGCACTTTGGGGAGGTGTGGCAATTTTTGTTCGGAACGATGTTTCTTTTCGCCTTGTAGATTTTACTACTCAAAATAGTTTCAGCAATGAGTTAGTCTGTGAAATATCAGAAATTAGATTTATTATCAATAATGTACTTACAGTTTGCTCAGTAATTTACAGACCCTCAGACAATTCTAACTTCAACTCTTTTTTTGAGTGTTTTGAATCATATCTGGACGCTACAGTAAAGGGCCAAAGATCAGTAATCATAACCGGCGATTTTAATATTGACAAAGATAAGCACACTTTTGAATTTGCAATTTTTAAAGACTTGATCACTTCATATGGCTTAGAGTTAAAGATCGATTCTCCCACTAGAATTTCTGAACAATCAGATTCTTGTTTGGATAACTTTTTGACTAATGTTCAATTCACAACAAGTTCTGTTTTACAACCTTGCATTTCTGACCATCTTGCAATTTCACTTGAGATTCCCATTAATAATAATTTTAAGTCTAATGAAATAATTGAATACAGGGACATGTCCCAGCAGAACATTTTAGAATTAAAAACACGCCTTCAATGGGAAGATTGGGCAGATGTCTACTCTGCTAACTCAGTAGATGGCATGTATGATAATTTTGTTTCAACAATTGTATATAACTATGAGGTTTCCTGTCCTTTAAAAAGAACTAAAAAGAGGGGAACTAAAAAATTGAATTGGGTCTCTGATGAGATCAAAAGAATGAAAATTCAAGTACAAAACTCTTATTCGGAGTGGGTGTTGACCAGGTGTAATGAAAAAAGAGAGAATACAATAGGCTAAAGAGGGAGTATAGAAATAAGATCTTGGAAGCTAAATCTGAACATATCTTTGAGGAAATAAAGAGTTCAAACAATCCCAGCAAAACTTCTTGGAAAATAATTAACAAATTTAGACAGAATGAATCAACTTTCAATGAACCCAACATTCGTTTGCAACTTGATGATGTTTCAATTCAAAATCCAAAGGAAATTTGTAACACCTTTAATAGTTTTTTCTTACTTGTAACACAAACACTTCTAAACCTTTTAATTCCTGCGTAGATTCCGCTTTTGGAATAAACACCTTTTATCCTTTGAGTTTAAAAGATCTTAGGTATATTCTGACTTCGGTTAAAAGTAATAATTCCGCAGGCCATGACGGAATTTCAAGTAAGATAATCAAGGCTTGTTCTAGTGAGATAGAGGAACCTTTATTGCATTTGGTGAATGCCTCTCTGCGGGAGGGAGTGTTTCCTGATAGTGGAAAATTAGCCTGGGTAAAACCATTGTATAAAAAGGACAGTAGACTTCTCCCCCAGAACTATCGGCCAGTCTCACTCCTACCCACAGTATCTAAAATACTTGAAAAAGCAGTTTGTCTAAAATTAGTTCAGTTTTTGCATGATCATAGTTTACTTTTTTCACAACAATTCGGATATCAGAAAAATAAATCAACTAAGTCAGCTCTCATAGATTTTGTAAGTAAGTGCATCGACGCCTTGGAGGGTGGTGAGGTGGCGGTTGGCTGCTTCATCGACCTCTCTAAGGCGTTTGATTGCGTGGATCATAGCATTTTGATGCAGAAACTTAGTAATTTGGGAGTGAGGGGGGCGGCGTTGGGTTGGCTAGAGTCTTATCTCAGCAATAGAAGGCAACAAACAACTATTAACTTCACTTCTCAGTCTGGAAATAAAGAACGTTATTTTTCCGAAGTACCACAAAACACACTAGGTGTTCCGCAAGGGTCGATTTTAGGCCCGATCCTTTTCTTAGTATACATTAACGACATTTCAACAGCAATATCAGCACCAGAAAAATCTTTGACAATTTTTGCAGATGACACTTCTCTTTTCACTTGTAATTCCAGTATCCCAGAACTTGAAAGAGACTTTCGGCAGGCTCAACGCTGTTTTCCAATATTTCTCCGACATCAATCTGAATATAAATTCCAAGAAAACAAATTGGATGTTCATTTCAACAGATCAGAAAAGAAAATGTCTAGAGCGAGCTGGCTTATCACTTCCGTCTGTTATTTTAAACGAGGAGATTTTGGAAAAGTCACATTGTGTGGATTATTTAGGAGTGAGGCTGGACGAAGGTCTGGGGTGGTCACAACATGTTGACAAACTTGCAGCAATATTGAATTCAAATATTTTTATTCTCAGGAATCTTGTTGCTCTTAATAACTTAGCTCTTTGTAAATTAGTTTACTTTAGTTTAATTGAAAGCTACTTACAATATTCAATAGTGCTTTGGGGTCTTTCCAGTAAAAAGAATTTAAATAGAATATTTGTTATCCAGAAAAAGGCCATTAGATGTATCTCTAGGCTTAGGCCTAGGGATTCTTGCAAAGATAAATTCAAAGAATTACAAATTTTGACAGTTCCGTCCCTTTTTGTATATGAAGCAGTTATTTATGTTAAGGAAAATAATCTAATACAGGCTCATCAACATCCATATCTCACAAGAAATAGAAATTTAAATCCATCAATTCAACACAATCTGAGACTCTTTGAAACAAAGCCCAGTTACATAGGCACCAAATATTTTTCATTATTACCTTTAGAATTAAGACAAGTAGACAACATAAAGAAATTTAAGAAGGCCCTAATGTCACATTTGATTGAACAATGTTATTATGACCTGCCTAATTTTTCCTAAAATTCCATCCACCACACTGCCATTTTCCAACCCAAACCTGATTGACAAAGTCGAATGACTGCTGGTAGAAAATAAGAAAATTGAAGAGAAATATTGTAGAAGTAAGAAGAATGACGGGTCTCATGCCAGTATGGTCTACGGGACGTACTTCGGAGGTAAGGTAACAGGTAACGATTGCATAAGTTGGTGGTAGAGTATCGGCACTTGTACCGTAGCCTAAATGGCCAAAACTAGTCTCCACTTCATTACTGTCTATTCCTTGATAGGCAATTCGTTCATTTATTGCTACATTACCAAGATTAATTTGGGATCCATCGACCGATTCACTGAGGAATGAGTTGTCGATGGACGAACAACTAGCTTCCAACAATTTTCGTATTCCAGATTCATTCATATTACTGTCACAAAACGCACAAAACACATCTTTAAAGTAGCTATAACAATTAAGTTTTAATAAAATTTCAATAATAACTGTAACCACAACAACACGAAAACAATTACAACACCGGCACAATAATTGCGAGGTTATATGAAACTGACGACAGCTGATTGCAATTTCAGAATGATGTTTTAGCTGTGCTAAAGACAGGACAGGAGAAAAGTCATATGAAACGAAAGACTGGTTAGTAGAGAGGCGTTCGGCACAATTCGCAGCCATTAAAGTAAGAAATAAATATTATATGTATAAAAATGTAGAGTAGTCCGCTACGGTCCCGCGGTAAATTAGTGACCGAAATGTGGTGGCCCGCTCCGGTCCCACCGGCACATTAATAACAAAAAACGAATGGCCCGCTCCGGGCCCTACGCCACTAAAAGGGTTAAATAATGGTGTTCCCAAGTTATCATTAAATTAGGTTTTTTATAGAACAACATTTAGGCCTACTTGACTTTTACATTAAAATAAAATATGACCGGACTGTTCACTATTGCTGTATTTGGTAACATGTAAAATAGAAAATAAATACTAAATGAAGGTTTTTTAAGCTCTGCTGCATATAAATTTGATATTCTGATGAGTTTTAGTTCTTATATATGCCAAAATTTGCAAAGTTTTGTAATAGTGATTTAATAAAAAAAAATTCATCCGTATTAGGGCTTATCTCATTTTGTGACAATGACCCGGGTGTTATAGTTTTTATCGTGAGCGAAGCCACGGGCAGCTGCTAGTTATTGTTAGGCCTATAAGTTTGATATTAGGCCTATGTTTATTTTAACCCATTGGAGACTTTTCACGAGACTGACTCGTGATAGATTTATGTGGCCAAAAAACCCTATCACGAGCTGATGCAGATGTTCAGATAAACGCTCTGAATGCGCTAAAGTTGTACTGAACTGGATTAAATTTGGTATTTACGGAAACAGCAGAAGCTTAGCTTCACTCGTCTGATTTTAAAAATTTTACTCTATGTAAAGAAGCAAACATCTGTTGGAAGTATTCGTTTCGCCTCAATCATCAAGATTGCTGTCTGCTTTTGAGATTTGTTATTGTTGGTTTTCAGAATCAGAATCAGAATACCTTTATTCAATAAAAATGTACACTCAGATACAATGAATAGTGTTAACAAGTCTACTAAGAATGATAAAATTTACAATATAATAGGGCCTACATGGGGTCTTATTTATGCTCAAAAAGGTTGCAGCAGTTCATGTTTGGTTATTTTTGCAAAAGGTTACAACTCATCAAATCGGCCCGTTTTCATAGGATTCTTCAGGTAGGTACTGTCAGTGAATTAAATACTCGGTCCCCAATAGGTTAATAAGCCTAGATTGATATTTCCATTTAGCTAATTGTTATGACAGTTATTGAAACTTATAAAATGTGTGCAGCAGATTTTTTGTAAATAATGGGCCCATCAACTCAATAAATAGGCCTAATGATTTTGGCTTTCAATATGATAACCACTCACATTCTGCCTGCACTGTTAGGCTACTTTTTTCAGTACTGGCGACCATCTTAATGGGCCTTGATTAGAGAAGCCTTGGATGCCCAAGACAGAAAATAGGCCCTATGCTAGCCTAGTTTCGATGACAAAGCCTAGGCCTACACTTTCAGTGAAGACCCCACTTCTACACAAAATAGTCAAAAAGGTATTGTCAAAATTAATTGATCAAGTTATACAGCAACCTTATGCTTTGATTAGCATAATCAGGCTTCAACAAAACTAGGCAAAAAGTAGGCCATCACTAAAAGTAAGCTCAAGTATGCCTATTTGAATTAAAACCAACAACTTAAATGTCACAGATAACCAGTTGAAATGCAAAAATTATTTGGAGAAAACAATGCAGCAACACTCTATAAAAAAGGAATAGTTGAGTTCAAACATAATATCTCGTTGAATGTGTTATTTACTATTTTATACTACGACAAACCCTCAACCATCATGGAGGATGCACTAAATAAATTGAAACTAAAAATAGTTTTCAATACATTAATTTGAATATTCTTTGTACTTAATACATAAATAAACATACGTACCTTTCAAACTTAATATCCAGAGCCAGGCGAAAATTGGTTAACTAGGAATATCTATAAAAATAAATTTTGGGTTCAAATGTGGGCCGATTTCATTATCGAAGATTTACTTACATCACCATTACCACCACCACTTTCTCGTCCAGTCAGTCAGCCAACCGTTTTTCCTGCACACATTTGCAGTTTCGCCAACAAGAAATAAATTAGTATTAATTTTTACATCTACATCTATCTATATCTATATAAAAGCCAAAAACCACTGATTGACTGATCGCGGTTTCTCAAAAACTATAAGGCTTAGAGCAAGGTCACACTGAAAAACCCTATTTATAATGCGGCCTTGCTTAGAGCCATGAAACTTGGCACAAATTAATATCCTTTACATCACAGTACACAGAAACATCTGTTTTGTGTGCCTTACTCTTGGCTGGAAAGTTACTCTTTTGCCGATCACTGCACGATAAATTTACCGTTCAGTGCACAGTAAATAATTGACCCCGCACTAGGAAACGGAAATAACGGAAGTCTGTTTATTGATTATAGGCTAGGTTTCAAGAATTGAAAAAACGTAATATATTAAGCCTAGTTTACACTAGCATCTAAAAGTGGGCACTTGGACACTCTAGTTATACAAATACAGGTTTAGCAAAACCTCCGTTGTGTCAACACTTCATTGTGTTAACGCTTCATTGATTACACTGGTTAGGTGCGATCCTGAGTGGCGACACAAATATTTGTAAAAACAAATATTTGTGTCGTCACTCAAGACTGCATCCCTCCAATGATAAATAAGGTGTTGTAACAATTGAAGTGTTAACACAGCTGTTTTTGATAAACCTGCATCGGCATAACAACAATGTTAATTAGAGTGTCCAAGTGACGACACTTTTAGATGCTATTGTAAACTAGGCTTTATGCGAGAAACACGACGTTATGATTAATTTAAAAAATGTTTTTTAGTAGTATGATGCACCCAGAAAATTGCTTTTTTTTTGTGGCCTGGAATCGATATTAATAAAAACATAATGATATATTTTAGAACATGTAAAAACTCCGTTTTATTTCATCCATTGAAAACTTAAAACTATAATCATAATAATAACAAAAGTACTCAGCTGATATTTAAAAAAAACCATTATATGAACATTCTTTTAGAAAAGATATAACAATTCTCCCACTTCTTTGTTTGAAATTCATTGTTGGTGATGGTGATTTTATATTTTGATTAGGATTTTTGCGGACATTTGCCATCACTGATTAGTAAAAAACAAGTTTCACGACGTTTCGGGATCTGGAATCTGATCCCGTCTTCAGGTGGAAGAAAACCTAGAACATAACAAGATTAGTAACACATAGCCAGGAAAACCTGGAGAAAAACACAGCTAAAACAGAGAACTGTAAAAGCAGTCACGAAAACAATAAGCTGAAAAGAAAAACAATACACAAAATAACACAGGAATCACAAGTATCAAGAATCACCAGGCAGGAGAGAGCACGTCCACACCCAATCAGAGCTGAGCTGAGACTGGTGGGAGGAAAGCAAATGGCGGCGGCAACGGAAACGGTGCGAGGCCAGCATCTTACTGAATAAAATTCCTGTCCCAAAGCCCAACCTAAAGAAAGAGGAAATCAAGGCAGTATCTATCCTTGGGAAAGATGATACTATCAAAATATTGCCCGCGGATAAAGGTAACGCTACTGTTGTCTTGGACACAGTAACATATCAAGAGAAAATATTGCAAACTCTCCAAGCTGGTAAATATACTGAACTAAATAAAGATCCTACAGAAAGTTTCGAGCGTAAAGTTGCAAGCACTCTTAAGAAGCATAAACAGTTTTTTTCTGATAAACAAAGAACTCGTTTAACACCGCATCACTCGAAAATCCCACACATGTATGGGTTACCTAAAATTCATAAAACTGATGTACCTCTTAGGCCTATAATTAGCTCTCGCGACTCACCGTGTAGGGAACTGTCTAAAGTCCTCCTGGACATCCTAAAACCATTGGTAGGAAAAACTGACTCGTACATAAAAAATTCTAAAGACTTCGTTGAAAAGTCAAAGGACATAGTGCTGGCTGAGACGGATAAGCTGGTTAGTTTTGATGTTGAAAGTCTGTTCACGAATGTCCCAGTTCCTGAAACCTTAAAAATAATCGAGTCTCGGCTCGAAAAAGATGAAAGTCTAACTGAACGTACTAAACTTCCTGTTAACGTCATTATGGAACTGCTTGAATTATGCACTCAATGTAACTATTTTGAACTAGAGGGTAAATTATACCGTCAAGATGAGGGGATGGCCATGGGGTCGCCATTGTCGCCTATCTTTGCTAATATCTTTATGGAGGAGTTTGAGCAAAAGGCTTTGTCTTTGGCTCAAGTCAAACCGAAGATTTGGTGGAGGTACGTCGATGACACCTTCGTGGTATTTCCGCATGGAGACGATGAACTAAAAGACTTTTTAGGGCATCTTAACAGTATTTCTCCTTCCATCCGCCTAACAATGGAAGAGGAAGTCCAAAACAAACTAGCATTTTTGGATGTGTGCGTAGAAAAGGATAGGGACACGCTTAGGACAACTGTTTTCAGAAAAAAGACACACACAGGGCAGTACTTAAATTTTCAATCAAACCATCAAAAATCTGTCAAAGAAGGGGTAGCTTACTCACTATTTGACAGAGCAAAGAGCATTTGCTCAAATCAAGATGGATTAAATCAGGAAATCAAAAAAGTAGAGCAAGATTTGGCTAAGAATGGATACCCTCAATCCGTAATAAGAAAGTGCAAAACCCGTAGGGCTAAACAGAATGAGTCAGAAAACACTGAAAAATTCGTTCCTATGTCAATCCCTTATGTGCCGGGATTATCGGAAAAAATTAGAAGAGTTGCTAGGAAGTTCAAAGTTAGAACCGCGTTTAGGACACAAAACACTCTTAGGCAATGTCTCGTAAAAACCAAACCAAAAAATGGCACTCAGGGATCAAAAAACTGTGTTTACAGAATAAACTGCAATAGTTGCTCTAGGCCGTATTATGGCGAGACAAAAAGACCTTTAAATGTTAGAATCAAAGAACACAAAAATAACACGAGGAAGGGCTTAGTGGATAAATCAAAAATTGCTCAACACTGCTGGTCTGAAAATCACCAGATGAATTTTGACGAAGCAAAAATAGTACACCGCGAACCTCATTTTTTCAAAAGAAAACTAATTGAAGCTTCATACATAAAACTAGCAGACCAACCAATCAGTCAATCTTCACTTGAAATAAGGCCAGTATGGCTACCAATATTAAACAAAGAATTGAAAGACAGGGAAAATAAAGTGTCAGCAAATAGGGTAATTACTAACAATTCTGTTCAAAATTCTCATAACATGTTAACCCGTAGCAAGGCCAAGGGGCAAAATCAGGTTAAAAATTAACTAAAAAAAACACAAACAGACACACGGAATTTGCATATCACATGTCTCTGTTTCAGGTTTTCGCCACCGGTAGCGCGGCGTGATTTGGTTGGCTGTGGGCGCCGCCATTTCCGTTGCCGCCGCCATTTGCTTTCCTCCCACCAGTCTCAGCTCAGCTCTGATTGGGTGTGGACGTGCTCTCTCCTGCCTGGTGATTCTTGATACTTGTGATTCCTGTGTTATTTTGTGTATTGTTTTTCTTTTCAGCTTATTGTTTTCGTGACTGCTTTTACAGTTCTCTGTTTTAGCTGTGTTTTTCTCCAGGTTTTCCTGGCTATGTGTTACTAATCTTGTTATGTTCTAGGTTTTCTTCCACCTGAAGACGGGATCAGATTCCAGATCCCGAAACGTCGTGAAACTTGTTTTTTACTAATCAGTGATGGCAAATGTCCGCAAAAATCCTAATCAAAATATAAATTCTCCCACGCCTTAATTTCTTTGATTTAGGTACAATAGTCTTCAAGGTGTTTCGGGGGGATCCTAATTCTTGTAGAGCGACGTAGTTCTATATCTTGCGTTTACTCACGATTTGGAGTATCTGGTTGGTTTGTCAGCTGATATTTAAAAAACCATTATATGAACAGTCTTTTAGAAAAGATATAACAATTCTCCCACGCTTTAATTTCTTTGATTTAGGTACATTAGTCTTCAAGGTGTTTCGGGGGGATCCTAATTCTTGTAGAGCGACGTAGTTCTATCTTGCGTTTACTCACGATTTGGAGTATCTGGTTGGTTTGTCAGGATGCGCTGATGCTCATCGTTGAGGGTTGTTCGTTGATGAATGACAGGCAATAGTATATGTGCAGGTGTGGACGGAGCATCTGATGATATATTGTCAAAATCAAAGGTGACAGTCTTCTTTTTTCAGTTTTTCTTAGCTGATTTATATGCCTTTTTACTTCTATATTTGGTTCATCGAGGCTGATTATGTAATGAAGTCGTCCTAAACTTTTTTAACTGTTCCAAGCTTCCAAGTAGGTTTGTTGTTGGCATAATGTCGAGCTAATACTCGATCTCCCACGCTTATTTCTCTTATCTTGTGTGTTGAGGTAGAGTTTCGCTGATAGGTGAGAGGTCGAAAAGCATCTAACTGATTGCGGATATTACGTTTAAGATACATTTCTGCGGGTGTTTTGTTGTTGGCTAATGGGGTTGAGCGGTAGCGAAACAAGATTTCCCGTATCTTATTATGCATGGGTTGGGGGTCATCAGTCATACACTTTAGTCTATTTTTGATGGTTTGCACATTTCTTTCAGCCAAACCATTTGTGGCAGGATGACCCGGAGCAATATGTTTTTGAATGATTCCATTCTGTGTGCAAAACCTTTTGAACTGATCACTGACGAATATCGATGCGTTGTCCGACACCAAGATGCATGGAAAACCGTGAATAGCAAAAATGTCCATTAATAGTTCCATTGTCGATTCAGATGTTGGTGGATTTCGACAGGGTTTCACTTCTGCCCAACGCGATTTGGCATCAACTAAAATGAGATAGAAGTAACCTTGAAAAGGGCCGGCGTAATCCATATGAACCCTTTCCCAGTTTTCCATGGGTTCATCCCATGGGTGATTAACAACTTTAGGTGGACTAGTCTTGACTTTGGCGCATGGTTCACACGACCTTGATAGGCGCTCTATATCCCGATCGATACCTTCCCAGTATACATGTCGACGAGCTAACTGCTTCATCTTGGTCGTACCAATGTGAGTCCTGTGTAGTTCATTTAGCACCTTTGGCTGGAGACTCTTTGGTATAACTATACGCTGGCCTTTGAAAAGAATTCCACTTTCTATTGAAAACTCAAAATATCTTTTCGTGTCCCTGTCAATCTCGTCTCTCAACTTATGAAGTTTATCATCTGAATCAGTCGCCTCCCGGATCGTCTGAGCAGTTATAAATTCTGAAGAGATTCTATTTATGGAAGCTTGACATACTGAAGCGACTTATTCATTCATAGCCATGTCACAACTTCTTGATTTCTGGGAAACAGGAGCCCTAGAAAGACAGTCTGCATTATTGTTGAGGATACCTTGTTTGTACACCACTTCATAGTCAAATCCCGATAAGAAGCTAGCATAACGAAGAAGTCTACCTGATGTCATTGCTGGTAACTTGCTGTGATGGTGGAAAATCCTAGATAATGGTCTGTTATCAGTTTCTATCTTGAAATGACGGCCATATACATAGCTGAAGAAATGATCGACAGAAAAAATGATGGCAAGGGCTTCGCGATCAAGCTGAGAATAGTTGCGCTCAGCTGGAGTCAATGAACGAGAGGCAAACGCTATTGGTTTTTGATCACCATCTATTTCATGAGAAAGAACGCCCGCTACTCCCACCGGACTTGCATCACAAGTTATTACAAGAGGTAGGACTGGATTATAGGGTATGAGCGTTCGATCGCTGGAGATTTCATCTTTCAGCCTAATGAAAGCAGCTTCGCAATCAGCAGTCCACTTGAATTTTTCTTCCTTCCTTAACAATTTCCGTAGTGGATATGTGATGGTTGAATGATCCGGCAAAAACCTGGAGTAGAATGTTACCATACCCAAAAATTGCCGTACACCATCTTTGGTGATTGGCCGTGGCATATCTTTGATAGCTCGAATCTTCTCAGGACTTCTAGAAACTTTATTGAATTCAATAACATGTCCCAAATATTCGACTTTTTCTTGAAAGAACGTGCACTTGGATTTATTGAAATGAAGGTCATGTTGTTCAAGTTTTTTGAGACACAGTTCCAGATTTTTCTGACACTCTAACTTTGTGGCTCCATGCACCAGAATGTCATCGAAGTAGGAAATCGTCTTGGGTAATCCTTGAAGTACTTGATCGATAATTCTATTGAATTCACTTGGAGCTGTCTTTTTCCCAAAAGACAATCGATTCATCTTATAAGTTCCTCTGTGAGTCGAGATTGTTTGTATTTGTCTGCTTTCTTCATCTACAGGAACGTGCAAGTAAGCCTTGTACAAATCAAGGTGACAAAAATAACGAGATCCCTGAAGGCTGTTGATTATATCTTCGAGGCGTCGAATGGGGTAGTTAGCACTGACTAACTGTTTATTTTACTCCAATTTTGTAGTCGACACATAGCCGTACGCTACCGTCTGGCTTTGGAATAACGACTAAAGGCGAGCCCCAATCGCTTGTTTCAACTTTCGAAATTATGTTTTGAGCTTCAAGGCTGTTTAACTCTTCTTCGACCTTTTGGCGTAGAGCATACGGGACAAGTCGATCTTTGATAAACACGGGCTTTGCATTTTCTCGAAGATTCAATGACACAGTGAAGTTAGGGATGCATCCAATTCTTTGTTCAAACACAGTTGAGAATTTTGAAACAATTGCCTCAACTTGGAGATGTTGAGGCAATTGTTCAGTACTTTCAGTACTTGAAAAGAACCATTGTCGTCCGGTTTGAGTTGATCGAGCTCATCAAGTTTAATGTTGAGGTGACGTATCCAAGTACGTCCCAATAAGGCATCATACTCCTCAGGGACAATGTTCAGTTCTTCAATAGATTTAACACCCTTATATTCTACCATCACTTGAACTTTACCATCACATTGAAAAACGTTTCCAGTGTATGAACGGAACGCTAGTTTTGTAGTTTGAATTTTGTTCGGGAGATTCAATCCGTGGAATTTATCACGTGGAATGAAAGTGAATCCTGTACCTGAATCAACCTCAAAATCGATTGAGTTTCCTTCTACATTTACGGGTGCTACATACTTATCCAAATCGGTTGAGCGAATATTTTTATGTTGGTAAACATCGATGATTTTGTTAACATCAAAATCGGCTAAACAGTCGTCCCCTCCATCACTTTCGGTGTCAGAAACACGATTTGTAGACTGCAAGGATTTTCGATCACGGCTGTTTAAAGTTCGTTGAGCGTCCATCAATGTTCGAATACATACTTTCTTAACATGGCCTCTTCGATTGGAGGATAAACATTTTAAGTCCCCTGGGTCAGTCCTGCAGTCATTTGCAAAATTATTACTTTTACCACACCTCACGCACAAATCTTTTATTCCAAGTTGTTCAAAGTCAACTCGACTTAAAGACCTAGAAGCCGGACATGAAGAAGCTCGAAACTGATTATCAGAGTTACCCTTGGACCTGGATCGACTTGAAATTGAACTAGAACGGTTTCGGATGATCTTCAGAACATTTGAAGTTGATTGATCTTCTGGTTGCAATTGGCCCGCAATATTTCTACTGTCTAGTCTAGATACTTCAAGCGCTAAAGCTTTCTTTAGAACTTCATCAAAAGATAATGACTCTGATTGCAATAACTGTTCCCTAATAAAATTTTCCTTAATACCACGAATAAATTGTACTCGCATAAACATGTCAGTGATTGGAGAAGCACATTTACAAGGAGACTTGAATTCACAATCAATAGCAATGCGGCGTAAAGTCGAAACGTATTCTGTGATACTCTGATCATCAAGCTGGTATGTCGATAAAAATTTGTGTTGTGCAACCATAACATTCCTCCTGGGGGGAAAAATTTTCTCAAGTTCTGCGAATAAATCTTCATAAGATAAATCGAGTGGAGAACGAGCAGGTGACACCTGGGATACCAACGAATCATAATGCTTAGCACCTATTGAATTGAGAAGCAATTGAGAACAGTATTTTGGGTTGTTAGTGATGCCAGCCATAGAAGTATAATTTTCGAATCTCTGGCGGTAATTCTTGAATGATTCTTTTTTAGGGTCATAATTTTCAAAAGAATGTATGTAGGCTGGACTAGATGTCGAACTCAAAGTAGAACTAGGACTGGCCGAAGTTGAGGTAGCTTGTGCTTGTAGAAAACTTGTAATCAACAATTGCTGTTGTTGAAACATTGCCATAAATGCTTCAAATTGATCCTTATCCATTTTTGAAAATTCAATGTACAGTAATTGAACACGTAACAAGGACAAATAGAAAACCAGCAGAGGTCGTATGATATAACAGAAAAAAAATTACTGTCTCAGAACAAAGTCACATAACACACAATTACTGATAACAGTTTCAATAACTTAGTGTTCAGTTTCAAATCGAAAAGACAAATAACTACGTAAATAAATGCATAGTTTTACCAAGTCGCCAAAAACTGTTGTGGCCTGGAATCGATATTAATAAAAACATAATGATATATTTTAGAACATGTAAAAACTCCGTTTTATTTCATCCATTGAAAACTTAAATCTATAATCATAATAATAACAAAAGTACTCAGCTGATATTTAAAAAACCATTATGTGAACAGTCTTTTAGAAAAGATATAACAGACTTCTTTACCGTGCGAGCATGATAGTTCCCGCGCGAGCCACTCGAAGAGCGAGTTCAAGTACTGGGGGTTCTCAGTTGAAAATATATACATGGGTATTATATTAGAGTTATTGTCTTAAGCCAATCAGTATTTAAAAGCGTTAAACGCTTATAAGACCGTAGCGCCAGCAATTCTTGACATACCTCCATACCTGTTGTTATGCACAACACAATGCTAATAGTAATATTATTATTCTCTTCCTATATACAGAGCAAGTATTAGTTTGGCGTGAATGTCAGTGTTGCCATAAACCGGGCACAAGGGCGAACCCTGGATTTAATTTCGAGGGGGGAGACAATATCCTATAAAATAGTGGGAAGGGGGTATTTAGGTTCTCACAATAATCCGTACTAATGTGACGGCAGACCAGGGCTTAATTTCTAAAGTAAAAAGTACTTGAGCTATGGCACAGGAGGGTATGGAAACCACCCCCAGCAGAAGGGCTGGTCTAGGAGCCCTCCCCCAGACATTTTTTATTAATTGCGATTAAATTTTGTGCTTTTTTAACGTTTATGACCACTGTGTAACGTTCAGGTCGATTTAACTTTCGCGCTATAGCAAAGTTTTGCCCTGCCGCGGCTAGACTGTATGTGGCCTTAGTGATCGTGAAGGTTATGATCTCCAGAGCTACGTGTGTTAGCGCCACCAATAGTGGGATTTAACTATTGTCAAAGAAGGGCGCATTTAACTTATCCAAACATTTGACGAAATATTTGCCGCAAGAGGCCTTATAAGATCGACGTAGAAACAAGTAATTCCGAACGTACCCAGTTACCTGGCCGCACGCACGTATTGGCCTGGATTGGATTCACTTTTGATCGACGATAGTAAACTTCCACCGTCATTCGCTAAAGTCGATCTCGAGTTTATCAAGTGATTAGTATTCAGAAAAGAGGTTAAAAAATCTATTATATTACCTTGCGTGAATCCAACCTTGCGAAATCAAAGCTCAGGGCCTAGATTAAACCTGCTAGTCCTAAACCTACCATCCTTTGATGGGTCATTTGATAGTTGGTTTCCATTTTTTGACATGTTTAAAGTCATGATTCACGACAATAAATCTCTTACAGATATTGGAAAAGATGCGTCACTTTAAATCAAGTTTGAAAAAAGAAGCTTTTAACGTAATTTCATCTTTGGGGTTAACTTCTACAAACTATACTGTGTAGCTTGGAAGAGAACAGGTACAATAACAAAACTCTTATCATTCACAAACATGTCCATTCACTTTTCAATTTACCTAAGTTTTTAGGTAATGAATCTAATCAATCTTTGAGAGAACCAATCAATATAGTACCAAAAAACATATCCGTGCACTGAATGCACTTGGAGAACCCACTGACAAATGATGAGATACTGTCCTTATCCATTTGACTTCTTCCAAATTCGATCCTATTACATTCAGGAATTGGCAAGATACTCTCAAACCAAATAGCTTTTCAACAATGCAAGATTTGAACGATTTCTTAAATCATAGGTTTCATATACTTGATTCAATTCAACACTCTATATATGTCACCCGTTGCCTCATTGACTAATCACAATAATGGTAATGTTGTAAAACATAAAACTAATGGCTCTCAAAACAAGTCATGGACAACAAAACAGCAGCCAGGCTTGTCATCTTTTGAGCCTAAATGGGAACTGTGTCAATCTGCAAATTTTTTGTTCCAATGTGAACAATTGCTCAACCTAGCAATACCTGATAAAATTAATAAGGTGAAGGGTTTCAATTTTTTGTATCAACTGCAACCTAGAGTATCACAAAACAAATCAGTGTAAAAGTAAGAGTGTTTGTAAATCTTGCGGAAGAAAACACACTTTGCTTGATATCAATATCAAAAACCAAAGACAATAGTCGTATTGACGACAGTCAACTATACCCACACAACAAACAGGTTCATTCTGCAGGCGCTTCAGCCAGCGATCAATCATCTACCAGAGCAACTCAAACCATCCTATCAACAGCTATTGTTGTTGTCATCAGTCCTAGAGGTAAGATTGTTTCATGTAAGGCATTACTTGACTGTGGATCACAATAAAACTTCATCTCAGAATCGCTCTGTAAACGATTACAACTAATAAAGAGACAGGCTTCGGTGTCGATAACAGGCATTAATTGTAATTCAACTTCAGTCAGTCATGTAGTCAATGTCACAGTTAATTCTCGGGTATCAGAATACAGTACGCAAATGGATTTTCTTGTCCTTAAAAAACGTACAGAAAAGTTACCAGGGAGTGTTTTATTCAATTGTTCCGATCAGATTCCCCCTAATGTCGTTTTTGCAAATCCTTCACATACTACATTCCTTCAAAAATTGACATGATTCTAGGATCCCAAGCGTTTTGGGAGGTACTTTGTGACAGATCAATGGATTTATCAGATAATGGTCCATTTCTAAGGGAAACCAAGTTAGGATGGATAGTCACTGGCAATGTCGAATTGATCATGCTCGTTTCTGACAACAATTCATATTTTGTGTCATCTCTACTTTCAGTCATCAGTAGTAATACTCAAAGTGGAACGTCTGGGATACTGTTCAAGTTATTTTATACCAAAAGCAGAAGACAGTCATGTGCGCGTCGTTTCACTGAAAACAAAAGACGGACTAATAAAACAGTGTGTATAGAATTTGTTCCCGTTATCTAATCACAGGGATGAATTAATTTGAAGTTACATTGTTTGAAGGGGTCAGAATGTGTAAAAACACATACAGTACACCTCGGATTATCCGGATTAATGTGGCGTAACACCGATCCGGATAACAAAAAATCCCGATAGTCCGAGGAAATTACAATATCACCTACGAGATTGCGTACATTAGCCCCAGCTAAATTGAAACTAAAAACGGCGTATCAAGACTGTACAACATAGGCATAATAACTTTAAAATTTTACGGGGGTTTAATTTAGAAACAAATTTAAGACCTAAGCTTCATTACTAATCGTACGAACATAGCCTATTGTTAACTTTTACCGTGCTTACGGTTTACGTTTGGAATAAAACGTCAAATTAAATTGTTTAATTTATTAAGATTAAATAAAAATAACTCAAATCAACTCAAACTTAGAATAATAATAACGAAACTTAAAGTAACTCAAAACTTATTACATTAACTATTCTTGAGGAATAACGTAACGCATCAAATACCAACAACAAACTAAACTCGCGAAATTGCGGTAGGCCAACGCCTTTGTTGGTTACTGACAGCGGCCCAAGTATATAGCAATCCAGAAAACTATAGTACTACCACGATATTATCACGAAAATGCTTTAATTTTCTATTTAGGCAATGCGATTCCTTCAATTATTGTATTCCAAATGTGTCCAGTAATCAGCACTATTATGGTTGCATTTTAATTTTAGAAGACGCATTTCCCCCAAAACCTCGCTAAAATCATGTTACCGTGATTTTAATTTTTGAATTTCTCGGATGGACCGGTCCGGATAATCCGAGATCTGGATAAAGTGGGATCTGGATAATCCGAGGTTTACTGTAATATCTTTCAATTTCTAGACTGCATATATTAGCGAATTTCCCCTATAGGGAAGAAGCTATTACCGTAGGTCTCATGGTAAGACCTAAGCCCAAGACCATGATAACTTTTCGTTTTGGGTCCCCCAGAAGCAAAAAACACCATTCGCTCAAATTTGTATATATATATATCTGTAAGCACGATAGCGCTCACAAAAATGGACCGTTCGGAATGAAATTTGGCACAGGCGTGTAAGTAGTAATTATTCGGATGAGTTCGAAAACCAGCCCGATCGGACCACTGGAAGGGTGGGTAAAAGGGGATAAACCCCCCAGAAATGGGTTTTTTACATTGAAAAACAAAAATAATCTAATTTTGGTTAGCACCACTGAGTTCAGCTCGAAAAAACAAACAATTTAGTAATTTAAATCATTGCTCTATGTCCATTGGTTACAAAGATATTGAAAGTGGTTAACACAGTACGTTGTCTCATTGTTAACCTTATGGGAAATAAGTAAAATTCTATATCTCGCTTATTCCTCAACATATCTTAAAAACTTGGTTTGTGACTTCATCTAGATGAGATTTAATGTATTTTAGTCTAAAATCACCGAAATTTCCATATTTGTGGGAGCAAACCTGCATACTCATTCCCCATATTATCCTTATGGGCAATAAAAAACCCTCATATCTTCGTTATTTCTAAACAAATCTTGATAAAACTTGGTATATGGCTTCTTCTACATTAGATCTACTAAATATTGAAATAAAACCACCCAGATTTAACACGACTGTAGCAGCAAATCTGCATACTCATTCCCCATGTTAATCTTATGGAAATTACAAAAACATGTCATATCTCGCTGTTGGATGAAAATATTATTCACATTTGAAATTCGCTGAGTATGCAGGTCTGCTGCAACGGGGGTATTTTTAATTTAAATCTTAACATGTGGTATATTTTGTCGTTGTTTATACCAAAATTAAATAAACAGAATTTACAGTCCACTGATATTGAAAACATGTCTCATTATGTTCTACTCTTTTATTTTGCATTTTAATTTCATTTTACATTACGTAACTTAACATATGTAAAGGAAAACAGAGTTGTAAATTTGACTTAGGTAATTCCCGAGGTAGAATGAGTTGTACACTTTTATAAAATCGTTTTTAAACAGAATTAATAATTAATAAATTACGCAGCCAGAAAAAAGGTCGGAAGACGCACCGATGAGTTAAGAAATACCGAAGCACGCGCTCCGATATGCTTGGGCTGAAATTAACCCCTGCGGTAGACAAATATCGTTGTCACGGTAAGCGAATATACAGTGTGTAAAAAAGTCCGTCCACCCCCTCCTTCATTTTTTTGTCTGTTAAGATAAACGATTAACCCTTGGGTAATGATACTAACTCAACACAAATTATTTTTTTACGTTAGTAACAATTTTGAGTGTCCCCCAAAAATGAGGGATTTTGGGGACAACTCAAAATTTTCAAATACAAACCCCTTTTGAGTGATCCCTCATTTTAAAGAGCTTTAAAAAAGTTGATGAATGGTGAAAGTTGGAGGTCTCTAACGTGTTTCTATCCAAATTGACAGCTTGTTAAAGTTTTCAATACAACACATCCTTGAAACATGGCGTCTAGGATGTTTGGAGTTTTAATTCAACTTTGGTGACTTTAAAATGAAACGACACTGGGAAAAATGATATTAAATTAAAAAGTAGTCTCTTTAGGTGATATTAAAAATTTTGAGTGTCCCCCAAAAATGGGGGATTTTGGGGGCAACTCAAAACTTTCAAAGCAAACCTCTTTCGAGTGACCCCTCATATTAAAGAACATTAAAAAATAGGCGAATGGTGGAAGTTAGAGGTCGCTAACGTGTTCCTATCAAATTTGGCAGCTTATCCAAGTTTTGAAAACGATTCCTTGAAACTTTGACAAGCTGCCAATTTTGATAGAAACACGTTAGCGACCTCCAAACTCCATTATTTGCCTATTTTTAAAGCTCTTTAAAATGAGGGTCGCTCGAAAGGGGTTTACATTTGAAAATTTTGAGTTGCCCCCCAAATCCCCCATTTTTGGGGGACACTCAAAATTTTTTATATCACCAAAAGAGATCTTTTTTTCATTTAATATCATTTTTCCCAGGGTTGTTTTATTTTAAAGTCACCAAAGGTGAATTAAAACTCCAAACGTCCAAGACGCCATGTTTCAAGGATGTGTTGTATTCAAAACTTTGACAAACTGTCAATTTTGATAGAAACATGTTAGAGACCTCCAACTTTCACCATTCATCAAATTTTTTAAAGCTCTTTAAAATGAGGGGTAACTCAAAATTTTTACTAACGTCAAAAAATAATTTGGGTTGAGTTAGTATCATTACCCAAAGGTTAATTGTTTGTCTTAACAAACAAAAAAAATAAAGAGGGGGGGAGCGGACTTTTTTACACACTGTATAGTCGTCGCGGTAGACGAATATGGTCGTCACGGAAAACAAGTATCATCGTCCCGGTAGACACATATTGTTGTCACTTCGCAGTATACGAAAATCGTCATCGGTAGAAGAATAATATACAAGTACATCGTTGCCATGGTAGGCGAGCATCGTCGCCGCGGTAGATAAAATATTGTCGTTGCGGTAAACGAGTATCGCGTCGCGGTAGACGAATATATTGGACGTCGCGGTACCAGTCATAGAGTAATGATGAAGTACCAGTGGCCCCGAATGGGCAAATTTCGATGTCGTAGTAGGCAGTGGCGGCTCGTGAGTTTATGAACTAGGGGTTCACAGTTAAAAAATATACACATGATATCAATATGTTCAGGGCCGCGACAAGGGATTTTTCTGGGACATGCGAGGACATACATTGACGCCCCTTTTACTTGAAAGAATTAAGTTATGGCCTACTCCCCACAGGGTGGTTAAAGCTATAATTTGCGAAAAGAATAATATTTTGGAAGTACTGTGTCGAATTTTATTTATTACATATTTAAAGGTTTGTATACAATAACTTATAGTGGATATATTAAGTCAAATAAAATGATCTCAGTTTAAACATGCACACCGCTAGTAGGGCTTTTCTAACTTCAACTTCAACATGATTTTTAACATTTGAGCCCAGTCAAATCAGACCATTATAAGAAAGAATATACTAAATTGTTAAAAATGCTACTGTTGTTCGTCGTTCGGGGGATGGTGTTGAAATCGAGTTTTTCGAAGTTTTCAGTTTCCAGGTCTTAATTTTGAAATTTCTTTTGCAAATGAAATTGCTAATTTCTGGTAAAAACAGAACTCACTTACGCCACACATCCATTTCAAATTTACAGCCATTATGGATAATATAGCAGCTACAATTCACAAACCCAAAAATTTACACTTTGAATTATTTTAATATAATAATAACTCATCCACGGGCGCGGGTAAACTGTCACCAAATTGAAAGTTTTATGAGTTGAACAATTTTAAAAGGCTCCACAGGCCCCCGCGTGCTCCAACAAAAACAATTTTGCTCTTTGAATAGTTTGAAACGGATCCACGGGCGCCGGTATAAACGCCTCCTAAACTCACATTACGCACGTTTACTAATTTTAAAAGGGCTCCGGTTGTCGGTAAACGCTCCAAAACGCCCAAAACTCACGTAGCAAACATTACAGAGCATTTACAAATCTTTCAAATAGCACGTTGAAAGATTTGTAAATGCTCTCCGGTTGCCAACAAAAGTCGCCAAATTACATAATTAATACTTTTAATCATTTTAAAATGATCTACAAGTGCCGGTAAATACCATCTAAATTAAATTTCGGCAATTTGTGCAATTTTAAAAGGTTCCCTTAGCGTCCGCAAACGCCGCCAAAAAATTAATTAAGCTCTTTATTAACAGTCTAGCTGAAAGGCTTCCACGAGCGCCGAAAATCGCCAACAAGGCGAATACTTTTTACGTTGGCCAATTTTAAAAGCGCTTCAGGCGCCGGAAAACGCTTCCAAAACTCATGTATTGCTCGTAAAATGTGTATTAATGTATTACTGTAAAATGCTCCTCGGGCGCCAACAAAAGTTACCAAATTGAACTATTTCAAAAGGTTACTCGGGCGTCGCTGCGGACTCAACACTGCGCGCCGGCTTCGGTGGCGCCCTCTCCCTGTCGGCGCCCCATGCGGCCGCATGTTCCGCATGGCCCTTGTCGCGGTCCTGAATATGATATATTAGAGTTATACATGATATCAATGTGTTATATTAGAGTTATTGTCTTAAACTAATCAGTATTTAAAGTACGTTAAACGCTTTAAAGACCGCAGCGCCTGCATTTCTTGAGATACCTGATGTTATACATGACTGTAATGCTTAAAGTATTAAATTTACTACCCTACCTTTGACGACTACGAATCACATTTTGCTATTATATTAGACATTAACATGATACTAACCCAAAGTTTAACACTAGACAATTCTTCAATATTTTTTATTGACTTTAATTTTTATTTTTAATCTTGCACATAAAAATAACCAAAATTTCTTCTTGGTTATTTTCACCTTTTTCATTTACCAAAAATGTCATTTCATTTTTTCATTTTATTTTACCAAATTTTCATCATTTATGTAAATGATTTATGTAAACATCTACGTATTTATTTTCTTTCAATCGCTTTAAGCACAATATAAATCACTCAGTACAGTGTTTCGCGAAACAACTTGCACTAGTGGCAAACGTACTTAATCAATTTAATCTAAACAAATCGGTAAAGCCATTAAAATTGAAAGTCTAGCAAACAAAACAAGAAAACGAAAATACAAACAAAGCAGACGACGACGACGACGACGACGACGACGACGATCGATATATCGCATCGTCGACGATCGATATATCGCATCGATAGTTTAGTTCGTAGCACCATAGATAAAGGGATACAAAGCACTTTTATCAGATAGCGCTGCTGTTCCCTTACCACCGAGTTAACATGGAAGTGCCAACTCTTTACGAAGTTCATTATTACTCTATGCCCTGGGCCCTGGGTCCGCTCCTGACGAGTATTTACCCTGTTGGAGGCCATCCGGGGATTTGGCGGTGATTTAAAACAAGGGATTCTAGACTTTTGGGCTGCGGGGATTTACACAACAACCTGGGTATTAAAAAAACAAGGGTAAAACCAGATATTTTGGACGAGCTGCAAAGATTTTTTAAAACTCTAGATTTTTTTAGTTGGCAATTTGTTTTTTTATGGTTTTATTGGTGAGTTTTTTTAGTGTCGCCTTGGTGTGGATGTAGAGCAGGGTCTGTAGACAGATAAGTCGAGAATAATAGCATAGAGTAATAATGAACTTCGTAAAGAGATGACACTCCCATGTTAACTCTGTGGTAAGGGAACAGCAGCGCTATCTGAATAAAGTCATAGATAAAGGGATACTAAGGAGATGTCTCACACAGTGCTTTCCGATGTCGATGGAACGACCGTGCTGCGCTCCATCGGATATCAGCAGAACTTCGCTCTGGTGAGTCACTTTTGACGCGGGCCGGTGGCGCTCATGTGGCAGAACTAGAAAGCTTGGACAATGTGGCTGAGGTGCACGAGAAATCCATCGGCTACTTCAATAGGAGGAAGAGAGAGGGTACTCGGCGCGAGGGAGAGGGAAACCATTTCGTCGTGGAACCGTTCCTTGCAACTGCTCCGTCCTTACCCGACTCGCTTACTCATATGGAGATTGAATTGATTGAAGTTCATTTTTTCCTTTTATCGAACACTATTTCATATTTTTATTAAATAGTTCTATTATATACACCTTACATTATATATATTATTCTATCAAATTATATTAATCATACGTAACACTGAGTTTCATAATCACTAAGTTTGTCATTTTAATCAATGGGAGAAGTGGAAATCTTTTTTACTAATTTTTTTACATAGCCACTTCTTATTAATACAATTTGAAATTAGTTAAATTTAATTCTGCACAACATACTTAATTTTCTGAATGGTTTTAACTTTATACACGTACACTTAGAAAATTATAATGAATGCGTGTAGGCCTACATGACGTGTATCTTCTGCCGTGAAGTAATGTAAATATTGAGGCTACTTTACATCTCATATTCTATATAATCATATTTGATAGAGTTGTTTGATAAACTGATTATAACTGATCAAATTATATTAAATTTAAACTTCACGTTGCCCAGGAGACATGACGGGGACATAGATAAAAGTTACAAAACAGCAGGAAAGCGGTAAATGGCGCGGCGCGGCTGTGGCGGCGGCATTCTTTGATTGTATCTTATAGGCAGCGGGAGGGTTCACCCAGGACTACAGAATAGAAGGGCTGCGTCAATTCTTTGATCTCAGCCAAAAGCTGACGATGCCTTAACTCCCCTTAGCAGGGCCGCCCCGAAGCTAGTAGGCGCCCGGGGCGAGATTTTTATATGCGCCCCCTCAAAACTAATTGGCCTAAATACTATATTTATAAAAAATAAATAATACAATGAATGGACTTAAAGCTCTCAATGATTTAATATTCTTATACTATTTTGTTGGTAGCAATAATGGATCAGGCAAATGGATAATTAATTTTCATTGCTACTAGTTTATATTCGTTTTGTTATAAAAATCATCAATAAACTTGAAGACTATCATTGATGAAAAAAACTTCTCTATTAAGAGTCCTTTGTATATTTTTTACAACTTGATTACATAATAAAATTCATCCAACAAAACATAGGAAACGTACGTAAGTCTTAATTCTTTTGTCAGACAGATCCATCTGTCAAGCAATCATATGGGCTTTATTTCGAAACGGGATCATAAGTTCCAAATCACTCATAGGGGTTTTAAAGTAACTCTATGGAAAATATTAACGATCGCCAAATTTTACTAATTATAATGCCAGTATAATCAGGCTCAAGCCCCCGTTTCAAAGAATACTGGTAGATTAAAAATTTTGACTGATTTTTAAAAAAGGGGCAGACACTAATTTTCCATAATATAGTGTTTACTTTAGTTGCTGCTAGGTTTTCTTGTGAAGCCCGTTTTGGAACGGGGCCTGATCTAACGTTCAGGCTCACATTTGCTATCATAATTATCACAACTTCTACGCCAAAAGCACTTTATGAATAGGCCTACTATATTTAAAAAATCTCATTTTGTATCAAGAGGACGTTAGCCTGCATATTTAGCAAAGCTTAATATTATTATGATTTACGTGCTTATGTAGGCCAGTGGTTCCCAAAAGGTGGTCCGCGGACCCCCAGGGGTCCGCGAATGGCTTACAAGGGGTCCGCGGCGTTAGGCCTGTACATATTGGCTACTATTATGGATGGTCGGGTCCCGAAATTTCGGGAAATTCTCGGGTAAATTAAATTCCTGATTTTCGGGCGGGATTTTTATTCACTTCGGGAAAATTTCGGGACGGAATCGTTTAGCGATTGCAACTAAACAGCGAGTGTAGCTTCGCAAAACTCGCGATCGGCCGCGGAAAATGATCTTGCCGATCGTATTTGCCGATCGCGAATAAAGGCAAATCCAGCTTTGCAAAACTCGCGATCTTCCACTAAAACTATCGTGCGTATTTGCCGATCGCAAATAAACGGCAATGCAGCTTTGCAAATCTCATGATCGGCCGCAAAAACCATCGCGCGTATTTGCAAGTCGCGGATGAACGGCAAAAATAGCTTTGCGCTATTCACGAACGGCCACGAGATACGCTAGCGCGTATTTGTCGATCGCGGACAAACTACCGATGTTGCTTTACGAAACTCGCGATCGGCTGAGAAAACCTGTCGCGCGTATTTGCCGATCGCTGAAAAACGAAAAATGTAACATTGCAAACTTGCAATCGGGTGTGAAAATCAAGTTTAGCTATTCACTGAGAGCGGTTAATCGACAGAAATAACTTGCTAGAAGGCTTTACAGTGATGCATTTTATATCAGTTTACTGCAGTAGTTATACTTGACAGTTATTTTGTCAACATGCAGTAACCACTCAAGTATTTTACTTTTGGATTTGTGGAAACCAAACAATAAAATGAAAAAGCAAAAACTTAAAAATTATTGTGTTTTTGACAAACTTTAAAAAATGTACTATATTTGTTATTTTTTGAATAATATTTCTGGTTTTCAATGCATTTAAATCTTGATTTCTTGATTAAAAAGATGAATAAAAATTCAAATTTAATAAAAAATAATAATAAATAAACAATAACTTTACTATTTTATATAAGTTAGTATTTGCCTTATAATCAACAATTTCATTGAGTTACTTTTTTATTATTTTGGAATGTGTTTTTAATGTTTGCTATTTTGTCAATTGCATATAAGTCAGTATTTTTTCACTTAAATCTTTTCCTTGAAATGTTGTGATCAGGTAGGATATTTATTGAAAACAGTTATATATGGCATTGTTTTTAACCTAATGTAATAAAGTAAAATAAATTTGTAAACGAGCATTTCCAAAACTTTAGGGAAGAAAAAATCCTGTCCTGTCCCGTCCCGAATTTAAGAGGGAAGAAAAAAAATCTTTTCCCGTCCCGTCCCGAACTGAAAGTCCAATCCCGTCCATCACTATTAGCTATAAAACAATTTGGAACGTTTTGGTGGTTAAAAGCAAAAATAAAAACAAAAACAAATTATTAAATGAAATATACTGAATCGACCGTGTTAGATGCCGGAATGCGATCGTATATGCGAACGGGCATATGCAACTGAGCATGTTGTAAATCAAATATAGCTTTAGGGGTCCCCGATTGTTTAGATTGTATACCTGGGGGTCCGTGACTACCTGTTATTTGGGAACCACTGATGTAGGCTACTAGGATAAATTTTTTTTAAGTCACCATGAACAAGTCGATATAGGTACTTATCTGCGACTTATTTTATGGAGTTTCAGTTATAACTTATTACGAATAGAAACATTTTATTTTTAATAGCCGCTAAGCGGCTAGCCGCTTGATTAAATTTTTACGATTCTTTTCCGTGGATTTGTGCCTTATAACGCGTCAGCGACAATATTTTTTTCTCTCAAACAACCGCGGGCCCCTCCGGCCACGGCGCCCCCTTTGGCCGCGGCGCCCGGGGCGACTGCCCCGGTCGCCCCGCCCTTGGGGCGGCCCTGCCCCTTAGTGACATGGCGACGGTACACAGCTATTGGCGGCCGCAATACTTGTCTGACTGATACGCGCGGCTTTTCTATCACTGTTTATCTTTCCACAAGTGAGATATTTTGGTCGAACCATATATATTTATAATCTGCATAAATTGACGAATATAACAATGTAATTATGTTCTAGATAAGACTTATGGATAATTTTTACAACGAAAAACAACGTATTTTCATTATTGAGATTTGAAAAAGTTAGTCGGCTACTACTTTTATTATTTTTTGGTAAGTTTCGTCTGCACGAAAGATGTAGCTAATGAAGTGAACTTTACACTTTTTATTAAAACCTTTTCTCTAGCGCGTCTAGTTTTCCCACTTACTCAGGTTGAACAGACCTGGTTTACTGGAGCGCGCTAAAAACCCGGGCGAGCGCGTCGAAACTCGAGGACTGCTCACGTGTTTTTCTTTTCGGGGATTTTTATCCCAAATATGGAATATGGGATGGTACTTGAAGAAATGAGGGGGGAAATTGGGAATTCTTCTTAGAATGGGATAGTATTAATCGTAAATTGATACTGAACTACTCGCGCGCGCTTTTTCGCGCGCGCCTACACTCCTATAAACCATTGTTATTCGTGCCGATACAAGTGTAATTTATGCCTATTTAAGTATATATTTTTTAATAAGCTGCTAATAGTTTAAAATGTGTTTAAATAATGATGGCCTGTAGTGTAGCTTCTTGTAGAAACGATTCCCGAACTTCCACAAAAGCCTAAAAATAAAAATAACTTTTAGGCGTGAAATTCTCAAGAGGGTTACTACCTACGAGAACATAATTGAAACACACGCTGCGCAGTGTCAGGTAAAAAAAGAAAAAAAATTAATTTAATTTTATATAAAGATTAAGAGTTTAGAGTGTTTATTGCGATTACGGCGAAAGCGTTTATTTGAACACATTCTTAAGATACATTGCGGTAAATTTTTAGAAAGGACAGCAAAATTGCGTTATTTTGCTTAAAGAATAAATATATTTAATAAAATGAAGTAATTTTAAACACACAATTTTTGAAGTTTTTTTTTTGTATTTTGTGTATTTTTACGCCAGTGGCATTTTTTAACGTTTTGTTCGGGAACGGTCCAAACATGGGTCTTGTCACTATCAAACGGCGACCTTTTGTTAGATAGCATCATTAATTCATAGCCCAATGACAAATGGCAACTGGACCCAGTTTCGATCCGGCGACCCTCAGGTTATGAGGTGAGCGCTTTATCCACTCAGCTATCCAGTCAATTTGTATCTTATTGAAAAGCTATCAAGTACCGTCTGTATTCCCAAGTCAACCACTTAATACGTTTTTATTAAGAACCGGAACTCGGAAGGATCCGAGCGCACGGAATCGTGCGCTACTCTAGCAGAGCGATAATTCAAATGGCGACAAATTTAAAACACAATCATGCTAACACGATCCGTCTTGAGGGTTATGTTTACACAAATTAAAAAATAATAGCAATTAAATTATCCAGCTGATCAAAATGTAAACAATTATGTTCTTCATAAGGATAACATGGGAACTTTAAAAGCCAATGGGGCAGAGCCCAAGGGACTTTTTCAAAAATGTAAGGCCAGTTTGCAAATCTACGCGACACGCTCTTTCCAATGAGCCGTCAATGATCAAAATCGGTTAA